>JARWLC010000010.1:102479179-103821679 GCA_033318265.1 Phyllotis vaccarum
GGTAAATAAATAGCTGAGGTCTTCAAAGAAAATTACAGTGATTCAAGGCCAGACCCTGAAGTAGATTTGAGGGGGCCCAAATAAATGTGGAAACTGGACATGGCACATACTGTAACCTCAGCACTGGAGATGTGGGTCAAGAGAGTCAGGAACTCATGACCAGCCTCATTCACATATGGCCCATTGTTCAATTCCCAGCACCCACATGGCAGCTCACAACTTCTAGCCTCCAGAGCATCAGACATGCATATATTGTACAGATATACATGGAGGCAAAACATTCAAACATATAAAAATAAAATTAGTAGGCAGGTTTTTCTTAATCCCAAGGGTTGTACAGCCCTAAAATCTGGATGCAGCCAATCTAGAAAGCAGATCCCCCACCCCTGTCCCACCTATGGTTACCTCCCTAAGTTTTTGCCCTATCCAGACATTTAAAAAGTATTTTTAATTATGTGTAGGTGTGTGTGTGTGTGTGTGTGTGTGTGTGTGTGTGTGTGTGTGTGTTCTCACTTAAGGAGACTAGAGACAATAGATCTCCAGGGACTCGAGTTACAAACACTTGGGAGCTGCCATGTGGATGGTAGGAACTGAATCTCGGTCCTCTGGAAGAGCAGCCCGTGTTCTTAACTGCCAAGCCATTTCTCCAGACCCTTACTCTTTCTGACTAACTCTTCCTGTCCTTCCCAGATGATCTAACCCCACAATGAGCTTTCTTCTCACGGTGCACAACATCTGTCATTGAGATTCCAAGCCAGTTCCATTAAGACTTGCCCCCCCCCACTCTTAGAGAAAACAGACTTCTTGGCTCAGCACAAGTGAGTAGGCTGCCACCATGAGCTTTGACAAAGTGGCCCAGTATGGATCTGACTAGTGCTGGTGGATGATCATCCTCTTAGGGATCCCCTCCAATGAGAACTGAGGAGCATGTCCACCCACAGCAGGAACACTTCAGCAGAGGCAGCCCACGCTCTTCCTCCGTCTTCCAAATTCTCTCCTTTTCTTGAGTACCCTTGAATAAGGGGCAATTATTCCAGAGACTCAGCAGGGGATGTTTGCCTGCCCTGAGGGCAAGGGGGGAAATGTCCAAGTCTGTTTAAATTATTCAGCCCTTGGAACACCAGCAAGTGTACCATACCTTGCCCGAGCTCAGCCAGTCAGCACCACGGACAGCGCACCCGGCCCGGCTAGGCCCTGCGGGGGCGGAGGTTGGAAGCTAGGGAGGAGGGGTCTCTTTTCCTGTCACCCCTTCCCCTGCAGCTTGAAGGGACATTGGATAAGGAATGTCACTGCCCAGTTATCTGGTAATCAGCTGCTCCTGGTGCCCTGCATGGAAAGGCAATTAAAGCAAGAATTAAAAAGCCATCACATCATTTAAAATCCAATAACATGGCTGGCCTGAAATGTGGCCTCGGTCCCTGGGGAGGACAGGGACGGAGGTGGGGCATGAGGATGATACAGGACAGAAGAGTGAGTCAGAAAGGAAGGGCCAGGGTGGCTGGGGGAGGGGATTGAGACTCCCATGCCTTCAGCCATTCAGATGATCCTTGTTGCCCAGCCTATGACCCTGTGACCCTACCTTAGCAAGGCTCTCCTTTGTCCTTCCATTGGCCAGAGCAAGTGGGGCTGGGCAGTGTCCCCTCATCAATGCGTGTGTACAAACACCTCACAGCTGAGCGCAGAGCTGACTGTGGGGTGGTCAGGCAGCCTGAATTACTCAGAGTTGAGTTTACTGACAACAAGGTATCCACCCCCTCAACTAAACACAGCCACACTGCCAGCCTCATCACTGCCAGCCTCATCAGCCTTCCCACAACCCAGCAAGACTGTCTCCCAACAGGAGGAAAAAGAAAAGAAAACCCTCATGATCCTTGCACAAAGCCAGCCTGGCCATTTCTGCCTTTGGTTGGCCGGGTCTAGAGAATTCAGGGACACTCCTTCAATCTGCCTTTCACTCCCAAGAGAGCCAGAAAAGTCCTAATCTTCTCAGATGACGTTAACCCTTTTCACATCATCGGGGCCTCCTGCAGTAATCTCCCTGTCAGGAGCCGACTGCCTTGATGTGGCTCAGCAGCGAGAGGGGAGTCTCAGTCTCTTCCCTTTCATTTCCCTCCGCCTTCGTGAGATCCTAAAGCAGAGGATTCGGGTTTGACGGAGCTGTTCTTGCAGCTTCAGTCTCCCGTCCCTTGGGAGGGGCTTACATGTGTCTGTTTAATACAAATCTCCCCTTTCCTCTCCTCTCCACAAAGACAGCTGTGAGTATGTGAAGGGAGCCTTTCTTTGGGGTAGAATCCAGTCCTGACAGCCCAACTTTCATGAGCTGAGGCCCTGTGTGAATAGCGCTTAGATAGACAATCTCTGTGACGGTTTGAGGCTGGGGTGTTCTCTCAAAGTTCTACGGTATTTTTGTCTGCAGTTTCCCCAAAATGTGTTTGCTCTTTCAAGAAAAACCTATTCTAGGAAGTGCAAAAGGGGGTGGGGGAGGAATGGACGCAGCCTGAGGAGAAAAACTAGCTGCTGCAAGGTGCTGTCTGCAGGGTACGGCACAGCCCTTCCCAGGTCAGGTCTGGAGAAGACTGTAGTTATCTAAAAGAACCTCCAAAGCCATCCTGTCTGTGTCTCCCCACACTGCAGTGCTAACATGGGATCATGCCTCTGGGTGCACTGACTGATGTTTACGACCTGTTTGGTGCCAGTTTCAGATAGATGTGGTGTGCAATTTGCTGTTTATGATGTTGGGGCAGGCTCAGGCCGACATCTGAAAAGAAGTTGGGCCCTGAGCTCTATAGGGACCTGGGGCAGTGAGTGCCACCCTCCCACATATATACCTCAGCATCAGACCTGACCAGCAAACTCATATGTGGGTTGATTTACCCTCCTCGACCAGTCCCCTTATCTCCTCAGACCCCGCACAGCCACCCAGCCCTATCCACAAAAGAAGTGAGATTTTTCCCCAACACAAGGCCTGCTCCTTATGACAGCTCTTCACAGATGTTAATCAAAGGAGCTGCACAGGGCCAGCTGTTCCCATTCACAGCTCCTGGTAGTACCCCAAATCCAGACACCATTAGCCCAGCAGATGTGGGGAAGGAAGACTAAAGTTCACTGATGTGACTAAGGGAGCAGTTTGGACAGCTGGGCGCTCTCACTGAGTCTGCTCTGGATCAAGCTGACAGTTGAGGCAACTCTGGCTCCCAGCCATGAGGCATATAAAACCACTTCTAAGACTTCTCTCCTTAAACATGAAAGCGCAAACTTTCCCGCACCATGGACTTCCTTAATCATTTATGAAAACGTGTCAGCTGTCACTGTCTTCTTGTTCTAGTGCCTGGTGCCCTGGATTAGGGAGGCAGGAGCGAAAGGAGAAGCTTTCCCTTGTAGTTAAAGCATCACTTCCAGAGTCATCCGCTGCCTCTTTAAACACATCCACCATCTTTAAAAAATATAAACACACACAGTTAAAGTTCAATCTCAAAAGAGATCTGATACCCTAAACCCAACTCACAGTAAGAGCAGATAGAACATGCTCCACCCCACAGCCACTCAACCATGAGGCACTGTCAGTGCCCAGGCCCTATCCCTGGAAGCAGCCCTGTGTCACTTCCTAAGGTTTTATAGCAGCAGCTTTTGCAATAAACTTCCCTAAATAGGGAACCCGGAAGCAAGCTAGGGACCTGGACATTTCTAGAAATATTTTAACCACTCAAAGAAATATTGAGCAGGAAGTCAGCAGGGATGCTGCATTGAATCTGTGCTGAGTCTCAGGTGGCGGGCACCCAGAGTCAATAGTCTGGGAGGCTGAACCAAAGAGAAACGCATTTTATCAGACTGTTTAGGATTCAGGCTTTCTGTGCGTGTTCTGTGGACTCCACAGGAAATTGAAGATGCAGAGGTGTTAATGGCAGCAGCAGATGTAATACTTAAACAAGCCACTCAGCAAATTGGAAATTAGTGCAGGCTGGATCCTCATTTGGCTGCTCCCCTCCCTGTCCCCTGATGTCAGGATCGTGGGGTTCTGGGTGGTGGCAGATTGTGCTGTGTATCGGGTCTCTCATAAATCATTTGTGAATCCCTAAACCAACAACAGAAGAGCAAAAGAAGATGCAGAGCCACAGAAGGAACCTTCAGGCCACCAAAGAGCATGTCCCCAGGGGCATCACTGGTACCTAAAATACATCTTCCATGCTCTGCTTGACCTAGATTTGAAGACTTGTGCTCCCAAGTCCGGTGTCGGCTTCCAGTTCTGCAAGGGATACTGAGGACTTTGAGTGTAAGGTTTAGCAAGACCTCTGGGTTCTTTGCCTCTACTTGGCCTTCGAGGAGCACGAGCCTTGCATTTAATTCTTACCAGCTTTCTGAGCATGCCACCTTCAGGCCCCCTCATTTCTCATTTTTATGTCTTCAGCTCAGGCACTCCCCGAAATCCTGGGTTATTTCTGCTCATCTGAGTGACGCCTCCCTCTAGCCACAATCCCCTGACTCTCTGAGGGAAAACAACGCAGTGTTTGAGCTGCATCTCCTCCCATCAGCTCTCAGGTATCCGGGTTTCTCCCGCCCTCCCATCTTCTGCCACACCCTGTGTCCTAGGGGCCTTGGTGACATTAGTTCAGCTTGTCACCAGGACCATTTCCAGGTCATAGCTCTGACCCTAGACACCTCCCTGTGTTCAGTCTCTGTCCTTCTGATGCTATGATCCCCATTTAGTATCATCTGCAAATTTAATTAACATGCCTTTGCCACCTCATTCCAGGCCCTTAATGAAGATGTTCTGGAAGTGTGTGGCAAACAATATTTTCAAGGTCACTAGGTTAAGAGCGTTAAGCGGCTAATACTTCTGCTCATTATGGGGAGAAAGAGGCTATCAAGTGCCCACATGTGGTTTGAACCATTTCCTCGGAGCTCTGTGGCTTCCTTTCCCGGGCCTGAGCTGGGTTTTCACAGTTGCTCGCCCCAGCCCTGTGCATCCGTGACAGCTCCCATTTGGAAAATGAAGAGCATAGATTATACTTTCCTATTTTTGTCCAGTTTCTAGCAGGAAAAGCAACCGCTAATTGAGCATTTGTGGGGAGAGATGAGGTACAGAACAAAGACAAAGTAGCCATTATTGGGCTTGTTACCCAGCCTTCTCTCCATTTCTACTGCAGAAACCATGACTGGGAAATACTAAATAAGCTAGCCTGTAAATCCAGCATCCAGAGGCAGGAAGGTTGCTCAAAGTTTGAGGCCAGCCTGGTCTACATAGGTGCCCAGGAAGGAGCAAGATAAGGATCAGCAGCTTATGCAACTCCACACCCTGCTTGCAGACCTCCACCTTTTCTGTACCTCTCCCTCCGTCACCACAAACCACAGCTGCCCTGCTGTAGTGCTGCAGACACCTTGGATCGGGTGAGATCCAGGGACACTGGAGATGCCAACTATTTCGAGTGTTGTGGTCTTCTCCATTCTCCATCCCTCACTGAAGGCAGTGCCATCCCAGTTCTCTGTCAGACAGAGATACCTCCAGAGCCTAGTGAAGGGCTTCAGGAGTGGCCATGGTTCTCCTGGGCCCCATGGAAAGGCCTGACGCACCATCATTTCTCCCAGCTCATATCCTCAGCTTGACTGGGCCAGCTGGAACTGTGTGGTATGCTGGGATGGCTCACTGGGACAGCTTGCCAGAACAGGCCTCCTAGACAGCTGAGAGAGAGCGGCACTCAGCCAGCAGGTGCATGTGCTCCCCTGTAGACGGCCATGTTTACTCTTCAGTGCAGGAGGAAGAAGGATGCCAGCTAAGATGTGGACTATTAAGGTGGTTACCCAGATCCAGAACTCCCAGTTCCTTTCTGGGTGGGAACTGGGGGGGTTGGACCTGCTTGCTTCATCTCAGTTTCCCCACGTGTCAAATGTGCTGATATTCAGCACCCTCACACATAGTTGGCCATGCTCAGTGAGCTGGGAAAGGGCAATTTATGAGCCCTGGTGAGTGGTGAGTGCTGCTGAGGACAAACAGATATTCTCTGTAAAGGTTCTAAACAGTTTAGGCTCTTTGCATGTGGTTAGTGGCAACTGTAGACTTGACAGGCTCAAGACTCATCTGGGATGGGCTAAGAAGGGTTGTCTTGATTTCATGAACTACAGGAACTTCCTCTTGAACATGGATAGGATCCTGTGCGTAGAATACTATTTTAACTGGGCAAATATGTGTTACATTTGTTTATGCTGCAGAATGTTACTTTACCTGTTATAAAGGTTGTTACTTTTGTTTATGATACATTTGTTCAGTTATGTAAAGATGGGTTACATTTGTTTCACCTTGTCTAAGGCACCTTATTGGTCTAGTAAAAAACTTAATGGTCAATAGCTAGGCAGGGCTGTCGGGCAGAGAGAATAAGTAGAAGGAAGAATCTAGGCTTGAGAGAGGAATGAGAGAAGGGATGGAGAGAACAAGGGGACATCCTGAGCCAGGCAGGCAGCAGGACGTACAGAAAGAAGGTAAAGAGAAACAGGTTAATTTAAGTTAAAAGAGCTAGCCAGAAATGAGCCTAAGCTAAGGCCAAGTACTCAAAACTAAGAAGAAGTCTCCCTGTCATGATTTGGGAGCTGGTTGGTGACCCAAAAGGCCTGGTACAGCCCTGAACTGTTTAAAGTGGAGAAGTATGCTGATGACTAGCAGGCAATCACCTCACTTTGCTCCCTGGCTGTGGTCATATGACCAGCTGTTTCAAGCTCCTGCCGCCATGACTTCCCTGCCATTGCGAACTTTGAACTGTGAGCTGAATAATCCCCTTCTCCCCAGAGCTTCCTTCATCAGGATGTTTCATCAAAAGAAACAGAAGAGAACCAGTGTGGTGCACACACCTTTAATCCCAGCACTCAGGAGGCAGAGGCAGGCAGACCTACATAGTGATCCTGGCCAGCCAGGTCTACGTCTTGAGTTCCAGGAGAGCTAGGGCTACGTAGCAACACCCCCCACCCCCACACACACACACACATCCCAAAAAGAAACAGCAGCCTGTGGGCTGGAAGGACAGCTCAGCCTCAGCAGCTAAGAGCACTTATTATTCTACCCATGTGGTGGTGCCTCACAAACACCTGTAACTCCAGTTCCAGAGAATCTGATTCCCGCTTCTGACCTCTGAGGACACCAGAAATGAACGTGGTGTACATACACGCATGCAGACAAAATACTCACGCACATAAACTCAGTAGAAGGAGGAGGAGGAGGAGGAGGAGGAGGAGGAGGAGGAGGAGGAGGACAATGATCTATGAGGTCACTTCCATGAGACCTGATTCTGCTATTTTAAGCCCCCTTTGGCCACAGGCACGTTTGACCTGCCTGCCTGGAGTCTCACTACCCCAGGTTCAAGAGAGGATCCCAAGACAAGGTCTCACCTTCTCTGGCTGGAGGAAGGGCACCCAGAGGCTGGCTCCATGTGCTCTGTGGGCTGCTGTGGTGAGGCGTTGTAATCCTCCATCCCGATACCTGCATCAGTTGTCAATTGCTGTGACAAACACCAAAACAACCAAAACAACGTATGGAACAGAGTTTATTTTGCCAATTGGTTCCCAAAGAATAAGGTTTCACCATGGCGAGGCAGGGTCATGGCATCAAGAAGCAGGCATGTAGCAGGAGTAGGAGGCTAAGAGATCACATCTTTAATCCAAGAAACAAGGCAGAGTGAAGGACAGAGAAGAGACTGCATACTCTCAAAGCCTGTCCTAATGTGCTTCCTCCAGCAAGGCCACACTTCCTAAACCTTCCTGTACAGTGCCACTAGAAACTAGATGTTCGGATGCCTTAGCATATGGGGACATTTCAAACCTTAACACCTAGCTCGGAACCCGCCACCTGCTTTTTACTTATGTTCTTTCTTTTTTCTTGGTAACAGTAAAGATTGAACCTCAGGCCTCATAGGCGCTAGACAAGTGTTCAGTCTACCACATTTACCTTCATCCCTAGCTTTAAGGATAAAGTGGAGGTCTCAAGTAGCTCAGGGTGACCTCAGACTTCCTATGTTGCTGGGGTTGACTTTGAACTCCCAAGATCTCCTTGCCTTTACCTCATTGCTGAGGTTACAGGCACGCATCACCATGATGGCTCATATTCTTTGGTTGGGGGGGGTCAAGACAGGGTTTCTCTGTGAAACAGACCTGGCTTGTCCTGGAACTCTGTAGAACTCACAGAAATCTGCCTGCTTCTGCCTCTTGAGTGCTGAGATTAAAGGCACGTGTTGATACTGCCCAGATGTGGAGTTATTCACTAACATGCATCCAATTTCTGGTTCATAAATAAAGCTTCACTGAGACATGGCCACTATTATCTGTCAGCCCTGATATTTCTAGATCTAACTCCTCAGGCCACTGTAGAAGCCCATGAGTTCTCACATTTCAAGCATTTGGGAGGCTGAGGCAGGAAGATTAACTATGAAGCCAAAAGTTACCAGAACTTTCCTGTGTCTCTTCATGAGCAAAGCAAGCCCTACTCAGACAGTGTACTCCTGTAACTGAACATTCAGTGTGTCACAGGTAAGGTATACTGACCAGGCCTATCATCCCAACACTCGGGAGGTGGGGAAGTTTGCTCTCCTTGTCCACATAGTATATCTATGTAACCTGGGCTATGTGCAAGAGTGTCCCAAGTAGACAAACATTAAAAATACACCATGAGTATGCCCAGGCAGCAGTAGCACACACCTTTAATCCTATAACATAGAAAGCAAAGGTAGGTAGAACTTTGTGAGTTCAAGGCCAGCCTGGTCTACAGAATGAGTTCCAGGACAGCCAGGGCTACACAGAGAAACCCTGTCTCAAAAAAACTAAAATAAAAAATGAGAGAGAGAGAGAGAGCGCATGATCAGCCACAAGATTCCCAATACTGTAAGGGTCACTGCGAACACCACACCAGCAGTGTTGATCCTTGAGAGTCAAGAAGAAAGTTCCAGTTCAACAGGACTCAGTAGCCAATGTGGGTTCAAATTGTGAGAGTCTGACACTGGAAAGTTTATTTTAAAAATATTTAAGCACAGAACAATTTGGAAAAATAAGTTTCCTGGTGATAATTAACTCGATCCCATGTGTATAACAAAGCTTAAAATATGACTATATTGAAAGTCTTATAAAGTACAGTGTCGTTTTCCACAAGGTGGGGTCTATAGATTACCTCAGAAAGCAGACTCAGGGTGAACAAGCTCATGATCAGGGTCTGGGGAAGCTGGTGTGACCTGGCCTTACAGATAGTACAAAGGTCACCAGGCTTCCAGCCACACCCATCCTAGCCTTCTGGGTGAAAAACATGTTATACCCTCTTTGAAGAGACAACTTTGAGTGTTTAACATTCCTGCTTTCCTTACATAAAGTCTAAGTACTCTGCTCAGACCCCACGAGCACCACACTCTGCTGGGACACTTCCATCCCCAGCTGCTCCCTACCTACATACCACAAGGCCTGACCACCCCATCCTCCAGCCCAGCCACCCCCAGCCTTAATCCTTAAGTGAAGAGGTCTTGTAGTGAGATTGTTATTTTTATTATTGTTGGATTTTTGAGACAGTGTTTCTCTATGTGGCTTTGGCAGGCTGACCTTGAACGCAAAGAGATCAGCCTGCCTCTGCCTAGGACTAAAGGCATGTGCCACCACCCAGCTACAATTGTAGTGGGATTATTAATTTTGCCTCAGTTTCCCATTCTTTAAGGGGAGGAAAGGAGGGCTCAGTGTTGTGGAGTGGCTAACTTTACCTCGAACACACCTGTCTTAGTTAAGTTTTCTATTGTTGTAAAGAGACACCATGACCACAGCAAGTCTGATAAAATAAAACATTTAATCAGGGTGGTTTGCTTACAGTTTCAAAAGTTAAGTTCATTATCATCATAGTGGAACATAGCAGCATGCAGGCAGACATGGTGCTGGGGAAGGAGCTGAGAGTCCTACATCTTGATCTGTGGGCAACAGGAGTCGACTGTGACATTGAGTGTCCACGACCAGCGTGACTAGTTAATTTTTGGGTCTTGAGGGGGTACCTCCTGAAAGAAGCCAATGGGGGGAGAGAGAAAGGAGACCAGGCTCGCAAAGAAGGACAGAGTCCGTCTAGATCATGTCAAGGTCTCAGTTTATTGAGCTGCAAGCTGTAACATATATACTCTTCAGGGGAGGGAAGTGAGGAGGGGGTAGTGGATGGCAAATAGCAGCTGTGGGGGAAGGGTAAATGGCATGTCTGTGGGCTCAGCACCGTCCCACCCACTCTGGAAAGGCGGGAAGGCAGACAAAGGAATATTCTGTGGTTTTACTAAGGGCTATTCTGGCAATCAGTTACTAAGAGCTATTCTAGCAATCAGAGAAAACACCTTATCATCAGGAAACTTATGTTCTTGGGTTTCACAAGGCTTATGGAAAGGACCAATTCCTCAGTCTCCAACAATTGAGCAAAGTTCAAGCAAAGACTTCAAGGCATGCCCCCACAGTGACACACTTCCTCCAACAAGGCCACACCTCCCAATGGCCGGTCCCTATGGGTAGCATTTTCTTTCAAACCACAACACCTGTAGTGCATGTTTTAGAAATGCACCAGTCAGCAGCAGCAAGTGTGTGTGACTCAGTCACAGTCACAGTTGCCATACATTTCCTAGGAAGGTATATGGGGCTGCCCCACTTAGAGGACAAACCTCTAGCCCTCTTGTGTATTTGGCCTTTTGGCAGCATTGGGGACTGTGCACCCTTGGGCTCTCTCATTGACTGAGATGCTGCCACATGTACCTGTCCTAGTGAGGGTTTCTATTACTGTGATGAAACACACCGTGACCGAAAAGAAGAATGGAGAGGAAAAGGTTTATTCAGCTTTTATTTCCAGATCATAGTCCTTCTTTGGAGGAAGTCAGGACAGAAACTCAAGCAGGGCAGGATGCTAGAGGCAGGAGCTGATGCAGAGGCCATGGAGAGTGTTGCTTACTGGCTTGCTCAGCCAGCTTTCTTATAGAACCCAGGACCAGCAGCCCAGGGATGGCACTACCCACCACGGGCAGGGCCCTTGCCCATTGATCACTAATTGAGAAAATGCCTTACAGGTGGACCTCATGGAGGCATTTCCCCAACTGAGGCTCCCTCCTCTCTGATGACTCTATTCTGCGTCAAGTTCACACAAAACCAGCCGGTGTAGCATCTGAACACTTTCTCTCTCAAGAGTCTTCTGGGGAGACTGAAGAGAAGCTATTCTTCTAATGCAGCATCTGACGGGCAGAAGGTGAAGTCGTTGGCGCTGGCTGAGGATACTCGGCAGCTTCCTGAAAGGACAGAGAGAATGGAGTGTCATGGAAACAGGGGGGGGGGGGGGTGTTTTGTTTAGTTTCTGTTTTTCCCCAGTGTGTTTACCTGTGTGTGCGTATATGCTTCTGAGGGTACTTACCTATGACTGGGTGCACATCCATATATGTGGGCATGTGTGCAGAGGCCAGAGGTCGACCCTAGGTGTTGTTTCTCAGGAGTTGGGTCTCTCACTGACTGGGAGTTTGCAGGTTAGACTAGAGTAGCTGGTTAGTGTACCCCAGGGGACCCCTGCCTCTGCCTCCAAAAGCTGGGATTACAAGTGCTTTCTCTGTCGGTTCTGGGTGTCATTGAGCCTTCACATCTGCAAGGCAAACACTTGCTTCAGGCCTTTTGTTTATTTTTGGGTTATTTTGTTGGGACAGGGTCTCACTGTGTGTAGCCCTGGCTGTCCTGAGGCTCACTGTGTAGACCAGGCTGGTCTCAAACTCACAGAGATCCTCTAGCCTCCGCCTCCTGAATGTTGGGATTAAAGGAGTGTGCCAACACCCCCAGCCTTCTTTATTTGTAGTGGTGAGGTAGCCCAGGCTAACCTCAGCTTCAATACATAGCTGAAGCTGGCTTCAAGTTCCTGAGCCTACTGCCTCTGGCACCAGAGTGCTGAGATGCCATGCTGAGGTAGTGACACTGACTTTCATGTGGACAAGAGAAGGATAAGGCTTCACACACAGAGGAGACATGTGAACCCCAGTATCATGGCCCTACCCACGGTTTCCACAAGGTTTAGGAATCCGGGCTCCCTATCTGGAGCTCCATGGCTATGGCCAAAGGCTTCGTAGGGAAGATGTTTGTAAGGGCCCAGCAGGCCAGTGGATGACACAGGCAAGCAGAGAGTGTCCTCCAGGTTATGCAGACCAAACCCAGGTATAAGTAACCATGGGAGGTAGGTGAGGCAGGGCAGAAGGCACCCAGAAGTTCCAAGTGCTGGGGGGAACTAACATGTCCCAAGCTCTCTAGGTGAGCTGACTCCTGCACTTGTACCACTGTACATGCCTAACCCAGCTTCATACCTGGTTCCTGGGGATGCCTCTCAGGGCACTAGAGGGGGCCACACATGGTGGATGAGCAGCCAAGAGAAGCAGGGGAGAAGTGGAGCAGTTTTGTCCAAAGCGGAGGCTGTTCTGGTGGTGGTCAGTCAGGAATCCAGCAGAACTCAGTAGGGACATGACCCTGCTTACCATGGTGGCTTTGCTCTGGACTTATGAATAATCTGGTCCCAAAGGAGGCCCCACAGAGTCTCAACCAGCCAGCAGCTACTACTGGAGGGGAGGGATTTGCCCTTCAGAGCTGAGCTGGGCTCCCCAGTGATGGGAGAGGGCAGGCAGCCCTGATCACAACACTAAATCCCCGCTCCCGCTCACCAGAGCGCAGACAAAAAATGTAGGTGACAAGTCGGCTTTCAGTTGGATCAGGAGAACCAACAATTGGATTTTGCCTTTTTTTATTTAAAGTTTTTATCGATTCCCATGGAGTGAATTAAATGTGAACAGCAGACTGAGGAGACATCTGAGCACCTCTGTGGAAGAGATGGAGAGTGTCAGACTCAGCAGAGAGGGGCAGTGGCCCAGGGCTCTGTCCACGAAGGTGCCCTGTGCCTGCCTGGTAATTAGATGAGGTTGAAATGGAAACTTGGGCTGTCCTTGCTCTCTCGAGCTCACAAAGTGGAGAAAAAGTTGTGGGGGCGGTGAGCATAGGTCAGAGGAGGAAGGGGAGAAGGTAGACTGCTTGGTAGAGGAAGGCAGAAAGGGAGAAGGGAGGTTCTCTCTGAAGGGAGGAGGCCGTCTTCTGTGGAGCCCACGCCAAGCACTGGGTCTGAACCCTTTGAATTCCTCCAGAGCCACAGAGGCTGTCCTGGAGGCCCTGCACTTAGCAGTCCCTGAGGCAGAAGGGTGCCACCTGACTACATAAGGTGACCTTCACCTGACCTCCTCCCTCCACAGAGAGAGATGCTGTGGGCTGGGATGTGGAAAAGCACAGGCCTTAGAAGACTAGGGCTCCAGTCCTGCTGTCCCCAGGTGATAACAGAGGCCGGCACTCAGCCTAGCCAGGGCTACTCTGACCCTCTTTCTTAAGTCACTTCTACAGTCTCCATGGGACGTCCCCTGGCATGACCTGAGACCTACCCCTACTAATACATCTAACCTGCCTTCCTGCCTGCCACCCCATCCCCAGTGAGAGTGGCAGCCTGCTAACCCACTCTGGGTTATCAGCAGGGGGCAGTGTGGCCATCAGGCAGAGAGGACGACCAAGTAGAAAGAGCCTGTCCTGAGCTGCTGCTTGCCCAGTAGGAGAGGACCTTCCTGCCAGCCCATAGGTGAAATTTTCAATCTGTCTTCTCCACATGAGTTGATGGTCCCAGAACTATTCTTTCCATCATCCTAAAGAAGGAGGAGGGCTTTCTGGGCTGTTAGTAATCTTTGAGTTCTTTTTTTGAGTGATGAGGCTCCTCCTGCCCCATTAGGTGACCATCTGACCTCACCTAACAACAAACCACAGTAGAATATGCAGGCTGGGCAGCCCTCCACAGATCTTCATCCGAAAAGACAGGGAGCTCAGAGTTCACTAGGGAATCAGATGCTGGGGCCCAGCCCAGAGAAACCAAGTATTTGCTCGGAACTACACCGCTAGAAAGCTGGGTTTGCACCAGAGTGGGGCTCCCAGCTTCCACCCAGAAGCCCATCACTGTACCTTAAACCTGTCCCCCTCCAAGATTCCAGGATGGCATCCCACAAGGCTGTGGTCATCTTGCTAGTGAATACAGCTGCCATACTGGCCTCCAGGACTGAAGCTTCCTTACTACCTTCACCTACAGTGTATCCCTTAGAGAATACAGGACACACTCACACTCACACCCCTGAGGACCACTGGTTTCTCTGAAGCCCAGCCATCTTTGCTAAGCCCCAGCTGCAGTTCCTCTGTCCCCTTCACCTATGTGGCCCCAGCAGGGGCAGCTTCCCTTCACGTTCCTGCAGGGGGAGAAGTAAACCCTAGACTTTCCTGTGGTGCCAAGGACCACCCTATGCCTATGCCTGCAAAGGTTTTCAAGAAGCAGACAGGAGTCCCACACAAGTAGATTAAAAAAAAAAAAAAAATTGACTAACATTTTGGGTATCAAGTGGGTCAAGCCAGCTCGTCCCAGCACTCAGGTAAGCAGAGGCAGGAGGATCAGAAGTTCAAAGTCAACCCACCATAAAGGTAGAGCCTCGACCTTTGGAAGATAAAAGAGTCCATGGCCAGGGTGAGGAACAGCCTTCCTTTCATGGAGAGCCCGGAACAAAGCATCTAGGCATGTGGACAGGAAAACAGGGGTGGCTATTGTGGTTCCTGGTACCTTTCTTTCCTTCCACTTCAGGGGAGTCTGGAGGCTGAGCAGGCATTTGGGTTCCTTGAATCCACAGAGGACAAAATGGAGTTCTCCTAGCCTCACCCAACCTGAGTCTGAAAAGTTGTGCGAAGACCTGGAAGCTTGTTCCACTCCAGCCTGAGTGTATCCAGTGTGGGACAGGCCATGCTGAATCTAATTGTCCCCTTTAAACAAGCTGTGTGTGACCTCCCTGACACTGGCTAAAGGTCACCAGGTTGTCCCAGTGTCTTGAGAGCAGGTCACAGGACAATCCTAAGTGTTATCAGTGATGCTAAGAATGAGATTTAGCTGAGTGGAGGGCCAGCATGTTGCAGGCTGCGCGGGGCTAGATGGAAACAGTATAGGAGCACCAGCTCCCTAATCCAACCTCCAAACGAGCTGTATTAATGTGCACAGTGGTTTTCCTTGTAATTGCTGGAAGCCAAGATTTTTATGAAGAAACTGCCGATTCCGTTGCCCATAACTCATCTCCCTGTCTTGCCTCTTTTAAATCACTTCCCAGGGACTGGGAGTTCCTGGCCACCCCATGGCGCCCTCTCAGGCTAGGCTTCTTTATAGGCTTTCTGCTAAGAAAGACACATTTGCACACTTGAATATGCATGAAGGGCAGTCATTACTCTCAGCGTTTTAAGTTAATTAACGGTATTGGTCTGGGAGATATTTTTGTTTTAAGCACCAAGGAATGATGTCTTGGAAATGGCTTGTTAGTGGACAACCCCAAGCCTGTTCTCAAGTCACTGGGCATCATGCAGGAGACATGGGAGATAAAGGCTCTCTTGGTCGTGGGAGTTTGGGCCAGGTAGTCAGACACAGGTGACGGTGGTTGAGGTGGCGGGGGAAGGCACAATATCAATGGGATTTATTACTGTAGGTAAGAGAACAAACAGAGCAGGGTACAGACGTCAGTGGGCCTCCAGCAAGGACCACGTAGGCAGACTTGCAGGCCTCTGGGAACCCACTCTGGGGGGGAAAACAGCAAATCATCAAGATAGCAGAGAGTGGGTCAGTGGGGACCATGGAAGGAAACACAGCCAGAGGTGGAATGTTCTAAGCCACAACAGTGACCAGGGCACCTAGGCATGAGCTCTGTCATAGGACAAAAAGACGGACACAGCAATGAGACAAAACCACGCAGAGAGTGAGTGGAGTACCCAGGGCACAGTGTGTGCAGGGGTGACAGAGAAGCCTTCTCAGAGGAGGCATCTACTTTGAACACAAATGGAGAGGGGCGGGGCGGGGGTTCTGCTACAAAATGAGAAGGCAGTAAACAGTGTGTTCAGGAAGGAGATGGCTATTTCTCCATCTGTCCTGGACCGGTACAGAGTAGGGCCCCAGACCCAGGCCTGTTCCCTTGGCACTGGGAACTGCTGGTTAAGACAGACTCCTTCATTCAGGTGATGGATGGACGAGCCCTTGTATACACCAGGCGCTGGGGAAGGAAATAGAGAATATCCCCCGCCCTTGAGGCAGAGCAGTAAGACTAGAGGAACCAGCCTCAAACAGGAAAATAATCTCCAGGAGAGCAGATGAGGTGAGTTTATCAACAGCAGGGGTGGAGATGGGGGGGAGGGGAGGTGATAGCACATGGATGGGGGTGGGGTGAAGGTGGGATGGGGTGGGGACAGGGCGTGATGGGAGCAGGGACTGGCAGGTAGGTTTTATTAAATACAAAACCCAAAGAGAAGGAGATTGAAGATGTCTTGGGGGAGAGACATCCAGGCAAAGGGAACAGTAGTGCAAAGGTCCTAGGGCAGAGAAGAGACTGCTGCCTTCAGAAATAATGAGAAGTGAAAGTCCAGAGCCGAGGGAGGTGGGGGACAGGGGCCACGGGACAGACAGAATGCAGGGTTTGGACTTGGGGTTCACTCTGCTGAGGCAGGAGCCTTTGGGGGCTTTTGATCAACAGAGGTACATGGTCTGATTTATATTTTAGAGGGGCCTGCCCAAGGGCTGTATTTGAGAAGGCCTAACACCAAAGGCAGGAATGGGGAGGCCCGGGGGGGGGGGGTGCCAGGAAGCTACAAAGAGAGGAAGGCAACAGAAGTTGGGGTGGAGACACAGCGTGGTGGAGAAAGAGAGAGCCACAGGACTTTCTGGATATAAAAAAAGAGAACCATAGAACTGGAGGGAGGAGCAGAGCAGAGTTTACAGCTTGAGCAGCTAGCAGAACCCCAGCTGAGGCATTGAGGCCAGAGGAGGAAGAAGGTACCAGGCTGGCCTTCATCTCAGTCAGGGTCTCTATTGCTGAGATGAACACCATGACCAAGAAGCTTGAGAGGAAAGGGCTTACCTGGCTTTCGCTTCCACAGCACTGTTAATCACTGAGGGAAGTCGGGACAGGAACCGAAACAGGGCAGGAACCTGGAGGCAGGAGCTGGTGCAGAGGCCATGGAGGGTGCTGCTGACTGGCTTGCTCAGTCTGCTTCTTGTAGAACCCAGGACCACCAGGCCAGGGATGGCACCACCCACCACGGACTGGACCCTCTTCCATCGATCACTAGTTAAGAAAATGCCTTGTAGACTTGCCTCCAGACTGATCTTATGGAGGCATTTTCTCCTGAGGTTTCCTCCTCCTAAATGGTCATGGCTTGTGTCAAGCTGATGTAAAACTAGCCAGTACTGCCACTGAACTGCAAGGAGCCACTGGCATCCAGCTAGAGACACCATCCAATCAGGTAGACCAGTGAGTCTTAGAAGAAAACGAGGGGCAAAGAGCCTAGGGGGTAGCATATAGGGAAAGGAGGCCTTGCTGATGTCACACTGCAGTCACTGTGGGAGGAGGTCCAGCTTCTGCCTCTCACTGGTCGGTCACTCTGGAAGCCTGTGGCTATCATCATAGTCAGTGTAGAGCGCTCCTCCTGGGATTCCTGAAGAGGGCGCTGAAAGTGAGATCTATCTACCCTTGGTGCCAAAGTGCCCAGGAGCCAGGAGGACAAGGTCACATCCTTTCCAGGGATACCTGGGGACACTTCACATTCCTCAGGGGCCCATGCATGGCTGGAGGTCCTGCAGGGGTGAGGCCTCCCTTCCCCTTCTCAGCAGCAGTACTACTTGGGACTAGTTTCTAGTGTTAGCTCCGATCCTGAGGACGATTCCGTTCTCCATGAGAACTCAGGTGGTTTCTGTCCACTGCCCACATTTCCCTAGCAAGACTCAGCCCCATGTTGAGAAGGGGGGAAGGACCAGAATTTTCTTCTGGATCTAGAGTCCCAGGGCCTGAGGGTGGAGCAGAGTGCTGTGCTATTATAGGTCCCTCCTGCCACCTGTAGGGCATCCGGGGGTTAGCACCCCTCAGCCTCACCCACTGCTTAACTCTGCTTATTTCACAGCTGACTGCTCCAGTGAAGATTAGAGTGAGAAAGACTTCCAGGCAGCTGGAAAAGTACCAGGCCGCCCAGACAGGCTGCCGGGCTGTAGGAGGCCCTGCCTCTAGATTCCCTCCGTAAGCATGGGGAGGATGGTGTCTCTGTGGCTCAGGCAGGGGCGGGGGCACTACCCACCCTGGCAGGGTTGAGGGCAGTGGGTTTTGTTTCTACTTTGCACTTGAGCGTGAGCTGTCCCCTCCCAGTGCCGAAGAGGTAGGTTGCTCTGCTGCACACAGGTGGCCACCATGTCCAAGCTCCCAGCCCAAGCCCCTTCCAGGAGCTCTTCTGACCTTCCAGAGCTGCCCTGGCCCAGATATTTTCATTCCTTCCAGATACCCCTGAGATCTTATAAAGGAAAATGGAAACACTTAACAGTCTTCCTGTGCTTCAGATTCTTTTTTTTTTTCTTTTTAATTTTTTCCCCCTACTCATTTTGCAAAACAAAATGCCTCATCCTTCTGGCCTTGCCTAGTTCAAGGTCTGCTCCAGTTAGTTGTGCAAACTAGATCTTGTCTGACAAACAGCCACTAATTACTTCTTCGAGTCCAAGGAAGGAGAGGGAGAAGGAGGTGTTGGAGATGGCAAAGCTTTGGAGTTAAATGACTTGCCCCAGGCTACAGAGAGCTTCCAGGCACTGTCTGTGCCTCCCACCTACTGCCCTCCTCCCCGACCTGCAGAGAGCAGGAGGGGACTACCTGGATGTCCTGCCCACTCCAGTGAGTGTGGGAGGCTGTATCCATCCTGGAGCGGGAACAAAGCCCCTCATGTGAGCATGCCTCTCCCTCTCTAGCAAATAAAGCTTCTCCCATGAGATGCCTCTTTTATTTAATGGCCTAATTTCCAAAGGGCAAGCTGGGGCTGTGAAGAGAAGGGTCGGTAAGAAGAGCAACCCTCAGCGAGAACTGTCTGCACTTTAGCAAAATGTGTGCCTCTGGCAACAGCCAAGTTCAAGTGTTAACAAAGATAAAAAGATGTGTGTACATGCCCCCTCCCCAGTGCTAGAGGAAAACCGAGGCCCAGAGATGTGTCTGCCCATACAAGGATTCAGTATCAACCCAAGAACCTGGTCCCCTGATTCCTGGTCTAGTTTCTGTTTGGGATGTCGCGGCCTCTGCACTGGCCCTGCTGAGTAACTTCCAACCAGTCTTTTAACCTCCACAAAGCTCTGAAAAGCATCCACCTGATGGAGAATCGGGACAAGGCCCAGCAAACAGCAAATGACTGTTTATTATTGTCACCTTGTGACAGTAGTTTTCAGCATTCACAGCAAAAGCCACACAGTCAACCCACTTATTTTTGCCTCCTAAACAGAACTGGATGGGAAATTTCATTCTAACTTAATTTTATATTAACAAATGTCCATTTATTTATGAACTAGAGCCACATAGGAATCACAGCTCCCACCAGCATAGGTGGCTGACAATTAGACACTGTGCCCACTCGCCACTGCTGTCTGCCCGCCCACTGGCAGAGGGGGTGTGGCTCTGGAGTGGTTACCAGGACTCTTGTTTGGGACGCCGGGTTCCCTGAGGGCCTCTGAGGAAACAGACCCTGTTCTGCTACAAGATCCAATACCTTCCCAAAACACATACCACATGCCTCAGAGTGGCTGTGTCTGGGAACCAATGCCAAGATTTGCCCCCCAGATGGAGAGGCCTACCACAAGACTGCGCCCTGACTCTGCCTCACCCCTCCTGGCTCCCACAGCTAGTCCACTCTGCTATCTGCCACATACCTTCAAAAAAAAGAAAAAGAAGAAACTCCACCTTTCATCTAGGCAAGAAATATCATGTTTTCCTCACTCTCTCACCTATGGTGAGCCACCTTCCCTGTCACCAGAGGGAACTAACATTTCCAGGGTACTGAGTGGGGAACTGATAACCTCTAAGGGATTTTTCCCTAAGTTCCTGGGGGTCGTATAGCAGAGCAGATCTCGCAAGGGAGCACAACTCCCTAGTTGATTTTGCCACATGCAGTCTTTTTCGAATTCTTTTATTAGTATTTTTTAAGCTGGAAATTGGCTGGTGGAGCACAGCCCCTGGGGGACGTGGTGCTGCAGCCTCTGCAGAAAAGCAGGGGTTCATCCAGTACATGGAGACAGCCAGTGCATGCTCCCCCTTGGGTGTGCCTGGTAACGAGCCACAGTAGAGGCTTGGGAGGACACTGGCACCTGTATGCACCATGCCCACCCCCGGGGTGAGGCCTGTCAGCCCGTCTCTCTGCTCCATCTCCCCCCTGACACTCTTCTGTTTTTCAGTGTGATCAAATGAGTGGGAGGTTTTGGTTTTTGTTTGGTGTGTGTGTGTGTGTGTGTGTGTGTGTGTGTGTGTGTGTGTGTGTGTATGTGTGTGTGTGTGTGAACAAGCTCATCTAGTTTCCTGGACTGTAGATTCCATCGCCTGCA
This sequence comes from Phyllotis vaccarum, assembly GCA_033318265.1. Classification (NCBI taxonomy): domain Eukaryota; kingdom Metazoa; phylum Chordata; class Mammalia; order Rodentia; family Cricetidae; genus Phyllotis; species Phyllotis vaccarum. Next base: position 102,499,605 of record JARWLC010000010.1, read on the forward strand.
GGATGCTCAGGAACCCTGGAAGTAATGAAAATCGGAGGGAGGGCAGGGAGGATCCATGAGCTGAAGCGAGATGAGACGAAATGATCATGTCTTAGAAAATAAGAAAAGTGAGATACAGTCTCACTTTAAAAAAACAAAACAAAATGAACTGGAGAGATGGCTCATCAGTTAAAATCCTACACCCAAGGCTGGTTCCCAACACCCACAATGGGCAGCTCACAACCATCTGTGACTGCAGCTCCAGGAGGGTCTGACATCCTCTTCTGGCCTCTGTAGGCCCGGCACTCACGTGTTCACACCCACACATAGACAGACACACACATGCACACACTCACAATTTTAAAAAATCTCATGTGGTGCATGTCTTTAATCCCAACAATCGGGAGGCAGAGGCAGATGGACCTCCATGAGTTTGAGGCCAGCCTGGTCTATAGAGTGAGTTCCAGGACAGCCAGGTCCACACAAAGAGACCCTGTCTCAAAAAACTAAAAATTAAACAAACAAACAAAAAACTCCAGCACAAGGACCAAGAAGATGGTGCTTGCTACTCAAGCATGAAGACCAGTTCAGTCCCAGAACCCACATAAAAGCTGGGCACAGTGGTGTCCACCTGTCGTCTGTGTGCTGGGGAGGTAGAGACAGGAGAATCCCTGGAGCTCAGTGAGGAGCCAGACTGGGGAGCTGCAGATTCAGTGGGGAGAGACAGTGAGGAAGATACAGAATGTCACCTGTGTTCTGCACACACACACACACACACACACACACACACACACACACACACACACACACCCTTTAGCTCTTCCTTTCCTCCTAGAGATGTATAAAGCCCAATGTGCTAAAAACCTGCAATGATTTAAGGTGACTGAGGGGAGATTAGCCCCTGGTAGGTGGGAATGTTCTTGACACTTACAGGACCCAGATAATAGCTGGGTGACTGAAACCTAGCCTCTCAAGATGGAGATGATGAGGTGCTTTCTCGGTAACCACACTGGTGTGATTTCATAATTACCGAGGTGCATGGATTAACCATGGAACTGAATAGTTAAAAGCAGAGAGTAATTGCCTGATATCCGTACTCTGTAATTTAGTATAATCTAATCATGGACAAAGCCCCAAAGAAAACTCTCTGAAAGCATGCATTTTCCTTCATACACAATTTGCTACTGACATTGGCAATACCTTCCATGCCTCCAAAGAAAGGCTAACCCACCAATGTGTGTGTGTCCAGAAAGCAAGCTTTTAATTCCCAAGAGATTGTGCAGAGCAAGTCACCAGCTAGACCTGTTCTGGAATTTCCCCTGTGACTCTGTTTACCTTCTTCTTATCACAGACTGGGAGAGGCCAGAAGGCAACCTCTCTTGCACAAGACATGAAAATGAGGGAAACAGGAAGCTGGATCCTCCAGAAGTCATGCCAGTCAAAATCTGAGCCTGGTTTGGCACCCATTTTTCTTTTACTGCACTTTCCCAGCAGGCCCCACCTCTTTCCCAGCATGCCCCACCTCTACTATGAAATGCCAGTATCATATAGTTCAAAGGAAGCCAGATCAACCGAGGAAGCCAACGATGTGGGTCAAGAATGTAGCCTGAACATTATGGAGGATAACATGGGTGTGCTGTTTCCTAGTAGGGAGAGAAGCAGGAAAAATGGAGCCATGAAAGACTTCTGGCCATTGTTATTATGGGCTCTGCTGAGACAGGAAGAGGCTAGCAGAAGGGGGGCAGTGTGGTGGCCTTCTAGAGACCCAGGTGGTTCCAACAACTCACTGTCTCTGCCGCTTGTGTGGATGTGGTTACTAAACTGACATGGGCTCAGCATTTTGTCTTTCCTCTCTGCCTTTAATAAATCGAGAAGACTGGCCATGGCTGAAGCCATGCACCTTAAACACACACACACAGAGGAGGTGAGGAGAAAGGATAGCTAGCTAGCAGTCAGAGACCATTGCTACCTCCATTTTGTTAAATATGCCTTCCATGCCAGGTAGACCCCTTGGGAGATCAAAGATGAAGACAGAGTTGAGACATCTGGGGCAGGGGCAGGGGCCACTCTGACAAGATAGGGGGCAGAGGTGGCTAAGGAGCACAGAGGCTGAGCTCCTTCAGGGCTGTGTGTGGACACAACACAGAAATTCCACTAAACAGAGTAAAAGGCTTGGGGATGGAGAACCATGGAGGAGGATCATGGTGCTCTAAATTCCCAGAGGAGGGCACACAGGGCTGGACGCTGAGGAGAATGGGAATTCAGAGGGCAGAGGTGGAGAAGGGAGCTGGGGCAGATCCTGTGTGAGTGAGACTCGGAAGGCAAGACCAGAAGCTGCTCACGGAGGTAGAGGGCAAGCCAGGGTAGCTGAAGGCTAACGCCGAGTTCTAGGCTACAGGGAGATCAGTAAGTAGGGTTTGCCATGGGCCATTTGGTCCCAGGTATGTGCAGGAGTGTTGAGCAGCGTCCCTGTAAGAAGGACAGCAGAGAAAGCCCCAAGGTGGTGTACCATCACTGTCCCCAGTCCTGACCATGCTTTTTGAGCACCTTCAGATCCACTGTGATGAAACAGACCAGTGAAACCCCACAGCATTCACTTGGTTTAAAAGTCAGTTTCTAACCATCTTAGAATATACTTGGCCAGTACTGATGCTGAAAGGCCTGTTCTTTATATATTGAACTGCACAGCTGCAAAGGAGTTTCACAAATGTTACCAACTCATTTGTCATGCAAACAGTGCTTCAGAAAGAAATAAAATACTATTATGTGGTATATGTGTTAGGCAATCACTATATCAAATCCATGGCATTCTGCGCAAACACAGGCAGAGGAAAGGAAAACAACACTTGGTGAGAGAGATCACACCACATGGGAGCAGCTGAGTCGGGGAGAAAGGGAGGTGACAGCAGAAGCCGACTGAGCAGAGGCTGTAATTTTCCCAGCAATGTGGCCAGCACTGAATCCTCCCGGGGCAGAACGACTGGCAGAACAATGAAGCGCTGACAGAGGGGCATGGCCCAGGGTCCCAGGGAGGACAGAGAGGGCTGTTGGGGCAGCAATGGGTGTTGGGTAAAGCAGCAGGAGTGCTCAAGGAGGGGCTGGGAGAGGGATGGAGCCCCAGAAATTGCTAGGAGGGAAGAGATGGCGGATGCAGAATGGAGAGGAAGAGGGTATTGGGAATGAGGCTGCTCTTTCCAGTAGTCATGCTTCTCCTGCCTCTCTCTTCTCCGGGATTCCCATCAAGACCTTCCACATAACCAGACCACTGCCCCTGCCTAAGGCTCCCAACAGCTTCCAAGTTTCGGGGGAGGGAGGAGGGTGTCCTAGGCCCTGTCCCAAGGACCCAACACAAACCACCTCTTCTAATCCTCATAACAGCCCTCTGGGGATTCTGGGAAATAGGCTAGGAATGTTAATTAGAAATTAACCACACACTGGATGGTTCCTGATTGGAAATCAAACTCCAAGGCTCTGCAGTTCATCCCTAAACCATAAACTACAGGGCACAGGAGTTTCCTGACCTCATCTTTCACGAGAGTTCCACCAGGTGCCACCAAGGCTCTTCTGACCAGACTCATCTGCCCACTTGAGCCCAAGACACATCCAGAGTAACAGGTCTGCTGTGAAATATTACTTTAACTAGGCAAAGATGTATTATACTTGCTTATGTGCATTTGTTTAATTACATAAAGACGTGTGACATTTGTTTCACCTTGCCTACCTAAGGCACCTGATTGGTCTAATAAGAAACTAAAAAATGGCCAATAGCTGGGCAGCAGAGGGATAGGCCAAGCTGACAGGCAGAGAGAATAAATAGGAGGTGGAATCTAGGCTCAGGAGGAGAGCAGGAGAGGGAGGGAGATACCCAGGTCCAGCCAGCCAGGCAGCCACTCAGTAGGACACACAGAATGAAAGGGAAAAGCCCTGAGGCAAAACATAGATGAAGAGAAACAGCTTAAAGTAAGTTATAAGAGCTAGATAAACAAGCATAAGATAAGGCTGAGCATTCATAATAAGTCTGTGTTTCGATTTGGGGGCTGGCAGTCCAAAAAAGCCTAATATACAAGTCTTTCGTTAGACTGCCAGCTCCTGAACAACGACATGAAGACTTATTAATTATGAAGCTTGGCTTTTAGCTTAGGCTTGTTCACAACTAGTTCTTATAACTTAATTGACCTGTTTCTATTAATCTACGTTCTGTCACGTGGCTTTTTACCTCCCTTCCATTCTGTACATCAACTTGTTCCACATCTTACTGATGGATGCCTTCCCCCCCTCATGTTCTTCTCCAGTTCTTCTCTCTTGCCAGAAGTCCCACCTAGCCTCTCCTTCCTAGCTATTGGCCATTCTGCTCTTTATTAAACCAATGAGAAGGTAGCTTTCACAAAGCGTGTTCAAATATCCACAATACCACAGTTCTACCGCCATGTTCCTCCCTTTCCTCAGTACCATAAGCCTGTCTTCCTGCACATCCCGCTGGCGAATGCCCTGCCTCTCGGACCCTTTCCAAAGTTCCTATCTCTGATGAGAAGTCCCGCCTGTCCCCTCCTACCTAGATATTGGCCATCCAGCTCTTTATTAAGCTAATCAGAAGGTGCCCTAGGCGAGTGAGGTAAAACAGGGGATGCGTTAGTGTAGTTAAATATCCCACAACATTACTTCTGTGGCCATTGAGGTCCAATCTGTCCCAGAGCTGCACTTTAAAAAATAGATTTATTTTATGCATGAGTGTTTTGCCTACATGTCATGCATCAGGTTCATGCAGTCAGTGCCTGTGGAGGCCAGAATCAGATCCAATTGTTCCCGGTGGAGTTACCAATGGTTGTGAGCCACCATTTAGGTATTGGGACCCAAACCTAGTTCCTCTGCATGATCAGCAAATGCTCTTTAGGGCCATCTCTCTCCAGCTCCAAGGTTCACACTCTGCAGCTATGTTGTTGACCAAGTGCATGTCTGAAGGTGGCCTGAAGCAGTCAAGATAAGGCCTCAGAGTATGCCTGGCATATATCCCACCGCTCAAATCAATCCCAATTACACATGGCCCCACTCGCACACCGAGATTGGTAAGTGATCTCTACTATTGACGAATAATGAAGTTCATTAAATGACATTTTATTGAATACCACATATTAACATTACGTTAAAATAAAAGATAAACACCGCTAGGTCTAACAGACAAAGAAAAACTAGCAGGCGGGGGGAAGAAATGAAAACACACCCCCAAAAAACAACCAAACCAACTCTTGGACCTCATCAACATGGCGGCTCTCGGCCGAAACGGACCTTCTCATCATGGCGAACCTACTCGCCAGGCTCCGCCCTTCCCAATATGGCGTCCGAACTCGACCTTCCCATCATGGCGCGCGGCCCCGCCCGCTCCGCCACGGCTGCCGGCGGGAGCAGTTCCGGGTGCGGTGCGCGCCGGGGGCGGGCGAGGGGGCGGTGTCCTGGCCATGGCCGGCCTGTCGGACCTGGAGCTGCGGCGGGAGCTGCAGGCCCTGGGCTTCCAGCCAGGCCCCATCACCGACACCACTCGGAACGTCTACCGCAACAAGCTGCGCCGCCTGCGGGGCGAGGCCCGGCTGCGCGACGACGAGCGGCTGCGGGAGGAGGCCCGGCCTTGGAGCCCCGAGCGGCTGCGGGAGGAGGCCCGGCTACGCGAGGAAGCGCCGCTGCGTGCGCGGCCCGCCGCGTCCTTTCCGCGGACGGAGCCCGGGCTCTCCCCGTCGGCTTCGAGCGCGGCCTCCAACACCTCCGGGCCTTATGGCGACTTCGGGGCCCCTACCTCTCCCTGGGCCGGAAGCCGCGGCCTCGCCTACCCCGCCCGCCCCGGGCCGCTGCGGCGCCGCGCCTCGGTCCGGGGCAGCTCCGAGGAGGACGAGGATGCCCGGACGCCCGACAGGGCCGCACCGGGCCCGGGCCGCCACTGGTGGGCCCCGTCCTCGGCCTCTGCGCGGCCGCCTTCCGCGCTCCTCAGCGCCGACACGCGCCCCGGCCTGAAGGCCTCGCGAACGGGCTCTGCGGGCGCGGGGCGGGCCCGACCCGAGGCGGGCCGGCGACTGGAGCGCTGCCTGTCTCGGCTCCTGCTCTGGGCCAGCCTGGGGCTGCTGCTCGTCTTCCTGGGCATCCTTTGGGTGAAGATGGGCAAGCCCTCGGCGCCGCAGGAGGCGGAGGACAACAGTACGTCCCGGGCCCCGGGTCCCTCGGAGCCCAGCTCTCACTTTCCTCCTTGCAGCATCTGCAGTACTTTGTGCCTCCACTTCATCTTCTTTCTGCCCCCCTCCGCCACTGTTAGGAGTCCTTCCTCTGGAGAGCAAGCCACATGCCTCCTCCGACAGGCCCACCGCTTGCCCCTCTGGTTTTCCTCCTTTTGACCTCCTGCTCATTCACACTTGACAGCCCCTTTGAACGCTTCACAGATCCCCCTGGCCTTCTAGGAGTGCCTGGTTGTAGCACCAAAAAATCAGTCTGCTTGGACCACCAGGCCTGCCTTCAAAAGAATTCAAACCCTGCCTATGGCACAGGTGTGGGGGAGAATTGTTTGAGCTTCTGCTGATAAGAGTGAGGTGCTTAGGGCTGCTGGCAGCACCCCCAGGCTGTGCTGGGAGAGGGCCTGTGAGTCAGGCGGCTTACTAGACATCTCTGCCCACACTCAGTTATATGACTCCACATCCCTCCAGGGGTGCAGGCGACAGTGTCTCCTGAATAACTGAGGATTGGTGTTTCCCAGAAGGGATTGTGCCTGTTTTCGTAATAATTTCCTCCTCTGTTCTAAGGGATTATATTTAGGGTCTCACATACGTTAAACAAGCATGTTACCACTGAGCTACATTCGCTAGCTGACTCTTGAAAACTATTTTGAAGCAGGGTCTCCCTAAGTTACCTAGGCTGGTCTTGAACTCACTTTGTGGTTCAAGATGGCTTTGAACCTGTGATCTTGCCCTGGCTTCCCCAAGCTGGAATAGACCTGAGTCACCAGGCCCAGATCATCTTGTTACAGATTTAGGTTAGGTATAAAATGGCACTTCCCTTGCTAATATTATTTGCTAAACATGAGTGTTGTTGCCAGCTAGAGTCAAGGTCACATCTTCCATGCCTGGCAGGAGTAGCTGAAGTGGGGGAAAGGTGTGTAATAAATGGCCGTTTGGGTGTTTACAGATGGTCAGTTGGCCATGCCGATGTCCAGATGACAGCTCCACCTCAGGACAGGGTGTCCACTCTGGGGATAGTTTATGGGCTTGCTAGAAATGAGCCAAGCTGAGTGCCACTGAACTGTCCTGGGATGTGACCGTTCAGGGGATATCACATAGGGTTGTGTTGCTACTCACTGTGTAAGATAACTTAAGCCAGGCTTTGGAAAATCATAGCCAGGATTTCCTAGAGTTCACTTCCATAATGTCATAATGTCATTTACAGCTCAGACGTTTCTGTATGTTGTCTTGAGCCCAACTCCCTTAAGTTAAGCAGGGAAGGCCATTTGTGTTTTTATTTTATATGTATTGGTGTTTTACCTATGTGTGCATCTACACCACATGTATGCTGTGCCCAAGGAAGCTGGAAGAGAGTGTTGGGTCCTTTGGAACTGGACTTACAGATGGTTGTAAGCAGCCATGTGGGTGCTGGGAATCAAACCCAGGTCCCCTGCAAAGTCAGCTGGTGCTCCAGCTCCTCCTTTGCTTCTTGAAACAGCATCCTCTCTGTAGGACAGACTGACCTCAAATCTGTGGGAGCCCTCCTTAGTCTCCTGAGTGCTAGGATTACAGCTGTGTACACTCCCTTTTAGGAAGGCCCATGGGATCCCATTTCACAGGTGCCAAGAGGTTGAATCACCCAAGAACCTGTGGGGCTCATTTGCAGCTGGAAGGAGGTCCAGCATGGGGAAGCCTGTGGGTCTTACTGTGTGTACTGTATGTGTGTCGGTGTGGGATGGCGTCTCTGGTCTACCTCCGTGTCTGACAGCTTCACTTCCTGGGTTTTGGGATGGCGTCTCATCTGTCTTCTCCTCAATCCCATTTCTAATCTCTGCCTTTCTTTTCTTGGTCTCAGTGAAATTATTGCCGGTGGACTGTGAGAGAAAAACCGATGAGGTAAGTTTTTTCTGCTTTTGTTACTTTTCCTGAGGACTCCAGCCTCCACCAAGAGGTAAAATTTCCAGATCATAAAAGGATCATTTTCAGGGAGAGCTTCCCAGGATGTACCATATCGCATCGTGTTCTGTTTGGAGGAGTCAGCTCCTCAGATCCAGCCCTGGGCTTCTTACAGATGCTCTCCCATCGGTGGGAGCATCTGAGGCCTTTGATCCTCGCCTGAGTCAGTCCAGGGAGATGGGGGTTGGGGAGCACCTTTCCAGCCTGCTGCCAGCGGCAGCACCGCTCTCTGCCTTGCCTTGCTCTGGTGTACACTGTCTTTCTGACAGTGCTCTGACTTCTGATTTGACACATTAAGGGGCCAGTTGAGGGGAATTAGCCCTCTTAGCCAATGTTTCGATTTGTTTTATGAAGCTCTCACATTCCCCACAAATAATGTTTGGGGAAGGTGAGTGGCCCTCTGCCTATGAATCTTGTGAGCAGCCTGAGGAAGATATGAGGTGGTAAATTTTCAGGTCATAAATCCTACCAGGAGGAGGCGTGTGCTGCCAGAGGGCATGACTTAGTGTTCTAATTATTAAGTGTGGTTGCCAGGCCTTTGCAGCCCAGGGGCTAGCAAAAAGGGACACCCATGTGTCCGCCTCTTTCCCTTGTTAATGGAAGGCAGCCTGCTGCAGATATCTGGGTTTTATTTCCTTGGCTTCTGATGTGTCCTGTTTGCGGGTGGTTTACGACATTCCTTTATTGCTGTCATCCACCAACCGTTTTTTGCTTCCCAGTCCTGCAAAACCAGGCTCATAATAAGTTTAATCTGCTTTCCATCATAAAGCTGGGCTGGTGATTACACAGTGTACTCCAGAAAAAGACAGCCAGAGAGAGGAACGATCACAAAGACAAGAAAAATAGAACTTTCCACAGGAAAGTTTACCACTTAGATAAAGCTCTTCGTTTTAGCTCTTCACAGTCAGCAGACATCGTAGACCTCAAGTGAAGGGCACACTTCACATTTGCTCCTGGCCTTCCTGTGAGCCAAGCATATGCCTGCTCCTATCCTGGAGTCCAGACAGTCACCCTGCAGGTCCCAGCTGGGCTGTGCAGAGCTGCTCCCTTTAGCTGGCTCTGGGCTTTGGGCTTCTATAGACATTGGGAATTTGTAACCAGTCCTACATCAGTGATAGGACAGCAGAGTCTGAGCCGTAGCCACACACAACTCTCCTTGCTGCTTTGCACATCCTTGGGCTTCGTGGCAGGTGGCCCAGGAGCAGGCAGCCAGGGGCAGACTTTCAGGTCCCAGTGACATTTCTGCTGAATTTCCTTTGGGTGACCTGGCAGTGTTCTTAGCCTTGTCAGCAGCAGAGGATTCTGACTGTGTTTCTGCCTCTGCTGTAGAGAATGTAAGGACAGGCTGGGAGTGGGTGTGTTGTCTTAATGAGGCCATCTTCTGTCTGGTACCGTCTGTCCCATTTCCCCTGGGTGGTGTCAGCTCATACAAGTGTTTTATATGTGGGCTTACATGGAGTCCCCACTCAGGCAAGGCCTTATACTTCCCGCAGTCACTGACACTCTGCACTGTCCCCTCCCATCTCTGCAAGCCGTGGTGCCATCCTTTGCTCTTCCTTCTCAAAAGTTGGCCTAGAGCCATGGATGGCCATCCCTTTGTTACTGTACTGTCTTTACGCCACAGAACCAATTGCTACCGTTCCCCTTGCCAGCCCTCTGCAGATTTATCTCTCATAAAACTAGGCGCTGGGGGCTGGGTACGTGGCTCAGTTGGTAGGATTGCCTAGCATGCTTGAGCCCTGAGTCTCACCCATAAAGCAGGCATAGTGGCACATACCTTTGACAGGAGTAGAGTCAAAGATGATCTTAGCTTCATAACCAGCTCATGGCCAACTCATGGTCAGCCTGGTCCACATGAGACTGTGTCTCAAAAACCAAACAGGAAGCCCTAAAGTTTAGATGTGTTCCTTGCTATCCAGATGGATGTGCAGTGTGACTGTAGACAGACCACCCTTGACTGTTTCTCTGCCTTTCAGTTCTGTCAGGCCAAGCAGAAGGCAGCCTTGCTGGAGCTGTTACATGAGCTCTACAACTTCCTAGCCATCCAGGCAGGTGAGTAGCTACGAAGCCCTCGGGGGCCCCTGCTCAATCTGCCCAAGACAGCCCACCATGCCAAGCCTCAACTTCCCACCTGCCACTCAAACTCATTGTTTGAAGCCATGTGGGCAGACGGTACAAGCCTGGATCTCCCTTCTCCTTAAAGACTCTAGGTCCACAAACACATGGGCTTCTCAGTAGGTAGGAGATTCTGCTTCCTCGCTTAGGACCTTGTGTTGGTTAGAAGGGACCAGGCCTTAGAAGTCCCCTTAACCCCAGGCACTGGTCCCAGGTCTCCTCGTTTGTAGGAAGCCCCCAGGTGGTCTGTGGGCAGCCTGCAGTAGAGAGGCTCACTCTGCACCAGTTCTGAATACCTGTCTTCCAGCCCACCTTCCAGATTTGGTCCTGGCTTATGCCAGGCACCTGCTGCCTTCAAGGCAAGGGCTAAAGTTCACTGAGACAGATAGAAAATATGGTACACCCCTTCCTTACCTTTTACCCTGTTGTAGATGAACTATGGTCACAGTATTGTCCTGGACCTTGTAGGTATGAAGTGGCTGCTGTGGTCCCAGAGGACAATGGGCCACACACTGCAGGAAGCATAGTGACGGCAGAGCTGTCGAGAAAGTACTGTGCCTGCACAGGTTGGCCTGGGTGTGTATGCATACAAGGACACTGGACATGACTGGGCAGTAACAGGCAAGAGAAGAAAGAGAGAGTAATGTTAGGAAGTGTGGGTGTCCAGCCATAGGAACCTGGTTCAGCAGGCTGGGGAAGGCATGCTGAGTAAGAGCCAGCTGCCCAGAAGGCAAAGCCCACCAGCTGAATGATGGTGTCATTGAAGCAGAACCATCTTTAAGCCTCACTGACAAAGCTCTGGGATGGAAAAGGGATGTAAGAAACCAATGAGGAGGCCATTGAGGTGCCCAGCCAAGGCAGGGCCAGTCTGGGTATAGCCAGGGGATCGGAGAAGCTGCCTGGGCCTCAGTGCTGAAGGAGGATTTGGAGAACAAGCCAAAAATTGTCCCTGTCTACCCGGTGCACACATGTAAACATCCTATGCTGTCACTACAGAGTCTGACAGGAAGCTCTGTGGAGGCCCAACAGCTGCAGCAGGCTTAGGTCTTCCTAGGTCTTCCTAGGCCTCGAAGGCTGTCAGTACAAGGTGGGGCCATCCTCCTGGGGGTGCTTAGAAGAGCTGCCCTTGGCCTGTCAGCTGATACCACAATACATCTCATCTTCACTGGGCCCCTTCTGGACATCACTCCCCAGGATCTCTCTAACAATAGCTTGGCTTCCAGGTTCCAGTGTGTGTCCCGATCAGAGTGTCTGGTGGCTGGCCTCCTGCTTTCTTTTTCCCAGGCTGTGTATATTTATAGTGCCTTTCTGGTACCTTCCACAGCTCTCTGATCCTTCTAGGGATCAGCCGCAAACAGACTTGGGCATTGGGCAGCTTTTCAGTCATTTAATGCAAATCGCTGCCCTGCTTTGCAGGTCAGGTTTTAATGATCTGGAATCGATCCAAGCTAAGTGGCTTTTGATCTTGCTGCAGAGTGAAGATGCCTCACAGAAGCTGGCTGCTGGGCCACATGCTCCTGATTAGAACTGATGGCTTGATTTTCACTGTTTTTAGGCCATTTCAGAGTGATTTTTTTCACCTCTTCTCTGTGTTTGAATGTGTCCCTTTTTTCTCCCTCTTAGGTAATTTTGAGTGTGGCAATCCAGAGAAGCTAAAAAGCAAGTGCATCCCTGTCCTGGAGGCCCAGGAATACATCGCTGTAAGTAGGCTGCAGGCTGCTCCTCCCTGCAAGGTTGCAGTTTCCTATTGATTTGTCAAGCCCTGCAGGGTTTTTGGTATTTGCTTTGTGGCTTTTGGGTTTTTTTTTTCTAAGTTTAGCAGGGTGTTGGTTACTGTGGAGGGGACTGTGCCCCAGGGCTGGCCCTACTGTGTGTGGGCAGGTGAGCTGGTTTGACCTGAGGTCCCTTCACTGAGTGGCCATGCAGGCAGCCCCTGCTTCAGAGGACCTCAAAGGGTCCTCAGGTCTGCCCCTCTCTGTTCACTCTCTCACTTCCCCAAGCAGTAGGAGGCACGTCTGTCCTGTCTGTCCTGTCTGCCATCCTCTGAGGACTTCTTGAACCCTTAACTTGCACTTGCTTTTCTTTGGGCTCGTTGTAGAGCCGTTTAGCTTCTGGGTTTCCAGAACCTGAAGGGCTATGTAGTCCAATTTCATTTCATAGATGAGGAAACCGAGGTCTGGAGAGGACCAGGGAGTTTCGGGGTCACACAGCTGGGACTGGTTGTCATCCTGCGCCAATCCTGGCACTATGTCATGCCCACCCCTCCACAGTGCCAGCTGTGCCTGTTTGCTGGCTGCTGCTTCAGCCTTTGCTTAGTGCCTTTCCTGCTGCCTCAGAGCTGCATTGTTTTCCTGCTGGGCTTCACATCATCCTCTTCCCAGCTCTCCTCAGCCCAGCCTGCCCTCCCTGCCTGTTTGCTGTGTGGGGACACAGGAGAGGGCTTTGGCAATCTAGCCTTAGAATAATGCCTTGGCCCCAGAGCCTGGAGAGAACTAACCCCGTCTTCCACCCCGCAGAATGTGACCAGCAGCCCCTCCGCGAGGTTTGAGGCCGCACTGACCTGGATACTGAGCAGCAACAAGGATGTGGGCATCTGGTGAGTGTGGGCAGTCGGCACTCGTCACGGGAGGCTGAGTTGCCATTGTCCTCCCCTTGTACTGACTGCCTTACATACCCAAGGCGTGCAGCCAGACAGCAGAGGGTCAGCACACTGAGGCTGCAGACTAGAGAACACATTGCCCAGTCCAGGGGCTGGGGTGCAAGCCTGTTGACCCTGCCAGTCCTGCCAACTCACTGGGGAAGGTTTTCTGTGCATTGCTTTTACTCAGTATGAAAGTGCTGTGGGAACTGCTGGTTTCTGTCTGACCAGGCACTTTCCTGGGTTTTCATTGCCGACAGCACTGTTAGCAGAGACAGCAGTCTTCTTTGGGTAGAGTGGTGGGGTAGGAGTCCCCAGCCTGTGCCAAGTAGCCCTGGAGATGCCGTGCCCTTCCCCGCAAACGAGCAGGACCACACAGTCCCTCCATAGCTCTTTGTCAGAATCTCTGTTCCGGTTCCGGCTCCTGATATTAACACGCACTCTAGGGTTTTGTTCTCTTTTTCTCTAATCCACCCACATTACTAATTCCATCACAGTGCATCCAGCGCAGCCCCTGGGCGGCTCGGCCTAAAGCTCGGTAACTGGATGCATGGCACGATTAAGATCCGATGGCTTAAAAGCAGCTGCCCTGAGCGGCTGAGCGATTTTCCTGTGTTGAGAAAGGCAGAGGAGAATACGGATTTTCCCCTCTGAAGCCCTTGCTGGAGCTGCCAACGCAGAAGAATGATAACACTAGCCTTTTCCTGCTAGGAAGGCAGCGGGAGGGCAGCTGAGCAAACTCAGGCGGCCAGTGCTGGAAATGGGGCATCACATAACAGCCATTCCAGAGCGAGCATGGTGGGCGTCTGCTTCCCTGCAGACCCTCACATTGCCTCACCAACCACTCTGTTGGAGGCGTGGTGGAGGGTCTGCTCACTGACAGCCTGGTGGTTCCCAGTTGCCATGGGCCTCATGGGTGCCCCTGATCTTTATACTTAAACAGCTTCTGCGTCTGCTCCTCAGGGAGGAGAAGTGCAGCCTCCCGGGCTCTGTCTGTCTGTTCTTGCTGCACTCTTGCAAAGCCAGGACCTCAGTAAACATTTCCATTTCGCTATGCTGGGAGGTGGAAATCCAATTTACAGCTTAATCTTCTGCATGCTGAGAGAGGCTGTCAAAGGCCCGGCAGAGGGGGATGCCACTTCAGCGGCAGGGGTTCAAGCTTGTTGCCATCTTTAAAACTGCATTCTTTCTAAGTAGCCAGTGTGGGAAATTGCAGAAAGATAAGCAGGCTGCTCTGAGCAGGTGCAGACCTCTGACTCCTCCTTCCCATGACCTTGCCTCCAGGCTGAAGGGGCTTAGAACCAAGGCCTGTCTACAGCCCAGTGTCTTGTTTCAGGTTAAAAGGAGAAGACCCATCTGAGTTGGTGACAACGGTGGACAAAGTGGTCTGCCTGGAGTCTGCCCGGCCCCGAATGGGTGTTGGCTGCCGCCTGAGCCGTGCCCTGCTCACTGCTGTCACCCACGTGCTCATCTTCTTCTGGTGTAAGTCTTCACTGCCTGCCATGTCTCCTGTCCCTTGCTTCCTATCCTGCCACTTGCCAGCAGCCGGCACGTGAGGAATGAATAAGTCGGGCACCAAAAGGGTTATTTCACCTCTTGCACCTGGGGCTAATAAAGCAAAGATGAGCAGAACAACCTCTGCCCTGGACTGTCTTTACCCTGTGGACTGCGGCTGGGTCTATAGTATAACTAGAAATTTCCTTGGCACAGGGCAAGGGACTGTCAGCTTCCCTGAGGAGTGGGCATGTGGGAGTCAGCCTCCACGTAAGAGGTGACATGGGGCCTTGACCTAATTTTACTCCAGAAAACTGCAAACATCTGCAGAGATGGGTAAAGTCAGAGGATGCAGATGGCAGGAGGAAAGGCGAGCCTGGCTCGGCTCCTTCCAGCAGTGTCCTGGGGTGTCTCTAAAAGGAGAGTCTGGGGCATGGAGATGGCAGCCTTCAGGATAGCCAGCAACAGATCAGGCACTTAGGCAGTGCTTCCCTGTGCCAAGCTGTCGGGTTGTTACCAACTACAGCATCTCAAAATACAGGCTTAGCATGTGTACCTGTGTGCAGCACAGGCTCCAGCCTGTGAGGGAGAAGATGATGTGAATTTGGGATGGGCTGAGGTCTGGGACACCTCAGGTAACAGCTAGTAGCTGGAGAAAGGTCCTTGCTCAGTAGGTGATGGTGTGCTGTATTCCAGGCCTGGCCTTCCTATGGGGCCTCCTCATCCTCCTGAAGTACCGATGGAGAAAGCTAGAAGAGGAAGAGCAGGCCATGTACGAGATGGTGAAGAAGATTATAGGTGCGTGTCCCCTGGCGGGAGGGTGCCCAAGCCTGCTGGACTGCTGCTAACCACTCCACTCTCCCATAGATGTGGTCCAGGACCACTATGTAGACTGGGAGCAGGACATGGAACGCTACCCATATGTGGGCATCCTCCACGTGCGAGACACCCTAATCCCCCCACAGAGCCGGTAAGTCCTGCTGCTGGGGGTGGCTGGAGTGACCTACTGAGACCCAGGGGAGGGGGCCCACCTCCTGGGAATCACCCTTAGTGGCAGATGAGCTAGGCATGAGGACTAGGGTGTGAGCCGCTCCTGCAGAGTGTGCCTGTTTGGGCACTAGCCACTATGCTGGGGCCAAGTCCCAGGCCCTCAGTGGTTCCAGCTCCAGGGAGTCTTGTGTTCCTAGGAGTCCTTCCCATGGATGCTGTCAGTAGTACCTTTGTGTTTACAAGATGGTGGCCACCAGCAGCCTCATCACAGCTGACAGGAGAAGTGGACTTATAGGGACTATCTTCCCAGCAGCCTTTGAGCACAGTCCTCTTAGGGCTCCATGGGCCAGCATCAGTTTGTCTCTGAGTCAGTCACTGGCAAGGAGACAGAAGGAGTTTTTCAGGCCCTGTGACCATGAGTGTGAAGTAGTATACCTGGTAGGGTGGATGGGCACCCAACAGGGTCCTCTCTGCTGTCAGCACAGATTGCAGCCCCTCAAAGAACACCTAGGCTCTTCTCTAGCTGACTGTCACCTGCCATGTGATGTTCAGAGGTTACACTTCCCCCATGCTCATGTCGCTTCCACAGACACAATCACTTGACTGGTCCTCACCAGGCCCACAGACCTGAGAACAACAGTGTATGGGGTGGGAGCCCATGTATGGGCAAGGAAGCCCAGACTTTGGAAAGTGAAGGGACTTATTCACAACTGCTGTAATAGCATTCTGTGTAGCTACCACCAGGCCTGTCACCTGTGTCACCCTTCTGTGCAGCCATGGGGATTGCAAGAGGTAAACATTTGCAGGTCTGGGACTTTTGTTTTCTTTTGTATGGTTCCATTGAAATAGTTTCACTTTGTAGCCCAGGCAATTCTTGGACTGATGATCTTCGTGGGTAGCTTCCTGAGTGGGGGGTTCCCAGCAGCCATTATACCTGCTTGTGAGTCATTTTAAACTGACGCTGCTGCTAGGTTTAGTGGCAGTACACTTTTCTGGTGAACAAAAGTTCTGGCTGCTCTCCAATACTGTTTATGCATTTGGCAGCTGCTGGGTTTCATCTCCCCACAGGCTGCAGGCAGGGAGTCCCCACACACACAGGGGGCCACTGCTGCTCAGAGAGGTCAGCCTGTGGGTCCTTAGGTGACACTGGGCTCTGCATCTCTCCAGGGAAGCCATTTGCTGCACCCAGCCTCCTGCCTAATTCCTGGCCCTGCAGGAGTTGTGTGACCAGCCTGTCAAAGCCTTGCTCTCCCACTGCCTTGCAGAGGGCAGCCCTGTGTGCGTCCATCCATTTCCACACATTTGCTGATCCCTTACTCTGCACTGTGAATGGAAGACCCAAAGTCCACATCCTGGTAGAGCATTAGAGTGGGAGAAGGAAGCATAGGAAACTGTGTGACACTGAGCGGTGTTGGGTCCTTGGAAAGGGGACAGGTGCTAAGGAGGTAGCCTTGAAATTTGCTACCAGACACTAATTCCCAGCTAGTGAGCACTGGAGAGTAGTTGTAAGAAGACAGTCGAGAGTTGACCTGGCACGGTGACTGCCTCCATGTCACCCAGACATCACAGGCTTGCTCGGTGCATAGCCTACCGTACATCTCATGAGATACCTGTGTGCCAGGATAAGGGCATACCTGGGGGACTGGTGTGGAGATGTGAAGAGCTGGCAGGGAGCTGATTCCAACTGGCTGGTCAGTCCTGTTCTGTGGATAAGGCACTGTTTCCTGCATCCTCAGGGACCTGCATGAAGAGTTGCACCTTCATCCTTCAAGCTATTTCTTTGAGTGATTCCCAAGGAGAAAGCCTTCATCCTGCCCCTGACTCCTCTGTCTGTCCTCTCCTGGAGGCCCTGCTCCCGCACACTCAGCCTACATAGACTTGTTCCCCACACAGTGAAGGGAGCTGTGGGGACCACTGGGCCCTTAAGGGGTAGATAGGCACAGACACACTGTCCTGGGACCTTTCATTAGGAAGGAGAGGAGTGGTCCTTGGCTTCTAGCTCCCAAAGATATGTGTCTCCTTACTCAATGGCTTTACTTGTTCCCTACCCGCAGTGCTGTGAATTTGAACTACTCTGTTTAGCCAACATGGTATTCTTAGATGCAGCTCCCTCGGTGCAGGTGGCTTGATACAGGGATTGGTAGGCTGGGCACAGTCCCCATGTGGACCTGGGTGCCCACCACTCTGCCCTCTACAGTTCTGTTGGTGCCCCTCTGTAGGAAAGGTAGACATGGTGCCAGCCTGACGCCTACCAAGTTCCGCTTTCTTATCACAGGCGGCGAATGAAGCGAGTGTGGGACCGAGCTGTGGAATTCCTGGCTTCCAATGAATCCCGGATCCAGACTGAGTCCCACCGTGTGGCTGGGGAGGACATGCTTGTGTGGAGATGGACTAAACCCTCCTCCTTCTCTGACTCAGAGCGATAGGAAAGGGCCTGTTCCTGCCAGCCTGGCCTGGTCCCCCAGCTGGGGCAAGGGCGGAGACCTTTGGTGCTTATTCACACCTGCCTTGATTGCCCTTCCGGTCTCAGTTCTGGGACATGTGGGCTTCCTTAGGGTAACCGGGAGAACAGGAAGGACCCTCCTCTAACCCCGTCTTACTGACAGGAAGGGAGAGAAGGACCTGCTCTCCCTGGATGGAAAGATGGGCAGTAAGTAGTTGGAATCCTGGAGGACCTGCACACAGCTAGACAGCAACCAGTGGTCTGAGGCCCCTTGCTTGGGAGGTGGGTCGGGTGGTGGGCTGGGGCAGCGGGGCCTGTGTGCCTTTGCAGTGTTTCCAGGGAGCCTGGGGGTGAGGGGAGGAACCCTGTCCTGCTGCTGCATGGGCCTCTGTCCAAAGGGGAAGATGCTAGAAGTTAGAACCAGAACCAGCTGTAGGGACAGAGTAGAGGTGGCCAGGATCTGGAAGGCATGGGGATCCAGCCTCAGCACTTCTCACGGATGGGAAGTGCAGCCCTCAGCCTCCTGCCAGGCTCACCACCTTATTTTTACTGTGACAAGGCCTCTCCTGGCTGTTGAGCTGGACGGGGCACAGGTGAGGTGCAGCATTGTGGCTGCACACTGCCCCCTGCAGGCTACATGGAGCAGTGTGAGCCATTACCCTGCTGTGCAGTGGAGGACCTGCTCCAGAAACACCCAGTGGGGGGCCTCATTAGCCGAGAGGGAGGCTCTCCAGCAACTCATGCAGCCCGCCTCACCCACCACACAGGAGGATGGGGGTGGACGTGAGGCACAGCTGCCTCCAGAAGACATAGACGCCCCCCTTTGGACCTGTCGCTGTTCTCTATTTCTTAAAGCACCATCTTCATTTAGCAATACTCTCACTTCCTCATGTTTGGGTGGTCAGCAGGACTGGGGTCTGAGCAGGTGCCTGTGGCAAGGCCTGTTCTCATGATCAGGCTCCAGCTAGAAGCTTTTGTATTGGGGGTGGAACTATTGGAAAATAAAATATTTATTGAAAATGGATGTGGTTTGTTCATAATGCTTCTCCTTTCTCTCCAAAGCAATGGTGAGTAACGAGAGTGAGCTGGCTCAGGCTGTGCTACCTTGGCAGTGAGCTTCAAATGAGCTCCTTAAAGCCACATGAGCACCCTTGTCCAGTTCCATGACTTGCCTGTCGACCTGTCCCCTAGTTCCCAAGAGTGCTGAGTACCCCTGGAAGGAAAAGCCAGGAGAAACTGTGTGGAGCTGGTAACGCCCTTAAGGAGGCATACTTTCTATATTTAGGCCCAGCGTTAGTGATAGGCTGGTGGGCACAGTTGGCAAGAGGGAACTTCCAGAAGATCACGGACACAGTACATGCATCTCTGCTGGGTCCCCAAGGCTAGTTAGTGGCTCAGAAACAAGGTAGCCTAGCTATGTTCTATGGTTACAGCCAGTCTTAGCCCTTCCTGGCCCCCCTGTATGGAAACTGAAGGAAAGAAGCCAGCCTGCCTGGCCCTCTTCTGTCTGTCGAAGATTTCCTCCTGATATGTTTTGTCTGAAATGTTGAGAAAGTTAACCTATGGCTCCCAGGCTAGAAGCTGTTGGGAGAGCAGAAGCCCGAACAACATAGAAGAAACAAAAGGCCATGGAGCCTAGCACTCAGCAGCCTGCCTCAGTGCATGAGAGCATCAGAGCACATCAGCCTCTGAGGACAGCATGGGGCCATGCAGTTTGTCAGAGGAGAGGCTGGAGGCATCCCTTCGACAAAGCTGTGACCGAGGAGGGTTTTTTGTTTTTGTATTTGAGAGAGGATCTCTGATAGCCCAGGCTGACCTTGAACTCATCTTCTCCACCTCCTAAAGTGCTGGGGATTGATAAGTGTAGTGTCTGTCGGCCAGCATTCTACCAGCTGAGCTACAGCCCTAACCCTGGCTGTTTCTATAGCGCTGTCCAAAGTGTCCCCGGCTGCTGACCTCGCTATCCTTAGTGATGAACAGCTCTCCTGGGGGAAGTGTATGCCACTGAAGAAGCATCAGAAGAACGAGAAAAACTCCACAAACCTCAGGTGGGCATCCACCCAGGAGCTCTGCTACCTTCCAGAGGCCACTACTCACCAAGAAGGTAAACAGCCATTTGTCACTGATTTATCACATACTCGGGTAGCAGCTGTTCCCCTTTATTAATGCACCATTGACTTTGAGCTCAAAAAATCCCCATGCTGAGGTACACGTGTAGACTCAAATCCATTATTCTGGCTGCCTTTCCTAAACAGAAGGAACAGGACTGCAGATCTGTCACCCAATTGTCCCAAAAAGTTCTCCTTGGGACACCAGGCAGCTTCCTCCATGTCCCCAGAAGAGGGTCCCTAGGATTCAAGGACAGCAGAAGCAGGAGGCTGAATGGGTGGTTTTGCTTTGTACTGTTTCCCTAGAGGCTGATGCTGTCTGGGGACCTCATCCAGCCTCTCTGTGCTATAGCAAGGGGAGGTAGCCTGTTTCTCTACCTGGACCCCAACAGCCAGCTCCTGCCTTTCGGTCTTTGCACTCACTGCTTACCTGTTCTGTGTCCCCCAGGCTCCCATGGGATTTATCTTCTCTTTCAGGCTTTCTCCCTCTCACCTACCCTGGCTGAGGTTGCATCTATACCCCCATCTTCTAGGACTTTTTCCTCCTTTTTCCCTACCCTAATATCTGGCTTGCTGCATATTTTTAAAACTATCTCTAATTACGTGTGTTGTGTGGACATATGTTTGTGAATATGGGTAGAGGTGTTGGTGAGTTTCACAACCTGGGTGCTGGGAGCTGAACTTGGGTCCTCTGCAGGAGCAGTATGCACTCTTAACTGCTGGGATATCTCTTCAGACCCTGGCTTGCTGTGAGTTTTACTTGGTGGTATCTGGGTACCACAAACCAGTCTCAGCTTCTCATTGCATGTGCATCTTTGACCCTTTCCCTGAAGCATCACCAAGTTCTTAGTGCCTGGTACAAGAAAGGCACTCTATAAATATTCAATAAATAAACAGAAACTTTCATCCCAGAAGAAGAGCTGGGCACTGAGCCTCTTAAATCGAAACCCTTGTAGCTTCTGTTCATACCGACTTGATTATATTTTCTATTTTCCTTTTAACCTGAAGGATAAAGTCCTTTCTTCTCACATACTGAGATCCTAGCACTACCCAGTGCCTTACAGAGCTATCTCCCTGATGGCTGCCTCACTGGGGGTGTCTCCTTGGAATGGCATGACCATCTACTGGCTGCAAGAGCAGGCTGGGTAAGGTCAGGAGCAGGTGTGTGCTCCTGCTTTTCAAGGGGAATGTGTGTAGGGCATAGAACTCCTAGTGTGCAAAGGAATCCAAGCACAGGCAGCTGCTCCATACATAAATCAGGAGAGCGCTGCCCACTGAGTACCCAGGCCAGGTTTCCCTAGGCTGGGAAGATGAGCAAGACCAGTCTCCAGGTAGGAAAGAGGAGAATGACAGACAGACTCCTAGGAGAAAGGCCAGGAGATGCATCACTGGTGATGGCTGCCGAGATGCTTCTGTCTCATAAGGAGACAGGGGAAAGTACAGTAATTTTCTTCAATGAAAACAGGCAACAGAATTCCCTTTGCCTCGTTCCCCTGGCAATTAAGCCCTTCTCTGCAAATGAAATGATTTGGTTTTCATGGGGACTAATTTAAGCACACTGGAAGGACCGCTGAACTTTTTGATTGCAAATACTAGCGTGTGCAAACAGAGCTGGCATTAGAGCCAGCCTGTCGAAGGAGCTGCCTAGGAGCCAAAAGCCTTGGTAATAGTCCTGCTCCTCTAAGCCCATCTCCTCATCCCAAATGGAGGAGGCCAGGCCAGCTCACACAGGACCATCTTGGAAGCCTTTGACACTCAGCAGTGGGGACCGCTGAAGACTTCACCCTTTGTCACTCCTACATTTCCAAGATGGAGTCTCTTCTCTGCCTTGAACCTGGGCCCTGAGCTGCCCCATTACAGCTTAGATCCGTGTAATATGGCCAGAAGGACACTGTCTGGTCCCCATGACTCAAGAGGCCTTGTCCATTTAGAATTTTCCCTCAAGAGTGTACCCTGTAGAAAGAACATCATTTACCTTCTAGGAGAGAGCTGAGGGCAGAGATATCCCAGCTATCCCAGTTATCACACAGAGGAGAGCCCACCGGAAGGCTGGGCCCAGGAATGGAGCCACCTGAAGATGACTGGGTTTGTCTTTAAGCCTCTCGGGGTCTGTTATCATGGTTATAACCTTTCAGTTTGAAGTAAGCGAAGACAGCTGGGGATATAGCTCGGTTGGTAAAGCTCATGCCTAAACAGCACAGATCCCAGAATTCCATCTCAGCACCACATGCACAGGCCTGGTGCTGCATGCTCGTGGTCCAGAGAGAAGGATCAGAATTTCTAGGTCATCCTTGACTAGCGAGTTTGAGGCCAACCTGGGCTGTATGAGACACTGTTTATCTTGTTGCTAAAAGGCCTTCTCAGCAGGAGATGAAAGCATTGACAAACGAAGGTACAATCCCACCAGAGGTCACTCTAGGGAACTATGATGTCATGTGTCATGTTGACAAGGGGTAGACTTGTGATGGCTATTTTTGATTGTCAATCTACCTACATCTGGAATTAACTAAAAAATCAAAAACAAAAACAAAACAAAACCAAAAAACCAAATGGACACACCTGTGAGGGATTTTTGCTTAATCTGAAGTGGGAGGATCCGCTTCTCTGGGGAGGGGTGGGGTTGGAGACAGAGTTTCTCTGTGTAGCCGTGGCTGTCCTGGACCTCTCTCTGTAGAGTAGGCCTCAAATTCACAGAAATCTGCCTGCCTCGGCCTCTCAGTGCTGCTGGGATGAAAGGTGTGCACCACCATCGAGGAGCAGAAGATCCACTTCTAATCTGGATCTTTGGGGTGGGAAGACCAAATCTGGGCCACACCTTCTGCTGAAAGCCTCTGTAAAGACATGAAGTAAGGAAGCCTTTGCAACCCCCCCCCCCCCCCCGCACTTTGCTAACAAGTCCATATCTGCACGGCATTAGACCCCACCTCTTCAGGATTCCGGCATATACCGAAGACCAAGCAGGACCACAGCCTGTAAATCTTTCTAATCCCCTTTATATGGAAAGATTCATCATTCTGTCATTCTAGAGAAGCCTAACTCCCAACACAGGAAGCTGCAGAGGTAGCACATAGTTCCTACACTGTAAGACCCACCTCCCTTGGTGATGTTTCTCCAGTGACCACATCAGAGTGGCAAGTGGAAGAGCTGGCCTGGAAATGAACAGTGAGCTCAGAAACTGGCCTTGTTAGGCCTCACAAACTTTACACACACCTGACATGTTGGGGATCCCTCAAAGCCACCAGCTTTTTTAAGGGGGACACATGATACATAGGTGACATTTGGAAACTTAGCTCAGACAAAGCTGTGTGCACGTGCCTGTGTTCATAGAACAGTCCACCGAGGCAAGGTGGCTGGTCCAAGCACAGAGAGGTGTCCAGCGACTACCCACGTGCACCACAGATCTGAGGACAGACCAGAGAAATGTAAGAACTGGGCCTCAGGTATCCCCTGGTCACGGTCATGGTACACGTGTCTGGTGTCTCATCAGAATCACAGCTTGGGGAATGTTGTGACCTGCAGAAGTAGGAAGGACATGTACAGAGTCAAGCCTTGGGGTGGGGTGGGGGCATCACACCTGGGACTCGGAATAAACACCCAAGGGATTGTGGGAGCTCAGGTGGCAGGAAGGGGCAGAAAGTGCTGGCACTCACTTTTGCCAAAATTCTGGCACAAGAGAAACTTAGGATTCCCCCACTTCCTGTGGAATTGGACCCAGCCATATGATGCTACTTCATGTGACCAGTAGAGACAGATGACATATCAAGGCACATTAGTACCTCATCCATGAGCTGTGGCTTCTGTGCCTCAGCTCTGGTAAGATGCTGAGGCTGTGGCAGTGCCTTTGGCTTGTGGGTCTCAGAGAGGTGATGACATGGAGTATCCCACAAGGCAGCAATGTCTGCAGGAACCAATTTGTCTCAGCCAGTGTGTCTGCAGGCTTGCTTGTTACTGCAGCTCCAGCTAACTCATGCTGACTGCAGGTCTTCTTGCGGGAAAGACAAAAAGCTCCAGTTCAGAAACATACTTGAGTCCTCTGTATGTCAACATGCAGTGGAGCCTGCAGAAGGAACTAGAAGAATCAAGAAGGTCTGTCCAAGCTGGAGAGATGACTCAGTGTCTAACAACTTGTACCTGCTCTTGCAGAGGACTGAGTTCAGGTCCTAGTACCTACATCGGGTAACTCACAACCACCTGTAACTCCAGCACCAGGGGATCCAACACCCTCTTTGACCTCCACTAGTACCTACATGCATGTGCACATATCCACAGAGACACACACATTCCTTCCTTCCTTTTTCTTTATTTTTCTGCTGAAAGCAGTGGCCATGGTGGTGTTAAGCTCTAGAGCTGGAGATTTCCAGGCCAGTTGCGTCTGCTTCAGAAAGGCAGCACATCTGAGACAGGAAGACTGCCTTACCTATGCAGCTCTCCGGGAAGTAGCCACTGTCACAGCCACACACCTGCACCTCATTTACTTACTTAGCAGTGAGTGTGGGCAGTAGATACATACAGTCAACTTGGCCCCAAATTTGTCAGCAGGGCATGACAGGTCACAGACCATAGAGACAGCCAGATCTGGCATCAAGCAGTCCATGTCCCAAGGGCCCATATGTGCACAATGTAAGGGTCCAGCCTCCACAGGTGCAGGTGCCCTTGATCTGATAAACTTGATGGTGGCAGAGAGCCCAGCTGGCAGGAGGGACATGTGAGCAT
Source organism: Phyllotis vaccarum (assembly GCA_033318265.1). NCBI lineage: Eukaryota > Metazoa > Chordata > Mammalia > Rodentia > Cricetidae > Phyllotis > Phyllotis vaccarum. Next base: position 102,524,232 of record JARWLC010000010.1, read on the forward strand.
GGGAGTGTGTGTTTGCGCACTTGTTTGTGTGCGGGCCTATCCTTCAGGAAGGAGGAGGGCTTCCTTGGAGACAACCATGCTTCACGAACTTTATCAAATTTGCAGATGCCACAGAGCAGGGGTGGGGGTGGTGAGTATGCCAGACAATAGAGCTGGGATCCAAAGAGGAGTTGACAGGCTGGAGCGATGGGGCAGATCTAACAAGATGAAAGCTAACAGGGACAAACGTGTTTATTTCATCTTATTTATTTGCCCCCAGCCTCTGTATGCAGAGGGGAAACCCAGCAGCTCTCTCTTCTTATCCCTGCTGGGATCCTGGGAGAACAGGGCTCCACTGGGCAAGGAAGGCCATGGCTCAATAGAAGAAAGTCATTCCCCTGCCCTGGTACCATGCCACAGCTCTGAGTACAGGTTTGAGCCCTGGCCAAAGCTAAAATACAGGGCCACTGAGGACTCACCTACATTACATTGCAGGCATGGATCTGTGCTCTGTCTCTGTCTCTCCGGCCCCCAGGCTTCTGGAAGGAGAAGAGGAAAGGGCCGTAGCAGAGAGGCAAAGATGTATGTCTATGCAATTTGGGTCCTGGTGGGACGGGAAAACCCAGCCTGCAGGGACAGTGTGATGTTCTGGCGTGATGTTTCCAGCCAGGTAGCAGAGTCAGGGACTCTAATCTGTGCCGCCGCCCTGTGACTCTGGCTTCCTTAGGTGACACATTTCCAGACTTCATGTTTCCTGTCTGTAGAATGGGAACATTACCAGTGACAACCTCACAGTGCGTTAAAGGATGGAGTAGGCTGAGTGTGCTCAGGCATGCTGTAGTTCCCAACACTCAGGAGACTGATTACAAACAGCAGTGTTGCTAGGTCACCCAGGGTGGTCCTTATCCCCTTTGCTCAGTTGACCCTTCTGCTCAGTTCTCTTATGACTGGACCTGCAAGGCAGGTACCATTGCACTGTGTGGTAGGAACCAGGGCAGGCTGCATTGTAAAGTATTCCCTTGTGCTGAAAGTTTGCAAACACCAAGCTGCCCTATGGGAGGCCAGGGGACAGAGGGTGTGAGGATGGCCAGCAGGGGTCAGCGTCTCTGTAGGAGGTAGGGATGATGCCACAAGTTCTCTGGCTCTGGGGGAAGCAGTGGCAACTCAGGCTGATGGCTTTGCGTCAGGGCAGACAGAGTTCAGAATGGGTAGCCTTAGACCTGTGTCCAGGCCAGGAGTCTGACAAGCATCCTACAAGAGTCGGCACTGCTCTTACTAAGACCACTAGGCTCTGAAATGTCCAGGGAGGAGCAGAGGGGCAGGAAATTCTAGGACCCCATTCTGGTGGCTGAGATGCGGCCCACTGGCCAGTTATCTTGGCTCAATGGATGAGACCTTGGGCCCTTCCCCATGTCTATATTTGGGACCATGAGGGCCCACCGCACTCCACAGCAGCACTGTCCACATCCCAGATGGACAGTCAATGGGCTGAGGGTGGTATATTTGGAGAGAGAAAGACCCCAGGGTGAGAACTGGCTGAAATGGAAGACTGCCTAGCATCAAAGGGCAGGGGGAGGCTGGGAACTCCAGGCCTGGCTGAGGATGGAGGAGGCTGCTCCCCTCACTGGCCTTCAGGGCCTCCCCACTGAGCGGCTGGGAGCTGTGCCCAGACAGGGCCACACAGATGCCTAGGATGACATCTGAACTGGTCCTCCCTCGGTATATGGCGTGGTCACTCCTGGCCCTGTAACCCACCCATGTCCCCTTGGGAGTGTGCCAAGCCAAGCAGGAGAAAAGGGAGTGAGCTGAACGGTCAGGGAAGCAGAGAGTAAGGGGACCTGTCCCCAAGAGGCAGGTAGGAGGAACCGGAACCGATCTCCCTGACTTACCTCCACCCCACCCTAAGAATGTTCTGGCAACATATGGGGAGAGTGACTCAGTAGTATCCATCTGTTCGTGTGTGTATGTGTGTGTGTGTGTGTGTGTGTGTGTATGTGATTGTGACTTTAGGGACATAGATACTGTTCCTCGCCCAAACCAGACAAATCCAGTAGAATGCATCCTCAGGCAGAGCCCTGAGATTCATTTCGCCTTCTAAATTCATTCATTTAGCTTGACCTTTGTTCTGCTTGTTGGTTTTATGTGTCTATGTCTACATGCCACATGTGGGCCTGGTGCCCACAGAAGCCGAAAAGGGGCATGGATTCCCTGGAACTGAATTTAAGGTAGTTGTGAGCCACCGCGTAGGTGTTAGGAACCGAACCTGTGTCCTCTTCAAAAGTAGCAAGTGCTCACAATAGCCATCACTCCAGCCGCTGGTTCTTTCTTGAGACGGTCTTACTACGGGGTCCATGCTTGCACCAACCGTCCGCGCCCTTGCCCCTATGCCCCAAGTACTGGGGTCACAGGCATGTGTCACCATATCTGGTGCTCTTTGGTTTTTGTGGTTTTGTTTTAAGTAAAAGTCCACCTTCAAGAGTGTCACAGAAAAGGAGAATGTGTGGGTAAACTGTCCTGGTGAAGAAAGATGTGTCAAGGTCCAGGAGAGAGTCGTTACTCACACCTGGGATTTATTTTGAGGCAATAAAGCCTTGGCCAGGGCTAGCTCTAAAATCCTCTACAAAAGAGAGAAGTTCAGAGGCCTCCACTGCCACCCTGGGGCCTGAAGTGAGATCCAGCAGCCAGCCTCACAGGCCACCACCCACGGTACCGTTTATCCACGTTGTACCCTGACACATACCTGTGTGTAAGCATGTACACATGTATGAGACACTACACATAAGAACCTCACCTCCAGGTGACATCTAACATGAGATCTGGCAGACAGAAGATTCTGGGCTCAGAGGACCCGAGGGGAAGGCTGATGCTGTCTCCCCATCCTTTCCCAATACTTCTCCAGGATGTTGCCAGGAGCTGCATCCCACATCCTGGCTTCTGACTTTGGTGGCAGTTTCCAGTGCTCCTGGGGAGTCTGTGGGATGATGTGGGATGTCTATATGCTGTGAATAAAGGACTGTTTTGGACCATGACAGGCATCATAGAAGTAGGCGGGGCAATCAACATGAATAGGGGAAGGAGGGAGGAGTTAAGGGAGACTGAATCCAGCTGCCCAAGAATCAACACGTAGCAAAAGCAGGTGAGCCACGGGGCCATGTGGCAAGACAGATGAACAGAAATGGGTTGAATTAAGATGAAAGACCTAGGTAGCAATGTGCCTGAGCCATAGGCTAAGCAGTATGAGATTAATGTAAGCGTCCGAGTCACTTTGTGTGGAGGGGGAAAGCGGCGGCGGGGAGGGGGGCAGGTCTGAACCTGGGGCTAGGGCAGCCAGACACCTCTGGTTATAGTAGGAAGCTGCTGTTGCAGAGAGCGATTAGCCCATCAGCCTCATTAGCAGAACTGGTTCCCCCCCCCCCCGCCCCCAACACATCTTAGAGCTCCTCAGCTCTGTCCACCTGCCATGCCGTCCTGTTCCCAGGCACCTCTGTGGGTCTCCTCAGGGAAAGGCCTGGCACCGGGGCTGGCGCATGAGCCCGTACACTGTGGGGTCTCTCTCCTTTCTCCTCTCTTCCTTTAAGAAAAAAGTTGGAAGTTTTTATACATAAGTATCCCATGTTTTGATCAAATCCACCCTAACTCCCTCCAACCTGCTCTTCCTTCGCTTCATGCGCTGTCTAAACCCTCTGAGGCCACTTAGTGCTGTGAGGGTGTGTGTGGCGGAGGGCCTACTGCTGCAATATGGGCAACCTCTCAGGCCACATCTGAAGGAAGCCAACACTCCCTCCCCCCCCCCCCCCAGCAGCAGTCACGCCACAGTCGCTCTTCAGCTAGGGTGGGATTCAGTAAGCTCCTCTGTCTTTGCTAAAGTTTTGGCTGACCTGATTCAGTCTAGATCCTGTGCAAGTAGTCACACCCACTCTGAGTTCATGTGTGTGAGAGCTCTGTCACGCTCAGAGAATGCTGTTTCACGGGAGCTCTGGACCACCTCTGCCTCTGTACCACCCCTCCATGACGAGCCTCGAGAGGGAGGGTACAACGTAGACATCCCACCTAGGACTGAGACACCCTCATGTTCTCTGCACTCTAACCAGCTTTGCGTCTCTGTCAACCGACATCTACTGCAAACAGCTCTGCTGATAAAGGTTGAGTTACACTGTCCTGGGGCTCTAAAGAAATATTTGGGGAACAATTCAGCACTATGCTCCTTTAGCACAATAATAATAGTAAGGTCTCTCCTAGGGCCTCTCTCTTCCCAGCCACAGGTTCTTGACCCAGATAACAGTGCCATACATGAGTTCTGTCTTGCGGAGTGGGCCACAAATCCAACCAAGAGGTGGTGGTTACTCCCAGAACATTCATACCACTATTGCGCCAATAGACCTGTTTTGCTAGGCTGGTCATTATTATAATAGGTTTAAAGTCAGGTGTGGTGGCCCAAGCCTGCAATCCCAGCTCTCCGGCATATAGGCAAGAAGATCAGGCGTTTGAGGTCATTCTTAGACACATAGAGAGTTCCAGAAAGCCTGAGCTACATGAGGCTCTGTCTCTAAATAGCTAGGCCGTTCAATCGGTGAGAGATGAGATGGATGGATAAACAGAATAGCATCTTTATTGCTTTTTCTGTTGCTGTGATAAACACCCAAACCAAAGCAACCTAAGAAGAGTTTATTTTGGGGCTTACAGTTTCAGGGAGAGTTCATGATGGCAGAGCAAAGACAGTCTGGCACTTAGTGTGGCAGGGACAGCTGTAGCAGGCAGACAGCTAACTGGGAATGGTGTGGGCCTTTGAAACCTCAAAGCCCCCTCCCAGTGACTCACTCCAACCTCCTAATCCTTCCCAAACAGCCCCATCAACTGGGGACCAAGTGTGCAAACAGTTAAGATGGGGACCAGTCTCATTCAGATCACACCTGTCCCCTTCCTCCCCACAGGTGCCCCCCACACCTGTCCCCTCCCCCACACACCTGTCCCCCTCCTCTCCCCACACCTGTCCCCCTCCCCCACACACCTGTCCCCCTCCCCTCCCCACACCTGTCCCCTCCCCTCCCCACACCTGTCCCCTCCCCTCCCCACACCTGTCCCCTCCCCTCCCCACACCTGTCTTCGTGAGTATCTTAGCATTTTCATCAAAGTAGGGCTCATGTTTACCTACCTTATTGCCACGGGAAACGTTAGTCTAGGGGGTCCCATTGGGCATAAGGGTGGGGGGTTTTGCTTTATTTGCTTGCTTGCTTGTTTGTTGAGACAGGGTTTCTCCGTGTAGGCCTTGCTGTTCTGGAGCTCTCTCTGTAGACCACACTGGCCTTGAACTCACAGTGATCTGCCTCTTCTACCTCCTGAGTGCTGGGACTAAAGGCGTGCACCACCCCCACCTGCCTTGTTTTATTCTCCCCCCCCCCCCCCCCCCGTAAAGCCTGTTGTCCCCTGAATTTGACTAATCTGCCTGTGGGTTGTTGCTGCTTTCTCTCTGAAGTTTCTAGCTGCCAATCCGTTTATTCTTAGACTCTTGGCTGGCTTTAAGCCTCTCTCTGGTTACAGACCTCAATGAATCTGGCCACCATCATGGCTCTGGTGTCATTCTTGGCAGGGTCTCCAAGCCTGCAAGACCCTGAGGTCCCATGGGACAAGAGTCTACACCCAGCCCCCTTCCCATCAGTGTCAGGCTGCCCTTCCCAGCTTTGCACTGGGGATGTGGTACCCTTTTTGGTCCAGGAAGATGACCAGCTGGCATGTTTCAGTCCTCAGAAGGACTGGAAAGAGGGCCAGAGCAGTGAGAACCAGCAGCGTCTGGGAGGGCAAGACAATCCAGGCCTATGTGCAGCCTCCTTCTGCCTCAGACACAGGGTCCAGGCTTGTATTCCAGTCTTGGCCTGGAGAACCAGGCAGCAGGTGGGTAGCAGGTGTGGAGTCAGACAAGAGGGACCCCTAGAGCTCAGGAGGCCCCTCTGCGTGCCTGTCTCACTAAGTCTCAGCTAAACTGCTACTAAAGCCCCTAAAAGGCCCCCAGAACCTCAGAGTCTACCAGGAGCAAGTAGCCAGGAGTCTGTGCCTCAGTTTCCTTACCTGGGAATTCTAGGATAGACTAGCACTCCTCTGCAGGGATAGCAGAGAACCAGTGGGAAGTGCTTTGGTGCCTCAGACAAGTACCTGGCACGGAAACATGCTTTTACATCTGTTGATGGTGTGCAAATATCACAGCATTGATTTAACATGTCTGTTGATAGTACTGTCACAAATGCCGGGGTCTGAACCCTGCTCTGACTAACGGCACCCGCTCACCCCTGCCTCTTGAGTGCCCCCAGCCCCCTTCACTGGCTACAGAGCCTCCCCAGATCAGAGATGGGAGTTCTGGAAGAAAATTTCCTGATCACTAGCATGTCCAGGCATGGGTACAGCTGCCTAGGATAGAGTGAGGATGGGGCGGGGGCGGGCCAAGGATGGATGGCCACTGCAGCCCTACTTGCTCAGCTCAGCAGAAATGAGGGCTGGCATAATGGGCTGGCGGCCCCCAGCTGCAACCAACTTCATTTTCTGCCACAATTAAATGATCGCGGGCATGTGCTCATGTTCACTTATTCAATTACCTGAGCGGTCCTGAAGGAGTCTCAACAAAATAGCCATAAATAACGGGCCAGCTGCCCCCGGGCTGTCATCCAGCCAACTGCTCCCCCCCACCACAGCCCCAGCTGACCCTCTCCTGAGTAGTGCAGAGTTCCCCAGGAAGCCCTCCTTGCTCTGGCCATAGCCTGGGGGTGGGCAGATAGGGGTTCCTGGCTAGGAACCTCTGGGGGCCACCCTGGGCTTCCTCATTTGTCTAATGAGCCATCTGCAGGAGCTGTAAAGGAAGAGGGGACCCCACAAACTCAGCATCCACCCTGAAATCTCCCAGAAATACTCTATCTATGCTGACCCATTTGCTGTTCCCTCTACTTGATCTACACTCACAAACATACACACACTTACACATGTACACGCGCACACACATGCACTGCATATATAGGACACATATGTACTGTGTATGCTACAGGGCACAGGTGGAGGTCAGAGAGCAGCCTCCAGGCTTCTCCCTCCCACCATGTGGGGCTTGAGGTCAAACTTAGATCATCAAGCTTGGTGGCAGGCAAGTGTCTTTACCCTCTGAGCCACCTTGACAGCCCTAAACACACGTTAGAGGCAGGGTTATATGTATCACAGGCTGGCTACGCAGGAATATCACCATGCCAGTTTATGAAGTGGTGAAAATTGAACTCAGTGTTCTGTGCATGCTAGCAAGGAGGACTCTCTCTACCATCCAAGCCACATCCCCAGACCCTCATTTTGTCTGGGAACTCCTACACATACCTCAAAGCCTCACCACTTACATGCTGCAGCCCCTGTGGTAAAATCCGTCTCTTTCACAGCCCCTCAGATGTCTTGGATTTGAGAGAGAATCCAACTTCACTTATCATGTACTGTGACCAAACTTATCACTCATGAACGGAACACAGGGTTAGAATGTGTGACCACCATATTCCCACCACTCCCAACACCCATATGGCCTGGGTCTCCACTTCTAGTCATAGCAGAAACGGGTAAGTGTGGGGTCCGTGTGTCAGAGCCTGCACCAAACGCTCTTTACTTGCATTGGAATGTCACAAGATCCCTAAGAAAACCACCCCATTCTTCAGATCAGGAAACTGAGGCTTTGTGAGGTTGAGGTGCCTGTCCATAGAGGGCCTCATGTTCAGTTAGGAGCATCTGCTTCCACAGTCCAACCCCATGGGCAGTAAAAGGAACTGGCAGTGGGTGGGACTTGGACCAGGTTCTGTTCTTCCTCTGGCCACCAAGAAGCCCAGCAGGACCCTTTCATCTTTCTGCAGAGTCCTTTTGTCCGGCTTCTCTTGTGAGATGAAAAGATCACAGGAGATGGCCTCCCAGGCCTGCAGCTCTGATATTCTGGGGTTTTCTCTCTGCAGAGCTCTGCTCAGGCAATGAGCCAACAAAGCTGTTAAAAATCAAGGGAGGAAAATGCCCTGGGGCAACGACCCCCCCCTTCCTATATGGCCTAGGGAATGGCAGCCTCCTGGGGGGGACGGGCAGCCCTGGACTCTGACACAGAGGGGACAAAGAGCATCTATGACAGAGGATCCCAGCCTGAGGTTCAGGAAGCTGCCGTCAGCCTGGAGTTCCACAGCCTAAGCTACATGGATGAGGGAGGAGCCAGGTTAATGGGTTAGTTGGTAAAGTGCTTGAGTATGAGGATCTAAGTTCAATACCAGAACTCAGGTTTAAAAGCTAAAAAGGCCAGGCATGGTGGCACACACCACTGCTCAGCCAGCCTAGCTGAGTTCCAGGCTAGTGAGAGATATCCTGTCTCACACAACAATGTTGGTGGCACCTGAGGAAGGACCCCTGAGGTTGTCCTCTGGCCTCTATACTCACCCACATGCATGCAACAAAAGCTCAAACGTAAACACGTGGAGAGAAAGGATGCAGAAAGGGACAAAGAAAAATGTTCTCAGGGGTCAGCAGAAGGGTGAGGCAAAGTCCCGGGGCTAGCCTCTGCCTCAGATCATCCTGTAAACCTAGCAGCCGCCATTTTGGGGAGTGCAGCTGTACCCTTGCAAAAGGATCATCCAAGCTGGGCGCCCTCACGGAGGGTGGGAGGTCATATGACCTTCACCTGCGTATCCAGTGGTTGCCCAGCACTAGTTTTAGGCAACAATGCACATGGCATCAAGGAGGAGTTCCAGTATATAGGTCAACCTAGAGGAGGAAGTTCTAGCTAGGAGGCAGCCCTCATGCCTTCTGGGTAAAAGCTTTCTGGGTGCAGCCCTTTTGGGAGGTGTGCCCACACCCCTCACCTGTGTTCTGTAAGAAAACCCAGTAAACTCACTGGCCCACCAGAGTAAGGCAACAGATTCCTGCCTCAGTTTGTCGCTGGAACCCCCCGGCTCAGGAAAAGAGATGAACGTTGTTTAAGACCCACAACCCTCAGAAGGAATTTTAGCAACAGATGGTCTTGGCTTTCGGCCACCATAGAGGCCTCACAAACAGTCCTCATGGATTGCTTAAGAGCCAAGGGACACAATGGAAGTGCTGCCAGCTGTAATGTAGTGGGGTCCTCGGGGATGCTGGCTGACTCTTCTGTGGGTTAAAGATCTACAGGCACCACTCTCTTGAGAGCCATCTCAGTTTGGAGATCACGAACCCAGGTCTTCATTGTCATCTCAACCAGAAGTCCCAAAGGGGGAGGAAATTGTCACCCAGTATTACTGGACAGACCCAGTTCCCAATGCAGCCATGGGTCCAGAGCATCTGCCAGGCCAGTGGTGGCTGCATGAAGCTGAGACAATAAACTGTTGGCCCCATACTGATGGTCCCCTGACAATGGGGTGTGGGGTTCCTAGCAAAGGCTGACACTGTTTGTTTGCTTTTGATACTAAGTCTCATATAACCCAGGCTGGCCTTAAATTATGTAGCCAAATATAAGCTTGAATTCCGATGCACCTGTCTCAAGTGCTGGGATTACAGGAACACAGCACTACACATGGCTGGAGGCGGGGCAGGTCAGTGGCCACCCATGTGTATGAGGCAAGACAGGATGATGACACATCCTGGATACTGATGTTGTTCTGGGAGCTGGAACACTGGGTCATATGGGAACAGAGAAGGGGCAGCCAGTATGGAGGGATAGCGACCTAGTCTGGGGCCTCAATTACCAGAAGCCAAAAAGAAAAAGTACTCCCCCGCTCTGCATGCCAGACATGAATAAGCCAGAACCCAGGACGAGTCCACATGGCCACTCACCCACTCACTCACTAAGACCATCCTCAGGCCCTACCCTGGAGGGAGCTGCCATGCATAGGCCAGCAGAGGTGTGTCAGGAGGTTGAAGGCTTCCCAGGGTAACTCTCAGGCTGGAGACTACAGCGTAAGGAGGAGGCTTCCAGGTAGAGGTGAGGGAAGGGCGCTGGGGTCAGAGGGAGCCTTGGCAAATGAGGAGGTACCACTGAGGCAGGTGCTGCAGAAGGATTGAGATCTCGGAACAGGAAGAGGCTGTGGATGGCTTGTTGTAGAAACCAAGCAGGGTGAGTTCACTCCGAGGAGCAGGAGATGGGCAGGTCAGCAGTGTTATAGTAACTGGAGAAATGTTTGTGGTTTAGTGATGGCAGGAGGGTTGGGGAAGGTGACAGCTTGCCCAGAGGGACCAACCCATTCCTGTGCCTTGAGGGGAGGGTTCTGCAAACAAGGGGAAGTGTGTTTGAGCCCCCACACCATGGAAAACGGCCTCAACCGCAGCAGTTCCCAGAAGATGGTGCTGTGCTGGTCAGGGCTGGCATCAGTCCTGTAACAGAAGACCTGAGGATGTCTGGGGGAGGGGACTATGGGAGGACAGAGATCCTGGAGAGGATGAACAGCAGGCATCTCAGAAGTGAAGCTGGGCTTTGGAAAATGGCACAGAGAGAGCCTGGTCAGGGCCAAGGACAGAAATAAAGTGTCCTACTTGATTATGTAATAGAGCCCACACCCGGCTCTGGGGCTTGGCAATGGCTGTGTCTTTTTGTGGCACAGTAAGTCCTAACAGTGTTAGATGGGAAAGAAGGCAGCTCAGACCTGGCTCTTTGTAGCAATAGTAGGAAGCATGTAACTGCCTTCCGCAAGACCTGGGTTTGAGTCCAGGCTCAGCCACTCACTAGCAACCTAGCTTTGATGGAAAGCTTCATATGTTCTGGGCCCTCAAGGGACCACTCAACCCTGGGTGGCTCCAAGTTCCCAGAGCAGGCATATGAGAGCAGCCAAGGGGAGAGAGGGAGCTGAAGAAGCAGAATGGTAAACCAGAGCTGTGGGGTGGGTGAGGCCTGAGCTGGAGCAGGTTCACTTCCCTGGAAAATACTATCTCCAGCCTGGCTAGGGAGCAGGCTGGCATTTGTGGAATCAATCCAGCTTTGGGGTTTTTTGTTTGCTTGGTTTTTTGTTTTAAGCACTAAAGATAAAGGCCAGACCAAGATCAGCAGGTAAGTATTTTCCTTTCCAGATCAATCCCCTAATTTGCCCATCCCACTTTCAACCAGGGTTCATTCAAAGAGCCGGGAACGTTCAGTACTGGGGCCTGCTGTATGGGTAGGCCACAGCACAGGGCCTGTGTAGAGATGAAAAAGGAGGTCAGTGGGAAGAGGCAGAAGGGAGGGGTCCCCTCAGCTGCCCAGGCTTCCCTGCACACTTGGGCCCTTACGCCATAGGTCAGGTGATTAGGCCTTGAGAGAAGCACAGCCTGAGCAGCCTGAAGGACAGAAGCAAAGACTGATCCGGGGCCACCTAGACCTGAAGTCTGTCCTTTACCCTACAATGTCCTCCCTGGCCAGAAAATCACTTGACCTCACTCACCATTTAGCCCTCCATCCCTCCTGGCCCACTGGGAGGATAGCTGTGGTCACTCTCCCAGGATGCTCCCTCCAAAGCAGACCCAACCTGTAACTGCGCATAATGTGCTCTAGCTCATTGGTTCCTGGGCCTGAGGTCTGCTCCTGTCGGTCTCCCATCGCTCCTGGCCACCTTGGCTTTCCCTTGCTGGCCACCCTGCCATGGCTGGGCCCTCCCTCCCTCCTCAGCTGCAGCCCCTCTCTTCCCATTACCCCCTTTCCCCTTCAGGTGGTTATCTCCTAGGTTTTTCTTTTCACAACTCCCTCAGTTTGGTTGAGCTGCCCCCTCTACCCACCCAAGTGCCCCTTTCTGGAACTGCTGTCTCTAGTCACCAGCCTCTGTTCTTACAAACTTGTCTGCTGGGCCTGAGAAGTCCAGCAGAGAGTCTGGTACCATGGGGTCTCCAACAATGCGTATTGGCATCACTTGCTGATTGGCCAAGGAATGCATGACCTTACTCTGGGGACTGAGCTCTCTGAGCAGCCTCAGGGAGATGGCTGGGAGTGGGTGGGGTAGGGATGCCAAGTGGAATAGAGGACACGGTCTAGTCCACCCTTGTTCCTCATTCTGAACAGGCACAGAAAATGAAGTAAGGAAGGCTGGGGACGGGCTCAGTAGGTTTGCAAACACTCAGTAGGTCAGCAAGCACTCTGTGTATGAGACCCTGGGTTGGATTGATCAGAGCGGAGGGCACTTCCTGCCCAGCCTGACACCAGAGTTCAATGTCGGAAACCCACAGGTGAAGAAGACCAGCACCTACAAGTTGTACTCTGACCTCCACAGGCATGTCGTGTGTGTGTGTGTGTGTGTGTGTGCGTGTCCTCACACACGTGCACACACACACACACACACACACACACACACACACGTGTGTATATATACTCAAATGTTTTTTAATAAGTAAATAATCAGGGGCCTTGTAGTGATTAGTGCCCGGGACTTAGAGACGGTCAGTCACTCCAGATAGCTAAACTAAAGTCCCTCCTCTACCTCTTCCTGCCGAGCACCCCTCCTCCTGCCCCCTTTTTCCCTCTCTCCCAGACCCCTGGCCCTGCTCCAGAGCTGTGCACCCAGCTGACAGCTGGGCATACCAGCCCCGGGAGATCAGGTGGCCTCCCCTACCCAGGCCACTGGCAGCCCAGTTCTCCTAGGCAGAAAGCTCCAGCCAGGTTCCCGTGGAGAGTACTGAGCTGGGCAAGGCCTTTGCCCCATAGACAGAGGAGGAAACTGAGAAGGAAGTGTCCCTACTGCATACCGACACCCCGACGACAGCTTTGGTGAGTGCTGCCTTAATGAAGGATGGGGAAGAACCGTCTTGCTGAGCCCTTGATGGTGCCAGAGTAAGGAGCAGAAGGTGTCAAGGCCACAGGCCTGTTCCTGTTATAGGGTAGCCTCCCTATAGGCTGGCTGGGGTTGCCAGGGGATATAGGTCTGTTCGAGGTGCTGGTGGCTTGGAAATCGTGTGTGTATGTGTGTGTTCTGGAGTGGGCAGGGGCTGGGACAGATTTCAGTTTAGAAATGTGGGCATATGTTCCTCCTATTTCTTATCTCCCTAGCATGGTCCTCTCTCCTTCTTTCAGGGTGCACAAATGTGCTCCCCTGGCCCACAAATGGGCAAACCAGATCTGCAGTGGCCATGGGTTACAGGTGAAGGGCTGGAGCAGCCATTTTTCTCCACACTAGGTTAAACCTTCCTAGAGGCAGATGTCCAGGGAAAGTCCCTTACATGTCTGAGCCAGGATCAGCATGTCCCGTCCCGTCTGCCCCACCCTTCTTCCTGGGTGGGGCCATAGGGTAGAGTGACATCAGTGCCTGGGGGTAGGGACACTCAGGAGAAGGGTGGGTGGTAGTGGTAAGCCACCCCTGAGAGATATTCATAGGAAAGAGAGCCATATCGCCCCCAAGGTTGGAGATTTCTGCTGCCCTAAAGAGTGGTGGAATTTTGGGGACCCCCCTCTTCATAATTCCTGCAGGCTCTCCAGGGACCCCAAAACTTGAACCTGAGCCAGCTCTATGATCTCAGGATCATACATGGAATTATGGAAGGAGGACCTAGCCCCACCCCTTTGAAATAGAGTCTCAGGTAACCCAGGCTGGCCTAGAACTTGCCACATAGCCAAGTCTAGCCTTGAATTTCAAATGTTCCTGCCTCCACTTCTGAAACCCTGGAAACACAGGTGTGCACTACCATGCCTAGCTTAGCTATATTTTTTTAAGATGAAGGTTTTGTAATTTTTCCTCAAAAAAGACCCTAATGGGAAAACACAGAGGTTGCTGCTGGACACACTTGCACAGCTGCACCTGGCTCTACACGCCTGTGCTGAGTCTTGCCATACTTCACAAACAGCAATTAACACTAAAGGAATCTGAAGTCATTTATGGGCTACACAGACTCCTTCCCTGCATAGCACACCTCACTAGAACCCCTGTATCACAATCCCACCAGCATAATGCACACTGTGCCTGGACCGGGCTATTTACCTAACTAAAGCTTGTTAGACCAAGGCTGATCATGCCTGTCAGAGTCCTCTTGGTTTGCAGAGGTCCCACATCCTCTGGTTCTCCCACATACTCCAATGAAATGGAGGGACACTGGCCCATAGATAGGATGAGGCTGGAACAGATGAGTCTGAGGCAGGAGTCTCTCCTGTGGAGGTTCCTTGCATCCAGGCCCCACTGTGCTCCATCAGGAAGGTGGAAAAATCTCCTCTTACCCTGCTACTCTCTGCCCTCTTCTTGGCTGCATTCCGGGGCCAGCAACAGCCCTTTCTGCTCTGAGCAGGGCACTTGTATAAATCCTGCCAGGCAGAAACCCTTATGGCTGCTGTCTTGTTCACTAGCAGCCGCCAGGAACAGCAATAAACTTTATGAACATTGGTTGTTAGGGAAGGGAACCTGCAGGCTGGAGGGGGAGGTGGGAGTGTGAGGGATGGGACAGCATGGCTGTTGTGTCAGCCTGCATTGTGCATAGCCATTTCTTAGCCTCTATTGGCCCCTGGCCCCGAAGAAGTAGCAGCAGAGACTATAAGAGGAAACGGAACCCAGTCTTGATGACTTCAGAGCTTTTTAAAGACATTCCCGATGGGGCAGAAGAACTTCAGCTGTAGGCTATGCACTTGGGGACAGGTCTGGAAAAAATCAGGGTGTCCCAAAAATATGCTTACGGGTTGTTGGGTGTAGAGGAATATTAACTTTAGTTTTCAGACAGTGTTAATCCCTCTCTGGGTTTTCCTGGCATCGGCATGTGTGTTGCTGCCCTCTGCTGGGGAGACTGTGTGCTTGCAAGTCTCCCTAAGATTCACTCCAGAGATGGAAGGTTCAGGACTATGGTGAGGAGAAACACAACTATACCACAGGCTCAGCACATGCATGCAAACACACGCATACACGCAGCACATGCATGCAAACACACGCATACACACAGCACATGCATGCAAACACACACACAGTCTAATTATTGTGTTCTGACCTTTACAACTGTTGCTGGAGACTGGGAAATGTGGTTGGATTTGACAGTGTGCCTGTATGGTATTCACAAAGCCTGGGGCCCAGTTCCCAGCGCCTCATAAACTGGGCATGGTAGCACACCCCTGCAATCCCAGCACTCTGAAACTCCCCTGCCCATCACCACCTAAGGGTTTTTAAATGGGTTTCAGGTCCTCTCATCTCTAATGAATTAAAAAGATGTTCCCTCGGGCATCATAAGGGCATTGGATGACACTTGTCTCAAAAACATGGGAATAAAATGAAAACAGGAAAATCATGAATTCAAAGCCTCAAAGACAAAAACAAACTCAAGCAGAATGGAATCTGTTGCTGTCTCTGTGGGCAAAGCCATGTCTCCAGCACACAGACCCCCTACCCAAGCCCAGGAACCAATACTGTTATGTAGAGAAAGGCAGCAGGCCTGGGGAAGAGGCTGGGGGCTGAAGACATGCCTGTAGGTCTTAGTTAACAGTTCTTGGTTCTGCTTAAATGCTGTGAGTCAGTAAAGCCTGCTGGGAGAGGAGCTGGTGAGGGACAATGTCCCAGCCTTGCCTCTTCAGAGCAGCCCTTCTACCATGCCTGGCTTCTAAAGTCAGATTTCTCCATGTTTCTCCTCTCTCCGAGCATTTCAGGAGCTGCTGAGTACATTTGTCAGTGGCTGAAGGGCTTCTGAACTAATAATCATGGTATTAAAAATGCATTTGGTCCTCAAGTTGAGGAAATGTTGGGAGATTTTAAATGTTAAGAGGAGAAGAGAGGGAAATCCCCTTTCAAAGAATGAATTTGGTGTGGAAATAAGTTTCTGGGGCTGAGGGATGTGGAGTGTGGCTTCAAGAGGCTGGAAATCCTGCCTTCCTAGGAAATAGATGTTCTCTGAAGATGTATTTCACCACAGCTTGGAAGGTGATGTATGCAGTCCCCAGAGCTCACTCTGTATTGATCCCACCCAGCTAGGGAGTCAGGAAGGCGACTGTGTACAGGTCTAGGGCTCCTGAGGTGGTTTAGAGTGAACTTGCAAATGCCATTAATTCCCCCTCTGGAAACATAAGCCTTTGCCTTCCCGGCTTGGATGGGCCCAGATGATGCACAGACCTCAGGCACGTGGAGAACTCTGAAACTCCCCTGCCCATCACCACCTAAGCAGTTTAAATGGGTTTAGGGTCCTCTGATCTCTAATAGATTAAAAAGATGTTCCCTCGGGCATCACAAGGGCATTGAATGGTACTTGTTCCGAAATGCCGGCTCAGAGAGGCCTGTGAAATGTATGTGAGAGCTTTGGAGACAGAGAGCAGACCATAAACCACTCGGCTTTTGAATTGTGTGGCCTGCTGGGCCCAACAGCAGTCTCTTTCTTAATAATGTCCTTCACAGAAGGCCCTTCCCCCACACACCTGAGATTTCTCAGGCTGTGTTCTCTATGAAGACTTCAGTACTTCTATAAGCTGAGTGGGACTGTCCCCTTCCCCAGTTGAACTAAGGCCCAGGGAGCTTGTGTGTGTGTGTTTGCACACGCACATATATGTATATGTGTATGCATGTGCATGTATGTATGCGTGCATGTGTATGTGTGTGCATATGCACACATGGAGGTCAATGTCAGGTGTCTTAATTACCTCTCCACTTTATTTATTTATTTATTTACTTTAATAGTGAATATGAAGGTTTTGCCTGTCACACGTGTGTGCACCACATGTGTGCACAGCACCAACAGAGTTCAGTTAGGAACATCAGATCCCCAGAACTAGACTTACAGATGTTTTAGCCACCATGTGGGTGCTGGGAATCAGGGTCTTCTGTAAGATCAACAAGTGATCTTGCCACTGGGATATCTTTCCAGCCCTATTTCATCATTTTGAAATAGGGTCTGTCTATAGCCATGGCCATCCTGAAATTCACCCTGTAGACCAGGCCGTTCCCCTCCCCCGCTCCGCCCCCTGCCGTCAAGGCTGGGCTCCCCCTTTTTAGCCCCTTCCATTGACTGCTGAGGACAGCCAGAAAGCAGGCCAATACCCCTCCCCCAGCGCTTAGTGCCCCTCCCCCAGCGCCCCTCCCCCCAGCGCCCCTCCCCCCAGCGCCCCTCCCCCTAGCAACCCACCCCTGCCCTCTTGGGTCCTGTCTCTACTTCCTTTTACACACATTCCCTGAGTGGGTCCTGTTTGAGCTCCCCAAGTCTCTCTCCTGTTCCTGGCCACACCTCCCTCAACCCAATGCAGAAATCCTCTTAGTCTTTCCATAAGGACTCCCGTTATTACTAATTCATGTTAGCTATACAAATAAATAGGATCTGTCCGTTGTGATATTTCAGTGCGTGCGTGTGGAAGTCCTAATTCACGCCCACCCTCCCCAGGCTCACCATTGCTCTCGTACTTTCAGATCAACCATCTTCTTTAGATTTCTGTATGACAGAACGTAATGTCTGTTTGCATTGCTGGGACTCGAACCCAGGTCCTTGTGAATATTATGTTCTTGCTCCATCAATACTGAGCTACCCCCCACCTCCAGCCCAGAAGACTCATCCTTCAGCACAGTTTCTCCCCTATGGTAACTGCCCAACAGTAGTTAGACCATCGATATCTGCTGATTGAGCAAACAAATGATGGCCCAAACCCTCCAGGAATCCGATAAATGCCCTAAATGAATGTGTGCCCCGTAATTATAGTGCTTATGCATGCTTGGGAGTTGACCAGGCTTCCCAGGACCTACCCAGATCGCTCTGGGATGGCCTACTGGGGAAGGTCTTGGAGAGTCCTGGGATCCTCGCTGCTGATGGATACCCTCTTTTTAGAACAGGGAGTGTCCCTCAACCCAGCAGAGGCAGACTGGCTGCCATTCAGCCATTCAGGCTAGAGCTTGTCCTGAGGTGGCCAGTCCACAGTCTTACTCACTACCGGGCCCCAGGGCTGCACCCCAGAGGCCTGAATTAGCCCTCTGGCTTCTGGAGTGAGGCCTACTGCTGTTTCAATAAGGACCTGACCCTGCCAGAGGGCTTGAGGGAGCAGGGGCAGGGCCATCTGTCCACCTTCTGGGGCAAGGGGCAGATCTTTATTGAGCTCCTTCTTGCTGGGGGTATCTCCACAACCCCTATCTGACCTCCCCAAGGGCACAGGAGAAGGAGGAGGGAAAGGTATGGGCTAGAGAAACATTATCTTTCCAAAGCACCTAAGATCTCCTGAAGGTGTGTTAGAGAGTGCCCCCTCAGGCAGTTGCCTTCCTGGCCTCCCAAACTGGCTCAGTCATCTGGACAGTCACTCATACACTGATGTCTGTGTGGAGACTCCACGGAGGAGTCTTGCATGCTCTGTCCTCTGAGCCTTGTGTCAAGGCCAGGACAGTGGGCAGTCAAACGCACTCCTGTCTATTGCTAGCTTACCCTCAGCCTCAGTGTGTGTGTGTGTGTGTGGGGGGGGTTGTTTGTGACAGATCCTAGACTTCTGACTCACAGGAAGAGCAGGGACTGTGGGCCTAGATGCAGCTAGAGCTATTTATCTGGGACCTGAGCATCTCACCTGAGAGGTCAGGGGAGGAGCAGGCTGAAGCAGGGCAGAGTCCAGAGACACATTACCTCATAGGGTTCATCTAAAGCATTCAAAATGTCACATCACACACACAAGGGCCATCCATGTGTGTGGTAGTATAAGGAACAATGTAGAACCAGGCAGTGTGTGTTGGCAGGCTTGGACTGGCATCTGAGAACCACGCCTGGTCAGTGTGGGGCTGGCCCCAGGGAGACGAGTGTGAGACGGGCACTTAGCCGCCTTCCAGGGGTGGCTATAAATGAACTTTACAGCTGTACCTTCCATTACCACAAGAACCTCTGCCCGGGGACAAGTGAATTGCTACAGGCCGACGTGAAAGTCATGGGGGCTATATTACCTTTGGCCATGTGATCTGTGGGCCCCCTTCTGTCCCTACATATCCCCAGCTTCTCTAGGATCCTGAAAGCCACCTCACAACACACACATATCAGTGGTCTGTCTCAGGATAGAGATCCAAAAGGGTCCTCTGGAGTTCCTGGTCCCGGTCTCTTGTTTCAGGCCTTTGCCCTTCCCTCCCCCAACGCCTCACCAGCTTCCCCAACACCCTAAGCAAATGTACAGGTGCCAGGCAGAGTCTGTGTCCCTTTTCCCTCCAGCAGGTACACTCTGTGGCCTGGAGGACGTGGGCAGGTAAGGGGAGCCCATGTGGGGACGGGGATAAGGCAAACTTAGACTGTTCATACCGTGGCTTGCTGGCAGTTAAGCCAATTGTGACAGGCACTGCTGTGTGGAGCCAGCCAGCCATGCCCAGGGCCTGGAGTGAAGGTCAGTTAGAGGGTTAATGATGCCCAGTACTGCCCAGTCACACGGTAGCCAGGAGCCCAACAGAGGGAGAGGTATTAATAACTTGTGGTGAGGGCCCTGCTGTGGGAATGTCCTCTCAGATGGGACAAAGACTCCACAAAGGGCCCACCCCTCACTGACTCCTTTACGCTTTTCTGAGACAAAATCAGGATGACTTTAAAAACTGGTTTTCCAGAGTTCCAGGTGAGGCAAGCCTACCTTGGGGAACTCAAAGGAAATGGTGGTGCTGGGCTCAGGGACCCTTCTGTGTCCTTAATTCTGTCCCTGACTCTAAATCTGTTCCACTGCATAGGGAAACTGAGGCCGGGAAGGCTTCAGTAACTTGCCCAAGGTCATACAGCAATCATATAAGTTAATCATAAAAAATAACACAAGTCACTAGAGCAGAATCCACTCTATAGAAATAAAGAAATCCTGTCAGGAGTGGACACCCAGCAGCTCTGCTTGCTTCTCCCTGGGCAGAGGATGTCTCCAAAAGAAAAGCGGCATGGCAGAAGTCAGCATTAGACCCTGAGCCTGGAAAATTGTGTGGTTGTTAGATCATTTTAATACTTAAATTCAAAAGGTTGTAGGTGGTAACTTAAAGCCTTTCCTCTCATGCTTGATTTGTGGACTCAGACCATGGCCAGTTTCTCATGACAGATTATTTCAGGCAGGACAACACACACCTATGTGCCCTCTTGGTTTGGGGTCCGTGGGTGACCCACCCAGCACACCCCCTTCTTCATATAATTCTATTTTCCTTTTTTTGCCAGAGAAGTGGGCTTCCAAGAATCACCTTTACTGGGACAGTGGTAAAGACCAAGAGACAGAGAGCCGGGGACCGCGAAGAGCCCACCGACGTGGTTGGTGCCATGGTGGTGTTGCACAGCACTGACAAAGGGAATGCAGGAGTGGGTGTGCCGCTGGAGCCCTTCCTGCACCAGGTTGGTGGCCATCTGAGCATGCTACAGTACGATGCGCACACGGTCTGCAAACCCCTCATCTCTCAAGAACAGAAGTTCTATGAATCCCTGCCGCTGGCCATGAGGTGCTTCACTCCACAGTACAAAGGTGAGGGGCCAGGCTCAGCTGCGCTTGTACCTGCTGTCCCTGGGCGTGGGGTTAAGGGCTATATGGTAACAGCCCTCTTCCTAGCAGCCAGTATCCCTGCTCTAGGGTGTCCCTGAATTCCTCCAAGTCTCCAGATCATGAGTGTTAACAGCTTCAAAGAATTGAGAATGATATCAAGGAATGCCCAGTCCTACTGGGTTCTCGTGGGATTCTCTACTCTGCTCTTTGGGATTATTATGGGTGTGACAGTGGCTAAATGTAAGACCAAGTGAGGTCTCCTTGGCCTCCCTCTAGAGATGCAGACCAGGCAGGACATTGGGAAACTAAGAGCCCACAGAATTCCCACTTCATACAGGCAAGGCAAAGGCCAGTCTGCCTTCCAGTGTGTGCATCTGGGAAAACTGCAGCATGGGAAGCGTGTGTCCTGGAGCCAAGCACAAGGTGGTTGTGGGAAGGAAGAACTCAGTAGAAGGGCGATGCCTGTTGGCTTTCTCATCTGATACCCCTGCCCAGATCCAAAGTAGAGGAGTTTGGTTCCCACTCAGGGGTTGATAAGTGGAGTCCTGAAGTGTTGACTGCCAGGGGATTTCCCCCCCTGCCGGGGGGAGGGGGACATGCCAATCTGAAGAATCTTAGGTTTTCATGACTGAGGGCTGCTGCACTGATGCCAAAGTGTCTGTAAGGATAGCAGTTATGACACTCAGATAAGCCCACTGTGGGGCTAGAGACATCCCTCCATCCTCTAAAAAAGGGCTTACCTAATGCACATGAGAACCTGATTTCCACCTAATGCACATGAGAACCTGATTTCCACCTAGTGTGCATGAGAACCTGGTTTCCACCTAGTGTGCATGAGAACCTGGTTTCCACCTAGTGTGCATGAGAATCTGGTTTCCACCTAGTGTGCATGAGAATCTGGTTTCCACCTAGTGTGCATGAGAACCTGGTTTCCACCTAATGCGCATGAGAACCTGGTTTCCACACTCAGCAGTGAGCCAGCACAACATGGTGGCACAATGCTTGTGGTATTCTTTCTCAGGAGGTAGAGGCAGGAAGACCAGAAGGTCAAGGTCACCCTTGGCTATGCAGTAAGTTCAAGGCTCAGAGAATAAAGAAACCCATTGCATTCTAGGGCTTGGGATAACTGGGAAGACCAGATGCATCTACACCGGTATTTCCATGCATGGACTTCATCAGGGCTCCTGGATTCCATTCCAGACCTGCCAAGCAGGACCAGGCAGGAGCACTTATTCAGGATCAGGTCTCTTGTTGATTATGGACCTAAATGGGAAGGTCTGCTAGGCATAGCAGACTACAGGCCTGGATGTGACTTCTGAGCCTTGTTTTACAATGGGTCTCTGTGATGAGATGGCTCACCCTCTCATCCTGGGAGATAGAAGAAGACAGTGGGCCACCTGTGAGGCCTGCACTCTTGCCTGCCCCAGCCTTCTCCACGGCCTCCTGAGCCCCAGGCCAGCATTGCTTAGCTGGCTCCAGGTCACTGCTGATTTTGTCAGGGAATTAATGTCTGTTCTTCTGTAACTGGGCTCAACATAGCAAAGAGTAGCAGGTCCTGGCGTAAGGTGAACCGCCAGCAGCATTTCACGCTTGCTCGGCTCAGTTCTGGAGCTGAAAAGGACTGGGGACTGCCCACCAAAGGGAGACCCCCCCACCTTACCATGACTCTTTGCCCTATCTGCAGAGGCCTTTATTTTGGTGGGGATGACGGTGCTCCCAGGAAATAGACACATATCTAGACCTCTGCTTTCTGGGGATACCACTTTGGAGCTCTACTATTTGGGGTTCTAACTAATTACAAGATACTCCAAGCTTAGAAAAGGGTTTCAACCCCAAATAATCATTATAAGTTAAAAATATAGCAAATGGAAAATGCTTTTAATAGACAAAATGTACCTCACACCCCGGCTTAGTATGTGGTGTGCCACAGACAGAGCTGACTGGGAGAGACAGCTTCTGCCCAGCGTCCTGAGAGTATCACTAGTCCAGAAAAAGATCAAAACCAAAAAATCAAAGGATGTTTTTCCTGGATACATTTCACTTAAAGCATTATGAAGTAGAAACTTGTAGGTCAGACTACCCTGAACTGAGGGCTAGCTGCACCTCAAGCCAAAGGTTATAGCTAAATGAAGCTCCACACTGCAGGGTCTAGATCAGCCTTGCCTTTGGGGTGTCTTACAGATGGTGTTTCTAAACACAGTAGGGGTTAGCTGGAACAGAGGACCTTCTGACTCCCTGGGATAATAAGAGAGAGCTTGGGTGGCACCCCAGTGGCAGGCTTTGATGAAACAGAAATACTGACTCACTCTCTGGCAATGTGAGCAGACCCGAGAGAAGGCCTAGAACCCGGGACAGCACTCAGTTCATTCTTGGGTGCCTGCAGTAGAGCTGGGACCAATAATAGAGATGGCTGCTTTTAGCCAATAAGAGAAGTGGTAGCTAGTTCATCATCCTTCCTCGGGGCCATTGCAAGGGTTTCCACACCACAAACCTCATAACTCTCAGAAGCAGACATCTTCATAACCCCAGAGACACAGATGAGGAGAGCTGGCTTGCCCGAGGCCATGAGAGGCTAGACCAGGATTTGAAGCCCTGATGTTTAGTTCTAGAGGGTGGATTCTTGGCCCCATCACTCACTCCACTCACCTACCTGGAGTGTCAATTTCAGGGACCATCTATCCCCAGGAGGGAGGAGACAGTCTCTCTCTCAGAAGCACTCAGCCAGAACATCATGTCAGTAGAACAGATAACCTTCTGCTCCTGCATAGGAATAGCTTCCTCAGAGAGGAGGGGCCGCTTCTGAAGTGGCTGCGACATGCCCTGGAACCCATTCTATGCCTTCCCCACAATGGCATCAGGGAGAATTTTGGCTATGATGGAGTTCTCAAAGGCAGGGCCTGTACTGATGGCTTACTCTAGACCTTAGCAAGGTTTGCAGCATTGCCATCTTGGGACTGTGTCCCTTGCCTCTCAGGCAGCCTGTGGGCCTTGGGTAAATGAGGACAGGCACTTGGGTTCATTGGAGGGTTTGGCCAGATTCATATTACAGATGGCGGCGGTAAATGTTCTCATAAGCTTAAAAATAAACACATGATACAATATCTGCCAAGGCTCAGGAAACTGTTCGGTCAAACCAACATTGCTGAGATGCTCCGGGCATGCCGATCGTGGCAGTAAGCACAATCTGTCTGCCCAGCTGGCAGACTTTCAGGCTGAGGTGCATGGGAAGAGCTGTGGCAGGCCCTGAAGCTCCCAGTATGGCCTCAGCAGCAGATTCAGGCCTCCAGCCCCATAGACACAGTGGCTCCTAATCGTACAGCATAACCCAAGCACCAGAGAGTCTGGGTTCCCCTGGGTCAAGAGCACAAGGGAGATCTCAGAGGGTTTGTCCGGGGAAGTGCTGTGCTGGGTGAGAGAGGAGAGAGTGAGGTCATAGCAGCTAGGGGACAGCAGAGAGCCCATCAGAGGCAGGGATGCTGTGCTGGTGGTGAGGCCCTGACAATATGAGAAATGGAAATGACTTTGGGGTTTTATTAGTTGGGGGTTTTTGCACCTCCACTTTCTGGCATTTATACAGGCACAGAACAGACGAGCTCAGATAATGATAAAGCCTGGAGCAGTGGGGAAGGTCACATTTCTTGTCTCTCTAGGGAGGCCTCTTGGGCACAAGCCACCAAGAACTGTTTTCTGGCAGGCATGTCACCATAGGCCCTCAAGTAGAAAAGGCCAGGGGCTGCCAGATGGGAGCGTGAACTTTAAGAGACCCCAGAGAACATCGCTTTTGTCTGGTGGGGTTTTCTGAACCCACTAAGCAGCTAGAAGGGCAAACTGCCTCCAGGACAGGCATAGAGCAGCCAGTGGCTTCTGTTAGCCACAGAGGCTTCATGTTGAGAGCTGGAAGGTTCTCCTCCCTGGAACAAACACAGCAAGCTCCTGCTCAAGGGCTCAGGGCTGGAAATGCAAGGCTCATGCCCTCTGGGATGATGTGCTCCCCTGGAGGCTCCACAAGATTGTGTGGCCAGATCCAGTGCGTCTGAGAACATAGCAGATGTGTCTGTCCCTCATGCATGCATAGGTAAAGTCTGACTATCACTCCATGGAGTCCTGAGCAATGTGCTATAACATGCCCCTGTCAGTGTTCACCTGTTAGGTGGCTCCATCCCGCACTGACTGTATGACCTTGGCTCAGACTCCCTGAGTCCTGCTGCACCCCCAACAGTCTTATGGATGTGCTGTCATTTAGAAATCACGAGTGAAAAGTAAACAGTCCTAGGCCATATATAGCAAGAGAGATGAGGAAATGTCCCCAGCAGGCCACTCGAGGATGGCACAGAACAAATGAAGATGACAGGTGTGATTCAGGATGAACACTGATATCAGATAAACACAGACGCCAACAGCATTATTACTACTGCTGAGGTGTCTAAAGGATATAGGGACCTGGGAGGAGAAGCAGCGTTTTGTTAGTTCTGTTTTTTTCAGGTGTCTCAGAGAACTGAATGTCTGTCCTAGGCTACAGAATTAGGCCACTAGGAATCTGAGGTGATGGGACTGGCCCAAGGAGTCCACTGAGCTTATATAGATGGCTTTGGAGAGCCACGTACTGAACTGCAGAGTGGCCCTGGCAATGGGGGTCCACAATGGTAGCCCCCAGAGACTGTGCAGGGATGCAGACAGGAAAATCAGAAGCCTCTCTTGTCTTCTCAGCAGAATATTCACCTTGTCACTCATGCTGAGCAAGTGACCAAAAGGCCTGGAGAGAAAATGAAGTAGAACACAGAGAGAGAGACACACAACTCCATCTCTTCTCCATCCAAGTCAGTGGGGAACACACCATGTTCGAAAAGAGTTTTTGCAAGGAACTATTTGCAGAAATTCATGCAAGCTTGAGGGCTCACTGGAAATGTAGCCCCTTCAGGCGTCTAGAGCAGGGGGGAGGAAGAGGAGACTTTGTTGGAACACAGCAGTGCCTGACCCAGCCACCGACACATGGGGGACACATAGATGGCTGAATAAGTCTTCCCTCTACCTTCCCACCCCTGCCCGGACACCTCTGGCCAGAGCCACTCGGAAGTAGAGCCCAGGAAGCCATCAGGGCACTGCCCACAGTCAGCTCCTCAGCACCAAGCAGATGCAGGAGCTGAGAAGTAGGTGAGGACAGAAACAGTGAGGCCAGGCCCATGTTCTCAGAGAACAGGAGGCTAAGTCTGTGGTGTGGAACCAGGGCCAGCCAGGTACCACTGGATGCCAAGCCCCACAGAGGAAGGCCGGGTTCCTCACTATGACAAGGACTCTACAAGGTGACCATGCAATGCTAATGCCCAGCACAGATAGCTTTTTGTCCCACCCAAGTGTCTGAGGGGAACAGACAAAGCATGTGGAAGACAAGCTTCAGGGAGGTCATTGCCTACACAGCTGGCCATTTTCCTGCTGCATAGGCAAGAGATACCACGTTAGGAAAACCTCAAACACTCTAGAATTTTTTCTAAGAAACACATGTACCTCAAATATCCATATGCTGATATATACAGCCAAAGATGATGCTGCCGGTCACCAGAGGCTACTTTCTACAAGCTCCAGGAGGAGTGGGGGTAGGGACATAAGGGGGTGGCTGGCTGGGGACGTATTTAGGACCAGGTTCAGACAGAACCACCCTAGTCTTGACTCTTTCTTGAGGGGGGAACTAGGGAGAGAAGGTGGCTGCCCAAGGCCACTAAACTCAACTACTGTGACTCATGTAACATATGACCCAGTGTGCTCTTCCTCCCTTCCTGTGTCCCACAGGTACCATCACGGTGCGCCTCCGGAGAGACAGCAGAGGCCATCTTGGTCTGGTCGCCAACCCACTGAAGGAGAACTTGGAGCCTCTCCAGGTCTCCCCAGATGCCAGAGCAGTAGCCATCTGGCAGACACTTAAGCAGACCGCCAGCAGTGATAGCAATCCACGTCCGTTGGCCCAGCTGGCATGCTCACTCAAGGAAAGGTGAGGGTCCCTGAGCAGGTGACAGAAAGCTGGGTGTTCATCCTTTGGCAGGTAACACACTGTGCCCAGGACCAACCACTCCATGTGAGGGTTGGTCTCAAGAAGATGAAACATTGAAAGGAAGGCTTGGTTTAGAACAACCAATGTTGCAAAGAAAGGTGGTGGGAGATTGTCCCTTCCATCCTTTCTTGAAGATGGAGGGACACCTGTTCTGGCTCATGGGCTGATACACAGGCAGGGCCTGTGTCCGTCCAGAGCTTGTTTAATTAAATACCTGCCTTGCTGAGACCATACAGGTCTCTAGGGGAGAATATGCAGCCTGAAACCTTAGAATAGTTTATGGAGAGGAAGTATGCCTAATTTCTCTTGAAAGTCAGCTTTTAGCCGACTGTTGGGAAAGAGACCAGGAGAGTGAATCCCAGAAGACGAAAGAGGTCCCCAGGGGCCTAGGGACCTCGGAGAGATCTTGGGAGCCTCTGAGAGTGTCAGCTGACCTTTCCCAGGTTCCCCAGGGGCTTTAAAATATTTATAAAAAACAAAAGGAAGCTAATACAGTGACAACCACACTCTTCCCCGAGGAGCTACAGATCTAATTAAGCTCTTGGCTTAGACGCAGGGTTATCCCATCACAGCTGGGGCCAAAATGCAAAGGGCCACACTCTGTATGGCATTATGATATCTCAAGGACATATAGTCATACCCCAGCCTTGAGATTTCAGGAGGGGTCACCATCTCTAGCTCTCTCGGGTCAGCATACCTAAGAAGAGCCCCCCAAGAGGACCTGGGCTGGTGTGATCTGGTGTCAGTTACCCGGTTTAGGCAGGGAGGCACATGGGACCCTGTGGTATCTCTGGTGACTTGGTGAGACTTGGTGTAGCAGTCTCGGAGGCCTTTATTGGAGGCCATGCCAGAGAACCCAAGAAGTGAGCCCTGAGCATCCTTCTTGCCTCTGGCTGCTACTGCCCTGCTTGGCTGTCCTCAAATGCTTTTCTCACCACAGCACAGCCAAGGTGCTTCTGAGCCCTGACTGCCACCTCGGTGCCCAGGCCTCCACCCTGGTGGAACCTGCAGATGGGAGCCAACTGGACAGAAGGGGTTTTAACCCATGGGGCCTACACTGCCATCAAGCCCACCTGACCCGCCTGTGCACTGAGTACCCAGAGGATAAACGGCACCGTATCCCTACTACTCCTGGTCTGTACAGTTCCCAGTGAGGGCAGGTGTGAGCTGAGGGGGACAGAGAGGCAGAAACAGACGGACAGACAGCACACGCATACACAGGGAGATAGGTGGGGTGGGGAGGGAGAAACAGATGTGGGGGAATTTGAGGGAACCCACAAGCCCAGGGTGTGGAAGAAATCAGATCCCTTCAAAGAAGTCTCAGAGAGAGTGAGGACATTGGACTAGTGAGTGGCTAAGCTGGGTCCTGACCTGCGTGTCCCTGGTACCTAGCAGTACAGGAGAGATAGGCAAGGACTATTGGGGACATGGAGGAAAATGTGATGTTAGTTATGTATCACACCCCCATTCCAACATCTCTTCTCTTCCTACCTGCAGCCCAAGAGCTGCGGAGGGACCTGAGGGGAGGCAGACCCTTCCTACCCCCCACACTGCCTTGTAGTTCTGCCCCCAGTACTTGCTGCAAAGAGTGGCTGCTCTTGCAGTATTTACTATGGCACATCTGCTGCCCTAATCCCTAAGAAGCTTTTGAAGGATAATTACTCCATTGAAATTAATATTCCTGCAACTTATCTCTGAGGTGAAATCATCCCCCTTGTCCCAGAAGGTGTGTTAGCCCATTCAGTGGACTGGAGGTCTCAGCCCTATGATTTTCTGCCATAAAACGTAAATTGGATATAGCCTGCCAGAAATTTCATGTCTGTATTTAAATTTCAACCTCAGAGCAAAATGGGAAAAGGTTCTCATAAACTCCCCCTAAATAAATGGACTTATTAAATCAGACTGCCGGAGAATATCTTGCATTTTTAATATCCAGACTTGTGGGTAAGGCTGGAAACAAGAGAGAGGGGCGAGCAGGTGCCTCAGATGCTCTGACCCATGACCCCAGAGCTTTCCTTGACTTAGCGCATCCAGGGTTCTTGCTCCTGGAAAACGTGGTGTCACAATACAAGCAGCCATGCATCCTGGATCTGAAGATGGGGACCCGGCAGCATGGAGACGATGCGTCGGAGGAGAAGAAGGCCCGTCACATGAAGAAGTGTGCACAGAGTACTTCAGCCTGTCTGGGTGTGCGCATCTGTGGCATGCAGGTAGGTAGGTGCAGAGGGCTGACTGCGAGCATCAGAGGCTGGCATCCTGGCAGGCCTGGACACCTGCCGTCCACACCTCTCCCTCTCTGCTGAGCCCATTACCTTAAAGAAGCAAAGAGAAGGGTATAGAATACTTTCCAAGCAAGGGCATCTTCTGATCTAAAATGCTGGGTGGTTTGGTGGTTGAATTCTGAGAAAGGATCCCAGAGAGCCCAGGTTATGTTACACTCCTTATGTAGCCACAGCTAACCTTGAACTCCTGATTCTCCTGCTTAGATTATAGGTGTTAAGTTATTTTTGTTTTGTTTTGTAGCGCTGGGATGGAACCCAGAGCCTTGGCAGAGGAGGCAAGCACTCTGCCACTGCGTTGCGTTCCCAACCCACACAATGGTTTTTTTTTTTTAAAGAGCACCACTGAAGAATAGTCCAAAACTCGGTCTCACCATTTGGGGCAGCCAAAAGTCTGTGTGATGATCCTGCGGATCTTCTCCAAAGTGAGAAGGGCTTTCTGTGACGGTGCAGGCACAGGGGTTGGAGGAGAGATGGAAAATATACCTGGTGGCTTATTAATCCCACGTGTGTGTCAGAGCTGAGCCCTGTCTGCTCCTTTGAATTCTCATCAGTTGGTCTCTTGTCTACACTCAGCCTTTCTGATGCTTGGTTGGGTTAGCCAAGAAGGAAGGTCAGAAGCCACTGAGCCCAGTCACAGGGTGGCTTGTTCCCATACTGCCTGGGTCCCACACGACTGTGGCAAGGCTGCAGGGAGATAGGCGGGAATCCACCCTGGATGGCCTGTCTACTCCATACAAACCAGGCTCTGCTTTGACGGCAAGCGTTATAGCTTTCCTTAATTGAAGCTGCCACCCCTTGAAGCTGGAAGCTGAGTCCATAAATTCATTGCACGGATGTCCCTGGGAAGACTGGGACGTAGTCCTCGGGAGGACACAGTGGGATGATTTGTAGAGTAAATAGAGTCTCTTTGCAGACCTCCAACCTTCTGCAAGTGACCTGATTTATCTAGAGAGTGATGCCTGTCACATGTTTACAAAGGCTGATTTAGCGGCAAAGTCCAGTCCCCCAAAAGCTTATTATAGCTTTCTGATTAAAAACAAACAACAATAAACACGTTATGTGACACGAAGGCAAGACAGGCTTCAAACAGTTAGCCAGGCGCAGGCAGCCCTGTGCACGTGTGCCAGGTACCCACTGGCTGATGTAGCTGCAGACTTTGACTCAGTTTCTCTTGCCCCCTGAGCTGTCTGATGGAGTGGGTGTGGCCACTATGGTGTGCCCCCCACCCCCAATCAGCATCTCCCTTCTGACTATCAAGACATGGCAAGGGCAGGAACTGAAGACTGAAGAAAAGAAATGTTCACTGCACAGGGAGGCTGCAGATCTCTCTCTACTTCTCAGGCTCCCTGCAGCTGTACCGGCTGCCTGCAGGCCCCAGCCACATCTGATCTAGCCCATTCCTTTACCTCAGCAATTCTCTCGGGACTGTTTGGAAGAGCCACGCCTACAAGTTTAAAATCCGTGCAAAGGACTCAGTAACTTTGTTAGGGAGAAGTTAATTGGACTGGCTCTCCAAGTCCATTGGCCAGATTTCAGGTTCCTACTGCAGCTTCCTAGCTTAGGTTTGCTAATATCTGAATTGAAGACGGCCAGAAGCCAAGACTTAAATCACCACTTGGAAGTTGACATCGGAAATTCACAAGAAAGGCAATCCAACAATCCAAATCTTGGAGTGGTGTGTTGAGGGTCACCTCTGTGGATGAAGGATCTTTGGGCCTTGGGTTGAGACCAGACCCGCAAAGAGAATAGTTTAAATGCCACACTAAAGCATGCTGGGAGACCATCTCCTGAGAATCTCAACCACTCTTCCCAAAATCACCTGGAAATCACTCCCTATACTATGGGAACCTGTGATGCCTTCACTGGATCCCAGGCAATTTGGATTTGTTTTGTTTTGAGATAGGGTCTCATGTAGCGCCGGCTGGCTTTGAA
The DNA here is from genome assembly GCA_033318265.1 of Phyllotis vaccarum. Lineage (NCBI taxonomy): Eukaryota > Metazoa > Chordata > Mammalia > Rodentia > Cricetidae > Phyllotis > Phyllotis vaccarum. The sequence continues at coordinate 102,554,767 of JARWLC010000010.1, forward strand.
CTCACTGTGTGGCTGAGGATGACATTGAACTGATTCTCCTGCCTTCATCTTTCATATTTTAGTTTTATAGGATTGCATGACCATGCCCAGTGTAAGCTGGGGATTGAACACTGATTTGATCTTGCTAGGCAAGCTCTCTATCAACTGAGTCATATCCCTAGTCCCCAGGGCATTTTTTTTTTTTTTAACATTTGCAGTCCTTCATACCTTCTTTCTCTTTCTCTATGTAAGGTTTATCAAACTGATAAGAAGAACTTTCTCTGCAAAGATAAGTACTATGGGAGGAAGCTCTCAGAGGAGGGCTTCAGGCAAACCCTCACCCAGTTCCTCCATGACGGAACCCGCTTACGCTCAGAGCTTCTGGAGCCCATCCTACAAAGGCTGCAGGCACTGCTCACGGTCATCAGGAGCCAGAGTTCTTACAGATTCTACTCCAGTTCCCTCCTCATCATCTATGATGGGCAGGAGCCTCCTCAGCTTGCTCAGGAGACCTCCCAAGGCAGCGCTTCCGGTGACCCCGCCAAAGTCGATGTCCGAATGATTGACTTCGCTCACACAACATACAAGGGTTCCTGGAATGAGCACATCACTCACGAGGGACCAGATCCTGGTTATATTTTTGGCCTGGAAAACCTCATCAGGATTCTACAGGATATCCAAGAGGGACAATGAAGGTTGGAACTTCCTGGAATTTTCTGGGCTGCAGATTTTGCAAAGGGACCCAAGCTAGAGTAGCCTAGATCCCCTGTAGGTGTCTTTGTAAAAACCATATCTACCTTCAAAGGCCATCTCTACACGTGGAGGGGGTGTTGACAGTTGTTACAGAAATCTGCTCTGCAGGCATCCACCCCCCACCGGGCACCTTCTGCAGTGCAGCTCCTCTTGAAGCAGACACTGAAAGTGGCACCATTGTCACAATGCACAGGAGGGTGTAGCTGGGTCAGAGGCCAGCGCTGCAGTGCTGTAGGGCGCCTGCATTCCAGACCAATTTTCTGTTGCTGCAGTCCTCAAGAGTCACAAGGGAGAGGGGGAAAAAAAAACCAAAAAAAAACGCCTTTAAAGAAGCCTTGAGGAATATTCTGCTGGTGTGGACTGGCTACTCCACAGGCAGACACAGAGAAACGCCTCCCACTTCCTGTGATGAGTTATGGGTGGGGCAGAAGTAAGCGAAACCTTTTGTCCATCTTGCCTTCCTTGTGTTCAGGTTCTAAATGGACGAGAGAAAGAGGGCTTGTGCTTTGCATACATGAGGCCCAGAGTCACAAAATAGTAATAATCAATCAATAAATAAATGAGTGGGCAAGGATAGGCCCAGGCAGACCGTGATACCCCTGGCATGTGAAGGGAGGTGTCCTCACAGACTTCCAAGTCTGCCACACAGTGACCACATGACCCTGATCTGTAAGTGCAGCTTCCGGTGGAGGTAGGATGCATCCACAGTGGAAGCAAACACATTCAGCTGTAATCTCCATTTCTATTTACTTATTTTGGGTGTGGGTAGGGGCAGGGGTTGGAAGCAGAGAGCCTAGAAGACCAGGAAACACAGCGTGATGTTTACAAGAGTGGTAGATGCAAGTAAATAGAAAACCAGAGCAAACATGTCTAATGAATTCCTTCTATTGCAGCATCGAAACTTATTACAATGCCCTGGAGCCCGGTGCTATGCTATGCTCCCCAATTAGGGAAATACATTTGTTAATAAAATTGCTGAGGTCACCAGTGATTACTGGAGTGCCTTAATACCCTTTCTGTTTGTTTATTCTGATCAGCATGCTGTCCAGTACTTCCAATTTATGAGAAACTAGAGTATAGGGCAAGAACAGCTCACCAGTTTCCTGCGGCCCCTCAGGACATTTGGTAGCAAAGGGACTAAGAAAATAGTCACACTGGGTGGGGAGGAAGGCTGAAGTCAGTAGTCTGATTCCAAGAAGCCCTGAGTTCCATCCCCAAGACTGCGCTGCATGGCAGGGGGCACATGCTTGTAATCCCAGCACTTGGGAGATGGAGGCAGGAGAGTCAGGCGTTCAAGGTCCTCTTTGGCTGCACAGTGAGCTTCAGGGCAGCTTTGACTATCTGAGACCCTGACTCAAGAAAAAAAAAAAAAATTAATGTGTTTGCAAGCAGGCTCCGAAGGTAAGGGGCCTTGAATTTGTAACCCTCAAGCACAGAATTGGGAGGCACCATCAGGCTCTATTGATAAGTATGCTCTTTTCAAAATCCGCCCTGACGGAAGGGGGAGAGTAGCATGGGCAAGAAAACTCTTGTTTGGTTGTGCATTGCAATGGTGAGCGCCTTTAATCCCAGCACTCTGAAGGCAGAGAGGCAGATCTCTGTGAAGTCAACGCCAGCCCCGTCTACAGAGAGTGAGTTTTGGGCCAGCCAAATGAGTCTGTCTCAAAAAGAAAGAAAAGGAAAGAACATGGATTTCAAAGCAGATCAGTTTTCCAGATTATACTTTGGCAGAGGTAATGATGTCATTAATTTGAATACTCTGCCCTTGGCAAGAAAACGGAAGCTGTCCTGGAACAAAATATTTGCCAGTGGCGAATCAGAGCCCTGAGGTTGCTTTCTCTGGTACCACATCAACCAAGTCTACAGTTCCCCAAGCAGCTCCAGCTTTACCCTATCTCAGCTGAGGGACTGACCTGGACATTTGCACACAACACCTTCTCCTCCTCTGTGTATGTTCAAGGCCCAAACCCAGTTCTATTCTCAAAGGCAGCCCCGGTGAAAGTAGTAGTTTCTTTTTAGGTAGTGTTACTGGATGGACCCAGAAGGGTGGCCGTGGAAACTCACCCTGACTGCAGATTTCAAAATTCAGTGGACCAAGCCTGCCTGTCCCAACCAGAAAAGGAGGATAGGAAAAAAAGGGGAGCAAAGATTAGATGTGTCTGGGGCTGAAGAGGTGGCTCAGAGGTTAAGATCACTCATCGGCTGCTCATCCAGAGGACTGGAGTTCAATCCCTAGCAACCACATGGTGGCTCACAGCCATCTATAATGAAATCTGGTGCCCTCTTCTGCCCTTTGGACCTACATGCAGACAAAAGATAATCAGAACCAAGGGCGGAAGCATTTTAAGGAGCATTGCAGCCTGCATCCTAAGCCATCTGAGACAGCATCCGGTGATGCTGAGGATTAGTCTGCATGGTGAACCCCTTTTATGTTAGGGAAGTTTACTCTGCTGTAGTTGGTGTTTCTCTTATGGTTATGGAACACCATGACCAAAAGCAACTTGGGAAAGCCGATATTTATGTGGCTTACACATCTGGGTTGCATACAATCACTGTAGGAAGTCGGAGCAGGAACTAAGCAGGGCAGGAACCCAAAGGCAAAAGCTCAAACAGAAGCCACGGAGTGTTGTTTGCTGACTTGTTTCTCACGGCTTCTGCTTTCTTCTAGCACACCCACAGTACCATCCACAGTATGCTGTGCCTTTCCTCATCAATCATCCACCAAGACAGCGTCCTATAGACCTGCCCACAGGCCAGTCTCAACTAAGGTTACCTCTTCCCAAATGACTTAAATCGTGTCAAGTTGGCATAAAACTAGTCAGCCATGGAAGAGTCTGTGGGAGGAGGTGGGTACTGACTAGGGTTGGAGGGAGGAGGGAAGGAAAGGCAAAGCCCAGCAGAGTCCTACACAAACCAACCAATTCAGATGTGGCTTTGTGGTTCCGAGTGTCAGATGTAAAGTACGGAGACCCAGGTGGTGGGGATGCTTCAAAACCTGGGCAAGCGGCTCATTCACTGTCTCTCCTGCCAGATACTTAACAAATCCCTAGTCCACGGAGTCAGTGCTCAGCAAAACAAGGCAGCATGAAGAGCATAGTAGTTATCTCACTGAGAACTCAGTGGTGTCACAGGACAGTTGGGACCCCACATAGGAACACTGCTTCTGCTTCAAGAGGGGACAGGGCCATTGTCAGTTCAGATGTTACCGGGGAGTTGCAGAGGGACTGAGGGCCTCGCCTCAGGGCATGATCCTGGAGGCAGCAGCTAAGATGTGTCTGGACAGAGTCTCAGAGGTGCTGAGCAGGGCAGGACATTCCATCCAGGCTGACCGGCAAGCATGAGATGGGGGAGCAAAGCCCAGGGGTACCAAGACTGTTGAGGGGCACAATGGAAGACCCGGAGCCTGGAAGATTATGAGCCCAAAGCTAGCCCCCTTCCTGCACACACCGGTGGCTCTCTTCTGAGTTGAGAAACACACGGGTTCAAGTCAGAGTGGATTTCAATCAGCAGGGTAACTTTCATTTGTGACCAGTCAGCAGAGAGTCTGCATGGTCACCCCAGGCTCTTCCTGGGTAGTCTGAGGTACATGGTCTTCCACTCACTGTCCAGACAGCTGCGATTGACAGGTGCCAGTGAGGCAGCAAGGGGAAAGACACACCCACACCCCATGGACAAGAACTAGCCACGAGGGCCTGCCCAGATGCCAAGGAACTGACATGGCCAGGAGAGAGGAAGGTGATTCACAGGCTCTTCCCTGACTTCTCCGTCAGGGTTTTCCAACTTGTATTTTTCCTCTGTTCTCCGCACCTCCACCTCTTCCTCCTCTTCTTTTCTGGTTTGTGAACTCTGTTTTTTCATTCCTTATTTATGTTTTTTTTAATGGATGCTTTGGTCTTCGTGTCTTCAAATTCACTGGTGGAAACATGATCCCCAGTGCAATGGTTCCCAAAGGGTGGGGCCTTCAGCAAAGGATCAGTGACCCTTTAAAGGGCAGGAGCAGGGGTATGGGGTGTCCCTGGTGGGATGGCTCAGTGAGTAGAGATGATGGCCATGAAAGCTTGATAATCTGATTGAAGCTGAAAAGAAAAGCTGCCTCTGCGAACATTTCCTTTGACCTCCACGCACCTCACGCACACACAGTGTCACAAAAAGGCTGGTGGGGTGCTGACAACCTCAGCATTTGGAGGGGGAGGCAAGAGGACCACAAGTTTTAGGTTGTGAGTTGAAGACCAGCCTAGAGGGGTTTGCTTGCCCTCCTCCCTGGAAGCACACTCAGATTCACTCCCTCCTCCTTGGGAGCACACTCAGCATCATTTGTGAAGAACTGTCTTCACTAGAGAGAATCTGATAGCACTTTGATTCAGCTTCTAGAGTTATGAGCAATAAATTTCTATTTATGAGGAAACTTATCTAAAGCAGAATTGGATTTGATGAGAGGCTAGCCTGTCTTTACAATGGCCTCTCTCTCCATTACCATCATGTCGATATGATACCTGACATGAGGAAGGAGATGATGGACGGTAAGCGGGAAGGCAGGGCCTAAGTACCTCTGGGAAGGTTCTGATTGACCCTTCCTCTGGCTAAATTCTCACACACATTATGCTGGCAGGCATGTTTAGGGCCACCCACCTGAGTCATCTGCAAGACCCTAACGTGGTCCCAAAGATAGGTGACTTGAAACAGCATTGCAGGAATGATGCTGCCCCACCCCCAGCCCTAGGAATACACCTTGTAAGGTTCCAACCACAAACCAAGGTAAGATTCCACCAGAGTTCACCCTGCGAACCTAAGAGTTTATTGGGCTAACTTACAGAGCATGGTGAGGGATTACAGTCATGAGTGTGGGTGACCCCCAAGCCGCCATGGTAGAAGGTGTTAACCCAGCATGAATGACGGAGTTCTCCTAGTTCTCGTCTCCTGAGGACGTGTACAGTTAGGGCAGAGTTGTTTGCAACTGGTTGGTAGAAACAGGAAGGAGCCTTGGAATCTCATGTGAGGGCTCAGGGACTGACACCTCTTCTTCTCTCGTCCAGGCTGTCTCTTGTAAGCAGGCATGCTGTTTGGTGGGCAGGGGTGGGTATCAAACTTCATCGCAAAGAGCAAACTTAACTCACCCCAACTTATGAAGCAACCTGCTTCTCACCTGGCTCCCTCTCCACTTTTGCTGAGGAGGGAGCAGGGCAGCCTCAGAGACAATCCTTTCCAGTCCTGTTCCTCTGCTGTCCCCTGGGTGATTAAAGAGGAGGTGGAGGAGCGGAATGTCATTACAGCGTCTTCATAATGCAATGTTGTCAGCGAGCCCTGGGCCTCTGGGCACTGCCAGCCTTATTTCTCTAGCTCCTAGGCTACTCAGGGAAGGGCAGGCTGCAGTCTAATGAAAGGAATGTCCAGGCAAGACAGCTCATCAGCTCCCCTTCAGAATGATCTAAACTTCTTCCCTTTGATTTAAATCTGCGTCCTCAGTGGCCAGAAACATAAAGCAGAAGAGGAGAGAGCTAAATGGGTGTTTGGGTGCCAAGAAGCAGGGGGTGGCAGGGGGGGGGGTTGGCGGGGAGGTCTGCACTGGGACTCCCGAGGGAGCTGCCAGGATGATGGCTCCTGCTAGATCCCAGCCTCCTCCCCATGCTCTGCGCCTCTAGCCCCTTCCTCCATGACTAAGCTGTCCTGGAATAAGGAGGAAGTTTAGGAGGGGACCCAAGAACAAACTCAAGAGGCTGCCCTTCTCGACCCAGGGTCCCAGGGGGCAGTTTTCTCTTCAGTTCCATTAACTCCACATGCTTCATTACCAGGCGCTGTTGGGGGCAGAGCTGGACCCTACAGGACTTACACCCGACAGGGTCACCCACCCTCAACAGGCCAATTAAAGAGATGTGTAAGAGAAAAGCAAGTAAGGGGGATTTATTCAGAATGGCCACATTGGGAACAGGAGGAGATAAAGAGGCTCCCCTCCCCCACTTTGTGTCTGGGGTCCTGACTTGAGGTTTAGTTGTAAACAGAGGGCAAGGTCACGGGTGTGGTCCTGCCCATCATTGACCCATTGGTGTCTCTCCTACACGGTGATCTGACAAGCTGTCAGGACTGTGTGAAGTCTCTACAGGGGGACATGCTCCCCCTCTGACTGTGTCTCAGCTCCAGTCTCTTCTCCCAACAAGAGGCTCTGACAGAACTCCCAATTCCTTGAGTCAGATTGTCTGATTGCCAAAAGGAGAGGCAGAAGCTGGAAAGACTGCTTATCAGTGTGTGTGGGAGAGAGAGAGAGGGAGAGAGAGAGAGAGAGGGAGAGAGAGAGAGAGAGAGAGAGAGAGAGAGAGAGAGAGAGAGAGAGAGAGAGAGAGAGAGAGAGAGAGAACTGTTCTTGTAGAGGACCTGGGTTCAATTATTAGTACCCATATAAACGGCTCACAACTGCCTGCAACTTCAGCTCCATGGACTGACTCTTGCTTCTGATCCCCCGGACACCTGCACTGGTTCATGTCAGGGTAGTTACAGCTCCAATGAGTGACTACCTACTGTGTGTCAGGCTTCCAGACAGTGAGTGACTACCTACTGTGTGCCAGTTTTCAGACAGTGAGTGGCTACCTACTGTGTGCCAGGCTTCCAGACAGTGAGTGGCTACCTACTGTGTGCCAGGCTTCCAGACAGTGAGTAACCTGTTCTGTGAGGCAAAAGGGGACAGTGCAGACTGCTGCTTTAGAGGAGCAGGGATGCCATCATGGGTTGAGGGCAGTAGATCCCTAGGATTGATACATGATGAGATATTTTTGCAGAATGTATGCCTTCAGGAAGCACAACCCCTCCAGCCTACCTAGACTACCCAAGTGTATTAAAGATGCCTCCCCACTGAGAGCTATATTTTCCTTGGGGGCATAAAGTGACTTGTGATACCTATGCAGTGTCTCTCTACTTATCAGTAACACATCTGTGTGCTGGAGCCAATCCTTCCCTCAGTGGGTTAGGCTGAAAGAGGAAATGGCAGTTAAGCATTTAATTCCCTTTTAATGTTTACATTATTAACACCAGCATTACAAAACGATATTTTTACTTTCACACAATTTAAATGTGCATTTCGATGTCTAGATTACTGGATCATTATAACTTGGAATCAGAAGCTGAGTTCCCCCTCACAGATCTCCTTTCTTGCTAATGCCTGGTTTCTATACAGAGCGATTAGGGTTCCCCAAATACCCATTCCAAAAGGCTGGGAGTGGCCCCAGTGGGACTTTCCACTGAGCCCAGAGGCTGCATTGGCTAGGAAATAAGTGACAGCCAGCAGGTGGGTGTTAAAACGGTCATCAACTCCCCAAGAGGCTGGTACCACTGAGCTACATTCCAGGCAGCTTCCATTAATGTGACCAAAATGGCCGCTGGGTGATTGACAAGCTACTGAGCACAGAATCTAGCTCACCCACAGAGGGGAAGGGAAAGCGCCCTAGGTATTTCAAGGTCAAGGAGACCCAAGGGGCCCTTGAAACATGATATATTATATAGCCCACTCCCTGCCTGTGCAGGCTAAGGCATGCCAGGTATATATCCCCCGTGCCTGTGGCTCACTGCTCTAGGGCTGCAAAGATGGAGGGGTTCGAATCTGGACTCTGTCACTTCCCAGTTGGTGACCCTGGTTAATCTTAGCCCCAGTTGCTACCCCTGAAAAAAAGGAGCTGGCACTTGAACCATCTTGGGAACTGTAAGTTTAATCTGTGGGCAACGTTTGGTGCAGAGACTGGAGTGGACAGGCACTAAGTCATTTACCATGTAATTACCACTTTCTCCATCTATTGATTAACTTACCTATTTTAAGACAGTATAGTACTAGTTGTGACTAGTTGTGACTGACCTGGAACTTACCATGTGGACCAGACTGGCCTTCAAGTCACAGAGGTCAGCCCACCTCTGCCTCCCAAACTCTGGAATTATATGTGCGAGCCACAAGGCTCAGTTTCTGGGTGTTGAAGGTGGAACTCAGGGCCTCATACATGTTAGACAGGTGTTATTGACTTAGCTGCAACCCCAGACCTCTTTAACTGTTTATCGGCCCATGCTGACCTCAAGCACACTGTCAGCTAAAATTTGACTTGAGCTCCTACCCGGCTCTTGAGGAGTCTGGACTACGTGTCCAGACTTTATATTGCTGCATTTGGGCGGCAGAGGCAAAGTAGAAGGTTATCACGTCTGAGGCCAGCCTGGGCTATTTAGCAAAAAACATGGGGGACTGGGGAGATGGAGCAGGGCTGGTGGCACATGCCTTTAATTCCAGCACTCAGGAGGTACAGGCAGGTGATCTTTGTTAGTTCAAACCAGCTGGGTCTATATAGCAAGTTCCAGGACAGCCAGAGCTACCCAGAGAGACCCTTCTCAGCTCCTGTTCTGATCCTTGGAGAGAGAGAGAGAGAGAGAGAGAGAGAGAGAGAGAGAGAGAGAGAGAGAGAGAGAGAGAGAGAGAGAGAGAGAGAGAGAGAGAGAGGAGAGAGAGAGAGAGAGAGAGAGAGAGAGAGAGAGAGAGAGGAGAGAGAGAGAGGAAAACTCACACACAGAGGATGCGGTTTGATTTCCCAGCACTCACTCACATGGAGGCTCACACCGTCTATAACTTTTGTCCTAGAGGATCTGATGCCACCAGATACACACATGCTGCCGAAACACCCATACTGATACAATAAGAATAAACTAATGAAGTCAAGACACACATGGCAGAAAAGAAAGTGTGGTTCCATGTACTGAATGGCCACATTGCGCCGTCTTAGCGTACGGTTGCTGATGTTCTGTTGACAAAATCTCCTGATAATGCTCTTCCCATTTTCCCCGTCGTTAAGCAGAGCTTGGCTGTATTAGGCGGTGCTGTGGGATCCAGAGAAAGAAATATTACCCAATTGTGGAGAAAGTGGGGAAGGAGGATGAGGGTGGCTTGGCAGTGACAGGAAGTGAGCCTTGGGCGGAAGTGGGAAGGAGGCAGAGGGAGAGGTTTAATCTGAACAGATTGGTGGGTGGTTTGAACAGGGAACAGTTTTCCACAGCTCCAGGGGTGACGTTCAGAGTGAGGAATTAGTGAAAGGGAGTCTTGGCTGGGGCACTATGCCAAGATGCGGTCCTCAATGGTTATGGCCTCAGGAAACTCCCCTCATCAACCCGTGAGGTTCCAAGCCCCATCACAGCCTCACCTTAGCTGTCTTGATAGCCACAATGTTGGATGGCTTTCCTGAGGTCAAAGGGCAAAGTTGGACAATTTGCTCCTCAGTTCCAGGCACTGAGGGCAGGGCCGGAAACCACAGGGCCTACCCTAGGCAGGACTTTGAAGAGCATTTGGCTGACCACAGCTGACCTGGGAGGCAGAGGTGGGGAGACCCTGTCTTGGGCAGTAGGAAAAGTAATTTGATGTCAGTGAATGGTTTTTCCCATTTCACTTGAGGTACAAGTGCAGTGTGAGGGTGAGGTAGGTGTCAGGGGAAGCTTGAGCCTGAGGCCTCCTGTGCTCTGGCTTTCTCAGCCTGCTACACAGCATGGGGTCCTGCCCACCAACCCTCCAACTTCCCCCCTCAACAGCCTTGTTCCCAATGTTGTGAATGTTTTGGGGTCTGACAGACCTGGGTTGGAATGTGGCTTCATTCATTCATTCATTCATTCACTCATTAAACACTAATTTTACAAGTGCAAAACAAAATATGTGAAATTCCTTGTTAAACATATCAAGAAGAACCAGGCAGTGGTGGCACTATCTTTAATCCCAGCAGTCAGAAGGCAGAGGCAGGCATATTTCTGTGAGTTCAAGGCCAGCCTGGTCTACAAAGTGAGCTCCAGGATGTGTGTGTGTATGTGTGTAATCAAGAGGGAGGGGTTGTCCGGCAAGATGGCTCACCAGGTCAAGGCACTTCACTGGTGGTGGTATGTATGCCTATAATCCTGGAGGCCGAGGATGGAGGACCTCAAATTTAAGGCCAACCCAGGCTATGTAGCAAGCACCCTGTTGCTCAGAGCGTACATTTGGGACTGAAGAGGTGACTCCGTGGTTAAGGCCATTTACTGAGGACCCTGGCTTGCCTTCCAGTAGCCATGTAGTAGCTCACAACTGTCTATGATTCCAGTTCCAGGGAATCTGATGCTCTTTTTCTGGCCAGAAATCCATTTGGTGCACATACACATATACGCAGACATTCCTACCCATACAATAAAAAATAAATACAAATTTAAAATGATAGTACATTTTATGTTATATTTTGCCACAATAAAAATAATCTTCCTTGGGGCTGGAGGAATGGCTTAGCTATTAAGAGCACTTGCTGCTCTTGCTAATAACCAGAACCCACATGCAGATGTGGTGCACAGGTATACATGCTGGTAAGCTCTCTTACTTATAAAAACAAAGTAAAGGAAATACACTTTTTTTTTTTTTTTTTAAGCTTTCCAGGCTGAAGCAGCCTTTTTGGTATTACTTAGGAAACCTGTTCATAAAGGTAGGGAATGTATTAGAGAGGCTGGAGAGAGAGCGATGATAGTTGAGAAATTGTAACAGAGGTCTAAGTGCTAGAGACAAAAAATACAGGGCAGAAAGTGTGGGAATGGGGCCAGTGTGTGTGTGGACAAGTGCCTGCCGGAGATTAAGTTCAAACACATCTTCATCCTGTAACAACCTGTATTTACATGCAAATGTTTCTCTTATGCAAAACAGCAGAGGTCTGGGGGGGGGAGCTTTTTTAGTCTGGAGCTTGTGAAATTATTGAAAAAGAAAAGCAAAGCTATCCCGCGTCTGCTTTGCCCCTGGGAACTGGGCGAGTTCCAGGACGCAGACTCAAGAGACCGTACACTCCTAGGTGAGCAGCGCCCCTGCCTGGAGGGTAGCGAGCAGTCGGCAAAACTGCGCATGTCTGCCAGGGAGGCCAGCGTGCCTTAGTGCGCACGCGCCATCGGCGGCCTTGACTCCTCCCTCAGGGGGCGGGGTAAGCGGGGCCCAAGATGGCCGCTCTCCGCTACCGTCGTTTCCTTAAGCTGTGTGAGGAATGGCCAGTGGACGAGACCAAGCGGGGCCGGGACTTGGGCACTTACCTGCGGAAGCGGGTAGCACAGGCCTTTCGGGAGGGAGAGAACACCCAGGTGACCGGAGGGGAGGAGGTTGGAGGTGACGGAGCGAGGGCGGCAAGGGTGGGGGGTGTGCGCATGCGTCGGCCCCGTGACAGGCTGCACGTGTGCGAGGTGCCCACATTGCAGCTAGCTGCGGAGTACGACGCCTTCTACCCAGTCTTCGTTGTCTGCACCGCGCCCCCGAGGTCCAGACGCCACTAAAGAACCAAATTGTAAGGCGGGCTTGTTCCTTCCGTAACATTGTCCCAGGGTTTGTGGGTCGAGCCTTCCCCCAAGAACCTCAGTAAGACTCCAGCCAGACCTCTCTCTCTGCCTCTCGCCCATGTAAAAACTGTGCAACAGGTTTGGGTCTTACAGGTCCCTCGTGTGCGTAGTGGGCCTTCTCGCCTCCCCTGGCATAGGTCCCCTACCAAGCATGGTCATGTGGCCACGAACAATGTTAGGTTCCAGAGAAACAGCAGTGAATTAGATGAGCTCTTGCTCTGCCTCCGCGCCAGAGGAGGGCACCCGATCTCACTATAGATGGTTGTGAGCTACTGTGTGGTTGCTGAGAATTGAACTCAAGACCTTTGCAAGAGCAGCCAGTGCTCTTAACCTCTGAGCCATCTCTCCAGTCCCCTTCCCACAGGACACAGGAACAAGTAGACGCATGAGACAGTCCACTTAAGAATCATGATCATGGTAAATATAGTATTAGTTGTGCTCCTGGGGCTTGCCTGGGGACGATTCACATAGGTGAGGCCCAAGGCAGGAAGACGGAACACTGCGCTTCGGGAAGGACAGCCAGGCACTGAGGAAATCAGACTGGCATTATAGGGGAAAAAAAGCCAGAATGGATAGTAAATGTGTATCCACAGCTAAGATTTGAAGCTGAAGGAGGGCAGGAGCCAGACACCATACAGTTTTTGTTTTAAATGTGTTCGGTGTTTTGCCTAAATGTATGCCCATGCACCGAGTTAGTGCAGGGCCCACAGAGGCCAGGAGAGAGTGTCGGGTCCCCTGGAACTGAAGTTACTGGTGGTTGAGAGCCACTATGTGGGTACTAGGAATTGAACCCAGGTTCGTTTTAGCTCTCCAGCTACCTCTCTAGTTCTCCATTCTTAAAGACTCTGACTAGGAGTCGGATCTTACCATAAGGCCAGTGAGAAGCCACTGGGGACATTTAGTCAGGGGACTGATGTGACCTAATTTTAAAAGATTCCTCTGGTGCTATGGCAGACGCATCATAAAAGGCAAGAGAAAAAGGAGGCTGCAGAGAAGCCTGCAGTGGTACCCCGGGAGGAGATGCTGAGGTTTGTGCAACACAGGAGGTGGAAGTAACTGGAACATAATGTGCAAGTCACATTAACAGCACGGATGTGCTGGATGTGGGGCAAAAGGAGAGAGGAACCAAGGACAGCACCTAGATCTCCCCCTCTTCTTTTTTTGACTTGAGCAGCTGGGTGCCATTTACTCAAATGGGAAAGACTAGATGAGGAACAGGTGGGGTGTGGGAAGAACATCGCACGTTTGATGTTAGATGCTTTAAGCTCGAGTAGACTGACTTCCAAGTGGAAATGTCAAGTAGGCAGGAGGTTATTTGAGCTTGCGGCTTAGGCAAGAGGTCAGAGGTGTCGAGTGAGATCCACAGCTCACATACTAGCTAAACAAATTACCCATGAAACAGGACCACGACCTGCCAAAACAGGAACCTGGAGATACTGCAGCTCGTTCCAACCCAGCCAAACTAGACCATCTCACCAGTGAGATTATGCCAATGGTAACCTCATGACTAGACTGTTATTAGTAACGTGGCTGAAAGGTCTGGCCCAGGACTTCTGGGAGTCAGTGGTGGTCACTCTATGCCCAGGGTCCTCATTAGTGTTTGTGAGGCAAATCCCATGGACTTCCTAGGGCTATGCTCCCTAATTTATAGTATGAGCTTCCTGAGAATAGAGATGAAGCCCCGGCCCCACTCATCCACCAAGTCTGATATGGTTCTTGGCACACAGAAACATCCAGTGAGCATCTGAATGAACAAGTGATTGGTTGTGGTTTGTGAGGCCGGTCATCTCCAGTCTGGTTGCGTGTGTAGCAGAAGTTACTGGAAGAAGCGCTAAGATGAGAGCACAGACTCGCTGGCAAACTCCGTGTTTGTGGAGTCCCAGGAGCTGCCTGGCTGCTTAGCATTGGGCAGCCAGAGGCTTGATGCAGGTGTTGTGGGGGGCAGAGCTGACACTCACCTACTTGATTATTAGCATAGTACAGCCAGTAGGGAGGGGAGAGCTTTCTCTTTGGGAGCTGTCATCTTTTGTCATCACCTAGGGACACAGTCTCTGATCAGCTGAGGCCCACACAGACTTGAGTCATAGCTGCAGATGCAAGGCAGGGCTTCACCGATGGTTCTGCCACAGCTGATGGATGTGTTCTTGGGAGAATGAACTGGGGCGTCATGGTGGCAATGGACACATTACTCAGGACCTTTGTCGTAACTCATCCTAATGTCACCTGAAATTGAGCCTGCCTGGGCTTAGTAAATCTTGGCGATAATTTTTGGAGAGAGCAGTCCTTGGCTGGGGTAGAGAACAGTGTGTGAGTCACTCCCACCGCCTCCCCCGGATCACTTATGAAAGACCTTGAGAAAGAAAGGTGGTTCTGAGAGATGCCTCATTAAACCCACAGCAGAAGGCGCGATGAGACCTGGGGGTGGCTGATTGCTCTGTCCCCCACCTTTCTGCCACTTGTCCAGAAAGTGGAGCTGGAGGAGGTGGGAGCTGCTGTGTGGAGCAGCTTTGTTGGGACTGGCATTCTCTTGGCTTCCTGTGGTCTGACAAGGACTGTAAAGGGTGCGAAGAGCACTTGGCGCATCTCATCTGATTTTATCCCTTGTGCCACAGGGTGAAGTAGCCATTACTGTCCCTATTCTTACAGACACTGAAATCAAATCAGAAAAGCAGAACCACTGACCCTGGTCCCTGCACAGCAAGAGACAAGTAAAAGCAGCACAGCATGTGCCCTGGTTTGCACAGCCCCAGGTGTCAGTCCTCCTGAGACCTGTTAAGTTCCTTCTGTGAGCACCAAGTCCCCCTTTCCCTCCCATTCACTATTGGGGCAAAGAATTAAACTCCTCAGGCCACTCACTGATTTGCCTGATCACTGCCTCCCTGGTGCAGTCAGAAGAAAGGTGCTCGGCAGGACCCCTGCCAAGAAAGGCCAATTAACGATTTAGATGGCAAACCTGAGCACAAACCTTCTGCCTCTGTATAAGCCACCAGAGGTTGCCCTTTGAGGCTTCCCTCAACCCCACTCTAAACCCACCAGGAGAGGAGATGGCAGCAGGGAGCTGGAACACATGGAACACCTCTCCCACCCTGCCTCCTGTTCCCTTTTGAAGTTCATGGTTATGGGTCCTGTTGAATAGTGTGCTTAAGAGTTCTCATTCCGGGCCCAGCTTCACAAAAGCATCTCAGTGTGGGGGAGGGGTAAACAGCTGTGCTTATTGACTTAACTACAGGCAAAGAACACAGCTTAGAATCCGGTGCAGGTTGGCTTTCCACAAGCTCTGCCAGGCCAGCCTAGCCAGCTCAGGCCAGCAATGGGAAGGATCTGGAGATGCTTTTGCCTGTCTGGCATGCCCGTGGGCTGTGGCAGTTTTGTTTTATAAGGGGCTTGATGATGGGTCAAGGGGAAAGATGTCAAGCTTTGCTGGGTTTCTAGCAAAGAAAACAGTCCTGGCACCTCCTCAAAGGGAGTCCAAGACGTGTAGGAATCCAGCTGATCCTGGGTACCTCAATAGGGCAGGCAACCTGTTCCCTGGTTGCTTGGTACATGATGGTCACAGAAATGCTTCTCAGTGTTATGGCGTGTACCTAGCCACCTAGTCAGACTTTGGGGATAAGGTCTGAAAACAGATTGCACTATTTTAACTTGGAGGCTTTACAGAAATGGGTTGTGACACTGGCTCTAAGCTGGATTGCCAGTGTCGTTGGCTTTACTCTCCTTGGTTGAAGTGGGTTGAGAGTCAGATCAGAGTTTGCCTGTGTGTGTGTGCATGCATGCATGCATGCCCAAGCACACCCACATAAAGGTGTGGCTGTTTTCAGAGGTGATTGGCTGCTTCCAGTGGTCACTACTTCCATGGACATCTTTAGAACCAGCCTGCTGCCTCTTGAGCATTGGCAGGAACTCTTGCATCCAGGACCAGCTTGGCTTCCTAGCCTTGCCTCTCACCACCCAGCACTATCACATGCTCAGCACCCTGCCCTCGCAGGCCCTTACTTTTGCCTTCAGAGCTTGTGACTTTGAACTGCTGTGCTCTGGACAACAGCTTACCAATGGTGTGGTGGCAGCTGGCCACTGAAGCTGTCTCTCCTGAAACAGCTTGGGTCACATGCTACTCAAGCTTGGACGAACTAGGGACTATGTCTGCTCTGTGCCATGTGTGACACTTCTTACTGCCACCTGTCCTACTGAACTCTGCTGCTGTTCCCTGCCACTCGGCTTCACACAGGTTGAGACATGGTTGGTTCTCAGTTCACGTGGCTCTTGCCCTTCGCTGCCTGCCTGTCCTTTGTATCCCTTCATTACAGAGTCATGAAACCTCTTCATAGAGCTTCTTGGACCAAATCTAGCTCAACCTTAATTAGCAGAGCGGTCTGTGGCACCCTCCCCAATGTGCTTATGCTTCCCATGTGTGACTAGAATAGGGGCTGCTGTTCAAATTGCTGTCACCACCCAAAATTCAATTTTGAAAATCGAAATCAGTGCCTACGGCACTATGTAGATTTGTATGTATAAAAGTTTAATATGGTAAAGAAAAATTTACTGACGGCTGAGCAGGGAAATGCAGAGGGAATGAGATGGAGCTGTAAAGGGCGTTTGTCTCGAGCCTTCATTTCATTCGTGCTCAGGGAACAGTGTTGAATTTTTCATAATGCCTATGTGCGGCTCTTTGTCCCAAAATGTCCATAATCTCATTAGGTAGAAATGCAAAATCCAGGTAATTTAAAGCTTTGTATGTAGGACATTTTCCTAAAACCCAGAAAACATTTCATGAGAAATGCTGGATTTTTCAGGTTACAGAGTGTTTGTGCTGGAATCTGACTGGAGCCTAAGGTGTAGGTAGGTGTGGGGCAAGGCTTCAGGAATGAGGGATCCCGTTGATAGCTGTTAAGTAGCAAACAAAACTGAATTTTAAGTGCTGAGCTAGAGTTGAAATGTAACATGGATCTTGGACTGGGCAATGTTCTTGCTGTCTCTCCTTGGGCAATAAGAATTTGCTAGACATTGGCATATTGCAAACTCTCGCCGCTTCTGCTGGGCTGCTTCTATAGCTTTCTGTAATTGTTAACACCTGACCTGTGGGAAATTAGATGACAGATAATTTTGTATTGTGTTAACTAGATCACCAGGATGGCCTTGAACTCACCATTCTCCTCCTAGATTCTGAGATTATAAGCCTGTGCCACTATCCTTGGCTACAAAACTCCTTGAACCCTGAGAGACAGAAGGCACTGAAAAGGTTGAGAGCTCCCAGGGTCACCTCATTTTTGCACTCAGGGCTCTGTCCTCTGTGCTTGTCCTGTGTGTTCCTGCCATCATGAGTTGAAGACAGGGTGAGACTCTTTGGGGTGCAGGACAGAGCAGAGCAGCTGGAAGGGGGGGGGACTGGCAAGTCTTGGGTCTGGTTGGGTTTGCCTGGGAGAGGCCTGAGGAGGCAGGCACTAGTAAGGCGGCTAGATGGTGGGAGGGGTGGGTACAGATGAGCGCCCCGTAAGAACAGCCTTTGGTAGAGCCCCCTTGTCTGGCCATGGACTGCTCAGTGTCCAGAGGTGTCTGGGTCAGGTCTAACTTGGCCTGCTAGGACTTCTGTGGTTTCTACCATCTTGCCCCATGCCCAGTCACACGTACTAGCCACTTAGACCCACTCTTTGGGTTCTTCTGGGATATGTTCCAGCTGGTCTCTGCTGGCTCCCTTTGCCAGGGCCACTGCATACTACATGCCCCTGTGTGCTTTGTTTTGGTCTGAGCAGCACACTCTTTAATGTTTGTATTGTAAGGTTGTGCTAAGGATGCTAATGCACACTGACCACATTCCCTGAATTCTAGGCCAGGAGCAGCCACGTCACCAGTCACAGGGAAGACTATTAGAGTCAAGTTCACTAATCTACCTAAAAACATGGGAGAAAGAGACAGGGCCCAGGATGAAAGGAGATTGGCACAGTGGGTGGTCCTCTGCCCTGTGAGGTGGCTAGATTGGGATGTGGGCACACATTATTAGATAATGGCATCATATCAGCATTAGTTGTCCTGCCTGATCACACGGGGGACCTTAAGAATATCTTATGTTCACAAGAATTGGTGTATGCAGAGGACGGGAAAAGAACATGGCAGTTTCCTTTAAGTGAATTGGCAGAGGGTCATCTTACAGCTGGTGAACAGTGTTGCCAGGATCCCACCAGGGCTGGCCCCCAGGCCTGCAGCCAGGAAGGTTCTGCTCACACCAAGGCTGTGCATGCCTTGTGTAGGCTGTGGAATCTGTAAGTGGAAAGTAGACAAAATGTAGACAAAATTACCTTTTCTGTTTGGTAGTTAGGTATTATGTGACTGCTGTTTGTGGGCATACAGCTTGTGGAGGGTGTCTGCATGCACATTTGCTCATTCTAGTACTGTCCATCTTTTTCTTTCTCCTTTCTCTATCTTTCTAGGCGTCTATCCATTTATTGTGTTTTTTTTTATGAAACAGGGTTTCTCTGTAGCTTTGGAGCCTGTCCTGGAGCTCCCTCTATAGATCAGGCTGGCCTCGAACTCAGAGATCCACCTGCCTCCGCTGCCCCAATTCTGGGATTAAAGGCATGAGCCACCACCACTGGCTTTATTTATCTTGAGGCAGGTTCTCTCTCTGCCCTGGAACTTGCTGAGTAGGCTAGGCAGGCCATCCAGTGAGGCTGAAGGATCCACCTGTCTCCATGTGTCAAGCAATGCAGTTAATTATGAGTGTTTCTGTGCCCAGCTTTTACACGGGTTCTGGGGATTGGACCTGCATCCCCGTGCCTGCAAAGCAAGCACTTTACCAAGAGAACTGGCTTCCTAACCCTGTTACTTTGACGGTTTTGTTTTGTATCCTTGGCCCAGAGCTTGTATTTTGTGTGCCCTCTTCTGAGTAGCTGTTACCCGTGCCTACTCAAGAAGCAGTGTGCCAGCAGTTGTGCTGGCTCTCACAGGAGTCTCTGTGGCTTCAGTGCCATCTTGGTTCTACACAGTGGGTTCCAGGACACCAGAATACAGAGACCCTGTCTGCCCCTGCCCCGGTATCAGTGTGTCAAGTACTCCCTTCTAGAGAGCATGGCTGCTGCCCCAGTTCTGCTGGGAGATGCTAGTCCCACATTTCTCCCCACTTTGTACCCCGTAATTAATGTCTATCATATAGCTGACCCCAGTCTCAACTCCACCTACAACCCTCTCTCTGTGGCTTCCTGGACGGGCCCTGCTGACCTTGAGCAGGGACTACATCTGGTAGAGAGGAAAGATGGTCTGGTGCTGCTTTGGCTGAGAGCTGGGACCTCATTTGACACATGCAGAAGAAGGCTGTCTCACTGAAATGCTTTACTCCTGATTTATTTATATGCTTGCTCTTCAAGAAAGGATTTAAGTCAGAAAAAAGGACATCATTTGAATTCTGGGAAAACTGTAAGAGTTTGTTCTGGGAGCTTCCAGATTCCTGGCAGGGAAGTGTAATGAGGTGTATAGCCCGATGGTGAGAGATGAGAGGCTGGCGTTCTCTCCTTGCTCCCTCAGCTCTGTGTACTTCCTGCTTGTTGGTTCACCTGTTTTGCAACATGGCGGTCTTTGCTCTGGAGACAGTGTCTGTCCCCTTTACAGGCCAGGGTCGGCTAGCTCTCCATGTAGCCCAGGCTGACTGACTTCATACTCTCCCCTGCCCAAGTGCTGCGATGGCAGGTGTGCCGTGTGCCCTGCTCCCTGCTCCCTGCTCCCTGCTCCCTGCGCCCTGCTCCCTGTGCCCTGGCTGGCTTTCTCCCTTGTGGTCTTAACAGCTCCTTGCTTAGAGATGAAAGTGCTGGAGGGTTGTTTACTCGTTTGTTTGGTCTTTCATAAAAGAATATTTAATCCCCTTCACACTGATTTCATTTCACAGAGATCTCTCTCTTCTCTCTCTGCCTGCTCTCAGGCAGACCCAGGCATATTCTCTCTCTCTCCCTCTCAGCCCCAGGGCCTCAGGCAGCCCAGGTACTCTGCAGCCTCCATGGCAACGTCCTGCATCCTCTCCTCTGATGTACCTGGTCCCTCCAGCCTTTCCTCCCCTGTCATCTCTTCTTTCTGGAGCCCTGGAGCCCACACTGCCCCCAGCATGTCCTTTTCAACCCACAGCTGGCATGGGGGCTCCCAAGGTACAGAGAGCTGCTGGACACTTGTTTGCTTGTTGAGGGCTCAGGGATCCTGTAGGTTGGGGACAGGTGAGGTGGGTCTGTTCATCTACTAAGGTGGCTTTTCATAGCAGGAGCTGGAGGGAGGTTTGCTTCTCACAGAGCTGGGACTCCAGTGCCCTCCTCTGAATGCATTATTATACTCAGCCTTCCTTCCCTCGAGGTGTAGGTGCAGTGTGGGGGCCCACCTCCTCAGCTTACTGCTCTGGGGGCACGTTGTCTTTCAGGTGGCAGAACCCGAGGCCTGTGATCAGATGTACGAAAGCTTAGCACGGCTGCATTCAAACTACTATAAGCACAAGGTGAGTGGGCGCAGGCTTCGGTCCCAGCCTCTGAAGGGAGAACCTGTCAGAGTGGGTGAGACCTGATTATACAGTGTTTTGTAAATCGTGGTTCAAGTATAACCAGTACTTTGAGCTAAGCCAACAATGGTGCCTGGCAGAGGCCTTTAAAGGTCTGCTAAATAAAAGCCATGGTTTCTGTGTGCGAGTGAGCACGGGCTCCTATTCATATTTCCCACTTGGTGATGGAATTGATGTCACATGCTGATAAAGATGGAAGCCTGGGACAGTCCTGCCACACCAAGCTCTGCTGCTCAGCCTTGGCATGATTATTGTCAAAAAGCAGGTAGTGTGGTTTTTCCAGACTTGAAAAATATGTTCAGTAGCTCCACAAATAGACATGGACAAATGGAAGAGCCTGTGTACAAAAGGGATCCTTTCCAAATGCCATCTACTGAACGTGGTCAAGAGCAGCACCGTGGGTGTCACCTGGAAACTCGGCTGTGTGAGGCCTGGCCTCCAGGTGGCGCTGCTGTCTGGTCTCTGGCTCCAGCACCCTGCAGCCAGCCAAAGTAAGGCCAGTGTCCTGCACAACTGATGTGTCCCTTCCTTCTCACCCTGTGCCAGTACCCTCGCCCCAGAGACACCAGCTTCAGTGGACTGTCCGTGGAGGAATACAAGCTGATCCTGTCCACAGGTAGGACTGCCCCCTGGCTGGTTCACCGTGAGCTTTAAGACTTAGGAGGATTGCCTCATAAATTAGACAGTTTACATGATGGAAAGCCTTGAGGAATAGCTCAGAGGAAACCCTGAAGCTACAAGGCTCATGTTTAAGCCACAGACTATGGAACAGGTCAAAGGCATTGCTTAGAAGAGAAACTCATCTTTAGTACTTTTAATTCTAGGCTAGTGCCTAGGAACAGGGACCACATCCTAGGGGGCTTTATAAACAATGAGGCAGCAAATGAGTATGGGGATATCCGCCTGAGAGTTATCTGTCCCAGGAGATGTGGTCTGCAGGTTCGATATGCATCTAACAAGGTCTCATGGCTAGAACCCCATTGGTAGGAAGGAAGCCCTTCCAGTCAGCCCCTCCCTACTTCCCATTTCTATTACCACTGAAAGGGGTGGGGGAAGGGGCAGAGCAGGTAGGTACTGGAAAATTGCTATTTTTACTGCCAAGGATATTGTATATAAAAATAGGCTAACCTTTCCTGGGAGGGCATGGCCCTGAAACATTGGCTGTCTGGTACTTTAGACATTCCTCCTTCCTTTTGGTGGTGGGGATTTGACCTTTGGAATCGGAGGGAACCTGTGTGTCATCCACTGTGTCTCAGGAGAGCAGGCTCTGCTGGGCACCAAGCATCTCTACTCACACTTCCATCCCTGATGTCAGCAGCAGTGATGAGTGTCTTTGTGAGGGATCCTTCTGCTAGGGTGGGTGGTGGGCAGCCTGGTGACCGCTGATCTGGCTTCTGGTCAGCCCAGGAAACTCTGACAGTGTGCACAGCAGGCCTCATGTTTTTGTTTCAATTGTGTGCAACTAGGCCTGCAGTGTGGCCACCTTGGTATGTAAGAGGGCAGGAGTCCCAGGATCAGACTTCGTGCCTTGTTTGGGAATCTGGACCTTGTGGGAAACTGTGTCAGTGGGTGCCACACAGTCCCCAGGCTAGTGTGGAGCCCCTGCCAAGAAACAGTCATTCAAGCTGGCACTTTTGTTAAAACTGAGCCCTGAAAGCTAAGCAGTGTCATGGTAATGTGTAAGTTTAATATGAATTATAAAATGAGATGTCAGTAGTTTCTGGACTATTGGCTCTCTGCTGGGAGGTGCTCTGTACCTCACAGCTATGAACCATGTCTGTAGACACTTGTGGTTGTCATAGTTGGTGGGAGGACAGAATGCTGTCAGGTGTCATGTGATTCACAGGACCACCCTGAGAAAACCCACCAAATCCAAACTGTCAGCTCACAGAAGGACTGCTTGGATCATGTGTGTGTTAGGGTGGGGGTGAAGAGGTCAGTGCAAGACAGGGCTTCTCTATGCAGACAAGGCTAGCCTAAAACTCCCAGAGATATACCTGCTTCTGCCTCCTTAGTGTTGGGTTTACAACTGTCTGGCTCACATGTGGTTCTTAAACATGGCTCTGTGTGCACATACAGTGCCACCACTGTGAAGGGGTGACCTTCCTGCCCATTGCTCAGCACATTACCATCCTGATTGCCAGAAACCCAGCTTAGGAGGTGTGTGGTCTTTTCCTAGCTTTACAGTTGAACCCAAGGTTGTAAGGGTTCAGGGATTGGGATGGGGATATCTGTCCCCCTCCCCGAGTCTGGCAGCTCCTCCTCATCTTGAAGCTTCTGGAACAGAGGCTTGCCTTCCTCTACCGCAGTGCCTATAGCTGATGTAGGCATAGAGTGGGCAGCTTGAGAAGAAAGCGGGGGCCATTTCTTTGCAAGTTCACATGGAATAGGGCAAGAAATCCACATCTGTGATGCTGAGGGGGACAGTCAGGTAACCCTTGTGGATGAGTCCCATCACCACCAGTAATGTCCAGTACAACCATTGAGACCCAGTGCCTAGGGCACATAGAAAGTCAAGAGTGCTTTTCTGGGGACAGCCCTATGATGTCAGCGTTCTGTCTCTCCCTGTGCAGACACCATGGAAGAGTTTCAGGAGATGGATAAGAGCGTGTGGAAGAAACTCCAGGAGAAGTTTGCACCCACAAGGCCAGAGGAGAAGCATAAAGCCTGGGCTCGGGTCTTGTCCCGCCCACGTACCTGACCCTCCTCAATAAAGCTACCCAGTTTCTCCACTCTCCCAGTTTGCAGCTGACTCATTGGCCCCACCCGGAGGAGGCCTTGACTGCTGAGCAGAGATGCTGTGTAGGATAGGCTAGGGCCATCTCCTAAGCTCTGCAAGTCCAGTGAGGATTCTCAGGCTCCCTGTTGTGGAGGAGCAGCCGGGCAGACACCAGGATCTGCAGTTAAGTGTGGACATGGCATCCAGTAGCAAACTGCAGCTACTGGATCCTCGGGAAGAGACCTAGGCTGTGCATCTGCCTGGCCCTCTGCCCTCAGACTCAGAAAACAGCTCAAGTCTCACTCCAGCCCTTCAGAAGTACACATGCTCATGTAGCTTAAGGGACAGCAAAGCTGTAAGCCAAGCTTGAAGTAGGTAAAGTGTTGGCACCAGGCAAGTTCCATGGAGGGCCACAAGACACACAGCCACCTTACTATAATGGCTTGAACCTCCTATCTGCTCTCTTAGGTCCACATCTGACTCTGGTGTCCTGCAGCAGCTGAGAGGGTCAAGTCCAAGGGGTGGCGCTCTGGTAACCAGAGCTCTGGTAGGCTTTGAACAGCAGGTGGCATTTAGCATCTTGGGCCTGAGGGGAGACCGGGTTGCCAGGACACATTGGCCTTGTGGCCACCAGCTGTGTGGGAAGCAGAAGCACAGCCCCATTGGTGAAGTTGGGATCCTATTAATTTATTTAAGGCATTAACACATTAGTTCTCAGGACATTAGACTTGTAAAAACATGACACCAAAAACAAAAAAGTCAGACACCAGTTTCACACAGTTCAGTCCTTGTCCCTTGGGCTTATGACACTTGCCTACAAAGCCATCCAACCTGAATCATCAGACTTCTTGGACAGGGCCAAGAGTAGAGGACACTGTCCCCAGCAGGCACAGCAGGGTAGGGTGGCCCCTGGGAATAAGTTAAGTAGCTAATAACAGCAGATATCACCTTCCTAAGGCAGGAGGGAGGACGGGAACAGCCACAGTGTAGTGCTTGGAGATGAGCGGCAGCCGCTTCTAACCCCTTCAAGGACCACTGAGGAATGCCAGTTCCTGCTTCCAAAGGCAGCAGTCTGGAGGACCTAGTATCCTCTAAGGCACTAAGGTAAACTGAGCCTCTCCAGAGGCTCTAGGCAGGATTGTCTGCTCTGAAGCGCCCCTGCTGGCCAGAGTCTGGCTTCCAGAGGCTGATGGGCCAACTGGCCACCTGACCTGAAGGGAGAGCGGAGCTGTTTGCAGTGAGTTCCTGCGGAGGCTTCAGAGCCTTCTCAACGGCTCATGCAGTTCTGCACATCCACAAAGCCCAGCCGTTGCCTCCGCTTCCGCTGCTCTGTCATCTGAGTTAAACAAGCCTTGTCAGACAGCCTAGCTGCTCTTCCATACTGGTGACAACCACCCCCGACCCCCGGGGTGCCCTTAGCATGTCAGACCATCGATTGGGTGCAACTGGGAGACTACAAGAAGGGTCCTGGAGCTATACTGGGTAGCTGCCATGACATGCAGTGAAGACAAGTTCTTGACAACTCTTGCAGGCCCACCCTGGCTGCTGCAGAAAAGACCGCAGGGGGAGAGGCTTAGGACCCCGATGTTGGGAACACACCTGCTCCTTGAGCTCATTGAGCTGGGCAGTGAGGTGGGACACCAGCTTCATGGTAGAGCCAAGTTTCTCCTGCAGGATTCGGATCTCGTTCTGCTCACCCTCACCCTCACTGCTCACCAGGGACATGGCACGCATCCGTGGGAACCAGTCCAGGTTCTTGTTCTGAAACAAAGTGCTGGGGTGAGGATCAGTTGGGCACTGCTCAGGGAGAACCATACCCTTACCCAGATGGCTACCAGGGTGTGTGTCATAAGAACATCGGAGCTGGCCTGGGTCCTCCCAGGCAGGCAGGAGGAAGCCAGAGGTGGGCTTCCACCACCATAGCAGCAGGCTGCCATTGGTGAGGTGGCCCTGTCCACCAGGAGGCCATTTGGTGGCATCTCTGCTGCTATCTGTTTACCCTCTGCCATAGCCAGGGTACAGGAAGGCCAAGACCTGGACTCCCATTCTCCTTTCTGCCACCATAGACATGCATGTTCCATACCAAGGAACATGAGAGCTACACAGGGCAAACTGGGAACCAGCCCTGCTGAGGAGGGCTAGCGCGCACGTGCCAGCGGCGGAAAGCCACGTTTCCCAGGATAGAAGTAGCAGGAGGGAGGGGCACTAGCAAAGCTGTTTTCTGGTTCCCTGTCACAAACTGAATTCTCAGACAACAGATAAACCGTCGAGACAAACTTTACTGCTGCCCTGACTATGGAAATTGGAAGGATTACATTTAATTCCTCTAAGCCTGGTATTTTTACGTTTTTCTAGGCTTTCTCTGAGATTGGGACAGTGCTGACTTTAGGGAGCCATCTTCCCTTGCTATGCCTTCTAAGAGGCCCTGTGGGGATCAACATCCTTTAGCAGGGTCTCCCCACACCACACTGCCCAGAACTGCTGTACCCTTCCACCTTGGTTCACTATGCTCCTCCGGGGCTGACGTTCCCTACAAGTTCACGTTCTCCTCACACCAGTAGAGTGAATCCATAGGTGGCTAGCAGGGGTTTGCACAGCCAAAGGCTGGCCCCAGCACTCCTCCCTGACTGGCCCAACAAGCACCAGCAGCTGTCAACCCTTAGGATGTAGTCTCTCCTCCCTTGTGGGCCAGCAGGGCACGGCCTCAGGTGGCATCCACACTCACCTTGATCATCTGAGCCACGTAGCTCTCGGGGCCTGTGTAGTCCGTCTTGTTCTTGACGCGGACGAGCACGATGAAGTACAGGTAATTCCACATGTTATGCTCTAGCTTGATGTGCTCCTCAAAGGACACCGTCTTGTTGTCAAACTTGTCCCTCTCCAGACCTGGGGACACGGGAGGAAGTGAAGCCATCCATTACCCACCCAGGACCACCATGGTGACTGTTTACAACTGCTCACCCTGGGCTATTTGGGTCACACTATTAAAGCTCCCACTGCTCAGCCATGGAGACACCACCCCTCCTGCAGATTAGCTGCTCAAGCCCAGTGGGGACAGGACTAGCTGGGTTTAGAAAGTAGACTGAAATGAGAACCTGAGACCACAGTGGCCTCAGGTTCCTCTTCTGACAGCCGAAGGGGCAGAAGCAGTGGTTTCCCAGGTTCTGCCAATCCCAGCATGAGCCAGGTCAGCTCCTTCCATCCTGAGGGGTTGGGTGGGGAGGGCAAGCAGCCATGCACCTTGTGCAGGGACCTCAGCTACATAGCTGAGAAGCCAGGAGAGGAAGTGGGCCTCACCACAGATGAAGCATGTGGTCTTGAGAATCTCCTCTTTCTTCTGCTTCTCGCTGCGCAGGTCGGCAAAGGTGTCGATGATCACCCCAAAGATGAGGTTCAGCACAATGATAATGACGATGAAGAAGAAGAGGAGGTCGTATACCACCCGGGCAGGGAAGAGGGGCTCCTGCACAGTGGGGGTGGGGGGCAGTGGGAGGTGCGGCTGTGCTCACTTAAGCCCCAAGAGAGAAATGTGGGAGCCTAACGATGGCAGTGACATCTGCCAACTTGAAAGAAGCCCTGAGCCAACATTTGGAAAGGGCTGGCTAGGAAGAAACCCTTACAAGTCTGTCCTGCTACAAAACAGGACTTGTTTCTGCCTTTAGCTTGTTTAAAGGGAAGGGCAGCTGTGAGCTCTTAGGTCAGCTTTCAGGACACCGAACCCCACACATTCCAGAACCTTTGTCTGGCCAGAGATGACTTCTCCCAAGCAACTGGGAGTCCAAGGCCTGAGATCCTCACAGAGCTGACTCCGTGTCCTGCTCCACCCTGCCCTCCCTTTAGTCTGGGCAGAGGAAGCCAGAGACTGAAATCTAGCTCACCCCTTTCCAAAGTCTCAGAGCCAGGACTGGTTGCCATGGTGTCCCTTGTAGCATCTACAGTGAGCCCAAGAGGGCTGGGGTGGGAAGCTGATGACTCTGGACAGTGTCACAGAAACTGGCTGGGTGTGGGAAGCAGGGAGCGTTCACACAAGTGGGTGGGATGGTCAGCATGGAGGGGACCCAGCTGCTGCCTGGCTAGGGCCCAAGGGTAGGGCAGGGATACTCACATCTTTGGAGGGCTTGCGGAGGATGTCACCCACGCCACCACCATTACGCAGTCCATGGTTCATGACCGTGACGATGCACATAAGTAGAGTGTCACAGGCCCGTTCAGTGCTATCCAGCTCCTCATCCTCTGTGGGTAGTCAGCACACTCAGACCTGGGCTGCCCATTCTGTCCCGTCCCCATTCTGCAGGAATCCCAGCCTTACCTTCTAGGATCTCAGGCACTGAGACCTCCGAGACACAGTCTATTTTGTCCCCACTACATGTGCCTACAAACGTGGCAGCTCCATGTGGCATCTCCAGGGTGCTGACTAGAGGTGACAGAACAAGGTCAGAAGGAGATAAAAATGTCTGTCTGACCTTAGCATCTCTAGTCTGTCCTGAGACATGTCCCTGGGAGGCCTCCCCTCCTGCTGGCTCACACTCCCACTCTGGGTCTGGCCCCAGGCAGCCCCTATAGATACCAGGTTCTGCATGAATGACAGGTCTACAAGGGCTTCCAAGGTTCTTTCTACTATCCCTTAGACTGCAAGAACTAGAGCATGCATAGAGATGCACGTTGGTGTAGGCTAGATGTCCCCAAACCCAACAGGGAGCCTCGAGGAATAGGCATACCCTATCTGGTGCTGACAGTCACCTGTGCCACTGTCACCCACACACACCCACCCCAAAAGGAAGTCCCCAAGACCTCTGGAGTGGTTCCCAGGGAGCCGGTCCACCTCCAGGATGAAGTCATCCTTGAGGAAGAGGAAGCCCACGATGGAGAAGAGGTAGACCAGTATGAGGGCCAGGAGGGCAGTTAGCAGGATGGAGCGGCCGTTCCGAGTCACACTCTTGATGACATTAAACAGCGTCTCTTCGCGGTAAATGAGGTCAAAGAGCTGCAAGGATAGCACCTTGGTAAGTCAGGCCCTGCCGGGGGGGGGGGGGGGGGGGGGTCAGTGCTCAGGCTGGAGTAGAGCAAACTGGGAGGTTTCTAGAAGAATCTGTGGTTCTAAGAGCAGAGGAGGGTGTGAGAAGTGTCACAGGTGAGTAGGCACCAGCTGCATCACCAGGGCCACAGTCTAAGTGTTCTCATTTCACCCTGTGGTTCTAGGAGGCGGAGCTGTCAGGAGACACAGGGCAGATAAGAAACCTGCTTAGAGTTGCACACTGTCCAGGTCAGGGGTCAGGGGACACATGCCCACGTTCAGGATTGATCCCTCCTCTGTATGAAGCAGACAGAGACTTACAAAAGAGACTAGAGTTAGAAGACCCTGGTCTCAGCCCAGCTGTATGCTCACCAGGATGCTGTAGAAGAGTTCGTGAGCAAAGAGGCCCAGGACGCTTGTCAGGATGTAGCCCACGTGGTACAAGAACTCCATGTCCATGACCATGGCCTTATAGCCTCGGATGAAGGTGCCACGGTTGCCCACAAAGCTCACCACAAACACAATCTTGTTGGTCAGCTGAACAGAAAAGGCAGGATGTGGCAGTCAGCACCCCATCATCAATCCTAACCCTCAACCTTGCTACCAAGCCCAGCACAGAGCCCAGTCCCATGGAATCAGTCAGGAAAGGTGCTGTATCAAAGAAGTGAGGCCCCAAGGGAAACTGAGGCTCAGGTGAAGCAGGCTGGAACATAGAAGACCCCAGTCGAACAGCACTGGGTTAGGAAAAATCCCATTTTTCAGGAAAAAGTAAAATGCAAGTTTGACATCCACCCACTGATCTCAAGTGGCTAATCCCTGGCTGCCTAACTTGTGGGAGAAGCACAGAACAGGCCCGTCTCTGGCCTACAAGGAGCTGTATGGTTGGGATCAACAACAGGTGAGCAGAGTGGTCAGAGGACCCCACAGCACTCACATTTAGGGCACCCAGGATGTTGAGCGTGGGACCAATGCCCAAGTAGTAGATAGACCGGAGGATGAGTGCCACAATGAGCGGGCGGACGCTGTAGCGCTTGGTGAACAGCGCTGCGATGGAGAAGCAGATGAGAATCCAGAAGAGCAGTGAGATGAGTGGGGAGTCCAACACACCTGGGGGCAGCAGGCAGGTATGAGTGGGGAGCCCAGCACGCCTGGGGGCAGTAGGCAAGCATGAACAGAGTACTTATGTCCTGGTGGCCCCAGTATGAATCCCAGAGCCCCCAGAACCTCCCTTTCCCAGGACCCTTCCCTAAGGACCTGGTGTACTTGCTGCATCTAGCCTTCTGCTGCAAACATCTCAAGTGTACACATATACATACCCACAAGGCCATCTCCCAGGAGGCCAACCTATCTGTCCTTTAGCCACACTTGTACTCCCCATTAGCAAGGGAGGGGTGGGCCGCCTCACCTGTGGACGCCCCCTCTACGTAGGGGTAGAAGAAAGCAATGATGATATTGATAAACACAGCCAGGTTGAAGGAGATGCTGCCCCACAGTGTCATGCGGCGAGAGAACCAGTAGATGAGCGGCATGCCTGAGGAGATAGTATTTGTTAGGGTCCAGAGAACCCCTCTGCCGGGGGGAACCCCAGGAAGGGGAGGTGGCACCCGCTGGTCCTCACTGCGAAGCCGACGTTGCCACTCCATCTCATTATGCAGGAAGGAAGACTGGTCGAAGAAGTCGCTCACTTTGCTGCCCTGTTCATCCTGCTCAGTGGTGGTGAATAGCCGATGCTTGGTTTCCTCTGTCAGGAACTGGCAGATGCCAGGCACAGGGAACACGATCTGCTCCATGCTTCGGTCTTGCCTCACAATCTGATTGTTCAGGTGACACCTGGTCATATGGAGCAGAGGCCCTCACTACCCACAGCTCACACCCAGTGTCCTCTGTCTCACCTCAATCTGCGAGGTGTGGTTCTCATAGTAGGCCAGAGGGTCTTCCTCCTCCTCCTGGACAGGCACCGAGGACTTGAGCATCTGAGACAGCTGCCTGTTGTTGAGACTGAGCTGGGAGCAGAGGTGGGGGCATTGGGTCACCCCTGGAGCCATCCAGAGTGCTGCTCCCAGGAGAGACCCATCAGCCAGCCCAGACCAATCCCACTCAAGCAAAAGAGGGGAATTGGTGCCCTCTTCAGCCCTGCCCAGGATCCTGCTAGGATATTCCAGACCTGCCCCAGATGCAAGGTCTTGCTGTCCTTTCTCTATACCCCAGTCTAGCTGCAAGCTCCGCCCACAGGTTCTAACCTGGTTCTCAGATCCAAGCTCATTTAGCTCTAGCCTGGCTCCCAAGGGCAGCAGCCTCAATCTCTAGCTGGCTCCTTATCTCACATTCCCACAGAACTCTGATTCCTGCCCTCAGGTCACAGCTCTGCTCCTTCACAGACACCAGCCCATCCAACTCCGCCAAGCCAAGGCTTCTAGGTACAAGCCCTACCTCCTCACCCCTGACATACCATGGAAGAGATGCCCTCAGCCGCCTCCTCCTGGATGCGCTTCACTGGCTTCAGCAGGTGCTGCAGCTGTTTGTTGTGCCTAGAAAGCTGCAGAAGATGGGATAAGAGCTATGAGCACTGCTTCAGAGCGCATGGCCACGGAGGGACAGGGCCAGGAAGGTCTTGGTACCTGTAGTGCCAGGATGTAAATGTTGTGGCCCACTTCACGTGGGCTCACCTCTGAGTTTTCCCGCTCTTCCTCCTGCAGGTAGGCCTTCTTGATCACGTCCACCTGGGGGGGGGGGTGTGCAGGGGACAACATAGCACTTGCTGTTATGCCCACTCCTGAGGCACTTACCCCCAACCCTCTCCTGCTGCCAGCCTGTCCTTACCAGCTCCTGAGGCCGCAGGCTGATGAGGATGCGTTCTGCATTCTCACTATCATGCCGACTCTCCATCAGAGCCAGGAGCAGCTTGGAGGCATTGTCCTGCATGAAGGGTATAGGAAGCAAGCCTCCATTATGGCCTTTTAACCTCTTCTGTGCTTTTCTCTCAGGTGCTGGTTAGCTGAGAAGTATCCAGTGTACTAACCCACTATAGGCCAGCCTGACCTATCCTGAGCAAACACGCACACACACATCCTCAGGGGAACCCAAGGTGAATGTGATGTCTGTTCACAGGTGTATTCCTGTGTAGCCAGCGAAACCTGCACATGCAGAGGCGGCTCCCACATGCAGCATAATATGGTGCCACACCTCCTATGTACCCTTGTCACTCATTCCACATGCACAGCCTGCATGCTCACCACTGGGCCCCACCTTGAGCTGCAGCACCAGATCCATTCGGTACTTGCAAAGTGGGCTGATGTCATTGAGAATCAGCGCCGTGATGATGTCGATGCCATTGGATTCATGAGTCACAATGCAGGTCTGATCGGAGACAGTGGGAGATGCCAGGGCCAGACCCATCAGAGTCAGGGTGGTCCTGCAACCCCACTCCCCACAACCCGGTGCCATCACAAGTTTACCTGGTTCTCATGGCATGGGCCCTGGCAGTACTCTGTGAGGGTCTCCAAGGTCTGGATGACCAGACCCACATTGTCCTCATTGATGTAGAGCCCCAGCAGCCCCAGCCCCCCTGTAGTGCTGCCACACATTATGTCCAGAAACTGCAGGGTCTCACACACCAGATTGTAGTTGGTCTTGTTGTTCTGACAGCGCAGGAAGTTCTGTGGAGCACAGCACAGCCACACCCACACCCATTAGGATCTCGGTTCCAGTGGCTTTCCCCGGGGAACGGTGCCAGGCCAGCTAATTGGAAGTGGGAGACAGGCAGGTATGGACAAAGCACTCACCTGTAGGTCACGGTTGTGGTTCTCACAGAGCAGCTGCAGGAAGCGCAGGATGGGCCTCATGATGAGCACCGAGGTGCCCATCTCATTGCTGTGCGCACGCTCACCCATCTCATGCCCCCGGTGCAAGCTGGGGCCCAGAGAATAACATGAGGAGCTGGGCATCGAGAAGGAGGCCACACGACCTGCTGGGACACGACTTGATGAGGCCGGGGCTCCTGGAAGCCTCTCCCCATCCGTGAGACCCCAGGACCCCATGTCTGCCTAGAGCTCAACCTTTGGTGGTATGGTCTGCTGGTTCACGGTCCTCACGAGGTTGGCCCAGGTCACTCATGTTGACGGCAACTGTGGACTTGGTCTCCTGCTGGGCTCGCTTCATGCGGTCATGTAGCACCTTGAAGAAGTGCTCAGACTTCTTGTCACTTGTCATCAGGTTGTAGAAAGATTTCTGGAGATGGACAGGAGGTGTCAAGTGGCCTCAGCACTGCCCAGCTCTAGGTGGCATGGTGAGGCCTCACAAACCCTAACCTGAAATCGGTGTGGTCGTTGGGTGTCATCCTAGCCCTGGAAAGTGGCAGCAGAAGGATCAGGAACTCAAGGTCATCCTGGGCTACTTACTGAGTCTAAGAGCACCACCACTCAATGCAGATGAAGTCTGAGAGACACATGTTCCCCGAGATGGAGGCTCAGGATGGGCTTGGGACCTAAGCAGTTAGTGGGGAAGGCCAACCAGCCATGACCACAATGCTGGGAGAGGCGGGGAGACTGACATTGTGAGCTGCCTTCTGCCCTGGCCCTACTGGCCACTGGCTCCAGTAGCTGCTCCACATTGTGGCCAGAGGGATCCCTTGAGGACTACAGCCTGCCCTTCCAATGCAAGCAGCCTTCAGTGGGGTGCCATGCACCTTGGAGGAAAAGCCTTGGCCAATCAGGCAATGTGAGAGAGAGCCTGTTGCCTTAGACCCCAGGCCATCCTTCCTCAGGTCCCTGCATGGCTGGTTTTTGTTTTCCCCATCTGTACTGAGGACCTTGTGAATGCTAGGCCAGTACCACTGCACCAGACCACCAGCACTGTGGTTTATTTGCAGTTTACTTCCATTGGAACAAATCTCTTTACATAGCCCTGGCTGTTTGGAATTCACCACATAGACCAGGCTGGCCTTGAACTCATAGATCTATCTGCAACTGCCTCCTGACCATGGGGATTAAAGGCTACACCACCACCTGTTGTACTAAAGACAAGGCTCAGTGACAATACTGAGGGTGGCCTTGGAGTTGCTCTGGCGTGCAGGCAAGCCTTGAACCTGGGATCCCCATGACTTGGCATCCTGAGTAGCCGAGAGGACAAACCTAAGCCACTAAGCCCGGCCTGTGACTCAATAGTTTCTGTCTTGGCTCCTGCTTTACAGTGCCTACACTCTGCCACTATCCTCTCCATAGGCATCGGGAGGACACAGATTTGTCTCTTCCCTAGCTGAATTCTCTCTGACACAGTGTGATGCTGTTTAGACAGATGTGAATGATGGGGCTTAGAAGTGCTGGGCTTTGGAATAATCGGGCCTGGGCTCCAAAGCTGGGCTCCAAAGCTGACAAGGAAGGGGCCTGAGCAGACACTCAAATGCCGAATGGTAGGCCTAGTGGGAGAGGACAGAGCCTGGGCAAGGGAAATAGGTGCACACATTCAGGTGGTGGAATCTACTGCCAGTTGCCCCCACCACCCAGGCCTGTAGCCAGCATCACCAGAGGTGAAAGCACTCTGCTCTAGTCCCCCCCACACCTGGATCTCGGTGTTGCCTCCATCCAGCAGGCGGATGGCCAAGCCAATGCTCTCCTGGAATATTTTTTCATTCTTGGTGCTGGTGATGAGGTCGCAGACCAACTTGGTGGCCCCCTCCTTGTCCAGCCGACACTGGGTGGCTGCAATGGCTGACCAGTCCTGGTCCAGGCCTTGGGGAGAAGCTTGTATGAGAGACAGTGGTTGGAAGCAAGAGCCAGCAACACAGGATGGGGCAGGGCTGATTCATGGCACTGACCAGAGCCTGTGGGGTCAGGGAGCTCGCCCCGGGAACTGGATTTCCGGTTCTGCAGGTAATTTTGCAACAGCATCTTCCGCAGCTGGTTGCCCTGGAAGGTCAGGGAGGCCTTTGGTGACCGATGTCCTGCATCGTGAGCCCCTGCTCTAGCCCGTTGGTGCCAACACTCACCCGATCCCCATACTTGCTCTTCTTGAGCAGCATCTGCTGCAATGTCCGCAGCACCTTCACACACAGCTTCTCCTCCGACTCCATGAGGCCTTTGGTGTGGCGGATGAGCCTAGGGCAGAGGCAGAGGCTTCAGAGGGCACCTGGCTCAATGTAGCCCCAGGCCCTCGCTGACACTGGGTGTCCTGCCCAGACCCAGACCACCACACCCCTCCTTCCCTGCTCACTTGGACAGGAAGCCCCCACTCTCACAGCGCTGGTAGGCCTCGCTGCCCTCCAGGAAAAGCAGCTCGGGCCAGTGCAGCATATCCACCAGCACAGAGAGCTCGGCCTGCACCAGGGGCTTCAGCCGCTCTTCTAGGGCTGTGATGATGTCCTGGGAGAGAGGCAAGGTCACCATCTGGCTCGAGATGACCAGGATGTGACCATATTCCAACCCCCAAACACTATACACCATGTGTATATATGAAAGACAGCAACTCCCTCCTCCCCAGAGCAGGCCCTTCCTAGGGGTCCAGGCAACCACACCCACCTGCAACTTCTCAATGATGTTTTTATAGTCCCACTGGTTGGCGGTGGGGATGACTCGAGGGAAGGTCCTCGTAGCTGTCTTATAGTTGGCAGCGCTGCGCTGGGCTGCGGCTATACAACTGCCCCCACTGCTGAGCAGAGCACTCATGTGAGCGTCCAGATCCATGGGTAACAAGATGGCCCTGCTCTTGGCTGCAAGAGAGGACAGCGCCAGAGCACAGAGTGGTATGAGTGGCTGGGCCAGGCTGCCACAGAGCAGGCAGGGAAGAGGCAGACAGATCAGAGTGGGGCAGAGTATTGCCCCTATTGGGCATCCCTAGCGCACTGGGAACCCAGCACCATCTCCTGCCTGGGTCACTTGCAAACATACAATCAGCAAAAGGAAATGAGAGCAATTCTAGCTGGATGTGACCTGGGTGACAATCACAAGGGGCTGGCGTCCCCTAGCAGGGTGTGCTGGGAAAGGTCCGGCATGGGTACTCACCCACCATGGCGAGGGTGCGGACACAGGCCTCCACAGAGCCCTTATGCTGCTGTTGCAGCCAAGGGCACTCGAGGAGCCGTGTGGTGGATTGCAGCAGCTGTACCACAATTGTCTGGTGTGTCTGCAGGAAACACAGAACAGGGAGGCAGCTCAGCCACCCCAGTGGGGGGCATAGGCCAGGACCAGGACGTATGCCATGGTCCAGACAGAAAGGCACTGAACTACCTCCCCTAACTATATACGGGCGCCATGTGAGAGGTCCCTACAGCCCAAGCCTGGGCTCACAGCCGCGCTAATCACCTTTCCCCTCCTTAGAAATTTTGAGGAAAGGTTCTATATTTACGTAGTTCAAAACCCCAAAGCTCAGAGGCTTAAAGTACTTGCTGCTTTCTCTGAGGGCCTGAGTGCAGTCTCTAGCACCCACGTCTGTCCACTCTCAACCACTTTAACTCAAGCTCCAGGAGACCCAGTGCCCTCATCTCGCCTCTTCAGGCACCAGATAACTGCACAGACACACGCACGCACACGCACACCGAAAAAATTTACAAAAAGAAAAGACCGAACATGGTAGCGTAGCAGAGTGAGTGACCCCTGCTCTCAGGAGGCAGAAACAGGCAGATCTCTGTGAGTCAACCCAGTCCCCCAAAGCAAAGTACAATTTAAAACCAAACAGAAAAAATGAGAGAAAAGAGTGTCTTTGGGCCAGTGAAGTAGCTTAACGGGTAAGTATGTGTCACGCAAGCCTAGTGACTTCACTGTTTCTAGAACGTAGGTAAGGGTAGAAAGGGGGACCTGACCTCCATATGCTCCTCACCCAGCACGTGCACATGCGCACACACAGTCTCTTTATCTCAAATGTGTATTGAAGCAACTCATCCTTCCTGGATCTAAACTTTTTTGTTGTTTTGTTTGTGGGTTTGTTTGTTTTTGTCTTTGTTTTTTGATCAGCAAGAGAATTTTTATTTTCAGCATGCATGAGCCTACCATCTCATACAAAGGCAAAATGGCGAAGACTCCTTTGCATTTGAAACAGGGCCTCACTGTCACACTATACAGCTCTGACTGTCCTAGAACTTACTATGTAGAGCTGGCTTTGAACTCAGAGATCTGCCTGCCTCTGCCTCCTCCGAGTTCTGAGATTAAAGGAGTTCACAACCATGCCCAGCACACCTCGCTTCTGTTTAATCTTCTCAAAGCTGGCCTGGTACTAGCGCTGGCCTTGAACCCCCATCCACCCACTTCCACTGGTTTGTTTAGGCAGTGCCTGGGAGCCTCCCTCAAGGAGACCTGGGACTGGTTAAAGATGAAAACATCTCAGCTGTGGTGTTCGTTTGTGTTCTCTCTCTCTCTCTCTCTCTCTCTCTCTCTCTCTCTCTCTCTCTCTCTCTCTCTCTCTCTCTCTCTTTCCTCCCCTCCCCCTCCCTCTATCACTCCAGGTCCTGCACACCTGCTAGGCTGACTGAGCAATTCCTGTGTTAATCTTGCCAATCCCATGACCTCCTAAATCAGTGTGGAATGTATCCATGGGGTTTCCAGAAAGATGGAGACCTATGCTAACCACATGCTGTATGCCACAGGCTGGAACCCCAGCATGAATAAAAAGGGAACTGAGCGTCTGCCAAAGAGCTGCTCCTGCTGTCGGGAAAGACTGTGCCCCTCAAATGGCACCTCCCACCTCCCTTCACCCCCTACCCCCAAATTGCTCCTACTCCGTTACTTTGTATCATCCCCACTGTAGCTCCTAACTACACTTTGTTACACAGTACATGACTGATACACTGTATTTAACTGCACCTTCCTGTGCTCATATAAACAAGGCTATGCTCCACGGGAGCGCCATCTAGATGGCCATGTGGGACCCCATTGGCTGCCCACCTGCAGTGACGTGCTGTTCTCTGAAAACGGGGAGCTGAAGAAGGCGCTGATGGTGTCCAGCACCACAGTGAGCACGTACTTCTCTAGGGTGGGGTCTGCCAGGCGCTTCTCCCGTTTGTTGCAGACCTATGGGGGAGAATTATATGGGGAGATCTACGGGTTGTCCCTCTACCCAGAAGCCCAACCCTGGCCCCGGAACAGACCAGAGCCATGTCCAGGGTGAAGTTCTCGAAGAGTGTCCAGATGTGGTTGCTGGTATAGATCTCCTTCATCTCCACCTCCGTGTCTACATAGCAGTGGTTCACAAAGTTCACATAGGCCATTTTAACCTGGGCAGCGGATGAGATGTGTCAACAGGGCCTGCTCAGGCTCTCCCTCTCTTTACCTGTTTTCTTCCCCACTGTCTCCCAATGTGGCTACAGCACAGCCTTCTCCCCACAGCCCAAGGGTGCACACCTCCGTGATACAGTCCTCGTGGGTCACCACAGTCACCACATCCTCCAGAGGCAATAGGGAGGTGCACTTGATCTCCGTGTAGACATTCTTGCCCTCCGCACAAGCAGCCAGCAGGTCCACCAGGGAGATGTGGTACATGAGGGGGCTGTGGTCCTGCACCCCATCTCGGGCTGCCTTCATCATTTCTAGCAGATGGGCCAGAGAAGTCTTGTCATTGTAGAACACCACCACATCGTCACCTGCATTGGTCAGCTGCAATGGAAGGCAGGTGGGAATCAGAACCCTCATCCAGCAGTCCCGGGCACCACCATCTCCTGTGCTAGTCAGGGCAAACTGAGACCATGACCCCCCAGCTATGGTCTGATAGTCATACTAAAAGTTTTGGGTTTCTGAAACAGTTTTGTAGAACCCAGGCTAGCTTAGGATAACCTTGAACTCTTTTTGAATTGTTGATTTATTTATTTTATGCCTGTTTGTGTATCTGTTCACCACATGTGTAGAGTGCCTGCTGAGGAGAGGAGAGAAGTGTGAGATCCTTTGAGCCTAGAGTTACAGGTGGTCATAAGGCAGTGCTGGGGATTGAACCCAGGTCCTCCGGAAGAGCAGGCAGTGCTCTTAACTATGGAGCCATGTCTCCAGCCTGACTGAATTCTTGATCCACATCAGCCTCTTAAGTGCTGGGGTCACAGGTGTGAGGCATCTTGCCTGGCTTCCTGCCTGAGTTTTGGACTTCCTTGTGTCTAACCCTCTTCCTTCATAAATCTTGACCCTGGATCCAGAAAGTGTCCAAATCTCCTCGCCTTCCAGAGTATGCGCTGAACTGAGGCATGTTCCCACCCCCGTCTCTCTCAGTCAGTAGTTAACACAGCCAAAGTGACTTCTTCAGCTGTAGTATCTGACATCACTGTCTCTGTCCTTGCCCTCCCCCAGCTCACTGTGAGACGCTCCTAGGGAACAGACCTCTCTGACTGGGATCAAGACTCAGCCTCTGCTCTCCGTGTTTTGGTTGAGTAGATGTTTGTGCATTCCCACAATGCACCAGGCCCAGACGCCCAGGCTCCCCCGGCCCCGACCGATTCTGATGGGTGTCCTGAGCTCTCTTTAGTTCTCCCTGGCCCCTGGGCCCTGCCACCCAAGCTCCCTGTGACCCAGGCTGCCCTCACCTCGGTCATGATCATGTCCTGGCACTTCTTCACGTACTTGCCCTCAGCTTTGATGACAGTGTGCAGGAAGTCCAGGTACTGCACATGGCGCCCATGAGTGGCCAGCAGATGCACAAAGTGCTGTAGCACCGACTCGTTGACCTCTGAGCACAGCTGGTAGTTGTTGAGGAAAATGTGCTGCATAGTCTCGGCCTCCAGGAGCTGTGGTGGGCAGGGGAGGGCCATCAGAGAAGGGTGGGGCCCATCAGAGAAGGCCCATCAGGAACCCTGCAGGCGCCCACATGTGCCTCACCCCGGGTGTAAGAAAGAGCTGTAAGTGCTTATGCAGCAGGGCCTGGTTGCCAGGGTTCCCAGCACAGAACTTCTGCAGAAACTGGTGTGTGTAACGCAGGATCTCCAGCATCTTGTTGTCACCCTGTGTACAAAGAGAGGCTACTGGGCCAGGGGGACCTGGATTTGTCCCCTAGGACCCATGTAAAGGCAGAAGGAGAGAACAGGCTTGTCTCTTGACCACACACACACTAAAAAGTCAGAGTGCAGGCTGAGACGTGTAAGATCAGCTCAGGGGCCTGGATCGACTCCCAGCTGTTAAAAGCAGATGCTGCTCTTTGCAGAGGACCGGAATTCCACTCCCAGCCCCCAGGCCAGACCAGATGGCTCAAAACCACTTATAAATTTCATCTCCAGGGATCTGACACCCTCTTCTGAACTCTGAGCATCTGCTCACATACACAAATATTCAAAAACAAACAAAATCAGCCAAGGTGAGGGTCTGAAGGTCAAAGGTCCAGAGAGGCTACCTGAGGGGAAAGCCTGGGGAAGGACAGCATAA
This sequence comes from Phyllotis vaccarum, assembly GCA_033318265.1. Lineage (NCBI taxonomy): Eukaryota > Metazoa > Chordata > Mammalia > Rodentia > Cricetidae > Phyllotis > Phyllotis vaccarum. The sequence continues at coordinate 102,594,408 of JARWLC010000010.1, forward strand.
GGAGCTCAGCGTGAAAGGACCAGAATCTGGACCCTTTCCTAATGCTGTGACCCTTAAATATGGTTCTTCATGCTGTGGTGACCCCCCCAGCCATAAATTTATTTTCATTGCTACTTTATAACTGTAGTTTTTCTGCAGTTATAAATATCTGTTTTCTGATTCTCTTAGGTGACTCCTGTGAAAAAGTCACTTGCCCCCCCCCCACAAAGGGGTTGTGACCCACAGGTTGAGAAGCACTGGTCCAGATGGCCCTGATAGGCAAGGTTAGTAGGGGGTGGGGGTGGGGAGGAGGCTGAGGTCATGGTTAAGCCTTAGGGTGTTACACAAACTGAAGAGTGGAAGCAAAGAAAGGAGACAAAATGGAAGGGGGGCCCAGGGGATGAACTCCGGACTCTTCCCGCCTTACATTCCTTTCCCTGCCCAGCCATATCATTTCCTGTCTCTACCTTCCTAGTGCTGGGATTAAAGGTGTGAGGCTCTATTTGGCTTTGAACAAAGATCTCTGCCTCTGCCTCCCAAGTGCTAGGATTGAAGGCGTGTACCACCACTGCCTGACCTCTGTGGCTGGCTCTGTCCTCTGACCTTCAGGCAATCTTTATTTGATACACAATATATTGCCACATTAAGGTCAAATAAAACTCAAAGGCTGTGTAGCTCAGCGGTGCCTTACATGAGCAAGGCTCTGGTTCAATGTTCAGCACCACTGAGTTGGGGAAGGGAGGGGGAGGGGGAGAAGTCAAGCTAAATCAGAGTGGGGGTGGGGGGAGTCTAAGGTTGAGGAACAGCTCAAAGGAGCAGGCAGGCCCTGAGGGTCAGTACACTGCACAGTGGTACAGAAATATAGAGGTACAGCATAAGCAGGATGGATGCTGGGTCACCTTGTCATAAGGGATCTGCAGCAGGTCCAACATAACTTTGTGGGCATCCATATTCTTCAGCAACCTCTGCTGCTTCTTCCTCATCTGCTCCCCGACCCCACACATCTTGTTCAATCTCTCCAAGATCTGCAGGGGAGACAGGGGAGTTGGGAGCCTGTGCCTCCTCCTCAGGGTCCCCTCTGCCTGGCTAGCTGCAGCCACACCCATCTACCACAAGACAGAAGAAAAGGCTTTGGGCTATGGCTGCTAAATCAGGCCATCCTGGCAAACCAGCAAATCGCTAAAACCCCATCCCACCCATAAAGTGCAGAGCAACATGGCTGTAAAGTGGAATCCCATTAAATTCCTTCAGCTTTAAAATAACTCTATCAGGGCCTCGGTGGGGCTGTTTGGAACATGCCAGAAAGCTGGGAGGTGCCTAGTTGCAGGGCCCAGAGGGAGGAGTTGAGAGAGGCCCGGCCACAGCAGGAGCCCCATCTGAGTCAGGTGAAGCCAGCTGCAGGACACACCACAGCCACCCACGGCCCTGCCACTCACCCCCTTGACAATCTGGTAATTCTCACTGCTCTTCTCCCCGTGCGGCTGTAGAAATCCCTCCTCATCCGAGGGTCGCTGAGGACACAGAAGGTAGAGTCATCCGGATCCCCTCATTTTGGGGCACCCTGTGTGGCTCACGGAAGCCTGCTCACCTCCTTCTTGTCCTTGGTGGCGGCCGCCTCCCCCTCCTCACCCCGGATGCTGCCTTTCTTGTCCACCCACAGCTCTGACTTCTCCACCATCATCCGCAGTCGGTCCAGTTCCGACTTGATCACTTTATAGTTCTCCACATCCTGGGCCGAGATCAGGAGCTGGACCTGGACAGGGGGTGTGGAACCAGACTCATGAGCATATGTCCCCGATCTACCATCAAGCAGGACCCCATCCTCCCTGCCCTGTGCTAACATGCTCAGACTCATGTCAGTCACCGCAGTGACCTGTCACTGGTCCACTCAGATGCCAGACAGGCAGGGGAAGTACGATAGAGTCACTGAACTCTGCGTGAAGGAGGGTCCTGGACTCTAAGGGCTTACACTTTGGTCCCTCCTCACTCCTATTGGGCCTGGGCCTTGATGAAAATCTCTTACATGGGGCTGAGAGGGGTGTCACATACTGAGGGAGCTGGGGGAATCTGGGGAACCAATACAAACTGCTGTCAAGGACCAGTACATAATAAGCGCTTGCTAAATACCAGGCCTGAGGAACAGGCAGCTCACAGAAGGCTGTCAAAGGACATGATGCCACAGTGACGGACACCAGGCAGCTCAATGACAGATGCCTGCAAGCCAGACTTGGCAGGAATGATCAGCCCACTCTCAAAGTGCTGTCCATAACATAAGAAATAAGTTGGGCCAGGAGGTGTCAAAGGTGGCTCAGACTGAAGCCTCCTCTTAAGGATTTGAACAAGGCTAGAAGCCCTGAAGTGAGGTCCAACCTCGATGTCAGGGTGTGAGTGACTAGATCCCCGTGGTCCATCTCACCTGCTTGAAGGTGTGCATGGCCTCCTGGCGCTGGCTAAAATGCTTGAAGAGCAGTTGCAGGGCACCGGAGACCAGGGGTGCGTAGTCATGCATGGTCAGGTGCAGCAGCACACGCAGGAACATGCGGCCACCCTCATCATCCACTTCCAACATGCTGCTGGTCTTCCTACCACATGGGTGGGCACGAGTGAGCCAGTGAATGAGGGCATGGGCATGCTCTGCCCCCACTGTAGCAGAATTCCCAGGGTACCATTCATTCACTATATCGGCCTTTCCCCACCAGCGTGCAGAGAATCCAAGGGTCTACCCTCGGGATAGCCCTCAACCAAGCCCCTGACACAGGAACCCTTTATGTGGGATCCACAGCCCCCCACACGGAGGGGATAAGAAGATACTTCTTTCTTCATGAGAATACCAGCTGAGCCTGAGGGATTTCCACCAGTAAAAACACAGACACTTTCACATCACCTCAGAGTTGTTAATGAAAACTGTGAAATACCATTTATGTTTGCCACTAGCTGGAGACATGCTGCTAATTACACCCACCCCTGCAGCTGCTACTTAATATGCTAATAAAGAGCCACATACGTAGCTGTTACTTCCGATTTATTTCTTCAGCATTTGGTAACTATCGCAATGCATTGTTTCCCTTGTAAGTTTGTGAGCTTTATTTTATGAATCTATTCTGCACTACTACTGTATAGGTTTATTTTTTGAGACAGGATCTCATGTAACCCAGGCTGGCCTTGAACTCATTATGTAGCTGAAGATGATCTTGAACTTCTGACCCCTCTGTCTCCATCTCCTGAGTGCTGGGGTTACAGCTGCGCAACATCACACCTGGCTTACGTGATTACGTGATCGCACCCAGGACTTAGATATGCTAGGTGAGTACTGATCTACATTGTCAGGTCCATCTTATGAATTCACAGTGGGATTCTGAGATCCACTGAGTATGCTAGATACCAAGGAAGGTTGGCACCCTATGGTAGAGACTCTGAATGACAAGCCAGCACAGAGAGGCAGAAAGGAGGGCATGCTGCAAGCCCCATCTCGCCCTGCTGTGAGACAGGACAGTTACCCTGGGCTCAGTTGCCCTGCAAGAAAGTGGGGAAATCACCAGAATGACTAGGACCTGAATTTACCCAATACTATGAGGGATGGGCAAGCCAGCATATAGTTAGTTGGTGAGGGTCTTCTGGGTAAGCATGACCACCCTCAGACTCAGGAAACCCAGGCTGTCTAAAGAGGGAGTAACATCAAGCCTTATGTTCACAACTTGCCCCAAACCCTAAACCTAAGCCCACCTCAACCCCAGTCTCACCCCACTCCAAACATGGCCTCTGCCTGCTCCCCGATGCGGTCCAGATTCATATTGGCAGCTGTGGGAAGTTAAAGTGACAGAGATATGGGATAGATAGAAACTCAGGTATAGGGGTGTCCAAACCAGCCTCAGATGGTCCTGCAGCCCCCCCACACCCCTCCTTATGATGGACACAGAACTCCCAGGCTCAGAGCAAAAGGCAGAAGAGCTCAGCAGTCCAAGGAAAGCCAGGCCCTGGTCAGCTCCGGGTGGGAAATAACTATGATTGTAGTCGGGTGCTGGCCTCCCTGTGCGCCTGTGTCCCACTTAGGAAGGGTCCCTGCCCGCTCCTCACTATGGCAATCAAAGGACAATGGAAGTGCATTTTGGGAAGGATGGGTTTGAGAGCGGCAGACAGTGGGAGGGAGCAGGAAGCAAGGCTCACTGGTGGAATCGAAGGCGGGAGCCGTGCCGTCTGCCCCGCTGTCCTGCATGGGAAACACCTCCACGAACTCCTTCTTGAAGACTGACAGCAGGTAGGAGATGCGGTAATCCAGGCGCACATTGAGGATAAACTAGACAGACAGACAGTGTGAAGACCAGTCTCCTGGAGCCCTGCTGGTCCAAGAGGGGTGAGGGGACCCCAGAATGGGCTCTAGCCCCTCGCCACTCAGGATGCTCTTAAGCATGGAAACAACAGTCCTCTCCCCCCAGCTCCTGGTCCAGTGAAGGTATCGATCGATCGGTACCATCTCAGCATAAGACAGTAGCCCCACCTGCTGCTTAGTCCCCACACACCACAGGCCAGACAATGGCAGGAAATGCATGGGACTCCCCAGGCCAGCAGGCCAAACTGTCTTTCCAGCTACTCTACCAACAACCCTCTCCAGGAGGGCAAACTGATAGAACCCCGTCTCTGACCTCCCTTTGGTGGGCGCTCTATGACCCTCACGCCCTCTGGTCACAAACAAGGCCCTCATCCCTCTTTGGGACACCATTAATCACTTGTCAGGAAGCAAGCAGCATGTCTATGCAAGTCCCCAAGTAGTGTCAGTGTTACTGGTCCATGAAGAACCTTGGGCACCAACGGATGGGGACACATAACCTGGCAAACACTGTGACCCTGAACACCAAGGGCTCCCCGCCCCTGCCCAAGGACCTCCCACCCACCTGCCCAGCACCTGGAGGATCTCCAGAATCTTCAGCTTCGTCTCCATCACCACAATGTCTTCATTATCCTCAAATTTGCTTCTGTCTAGCTGCTCAGGGACACCCGCTCCGGCAGGCAGGCTGGAGGTACCAAAGACAGACTGCTTGCGGCTCAGCACCATAGTAGACATCATGTGTCCCACACCCTGGATGGACCTCCGCACGTTCTTGCCTGCGGGTCACAGAAGGGGGTCACCAGGGGATGTCAGGCAGGGTTCCCAATCTCTGTGAGATGAGATAATTACTAAAGTAAGAAGGGACAGAGTTAACCCAGGCAGGCTTGGGGTAGGTAGGGAGCTTTATGCCAAGTGTAAGAAGACAAAAAGCAAGCCGGCCATGTGGAGAGATGAGAAAAATTCTCTGTGTGAAGCTAAGAGACACCGCAAAGCTCAAGGGACTGAGGGGACACTGAAGCCCGGGGCCAGACCCCAGCACAATTTAGATGAGTCTGTGTCCTGGGGTATCAGGGAGGGTTGCAGACTGGGAGCTTCTGTTCTCTCCACATTCCCTGCTGGCAGGGCTGCAGCCGTCTCACGGGGTGGCTATGCTATATCCCAGCCAACTTCAGGGCTGAGCAAGCCCCCAGGGCATCACAGCACCTGGGCTAGCAGGGTGGAGGACTGGCCGGCAGAGCCAGGAAGCAGGTAGCACTGTGGGTACCAGGAGGGAACTGAGGAGGGACAAGCCTCACCACCGGGCTCCTCATAGGCCTGCAGCATGGCTGGGGGTGCCTGAACACAGTCAATGATGCCCAGCAGCGTGCGCGTGAGCCTCAGTAGCTCACTGAAGCTGTAGAAGCCGAAGTAGATGAGATTGTGCGCCAGACTGACCACCTGTGGAGGGGGTGGGGCCAAGTAGGGGTGAGTGGGGCTGATATTTGCAGAGGCTTGGCTTTGTGGATGGAGGAGACCAGTGCATTCAGAGGTGTGGCTATGGGGTAGGTGCTGATGCACAGAGCAGCAGGGGGATGTGTGTGGCTTTGGGGAGTTAGACTAATGTACTTGAGGAGAGAGGCATGGTTTTCAAGGTGGTGATTGATTGTTCAGGGGGAGAGTTGGCTCTACTGGGGTCCAAACAGGATAGAGAAGACCAGGATGCAGGGATGATCAGAAGATGAAATTCCTCAGAGGGCAGGGCCTGGGACAGGCAGATCCTGGCTGATGGATTGAGTAGACTGAGCCGATCAGTTCTCTCCTGGGCACTGAGCCCTTGGAATCTGTCTACTGGGGAACCTCAGCTATCTATACAATCCCCTGGTGGGCTGAGGGCACCAGGAAAATGGGGTTATGGATCCTACAACCCATCCCCGGATGTAGACCAAGGCCCAGGGAGGGGCGAACCACAGCCCTACTACCCACCAGCCCCAAGCACCCACAGCCCACCTCATAGGTGAGTTTATTCTTCTCTTCGTTGGCAAAAGGCACAGCCTCGCTGACCACATTGTTAAGGTAATCTTCCACAAACTCCATGGTGCTGGCAAACTTGTTCTTCTTATCATCCCGGGAAGCATTGAGATTGGAATCATAGCTAGAGATAGAAGCAAGAGACATGAGGGTCCCCATGCCCACCCCACCACCCTGTGTCTCCCCCCCCCCCACTAGCCACCCACCCTTCAGACTCTTACTCCTTAATGGTGATGGCCGTGGGGATCTCTGTCCAGAGGCGGGCGAACTTGACCGGCGTCACCAGCTCCTGGGGGTCACGGTCCACATGCACATGTAGCATCAGATGACAGAAGGAAGCTCGGAGGTCAAAAGGCAGCATCTCATCGGCCATGCACAGGAAGAGCAGGTCCACACCCAGCTGCTTGGAGATCTCATCAATGGCCAGATACTGGCGATCCAGGCACATGCGGGCAAACAGCTTCAGCTGGTACCTGCAGGAGGCAGCGGGCTCAGAGAACAGCGGTTGGACAAGGGAAGCAGGCAGGTGTATATCTCAGATGAACATAATAACGGAAGCTTTACTCTGGGTGACATCACGCCTCTTCCTGCACACCTCACTACCTCTCAGGGTCCTGGAGCCAGGCTGCCCTGCATATGAACTGTGTCTCAATTCTGAAACACCGGGCCAGGTCCTTCGTGCTCTGTACTGCTTTCCCAACATTACAGGAAGAGGGCCACCTACTTCCCAGGGTGTGAGGTGTGAGCACTGAGAATATCCCATCAATATCCGGGCATGGCTCGTGGTTAACAAGAGCCTCTGGGCTACCGTGTAAGGCATGTCTGGACCAGGTTTGATGCCTCACACCTATAATCACAGCCCAAGGAATAATGAGGCAGGAAGATCACCTTGAGCTCAAGACCAGCCACGGCACTGTCTCAAAACAAAAAGCCAGGAGGTGGTGGCACACGCCTTTAATCCTAGCACTCAAGAAGCAGAGGCGGGTGCCAGGCTGGTCTACAGAGTGAGAGTTCCAGGACAGCAAGGGCTACACAAAGAAACCCTATCTTTAAAAACAAACAAAAACCCAAAGAAACTGAAATATAGGTCAGGTGTGATGGCTCATGCAGAGGCAGGAGGATTACCATGAGTTAGAGGGCAGCCTGATCTATATAGTGAGATCTTGTCTCAAAAAAAAAAAAAAAAAAAAAAAGGAGCTGGAGAGATCACTCAGTGATTAAGAGCACTGGCTGCTCTTCCAGAGGAATCAGGTTCAATTCCCAGCCCTCATGTGGCAGCTCGAAATGGCCTGTAATTCCAGTCCCAGGGGATTCAATGCCCAAAAGCACACAGTGCACAGATATACATTCAGGGAAAACACCCACACAGTGGGGGGGGCACAATAAAGAGCCAATGAGGCCAAATAGATGCTAGGTGGACAATGGGCACTTGCTGTCAAGCCCAGTGACCTACAATGAACCCCCAGGAACCAACCCTGAGACCTGGGGCATATGTCTCCCCTTCTCCCCTCTCTCTCAAAACAAGAGCTAAAAAATTAAAAGAAACAAACAGCCAAATAAATATAGAAGTGAAAACACAGGGCAATGGCATGCTTTTTAAAAGCCTGGTCAGAGCTACCCAGCACTGTTCTTGTGTGGAGAAAGGCTTTGTGCAGGGCCCGGGGATGAGGGCAAGGCACCTATCTGCACAAGCAAAGGTCCCCTGACAGCACTGGCGCTTGAGGGGAGGGGCTGGGGAGAGGGGTCCACCGCCCCAGGCTGGTACCTGTAGTAACTGAGCACGTTCTCATCATGCGCATTGCCGGCCCGTGCCTCCTGCGCCAGCTGCCTCACGCTCTTCTCATGATGCTCGTTGTTCCTGTCCGTCCATGTGAGCCACACTTCCTCCTCCGAGTACTCGATGCTGAGGTACTCATGAGACTGGGCCATCTCCTTCACGGGCCGCAGCCTGTAGCCAACAGCACTGTCAGGGAAGCGTCTCTGGCCCCTCAGAGCCCTGATGCCCTTATTTGTTTTTTGAGACAGGTTCTCACCATATCTCACCAACCCCAAGCAGGCTGAGCCCCAGGTGCCCATGCTGCCTTGTACGGAGTACAAGGCAGAGCATCTCAGGAAGGGGCCCATTTCCCTTTAACACCCCCCAGCCCCCCACACCACCCCAGAATATCCAATGCCAGGCACTACAGGCATCAGGAACTAGCACCAGTCTGAACCCCAGTGAGCCCCTGGGGATGGGGCTGCCACTCACTCAGTTTGGATAAGAATGTCACTGTTCTTGGGGTCCAGCACACACTTGCAAATGAGCTCTTGGGTGACAGGGATGGCAATGTGGTTGGACACACACAGGTCGGAGAGGTAGTCCAGGAACCTGAGTGGGGTTAACAGGGCCAGCAACAGACTCAGAAACTGCCCTGTAAGCCAGAAGCCTAACCACCCTCCCTCCCAACTGTCCAGGGGCAGCAGCCCATGGCGATTCCCTGGGAAAGGGAGGCGAGACAGAGTCAGGTTAGGGCAGGTACAGGCTAAGCTTGACATTCGAAATATTTAACAACTAATTCAGGCAAGTACTGACTCAGTTGCCAGAGGAGGGTTTGAGGGTCTCCCTCTGCATGGGAACTTGTATTTGTTAAGGTTGTATTAAGTCAGATTTGAGATACACCTTCCACCCCATCTCCACCCCCTGACCCCCCCCCCCCACATGCTCCCCAGCACTGGAGAGGAGGCAATGCACACAGTACAGATGTTTTGACAGCTAACAACCAGCACCAGAAGAAGTCAGGCATGGTGGCACATGCCTTTAATCTCACTACTCAGGAGGAAGCGATAGGGAATCTCTGTGAATTTGAGGCCAGCCTGGTCTGCATAGTGAGTTCTAGGACATTCAGGACTATATAGTAACTATATAGTCTTGAAGAAAAAAACAAAACAAAACAAAACAAAACAAAAAAAAAAAAAAAAAAAAAAACCAAAAACCAGGGCTGGAGAGATGGCTCAGCATTTAAAAGCACTGGCTGCTCTTCAAAGGTCCTGAGTTCAAGTCTCAGCAACCACATGGTGGCTCACAGCCATCTAGAGTGGGATCTGATGCCCTCTTCTGGCATAAAGGCGTACATGCATATAGAGCACTCGCATACATAAAATATATCTCTTAAGAAAAACAAAAACCAGTGGCAGAGGCTGGAAGGAGGCAAAGGGCAGGCAGGGCGTGTGCGGTGGAGCACCTGGGCTCTCGGTTCTTGCGCACGAGGCTAACGAAGGTCTCCACCTCCGTCTTAGTGATATGCTTCTCCAACAGCTTCCGGTTGTTATGCAGCAGGGCAGTGATGGTGTCTTCAGCCAGGATGTCATAGCCGATCTGTGACTGCATCATCCCAAACTGTTTGGCAATGTGCTCCTGAGGGCGGGCGGGGGGGGGGGGGGTGTCAGCAGGGTCATGAACAAGAGAGAAAGGCTGCTCTGCTGCAGAGCCTTGACTCCCGGACTTCCAGATCCCAGATGGGGACCAACACAGGTGGAGACCCTAACTGAGCAGGATGAAAGCCTGGCATTTGGCCTCCATTCCAGGTCATTCTCCTGTGGAGCTGGGTGACATCTGATACTGCTTTCACTTTTAATGTGCTGGGATGACAAGCATTTGCTGCCACACCCAGTTTATATGGTGCTGGGAATGAACCCAGGGTGGATGCATGCTAGGCAAGCACTCTGCCAACTGAGTTCCAGCCCTAGCCAGCCTGTCTCCTTTGCTCAGATTCCTGCATGCCACTGCCCACCTAACCCCTTAGCCTTCCCTTGGGAGTCATCCTGGAGCTCAGGAACACCAGGACTGATCCTCCATCTTTGTGACAGGACTGAAGGGGTCCCCAAACAACAGTGAGCCTGCAAGATAAGGCACCCAAAGATAAGGGCATTATTATTATCTAGGGGTCAAAGATTATACCTGAACCAGATTGTCATGTAATTTATTGTAGGACCTGGGCTGAGACACCAGGATGTTCAGCTCTGGTCCCAGCTCCTCCTTCATTTAAACTTAGAGCTCAACTTGGCACCAAAGACAGACTTGGAGAGTCACAGAACCCTGCTATCTACGTTTCCTTCTCATGAGGCAATATTAAATAAGTCTCTCTCTCTCTCTGCTTTTGACCATCATTGACCTCTTTACAAATGTGGTGAACTAGACAGAGTCTGTGCCCAAAGAAAAGGGCAGAACTAAGGATTCCATCTTGTGTCAGTCATCTCGTGGCCGAGTGAGGCATCTCTGCACTATAGAATAAGCAGCTTAAAAAGCCCACTTCAGGGCAAGTGCCAAAGCAGCAGCCAGCGCAGAAGGGCATCTCGTCTTTGTTTCTAAGATGGGCTCTGGGTCTCTTACCAGGGCCTTGTCTGCCTAGCCAGACTGGCTACCTGGTACAAAATAGTTAAAACGTGGTTCAAAAATGAAGAATTTTAGGCTAGGAGGTGACACACACTTTTACCTTTAATCCCAGCACTCAGAGGCAGGTGGACCTATGTGATCTATATAGTGAGTTCTGGGTCAGCCAGATTTACAGTGAGATCCTGTCTCAATAAAACAAAAGAAGGCAACGAAGAGGAGGAAGCAGTAGTATTTTAAGACAGCAACAGCAGAGCCCAGAGCAGCCTGAGGTAAACACCCATCTAGGCATGCATCCCCCCGCAAGCCGGCCCTACCATCCGGTGGCCTGCTATACTCAGGCTGCCAGCCTCTACCCAGAGACACCTGCTGTGGAGCAAGGGCAGGGCACACACCAAGCAGGGGCATTTTTTGCCCACCTGGTTTTTGCGGTAATCTTCCTGGGAGTGCCGAAGCACCCGGTAACAAAGGCGGAACATGTACTGGTAGGGGGCATTCTTCTGGTCAGACAATTCCTCCAACCGCACCAGCGGACCTTCACCCCCCTTGTCACGGAATGGAGCCTTCAGGATGCCAAAGATCTGAGGGGTATAGAAAGTGAGAGAGACTATCTTATCCTGCCTACACCCTTCATCGTCTAGAACCTCATCCCCTTCACAGGAGCCCAGCGCTGTCTTGCTCAGCAGAATTCCAGCCTCTGTGGGCTTCAATGTCAGTATAATGACAACAGTTCTCCTGCAGGAGGGGGCAAATGGGGTGATTCCTCTAGGGTGCTTAGGGGATCACCTAGCACGTGCCCATGGCTCAAATACCTCTTTCCGCCAATGCTGGGGTGGAACCTAGATCCTTGCCTGGAATATGTTAAGCAATTGCTCTTTTACTGATCTACACCCCTGGCTCTCACTGGTTCACAAGCCAAATCCCTCCTCACTGGTAGATCTAGGCAAGGATGTGACCCCTGATCCATACTCTGAGGCCCTCACTGGTAATTCTGGCGTCTACTGCTAAGCCATATTCCCAGACCCTCAATGGTAGATTCTAGGCCATCATTGCACCACTGATCCGTGCTCCCAGCTCTTCACCAACTTATTCTAGGCAGGTGCTCTCCCGCTGAGCCACACCCTCGCTATCCCTTCAGTAGTGATCATGAGCCCTGGGAGAGCACACGCACCTGCTTAAGTATGTTCTGTTCCCGCATCAGCTTCTGCCTCTCTCGGTTGGGCTTGGTGACCATGATGTCCAGGACATTCTGCCCATTGTTGGGAACATCGCTTACAAAAAACACCAAGTCCTCCAGCAGCTGGATGACAAACCTGGCCGAGGGCAACACCAGAAGGCTGTCATGATGGGCTGAGGGCAGCTCCCCCAAGGCTGAGGGTAGCTCCCCTAGGCCCCATCAGCACATACCCACACAGGCAAAACAGCCTTTTCCAGAGTCACAGACCCACACTGCTGCCAAGCCCAACATTAGCCCCTATCCCCCCACACCAAACTGATCTTTGCCCACACCCTTCCCTCCCAGGACCCCAAACTGCCCCAGACAATAAAGTTCAGAACACTATAGGAAGAGCTTCTAGGCAACGGGACTAGAGGGAGCATTTGGTATGAAGGGCTCTGCACTGTCCTGATTCCACCGCTGCCAGCTATGTGACCCTAATCACGTGCCCTTCCGCCTCTGAGCCCCTGTGGTCCCATAGGGCTGAGATGATGCAGGCAGTGAGGCAGGGTCCCCGCTCCAGGGATGCAATGCCACCCTGGCTCCCTGGGGAATGAGTCCTACCCCTTCTACCTGGTTTCTGGCTTGCAACTAACTCCTCTGTGAACCTAGAGAGAAAGTAAGTCACCTCCCCTCCCCCTCCCCCCTCCCCGCTGTGAACCATTACTTTATGTAAAGGTGTGCTAGATTTGTTTCTGCTGCATCTGTTTAATGATGGAAAGGTGTGTTGCTGTCTCACCTGCCTGACTAAGGCACCTGACTGGTCTAATAGCCGCGAGGCAGGAGAGAGAGAGCTGCGAGGCAGGCAGGAGAGAGCCACGGGCAGAGAGAATAAGAGGAGGGATCTAGGCTTGAGGAACAAGGGAAAGTGTGGGAGACGCCCAGACAGACAGACAGACATGAAAGAAGCAAGAAGGAGGCAGGGCGTACAGAATGAAAGATAAAGCCCTGAAGCCGCATGCAGGTGAAGAGACACAGGTTCGACTGTTAGAAGAGCCAGGGGGACAGGCATAAGATAGAGCAGAGCATTCATAACTAATACGTCTCTGTGTCTTATTTGGGAGCTGGTTGGTGGCCCAAAGAGAAAGTCTACTACATATGGTGTCCAATGTGGGGCCCAAATTTTCACACAGAGCCTGAGAAAGCTGAAAAAAATGGATATGGCTCCTTTAAGAGGCAAACATTAATGACTAATAATAAGTTTCCGTGTCATGACTTGGGGGCTGGCGGTCTGAGAAGCTGGCTGCAGCCCCCTCCCAGCGCACCTGCGGTCGTTCTGGCTGATGAAACCGTCATTCAGTTTCTCCACGGCACTGGCCAGCATGGAGCTGGCGTCATTGGCAAAGTCCAGGTCCCGGATCTCAGACACGGGCACCGACACGATGGCAAAGGCCTCCTTGTCCTCCTTGGTGGGGCACGTGCCCAACTGTAGAGACAAGGGTCAGCAGGGCACCAGGGGCAAACTCCGGCGGGACCCGGCCCCACAAATGCAGGCAAGCACGCACCATGAGGCGGATGGGCCGCTCCTCCTCCACGTCGATGGGCGCGTTGGTGCTCTGGGTCCATGTGTTGGTGCACAGGTGCCGTAATCGTACATAGGAGTTCCTAGGTGACAGGACAGAGCCAGTGAAGGACGGTGCCACCGACTGGAACTGCTCTCTGCTTACCAGTCCCCTCGGCTCTCCACACCTCCTCCTCGGTTTGGGTACTGAGGATGGGTGGGCCCTGTCCCTTCTCTCTCAGGTACACAGACCCCCCCTAAACCAATGCTTGTGGGATAATGCTCTTGTAGCCAGGCAGGAAGTAGAGGTGGGGCTACCAGGCTAAGAATTCTGGGAAGAGGAAAGGCGGAGGAACCGAGATGAGAATGCTGGACTGAGCGAAAAGCCATGTGGCTAAACGTGGATAAGAATAATGGGTTAATTTAAGTGTAAAAGCTAGTTAGTAATAGGCTTGAGCTACTGGCCCATCATTTACTATAATATTAAGCCTCTGAGTAATTATTTTATAAGCAGCTATGGGACTGTGGTTCTGGACCTCCAGGGCTAGGCAGGACCCAGAAACTTCCAACTACAATGCTTGCTGGTGAACATGGGGCCAGAATTCACCCAGACAAGCCCCCAAGAGTGTCAAGTTAGAGACAAGGGGCCAAGAATTCCTCCATTAAGTCCCCAGAAATCCTAGTTACAGGCCCTCAGTATTCCCACTCTACCTATGACAGGTGGGAACAGCTACCTGAGGTCTCATGGCTACAAAACCACTAAGGCCTGGGTGACTCAGAATTGTGTGCTCACGCATATTCCCATGTGTACACAGGTGTGTACAGACTAGAATGTGTGTGTGCTCATGGCTAGCGGGTGGCAGAAGGTCACTTCCTTCATCACCCCCCAGCTTCTATATAAAACAAAGTCTCTTGTCAAACCAGGAACTAGACATGTTGTAGTGACTAGCTAGTCACGCTGACAACGGAGATTCCTAGTCTCTGCCTCATTCTGAGAAGCAGGCCTCACTCCCACCCAGCTTTCACATGGGTTTGGGACAACCTGACTCTGATCCTCACACTTGAACAGAGTCACCTCTACAACTCTATGATATTTCCTTTCATTTATTTCTTTAGTCTTAAAGACAGGGTCTCCTGCAGCCTCGGCTGGCTTCAAGTTCGCTATGTAGTGGAGGATAACATTGTCCTGCTCCGCCTCCTGAGTGCTGGAATCACAGGCATGAGCGACCTCCCCTGGTTTACACAGTGCTAGATATTGAACCTACGCCTCCTCCGTGCCTGCCAGGCAAGCACTCTACCAGCCAAGCCCCAGCCACAGGAATGTGACACCCTACATTCTCAGGGTTGGTGGGACCTTGGGAGCCTGACCTTCCCAGCCATCATCTGGGTCCTCCAGGTGCCTGGCTGCAGACAAACTATTTCACACCTTGAGCACCTGGCTGGACTGGGCCAAGATGCTGGGAAGCAATTGTGTGCTAAGCACAGGGCAGACCCCAGTGCAGCAAAGGAGACCGTGCCAGCAATCAGGCCAGCCAAGAGACCCCAGAAACAAAGGGCCTCAGACAGACGGCACACACCTACCGGGGCACAAAGGAGTCAGTTTTCTGCAGCGTGGTGGGGTCCAGTTCAAAGAGTGAGGCAATGTCATTGCCGTGGGGCACAGCTACCAGACGATACTTGATTTTCTCACCTGCATTCCTGCGGCCTGTGCGACCTTGGGCCCCCTGGGATGAGGACCCCCGGGTCAGGAAAGATACCATCCTTCCTCTTAGGCCACACCTGAGCAAGGGGCCTTCTCCCTCCAATCCACCTATTTCCAAGGTTTCTTAGCCCTCCCTCGTGTCCCCCACCAACCCCCTCCACCCCACCCCCACCCCACCCTGGGCAGACACCCCGCTCCACTCCTCACCAATCCTGCTGCTTTGGGATCTGCGGCATCACCTTTGTAGCTGGGGTTTTCCTAAACAGAGAAGTACAAGGTGAGGGGGATTACTATGCTATCAGCACACACACATACCCAAACACAGGCTCATACTCAGAAGGCACTCCAAGGTACCTACCCCAGGCCCAAAGGCCACATGACTCCCGGGAAAGCTGTGCAGGGGAAGCCTTCATGGGCCCTTCTCCATAAGCCCATGCACAAGCAAGCATGTGCTACCTGTGCCCCCAACACACACAGATGCCACGGACACTCTAGTCCACACTCACCTCAGCAGCCAGATAGTTGCCTGTGGCCAGGTGCTTGAAACGGTACAGACCATTCCAATGTCCTGCCCCTCCTCGGCAGGGGTCATGGTGGACTACCTGGGGATATGTAAGGCTGAGTGAGGTAGAGAGGACGGACCAGAACCCCAAAGAGATGCCCAGCCCCTGAGAGGCCTGGGGGGACCAAAGTGCCCAGGTCCTCCCTGGCCTCTTGGCTACAGAGGGGCCACTCCATCCTAGGGCACAGGGGCGGGGGAGGGGTGAAGCCAGAGTGCAGGGCGCTGACCTCCACCTCCCAGAGTGCGTTGGAGCTGGTGGCTGAGGTGGCAGATTGACGCAGTGTGGTCCGCAAGAAGACCTGCAGTTTGCCTTTATACTCATCACAGGTGAGAAACTTCTCCTGCTCTGCATGGAACAGCCGAACCACATCTCCCTGTGAATGGGGTTGGGGGGGGGGATTCAGAGGTTCAGTAATGCCTCCAGGCTCAGGGACCCTTGCAGGGCCCAGTCCCTCAGACACGGCCTGTCAGACCCTGTAAGCTGAGAGTGAGAAGCCACGGGGCAGCCGGTGCTGTTCACAGCCCTCTACCTCAGGTTTCCATAATCCAATATACCTCATAGCCTTCCTACTGTATTTCCAGTGCCTCTAACGGCCATGTCCAGGAAGACAGAAAAGAACCCCCCTTCTCAGTCTCCCAGCTCAGGGCCACCCTCTCCTTATACCCCCACCCACCCACCCACCATTTCCTTTGCTCTCTGTGGCTGCTGGAGGGTGGTAGCTATGGCTTGTTCACCTCCAGATCTTAGATAAGAACTGAACTTGAACCCCACTTTTACACGCTCTAAGGGGCTGGGATATGTTCTTTAATGTTCTTGAGCCTCAGCTGTGTCTTCTATAAAATGGGAGCCACTCTGACTTCTGGAAGAAACTTTACAACAAGGTCTGATGGAGTAACACTACACCACCCAAGCGGAGAAGGGAGGCATCCTGCCAAGAGCCATGCAGCCGGGAGCAAGTGGGAGAGTCCCTGCCTCGGTCCCTCCTGCAAGCTTCCTCTCCTGAGGCTGCCACTCACCAGCTTCTCAGAGCACGGCTGCCACCCCATAATCATCTAATGGTAACTATCTGTCTTCCTGCACTGAACCAGGCTATAGACACCGTGCTCAGGGGACACCTGTCAGGTGGAGGCCGAAGTGATGCATCCGTAACCAGACTACACCAGTCCCAACAGCAGAACCCAAACACTGTGGCCGGTACCGAGGAGGGGACAGATAGGTGGGCTTTGGTGAGAATACCGTGCCTCTAAGCGTGCCTGGAGCGAACCCCAACACCATGAGAGCCTCACCAGGAGCTCAAGTGGAATGGCAGTCAGTCTAAAGGGCTTGTTTTATACGCACTGCCCAGAGCCAGGACCAGAGAGTGTCACGAGGAGGCTTTGGAGGGGCACGTGAATCGGGCACGCGAATCGGGCTCTGGCTAACACTTGAACAATACAAAGGTTGAGTGGACAGCGGGAGAGAGCAGTTGAACAGGATGATGGGGACAGCCAGGGCAGGCCGAAGGACAAGGGGGATGGAGTGTCTGAGCGCAGCCTGGAAAGAGAGTGATGAAGAGCATCCTGGGGGCTTCTGAGCAGAGAGCAGGCTGGCCTCCTCAAGGTTTGGGACCTAGCACCCCCACAGCTCCGAGACTATTCTCCTAAGTGGGGTGCCTCACACCCCTCACTACCCCTAACCTGCTTCCCCATCAGAAACTTGGTTTTAAGCTCTTCTCAAACATTCTCCCCTGTGCCTCAAAATTCACTGCAGGGGCCCCAGCTGCTCTGCCTCTCGGGCTAGCCCCTCTCTGGCCTGGCAGCCACCTCCTCTCCCAATGTACACACTACAATGTCTGGGGACAGAGAAGAGACACCTACCTCTGATGGCAGGGGTCAGGCACTGAACCCCAATAGCAGGCAGGAGCAGCCTTTCCTTGCCAAAGAGAGCTCGGGACATGCAGAGTGAAAGCCAGAGACAGGAAAGGGGGTGCTCCAAGGATGTGGCCACCCTAAGGTGGAGGACAGTGTGGAGAAGAGTCTGACGGTTCTTTGCAAGAAAAGGAGATGAGGCGAGCCAAGTGGAGAAGAGACAGCTGAAGCACATGGGGGGCTTTGTGGGGGAGAGGGATGCTGAAGGGGGGGTGCAGAGCCCAGGCAGCCCTTTGAGAGGAAGGGGAAGGGGCCTGCTGGGAGATGTTCCTAACTTACCCCCTTCAGCACCTCCTCCAGGTGGTCCCGGAACTGCATGAATAAATTGATCTTCCAGCTGGTATTGCAGTTGACTGAGTTCACCTGTGGGGGGAGGGGGGGCAGGCTGGTGATACAGCCGGCAGAGCCAGCTGCCAAGAGTGGCCAGCACTGAAAACCAAGGAGGGCCAGCCCAGCTCCTGGTGTGTCTCCGGGCGCTTCCCAAAGCCAAGATGCCAGATCCAAGCCAGGACACTTGCAGCTGGCCAGTGGGGTGAAGGATGAGATAGGGCTCTGGGCAGCACCACCAGTGCCGGGGAGGGGTCTGGGGCCAACCCTCAGCCCTGGGACGGGCCCCTCACCCCACTCACCTCCTTGCACCCAGCATTATCACCAAGTTCATAATTGCTGGCATGTAGTGGCTGCCCTGCGTTGACAGGATTCAAGATTACCTTGTCCCCCACGACCACCTTTGGAGGGAGACAGGGAACAGTGAGGTGAGAAGAGGGTACATTTTCCACCAGGCTCTCCTCCCTCGGCTCTGTTCCCTTCTAAGAAAGGACCAGGAACTCATGAATCCCTCTGGAGTATTGTCCACACCTCCACCCAGCCCCCTCCTGCCTTGTGGCCTTATGCTCACATTGTCCCCATTGCTCCGAAGCTTCCAGAAGGGCTGGATGAAGAGCCAGGAGCCCTCGTTGCCTGTGGCATCCAGCGTCACCCGCATGGCGTTTTTTTCCAAAAGGGCTGGCAGTCGCTTGTTCACGGTTAGGTATTTATTGCTTTTCATGTGCAGAAGCTGAGGTACAGGTGGGACTGGTGAGGCCACCAGACCCAGAAGGCCAGGCTCTCGGGGAAGAGGACACTGGATCCTTGGTCACACAGGATGTCAGACACACTGTCACAGGCTGATCCGCAGTGACACACAAACAATCATAAACATGCACATCTTGTCACAGAGAAGCCACTAGTCTCAAAACTGCATACCAGGCCAAGGTGCAGCTCAGCAGGAGATGACCCACCAAGCACACACAGCTCCTGGTGAATCCTACACCTCCAGGAAGAAACAAAAATTATGCACATTTTTTCCCATGTCTTCTTTCCTCAGACACAATTCAGGATGACTTGAAATTTCTGACCCTTCCGCCTGAACTTTCTGAGTGCAGGTCTGCAGGCGAGACCCACCTGACTAGTGTATGAGGCTCCAGGGACCAGCCCAGGACTCTGTGTACATCAGGCAAGCACTCTACCAATTGAGCTACATATAAAGCCCTAGCTAATATTACACAGAATCTTAAAACAATCCACACAGGCCAACAATGAAGGGTTAGAGCCTCAGAAGGACTGAGAAGCTTGGGATGGGAAAACTGACTTCACTGATAACACTTGTGGGCTGTTAGGTCACACAAGCCTCTGGTTAGAGGACCAGCACATCTCTGGCACCTACCACTCTGAAACAGCAGGGGAACTGACTCACAGATGGAATCATCCATCCCCTTCCCATCCACTAAAACCCAAGCAGACCACACTCTATACGGTCTCCACTTCCCTGGAGACCTCAGAAGTTCTGATTAAAGAAACAATTCTGCCTTTTAAAGTGCCTGTCTACTTCTATTTCCACATCACCTCTGCCAATCCTGACCCACCAAACACTATCACTGGCCCTGCTTTAAAATTATTTTTATTTTACATGTTGAAAGATTTTTACTGTGTGTATGTATGTGCACTATGTGCATGCAGTACCTACTGAGGCCAGAAGAGGGCACGGGATCCCTGGAACTGGGGTTACAGACAGTTGCAAGCAGTTCCATGTTGGGGCTGAAAATTTAACTTGGGTCCTCTGTAGGACAGCTAGTGCTCTTAATCACCGAGCCATCTCTAGCCCCCGATGGCTTTCTTACAAATGAAGTAAATGAAGCACTGAGAGTCTGAGGTCACCACAATCAAGAAATGGTAAAGCCGCACTTTGAGATCAGAGCCTAGCTCCATGTGTGCTCATGACCCCGAGCTAAAAATTCTCTCCTGGGCAGTTTTTAGCTCAGGGTCATGAGCTGAAAGATGCAGCTAAAAAGGTGGTAGCAAGCCATCCACTGGAGATATGCACAACACACACACCCAAGTACACAAGACACACACACCCGGATGGACACAAATGGACACACACACACACGGTGGGGGGAGTGCTCTGCACAAAGGCCACACCTGGATCACACTGCCGTACTTGACCACGTCACCGTGCA
Organism: Phyllotis vaccarum; assembly: GCA_033318265.1. Taxonomy (NCBI): domain Eukaryota; kingdom Metazoa; phylum Chordata; class Mammalia; order Rodentia; family Cricetidae; genus Phyllotis; species Phyllotis vaccarum. The sequence goes on from JARWLC010000010.1 coordinate 102,614,474, forward strand.
CCTTCTTGTTCTCTGTGTCATTTTGCTTCTGCTCCATCTGGGCTGCATGCTGCAGACATTGGGGGGCAGGGTTCAGAAGCTGCTCAGAGAAAGATGCCTCCATGCACACACACACACTTGGCCCCCAGTCTCTGGTGCTGCATCCAGGAGGCCCGTCAAGGGTAGATGAACCCCTCCCACCAAATGGCCTGAGACTTCAAATGCAGAGAGCAGACAGTGGCCAAGAAGCCTGATCTCACCCTAGAGGAAGGACCCTGAGCCCTCAGGCCTTTGACACATCCAGCAACTTAAACCTGTACATGCTCCCATTCCTCCAGACTAATCTGGGCAAAGGCCACTGCCCACTCCTTCCCTGAGGCCAGATCAGCTCATATGGCCTCAAGGACAAGTTCCATTACCTCTTAGGAGAGCCTCTTTAAACTGTGCCATCAACCCAGAACCTTCCAAGAGCCTCTTTAAACTGTGCCATCAACCCAGAACCTCCCAAAGAAAGACCTCCTCCATCAGACAAGCACATTACGTTTTCTCCCCTCTCAGCGCTATTACCAAGCTTACATTATCGAGCCAGGCTACAGAGGCTTCCAGGAAGCCACGCATGTTCCACACAACCCTCCACAAAGCTGCAGTGTAAGGGTCTGACTCAGGTGTGAGCCCTGTGTCTCATCCCCAGCTGAGCATCAGCCTCCACTGGCTGCAGGGAGGAAGCCCAGGACAACCCCACCCTGAGACCAGAGCTCAGGCTGCCCCTTCAGCCCGCCCTTCTTCCACACCATATCACAGCTCTGCCATGGTCCACCCAGACCTCAGGGCAGGGGGCTCAGAGGCATACCACAAGCTGCTGACCATAGTACAACCTTTCCACTGTTGGAATCAGCTCTGTCCAGAGGAAACTCAGTGTGGGAGCTGAGGCTCCACTCACAAGAGCTTGTGGCCCACCATGCCCAGCACCATGGCACAGTCAGAGACCTAGGGGCCTGCCTGAACTCAATCTGGACCCGCAGTATGGGCAGGGGGGTCTTGTCTAAGAGCCCTAAGCTCATATAAAGCCAATGGAAGATTAATATGAGACCCAAGGTTCTCAAATGAGGCTCCCTGGGGCACACCTCAAGAGTCACTAGTTAGTTTGAGCACCCTGTTTGGGTTTCTAATATCTAACCATTGAGTCGTGTGCCCTGGCACAGAGCTATGCCCATCTTGTAACTGGCAGGAAGGATTTATACGGAGTCGGGATCCTAGACAGGCACTCCATTCCCTGCCTGCCCTGACGCATGGCCTTTTATGCCAGTCCTGCCCATGAGAGTTTTCAAAATGCTCATCTCATACATGAAGCCCCCAGGGCTCTGCTGTGCACCCCAGTGCCCTGCGACCCAGTCCCATGCACACACCTGCAGCTTCTGCAGCAGTACCACGTCGGCAATCTTCTCCTTGTCCTGCTTCGTCTGCTTGGCTTTCCAGTACTGCTTCTGTGCCGAGTATCGGTTCATGGGGCACACTTTGAAGAGGCAATCTAGGGTGGGATAGGAAGAGATGGGCACTCAGAGCTCCCTAGAAGAATTCCAGTTTCTCAGCCTCTCCCAGCCTCGTGCCCACTGGGTGGGACAGGAAACAGCTAGAAGAACAGCATAGTCACTACAGACCGGGGTTGAAGAGACAGCTCAGAGCTTAGGATCATGAGTTCAGATCCCAGCACCCATGTAAACAATTGGGGCATGAGCAGAGACACCAGCAACCCCAGCCATGATGACAGAGGTAGAAACAGAAGGGCTTCTGGAGCTTCTGGCCCAGCTGAGACACAAGTCCCAGGTACAAGGAGAGCCTTTGCCTCACAAGAATTGGGGGAAAGTAATAAAGGAAGATACCTAGAGCCACCTTCTGGCCTCCATTCGTGTGCAAAGATATGAGCATGTGTGCATGTACACACACAATACACACACATTCACACATACAACACACGCATGCACACACATATGCACATGCACACACATACACACATACACACGCATACACACATGCACACACACACAAACAAAACTAAATCTTAAAGAAATCTGGCAGGTGTGAAGCACTCAGGAGGCAGAGGCAGGCAGATCTCTCAAAGTTTGAGGCCAGCCTGGTCTACACAGTTCCAGGACAGCCAGGACTACACAGAGAAATCCTGTCTTGAAAAAAATAAAAAAGAAGAGGGGAGGGGAAAGACGAGGAGGGAGGGAAGGAGGGAAGGAAGGAGGAAGGAAGGAGGAAGGAGGGAAGGAAGGAGAAAGGATGGAAGGAAGGAGGAAGGAGGGAGGGAGGGAAGGAAGGAGGAAGGAAGGAGGAAGGAAGGAGGAAGGAAGGAGGAAGGAAGGAGGGAAGGAAGGAGGAAGGAAGGAGGGAAGGAAGAAAGGTTCAGGAACAGAAGTCACTACTGAAATTTTCGTTTTGGCAAAGAAAGAAAACACCTGACTTTTATAAACCCAAACTCCAAAAATGGTATCCTAAATATCTATTTAGCCAAATGAGGCCTCAGCCGGAAAAGCCTAAAGTTGGATGGAAGGGAGAATCAGCTCTGGGGGTGGATGGGTGGTGCACACAGCAGGTGTGAACACCCCAATGTGACAAGAGTCACAGCCTTTAGGAAAGCTGGCCTTGGGGCCCCAAGGAACCCAACAGTCACAGCTGAGCATCAGAGCATCAGATTGCAAACTCAGACGGGAAAGGGCAGGGTGAGGGCAGGGGACAGGAAGTCATGGGGACAGGATCCTCCTCCTACCTTAAGGCCATGCCCTTGGAGGTCCAGGCGGGCTATCGGACCCGGGGAATCTAAAGCAGATCTAATCTCCCATCAGCCTGTGGGGTGCAGAGGTCTCTGAACTGTTGAGGGGTGAAGTCAGGAGAGGCCCCGGGTGTGTGAGGGCTCTGCTCAGCCCTCGGGATGCAGCTGAATCTTCCTGCTTTTCTAGACTGAGCTAAGGCTCCATCTCATCCTCAGGTCCCCTGTTGGTGGCAAACACCTCTCCCCACTGAGCTATTCCCCAGGCTCTTCTATTAAATTTCCTTTTGTAAGATAACATTTATTTTAAATTGGGGGGTGTACATGTGAGTGCAGGTTCCTGGGGCTGTCAGAGGAGGGCGTCAGATCCTCTCCTGACAGGGGTGTCAGGCACTGAACTCCTGTCCTCTACAAGAGCGGTGCACCATCCCCAGGCACCTCACCCAACTCTGAAGGCTGCCTGGTCCCACAAAAGGAACAGTACACATCACTAAAACGTTAGAACCTGTGTGGACCCAAGAGAGAGGAAGTGAGGCACCTTCCTGTCATAGCCCTTGAATCTTCCATGGAAACCCCCAGAATTTATCAGATCCATTCTCACTCTGCTCAGATCCTCCCTGGACCATGCCCACACTCTATGCCTGGGAGATCTTATGGGACAAACAATATCTCTCACTATGCAGTGTGCTTTGCCAAAACAACTGTGTCAGAACCCAGAGCATCCAGAAGCAAGGGGGCCAGGAACCCACAGCATTACAGGCCACAAGGAAAGGCTGAGGGTACAGGGAGTATTGGGGGACACAGGGTGGCCCTGACACAGAAGGCCAGTCACTGACTATAGAAAGCACAGGCAGGGCTGGAGATGTGACTCAGTTGGTAGAGCGCTTTTGTGGCATTCACAAAGCCCTGGGTTCCATTATTCCTAGCACTTAGGAGGTGGAGTACTCGGGGCCATATAAACTCTACAGTCATCTGTCCACATTTACCCTCATAGTCATCCCCAGTTGGTAAGCACTAAAGGTCATCACCGTCATCCTCTGAGCACTGAAGGTCATGACTGTCATCCCATGAGCACTGGAGATCATCATAGTCATTCCCTGAGCACTGGAGGTCATCACAGTCATCCCCTGAGCACTGAAGGTCATGACTGTCATCCCATGAACACTGGAGGTCATCACAGTCATCCCATGAGCACTGGAGGTCATCATCGTCATCTACTGAGCATTGAAGGTCATCACAGTCATCCCATGAGCACTGGAGGTCATCATCATCATCCCCTGAGCACTGAAGGTCATGACTGTCATCCTCTGAGCACTGGAGGTCATGACTGTCATCCCCTGAGCACTGGAGGTCATCATCATCATCCCCTGAGCACTGGAGGTCATCACAGTCATCCCCTGAGCACTGGAGGTCATCCTCCCCATCCCCAGAGTGAAGGAGCCTCAAGCCATAAGCACTCCCATGAGCACTGCAGGCCTCAGCCGACTCAGGTGAATGCACTCTACTGTGATGCCTTTCAGGATGGAACCCAGGGCCCCTCTCTCTACCTCCGAGCTACATCCTCAGGCCTTGGTATACACATTCCTTAAGCATCTCTTTTTGTTTATGTGCATGCGTGTGTCCTGTGTGAGGGTGCCTGAGGAGGCTAGCCCTGGACACCCTGATGATGGTATTAAAGGCAATGAAAACCGAGTCCCTCCACAAAAGCAACAGGCATCCTTAACCACTGAGCCATCTCTCCAGCCTTCGCATGAGGATGTTTAAAGGTGGGTAGCTGGGGGCTAGAGGTGGCTCAAGAACACTTGCTGCTCTTGAGGAGGACCTGGTTTTGATTCCCAGAACCCACATGGTGACTCCTGTTACAGGGGATCTAACGCCCTCTTCTGACTTTCTTGGGCACCAGGCATGCTCACAGCGCACAGATGAACAAGCAAGAAACATTCAAACACCGAAATAAAGCCAATAAATCTTTTAAAAAACCCTTTAAACAGAGGGGTAGCTGGAAGGGTCTTGGGTTTATAGATGGCATGTGAGTGCCATTGGGAGGGTTGGGGTGGGGAGCGGGCCACACAAGTTCTCATCCACCCGCACAGACCACAAACATGAGCAGCGTGCTTAGGCTGCCGTGCTGGCAGGGTGTGGAACGGAGCGTGGGAACCGAGTGGCAACATGGATAACATGGATGGAAGCATGGTGTTCTGATGTCCTGAGTGTGTCTTTGCAATGGATGAGAGGCTTCTCCATTGTCTCAAAGGCAGGAATGAAAACAGTATGGGGCCCCCAGAGAGTAACTCGAAACAAGTCACATTGGAAAGGCACAGCGGAGCCACACAGCAGTAAGAGGGGGCTTTGGGTGGCACTCAGCTACTGCCCAGCCAGCCCCGGGCAGTATCTTTCAATAAACCGTACAGAGGAAGAGAAGGAGGGACGGAGAGAGGGAGGGACGGAGGGACGGAGGGACGGAGGGAGGGAGGGAGGGAGAGAGGGAGGGACGGAGGGACGGAGGGTGGGGGAGAAGCTCTGCAAGGTGGTGCATGGTTGTGATACTAGCAGGAGGATTGTTGCCAAATTGGAGGTCAGCCTGGGCTACACAATGAGTCCAAGACCAGCCAGAGATTCAGAATTAGGCCGTGTCTCAAAACAAACAGATCCCAAATAGACAGACAGGAAGAAAGAGAATAAGACAGACAGGCACAGAGACAGAAAGACAGACAGATATCTTTACTCTCATCACATATACGACATAGATGGACCTTGAGGACATTGTGCCAGATGACAGACCAGGCACAAAAGGCAGTTTCCAGTGATAGGAAGCTCCTAAATGGCCAGATTCATGGACACTGGAAGCAGAACTGGGCAGGGGTGGGGGTGGGGGAATAACAGCTGTCTAACCGAGTAGTGGGTGCACCGTGACATCTGGAAAGTCGCAGAACTAAATTCTTGAAAATGGCTAAGACAGAGTGGGACATGGTGGTGGCTCAGGCCTATAACCTGGGAAGTGGTGACGGAAGGGGTCCGAAGTTCAAGACCAACCTTGGCCATCTCTCTACAAACACACACACACACACACACACACACACACACACACAAGCGCGTGCGCACACACAGATGGGGGAGAAGGAGAGCCTAGGTCTTTCTCTTTATTCTTTTGTTTTTTGAGGTGTGATTTCTTAGTGTAACCCTATCTGTCTGGGAACTCGCTCTGTAGACCAGGCTGGTCTTGAACTCACAGAGCTCTCCTGCCTCTGCCTCAGGAGTGCTGGGATTAAAGGTGTGTGCCGCCACCACCTGGCTAAAGATTTATTTTTTATTTTTATCTATGTGTACGGATATGTGCACGCAAGTGTGGTGCCCACAGAGGCTAGAAGAGGGTGCAGGTCCCTGGAGCTGGAATTACAGGCCATGTGAGCCGCTCAGCATGGGTGCTGGAAAGTAAAATCCAGTCCTCTGGAAGGGGCCAGTGCTCCTAACTGCTGAGCCATCCCCCCAACTCCGGCAAAGGAGATTTCGTGTCAAGTACATTTTACTGCAATTAAAAGTAGTGATTTTTTTAAATAATTAAAACTATGGAATTTTACAAATATTATATTCAAGAATTTTTCAAGAAATTGAACAAAAAATTAATTTTTAAATGAAAAATGAGAAAAGAGGGGCTGGAGAGATGGCTCAGTGGTTAAGAGCATTGACTGCTCTTCCAGGGGATGGGAATCAATTCTCAACACCCACATGGCAGCTCACAACCATTTGTAACTCCAATTACAGATGATCCAACGCCCTCTTCTGACCTCTACCAGGACTGCACACACATAGCACACAGGTAAGCATGCAGGCAAAACACCCCTAGACAGAAATAAATCTATCTGTAGTGTACACCTTAAATCCCAGCACTTGACAGAGTCCCACAGATCTCTATGAGTTCAAGGATAGCCTGGTATACATAGAAAGTTCCAGGCCAACAAAAGTACACAGTGAGACTCTGTCTCAAAAAGTAAATAAGCTAATAATAACAACAACAACAATAAATATTTAAGAGAGGAAAGACTTCTAGGAACTGAATCCAGGGACTTGCAAATGCCGGCAAACAACTATCCAACTTTAGGCTCCTGGTAGGTGGCTAAATAAGTTTTTCTATACAAATTTGAGGACCTGAGTTTAATCGGTAGGACTCACAGCCGGTACAGCAGCAGATGCCTGTCATCCCAGCCTAGGTGGGGGTGGGGGTGAGACAAAATGAGTCCTGGGGTATGCTGGCCAGCCAGACTAGCCATATTAATTGCTTCTAGACTCAGTGAGAGACCCTATCTCAAAAAATAAGGTCCCCACCAATTAAGCAATTAAGGAAAACACCCAATATTGACCTCCAGCCTCCTCACATGTACTCACACAGACCTCCAGCCTCCACACATCTACTCACACAGACACCACACTAGAGATCTAAACAACAAATTAAAGCCTCTGCATGCATGCCAGTAGCCTCCTGACATGGCCTGCTGGAGATGGGGTATGTACAGATGCCTTCACGAACAATGGAAAGCTAACTATCCATAAACTGCAAGGGGAGACCAGAATACAATATCTACACACAAGAGTGTGCCCTCTTCTGGTGGGGTAAAGAAAACACATGGCTAGAACACTAAGGCACCCAGACAGCTAGACATGTAGGGTGTCCACCTGCGATCTCAGCGCTAAGGAGGCAGAAGCTGAAAAAACCGTAAGGTCTGAGCCAGCATGTCTCAAAAAAAAGAGCCCACAAAACTGATTCAAAACTCCTTCCGTGCACAAGTCCACCAGGAACGAAGGTGGTGGTCATCACTTTAGTGAAAGGCTACAGAGTCATTTCTCAGGATAGAGAAATGTTCTTCCCAACCCTGAAATCCCCTCAGGGGAACTTACCAGAGAAACCCTTGCACATGAGCCAAGGAAGCATGTATTGGGAACTGAGCTCAGCACTCATTAACAGGCCAGCCAGTCAGTGGGTTTGCAATGGAATGCTATACAGCAATTAGGCCATGGCCTCAAGCCACATGCAGCAGGGGTAGATCTCACAGGACAGCAGGACAGGACAATGGATCTGCACAGAGGACACCATCAGCACAGGTCAAAACCGCCCTGTATGTTCCTGCTCTATCTCTAGGCCAGGATGGCAAGCGCTTTTAACCAGACCCTGAATGAGAGAACCAACTTCACAAGTGTGTGTGAGTGAGTGAGTGTGTGTGTCTGTCCGTCTGTCCTTCCGGTCTGTCTGTTTTCACATGTGTGTGAGTTTACCTGTGTGGTGGCCAGAGGCTAATTTCCAGAGTCTTCCTGGATCTTTCTCTGTTTTGTTTTGGCTGGCTTTTGTTTGTGTGTTTGTTTGTTTTGAGATAGGGCCTCACTAGTTCTGGCTGGTCTGGAACCTGCTATTTAGACAGAAATGGGAGAACCACCTGCCTCTGCCTTCTGAGCACTAGGAAAAAGGTGTGTGGAACCCACTAGTCTTGACTCTTGAGCACTGAATTATAGACATGGGTCACTTCACCTGGATTTGAAGGTTTGTTTTATAATACTGGGGATAGAACCACTGCCCCCTAAATACTAGGCAAGTGTTCTACCGCTGAGCTACATCACCAGCTCCAAAAGGGCTTGGGGGTGCTCTGGACCAACAGGGGTGAAAGCTGAGGGCAGGGGGTGAGGGGGGCACCAGTTATATAAGCAAAGGAATGGGACTCAGTGGCCCTCCTCCCACCAGCCTGAGCAATGAGGTGACCTAAACACGCTAGTCCAGGTGTCTTCCCCTGAAGCAAGGCTGCTGAATCCTCACACACTGGTGTCCCCCTGGCCTCACAGGAGAGGGAAGAGAGAACACTGTGGAAGTCCAGTCCACAGCATCAACACCCACAGCAAAGAACAGGCATGGGGGGCTGGGCTGGTGTGAGGCACCACTGGCATCAGCACACTGGGCCTCCGTGGGCCTTGCCAAGTCTAGAAAGAATTCCCCTGAACAAGCTGAGGCTTGGGATGATGAAAACAGTGGATGGAGCTGGAACCACATACAAGAAAAGCCAAAGCAGACGGAGGAGAGTCCACGGGGCTTTACCGGCCTAGAAGGTACATGAGGTAGAGACTGAAAGGCACTGGACAGTGAGCTGTGGGCAACAAGAGTCCTCAGCAATGGCTGGGCTCACCCCAAGACGGGCAGAATGCCCGAGGATCCCAGAACAGTCTGACGGATGACACAATGACTTCCGATGCCTGCCAGGGCCCCACACCCCATAGTGGGAGGGCCATGGGCTGCAGGGAAGCCAGGGAACCTACAAAAGGCCAGCCTCCAGTGGGAGGCACTTGCCTGAGCTTCAGTCTGAGGAGGCTGGAGTCCTGAGTCTTGTCCCAAGGTCTAATGATCCAACTTGCACCTGCCAACCGGAACCTGACGAGAACAGATCCTATCCAAGGCTAGTATTGTTTGGGCCTCAGCAGAATCACAGGGGTCTGGAAGGGACACCCCAAAGCCCATAGAAGGTGACAGCTACAATCTGGGTCCCTTAGTCACACTTCACTGTACAGGCTGAGCCATTGAGACCAAGGGGACCTCCAGGGGTCCCTGTAACCAAGCCCCGGGAAACCACGGAGGAGGAGATGGAGGTGTGGGAAGAAACCAAAGGGTATTTGTTCTACTAAGTGGTTTTGTTGTCAAAAATTGGCTCCAGACTGTTCACTGGAAGCCAAGGGCCTATCTTCCCCTGCCACACCCACCTCCCTGTCACCTGCCTGCCACACACCTCTGTCTGCACAGTCCCTTCCCTGACTGCCAAGCCAGGGGCCCCTTGCCTTTTCCCTGCGTGTACCCCAAAGAGCTAGGAGGGAGAAACTTCCAATAAAACCAGAAACACAAAAGCCAGATGAATATTCTCCCAATGACAGAAAGTCCAGAGTTCGGTCCCCACCAGGACAGAAAGAGTCCCTAAAAGTTGTCCCCAGACCTCCACATGTGCACCGTGACCTGCAGCCACCTACAGCCTGGTAAAAATTTCAGCACTTGAGGGGTGGAAGCATTTGCCTCAGAACCATCTTGGCTACACAGTAAGTTGCAACTCACCCGGCTAAAAGCCCAAGAAAGACAAGGGTTTGAGGGACAAAGAAAATAAGCAAATGACACGGAACACAGAGCTGGACTTAAGCAGAAAACTAAACAGGGGAAGAACTGGAGCCAAAAGTCAAGCAAGGTGACACCGAAGAAGCCAGGAACAGTGACAGAGCAGGGCAGAGGGGGTTGGGAGTGCAGAGGTGAGAGCTGCCTGGTCACTGTGGAGGGCAGAAGATGCTGTGGCTGGAGAGGAGAGGGGGGACGGCCCAGTGTAGAAATAGGTGAGAGACCACAGAACCAGACGTGGCAGAGGAAGTCTGACGGTAGTGTGGAGCGTGCAGGACCAGAAACCATTCCCACAGAGCTGCTGAGGCACGCCTCAACTTATGACATCTCCTTAGACAAAGCCCCGACTCTGATGGAAGCATAGATGGAGAATCGCTGATGCAAGGTCTTCTGCAGACCAGAAACCCCCACCACGTCCCACCATCTCCCCAACAGACAGCAGAAACTCCCCCCCAGCAGCAATCAGCTGAAGGATGCCCTCTGGCTGTCTCAGCCACACCCCTGCCCAGCATTTAGATTGATGACATCTCCCACCAGCCTCTCCCAGAAGAGCAACCACACTGCAGACCTAGTGGCATCATGCTGGCATGTTCCTGCCTGCTTCCACCACGCCCAGGCTCCATCTGTCTAATGCATGTCAGCCTTAGCCTCTCATAGGCAATCCCCTGCTTGGCCCAGCCAGCTGTCCCTCACCCAGCCTTGTTACTGCCAGGGCTATGGAGCCCACCACCACAGAGGACAGGAGGCCCCTCAAGCAACAGCACTTGACTAGGTCACAGGACGCAGCCATGCCTGGGCTCTTGGGTTCCATCCAGTAGGAGCCACACACACAGCCAGAAGCAAGCAGATTTGCAGAGTTAAAAAGTCCAGTCCCTTCACCTCACGCATGGGGAGACTGAGACAGAGAGTAAGATTCTCCCTTGGGCCTCCTGAGGCCTGATGAGGCCTGAGCAACTATCTTCCCAGCTTTATTCCCTTTAAAAAAAAAAAAAAAAAAGTCACATAGACAAAGAAAGCCCTGTAAGTGGCTGGGAATTCAGGGGGGGATGGGCCCTGGGCCAGAAGTGGGCGTGCTAGGGAAGAGGTGTGGCCAGGGAAGAAAAGGCTGAAATGTGCCCTGCCAAGACATACAGACCAAGGGCAACACAGACTGAAGAGGATGGCATCCGGCAGACAGGGGGCAATAGACCCAGACCCAGGGCCAGGATCCTGCAGCCCAGGAGGGATGCTAACAGCTGGTGTGGAGGTCTTACCTCGGAACTTCTTGGGGGGGTTGTCCAGGTCCCCAGCTGCAGGCTCCACCACACAGCGGTCATCCACCAGCCTAGGAGACAGAGCAGCCCAGTTAGAGGGAAGGAAAAGACAAGGTCCCGGAACTCTGGGAGCACCGGGGACAGTCCCTGGAATTCCTTCCATTGCTGGAACCCGCCATAGGGCATTCTCTTCTCTGGTACTGCCATTAAAAAGCAAGGTCTCTGAAACCACAGTCTCCCTTTGGCTGTGTCTGGCCTCTCAGACAGTACAAAGGTAACTCCTGAGACCCTGTTGCCTGGGCAAGAAGGACAGAGAGAGGAAAGGGGGCCAGGATTCAAAGGCTGTGAGAGATGGGAACCACGGAGGGACAGTCGGAACATGGAGAAAAGTCTGGAGGAAGTAAGAGTCAGAAAAAGTAAGGACAAGAAGCAAATGTGATAAGAGACTACCGACAGACAGAATAATACACCTCAGCCAGGACCCGAGCAAGGGCCTGAAATTCCCTCTTACAGCCAGCATGGCTGGGGACTTAATCCTGGATCTCTAGAAGGAATCCATCCATGTGCCCATCCTCACCTACCCATCCATCCATTTATCTATGCATCAATCAGTCCATCACCTCTTCATGCCCTTACCCAACCATCCCTGCATCCACCCTACTCTTCATTTACCCATGTTCTACTCATCTACCCATCTACCAACCCACATACATATACATTAATCTACCACCTACCCATCCCTCCATCCATCTATGCTTCAAGTTCTCCCTTCCAGTCTCCAGGATAGAGACGGTCATGGACCAGCTCTGTCTCAGCACCGTGTAGCAACTATTCTTGAATTTCTACAAACTTCCCAGCAAAATACTGGTCATTGGTACCATTTTACCAAGGAGGAAACTGCCCCTAAACATTAAATGACTTGCCTGAAGTCACAAAACAAGTCTCAAAGTCCACCCTACGTATGCACTTCTTGGGTTGGCAAACAAGGTCTTAGGATGTGACCTCCACAAATTCTCTCAGCGACATCAGTTTCCTTGAAAAGCCTCCATGTCATCCCAGCATCCCTAGGCGCTCTCATCTCACCAGAGGCGAGATCATCACTGCACCCGGTGATGCCTTCAAAACGCCATTCTGCCACAAGTCACAAACCATAAGCCTAACAGACCTGAAGTCCCGCTTGGCTTTTGTAGCTGTGATAAACACCATGGCCAAAAGCAATTTGGAGAGGAAAGGGTTTATTTGGCTTACACATCCCTATTACAATCCATTGCTGAAGGAATTTGGTGTAGGAACCGCGGAGGAATATGCTGCTTACTGGCTTTATTCACAGCTCATTCACCTTTCTTTTTATACAATCCAGGACTACCTGTCTAGAAGTGACACCACCCACAGTGGACTGGACCTTCCAAGATCAATCATTAATCAAGAAAATGCCACACAGACTTCCTACAGGTCAGTCTGATGGAGGCGGCTTCTCAGTTAAGATGCTGTCTTCCCACATGACTTGTATGGAGCTGAAAAAAGCTAATGGGCACAGCTGCATTCTGCACCCTTGATCTTTCCTGCCTCACCCTGTGGGCATCTCTGCCATTCCCATAGTCCCAGCTACCTCCCAACTTCAACACTTACACCTCTACCATGAGTCTCGGGAGCTGATGCCCATTGTGCTCCATGTGGAACCTGTACATTGCTGTCCTGTGCCCTTAATAACATGAAAAACTAATACAGGAGCTTCACTCCTGCTTTGGGTGAGAGCTCCTGAACCCTAACACCTTCGTGAGTGGGACAAAAAGTATGATCATCTACATCGTCATGTTGGATTTTTGTCCTGAGTCTCTCTACCAAAGCTCCAGAGCCACAGAAATGGCAGAAGGCTGGTCCTACCCTGGCCCTTTTACCTGGATTTATGCTCATGAGGTGATATTTGGTCAGCCCCCAAGGATGAGTATGGGAAACTGTTTTTATGGTTAGAGATAGAAACTTCGGCCCTGGCTTCCTCCTCTGTCTCTGGTGGAAGAGGGGTATGAAGGGTATGGATGGCTAGTCGGTGATGTCATCCATCACACAGTGAAAGACCAACACAAAAGGACTGAGTTCAGGGGGTGGCAGGAGGCTAGTGTGGCTCAGAAGGGCACAGAAACAGCTCTTCACTGCCCCCACCTCGCCTTGCACATCTCCCCCGCTGGGTGGATTGAATTATGCTGACACAGGGTCCGTCTCCAGAACCCATGCACATGTGCAGAGAGCTGTTCCTTTCCTTCTACCAGTGGGTTCCCAGGATCAAATGCAGGTGGGGGCCTGCTAGGAGGGGCCGTGACCTTCTGAAATGTCGTCCCAACTCTGCAGCCAGGCTTTGTTTATATTTCTGTGTGTGCATATGTGTTGGTGTGCACTACACATATGGAGGTCAGAGACCAACTTTCACCTTCTGAGAGTAAGTTCTCTTTATCCACCATGTGGGCTCGCTTCCTGACTGAGCTAGCTCACCAGATCCTTAAATCAGTAATTATTAAGTAAAAGACTCCCCCCATTGCATTAATTAATTCATCGTGTGCCTGAGGCAAACACCTCTAGCCATCTCAGCGGCCACAATAAACTGTCTGTGGGGTTCTATGGACTGCTGTAGCTGGGTCACCAAACATGAGGGCACCTTACAGGGTCCCCTAATTCACAGCTGTCAGTCAGAGAAGCCAGAGCCCATACTGGTGACTGCCATCTAGAGTGAGAGACAGTCTCCAGCCTGTGTCATCTGGCACTAATTCCCTGCAGATGGTGTAGGAGGTCGATTGAATTGTAGGCTACCCTGGAAAGCTGCCTGATGTTTGCATACACTATTTAATTTTCTAAAACTACTTTGCTATTATTTCCATTTTGCGAGCAGGGAGCCAGAGCATGGAAAGGTTAACATTACAGAGCTGGACTTTGAAGCCAGGCTGTCCACTACTAGCAGGTGCTCTGAAGGACCTCAACAGTGCCAGGCAGGGAAGGGGGTCATAGCCTGCTTAACCTCCCAGCTGCCAGCACTCTCTTCCTCCCCATGGACACTCCTGTCACAAGCCATGCCGGCCACACTCACAGCCCCAGAAAGGCCACGAATGTTTCCTGGCAAAGGACACTCTCTTCTCAACCCAGCTGCTCTCCTAGACAGCACTGAAGGGATGTCAGCACAGCTGGGCTCCTGTTCCTGCACTAAACTGTCCCATCTCAGTCCCTGACTACCTTCAGACCCTTTCCTCCAATAGCTGCAGCTAGACAGCAAGGTCAAGGCCAGCCTACATTATATGAAGAGACCCTGTGCCAAAGGAGGTTGGAAAAGACTGGAGCAGAGCTAGCTGGAAGGGCGTGCCCAGCATGCCTGGGTTCAACCAATAAAATGGTTTGGTGGCATATGTCTATAATCCCAGCATGCAGGTGAATACAGGAGGAGAATCAAGGCCATTCTCTGCTCCGTAGTGAATCAGCCTGGACTATGTGAGATCCCATCCCAGCCCCCTCTCATGACTCCTGATACCATCCCAGGCCCTACCACACCATCAACTAAACTCTAGAAAGACAAGCTTCCTGATGTAGCGCCCTGACCTCTGCAGGACCGCATTTCTGACTTCCTCCAGGCTCCCCGGGCTCATAGGGACCTTGGTCCTGTCTTTTCCTCTCTTAGTACCCTTTGCTTCTAGACACCCTCACTTCCTGCAAATCCCAGCTCAAAGGACCCTCCTCCCCACCCCTTTTAAAACTGCACTGTAGCCAGGTTTAGTGGTGCACGCTTGTAATTCCTGGGAAGTAGAGGCAGGAGGATCAGGAGTTCAAAGTCATCCCTGGCTACATAGCAAGTTCAAGGCCAGCCTGGTATAATATGGAGTTACATGATTTACCCTATAAATAAAAAATGTAACCATGCACCGCTTCACGGCCTGCAGCTCTCGCCTCCCTTTGTTCTGGTTCCGACCTGGCTCTCACTGCCATCATGGTATGTAGATCCCAGAAGGACAGGGGTGTGTACTTTGCCCTCTGCATCCCCAGTGCCCAGACCTGCAGAGCAGGCTGCATAAAACACATACTGAGTAGGTGAAATAATCCGTTCTACCAGCTGTGGAGGGAACATGAGCCAGAAGAAGACAGGGTCCCTGCCCTGGGGAGTTAAAGGCTCCTGAGAGGACAAATCACACCCTGAAAAGATAAGAACAGAAAGCTAGGTACTGGTGCCGACCGGTGGTGCCACGGTGGTGGGTTCTGTCAGAGTGCAGCCTACCAGGCCAGGTGTGCAAGGACCTAAAGCTGCTGAGGCCGTGAATAATGTGTAGAATTTCCTGTAAGACATTATGAATCGGACAAGCTGTGGGGCTCTCAGCAAAGCCAGAAGGGAGGGGATTCAGACAAGGTGGCGGGACAGAGAGACAATGACCAGGGCCTTCAGGAAATGTAGAAGTCACAGTCAGAAGGGAGAATGGGGGGGCAGTCCCACTGCCAGTATACAAGGCCTTGTGGGAAGGGAGCGTGGGAAAGATGTGAGACCCCTTCTTCAGGACGCTCCTTTCATCCCTGAGACCCTGTCTGGGTCACTCCAGGAAGCCATGCAAATGAGTATATGCACCTGTTTGTCCCTGCAGGATCAGCCTGGTCTATGTTTAGGTGGATACCTATCTGTCCCTGTCTACATGGGGTCAGCTACTGAAGCCCACACAGAGCCATACAGGGTCAGCACTGAAGCCCACACAGAGCTGACGGTCTTCAGAGCAGGAAGACCACTTGAAGCCGCTCAGAGCGACAGCAAAGGAAAGCAGCCCGGCACTTCAGCCCAGTAGCACAAGGGCACAAGGTCAACGGCAGCCATGCAAGCGTCACCCCAAAGAGTGTGGAGAGAGAGAGAAGGGGCAAGGCACCTTAGGGACCTCTCTTGGGGCAAGAAGTTCAGCACCCCCCTGGGTTCTATCAATACCCCCAACTAGAGGAGTCTCATCAATGATACCCTGCCTCCTTTTAAAACTGTATTTATTAAAGATATGGCTCAGTAGTACTGGTTGCTCTTCCAGAGGCTTGATTTCCAGCACCCACATGGTGGCTCACAACCATCTCTAACTCCAGTCTCACAGTATTCAACACCC
This sequence comes from Phyllotis vaccarum, assembly GCA_033318265.1. Taxonomy (NCBI): domain Eukaryota; kingdom Metazoa; phylum Chordata; class Mammalia; order Rodentia; family Cricetidae; genus Phyllotis; species Phyllotis vaccarum. The sequence continues at coordinate 102,630,707 of JARWLC010000010.1, forward strand.
TCTTCTGACCTCCATGGGCACCAGGCATGCAAGTATTAAACAGACATACATACAGGTTAAAAAAATCCATATACATAAAAATAAGTATTTAAGAAATTAACAAAAATGCCCATGGTGGTGTACACCTTTAATCCCAGCACTCAGGAGGTAGAAGCAGGCAGATCTCTGAGTTCAAGGCCAGCCTGGTCTACAGAATGAGTTCCAAGACAGCCAGGGCTACACAGAGAAACCTTGTCTCTTAAAACAATAAGAATCATCTCATGTGTATGTGTGAGTGTATGCAACACGTGTGCAGATGCCCATGGAGCCCATAAAGAGGTATCTAAGGCCTGCAGGTGCAGTTACAGGCCCTTGCAAGCGTCACCACATTCATGCTGAGAACTAAATCCCCATCCTCTGCAAAGGAGATCACACTCTTAACCGACTGCTGAGCCACCTCTCTACTCTAGCAGTGCCCCTTTTATTTAAATGGCATCTACAGGTCTCAGAGGACCCCAACACTTCTGCAAGCCTCCCTCCTACACTCTTCTTGAACTTCAAAACTGGGTATCCCAAGCAAGCGAGACCTGGCCAGTGGGAGGGGTGAAGCCAGTAACAGATAATCTGGAAGGCCCTTATCAGATGGGCTTCGGGGAAAGGGACCAGAAGCCTGAAGACACCAGACAGGTAAGTTTTGGTGACAGCTGAGAAAATGCCCCCAGATTGCCAGCTGGCCCTTGGTTCCACACACCTCACCCAGCCGCAAGCGAAACTCCCCACATCCAACCACCCACTATCACCAAGGGAAGTGAGCACGCCTCACCCAGCCCGCCTCAGGAGCTACAGCCAGAACTCTGGGCCTGGGCAGGATGCCCAGGGTGGGTGGAGACCCACAAAGGCTCCCCAACTCCTCTCCACCCAGTGGTGCTGCATCTCCAGGTGTAGCTAGCAGCCCTATCCTTTCCTGGGGGTCAGCTGTGTTTACTACAGTAGCCTAGCCACAGTTGCATACCTGCACCAGAAGCCAGGCCAAACCCTCAGCCAGGCCCCCCCCCCACCCTCCCCAAATCTTACCCTTTCACCAGGGTCCCTCTGTCTGAGGCCCTACTCTCTGCCCTGGTCTTGTCAATTGCCCTCATTGCTCAGAAGAGCCTCATCTGATCCTGTCCGCTCCACGGGCTGGGCTAGGCTGGACTCCTCACTCCCACCAGGCCCCACCCTCAGCTAGCAGCTGACAGCATCCAGGCTAAGGTCACAACAGAAAATCGACCCTCCAATGTGATGAGGTCTATAATTTATACACCATTTTACATCCATTTTACATCCACAGTCCAGAGTGACCAAGCAGGAGCCACACAGCTGGTGAGATGGATAATGGTACACACGTGCACACACACCGTCAGGCTCTACTCATCAACAAAGCCCAATGAGAGCTATGATGTGCTTGGTGTAATCTACCCCTAGGGAGCTCATGAGCACCCTGCTAAGTGCCCAGAGGACAGGGTGCCCACAAGGACCCACAAGGCCCCAGTCACACAGAAGCCCTAAAGACAGATTCTGCTGTCAGCCTTTCACGCCCTGGGAAGCACAGGCCTACACTAGACAGAACGTGATGAAGAGGTGAGGACCCTAGCAGGAAGCCTGTGAGCAGAGCCGTTCTGGACCCTGTCTGATGGGGGAACCAGCTTGCTCTTGAAAACTATGAGAACTGCCCCTGAAATGCTCAAGGAAGCTACTGTGATATTTTAAAAGGAGTCAAACCACACAATAGGTCCCATGTAAACCACACAATAGGTCCCATGTAAACCACACAATAGGTCCCATGTGGGAGGGCTATTAAGGGGAGGGGAGAGAAGGGGCCAGAGACCGTGAGATGGGAGGTGGATAAGGGAATGCACACGGGGTGCTCTTAGTGGCTGCAGCTGAGAATGATGCATCCTGCTGGGGCCCTAAGGGCAGGCAGGCCAGTACAGATGCCCAAATGCTAACAGCTACACCCCAAGTCAATGGTCTAAGAAAGGAGGTCTTCATCCCAGGATCTGAGTGGCCCATTTGGCACAGAGTGGACTTTGAAATTAAGGTGGAAGCCACCGGAAAGGAAGCCGGGTGGGTCAGAGCTGGACAGAGATTAGATAAGAGAGGAAGGGCATAGAAACAGGGCAGTGCCTCTCTGGGAACTAGACTCAAAGTCTGTACCTAGCTCAGCCACCAACAGCAAACAGCAGGACACGGAGGAAAACCCTCAAGAGCCGCTCTCCATCTGCAATGGAGGAACACAAAGTGGCAGTTTCCAGCCCAGGGCACTGGCTAGCCCTCCACAGCCAGCAGCCCAGGAAAAGGCCACTTCCAACAGCAGCGCTCTGAGACTGTCTGGATGGGTTGTAGCGATTCGGGGAAGTCTGGGGAACCCTCTCCAGAGTTGTACCTGTTAGATAGGATCTGATGTTGGAAAAGGAACCCAGACTCATTGGCTGGTGTCTCAGGCTGTTGATTGTGTACACACACACACACACACACACACACACACACACACACACACACACACACACACACACACACACACACGGCACCCCTTTCTATACCTATGCCTGTGTGCACCAAGGAGCCACCCTCTGCCGTACAAGGGACCAGGTGGTATATGGGAAAATACATAACTCAACAGAAGCTCAAGGATTCAGGGAACTCAGGGACAAGGGGGAACAATAAGCGCTCTGCACTCAGTGAGTCTCCCCAGAAGGGGTGCAAAGATGGCTCAACTTGGCACTGAGGTAATGATTCAGTCAGGGCTCCAGCTCTGAGGGCTCCTCTGCCTGAAGACCTGGTTTCTGACTCAGCATCAGGTAGACTGCTGTGTGCACAGGAGGACACATCTATAGGGTGCCACAGGAAAACTAAGAAGAGGCCACTGGGTAGGAAGGGCTCTGCTGCCCCTCAGCCCCTAGTCCTCCAGCCCGCACTACATCACTCAGAAGCAATGCTCAGCTTGCTCCACTTGCAGAGTAACAGAAGCTGAGGCACCTCAGCAGGGCAAGTACTTCAGGCCCAATATACACAAACACACACACATACACACACGTATGTACACACATATATACACCCATATACACATACACACACACACACACACAGACCCCTCCTGGGTTCTCTGGAAAACTGATAGAGTGACATGGAGCCCCAATGCCAGTTACTGGGGACTTGGCACCACAGTGGGAAAACAGTAGGTAAGAGGCGTAAAAGTCAAACGCTGACCATGCAGGACCTTGAATTAAAGCAAAGGTCCAAGCCACACTGAGGAACCATGGACTAAGACAAGATGCTGTCAGGACCTGGCACTGTGGGTCCATGGGAGCATATATGCTTGATTATTTCTAGCTGGCCTGGAACCCAGAGAGACCCACCTGCTTCTGCCTCCTGAGTGCTGAGATTAAACACATACACAAATGGGTTTTGATGAGACAGAATCTCACGGAACACAGAAGGGCTGCAAACAACCTTCCCAGCTGAGACTGACCTAGAGGCTCAAGGTCTTCCTGTCTCTCCGTCACAAGTGCTAGGATTACAGTGTGTCACCATGCCCTATGTCTACATAAACACTCTACCAGCTGAGCCACATCCCAGGACCCACCTATAGGCATCTTTTCCTGAAATGTAGGTGGTCCTCAGCTGTTGGTGAGGGGTTCAAGGGACAGCAGGACCCCTAAGTGATTGATAGATCTGTGACCACCACTATCCAAGTCAATGTCATCAACCTGAGATGTTTCCTGACCCACGTCACTAAGTGTCTCCTATTGGACACTTGTTGTCCCGATGGCTAGCTGGCTGAGGAGACATGAGAGGAATTTGCTAACCAAATAAGCACCTGCAGCAGCTGGAGGTTGTGATTTGTGTTCGATGCCCCTCTGGCTCTGCCCACCTGCCAGATGAAAAAATCTCCTTGCAAATGGGATCAGGCTTGCAACAAGTCCCTCCCGTCACCTCAGGGACAAGCTTCAGCAACGAACACCCTCCACCGCAGGGTCAGGGGGCAGCAGCTAACCTCACTTCCACCCCCACCAACTGTTCTCCATAGCATCCTCAGATTCACATCCCCGCTCTGGACAGCTGGGAAGCTCAGGTACCAACGCTGAGTAGCCTGCTGACTCAGGGACCTCGGAGCTCACACTCCCCTGAGATAGAGCAAGAGATTCTTCTCCCTCCCTTAGGCCTCCACCCCTCCCTGCTCCACAGCCCACGTTCCCAAGAAGAGGCCCCAGCTGTACATTCAATGCAGTCTAGAGGGCAGGGCTAGAGGTGGACAGACAGATTCCAGCTGTGTGTACAAGATTATCGAAACCCAGAAACCTGCCCCCAAGCTGAAAACAGAAAGCTGGTGTGTCCCCACCCTACAATCCAGATTCTCTCCCCACCCCCAACACGAGCCACTACCCATTGGGCCAAGCCAGGGAGAGAACACCGGGTCTGGTCAAGAATGTAGGGCAGGGCAATGTGCACAGTTGACTAAGGATTCTTCAAGGCCAAATTGCTGGCTCCAGCCTGAAACCCTGGAGTCCTGAGGCAGAAGCAGGGGCTGATCCTGTCTTCCGCAGGCGGCCCCCTACTCCAGTTCATCTCACCCCACCGGGGGCATCACACCCATGTGCTGCTGCATGGGACCTCCACCACACCCAACCAAGAGGGTGGAGTCCACCAGCTCTCACCAGCCCTGCAGCAGTCATAGACATGTGACACAAAGTGGGTCAGACCCTCCACGGCACAGTCCTAACTCCATCACCAGACAAAGGCTCAGCATGACAGGCAAAAGTAGGCCCTCCCTTTCATTTTCATCCAGATAACTGAACAGGTGTCCAGACATGTGAGCTCCAGGATGCCAGGGGCAAAATCTGAAGATTAACAGGCAGGTTGGATGGTTGTTCCCAGCCATGCTCTCTTGAGTTACAGAGTCCCCTACCACGTGATGCTCTGCCACCTCAATCGCCTCTTAGCTTATGCCCAAAGAAGACAGGGTACAGAGCAGGAGTGTCTAGCTCACAGAGCTATCAGCCTAGAAAGGACAGTCATAGGCCACAGCAATACCACTACAGACAACTCTTAATCTGAGTTGTTTCAAATTTTCTCCAGGAAACATGCTTTTAAAAAAGATTTGTTTTTCAAAACCCAAGTTTACAAACAGAACCAGCTGAGGCTAAGCCACTGCCTTGGGCTGAAGAACAAAGGTGTCCATGTGTCCTTCCAGTGAAATCACAATTAAGCCAGGGCAGGTGTGAAACACACCTGGGGAGTGCAGATAACTTGTGAGGGGCTGTCCTTCCTCCAGAAATTACAAGGTCTGACTGAAGGCTCAAAGGACTCCAATGAGTTATATCAGCTCAATGCTGTACAGGATGCAACAGGCTAGAACTCAGTCCAAAACCTGGCACACAGTAGGTACTTAATGAAAGTTTGCTGAATAACTTCATGAAGTCCTGTGCGAGCAGAGAGTTCTAAGCCTAGGTAGGAGCAGGCAGCCCAAGCTCAGTTCCCAGCACCCATGCTGGGCAGCTCATAATTAACTCCAGCTCCAGGGGGATCCAGAACCATTCTTTGGCCTCCATGGGTACCTACATTCACATATACTGTCTCACACTCACACACACACTCATAATTAAATCATTTTTCTTTTTCCCTAGACAGGGTCTCACTATGTAGCTCTGGCTGTCCTGGACCTTTCTGGCCTCTGAGAGATCAGCCTGCCTCTTCCTCGTCTCCTGAGTGCTGGGATTAAAAGCATGTGCCATTGCACCCAGCATTAAATCTTTTTAAAGAGAAAGAAACAGAGAATAAACGGTGTGCTGGAGAGCTAGCCTGTCTGTCAGAAACCTAGGTTTGATCCCAGAATTGGGGGGGGGGGCGCTACTCTGAGAAGGCAGAGTTATGAAAATATCCAGTTAGTGATGGAACAGGGGCCAAGGAGCATGCTCCTAAGGTTCCTCCCAGTGGCCCTCATGTGGGAATCTAGGGCCCCTCATACTTCCCCGATACTTCTTATGGTCCTGATCTCCATCACCCACCCTCCAAGACATGCTAGATACAGACAGAGGGTGACAGAGTGCTTAAGAAGAAGGCAGGGCCCTCAGCGCTAAATGGTGACTACCCTACCATGGAGTGACCCAGGTCCAGAGGCGCTAAGACACGCCCCCCAAAGTGATCCCAGGCCTTTCATAGGCAGCAAAGGCTCCCCAACAAATGCCTCCTCAAGATTTAGTTCACCTGCACCCCCAACTCAATCCCTGGGGCCCTGTAGCTATCCTGTGAACACTAAAAGATCTCCAGGGAACCAGAAGGGACCTGGCAGGCCCAACCCTACATTCTCATGGCCAGCTTTCTCTAGCCGCTGGCCTGGAGCCACATCAACCCTCCCCTCCCCCCCCCCTCCCTGATTTGCAGCTCTAACATCTGCTGCCTCCACCTGGGTGAGGGACGAGGCCAGCCATGGCCACGCTTCCCTGCCAGGAACAGGTGTGGGCCTGCTTCTCCAACCATCCACTCCCCAGACCCCTCCCAGCCTCCCAACCCAGTTAATATACAATCTTCATGGGACCTCTAATTACTCGGGAGGTTTTAACTGGCTGTCTCAAGTACTGAGGCCCCAAATCTAAAGCTGCAGCACCTCAATCAGTGTTCCCTCCCACCTCCCCAGCTGGCCCCGCCTTTTGTCCACTACAGCTGCCTATCTTCAGCTTCATTTCACAGACTCTAACTGAATGCCAGATACTGGGCACAGAGAGGCCCAGGAACTCCATCACACCAGCCCCAGGGTTCAAGACCCTGGGCACCAACAGCCTCAGGAAAGACTGCAGAACCACAGTTAAGGATGTAGGCAGACAGTCTGAGTAACACATAGAGAGCCTCTCAGAGGCCCGCGTCCAGTCCTGGAGATGTAATTAAAATGCAGTATTGAAGGCTGAGGTACAGCTCAGCCGCAAAACACAGGAACCTGCCTGACAAATGCACCAGGCATGCACAGTTAGCATGCCTCAGACCAGCATGCACAAATAGCGTGCCTCAGACCAGCTTGCAGTTAGCATGCCTGAGACCAGCTTGCAGTTAGCATGCCTCAGACCAGCTTGCAGTCAGCATGCCTCAGACCAGCTTGCAGTCAGCATGCCTGAGACCAGCTTGCAATCAGCATGCCTTAGACCAGCTTGCAGTAAGCATGCCTCAGATCAGCTTGCAGTTAGCTTGCCTGAGACCAGCTTGCAGTCAGCATGCCTCAGATCAGCTTGCGCAGTTGGCATGCCTCAGACTATGGTCCAAGTTCCAGCACTGCAGAAAAGGAAACAGAAGTGTGGATTCTGGTTCAGTCAGACTGAACGCCAGTCTCTTGGAGTCTATCTACCAAGTTTAATCTTTTTTATTTGTCTGCTTTTTCTTGTTTTGTTTTATGAAGACAGGATCTTTGTAGTCCAGGCTAGCCTTCAGCTCCTTATATAGCAGAGGCTGTCTTTCAATTCATTATTCCCCTGCTACCACTTCCCAAGTGTTGGGGCTACAGATCCCACTCCACAGGACCACGGAGTTCCTAAGGGATGCTGCAGCTTGGGTACAGTGACTGATACAGCACACTCACTCTTCATCAGCTGGAAGCCTGGCTCCCTTCTTCACACATCCCCCGCACAGTGCTGCCTCCCTGATGGTGCGGCTGACTCACTAACTGCCAGTGCCTGCCCTGGCCTGGCATAGAGGGAGCCTACAGGAAACTCCATTCCCATCAGAGAGGCAGTTTGAAAATGTCACAGGAAAAAACAGGGTTAATTCCACCCTGAAAGGTGGGGGGGTCTCAGCTCTTTCAAAAGAGGCCACTTTGGGTCAGGTCTTAGAGGGTGGGATAGATTTACTCAGGCAGGCAGGAGTCACACAGGAGCAAAAGTAAAGAGACCAGGGGGCGGTTCCAGGAAATGCACCTGAATTTGTGGCCAGTGAGCCCAGATTAGGCCTAGGCTGGGAAGGCATTTGTCCATCTTTTGGGGGGAGTTACATCGGAAAGAGCACCCTGGGCCAAAGGCTCTCAGATGTCCCTGAGCCCTACCCCCGAGGTCCAGGAGGACTTAAGAAGCAGCTTCTGGGCAGGAAGGGCCAGAGGAAGAAAGTGTACAGACAACAGAGGAGCAGAGGCTCAGGGCAGGCCACAATGCGTAAGAGCGCTGGCCTCTCTGACAGAGGACCCGAGTTCATCCCCAGCACCTACAAAATGGCTCACACCCATCTGTAACTCCAGTCCCAGGGGATCTAACACCCTCTTCTGGCCTCCACAGCCACCAAGCACCCACATGGTACACAGACACACACACAAGCAAAACTCCCATACACATAAAATAACATAAAATAGAGAGAACATGCAGAGGGGTTCCCAAAGGGAGAGAGTGTCTGAGTGGAGAAGGGAATTTAGACTCTGTTAATCCTCAAGGTGCTTAAACCACATCTACCCAGTGCTCAGTCCTGGGCCAGACAAATCAAGAAAAGAATTGGCTATTTTTCCAAAATGCTGCAGAGTTTGGGAGGAAGAGGGCTCCCACCTCTGGTTTCACCCCCTCCCCCACACACACACCCTGTCCCACAACAGAATGTGAAATGCTGACTGTGGACCTCCCCTGTACAAGGCCCTGGCACTGCTCTGAGCCACGCCTGCAAAGATGCTGGCCCAGATGTGCCCCCACACTACTCTCCTGGTAACTTCAGTAGAGAAATCTGATGGGGAATATTATGTGTAGGAATCTACATCTGACCCAGGAGGTGTGTAGGAGAGCCTGAAGGATGCTGGGAGAGGGAAGGGATGCTGGAACTCCCATATCAGCCTCCTCTGGCAGAGAGGCCCTTGTGGTTTTTCCTATCTATAGCACACTGAATTCCAACCACCAAGTGGAGAAACCCAGTGAGCTAGGAACTTCCCACCTGCCGGACACTGCAGTATAGGACTAACCTTGTACTAAGGATACCCCACACACACTTCCAAAGCTCCCACAGAGGAGTCACCCTCTGGACAGCTGGGTGTTACTGAGAAAGATGAGGCCACAAAACAGCTCTCCCATTCAGAAACTCACCACCACCATCACCAACACCACCACCCCCGCCCCCCCACCCCGCATGAATAGGGCAAAAAGGCCAAATCCTGGCCTGCACTCCCAAAGGCTCTCCAAAAAGATACAGGGACTCTACCACTCCCATCTAACAGGCGGGGCTCCAGCCTGGAATGGAATCGATTCCCTGCTTATCCAACCCAGACCCTGGGGGGTGGCAGCCAGAATTAATTAATGTTTGTAAAGTACTTTATAGAACCTGGGACCAGGGCGCCAGAGTTGCTGCACAGGAAATTGACGGGGAGAAGGGGGAAGAGGGGGGCCAGCTGGCCAAGACCTGGTTTGCCTGAACCCGGAGGGTAAAGAAAACACTCCTACTGAAGCAGAGATGGGGCACAAGGAGAGTGAGAAGGTGCTACCCATCAAAAACGGATTCAGGATGGGGCCGTAGAGGTGAGTGCCAGGCTCTGAGTAAACCCCAGCACCCCACCCCCAATCCCATCCAAGCACTCCCAGGCCTTCTTCAACTCAGTCCCCAAACACCTGCCACGGGCACCACGTCAGGATCACTTGCAGAGGAACTTCAAACCCCTTGGCCACGAGTGAAGAAAAGGAGGGTGCCAGAAGTGGCGGGCTTAGTGGGCCCTGACGCCTCCTGCGAACTCCCGAGGGCGACCGACTACGACCTGAGCAAACAGCGCAGTTCCTTGCTCTAAGAGAGGGAGACCAGTGTCCCTTGCTTCTGGAGACTGGGGCGCCCAGGCCCGCCATCAAAGGGCAGGGGACTGGGCACCAGGAAACACGCAGCTGGTAAGGCGGCCCCGACGCCCCCCTCTTTGCCCTGGGCTCACTCACCCCAAAGTGCTGATGAAGCCATTGACTGAGCCCTCGGCGTACAGGGACACTATGTCCCCGATGTGAAGAAAGCTGGACATTTCGTTCATAGCTTCGGCCCTCCGGGGTTCGATGCGGCAAGTTTGCCCACGAGCGAGCCGCCAGGCTCGGCGCAGAGGACTGCAGCGCGCAGGGCGGAGAGGGGCGCAGTGCTACCTCGCAGTCCGGCGACCCGGACGATCGAGGCGGCCGGGGCAGACCGGTGGTCACCGGAGCGCGAGGAGACACGGTGCGACCCGGGTCCGGGTGAAGAGGTGCCCGCGTCTCTGCGCACCCGCAGCCCTCCAGCCCGGCCCTGCCCGCGCGCGTACCTGCAGCTGGGAAGGAGCAGGAAGTCTGGGGCAGCCACACACATGCAAATCCCGCCCGGGAGGCGGAGAGGCCACACCCCGGCCCGCCCCCGCTGCGGCTCCCACGTGCACCCGCGCCCCGGGCTCTGCCTCCCCGACAACGTGCGCGCGCGCTTGGATCCCCAAAAGTGCCCAGCGCGCCACCAGAGGACCCCCGTGATCTAGCCTGGACGGCTGTCCACCCGCACCGTACTGCACTTCGCAGCTCTTCACCCTCGGAGAGCTCCAGAACGCCTGTCCTGTGGCCCACGCGTGGCAGAACACACCGGGAACTTGGCCACGGTCACCCTGCGGCAACCGCGCCCAGCTGAGAACCGTCTGAAGCCTGGACGCACGCTCAAGCCCTTAGCTTTGCAAATCAGGATTCATTTCTCTCAACATGAAAAGCCTTTTCATTGCACAATAGAATGTGCTTGAACTTGGAGGGGAAATGAAGCAATGGGGTGGGTTTTATTTTTTATTGTTGTTGGGTTACTTTTCTCTCTCTTTCTCTGTCTGTCTCTCCGCATTCCTGTGTACAGAGATCCAACTTCCTAATCAGTTCAGCCGCTCCCTCTCCAGGAGGAACTGACTTTCATTTCTCTTGGCTCCTTCTGTCTTTCCTTTAAAGTACACCCCTGCACCCACAGAAACAAGTTCCTGTAGCCGACCGGCTGGGACAGCGCGCCAGGCCCTTGCTCACAAAGTTCAGCCCTCTAACCCATCCCCAACGCCTACTTTCTGTTCTGCGCCACCGAGGCTGGCGTTTGTTCCAGAATCTTTCGTTTGAACTCCTGAGATAAGAGTGCCCCCGGCCAGCCCCCTTCGGTCACGTTTACCCCCTCCCTCCTCCACCCCACCCCCGTATTTCCTGAGGGGCGGGAGTGGGGGCGTTTGTCTCTGGGAGAAAAGAAGGAGGGGACTCAAGACAGAAGCAGGAAGAGACCCAGGAGGGGTGGAGACAGCCGCCAGCCGTGAGACAGCTGCTGACCTGGACGGAGAATCCTGGAGTTCCCTGAGCCTCTGAGAGTTTTTCCAAGATCCCTAGAGCTGATGATAGTGGTTATCCAGGGCTTTAAGGGAAGTACAGGCAGGAGGACAAGGAATTCCTGGCCACGTGAGACTCTGACTCAAAAATAATAATATCAATTAATTAAAACAGAGCCTGAAGAGAGCACACCACGGTTAAGTGCACTGGCTGATCTTCCAGAGGATGAGGGTTTGGATTCCATTATACACTCAGCAGCTCACAACTGTTTGTAACTCCAACTCCAGGGGATCCAGCACCCTCACAAAGACATTCATGTAGGCAAAACACCAATGCACATAAAATAAAAATAATTTTTGAAAGACAAAAATAGGCCAGGCGGTGGTGATACATGCCTTTAATCACTTGGGAGAGAGAGGCCGGCCAGTCTCTAACGTTGAGGCCAGCCTGGTCTACAGAGTGAGTTCTAGGACAGCCAGGGCTACATAGAGAAACCCTGTCTCAAAAAACCAAAAACTAAACAAGATAAAAACAGGGCTTAGAGAGAGGGCTCCACAGTTAAGAGCACTTCCAGAGGATGAGGGTTCCAGGGAATCTGACACCTTCTTCTGGCCTCAGCAGGTACCAATATACAAGATATACATACAAGCAAACCATCCATATACATAAAATAAATAGATGAACATATATAAAGACCCCAAGAACTTAAATAAAGCACCACCTCCAGGATTTCTGAACCAGTATCACTAATGCCCACAGTCAAATCGATTTCACATCTGACCTAGACCTCATACCTTCATCTAGATACATCTGAAACAATATTTTAACAAATAATACCTTGAATGTTTGCCCTACCCTAGGATAACTTTTTTAAAGACAAAAACCTAGGTCTTGTGTAGCAAAGCCTGGCCTCCAGTGTTGGTCTTCTGCAGTACCACCAGGCCCAGGTTATGCCTTGAGGGAAATGGAACCCCAGACTTGATGCATGCATTCTGTGTAGGCTAAACAACTGAGCTGCATTCCCAAACCTATTATTCTAGCTGCTTTCTATTGCTGTAATAAAACCCCATTCTCGAGAAGCAACTTGGGGAGGGTTACAGGTTACTGTCGTCCTCAGGAGAAGCCAGAGCAGGAAATGAAGCAGAGGCCATGGAGGAAAGCTACATTCTAGTGTGCTCATCTTGCTTTCTCATGCAGCTCAGGCCCACACGCCCAAAGCTGGCACCACCCACAGAAATCTGGGTCCTCCCACTTCAGAAAACAACCTGGGCTGGAGACCTGGCTTAGAGGTTAAGAGCACTGACTAGTCTTCCAGAGGTCCTGAGTTCAGTTCCCAGCACCCACATAGTGACTCACAACCATCTATAATGAGATCTGGTCTCTTCTGGCCTGCAGACAGAACACTGCATACATAATAAACAAATCTTTAAGAAATAAAGTAAAAGTTGCCTTTGTTGTGGATTCTCTTCAGTAGATGAATGATTAAGACACCTACTATGTGCAGGACCTCTGCTCCTCATCGGTTCCTGGTCAAGCCTGGCGTTTTCTCCTTCCCTTCCTGAGCAATGATACTGGCTTTCTGGGGACCATTCCATAGTCCCACCTCCCCTGTGCCTGTCCTTCTCTGGAAGACTCAGAAGGATGTCACCACAACTCAGTAACTGTCTCAGAGCCAGGCCTCCACATCCCCATCCCACTGAGAGGTCCAAGGAGGGTCTCCTACCACACCTACTGCTTCTAGGAATTTTGGAACTCGAGTTTCCCCAGGGCTCAGGCCAGTTGCGGGCTCCTGTCAAACCCACTCCTCAGTGAGTTCTGAGGTGGTTGTATTTAAAGAAAAGTCCAGTCGGTGCAGTTGAGTGGTAGGGTACGCTAACCATCTGGGATCCCTCTCTAAAGAAAACCCAGATGGACTCCTGCTAGTTCGATCCATGGCCTTATCTTGAAGCCCCCCCCCCTCCGTAGCTCCCTGCTGCCCACAGAACAGGGTCTGTAGAACCCAGCCCAGTGGGCCAGACCCTTAGCCCCCTTGACTGTCTTTCCCTACATCTACAGATACCAGGTTTTTGTCTTCAAGAAGGAAAGGTGCTGTGGCCCAATCCAGAGTCCAGGGGTGGACTTGCCCAGCAGGTATGAAGCCCTGGGTTCCATCCCCTGCACTGCATCAGTCAGGCATGGTATGATCTCAACACACAGTGGGCAGAGGCAGAAAGATCAAAGGTTCCTCAGCTACAGAGGAAGTTCTAGACCAGCTGAGTTACTATCTTAAGAAAGAGAGGAAATTCATGTGGCATACACCTCTACCCAACCCCACCTCTACCCAAGGATGACTGTGAGTTCCAGGTCAGCCTGGGCTATGAAATAAACACTCTGTCACAAAAATATCAATACACACTGAACATGGTGTTATATATCCTTAATTCCAGAATTTGAAAGTCAGAAGGATCTCTTTGAATTCAGAACCAACCTAGTCTATAAGGTAAGTTCCAATCAACTATATAAGATTCCCATCTCAAAAATTAAAAAGTATGGACAGGCTTTTCTATCCTACATGGTCCTATAGCCACTTTTAAAATAATCAATCACTCAAAAGCCTATATTAATTACAAGTTTCTTGGCCTATTACTTGGGCTTATTGCTAATGAGCTCTTACAACTTAAATCAACCCAATTCTATTAATCTATGTTTTGCCAGGTGTCTCCTGGCTTTACCTTGTTCTAATGCATCTTGCTCCTCTGATGGCTAGCTGGCCTCTGCTCAACTCTACCCTCTTCCATTGTATCTCTGCTTGGATTTCCCACATGGCTCTATCCTGCCAAAGCAGCTTCTTCATTAACCAATGATAATAAAATATATTCACAGCAGGAAGTGAGTACAGGCCTGGAGATACGGCTCAATAGTTAAGAGAACTTGTTGCTCTTACAGAAGATCATGTGCTGGTTCTACCTCTCCTCCCAGGGAAACCAATGAGTTTATTAGGCTTAGGAACAGAGCATGGGTGAGCTTGCAGCAGCCACAGAAAGTCTGTACACAGCAGGGTTGATAGCCTCCCTGTGACTAGATCAGCTGTTCTCAACTGTGGGTCATAACCCCTGAGGGGGTCACATATCAGATATTCTGCATCTCTTATATTTACATTACAATTCACAACAGAATAAAATTACAGTTATGGAGTAGCAATGAAGTAATTTAATGGTTAGGGGTCACCACAACATTAAACTGCATTAAAGGGTCACAGCATTAGGAAGGCTGAGAACCACAGGCATAAACGGAGCCCCCTCCCCCACCCCCGCCTTCCCACCTACATCTCCTAGCCCTCACCCAGGACCACAGACAATAAGGGTAGAATTGCTCACGTCTAGTTGGGAAGGGCAGCTGGATACTCAGAGGGTCCCATGGCCTTTCCCTCCAGCTGTGAGAGAAGACAGTCAACACGCCCCACAGAACTCCCCCTGATGGAAGTTGCCCAGCTTGGAGGATGGTCCTACATAACATCAACCATCCATAACTCTAGTTTGGGGATCTGATACCCTCTTCTGACCTCCTTAGGCCCCAGGCTTGCATATGGTGCACACACATACATCCAAAGTGCTCATATACTTAATAAACAAATCTTTAGAAATGCTAAGAGTGTGAGTCAAAACGATTTAGTTTAATGGGTTATAGGGAATGGGCACTGTCAGCTTCCTAGGAGATGCTCCTGACCGGCCACAAAGGGTCATCCTGCTGAGGGGCCATCCTCACCAGCACTTATGACTGTCTCTATTTTTACCGTACAGTCTTCACTACTCCATATAGAGACCACGTGGGATGGAATAAGCTGTGTCTCCTTCACTCTGCGTCCTCAGGCCAGACACACCAAAAGGTTTAGTGAGTTTAGGTGGAATTGAACGGGAAAAGACAAAGAGAGTGGGAAAGAGTACAGATGAACCCAGAAACCAAAGCCCCAGTGAGCTGGGAGCCCAACGTGGGTGCGAGAGGAGATGCCTGAAGAAGGGAGGATGGGGGCCCAACTCTCCTGAGTGACTTGAGGGCCATCAAGCCAGGATCAGCTTCAGAGAAGAGCTTGCCACTGTCCCCAGAGCAACAGCTCAGCCTGGCCGAGGGCCTAACCTCAATGGCCCGGTGTCTCCCGAGACCTGACAGTTCCATTTCCCAAGGGAACCTCTCCCAGAGAACAAGCGAAGGGGATGGAGGATCCCACCAGGCGTACTAAATAGGATTCCCAGAAACCAAGATCTCACGCATGCTAGACAAATGTTCTACCGCTGCGCCACGCCTAGCCATCTTTTTAAATTTTATATTAAGAGACAGGGTCTCGGTTGTGTTACCCGGGCTAACCGGAAGCTCATCGGTAGTCCACGCAGACCTTGAACTTGTGATCCTTTGTCTGCTTCTGAAGCCGCTGGGACTGTAGGCCTATGTTACCAAGCCCAGCAATTTCACATCGTCTTCCTCTTTGTATCTCTTTAGTTTCAGAGAATGTGAGTATAGAGCTCTAGCCAAAGAATGAAATGGTTCAGAAATCATGCTAAAGTTCAAAGTGCTACAGGCAGCCCCCGGATGGTAGCCCACCTGCCGCGATGCCCATCCAGGTTGAGATGAGGAGGCCTCAGAGGAAACAGGTGGGGCTCAGAATTCTCCCTGAATTCTGAAAAGGACAGTGGTACGGAGGTGTGGGGATGCATCCTGAAACCCAGTACCCCCACAATCCACACACACAGTCCTGAAGACTTGACCTAGGCCCGCAGTGTGGTGCTGTAAAAGGTGCGGAACCCTCTGGGATCCAGGGTCCTCCTGATACACAGATTTCATGTTCACCATCAGGAATGTCACCGTGGCCTGTACTGTTCCCTCACAGCCCCTCTGACTGTCTTATGGTTTGGGACAGATGACGAGGGTCTCCTTTACCCCTTACTTCCAATAAAACAGCAGGATCAGAAGCAAAGAGAAACCTGCAGGGGGAAGGACCAGATGGGTGGAACCAGGAACGGGGCAGGGCCCAGCCAGGGCTGACTCAAAGTGGCAGCCTCCCACTGGGTCACCCCTGTGGGTGGAGTGCCAGTCCAGACCCGCTGGATTCCCAGAGAATTCCTTCCCCATGTCATCAGCTGCCCTGGTCGGGCACCCCACCCACAACAGGGAGCCACAGCTGAGGGTGGGCAGGATCCCCAGGAGGTTCCATGCTCCCTTGCTCAGGGCGCTCACTCAGGCCCTAACCCACACAAGGAAATCCACTCTCAGTGCCTTGGGAAGTCAAGACCTGAGATGAGGCTTGCGATTTCCTTCCCCCCACACCTTCTATTACTTCTAGACATTGGGTGACCTCCTACACCATCCAAGGGGAGCTGAGTGGGAATGTAGCCAGAACACTGGACCACAAGCTATGGTTCCAATAACACAGGAGATAAAAGAGATAGACCATGGGCTGGGACTGACTGCTAGTCACAGAAGACAGCCTCTCCCCCTCCACCTCCTCTCCCCCCAAATGGGCCCTTCTTAGAACATAGACCCTTGTTCTGGAGTCCCCAAATCAGAAGGCCTTTATTTCAGGACTTCCACCACAACCCTTGACTCTGAACTTTCCCAGCCAGGGCCTGTCTCAAGCAGAGTGAGATCAAAGCCTGAAGTCAGATCTTGGGAAGCTTCATTCCAGCCACACACTGATGCGGAGAAAAGCCTTTCCTATGTTTTAGTGTCCCCTAGGAAAACAATACAGAAGGGTGCCAGTCAGATATAAAGCATCCACACATGCCCAGGAGTGATTTAAGAGCGGTTAGGACGAGACAGGCCTGAAGAGGCATGGAAGGGCTGAGGACTAACCAAGGAGTGCCCTGGACCTCTTCACTGCTAAGAACTGCTCTCTAGGAGGAGGCTCCCAAAAGCCAGGCCTGGCCACTGCCAACATGGGTGTGGCAGACAGAGTACAAACACCCCCACATCTTTCTCTCCCAGTCTTCCAGCCCCCTACCGGGCCCTCTCCCTTAGTACAAACTGCCAATAGCCAAAGGAAGCTGGGTAACTTGGGCCCCACAGCACGGCCCCCAGGGGATCAGAGCAAGTGTGAGCACCAGATCTGGAGGCCAAATAGGAGCCTGTAGTGGAAGTGATTCCTCTGTGGAGGTTCTCAGCTGGGTGTGGTAGCTTACACCTGTGATTAAAGCCGGGGTGAGGGGGGCCAAGACCCTAGCTCAGAGAACTAACTCCTCATGCCCACTGCCACACACATACGAAAATAAATAAATAAAATTAGTCATTTAATTACAGGCCAGGGCAAGATCTTGTCTCAAATCAAAACCAAAAGAAAAGGAAGGAAGGGCAGTCTAGGGCCTACAGAGATGGCTCTGAGAGGCACGTGCTCTGCTCCAGCACCCACATGAAGCCAGGTATGGTGGTGTAGCCTGTAACCCAGCCTCGGTGGTGGGCAACAGGAGGGGGTGTCTGCCAGGCAATCTAGCTGAACCAATGAGCTCCTGTCTCCAAATAAAAGGTGGGAAGCAATGGAGGAAGACACTGGACCTCAACCTCTGGGCCTCTTGCGTACAAATACACACACACACACTCACACAAATACATACACAAATACACACACAGAGACAAACACACAAATACACACACTTACTTTTTTTTTAGTGCAATCTAACCATGGAATTTAGGTTGTATGAATGATCAAGGATGAAGCTTTTAAAGACAGAAAATTTTATCAAGATCTCCACAAACCAGGCCCCAAATCACTGAATGAGTCTTGGGGCCATGCTTCACAGGCTAGGATGTAAAGGGACCTAGGCTGAGCTGTGGGGAGGGGCTGCAATCCAGATCCTGCTCAACTTGATACCCAGATAGGCTGGAAGGGGCTCCCTGGGGGAGGGAAACCCAACAGAGCATCTGTAGGTGTGTCCTGTCTCTGCATAACAGCCCAGGAGGAGCTGGATACAGGGGTCCTGGGCCTTGGAAATTTGTACTGAAGAAAAGCTGCCTGGAAAACTTCCCAGGGCCCGGCTGGGCAGGGAGTAGGTCTTGATTGACAGGAGGCAAAACTGCCGCCAAATCTACCTGGGATTGGCCCTGGCCTCCAGCTGCACCCACACCTACCTTGGCAGGAAGAAAGCCTTTGAGCCAGCCTTGCTCAGACTGCCTGGCCTGAACTAAAAACTGCTAAAAACACACGTGGTTATCTCCTCAACAGGTCCTCTCTCACACCAAGTTGGCTGGTGGCCTGTTTCTAGGTCCAGCATAAGTAAAAGGGTCATGAGGAGGGTATGCCATGCAGGGGGCAGGAACGGGTCACAGTCCAGGCACTCTAAGTGAAAGGGAGAAAGAAGCCTGCTGTTTGTTCAGGGGCTGAGCAGACACTGGGGCTCTTGTCCTGGGGTAGTGGGGGAGGCCTGTGGCCAGATGGAGAGCAGCCGGCAGACTGAGCAGCTAGCTGACCTTTTCCTCCTACATCTCATCCAGCTCTCAGGCCTCAGAAGAACAGGAGAGCCCTGCCTGATGAAGTACAGCCCTGACCCAAGGCAGACACCAGGAGCTGTAAGGTTTCTGGGGAGCTAAGATGCTGAGCCATGGGCTGCCATACCAGACTGGGGAACCCTTCTGAGAAGGGGCGCTCTGGCTACAGAGAAGAAATGCATCCTTGGACTAAGAGGGGCTGTAATGTGTGCTGGCTGCTCCAGGAAGTGCCAGAGTGCTTGGAGATCTTGTGAGCACACACCCTGCCTTCTTGGAACTGGGGTTCTAGTGCAGATCCGGGTCATTCCCCTGAATTGGATGAGTGTGGAAGTGTGGGTGTGGCAATACAAGAAAGGCTGGGGCCATAGGGGATGGGTAGGGAGAGATGAAGGACTTCCCAGAGGTGATACTTTAACTGACAAGCCAGGCACTGAAAATGGAATAAATGTTCAAAGATCCTGTGACAGGAAGAAATAGAGGAGGGAAAAAAAAAACTCAAAAAGGAGAGAGAGCTTTGTTCAACACTAATCAAGAGTAGAGGGAGGCTGCCTGGGTCAGGCAGGACTTGGTGCTGAGAAGGAACAGGAAGCTCTTACAGAGAACACAGTTTGGTTCCTAGCACCTGCCGGGTGACTCGGCTGCCTAGAAATCCAGTTCTGGGGACGGGAGGGGGGACTATCACCCTCTTCTGGCCACTGAGGGCACTGCACGCTCATGGTAGACAGCTCACATACAAGCACTCACACACATAAAACAAACATAAATCATTAAGAAAGGGATTTGGGCAGTGCGAGGTAGCTCACACCGATGAAGTAAGAACTCGGGAAAGAGTAGAGGACCAGAGTTCAGGACACACTCCATGAGTTCTTTTCAGATCTACACAAGATCTTGTGGGTTTTGTTTTGTGTTTTGTAGGAGCGCCTGTGTAGCCCTGGCTGTCTTGGAACTCACTCTGTAGACCAGGCCTTGAACTCACAGAGATCTGATTGTCTCTGTGTCCTGAGTACTGGAATTAAAGGCATAAGCCACTATGCCTAGCTGAGAGTCTGTTTCAAACAATAAAAAAAATAAATAAATAAATAAATAAAAAAAAAAAAAAAAAAAAAAAGAGAGCCAGGCAGTGGTGGTACAAAACTTTAATCCCAGCACTCAGGAGGCAGAGGCAGGCAGAGCTGTGAGTTCCAGGCTAGCCTGGGCTACAGAGTCAGTTTCAGGCTAGCCTGGGCTACACAGAGACCCTGTCTCAAAGAACCAAAAGGGAGGAGGTTCTTTGTTTTTTGCTTTTGTTGTTGAGACAG
The DNA here is from genome assembly GCA_033318265.1 of Phyllotis vaccarum. NCBI lineage: Eukaryota > Metazoa > Chordata > Mammalia > Rodentia > Cricetidae > Phyllotis > Phyllotis vaccarum. Next base: position 102,650,697 of record JARWLC010000010.1, read on the forward strand.
GTCTTTATGTAGCCCAGGCTTGCCTCATCCTCAAATTCACTATGTAGTGAGAATGGCCTGCGCCTGCGGAGTCTCCTCTTCCTGGGTGCTGGTATGACAGGCCTCTAATACCTACTCTAGAATTTTTTTTTTTTAGGACACTTTTAGTTTCCAGAGCCCTGAGTGAAGGCTGGCATGCAGTTCAATTGGTACTGTGCTTGTCTGGTGTGTAGGAATCCCCGACTCCATCTTCAGCCTGAACTGGTTAAGTGGTGCATGTTTCTAATGTCAATACGAGGAGGCAGAGGCAGGAGGATCAGAGTTCAAGGTCATGCTTGGCTACATAATGGTCTGGAGCTACAGGAGACTCCCCTAGACTATCCTCCTGTTCCATCCACCGTCCTGTCACTATGCTCGACAAGCCAACGCTATTGACTCAGCTGAAGCTCGCGTTTTCGACAATGTTTTCTGTGTAATCAGTTCTGTGGGTTTTGACAAGGCCACATGTCCACCCCCACAGCATCACCCAGGGAATGCAATCCCAGTGCCAAATCCACAGGGCTCCCTGAATCTGTGTCTGGGTGTGGGCACCATTAGGGTTCCTTGGTGGGCAAGGAAAACCCAGCAAACGTAGCTGTTCAGCCCTGTTGGAGTCTCACAGTGAGTGTTGGTGGCCTGGGACCTCATTTCATTTGGGTTCCCCCAAATAAGACTCTGAGGACATGTCTTGGGGAACAGTTTACACAGGAGGCCACAAGAAGCTCAGGCCCAGTGAGTCCCCAGGACTTGGCTTGTGCCCAGTAGGTCTCACTAAAACTTATCCTGTATCCAGCAGGTCACCAGAATTTGCCCTGTGTCCAGAGGGTCCCCAGAACTCGGCCTATTGGCTAGCAGCACTCAGGCAGTACAGTCCGATTGTTCCACTCAGGGGTGGAGAAGCCTGCAGGGAACTTATCCACCAACTTGCACACCTTGGGTCAGTGCCAGCCTGGGGACTTTAATCCCAGCCTGTCTATCTGCCTGTGCAGAGTGAGGAAGCCCCGAGGCAGGGAAGATTCTAGAAGGTTTCGATGAAGGAACCCTCGCTGGCCAGTCCAGGTCCTCTGGCTTCTTCTCTAGGAGTGTCCAATCAGTCGTTTATCTCACATGCCTGCTGTTCTCCAGCTCTCTGCCCAGTCCAATTTACAGTGTCACCCAGCTATAGGACGGAAGAGCTCAGCATCTTGGAAGTCTCTGGAATGCATATTTCAGAGTGGCCAGTTTCCATGAGACCTTAAAGGTATATTCACAGGAGACAGACTATTCCCACAGGGCACTGTACCCCTCAGCCTGCAATCGAAGATTAGCCAATCCCAGAGAACATTGGAACTTTCTGAGTTCCAGCGTGCTGCGACTCTCAGCCCCAGGCCTTTCCTGACACTGGCCTTTGACAAGCAGGGACTGTTCTCATATTATCTCTCTCTCCTTACTTGAAATACGGTCTCCTGTAGCCTAGGCTGGCCTCAAACTCTGTCTATAGCAGTGGTTCCCAACCTTCCTAATGCTGTGATCCTTTAATACAGTCCTCATGCTGTGGTGACCCCCCCCCAACCAGACCCCCCAACCATAAAATTATTTCATTGCTACTTCATAACTGTAATTTTGCTGTTAAAAATCATAAATGCCTGATATACAAAAGATATGTTATTTGACCCCTGTAAAAGGGTCATTTGGCCCTAGAGGTGAAGCAACTCACAGTTTGAGAACTGCTGACCTATAGTCCAGGCTGGCTTCAGATTGCTCCACTAAGGATGACCTCCTGCCTCCCGCCTTTGCTTCTGAAGTGCTGGGATACAGGCCTGTGACGTCACACCCATTTTACAGGACCAACTCCTGGCACATGCTTGGCTGGCACTCTGCCAACCAAGCCACACCCAGCTAGCTGCTTAGTTATTTGGGGTTTTTTTTTTTTAATTTTTTTTTTTTACTGTGTTTTGTTTTTTGATACAGGACCTCACTCTGTATCCCCATGTGGGTCTGGAACTTACGCTACAGGCTGGGCTTGATTCACACTCATAGTGATCCTTCTGTCTCAGATATGAACCATCCCTCCTAATCCCACACTTAATTTTTTTGTTTGGTTTTGTGTGATTTTTTTTTTTTTTCTGAGATGAGATCTCATTATATAGCCTAAGCCGGCCTAGAACTCAGTATCTAAACCAACCTGGATTTAAGCTAACAGTGATATAACTACCGTTGCCTTCCAAACGCTGGAATTAAAGACCTGGGCCACCATTCCTGGCTTAGCTGGACCCATCTGACAGACAGGAAAACTGAGTCTTATGGAGCCGAATATGTGCGGGCATCCTGCCCCAATGGAGCATCCCACTCCAACATGGCTGTTGCAGACACAAAGTGGGCACACAATCTGGTCTTGCAGTTACATGGTGCAGTGAGGAGGTCATTCCTCACCTCTTCAGACAGACTGCAGGCAGACTCAGACCCACCTGCACCTCCCTGTGTACCGATGAGTTATAAACACCAATCAGGGAGAACCCGTAACATGGTAGTGTCCAGACAGAAGTAAGGCAACTGGCAGAGGCCCACTCCATTGTCCTCACGGTAGCTGAGAGGACCCCCCCCCCAAATCAGGACATGAACCCCATCAAGTTCACAGCTTCTCCCACAGCAGCTGGATCTCTGCTTTGGCTTCACCTCCCCGCAGGGGCCAGTCAGCTTCCTCCACCCTCAGCTCTGGACCTCTGCACCCAGATGCTTCTCTCTGGGCACAAGCAGGTTCCATGGGACTCTAGAGTCCATTATAGTAGCTCTCTGTCCTGATGGATGGAGCATAACCACAGAAGGGGTCAGACAACAGGAGTACTTCCTGGTAGATAGAAACCTCTATTTCAAAAGGGGACATGCCAGGCTGATTATGCAAAACCTCAAACTTGGGACCTGACAGCTGTAACTTTCGGCTTTTCCAGACCCCTAGTACCACACAAGCCAGGTGTGTGGATAGATGCCTGTAATCCCAGCACTCGGGAGGTAGGGGCAGGGGATCAAAAGGTCAAGGTCACTTTTGGATACATAGTAAATTTAAGACCATCCTGGGCAACACCAGATCCTGTCTCTCAAGAATGAAGGACACACACACACACACACACACACACACACACACACACACACACACACACGAACAACATGGTGAAGGGAGAGAGATACCATGTCGTCTAAGGCTTTATTAAGTCAGACCCCAAGAGCTAGTACGTAGCTGCTAACCCCATGATCTGCAGCCAGTCTGGATGCGTCACCACCTCATGGTTGGCCACTGCTTGAGGGCCTGCTTCTGAAGTTCAGCTACTCCCTGGAACCATGAGCTGCAGTTATGCCCAGCCACACCAGCACAGCCAGAACAAAGCCCACAAGGCAGGTAGTTACACGGACCTTCACAAATGGCTTCATGGATGGGTAAGAACAGGGAATGCCATTGGGCAGTGGTGGCACACACCTTTAATCCCAGCACTCAGAAGCAGAGGCTGGTGGATCTCTGTGAGTGCTAGCCTGGTCTGGACTACAAAGCAAGTTCCAGGACAGCCAGGGTTACACAGAGAAACCCTGTCTCAAAAAATAGACACAAAACAAAAGGAGGGGCCATGTTTGCAGTGCCCTCTGAGTGGCAGGCCCTTGCTAGGATGTCACAGTTGCTGGTTGCAGAATGCTTTAGCATTGAAGTGAGCCCAGAATGTCCTGCTCCTACAGGAGCTGCCTACCAGCTTCCTGCCTGCATTTTTCAAGCACAGGAAGCTTTGGGTTCAACTCAGAAGTGGTTCTACCTGGGAGACAGGCTGGGCAGGGAACATGGGGCTACTGAGAGCTTCGGGGCAATGTTCCCATGGCAATTGCTGCATAACACATATGCAAAACTTAATGATGTGAAATTCTCTCATTTTGTACAACCCTTTGTATGTCAGGAGCTCTGAAAAGCCTGCTAGCTTCTCACATGATCAGCAGCCCCATGAGGGCCAGAGCCACCCTACAGGCACCGTTAGGATGGTGTATATCATGGCTCTGCCTACAGCTGGCTGGTGGTTCTGACCTAGACTGAGAGCCAAGTTCAGTGTACTTCCTGCAGCCTAAGGCTCACGGGAGCTGGGCTTTGTTCATGTTTTTGAGGTAGCATCTCATGTAGCCCAGGCTGGCCTTGAACTTGCTAGGTATTTGAGGATGACCCTGAACTTCTGATTCTCCTGCCTCCACCCTCTGAGTACTGGAATTATTGCTGTGCACCACTACAAGTAGAGAATGCTATGGCATCAATTCGGGGCTCCATGCATGCTGGACAAGCACTCTACTCACTATGCAGATAGGAACACAGACTCACTCCCTGGGTGTCAAAGATGACAGGAAATATTGGGACCATAGTTTTATTTTGGTTTTGCTTTCTGTTTTCAAATACAGACTCTTACTCTGTAGCCCAGGCTGGCCCGGAACTCCTCCTGCCTCTTAGGCGCTGGGTTGTAAGACCCTCACAACTGATATCTCAAAATAGGTCTCTTCCCTATGCTAACGAAAGCCTGTGGCTTAGCATAGCTCTAATTCAGATTCCAAGACTGGGGACCAGAGAATATGGGCCCTGTCCTGTGAGCGGGGACAAGGAGGGTGCTACAGAGCCATTAGAGACACTGGCTTCTTGGTGGCATGTGGTCAGTCAGAGGGAGAGGAAAAGCCCTGTGAGGGGCCTACTGGCTCTCAGGGGCTCTGAGGAGTGAGGGTGAGCCTACAGCTGCTCTGTCTCTCCCACCCCTCTGCAGGAACTCCAGACAGGCTACGACCAGGCTGCAAGCACCAAGTGCCTAGCCCTGTGGCCACTTCCAAGGTCCACCCAGGCCCAGAAACACTTCCTGAGGTTCATCCTGCCCTTCAGCTGCAGGAGCTGTGAAAGCCATATCCTAAAGGAAAAGCTACTTTGCTCAGGCCCAGCTGGAGCTGCCATGTCCTGGGCTGGGTAAACAGAGCAGAGCCCAGTGAAGGACGTGAGAAACTAGGGCAGAAGGGCCTGGAAGAGAATGGCTCTCTGTCCCAGGCTGTGAATCCTTTCTGGCTTCCTTCCTTCTTACAATTCCACTTCCTCTACCCATTCATGACTTCAGCTAGAGATTTTCTCTCATTTCATTTACTCATACTCCATCCATACACCTACCACCCACCCATCCCTTCATCTACCCACTCACCAACCACCTATCTATTCAGTCAAGCTAAGTTTAAAGGCCACCCTGTCTGAGCATCCTTTAATTTTAGCATTTGGAAGTCAGAGGTAGGAAGTTGTCTATGCATTTGAGGCTACCCTGGTCTACATGACAGGTTGTAGGCCATCCAGAGCTATAGAAAGACTCTGTCTCAAAAAAGAGGACAAGGGGGAGGGAGAGGGGGAATGACAGAGAGAGAGGGAGGGAGAGAGGGAGGGAGAGAGAGACAGACCACCTTGTCTGTACCAGCTTAGGTTGGTTCTAAGCTCAGGGATCACAGCAGCCGAAACAGGCAACATATGAACCCATGAAGCTGGGGTTCCAAATGAGACAGCCAATATGCAACCAATTAGAAGACAGCAGTAATTAGAGGAAAACACACAGCCAGACAAAACAAAACAAAATAAAAATAACAGATGGCAGGGCAGCTCATGCCTGAAGCCTCAGCATTTAGGAGGTGGAGACCGGAGAATAGCTGCCCCAGGGCTGGTCTTCAGAGTGAGTTATAGGCCAGCCAGGGCTACGTAGTGAGACTCTGCCTTTCATTTAAAGCAAACGGACATAGTTGTTTTCTCTGTATTGCATGGCTAAGAAAAGGAAAAAGAAAACGAAATAAAAAAGAATAAAAATAAAATTTAAAATACCTCTGACTCGAGGTGGTGGTGCTGGAGCATGTGTAAGATCCAGAGTTTCATTCCTCAGCACTACAAAGAAAGAGGGAGGGAGGGAGGGAGGGAGGGAGGGAGGGGAAGTCAGGCAGAGACATCAGAGATCCCTGGGGCCACATAGATCCCTAGAGTCAGAGCCTCCAAGGGAGAGAGTGAGCAGCAGGTGCAAAGGCCCTGGGGGCAGGCGTGGGCAAAGTGTGGTCAGGGATCAGCAAAGAATCCAGTATACACTGAGCACCAGGCAAGAATAATAGCCAGAGATGGGGTTGAAGACATAGGAAGAGCCAGATGGCCAGGGACCTTGCCAGCCTTGGGAGGACTCTGTTAAGAGGGACCCGGGCCAGGGCTCTAAACAGAGGTTTGCTGTTTTCAAAGGACAGTAATCTCCAGTTACACAGAGCCCGTGTGTGTTAGCTGTTCTCAGCACTGGCATGCATGGAGGTCTCTAATAACCTGTGTGAGACAGGAAACCGGATGTCTAGGTCAAGAGAAGTGACTGCCTGGGGGCTGTCACACAGCTGATCTACAATAGGGCCAAGTTCCAGATGACCCCAGGCAGCTGGCCTCCAAGGAGTTCCCTGTCTGAGACGGGGAGGGGGAGTCTCATTTAGCCAAGTCTGTCCTCAAAGTCACCACTTACCTGAGAATGACCTTGAACTCCGGATGCTCCTCTCTCCACTTCCTAACTACCGGAATTATCGACCTGCTCACTACTACATCTGACTGCCCTGATCCCTTCTGCATTGTGCCTCTCGCCCTGTCAGTCTCCTGAAATACAGCACTTTAAAGCTCCTGCTGCCCAGAAGATGCCAGCTGAGTCACTTCAGTTGGCTCAGGCATTGTGAGATCTGGCTGCTGCTGTAGATAGCTAAGTAGTTAACATGATGGTCGACCTCTCTGGATCCCCATTCACTCCTGTTCTGGAGAACTCCCTGAATACCACCCTCTGCTTATGAGGTCCAGGACCACCCACCTCGGTGCCACGGAAACAGGCCTATGTGTCCACCATGGAGATCAACGGAGGCCCTGGGCTACTGCTGTTGGACCCTGGTATCCCAGGAGCCTTCCTGGTAGCCAGAAAACTCCAGGTACAGCAAGGGTAGAGATAATATGCAGGACCTGTATTGCCCCAACCCCAATAGAGTGGAGGTTGGAAACCCCAAATTAGGTCAAGGGCTGGACAGCTCCAGGGATAGAGTGATTAAGGGCCTCAGGCCAGACTCTGAGTGTCATCACCTGGACAATGAAGTGAGGAGGCCTACAGGGTCACATGGTTAAGTAGCTGGCTTTGGTAATGTTTGCCCATCACCCCCAGCATTTGGGAGGTGGAGGTAGAAGGATCAGTTCAAGGCCATCAAATCCAGGTAAGGGGAAGTGTCCCTGGGGTACACAGGCACACCTGAACCCTTTGCTATCACAGTGCCCATGGCTAGTCCCCTCAGCCCCCATCTGTGTGGCTCAGGACCTACTGGGAACTTCATTTGCAGACTGGAGCCGCTGCAGTTTATCTATGCCTTGGGCACCGGAAGCCACAAGCAGAAACTTGCATGGTTGGGTAGCAGCCGCTGCACAGGTGCACATACTTCTCCACAAATGCTGTATGGCCTGCACCCTACCACTCTTCAGCTATGGGCGCACACGTGACCCTTCCAGTACCCCACAGAACAGGTCTTGTGTTCCACACTCTGCAGGGGCAGGGGACACCACCCAAGGGGCTAGATCATCACTTTACATGAGTACAGCCTGGGACATCCCTTCAGAGGCAACCCAACCTACTTGATTTGTTTGGAGGGAGGTTGAGACAGGGTCTCAGGTAGCCCAGGCTGGCCTCCAACTCCTGGGATTATAGACGTGTGGCTCTATGTCTAGCCAAAACTGGAGGGCCTCGTGTTTCTGTGTCATTCCCCAGTGCCTGAGACTGAGCTGGGTCCCAGTGCTTATTAATGGCTTGTTCTGAGGACCCTTCTAGGATGGACTGCCACTCTGCTTTTTTTCATTTTGAAATACTGTTTTGGAGACAGGGTCTCAGGTATCCCAGGCTGGCCTCAACTTGCTGTGTATCCAAGAGTGACCTTGAACTTCTCATCCCCTGGTTCTGCCTCTCAGTGTGTTGAGATTATAGGTCACCATCACCAGGCACTCGGTTTATGTTGTGTTGGGATGGAACCTAAGGCCTTGTGCATGGTGGACAAGCTCTCTAACACTGAGGTACCAGTGTCTCCTCTTTAAGGGCGATCTGTGAGGCAGCAGGATCCTGTTTGTCTCTCTGTCAGCCTATGTGAGGAGCCTGTGGTTTTCCCAGTGCAGAGTCATGAACACACCACAGATTCAGTGGGGGAGGGGCACTGGTCTGAAGTCACAGGAGTTGGTTAGGAACGATGTGTCCTGTCATATTGTCCTGGACCCCTCCCCCAACCCTCACCTCCTCTTCTCTACAGATAGAGGGCGGTGACTGCTCACTCACCAGGAAAGGCTGGCAGAGCCTGGGACACCAGTTCCTCTCAAGGTTCTGCCTACCCCTCAGACCCCCAGACCCCAAGTGGCCCCACCTGAGGCCTCCACAGAACATCCTGTAATGGACTTCCACCCCACAGTGGGGCCGTACGGTGACACACACAGGGACAAGGACAGGCAGAAACATTCAGGTTCCAGCAGAAAGAACAGATGTGGGAGAAAAGCTAGAGTGACAGACTTAGAACCCTCTGTCCCTAATGGCCCAGTGCTACAAACCTGGCCAGGGCCACATCCAGCCCAGTTAGGTTCAAGTGAGGATGCTCCCTGCCTGGTGTGCGGAGTCTGGCAGATAAATTTCAGATTGGGTGAAATCTGATGTCAGCCACGGAGCCTGCACAGTGATGCCTAAGGCCCCTGGATCTCACACCAAAACTCTGAGATGCCAGGTTGGACTCAGGACTCTCTGCAGGCTCACTGCCAGGGGTTTCCTGGTCCACAGCAGCCCCTTGTTCAGAATGTCTGCCATTATCACCATGCACACCAAGCCAGGCCTCCCTCAGAAGCCAGCCCTAGACCCCCTCAGGCCTGTGCCAACATATGTCCACCCTCTTCCTGCCCCCCAGATGGCACCAGCACCCATGCCCCTGCCTCTTTGTGGTTCATGGGAATCCTGAAGTAGAGGGAGACAAACACTAGGTTACCCCACAGCAGAGGAGAGGAAGGGGGGAAATGGACCAAGCCTTTGCCCCAGGGGGTCTATATGCTCCCTACATTCTACTGCCAGTCAAGGCCTCACCCTTTCCATCAGTGCCCTCACTTGAAGGAAGTGATTAGCAGAGCAATCAGGGCACAGGTGAGTCATCTGGTCACAAGGAGGCCTCCTGGCTGAGTCAGCACAGCTGGCCCTCCACCAGCCTCCAGTGAGTCAAGGCCTTCACAGGCCCTGGCCAGGATGTCTTGGAGTAAGCTCTTGGCCCTCAAAGTGACCCTAACTGTTTCCAAGCATGGCCTACCTCCCCCACAGCAATGACTGGGGAACAAATGAGGGTCTCACCATCAGTGAGCAAGGCTGGGGCTACAGTTACTGCTAGAATGTTCCACTGCCCCCAGGATGTGGCCCCTCACCAGGCACCAGTCACCATGATCTCTATGACTAATCACTGTTACTCTCTAGCGTGGCAAAGTCAGGCATGGTAGCACTCAGCACTCAGAGGCAGAGAGAATGAGCTGGAGGCCTAACCTGCTTACTTACCAAGACCCGGCCTCAGAAGATAATATACCACAGCTGATAATATACCTTTAGCTTTCTAGCTGACCAGAGGTAGGATGTATGGGTAACAGACAAGTTTCTGCAGAGTGAACCCCCATACAAGCTCTCTCCTGAATGCCTGAAGGGAGGCTCAGAATCTGGACCCAAGAGAGGACAGAGGCAACAAGGACCTCCTGGACCACGGCACTTCCTCCTGTCCCAGGAAACGAGGGTGAAGACCCCTCTGTGCCCAACTTCCTCTTACCTCTGAATTTAGGCAGCACTAGGCCTCTATACTCTGGTCCTTACCAGAGGCCACACGGCACCCCTCAAGTGTCCCCTGCCCAGGACTCCTAAAGTGTCCAGCCATGACCAGGGGTCATCTAGACTGCAGAGACATCCTCTTGTGCTGTCACAGTTAGTTGCAGCTGTCAGTCTGACACATTTGGAAAGAGGGAACCTGCCTCCACCTGACTGGCCTTTGGGTATGCTTGTAGAGCATCTTCTTGACTGCTAATTGATGCCAGAAGGCCCGGCCAGTTGTGGGTGGTGCTATCCTTGGGCAGGTGGTCCTGTGCTATATAAGAAAGGTAGCTGAGGGGTTGGGGAGCTGGCTGGGCAACAGAGAACTCACACTACTCTTGCGGAGGACTGGAGTTTGGGTCCCTCCAGCCACATAGGGGCTGTTTGCAACTGTCTGTAACTCCAGCTCCAGGAATCTGACGCTTCTTTTGGATGCTGTGGTCACCTGTTCCCAAGAGATGCACACACATGTACACACACACATAGTGCACACTCTCACACCCACCCACACACTTGAACACACATAGGCATCTCACACACACGCATACACACTCACACACACATAGGCAAACCACATGCACTCATACACACAGAGGCATACCACACACACTCACACGCGCGCGCACACACACACTGAGAGAGGGAGCTGAGAAAAGCAGAGGAGATAAGCCCATCGCTGCCATTCCATGGCCTCAGCTCTTGCTTCCAGGTTCCTGCCTCGAGCCTGTCCCCTGCACAATGGACAGTAAAGCTCCAAGATGAGATAAACCCTTTCCTACCCCAATTTGGTTTTGGCCAATGTTTTTATCACAGCAACAGAAAAGCCAACGAGAGCATGCACCAACCTTAGGGAACCCTTCCTGGTCTGCCCCCCAGTAGGCCTCCCTGCCAGCTCTCCTGAAGCAGGTCCCCAGCAGGTCAGGGCCCCTTTCCTGGCTTTGTCCCTGGGCTGGCTGGGCAGGAACTTCCTGCTGGGAGAATTCCCGGATCCTCCTGGTGAGGACACAGTGTGGCCTGGGAACTCGGAGAGGGAAGTTGGGGAGTCTTCTCTTGCTGCCAGGCAGCACCCCTAGATTAGCTCAAATACTCCTGCCCTCTGCCCTCCCTGCCCCTATGCCCAGAGGGGGGTTCCACACTAGTTGCTCTATTAGGAGTGAGGGAGAGGGGCGGAGTCCAATGACAGACAGCACAGGAAGGTAATGTCAAACTAAGTTTGTATTAATAACATCATCTCCCGGAGTCTGATGGGTAGGGATAGTGCTGGGCAGGCCCACCACACACACATAGGATGCTATTCATCCCAAAGCCCAGGGCCACAGGGACTCCTTGTATGGGTCCCAGGAAGAGATACCGGCTGGACTGGGGTCCCAGGAGTGTGGGCAAGTGGGCTCCTGCCGGTGCGGGCCTCACTCCGGAGGAGGCCAGTTCCCCATCTCGTCCATCTCCTCCAGTAGCAGGTGCTGTGGGCAGACATTCCAGAATCTTCCCACCTACTCTCCCCCAGATCACCTGGGTCACCTTTCCAGACTTTCCCCAGTACCCCCAAGCTGACCCAGATTCACTGACCCCGAGTCAACGACCTCATAATGCAGGGATAAGTCTCCAACCTCTGGCTCCTTAGAAGCTAGGGACCCAGAGTCCTCCCCTCCCTTTGTCTCTGTCCTGGGGTACCCCTCAGGTCCCTGGCATTCCCCAGAGGCTGATGGGCAATCTTTCTTTCCTTAGCAATGGCTCTAAGGGCAGAGGAAGAGGAATGTGGCAGGAGGGGACAGGACTTTGAAACACCCACTGTGGAAGGCAGGAGCTGAGCCCAGAGAGAGGACTGGGGGCCCCATATGCACCATCCAGAAACTCCCAAGTGTCTTGGTGCTGCCCATAGAGCAGGACTGTGAGCCCGGGATGGGAGGGGCAGGCGGGATCCCAGGACGGGAACCCCTCACTATGAGGAGCTCGTGGCTCCCGGCTCCCGGGCTCAGGCCTGTGAGCAGGCTTAGGCTGTGCTCAGTGTCCAGCAGGTGTGAATTCCTGGCAGAGGCAGCCATCGTCACCCTGTGTTGTCCCCACCCTCACCCCCCTGCACTGAGGAGCCCGTGCAGACCCACTGTAGTGTCTCAGCCTGTCCTTGCAGTGGCCGAGGACCAAAGCCAGATGACAAATGGTTTCTGACTGGACTCTTCCCTTTTGTGAACCACAGACCATCAGGGCAGAGTCCACTGAGTCAGAGAGAAATGATGAATGGGCGGAAACTGACGGATAATGTGGTCGTTCCCAGAGCCTGTGTGTGTCTGTGGGCTTTGATGTGAATGAGAGAGAACAGGAAAATAGCTCATCTTGGCAAACCTTCCCGTCTGTAGTTCCAGCACTCGGGAAGTAGAGGCAGATGGAACAGAAGCCGGAGGCCAACCTCTGCTACATACGGTCAGGCTAGCCTGGGCTGCAAGAAAACTTGTCTCAACAAACAGAAACAGGGACAATACTGGTTCAAGTGAGAACTGTGTGTGTGTGCGCATGTGTGTATGTGTCTGTGTCTGTGTGTGTGTCTGTGTGTGTGTACACGTGTGTATGTGTATGTCTGTGTGTGTGTGCGCACATGTGTGTATGTGTGTGTGTCTGTGTGTGTGCACACGTGTGTATGTGTATGTCTGTGTGTGTGTGCGCACATGTGTGTATGTGTCTGTGTGTGTGCACATGTGTGTATGTGTCTGTGTGTGTGTGCGCATGTGTGTATGTCTGTGTGCGTGTGTGAGTCCAGGCAGTGGGGGTGGCAACCAGGGGCCAGGGTCATGTGTGATAAGGGACCTTATCCACTTCCGTTAGAGGATTAGATGGACCCACCCAAGCGTACCTGGCCATCCACCATGCCAGCCTCCTCTAGCGTGATGTCTGGCTGGGTGAGCAGCTCCCGGCCCTCTGGGCTGCCAATCTTCCAGAGGCGGGACTCTCTTCTCACTGCCAAAATCTTCTTCAGCTCTGACTCCACAAAACCTTTGAGGCAAAGAGATGGGACAGATATCTGGCCGCGGCCCCTCTCCCTGGCATGTCTCCCTAGCGCCCACAGACCTTCCGAGCCACCAGGCTTCCTGTAATGCCCACAGCAGCCAGCTCCTCTGGGGAGGTTCCCAAAGAGATCACAAGTTCAAAACTAGCAAGATAACTCTGTGAGATTGTCTAAAACAACGAAAATAAATCCCTCAGTCCCTAAATTCCATGAGATGCTCAAACAAGCTATTTGAACGATTGCACGTGTGTGCATGGCGGGGAGGGGGCATGTCTCAGAACCCTGACCGGTGACCTGGGCTTGGGATCAGAGTCTAAAGCAGAAGACAGTGCTCATAGGCCCTCGACCACCACGGACTGTGGCGATGGTGCCATCTCTAGTAAGTTGTGTCTTCAGGGCTGAGTGGAACTGGAGGGTGCTGGCAAGCCTGGAAAATCTGCATTGCTAGTTAACTGGCTGGTGTGGGGTCAATGAGGGCACATCACTGGACAGGACTGGGTGTGCAGGAGTTCTCAGAGTGTGGGGCAGGCAAAGCCTAGGAAGTCTCCACTGCAGGCCTATCCTGCTCTGTGATCTGGGCCAGCCTCCCCCACACCCCTGGGCTCCTCCTGCAGGGGCAGCGGGCAGGCCTTGCTACCAACTGCCCCAACTGCCCGAAATGAAGAGCCAGCTTTGTCATAGCAGCTGATTTGGGCAAATTACTCAGCCTCTCTGTGCTTCAACTCCTGTGGCATCACCCACTTCAGAGGTGTCAATGCACACTTTAAACATACACAATATCTCTGGGCTATTTGGGCTATTGTTGTATTATTTTTTAATGTGTGTAAATGTGCACAGGTGCCTGTGGAAGCCAGTGTTGGATTCCCTTGAGCTGGAGTCACTAACAGTTGTGAGCAACCCAACATGGGTGCTGGAGACTGAACCCGGTCCTCTGCAAGAGGCAATGAGCACCCTAACCATGAGCCACCTCTCCAGCCCTAATGATTTTTACCATGTTATTTGCCACTGAACCAATTGCTGTTGTGTGATGGCGGGAACCAGGCTTGAAGAGATGCTCTCCCGGTGTGTGTGTGTGTGTGTGTGTGTGTGTGTGTGTGTGTGTGTGTGTGTGTGTGCTTGTGTGGTCCCGGCTGGTCCCTAGCTAGGCTTGGAGGTCAACCAACAGTGCAACCATTCAGGTTGGCCACCATAGGTCCTCTGCTGCCACCTTGTGGTCAATGCTCGTTTCTTCTCTAAACCACTGACCAAAGCCTGATTCTCTGAGCCTGCCAATGTCTGGTTTGACGACACTTACCCACTGTATCTGTGGACCTAAAAGTCTTCTGCAGCGGAAACTGGAAGGTGGCGATGCATGGAGCACACAACCTGGGGTAGCTGTCCTCCTCTGCTTCCTCTCGCTCCCCCTTTTCCTCGTGGGACAAGCCATCCTTGAGAGGAAACTGAGGCACACCTGGTCTCTGATTCTGCAAAAAAAAAAAAAAAAGGATTCCAGGCCTGTGTCCCTTCCTTCAGGAAAAAAGAGGGGGTAGAGCCCGTCCCTCTCAGCGAGCCAGAGACCCTGGGACCCAGCCCCACTGACCTTGGCCATGGCTGATTTCTGGAGTTGCTTGTACAAGCCAAGGAGATAGTTCCACGGGGTGGACCCCACTTTGCAAGAGGTCAGCCTGAGGTCTCCTGTGAAGTATCTGTCACTGAGGCTGGCAACAGTCTGATGGATGCCAGCCTCAGAGGGAGGGGGGAGGGCACTGACGTGGGGCTACCCTCTCCTTCTGATGGTTTCTCTTTTTCATTTTCAATTCTTTATCCTGGGGGATGGGAGGCACATACCTGGCATGTGTACAAAGGGGTCAGAGACAACTGTATGAGTCTGTTCTTACCTTCTACCACGTGAGTCCCCAAAACCAAACTCAGGTCCTCAAGCCTTGCAATGTCTCCTTTTACCTACAGACCCACCTCACTGTCCTCTGGTCTGGTCGCTTTTTGTTGATTGTTTTGTGTTTTTGAGATGAAGCCCAGTCTCAAAGTCGGCTATGTAGCCAAGGCTGGCCTTGAACTCCTGACCTTCCTGCCTCTGCCTCTTGGGGTTCCAGGTGGGGGCCACTATACCTCTATACCTACTTTGTTGAAGGTGTTACCATGAAGCTGGGCAGACCTAGAACTTGTGGTAGTTCTCCTGATCAAGTGCTGGACAGAGGGAGTCACTGCGCCTAGCTCTGCCCTGTGATAATGGAGGGCCTACTGTGTGCCAGGTCCAGTCAGTCCCTGCACCGGGCTCTGCCCTGTGATAATGGAGGGCCTACTGTGTGCCAGGTCCAATCAGTCCCTGCACCAGGCTCTTGCCCTGTTTTACTGAACATGTACTGTGTACCGGGCCCCGGATCTAGCCCTTGACAAAGAGCATCTCACTGATGCTTACAAAGAGCCTCTGAAACGAATGCTATATTAATTTCCATCTTATAGATGAGGAATAAGAAACCCGAGAGATTCGGCCATGTTCCGTAGTCTTGTAACTTGGTATGGAGGACGTGGGATTCAAACCTCCTAGGGGAGAGGGGCCCATTTCTGCCCCACACCAGCTGTCATACTTACCAATCTCAATCAGGCAGCGTCCCTCTTCCTCCTCTCTGACGAAGGCCCCAGGGGTCAGTGCCAGTGGCTCTGGAACCCACTGTAAGCATCCTTGTTCTGCCTCCAGGGCCGGGGCAAAGTGTTCCCTAATCCCAAAGCACAGTCAGGTGGGGGGGGGGGGTCAGGGGACACCTAGAAACATGGCCAATCCCAGTCCACCTTGAATCTCTCCATAGACCTGCATGATCTGCCCTCCTCTCCCAGGTCCCTGTTCTGTTCCTGGGGTCTCTAGCAGCGGGGAGGTAGGAAGTAGGGAGCTTGGTACCTTCCACACGGGGAGTGGGAGAGAAAGCCGAGTGAGCAGACTGGAAGCGCTGGCCTGTAAAGGTGCTGAGAACAGGGCTCCAGCGCTGGCACCCCAGTCCAGCCCCTAGTACATCCCTTGTCATTTCTACAGGGTTTCCATGTGTGCCCCTGGCTGTCCTGGAACCAGCTCTGTAGACCAGGCTGCCCTCAAACTTAGAGATCAGCCTCTGCCTCCCTGTGCTGGGGTTAATTTGGTGTGCAATCCACCATCCAGCCATCTCTCTCTCTCTCTCTCTCTCTCACACACACACACACACACACACACACACACACACATTCCTACGGATTCCCTCTTTCCCTTGACACTACTTCTAGTCTTGACTTTCATTTCTCAGGACCCCTTGCCCCACCCCTTCATTAGCCATGGGCGTCCACTCATGGGCTTCAAGCCTGTATCCTGCTCTATCTGGATCATAGCCCCACCCCCACCCCGGCCACAGCCCCTCACCTGTCTGAGGCTCCTGAGGCCCCAGAGGTCTCCCCTGCTGGCTCTTCGTCCTTTCTTTTCTTCTCAGGCAGTTGTCCCAGAACCTCCCTGATTTCCTTGGTGGGGACTGATGTCGCCTCTACACCCCGGGCCTTGAGCTTCAGGGTGTCCTTGGAGGTAAGAGCCTGGGACCCTGTGTCCCCAGTGCCCAACCCAAAGGCATCATGCAGCGGCAGGTTTGAGGGGGCTGCGGAGAAGACCCTGGGTACCATGGCATGTAGCCGTGGCTCCCTCCTCCCACGACCTCCCTGGCGACCCATCCTTGAGGGGACAACATCCTGCAGCTGTGAGGAGCTGGGCCGGCTCTTGGTCAGGGACTTGTTAGAACTGGCCTTCCTCCTCACCAGGCTTCGGAGAAAGCGCAACACGGAGGAGCAGCCCAAGATTCGTGACCGTGACCGAGAGGTCCGAGCCTGGGCTGCCATCCTGAGAGGGACCCTGACTCAGGGAGAAGTCATGGCAGCCAGCCCAGGACCAACTGCTAATAGAAACCTCCAGTTGGAAACTTCCAGGAGTTCTAGAAGGCAAAGAGGTGGGGGTGGGGGGGTAACTGGAGGAAGTGGGGGAGGGGGTTGGAAGGAGAGTGGGTACAGGGAGCTAGCCAGGGTCAGGTTCAGCAGGCATGGGGCAGGTAGAGATTGAGGGAAGGTGGCAGGGACACAGGCCATGGAGGCCTGGCTGAGAGTGGACAGGGAGGCTGGGAGGGTGCAGACCCTGAGAACGGGACTCTACACACTCCTGTCTCTCTGGAGTTTATTCTGTGCTTGAGTCGATCCCTGAAGCCTGGCAGGGTCTCGGTGACAGCATAAAGTCTTTTTTTTTCTCTTCCTTTCTTTCAGGGTGTCATGTAGATCAGGCTAGCCTCCACCTCCTGCTCTTCCTGCCTCAGCCGCCTGAGTGCTGTGGCTACAGGCCTGTATCACTCACTGCCTCCAGCTCCATCCTGTTTTTTTGTTCTTGTTTATGATTTGCTTTTCACTAGAGGGAGAAGATGGAAGATGAAGGCCTGGAATCAGAGTCAGGAAAGGTAGTGAAGAGAAGGCTCCCTCCTCCCCCATCTGCTGGGACAGTGCAGGCATGGGAAGCTGAGGTTCAGCTTCTTCCAGGCCTGGCCCTTAAGGACTTTCCTTCAAGCAGCAGCTTCCCCGGACATCTGCATCCGGCGGCCATCAAAAACTTCCTCTAGAGGGAGCTGATCACTGCCGGGAGCAGCTAGCTCCTCTATGGTCACAAAGTCGCGAGGTTTCCTGGGCCAAAAGACAACCCGAGGCGGCTTTCCAGACACCATGAATTCACTGACTCGGGTTCCTGCAAGTCAGGCCTGAAACCCTGCACCTGGATCATCCACCAGCCCTTTGGGATCTTTGTCGTCAGACTGCTGAGCCATCCCACATCTGGACCAGAAGCGGGCAGGTACGCTGGCAGCCATTGCCAAACCCCATCCTCTAATCCTGGCAGCTCCGGCCCAGGGTGCGGCAGAGAGCCCTATCTGGAACCCGCTGAGGAGGGAAGCCTTGAAGTTTTCCTGGGCGGTCCTCAAAGCCATGCCGGAGGTCTAATCCAAACAGAGTTGCCTCCAGCTAAATCAGAAAGCCACCCTTCTTGCCCAGGCTCTGGTGGCCCTGGATGCCAAGCAACTGAGACTTTTGTTATCGGGAAGTAGGGAAGGATGAAGGTCAAGGACAGAGACAGAAATTTCACATTTGATTCCCCTTGCTGTCCCAGGACTCCGAGACTAATTCTAGGTACAGCCTAGTGGTTGGTTGTGGGGAACATTCATCTTGGGCCCAGCAAGTGGCTGTAATGGGAAGCCAGGTCACTTGGATGGGGGCCAGCTGGCCCAGGCCAGTACAGACTGTGGGGGCTCCCACCTGCTCTCAACAGTGAGCCTCCAGTTGGTTTTCTAGGGATGAAGTCAGAATCTCCTAACCTTGCTGGCCTGGGATTACTAAATTTAAGAACCAGGGCAGCAGCAGGAAGAGCCCCCTATTCCGGAAGGAGCTGCTGGGAAGAGACATGCCAAGCTGAGGGCTATCTTAATGAGGCCTAGCGCTCAGAGCCAAGGGGAGGGTCTGCTCACGCTAGCTCCAGCGCTGATGTGGAAGGTGAAGGGTAAGCAGCACTCCCAACCCCTTTTCAGAGAGTAGCTTTCAAAAATAGCCTCGAACCTGAGATGAACCAAGTGTGAGTGGTCGGCCCCAGGCAGGCAGAAGGCTACTGTGCTCAGCCCTAGGTGGGTCTGCACCCTCTTCACTGACAGGAGGGTCACTTCCTGAAGTGATGGAGGCAGCTCAGGGGTGCAAACAGAAAGTGAAAGATCTTGCTCGCCTCAGGAAATAACTTTCGACACCAGCAGCAGCCAGCACGGCCAATACGGTCAAAGAGGGAAATAGGCTTGGGTGTGGCATGGTGGAGGACACCTGTAATACCAGCATGTCAGTGCCTGAGGCAGGAGAATCAAGGGGTATAAGACCATCCTGGGGCTGTCTAGCAAGGGCCTGTCTAAAATAGGTATATAAATAAGCCAATAATCAAAGGAAAACAGAGTCAGCACCATGTGTAGGGAGTGTTGAGGTGCACGGTGGGAGGCAAGGTTGGGGAGGCTGTGAGAGGCCCTACAGTGTATGGGTGTGGTGGGCTGTGCTGTATGAGGTCTCAGCTCACTTCTAGATGACCTGGGAACAGACCATGAAATGAGTGCGGAGATGCATCTTAGCTGGTAAAATGCATGTCCAGCGTACCTGTAATCCCAACACTCAAATAGTGGATGCAGGAGGAGCATTTTCTGCCCCATGCTCAATTTGAGGCCAAGGTGGAACAGAAAAATCTGGGCCAGCAAGACAACTCAGCAGGTGAGGAGCTTTGCTGCCAAGTGTGGCAGCCCAAGTTCTGTCTCTGGAACCCACTCCTGAAACCTGTCCTCTGACCTCCACACATATTTCGTGACACATGCACACACACACATAAAATATATATAAATGCATGTTTGTTAGATTGGTTGGGGTGAGGGTTCCTGCTATTCTACTCCTAGAGAATTTTTCTTTCCTTTTTTTTTGAAGATTTATTATGTATACAGTGAAAGGCTGTGAGCCATCATGTGGTTGCTGGGAGTTGAACTCAGGTCCTCTGGAAGAGCAGCCAGTGCTCTTAACCTCTGAGCCACCTCTCCAGCTCTAAATACGTGTTTTTTAAAAAAGAGCTGGCCATGGTGGCACATGCCTGTAATCCCAGCACTCAGGAGGCAGAGGCAGGAGGATCTCTGTTTGTCTGAGGACAGCCTGGTCTAAAGAGTGTGTTCCAGGACAGCCTGGGCTACACAGAGGGACCCTGTGGGGAGGAGGGAACAACAGAAACAAAATCTCTGCAAGACAAATGTCTTTCTCTGATCTAGTGGCCTAGGTACTCATTTCTTTCTGCCCTGATTTTTCCAACCTGTAAAATGGATGCAGCATGAAAAGCTGCCTCTGTGCTGTGGGAATTTCCTTCCTTCCCTCCCCCCCCTTCCTTCCTCCCTCCCTTCCTTCCTCCCACCCTCCCTTCCTCATTTCCTCCCTCTCTCCCTCCTTCCCTTCCTTCCTCCCACCTTCTCTCCCTTCCTTCCTTTATTTATTTTTTGAGACTGGATCTCATTATGTAGCCTTGGCTGGCCTAGGACTTCATATATAGACCGGACTGGCCTAGAACTCGCTGTCTCCCAAGTGCTAGGATCAAAGCATGTCACACCAGGACCAGTCAGTAATGGGGATTTTCAACATACAACACAGGGTTAGCTGCCAGCCCCCGTAGGAAAACAAGTATACTCCCACCAGCCATGGGGAAGTAGACCCTGGAGGAAGAAGGCCTTCAAGGCTGGGAGGTAGCAGGCTGAGGAAGGGGTTGGCAGCCTCAGACACAACAGAAAGTCTCTATGTAGCTGTTCCCTGCCGTGGAGTGACTGTATCTCCTGGAGGCCTCGACCTCCTCACCTGGTCTCTGCCAGGCTTCCTTACGGTTCTTGTGTCTCCCCTAAGGCTTGCAACCAGGTACTGGGTTCCCATTGCTCCCAAGAGATACCACCAGTCCCAGAGGATCCCAAAGTCTTCCTGGTAGTAGGGAAGTGGGGCTCCCTCACTGCTGTCCAGACCTCTCTGGAGTCTCCAGCCAGATGTCCCCGTTTACCTCTGCTCGCACTCCTTCTTTCCTTCCTTCACTATATAGACGCACATGTAGACCAGGCTAGCCTCCAACTCACAGATCCACCTGCCCCCGCCTCCCGAGTGCTGGGATTAAAGTCATGCGCTACCACGCCCAGCCTCATCTTCACTCTTTTCTCTCCTGTCTCCACAGGGTGACGGTGCTGTCCACCAAGACCTGAAAGATGGCATCTGGACCAGGACCAGGCCCTCCAAGGGAGGGCTGTGATAACTCCCCTTCCCCTTCCGGTAAGGGCCTAGCCATCCCATAAGCACAATAGAGAGAAGGAACTGGGGCTGGTGTGGAGGGCGCGTGAGGCTTCTCTGGGCACAGGGGTGGATGCAGGCAAGGGAGAGAGGCAGAAGAGCCAGGCCTGGCGCTATGACCCTGCAGTGGGAGAAAGGAGGAAAGGACCTGACTGGAAGTGGCTGGCCTTTCTGCTCCTCTCAAGTGGATGGGCAGGGAGGTCAGGCTGGTCCCTGGACGTGGGGTTTATATCCCAGGTCTGTGTAAGCTGAGTGTGGTAGCTCATGTCTGCAATCCCAGAACTTGAGAGGCTGAGACAAGATTGGCACAAGTTTTAGGTCACTCTGTCCTACATAATAAATTCCAAGTCAGCCTGGGCTAGAGTGAGGTAGAGTGAGAGAGACCCTGTCTCAGAATGGGCTAGCGGTGGTACATGCCTTTAAGCCCAGCACTCAGGAGGCAAAGACAGGAGAATTTCTGTGAGCTTGGGGTCAGCCTGGTTGAGTTCCAGGCTAGCCAGGACTACATAGCAAGACCTTGTCTCAAAACATAAAGAAGAAACCATTCCCCTTTACTGATCCAAAGTTCCCATTTCATTTGGTTTCTTCCTGTTTCCTACACTCTAAGGACTGGGGACCATATCCACCTGGAGCTCAGGAGCCCAGCTCCGTAGCTTTATTCTGCAGTCTGGCTCCTTAGAAGAGGCAGAATAGACATTATGAGCATATATTCTGAGGGGGGCTTGTTAGATTGGGGTACACGATCCAATAACGGCTATCTACACACTGGGAGGCTGAGAGCCTGGGAGCTGCTTGGTCCAGGAAACCTCAGCAGGTCCCAGTGCAGTGCTGAAGCCCTGGAGGATTTCTGCACGGAAGCAGCAAACGTCAGGGTGTATGTACTTACAGGGGGAGGGCGGTCACTGGAAGGA
Source organism: Phyllotis vaccarum (assembly GCA_033318265.1). Classification (NCBI taxonomy): domain Eukaryota; kingdom Metazoa; phylum Chordata; class Mammalia; order Rodentia; family Cricetidae; genus Phyllotis; species Phyllotis vaccarum. The sequence continues at coordinate 102,672,347 of JARWLC010000010.1, forward strand.
AAGCTCACTACGGGGAGCTTCCCTGCTGAGTCAACCCTTCTGGGAAACACTGTCAGATCTGCCCAGAGGTGACTCTTAGATGATTCCAGACAAGATGAACACCTCCTCCCTACCCTTCCAACTATGTGGCTCAGTCCTGGGCGCCTCAGTTTCCTCGTCTGTAGGCTGGAGCTCACTTATGTGCCAGGGCTATCATGAGGAAACAGCGTGTGGAAGGAGCTGGAACGCTTGAAAGGGAGGGTGCTGGGGACAGCCTTCCCTCGCTCACTCCCAGCTTTGACCCCAGAACAGCAGGTTGCCCTGGACACAGAGGAGGTCTTTCGAAGCTACGTTTTTTACCTCCACCAGCAGGAACAAGAGACCCAGGGGGCAGCTGCCCCTGCCAACCCTGAGATGGACAATCTACTCCTAGAACCTGACAGGTAAGCTCTAGCCCCAGGGGCCCTGGGCGCCTGTCTCCCTGTCACCCTTTCCCTTCTCACCCCCATCTGCAATCTCATTCTCCTTCCAGGACATGCCTGTCCCTTGTCCCTAGTGCAGCCCCTCCTGCCCACAAACATTATTGAGGAGCGTCAGAGGGGTCCCCACCCAGGAGAATCCATTCTCAGTCTCCGACTCTCATTCCCACAGCGTCTTAAGTCGAGTGGGTCGGCAGCTTGCCCTCATTGGAGATGACATTAACCAGAGATACGACACAGAGTTCCAGAATTTGCTGGAGCAACTCCAGCCCACAGCTGGGAATGCCTACGAACTCTTCACCAGGATCGCCTCCAGGTACCCATCACTCTACCCTGCACACATGTCGCAGGCTCCCTCTTACACATAAGCTCATGTCTCTTAGGAGCTCTGATACCAACTAGTGCTCTGAGGTAGAGATGTTCCCAAGGGCCTTGAAGCCCAGCTGGGACATACCGAAGACAGTTGGGCCACCAACTTCTGGTCAACTGCAATTCAGTGACATCAAGAGGTCACTCAGTACATGACTCACATCCCGGCTTGCCACTGGCCGCCACTGGGAAAGAACCTTAAGTCAATGCTCCCACTTGCAAACCTCCTCCACAGCACTTTCAGTTTTGTTGTCTTTTTTTTTTTTTTTTTTTTTTTTTTTTTTTTTTTTTTTTTTGAGACATGGTTCCTCTGTGTAGCTCTGGCTGTCCTGGAACTTACACTGTACACCAGGCTGGCCCCAAACTCACAGAGATCTATCTGCCTGCCTCTGCCTCCCAAGTGCTGGGCTCACAGGCGTATGCTACCACTGCCCAGCTTGATTTTTATCTTACGTGTATGGGTGTTTTATCTGCATTCATGTACATGCACCACCACTTGTGTGCCTCATGCCAAAGGGGCCAGAAGAGGGCCTGGAGCTGTAGTCACAGACAGCTGTGAGCCACCATGAAGGTGCTGGTAACTGAACCCAGATCCTCTGGGAGAGCAGCCAGTCAGTGCTCTTAACCACTGGGCAACCCAGCCAGCCCCTTAGTTTTAACGTAGCCCAGGCTGGCCTTGAACTCTTGATCCTCTTGCCTCGGCCTCCCAAGTGCTGGGATCGCAGGTATGTGCTGTACTCACTGTCCCTTCACAGTCAGTGTCAGGGAAGATGTGAGGGTGAGGGTTGGAAGGGCCATGACAGGCTTAAGATGGGTGCTCAGAGCTCGCATGTCCTGTCCCTACCCTCCGCCAGGCCCCACTCTGCCCCTGTGGTCTGGGATCTCTCCTAATTTCTTCTGTCCTTTCTCTCTGCTTTCCCTCGGGCTGCCAGGCCAGCAGCATCTTTCACAGGTAACGTCCCTGCTACCTCTCTGCCCACTAGTCCCCCTCTGGACCCTCTGTACATGCTGCAGCCAGCTTCTGGCCCTCTGGCTTTCTCCTTCCATGCTGTGAACCTCAAGCTCTTCCTGGTCATCAGCCGGCCAAGGCAGACTTTCTGACCCGGATTGGCAGCTCAACCACTTAGTTTCCAAGGGGAGGGGGTGGGGAACACGGGACCGCCCTTTCTCCCCTCCCTCCACCGTAAGGCAGGCTCTCCATGATCTATGGTAATCCTCTGCACACAGCCTATTTAAGAGTGGCATCAGCTGGGGCCGTGTGGTGGCTCTCCTGGGCTTTGGATACCGCCTGGCCCTGTATGTCTACCAGCGTGGTCTGACCGGCTTCCTGGGCCAGGTGACCTGCTTTCTGGCTGATATCATACTGCACCATTATATTGCCAGATGGATCGCGCAGAGAGGCGGCTGGGTGAGTGCCTGAGGTTGGGACATCCCCCTGCTGCTCCAGTTGTCCATCCTGAACCCAACCCTTTTCTATAACCCACCCCTCTTCTCCTGACAGGTGGCAGCCCTGAATTTGCATAGAGACCCCATCCTGATTGTAGGGACAATTCTTGGCGTGGTTCTGTTGGGCCAGTATGTGATACACAGATTCTTCAGATCATGACTCCCGGGGAGCCCTTTGGGGCCTCAGCATAAACCTCTCCCTTCCCCTCTTCCCCTGCAACAGTCCTCTCTTTCCTCTAAGAACACAGATGCTTTAGACAGGTACCCTGCTTTGAGGAACCACTGCCCAGGGGTCATGGAGGAGGCACGGATACCCCAACATTGCATGGTGCTACTGGGCCCAGTCCTACCTGAATGGGGCAGACTGATGCCTTGGGAGGACAAGAGGCTGGGACTATTTTCCAGGATGTTTTTAATGGTTTTTGTTTTTTTATACTACCCTTTGAGACAACCCCCTTTTTCTTCCAAGGCGCCCAAAGTCAGAACATTGGGGGCAATGGCTCTAAGCCGTGTTCCCAGACCTCCTGCAACTTTGGAAGGTCAGAACTTCAGAGGGGACTTGAGCCCAGGCTGGCTTCCAGGATTAGGGCTGGCTGTAAGGGTGCGTTATCTGCTCAGTCCCTCCCACTTCTTCCTCACTCCCCTCCCCCATTCCATTCTGCCTTTGTGGCTGGACTCTCAGGGATTCTGAGCCCAGAGTGAGAGGGTGGAGGTGAGAGTTCAGACCACAGCTGTCTGAACATGTTCATCAAGGCCCTCCAAACCTCTGTCCCGTCCTAGTTTTCACCCACCCATCCCCTGACCCAAGGACCACTGCTCCCAACCTAGTGGGTGGGGAGACCCTCCCTTCTCCCCAGAGCCTGCCTGCTGGGGAGGCCTCCTTGACTGATTGCAGAGTCAGTTATGACAGGGAAGGGGGAGCACTCATTTGGGGGTGTCCATGCTAAAGAACGGATCTGGGTGCAGTGTGACACCCCACCCCCCGGGACCTGTGAATACTTGAACCACACCACCACCCAAGCTCCTTGTCTGCCTAGGCCCTCCTTGGGTGGGTGGGGGGTATCTTCTCTATCTTGCACAACATAGGGGAGAAAGTTCTAGATTAAGCCAAATGCAGGAAGGGGAGGCAGACGGGTCCCCCACCTCACCCTCTGACTGTGTCTGGAAATAAACTGTGCAATCCCCACAACGCCCCACCTGGCATTTTTACCCTCCGCTACCTCTCCTATGCTGGATTGTGAGAAACTGGACAGACTGGTGTGATCCTGACTTCAGACTACATTAGTCCTGATACTGAGATTCCAAAATCCTGGGTATAGGGCTGCAGGTGGCTGGAAAATCAGAACAAACCCCAGCCAGCCCTTTGTGACATTTCTACCAGCTCTTAGCCCAATATACGATGGGGCACATGTGCCACAGCATGTGTGTGTCTATGTGTGTGCACGTGTGTGTATGTGTATGAGTGTGTGTATAAATCAGATGACATCCAGTGGAAATCAGTTCTCTCCCTGCACCATTTGGGACCTGGAAATCAAACTGACGTTACCAGGCCTTTACCCACTGAACCATCTCACGCCCCTCTTATTTCTTGGCATTCCAGGCAGTTCCCCACCACAAGGAAAGTCAGAGACCCCTTGGGTGGGGAGCTGAATGGGCAGGTACACCACTCTGAGGACCCCTCCTTTCTACAAGAGCCACACCCTAAGGGTCCTTGTTCACATTCAGCCAGTTACACACACACACACACACACACACACACACACACACACACACACACACACACACACACACACACACACACACACACACACACGGCTTTTTTGATGCTAGGAGCGCTTTGGTGATGCATGGGAGCCCCTACAGAGAGTCAGCCAGGGGGGGATAAAAATAACAAGCTGGGGGCGTTGAAATGTTCTGCAATTCACAATGATTCCTGGGCACCCTGGTTTGTGTTTCTGACACCCTCCCCAGCCAGCCACATCACGTGTCAGTCCAAGAGGCCTGGTGAAGCTGCCCTTTTCACTGGCCTGGGTTGGCTCTCTGAGCTCTCGTCCACTCCCATCACCCTCAGCGTGCCCACAAGTGCTGGAGGCTGGCAGAGTGTTTGCAACCACCACGACAAGCTCAAAGCCAACACTTAAGGCGCCGTGTACCGGCTACTGAGAACTTCTTTTTGATACTGGAACAGTATGTGATGGGTGGGTGCATTAGACTCCCACCTTCCAGAAAGGCAAGCGCCTTTTTAGTCACATGGGTAGCTAAGAGCACTGAGTTAGAACCTGCCACAAGGTTACTGGCTCGAAGTTTTACCTGGAGGCAGGAGGAGAGGGTCGCTGGCCTCGTGAGTACATGCCCGCCATAGATTTATGTGGACTCTGGTCCTCCAGCGTGTGCCTACAGCCCGATGGTGAGCGTACTGCCCGAGTCCAAGATGGCCGTTGCAGCTTCAAACGCGCGTGCGTGCCCCTTTGTGGGTGGGGCCTGGGAGCTAAATTTTTCTAGACGTTCTTTGGTTTGGAAACCTAGGGCAAGGAGGCGGTAATTTCCATCTGCAACGAAGGTGAGCACCGGGTTTGGGGTTCTCACTTCCCTGGTCCCCTACACACCTAACAAAAGAGTCCATCCAAACCTCTCCCAGGTACTTTCTAGAGTTGCCCAAACCGGGGGGACGAGAAGTTAGGAGGGGTAGCATAAGAAATAGGCTGAGAGGCTGCCGGGGCACAGATGGACCCTGCAGGTGCGGCGGTTAAATCGAGAGCAGGCACTCCTACGCTTCAACATTTGTGGGTCTCCTGAAACTGTACCTTGTTTGCACCAGATACATCTGGATTTCATTCGGCTACATAGCAAGTTGGAGGTCAGCCTAAGCTACCTTGAGACCCTGTCTCAAAAAATAAATAAAAAATTAAATTAAATAATCATTAGGTGTCTATCCAAACAGTTTAATTGAAGAAAATCCTTCCCTTACCCCAAATTACTCAATGTCTGCCACATCCACCTACCACAGTACACGGTTCAGATGTAGAAGTTCTCAGTGAAAGACCCTGGTCAGTGAAAGACCCTGTTCCAAAAACATAAAAAAACGATCGAGGCTCTGGCGGAGGGCCTGAGCTCAGCTCCTGGCGCCCACGTCAGGCTATAGCTGCGTATGTTCCAACTCCATTGGATCCGATGCCCTCTCTGGCCTCCATGGGCGTCTGCACTCAGGTGCACAAACACACACGTTTTATTATTTAAAAAATAATAATAAATAGGGCCAGCATTGTGTAAAGGTGCCTGCTGGAGGACATGATGACCTGAGACTGATCCTGAGACCCATAGGATTCTGGGAGGTCTCCTTGGACCTCCAGATGAGCACCCTACACATATACCAAATAAGTATATAAATAAGCTAAACGTTGAATGTAAAGTTCCTTGAGAATGCTTTATGTGCCTAAAACTTTTTCTCATTTGACTTGTAAATCTGTCCTGTGAGGAATTTGTGCTTAGAAAATAAAATCAAGTATGTTAAATCTGTAAACATACTTTAAATATTTATAAGAACTTAATTAGCTAAGTTTGTAAGTGGTACGGGTGATGTTAAAACAAATTAATATGTCAGCCCACAGGCTAACTCTGAACACCACTCAAAGGGTGAATTATTGCTTTTTTATTATAAAAATGTATATATTATACAAAATGTACAAGCATTCTAAGTAGAGCATTAGCATATGCAAGTTAAACCTAAGAATTTAGGAAAGTATGCCTTTAAGTTTACAATTTTAACTTGTATGTATATTGAGAGTCAGAGTCCGATATGATGTGGCACAGGCTGGCCTTGAACTTGCTTCAGAGAGGATGACCTTGATCCCTTCTTCTCCTGCCTCTTCCCCTGCAATACTGGGATTTGAGGTCACAGACATGTCCCCAGCCTTAGAAACAGATTTTTTTTCTTTTTTGAAACAGGGTCTTGGATTAAAGGCATGTCTACCACACTCTACCTAGTTTTTTGTTTTTTGTTATTTTTTTCAGTGCTGGGGAATCCAGCACAGAGCCTCGTGAAGACAAAAGGCCTTCTACTGTCTCGGCTATATCACTGTTGAATTATTGCCTTTCCATTTTGAGATAGTTTCACTGTGTAGCCTTGGCAGGACTTGTTATGTGTGCTAGGCCGTCCTTGAACTCACAGAAATCTGTCTGCTGTGGCCTGATTATTTTTTTTAAATTTAAGTTAAGTATATATGTGCATGTGTGAGTGCCTAAGCACAGAAGAGGGGATCGGATCCCCTGGAATGTAACCGAAGTGCTCAGCAAGAATAGCAAGTGCTCTTAACCCCTGAGCCATCTGCCCAGCCTTGAGAAACAGTCCCTACCAATAGCTGCTTATATGATTTTGATGACTTTAAAGATGTATTCTTCAAAGGATTGAGTAAAAAGTTATTATATGGTTGAGCGGTGGTGGTGCATGCCTTTGATCTCAGCACTCAGGAGGCAGAGGCAGGCGGATCTCTTTGAGTTCAGCCCGGTCTACAGAGTGAGTTCCAGGACTGCCAGGGCTACACAGAAAAATCCTGTCTTAAAAAAAAAATGTATTCACTTATAGGGGAGATGTACATGTTACCAGGACATGTAGAGGTCAAAGGACAAGCCCTCAATAGGGTTCTTTTTTCTGTTCGTTTTTTGAGACATGGTCTCTGTGTAGCCCTGGCTGTCCCGGAACTCTCTATGTAGACCAGGCTGGCCTCAAACTCACAGAAATCTACCTGCCTCTGCCTCCCAGCACTGAGGTTAAAGCAAGTGGCCTTCTTAGTGAGGTTTTCTTGATTTATTACTAGAGGCTTCTTCTTCCCATGTGCTCCCCTTTTTCTTCTTCAGGTTGTCCTTTGCTGTTGGAATTCATGGAAGTGTTAACAATCGTCATTTCCTGTTAGCACAGTGCCTAGACTTTTCCTCATTGTCATGGTCATAAGTGACGGGGTGTCATGGTTTTCAGTCTGGCCCTGAGTCTGGAAAGGAACACTCCTGGTCCTATCTCAGCCTCTTGTCTGGCATCGGGGACCAATTCAGAGGACAGTAGCACAGGGAGACTTGGAAAGCTGGGATTACAGGCATGTGACGCCGAGCACAGTCTACTTATTTATTTTTTCATTAAGACATGGTCTCATACTGTAACCCAAGCTATTCCAGAAACCCATGGCAATCCTTTTGCCTCAGCTTTGCAAATGCTGAATGACAGATGTGAGCCACTTCACCTGCCAACAGCTGCTCTGAAGTGCATGTACTATGTTAATTATCGTCAATGCTGCTGTACAGTGACCCGGGGGATGTACCTTTATATGCTTTTATATCTGTTTAACAGTCCTCGGTCACTGTAGCAAAGCACCATGACCAAGGCAACTTTCAAAAGCAAGCATTTACTCTGGGAGCTCGTGGTTCCAGAGAGTTTAAGTCCATGACCATCATGGTGGGGGGCAGGGGAGCATGATGCTGGAGCAGTAGCTGAGAGTCACATCTGATTCATAAATAGGAAGCAGAGAGGGAACTAACTGGTAATTGTGTGAGCTTTTCAAATCTCAAAGTCTAAACCAGTGGCAACCTCCTCCAACAAAGCCACGCCTCCTAATCCTTCCAAACAGTTCCACCAACTGAGGACCAAGCACTCAAATCTATGAGCTCATAGGCGGCCATCCTCATTGAAGCTCCACAGTCCTCCATTTCCCCCTTACCCCTCTCCCTCTACCCTCCCCTGGCTATTTTAGATATTTCCCATGAGAACCACATGCTACCTGCTTTACAAGAGTAGGGGTGTGTGAGTGTCAAGTCAGGCACACCAGGGTCTCAACACAGTCTCAGAACTCTCACTAAGGAGCCAGTTAGGGTAGGTCTGTGTGGTGGTTTAATAGGACTGGACTCCACAGACTCATGTGTTTGAATGTTCGGCCCACAGGCAGGCTTTGAAAGTTCAGGTCCTCAAGCCAAGCCTAGTGTGGCATTCAATTCTGCTGCCTGCAGATCCAGATGTAGAACTCTGGAGTTTCTTCTCCAGCACCATGTCTGCCTATGTGCCGCCATGCTTCTCTCCACGCATGACAAGAATGGGTTAAAACTCTGAAACTGTAAGCCAGCCCCAATTAAATGTTTTCCTTCATAAGAGTTACCATGGTCACGATGTCTCTTCACAGAAATAGAAACACTAAGCCACTTTGTAAATCATAGTCTGTAAATTAGCTCTAGATAGTGAGGTGAGAGGACCAGGAGTTCACGGCCAGCCACAAAAAAGTTCAGTAACAATGACACAGTATGACCTGGGAAAAGGGCAAAGGCTGGCACACTCCTGGGATCTCCAACCTGCTGAGCTCACAGAGCTTACCAGGAGCTGGGGAGGTGGTTGGGAGAACCTGTTCTTGCAGAGGACCTGGCTTTGGATCCCAGCATCTATGTGGTATTTCACACCTGCCTGTAACTCCAGCTCCAGGGGATCTGGCCTGCTCAGGAACTGGCCCACATGCAGAGACCCGCGGATATAAATAAATAAATCTTTAGCTAGGCATAGTGGCACAAACCTTTAATCTCAGCACTCAGGAGGCAGATGCAGGGAGAATCTGAGTTTGAGGCCAGTTTGGTCTACATATACATAGTGAATTCTAGGCTAGCCTGGTCTACATATGCATAGGGAGTCCTAGGCTAGCCAAGCCAAAGCCACATTGTAAGACTGTCTTAAAGAAAGAAAGAAGAAAAAAAGAAAATGCCCCCAGGAGCAGTAAGACATTTCCGTGCTAGCTCATTTACTGGCCTGTAGACGGCCATTCAGGAGGCTGGGGCAGGATTATGAATCCCAGCCTAGCCCAGATTACAGAGTACAGTGTAGTCTCAGAGAGAGGTCACAGACCCTCTCACTGCCCTCCTCCTCCCTCCCTCTCTCTCTCTCTACCCCCTCCCCCTCCTCTCCCCTCCCCCTCACCCTTCCCCTCCCTCTCCCCTCCCTCTTCCCTCCCTCCCCCTTCCTCCCTCTACTCCCTCCCCCTCAGAAATCAGGCCAAGCTCCCCTGCAGCCTCTGCTAGGACTGAGCTGATACACATGACCTTACAGCTCTCCCAGAGCTCAATCTCCCTCCCACTGGCAGCTGTGAAAGAACCCAGCCTCCCTGACAGTTAGACCAAGGACAACCATGAATTATAACTTGACTTTTGTCAAGCTCTCTTGCCCGTGGGCTAGGCCGGGCTAAATCACAGGGTCCGGTGATTGCCTCCTCACACTGCTTTCATCCTTCAGAACTGAAAGCTCTCTCTGTCCCTTCACACTGTGCGTGTGGAGAGATGGCTCCACGGTTAAGAACAATTGCTGCCAGTGCAGAGGCTCTGTTTTCAGTTCCCTGCATCCACATTGAGGGCTCGCAACTACCTGTAACTGCAGCTCCAGGGGATCTCACTCCCTCTTCTGGCCTCTGAGGGCATCTGCACTCACGCACATAATCAAAAACACAAATGAAAAATATGAAACAAACATTGTGCGGTCTATAATGCAGCGTCTAACTCTCCTAACACTGCTCACAGCTGCCCAAGGCCATGAGGCTCTTTCCTCAAAATGCTCACTGCAGGGTTATGTCATGTCAGCTCCTCTTCACTAAACTGGCTTTCTGTAAGTCACAACACCCAGCACTTCGGAGGTGGAGGTGGGCAGATATGCAATTCAGGGCTATCCTTGGCTATATAGGAGTTTGAGGTTACCCTGAGTTACAGGAGACTCCATCTCAAACAAACCACAGAACACACATATAAGCACATGCATAGGCCCCTCTGCACCTCCTGCACGTGGATGAGAAGCGTGCTTCTCTCCTTCTGGTTGGCTTTTTGACCTCAGGAATTGAGCTGAAGTTTTTCCCCACCACATTGTCCTGTATACACTTAATGTCTCCAGAGCAGAAGTCCCCATGTCCACATGGTCTAGATGGCAACGGGGTATAGGGTGGAGCTTGAGGGTGACAGGCAGGCAGGCTCTACCCTAGATCCCTACTTCCTGCTGTGACCTGCTGCCTCACAAGGTGTCTGTCACAGCGGTGAGCCTTTCCCAGGTTGCTTCTGTTGGGTGTTTATTGATGGTGCTGAGAAAATTACTATCACGTCTACACCGTGGCTACGCCGTGGCTACTTCGCAGTGTGGTGCTGGCTCAAAAGGGGAAACACGTTCCTTTTGGAATATTTTCTATTGGCAATACCTACTCCTTCATTTTTATTTTTATTTTTTTAGACACAGGGTCTCTTTGTGTAGCTCTGGCTGTCCTGGAACTCACTCTGTAGACCAGACTGGCCTCAAACTCACAGAGATCCATCTGCCTCTGCCTCCTGTACCACCATACCTATCTAATTTTCTCTTTTAATACAAAGGTCTCACCCTATAGCCCAAGCTGTCCTGGAACTTATTATGTAGCCCAGGCTAGCCTTGAACTATTCATTCGTTTGTACCAGTCACCTGAGTTCTGGGATCACAGGCTTGTGCCACCACACCCAGTGATAACACTTTTTTTTTTTTTTTTTTAGTGACTACGTAGTCTTATATTATACTTAGACACTATAATGAATTTTATTCTTAACTGATTCTCTATTGTTGGACATTTATGTAACTTCCAAGCTGTTAAAATTAACCAGCATGCCAATTTATGGGAAGTCTATCTGGCAAGTAAGACCATTCTGCAAGCCGTCTCGCGTTGTTTCCTGAGAAAGCACACAAGAAACCCATTTGTATTATAGAACTCAAAAGGCTCCTGATTGGTCAGCAACTGAGTGGCATCCTTTAATGAGTGTCGGGACAAGGTCTGGTAAGGTACTGTATTTCAGCTTTCATCCAAGAGGGTCCTGGTTAGAGAGGCCTGTAGTTAACTCACCCCTCTGGGACCCTAAGTGCTGATCACCACCGTCAGGGTCTTTCATGACCATAACCTGCCTGCAGTCCTTTCTGTTCCACACAGACATGTGCCACCATGTCTCGTCTTGCAGGGTCTGAGAATCACATCCTACATTGTGCAGCGGCAAGCATCACTGCCATTTTTTCATTCACAATTTCATTTAGCTCCCAATGGCCAACTGCAGGGAAGCCTGGGTCCTCCCTGTGCCACCAGAGACTCTGATGTTCCTGAGTTGACTGTTAAAGATTGACAGAGTATGTCCCGAGAGCCATAAAGTCAAGCTCTTCTGAGACCCCAGCATTCAGAAGTCAGATGGAAGACTCTCTGTGAGGCCAGCCAGGGTTACGAGTGAGTCTCTAAACAAACAAGTTAGACCCTTGGAAAGGGTCACCAAGCCTGACAAGCTGAGTTTGGTCCCCAGAATCCGTACCAGGAGGAAAGAATGGACCCCCAAAATTGGTCCTCTGATCTCCATGGCACTTGAGTGTGCACACACATCAACCAGTAATTTAAAAAGCAACAGCAAAGCCTCAAATAAACAAGAACTGTGGAAAACCAGCCCAGGTGTGAAGATCTGAGACGACCTAGGGGAAGAGAACGGGGGGGGGGGGGGGGGGGGGGGGGGATGGGGGGGGGGAGGAGAATCGGGGGCAGGGAAGCAGAGGGGGAGCGCCTCAGTGGTGTACAAGGGGGTAAAGGTGCATGGGGCTGGGCAGGGCTAGCCGGGGAGATGGGAAGGGCTGGGGAGAGATGGGCAGAGCTGGGGAGAGATGGGGAGGGCTAGGCAGGGCTGGCAAGAGCTGGGCAGTGATATGAAGGGCTGAGTAGGGCTAGGCAGGGCTGGAGAGAGCTGAATGAAGCTTCAGTGAATGAGCTTTGGACACCACTAGGGCCTTGACCTTGATTAGAGGGACAGGGAAAATCCCTGTGTGGGTGACTGGTTTGGAATGAAGTCTCCTACACCCCAGGGCCAAGCACAGGTAGAACTGGCTGAAGAGTGTTTGCATGAGGAAGTGACTGAGAGGCTGCCCAGGTGACCTGACGGGGCTGAAGCCAAGCAGAGCACCAGAGCACTTGGTGGGTCAGAACTGGCCACAGTCTTCCTGAGCCCTGTGAATCAGTCTTATGAGGAGGCAGTGATCACAAGAGCCATCTCAGGACTCAACTGGAAGAGCTTCTTCAGAGCTTTCTTAAGTGTGGACAGTACCACACAGGGCTAAGCCTGCCAGAGGCCGGATATTCCTTTGTGTGAGCTGCCTTCCCCCACAGTGAAGGATCATGGGTAATGCTGGCCTTGGAGGTAGATTTTGGTGAAGATTATTGGTCTTCTAATTCCATCACCTCTCTACTTGCTTCATTTTTGTGTTGTGTTTTCCAGCTCTGCTATGAACTACAGAGTCCAAGACAGGGAGGTAACAGATCAGCTGTTTAGGGGCTGGAGACAGGGCCCTGTTGGCTCACAATTGTCTACAACTCCAGCTCCAGGGAATACAACACCCTCTTCTGGCCTCTGCTCCACCCCACCCCCCATAGGCGGGGATGTAAATAATAAAAACAGTAGGGTATGGTGGCACACACCTTTCATCCCAGCACTCAGTGGGCACAGGCAGTGAGTTAAGGCCAGCCTGGTCTACATATCCAGCTCCAGGACAGCCAGAGCTACACAGGGAGACCCTGCCTTAAACAAAGAAAAGATTTAGGTTGTCAGGCTTGACAGCAAGGCCTTTTACCTGATGACCTATCTCACCAGCCACTGATACTTATTTTTCAAGACAGGGTTTCCCTGTGTGGCCCTGGCTGTTCTGGAACTTGTTCTGTAGACCAGGCTGGCCTCGAACTCACAGAGATTTGGCTGTCTCTGCCTCCCAAATGCTGGAACAAAAGGCATGTACCACCACTGCCTGGTCCTGATCTTTTAAATTTTTTTAAAAAGATAATTATTTCCTTTATGCGTATTTTGCCTGAACCACATGCATATCTGATGTCTTCTGAGACCTGAACTGTAGTTACAGCCAGTTGTGAGCCACCTGTGGTCACTGGGACTCAAATCTGGGTTCTCTGGAAGAGCAGTCAATGCTCCTAACCTCCTAACCTCTCAGCCATCTCTCTCTCTTCCCTAGCCCTGTATCTTAAAAAAAAAAAAAAAAAAAAAAAAAAGTATTGAAAGTTCAAGACCTGGCAAATGCTAAACCCATGTTCTGCCAATGAGTTCCACGCCAGCCTCTTTTTTTTTTTTTTTTTTTTGAGACACTGTCTTTCACTGTGGCTCTGGGTAGCCTGGAACTCACTATGTAGGCTGAGCTAATCTCAAATCCCTCTGCCTCAATCACCCAAGTGCTGAGATTACAGGCATAAATCACCACGCCAAGCTGCTAAATTTTCCTAGAGGAATAATCTTTGGAAATGTTTCTAAAAATACAGTGGGGTGTCTTCTATTCAATCTGCCTGGGCAGATAATCTCCAGGGCTAAGATACGTTAACCCCCATATTACCAGGGCACTTTAACCTTCCGCATATGCTGAGGAATGAGGGATGATTTGCAGCGTGGGACATAAGGTGCCGTTTGAAATAAACAAGTTTAAAAGTGTGATGTCTCTGGAAAACTTAATATAAGTGTGTGTGACTCATTAGGACATCTTAAGTAACTGAGCTCTGTATGGATGAAAAATATGTCCAGGTTTACCTAAAATTAGGTGTGGGGAGTGTTACATAAACAGGAATATTTAATAATGTAAAAACCAATACGCTTTGGCATGAGCTGTCCGGTCGGAAATCACACCAAGCACACAGAATTGCATGGGCTTTCCTTTACGAGGACACTTGTGGCTCTGACTGAGGAACACTGGCTACAAAGTAGGCACCAGGAGACCAGCTCAGTCTTCCGGGTTCTTTTCAGCAGTCTATGTGCAGGGGATAGGTTGTTCTCTTGTGTGGAAGAAGTCTAGCGTGGGCAGCTCCAGGCAGCTCCCTGGCTCCAGGCTCCTGTTTTCCCATTGCGGTCTCCAGCATGTGACTTCCTCAAGGTTAACATCCCACTCCGAAAATGGCTACCTTGGCTCCTGCCTCATGTCCACAGTCTAGGCAGGAATAAAAATGAAGCCAAGTCAGCTTCCCTTAAAGCAAATGTTTGTGGGGCTGGAGAGATAGTTCAGCACCCACATGATGGCTTACAACTGTTTGTAATTCCAATTTCAGGGGATACAATCCTCTTCTGCCCCCAGTATGCTCTATGCTGAGACACCCCAACCTCTCCCAACCCCCTGGCCACTAAGCTGTTTTTTATTTTTTATTTTGAGACAAAGTCTTGTTATGTTGACCAACCTGGGTGTGAAGCTCCTCTGTGTCTCAGACTAGCCTTGAATTTTCCAGCCTCCCAAGTAGCTGGGGTTCTCACCATCTGGCCCTGCTTCTCACCGTTCTTCATCTTTATTAGAATGCAGTTTACATCATGTTGTGTTTCTTCTCACCAGAGCAAAACAGGGGAGGTTACAACTCTGAAGCGAGTCATTCTGAACACACGGAGGCTCAAAGCTGGCCCTGGGCGATTTCCCAATGACTGTGCTCCATCCTCAGAGATGAGAGGCAAACTAGGAAGGTGGGGGCAGTATGGAAACAGGTAGGAACTCACACCTGCCAGCTTCTTAGATCATCTATACTTTAGAGGCTCCCATGAACCTTTGCTGCAGCTTCTGCTCAAGCCTTAAAGATGTAAGATGTGTAAAAACACTGTTGGGGATCTACTGTATTCTGCACTTCTGACTTCATGTGGATGAACACTATGTAGTGCTTGTCTGTCTACAGCATAGAAGTTCCCTGGTGTGAGAAAACATGGATAGGCAGCTAGCCCATACTCGGTTAGAGTGTAGAGACAGCATACACAGCAGGAAAAGCTTAGGGGTGCAGTAGGTGTGGGGCCCTATTGGGGTGGGGAGACCTTTTCCTCATATCAAATAGCACATGCGGAGAAGGTGCAGAGAGGCCACTTTTATTGATAATCTGTTCCTTCAGGAAGAACTTCCTAGGAAATAAAGAAAACAGGAAGAGGAGAAAGGATGTAGAGATGGTGTTGTAGTGGGGGTTTCTTGGTCCCGGGCGGCCAGAGGACCAGACCCACAGACCTGCGCGCCAGACTCATTAGCCGCCCCTGCTGCTCAGGCCCCCAGAAATTTCTCAGACGCTTATATTAACTTCATGCTGTTTGGCCTATGGCTCAGGCACATTGCTAGCTAGCTCTTACATCTTAAATCAACCCATTTCTATTAATCTGTCTGCCACGTGGCCCGTGGCTTATCTGTGCTCCTACATGTTGCTCCTTGGGCGGCTTGCTCTATCTGCCTGACTCAGCCCCGCTTCTCCTACCTATGCTCTGATTTCTCCTCCTACTTCTTCTATGGTGCCTGTCATAGCCCAAAACAGCTCCTTTATTTAAAGATTGATATTCACAGCATACAGAAAGGCATTCCCACATCAAGATGGCTCAGGGATTAAAGGTATCTGCTGCTCTTCCAGAGGACCCAGGTTTGATTCCCAGGGACTCTTGATGCTAACTTTCTGTAACTCCAGTTCCAGTTGTGATGGCACCCTCTACTGGCCTCTGTGGGTACTGCATGCATGTGGTACATGGACACATAAAAATAAAACTTTGAAAAGATGTCAGGAACAGGGGTGAGGCTGCAGTCAGTAGAGTGTGTGCACAAAGTCCTGAGTTGAATTTCCAGCACCCCTTAAACCAGGCGAGGTGGTACATATCTATCATCATTTGTAGGTAGGAAGATCAAGAGTCCAAGGTCATCATCAGCTATATAGTGAGCTCAAAGCCAGCCTGGGCTGCAGGAGACCTTGTCTTAAAGAAGATGGGTAACTCTCTTTGTAGGATGCTCGGTCACCTATAAGTTGCACAAGGGCAGCATGGATTGTGTCTTAGCCACCTTCTACCCACTGTGAGTCTCACAGGGAGAGATGCCTTCTCCCTGAGATGGGTGTCTCCCTGCAGTAAGTGTGGGCAGCCAGGGGGTCCATGGCACCTCCTGACTCATCAGAGAAGCTTCATGGGTGTGGGAAATCAGAGATGTGAGAAGCCCTCTGTTATAACCGGAACCTCACAGCCTATCACAGTCCAAACGGCAGAGAAAGCTGGAAGGCATCACAGAACTCCACTGAGGACTGGAATAAAGATGGAGGTGAGGGGGGGGGGGTGCTAACACAGCAGAGGTCACGCTGTGAGGGGACAAAGGAAGGCACCTCCCCTTCCCCTAAATTCTGGTGGACTAGCAGGGCCTTTGCTGATTCACTCCAAGCAGAGGTGGCAAGTTGCCTCCTCCAAGGCCACAGGGTGAGCACATTAGGCTGTGTGGGCTGTCTGCTCCTGTGCAGCTGCTCAGAGCTCTGCTGCTGGGGCCTGAGAGCAGCCACAGACAATGTGGACACAAAAGACTGGGCTGGGTTCCCAGAATGATTTTTTGACAAAAGTTGGTGACCCTACAGGTCTGCCCACGGCAGTACCCTACCAACCTCTGTGGCCTGGTCCAAGGGAGGGGTCCTGTTAGATTGGGCTCCTACAGAGATGTTCCAGAAGAGTACAGTCAGGCTAGCCCAGCCCCACCAGAGGGGCCTACTAGGAAGTGTGTGAAGGCCCCAGGTCTGGGCTCTGCCATCAGGGAGCTGTAGAAAGCTGCACCCAGGCAGGGGCCACGAGTCCCACTTGAGAGCAGCAGAATGTGTAGCCTGATAAGCACAATTCTTTTTGAGACAGAAGCTCATGTAGCCCAGGCTAGCCTGGAACTTTCTATATGGCTGAGAATAACCCATCTTTTGATCTTCTTGCCTCTAGCTGCCAACTTCTAAGTTCTGAGGTCACAGACATGTACCACCACATCAATTTCAGGTCGTCCTGTAGCCTCAGTTTCCCAAGGGCCAGGATCATGCTCACTGGGAAACATATTTCAGGTCTCATTGTTGTGAAAATCTTGTTTTTTAAAGATTTATTTATTACGTATACAGTGTTCTGCCTGCTTGTATGACTGCATGCACAAAGAGGGCACCAGATCTCACTGTAGATGGCTGTGAGTCACTAGATGGTTGCTAAGAACTGAACTCAGGTCCTCTGGAAGAGCAGCCAGTGCTCTTAACCACTAAGCCATCTCTCCAGGCTAAAAAGTTTATTCTTTCCTTCTTTCCTTCTTTCCTTCCTTCCTTCCTTCCTTCCTTCCTTCCTTCCCTTTTTCCCTCCCTCCCTCCCTCCCTCCCTCCTTCCTTCCCTCCTTCCTCCCTCCCTCCCTCCCTCCCTCCCTCCTTCCTTCCTTACTTTTGGTTTTTCAAGACAGGGTTTCCTTGTGCAGCCCTGGCTGTCCTGGGACTTGATCTATAGACCAAGCTGGCTTTGAACTCAGAGATCCACCAGCCTCTGCTTCCTGGGTGCTGCGATTAAGGCCTGTGCAGCAATACCCAGTTCACTTTTTTCTAAACAACCACTGAGCCCCTGCTGTGCTGGCTTCCAGCCTGAGGAGAGTTTCCAGAGAGCTGACCAGAGCTGGTGGTCAGAATCTCCAGACTGGGGGGGACTCCAGGAAGACCCAGTTGGGACCTCTAGAGCTTAGAAGTAAGAAATCAATAGAAATATGGAGCATGAAGACCGTGAAACCAAGAGAACAGAGGAAGTGAGTATCCCAAGTGATCTTAAACAACTCACGCATATTCTCAGAGTTTGAGAGACTGGAAGTTTAACATTAAGATGCCAAGTTGTCTCCCGCACCTATGTTTGTGTGTGTGTTTATATCAATAGCTACTTTTTTTTTTTTTTTTTTTTTTTTGAGACAGGGTCCCTCACTGGCCTGCAATTTACCAAGTATACTAGGTCAGCTGGCCAGTAAGCCCCAGGGATTCATTTGTCTCCATCTCCCAAGTGCTCAGATTTTAAGTATGCATCACCCTATCTGGCTCCCCCCCACACACACACTTTTGAGATAAGGTCTCACTACGTAGCCCGGGTTGGCCTGAAATTCACTATGTAGACCAGACTGATCTCGAACTCAGATAGTGTTGTACCGTGTTGAGGGACCCCAAAGACCACCAGGGAGCTGGGTTCAATGCAAGCACATGAGGGTCAGTTTATTGTTATGGACAGGTTCAAATGAACCCGGGTCAAAACCCCTTGATACGGCGCAGCAGAGGGTTATTGGCCCTGAGCCCTGAGGTGAGGGGTTTTTAAAGAAAAGCCTACATAAGCTGGGTGCTGTATGTCTTGGCATTTCAGAATTGGGTAAAGGGGTATGCCATACAGTAGCTGTTGGCTGAGCTTTCCGGGGTGAACCCAAGCCCTGAATCCTGGTGCAAACCTAAGTTCTGAAGCTATTGGCTGTCAGGCACACTCCCAGACCTGGGCCCCCCCTCAGGCACCAAATGCTCCTTTGTAAACTTTGTAAGGATAAATTCATACCTTCACAGTAGATCCTCGTGCCTCCAATGGGCCAGCACTGACGCTGTTGGCCTAGTAAACACTGGGCCAGCTCCACAGCCTCCAAGTCTTGGCTGTGCCCAGACCTTCCTTGGCTTGTGGTTTTAAGTCTGTTCTTCAGTCTCACACGGCCTTTGCATTGGTCTCCTCTGTCCTCTGCCTGTCCTTCATGACAACCATCACTGGGGCCTTAGGTAACTAGGGATGATCAGACTTCCAGAGTTCTAACATCTGCAAACACTCCTTTTATAGATCCGGTGGAAAGGACATCAGTCAACTCACCCGAATCAAAAGAGTAGAGGAAGGGCTATCCGGCTCTGGAGAGAGTGGGCAGTCATCAAGCAGGCCTAAAGAGCTAGGATGCCCAGGGACAGAGGTCAGGATCCTGCTGTTATATAGCCTTATCCCCGCCCTCCACCTTTGAAACATTCACTCCTGGAGGGGGGAAGGAGACTCTAAGACTTCAAAATAGAGAGGGAGAGAGGGCTTAGCCATTAAGAGCAGTGTTGTTTTCTCAAAGGACCAGAACTTGCTTCCCAGTACACACGTCAGCAGCTCACCACCTGTAACTCCCGGGGAATACTCTTCTGATTTCCACAGGTGCCGCATTCACATGCACAGACACATGTCCACACGATTAAAAGTAATGTAAACCTCAAAAAGAAGAGGCCCTTCCAGGAGATGTAAGCAGTAAATGCTTAACGGATGCAGCCTTTGTGAGTCTTCAGGATGAGGCATTCTTTCTAGTGATGCAGTAGCTCAGCCGTCACCCAAGCCCTGGAGGGGCCCTTTCTTGCACTCAGCAAATTCACCGGCTCAGCATCTTAGCCTTGGGTAGAACTGCTCCTTGATATATAGTGCTGGTTCTCTGTTTCAAGCAGGTAGATGTGTGTTCGAGTCTTCTCAGGAAGAGCCATGCAACAGCCATCTGCTCACTGAGCTCCCGCCACACCTGTTCCTGTGAGGAGACGAGAGACCGATATCACAAGACTCCACTTACACAGCTTTGGTTAATGTCTTTCTGGAACCCATCATCTCAAAATGCAATGTATTCAGGATCCCTCTATGTAGCCCTGGCTGTCCTGGAACTCAGTAGACCAAACTAACCTAGAAATCAGAGATCTGCCTGCCTCTGCCTCCTGGGTGCTAGGATTAAAGGCATAAAGCCACCATGCCCAGCTGATTCGAGGCTTTTAATGGACAAAGGAGTTGACCAGCAAAATGGCAGTGCCAGGGGCAATGATCAGGAGGCACAAGAGAGCAGCTTGGTCTGGCCACAGCTGCCTTTTGCCCTCAACTCCAACATGCCCAGGCCTAGGAGGCTGCCTGCTGGTGGTACCCCCGTTTCCTGTTGTCTGCTCCTGAAGGGGGCACTGTAGACTTATGTGTGATAAGGTTCTGTGGTAGCACTGTGGGCAGGGATGTGGGGGATGTCGACAAGACACTAATTGTTATATTCTCTCCAGCCACCCTTATTTTCCTGACAAGATTCTTGTTCTTGGGTAGCTGAACTCAGTTTACTTCAGAGCCAAAGAAGAGGCAAATCTTGTTGAATGAAGACAGCCTGGGTCAGACTTGCTGACCCGGTGGCTGCCCAGCAGTGTCCACTCAGCAATTTCACATTAAAGATTGAGACACAAATATGTGGTGTGTTTGGTGAATGGCGGGCTGAAGAAGCCCTTAGGAAAGGGCTTTGGCCAGAGCTGCCCGGGTCCATATGCATATCCACATGAGGCCAAGGTTGGGGATGCTGGGCTGAGGAAGGAATGGCGCCCAGAGACAAGTGTCTGAGGGACAGGCAGTCTTTCAAGCCTGGGATTATACATGTGTGTTTATTTTGTTTTCTGAGATAGAGTGGCTAGCCTGGAACAGGCCATGCAGACCAGGCTAGCCTTTAACCCATAGCAATCCTTCTGTGTCCCACACTCAGCCCTTAATCTAACCAGTGACCTCATCCCAACTTTCATGTAAACAAATGGAGAGAAGATGAGCCACTCCTGTTGGTCTGCGTCTGTCCTTCAGCATCTACCCCAGCATATCTGTGCTCCACCCACCCCTTCCCTGGGTCCGGCTCACCTTGAGATTGGAGAGCACAGGAAAAGGGGAAGGAGAGGAATGAACAGCACTCCCACCAAGAGCCCAGGAGAAGCTTGAAGCATGGGGGCGGGGGGAAATAGAACCTAATTTAGAAATAAAGCCTTCATCAGAACCGTCCTCCAAGCCAAAGGCCCCAGAGGAGAGTGGTCCTCCACAGTCAGCACAGCACAGCCTTCCACCCTGGAAGGGGGGTGGGAGTTCTGAGTCTTGAAGCCCTGTGAGAGGTGATGAAAGAGAACACGGTAAAATCTAGAATTGCTAGAAAGCCACAAACTCCTCCGAGCTGCCAAACATAGAAAGTGGGAAGTCAAATTATTAGTGCTGGGAATGAAAACCGGGTCATGTGTGCAGATCTCTAAAGGGAGGCGATAACATTCACTTGGAGCCCCATGAGCCAGGTGCTGAGCTGAGCAAACCGCTCTTAGGATTTCATTTTCCCGTCAACCTGAGGAGGTGGGTCCTGCGTCTGTCTTCACAGTTAGGGAATTCTCTAAGTCACTGGCCCAAAACTGTCTAGTGAACGGGACACACACACAGACGCTGGCCAGTCAAGATGGCTCAGCAGGCAAACCCACTTGTCATCAAGCCTGACAGCTTGAGTTTGACCCTCAGGACCCACATGGTGGGGAGAAGGGAATAAAGTCCTCTGACCTCCACACATTGTGTCTCATGAACACACACACACAATGCATAAAAATGTAGTAAGAATTAGAGAGGGGAACTGAAGAGAGAGGTCGATGGTTAAGAATCAACGCTGTTCTTCTAGAGGACTGGCTGAGGTCTCAGCACCACTGGGTGGCTGGAACCCTAGCTTCAGAGATCCCACACTGGTTCTGGTCCACCCAGTCACCTATACAAACCTGGCATACACATATGTGCATGCACATCATTTTTTTTTTTTAAATTAAAAGAGAGAAGGGATTTGATCATGTTTTTCACTCACAGCTCCAGACTCCACAGCCACCCACCCAAGTCCTGCAAGTTGATCTTAAGCGTTTCTCACCTGCCCAGGCTGTATCCTAAAACATCCCACTTATCTACCTATCTACCTATCTACCTATCTACCTATCTACCTACCTACCTATCTATCTATCTATCTATCTATCTATCTATCTATCTATCTATCTATCTATCTACCTGTCTATCTACCTATCTACCTACCTATCTACCTATCTATCTACCTATCTACCTACCTATCTATCTATCTATCTATCTATCTATCTATCTATCTATCTATCTATCTATCTATCTAGGCTTCAAACTAGAGGCAGACTTCCCACTTCAGCACCCAGGTGTAGGGGGATTATGGTACATTGTAAATAATTTTCCCACCTACTAGTTTAATGCTGATTGGCTGAAGGCATACAGGAAGTATGGGTGGAGCTACCAGACTGGGAAAACTCTGGGAACAGGAAGAACAGAGCAGAGATGCCACAGAGATGCCAGAGAAGCCACAGATGCAGAGGACAGCTATGCTGCTCTGAGAAAAGATACCAAGCTGCATGGCTGAACAGATTAAGATTCATGTGTGGGAGATTGTTGTTACATTGTAAATAATTGCCCCACCCACTGGTTTAATAAAAAGTGCTGATTGGCCAAAGGCAGGCAGGAAGTGTGGGCGGGGCTACCAGACTAAGAAAACTCTGAGAACAGGAAGCACAGAGCAGAAGGCCAGAGAGAAGCCAGAAGAAGCAGAGGACAACCATACTGCTGTGAGAAAAGGTACCGAACGGCATGGCTGAACAGGAAGAATCATGGGTTAGATGAAGGGTAGAGAGCTAGCAAGTGATATGCCTGAGCCTTAGGCCGATCAGCCTAAAACTAATGAAAGCATCTGTGGGTCTGTGGGTCCTAAACCTTGAGGTTAGGCCCGAAAGTCCGGGCTAGAAACCTCGTACTACAATCATGGGTTAGATTAAGAGCAAGAGCTAGCAAGTTATATGCCTGGGCCCCAGGTCAATCAGCGTACAATTAATGTAAGCATCTGTGTGTTTCAGTGGGACTCTACAGTCAGAAAGTCCGGGCCACAAGGCAAGACCAGAAATTCTGGGCCAGAAACATAATACAACACCCAGGTGCTGTGTTCCCAAACAGGAAGCACACAGCATGCTCTGAAGCTGTCTATACTTTTTTCTGTGTTGGGGACTTTCCCAGGCTGGACCAGCTCAACCACTGAGCAGCACCATCACTTCCTAACTGCTCCCTCTCTTATGAAGGTCTTCCTGTGTCACACAGGCTAACCTGGAACCCAGATTCCTTCCCATAGGTCTCTCTGTGCTGGGATTACAGCACACACCAAATACCTGGCAACTTCTATTTTCCTGAGTGAGAGGCTGACCTTGAACTTCTAACAGTTCTGAGTCTACCTCTTGTGTGCGGCTAGAATTTCACCTCTATATTACCACATCTGGTTTATGTGTGCTAGGGAATAAACCCAGGGCTTTTTGTTTTGTTTGAGAAAGAGTCTCACGATGAAGTCTTGAAACTTACTATATGGACCAATCTGACCTCAAACTCAGAGAGGTCTGCCTGCCTCTGCTGCCCAGGTGCTGAGATTAAAGGAGTGTGTCACCATGCCAGGCAATGACAGTTATTTTTATTTTGTTATTCTCCCCAAGATTTTTTAAAACTATTATTATTAATAATAATTTGTCTTTATTTGAAGGCTAGAGGATAACTTTATGGAGTTAGCTGTTCACATGTCTGTGGGTTCCTGATTTAACTCAGTTTTTCAGAATCACTCAGCTAGGTCTTTGGTTATCCAGTGGGCCATCTTGCTGGCCAGAGGCCAGGGCTTTAGCCATGCTGGACAAGCCTTCCACCAACCACACCACATCTCCCTGTCCAGACCTAGCAATTCCTGTTGTCATCACTGGGAATTCAAGCCAGGGCTCAGCACACACCTTGCACCTGGTCTGCCACTGACAGTCTCCAGTCTCCCCATTTTGTGTCCTTTAAAAATGAGTGATGCTCACAATTTATGGTATGGCACTCCCCAGGTGAGAAACACTGCCTGCTCTTTCCCAAACCCACTGTGGAGGCCAAGTATGGGGCCTCAGCAGGGCTTTTACCACAGTCATCTGGGGTCATAGTAAGAGTCTTTTTAATGCGTATGGATGGTTTTTGTCTTGGTGTACATCTGTGTACCATGTGCATACAGTGCCTTCAGAATCCAGAAGAGGGTGTCGAAACCAGTTACAGATGGTTGTGAGAATGCAGGAATCAAACCCAGGTCCTCTGGAAGAGTAGCCAGTCCTATAAACGGTTTAGCCAATTCTCCAGCACTCTCTCTAAAAGAGTTATTTTATCTTTAATTGTGTGTGTGTGCACATTAGTGCAGGTTCCCACTGAGGCAGGAGGCATCTTATCCCCTGGAGCTGGAATTACAGGTGCTGTGAGCTGCCTGATGTGAGTGCTGGACACAAACTTGGTCCTCTGTTATCTCTTCAGCCCCAAGAGTGAGGAATCCAGAGTACCTCAAGCCGGGAGGTGGTGGTAGCACAAGCCTTTAATTCTAGCACTGGGGAGGCAGAGGTAGGTGGATCTCTATAAGTTTGAGACCAGCCTGGTCTACATAAGCAAGTTCCAGATCAGCCAGGTAAAAGGTAAAAGCCCAGAGGCAAGAAACAAGCCAAGCTAAGGCTGGGCATTTATAATTAAGAATACACTGCAGTGTGTGATTTACTTAGGAGCTTGGTGGCAGCCCCCAAAAGAGTAAAAGCAAACACCACCACAAGGCCCATCCACGTATCCTTCAAGTTGAGGCCTGGGAGAACCCCTTGAACTCAGGAGTTTGAGGCCAGTTTGTGGGGATGAGAAGTGTCCACAGCAGGAGGGATCTGTAAGGCACTGTATGAGTTATAGCCTAAATTAGAGCCCTATGACCTACTTAATAGCTCTACTACTCTACTAAGCTCTGAGACTCCTGCCCCAGGCTACACTAAGGAACTTTTATGCTCTACATTATGTTGCACAAATAAAGGAAACTCAGGCTCAGATCTCTGGGAAAGGCAGAGATATCAGAGAGTAAACACCATAGTCAGATCTCACCCAGCTGTCTTCCAGCTTCCTCAGCCTCACTCCTCCTGGCTTCTTCTGCCTGCTCTGTCTTTCTATGCCTGCCTTAAATACTCTCTTCCTCAGTTGTTTCACATCCAGGTTAAGATTAAAGGCATGACACCACCACTGCCTGCCTGGGAGCCTGGAACTCCTGTGAACTAAAATGACCTCAAACTCAGATTGGATTAAGGGCGTAGGTCACCACTCAAGGATATTTTCTGTGCTGGGATTAAAGGTGTGAGTTACCACTGTCTGATCCTCCTAGACTGACTGTGGATAGATCCCTCTGATATCTCTGACTGTTTTTATTGTATTTGAAAATATCCCCACATATCCCCTTTTGTGTCAAATTTAAAAAAGAAGGTAATAGCTAACATAAGAAAAACCATATACAATAGGTACAATAATTATATACAATATATACAAACAATAAATGAGTAATGTCCAGTCCATTAATAATTGACAATTCAAAGAAAATATTTCATTAATTATCATATTTTGATGAGTCCAAAGGATTCTACCTAATTCAGTTCCTAACTTGTATTACTAACTAAAAACTATTATTTTGATGTCTCTTAAACTTACGCACTTTAACTTCAAAGTTTCTTTTCTAAAACTGCCACTGGAAAACTATAACTGTCTAATCTTCAATTACCTCAGAGACCCAAGAAGGAAATAATATTTACCCAAGTAAACAGAAAGTGCAAGCAACTTTCAAAAACTAGAAATGACAGAGATGACACCTATCTGCCTGGACAGTCACCCAAAGTTCCTTTATAAAGTTGGGGCATCCATCTTCAGTCTATAGGCCCAGAGTCTTTTTTCATTTCAGTGAAGCAGGAAATCTGCTCTGCCCATTCTGGCACAGTTCATCAGTCGCTTCTCCTTGTGTCCTGAAGAATGTCTGACAGTTTTCTCTGAAAAGCAGGAACCTGAAGGACCATCTCAGCTTGTTCTGTCAAAGTTCAGAGGTCACTTTCCTATGGAACCTGCATGTCCAGTTTAAACAGCACACTGTTAAGCAGTCAATACAAGGACAGGTTCTTGTCCAGTGACTAACCGTTGCCACAAGGAAAGTAGACTCCATATGGAGTTTCTTTGATGCCCATTTTTCTCTTGAAGTAGATTGGTGCTGCCAGGAGCAGACCTGTCTCAATGTCTAGAAAAGTCTAAGTTCTTAAAATATGTTAAATGCTATATTCTATGGATCTCTGAAGTGTTTGAAGAAGACCTGTTCATCTAAAATATATTTGTTTGATCTTGAAAACATATCTACTATGATTATGTTTGAATGTAATGTCTAACTACTAACTTGCATTACTTTATATTCTAATTAGTTGGTAATAAAAACTTTCATGGACTAGCAACTTGTATTACACTGTTAGATGAACTGAATAAGTATAAGACCTTGAACAAGCATAGAGATATATGTTCAGTAACATGATTAATCTCAATATACACAATTCTTTCCTATTTTTTCAATCTGGTTCCAGGCATTTAAAGCTGCCATGCAACATAAATTCAGAGTATGTTCATTATATAAAGACTGCCTTTCAATATCAGCATAATCTCCTTCCTCAAGAAGTTGCTCTTGGGAGACTTCTATGCCTCTGGCCCTGCTTCTTTGTTCTATTGTTTTTGCCTCCTCCCTCCATCATGATTTCTATTGTATAAGCGGCTCCGCCTCTAACACAGCTGTAACCATATCTAACCAATCTTTAGGGGTGACCCAGTAACAGTAAGACCAGGAGTTCAATATTTGTTCGACATAATGGTGAATGCATCCTATATGTTACAATTGCTTCTTTTACTCTCCATAATTCCAGCATTTGTACTGGAGCACAACTAGCTTCTCTATCATCTTTGTCATTCTTCATTTTTTAAGGTTACTGGGTATATTAATGTTGCCTGTTTTTGTCTAATTTTAGATGACCTTGATGAATTTGGTTCTTCATATTCCTCTGTTTGAATTTGAACATTTTTGTGTTCTCTCTCAACAGGCTTTTTAAAGACCTTTTTCTTTGGATTTACATTAGTCAACTTTTTCTGTGATATCAAACAATAAATATTCATAGTGAATAGTACGATAAACATTATGATAGTCCCATCTACCTTATTTATCTTTTCCTTTGCTGGTTTTAATACCAAATCGTCTATCGAAAGATCACAGAAGGACCAAGCACCCTCCATTGCTTTAAACAAATTCCCTTTTTTTTTAAAAAAAAAAAATTGATTTACTCACTGATTGTTGTCTGTTGATGATTCAATTGTTGTGAAGTGGGGCAGCTACCTAGTGTGATAGCAACCCAAGGAGGGATCCAAAAAGAAAAAAAGAAACAACCCACCAGGAGAAAGAGGCCACTGTCTGAAAAACTTACCCAGATGAGAGTGAAATGGAAACACGTGTGTCTGGTCTGCCTAAGACTGGAGGCTAACCCAGAACAGAAAGCCTAGCCACTAGTAATTACTCCTCTGGCCACGTATTGTTCTGGCTGGCAAGTGTTGTTTTTTGGGTAGGGAGGGGAGGAATTCGTGCCCCAAAGTTGGATGCCAAGTGTTGCACAAATAAAGGAAACTCAGGCTCAGATCTCTGGGAAAGATATTAAAGAGAGTAAACACCACAGTCAGATCTCACCCCGCTGTCTTCCAGCTTCCTCAGCCTGGCTCCTCCTGGCTTCTTCTGTCTGCTCTGTCTTTCTATGCCTGCCTTAAACACTCTCTTCGCTCAGTTAAGGTGTGGCACCACCACTGCCTGCCTGGGAGCCTGGAACTCCTTCTGTAAACTAAGATGACCTCAAACTCAGATTTGATTGGATTAAGGGCAAGGGTCACCACTCCCAGAATACCCCCAGTGCTGGGATTAAAGGTGTGAGTTTCCACTGTCTGATCCTCCTAGACTGACTGTGTGTAGATCCCTCTGATATCTCTGAACGTTTTTTATTGTATTTGAAAATATCCCCACAGCGTTGGGCTTCTTTGGGAGCTGCTCCCACTGGGGTCCTGTGCTCCTCAAGAGCCTGAGTATGGGTCTCAGCACCGATCTATAGACAACCTGCTCCCTATCATTGTTTCCTTACTTTTGTAACAGGCATGTGGCTCAGATGGTGGACACTGGCCTAGCATCCCCAAAGCCATGGTTCCATTTCCAGTGCTGTATAAACCAGCTATAGTTGGGCACACCTGTTACCCCAGCACCAAGGAGATATAGGTAGGGGATTAAAAATTCAAGGTCGTCTCAGCCACAGAGATTCCTAGGAAGACTGGAAGACAGGGAATTGTTTTGTTCAGTCAGACATTTAGAAGGGAAGATCAAACAGTGAAGCTTCTCATGGGTCTGGAAATTCAGATTTTAAAGAGGGGGAACCAGGCAGGAGCAGACATCCTGCTTCTGCAAGGTGACTCCCGAGACGCCACTGCTTATGTGAGGAGCTAATCCAGGGCCCACAGGGCAAGGGTCAGCCTCAGTTTCCAGCAAGGTTCATGTCTCCAGGTGTCTGTGAAACTCTGATCTTCTTGGGATCCAAGGTTAAAACTTGCAGATTCCAGGGTCTAGGACAGGTTGACGTAAAGACCAACACTGACATACTTTCCTTGGTGATCCTGTTGCCCGTGACTGATGCGCAGGAAGTGACCCAGGAGGATTAAAAAGAAGGATCCCTTTCCTCACACCTGAGGCCCAGTGAAGAGCCGCTCTGTGACCTGCCGCATGGCTTCGTTTACACGCTTTCCACACAGCCTGGAGAGATGGCTCCGCGGTTAAGAACACTGCCTGCTTTTGCGGAGGACTTTGGTTTATCTCTGAGCACCCACATGGTGGCTCACAACCATCTATAACTCCACTTCCAGGGGATCTGATACCCTCTTCCAACCTCCACCGGCACTGAGCGCACATATAGGGCACATGCAGACATGCAGGCAAAACACACATATGCAGAAATAAAATGAAATCATCTAAACAGCAAAAGAAGGCCCACGAGCTCTTCACACGCAGAGGCTGTTAGAACACATGGCACTCACGCCGCTCATGGGAAGGCTAAGTCCGGGAGAACACTGGGCAAAGGTCCCTGTTATTTCTCCTCTTAGCTCAGGCCCCCATTCCAGGATACTGAGTTATTTTTGTACGCTGATTCTGTCATCCGGCACTTTACTGTCCCAGTTTCTGACATCTGAAACTTTGATTATATGTCATCCAATCCTCGTCCATGTCACCACTCAGAATGCTGAGCACAAAAGGATGGAGACCCCAGTCCTAGCCCATGCCCCCAGATTGCTCTGCGTGGAAAGTGAGCAGTTCTCTAAGTCTGGCTTCTGAGCTGAGAGCAGAGAGATGGCAGGTTGAAATAGGTTCTGAACCCTTCGGGCATCCTCAGCTTCTCAGAGGAAACATAACATCCATGATACGAGACAGCTCACACTCCGCTTTTCAGGCCAGACACATCCCTTCTGGATTCTCTCCCTACTCCTGAGTTAGGCCACAGCAGAAGAACACTGACTGGCAGAGGTGTCCTCTGACCTCTGCACATGCATCCCATGGCACACGCATGACTGCTTTGGCTTGGTTTTCAAGACACGGTTACTTTGTGTAACAGCTCTGGCCTACTGAAGCTTACTCTGTAGACCAGGCTAGCTGTGGCTGGGACTCAGAGATCTGCCTGCCTCTGCCTGGTATTAAAGGTGTGCTCCACCATCCCCTGGCCCATGACTGCTCTTGCACATATCATACACACACACACACACACACACACACACAAACTTTTAAAAGAAAATAGAGGCCTAGAGAGTTAACTCAGCACATAAGACTGTTTTCATCTCTTGCAGAGGACGGGAGCACAGTTCACAAATGCCTGCGACTGAATCCAACTGAGGATCCAACTCTCTTCTGACTTCTGTGGGCACTTAACATAAGTGTACACATATACACACATACACACAGGAACACATACACAGGAACACATATGCACAGGAACATATACATACATACATAAAATAAATCTTCTAAAAGGGAAAATATTCAGCCGGGTGTGATGGCACACACCTTTAACCCCAGAACTTGAGAAGCCAAAGCAAATGCGTCTCTGTGAGTCTGAGGCCAGCATGGTCTACAGAGTGAGTACCAGGAAAGTAAGGGATACACATGAGACCCTGCCTCAAACAACAAAAATTTTAAAAGAAAGAAAAATATTGAGAGAGAGAGAAGAAGGGAGGGAGGGAGGGAAGGGGGGGAGGGAGGGAGGGAGGGAGGAAGGGAGGGAGGGAGGGAGGGAGGGAAGGGGAGAAGTAAAGACTATGGAGGTGGGTCAGTGGCTGCAACTCTTACCACACAGATGCGAGAATCAGAGTTTAGATGCCCAGAGACCCATGTAAAGGCCTAGAGGGCAGGGCAGCCAGGCTGTACCTCCAGCTCCTGAAGGCAGAGACAGGGATCCCCAAAGCAGCATGCCTGGGGAGGTTACCTGTGCGGTAAGCTCTAGGTTTGAGTGAGACCTGCCTCAGTGAATAGAACAGCAGAAGTTGAGGGAGGGGATGACCTGGTATCACCCTTGGGAGTTCAAGTGCATGAGCCCCTGGACACACAAGTTCACCATGTGTATAATGTGTGCACATACATGCACATCACACACATCGAAGTCAAAGTGGGAAATGCAGGAAGCAAATAAAGGAGAAAGATGTAATTTTATCTTTTAAATTTATGTCTGTAAATGGTAAGCTTGAGGCCGGATGCCAGAAGAGGGTGTTGAAGGTACTGGTTATAAGCTCCTGGCTTGGCTGTTGGAAATCATATTCTGGTCTTCCACATGACAGCAAGTACTCCTGTGCTATCTCTCAAGGTCCTGTATTTATTTATTTTGTTTTTGGTTTATTTGAGACTGAGGCTCATTATATAACCCAAACAAATGTCAACTCATGATCCTACTGGCCCAGCCTGAGTGCTGGTGTCTCAGGTTTGTGCCATCACACCTGGCACCCTACTTTGTGCTACAAAACAAGGAAAATGAAGAAAGGATGGACCAGCTTATATGACGTGACTAACTTAGAAAAACAGGGAGGGTCTCGTACAACCTGGGCTAGCCTCAAACTTGCTGACCTTGCTATGTAGCTGAGAATGGCCTTGATCCCATGTGTCCACCTTCTGAGTGTTGGGATTGATTACAAGTGAACGCCATCACACAAGTTTACATGGTGCTAGGAACAGAAAGAAGTCAGGGTTTCCCACAGGCTAAGCAAGCATTCTACCAACCGGCTCAGAAAAACAAAACAGTCTCCTATTATGGAGACTTATGCTGGGAGCTGAAGAGACAGTTAAAAGGCAGAGCATTACTGCTCTTCCCGGTGCTGATTCCAGTACACACTGCAGCTCACAACCATCTGGAACTCTATTTCCAGGGGATCCAGACCCTCTTCTGACCTCTGAGGGTACAACATACACATGTGGTGCATATACAACGTACACACATGATGCACACACACTGTACACATGTGGTGCACATACAACATACACACGTGTGCACATACATACACATGTGGTGCACGTACAACATATATACGTGGTGCACATACAACATATGCATGTGGTGCACATACACACGTGGTACACATACAACATACACATGTGGTGCACATACATACATACACATGGTGCACATGCACACATGGTGCACATACAACATACACACGTGGTGCATATACATACATACACATGGTGCACATACAACATACACATGTGGTACAGAGGCAAGAGGGTCTCTGTGAGTTCTATTTATCCTGGTCTCCATGGCAAGACTCAGGCTAGCCAGCTACACAGTGAGACCTTGTCTCAAAACAGGAACATTGACAAAGGGCTACAGAGATGGCACAGTTGGTAAGAGCTTACTATATAATGGTGGCTCAATCCTTTAATCCCAGCACTTAGGAGACAGGAACAGGCGGAGCTCTGTGAGTTCGAGGCCAGCCTGGTCTACAGAGAGTTCCAGGACAGCCAGGGCAACACAGAGAAACCTTGTTTGGGGGGAGGGGGATCCAAGTTCGGTTCCCAGTACCCATGTTGTGAGGCTCACAATCACCTGAAACTTCAGCTTCAAGAGATCAAAGACCTCATGAGCACACACATTCGCACATACACACACACAGATGCATATACAAGGACTCCTGATGCCGTGGACCTCCCTCCCTCTGCAGGAAGAAGGCTCTAGAAGAGATGCAGCGGGAGGGGCCCAGAGCATACACAGGCAGCACCCGCCTGGGCCCACGAAACAGGGCTGAGTTGGCTTGCTTCCATAAGCTTGTGCTTGCAAGCTCCCTATTACCAGCTTAGAGCCGCAGGGGTGTGCTCCGAGTGCCTGGCGCCCAGCTCAGAGGCACTTTACCAGGCTGCAGAGGCCCTAGGGGCTTCTCAAAAGTAAGCTGCCTGTTAATTGCTTTCTGTGGTATATAAACAAAACCCCAAATTAGAAAAGAGAGGGAAAATAGAGTATGAAAATTCCTCTACTTAAAATGGTAATTCTTTTGTAGTTTTATGCATTCTTTTTCCCATTCCATCCATTATTTAATACATCTTTATGATACATGGAAGTAATTGGCCTGATTCAAAATTAAAACTGGGAAAAATACATATGTGGGCCAAGTAGTGGTGTGTTTTCCCTCTACTAGTCTTTAGGGAAGGGATGAACCTGATAACCACTCGGACCTATTCTAAGCGGAGTTTCCCAATTAGCCAAGTTAATGACTTCCTTGCTGTTGTGGCTCTGCAATTAAGCACACTACTTCTCCATTACAGAAAGGCAGAGGAAAGCAGGCAGGATAGAGAATTTTAAAAACCACTTATTTCTACGGATATTTTGCCTACATGTATAGCTGGGCACTATGTGTATCTGGGGCAAGAGCAGGCCAGAAGGGGACTTTAAACGCCCTGAGACTGAGTTACAGACTCAGTTGTAAGCCACCACAGGAGTAGAATCAAGCCTGAAACCTCAGAAAGAACAGCTGGGCCACCTCACCACCCTGGGTTTGTTTTTTAAGATTTAACAAACTTATTTACTTTTATTTAATGTGCGTTGGTATTTTGCCTGTATGCATGTCTGTGTGAGGGAGTCAGATCACCTGAAACTAGAATTATAGACAATTGTGAGCCACTGTGTGGGTGCTGGGAATTGAATCTGTGTCCTCTGGAAGAAAAGCCAGTGCTCGCTCTTAATCACTGAGCCATCTCTCCAGCCACCTTTAAGATTTATTTTTATCCATGTGTATGCATATGAGAGTGTGTGTACCATGTGTGTGCAGGTGCTCACAAAGGCCAGAAGAGGGCATTGGATTCCCTGAAGCTGGAGTTATAGGTGGTTGTGAGCTGCCTGCTGTGTGCTGGGAATTGAATTCAAATCCTTTACAAGAGCAGCAAACAGTCCAGACTCTAGTTTTTGAAGATTTATTTTTGATTGGATGTGTGTGTGTGTGTGTGTGTGTGTGTGTGTGTGTGTGTGTGTGTGTGTGTGTGTGTGGCTATGTACATGTGATTACAGACACCCTTGGAGGCCAGCTGGAGTTACAGGTGGTTTGAGCCACACATCATGGGTGCTGGGAACTGAACTCTGGTCCTCTGCAAGTTTCTTAAATGCTGAGCCATGTCTACAGCTCTTGAGAATTTTGTTTGTTCCTAGGGTCTTATTACATAGCCTTGGCTGGCCTGGAAATTCACTACGTAGACCATGCCAGCCTCCCATTTATCCATCACACCTAGCTTCCTCAGAGTCCTTCTCTTGTCTTGCTTTGAACAAATCTCACTGATCCCTGACAGGGTTTGATAGCTTACCCCTGAAGCTCCTGTGAGCATCTCTGTGATTCTTACATAATTTGGACCTTGCTTGTCTTACTGCCAGTTCCTTTCCACATGATTTCATTTCTCCACAGATTTGACACACACTTTCATAAAAACAAATTGAACAGAACCTTGCAGTAGCCTAGGAATGTCTATCGCAAGGCCATCAATTGAGCTCACAATCTGAAATAAAAAAGCACATAAGGCATATGCCTTTAATCCTAGCACTCAGGAGGCAGAGTCAGGTGGATCAATTTGAATATGTGGCCAGCCTGAGCCACATAGTGAGTTCCAGGCTAGCCTTTGCTACAGAGTGAGATCTTAGGGGGGAAAAGAGGAAGTACACGGAAATTAATCCCCAGTGAGTTAAAAGCACACTTATAACAACAAAGAGCAAGAGGAACCCTGGGTCTCCAGAGTCACAAGCTGTAACTAAGGCTGGGCACGGAGATCCCAGCACTCAGTTCAAGGTCATCCCGATACAGGACAAGACTGAGCCAGGCCTGGGCCACCTGCTCCCACCAAAGAATTCTGGTGAGTAAAAGAGCTGTTCCAAAACTGTGTAAAGTATGAGCAGGGAGGACGAGGGGGGAGGAGGGAGGATGAGGGGGGAGCAGGGGGAGGAGGGAGGATGAGGGGGAGGAGGGGGAGGAGGGAGGATGAGGGGGGAGCAGGGAGGATGAGGGGGAGGAGGGGGAGGAGGGAGGATGAGGGGGGAGCAGGGAGGACGAGGGGGAGGAGGGGGAGCAGGGAGGATGAGGGGGGAGGAGGGAGGATGAGGGGGGAGGAGGGAGGATGAGGGAGGATGAGGGGGGAGGAGGGGGAGGAGGGAGGATGAGGGGGGAGCAGGGAGGACAAGGGGGAGGAGGGAGGATGAGGGGGAGGAGGGAGGATGAGGGAGGATGAGGGGGGAGGAGGGGGAGGAGGGAGGATGAGGGGGGAGCAGGGAGGATGAGGGGGGAGGAGGGAGGATGAGGGGGGAGGAGGGAGGAGGAGGGGGAGGAGGGGGGAGGGGGAAGAGGGTTAGCAGGGAGGAGGATGGGGAGGAGGGTTAGCAGGGAGGAGGATGGGGAGGAGGGTTAGCAGGGAGGAGGATGGGGAGGAGGGTTAGCAG
This sequence comes from Phyllotis vaccarum, assembly GCA_033318265.1. NCBI lineage: Eukaryota > Metazoa > Chordata > Mammalia > Rodentia > Cricetidae > Phyllotis > Phyllotis vaccarum. Next base: position 102,707,034 of record JARWLC010000010.1, read on the forward strand.
GGAGGAGGATGGGGAGGAGGGTTAGCAGGGAGGAGGAGGGGGGAGGAGGGAGGATGAGAGGGAGGAGGGGGAGAAGGGGGAGGAGGGAGGACAAGAGGGAGGAGGGAGGATGAGGAGGAAGAGGGTTAGTAGGGAGGAGGGTTAGCAGGGAGGAGGATGGGGAGGAGGGTTAGCAGGGAGGAGGATGGGGAGGAGGGTTAGCAGGGAGGAGGATGGGGAGGAGGGAAGCAGGGAGGACGAGAGGGGAAGGGGGAAAGTGCTGGTCACAAACTCATTCAGTGACTATTTCTGGCACCAACTTGACCAGGCCCTATTCCCGACTGGAGAAGAGGCTGTTCTGGGATAAGAATTCTCAGAGGGAGGAAATAAATCCCAAGACAGACCAAATTCTCTGTGGACACATCAGATAAAATTAATTTGGGAGGGGGGAGGTATCTAAAAAAACAAAAATAAAACTCAGGTTTCCCACAGAGGGTGGTGCCCAGACAGATGGCAAACTTCTCAGTATCTCTAGAACTCAGAAGACAAGGGCACACTGTCTTCATGGCTGCTGTGGTGCTGGGAACGGTGCCCAGAAACCAGAATGTGCTGGGATGCTCTCACACTCTACCACTGAACTACACCCCAGCCCCTCTCAGCTCTTATGCGAGGTATCTGGCAACTCAAACCTACCACCCCAAACTGAGGAGACCTTTGAGATTGACTGTAATGTGAACAAATCCCCAGCCAAACTCATGAGCAAGACCAGTGTGGGGTGTGTCTCAGTGGCAGAGAGGTTTTTTGGTGTGCATGAGACACTGGATTCGGTCTCTAGTACCTGCCACAGGAGTGCAAGGCCAGACCGGGGACTTACTGAGACCCTTTGTCAAAACAGACACGGTGGGACTGGAGGCATAGCTTGACTGGTAGAGAGCTTGCCTAGCACTCAGGACACAAAGGTCGGAGGATCATGAGTTCAAGGTCATCCTTTGCTACCTAGCCAGTCTGAGCCTGAGTTACATAGTTACATGAAACTCTTGTATTAAAAACAAAAACGAAAAACCAAATAAACAAAAAACTCAAACAACAATAAACCCTGAGAGGCTGGTGAGGTGGTCCCAGCTTGAAGAGTTTGCTTTGCAAATCAGTACACATCTGTAATCCCAGCATTCCTACGGTAAAATGGAAGGTCTTGGGAGAATTGCTCAAAAGCTCCCAGGCCACCAAGCCTGGGGTATCCATGTAGCAAAAAGAAGAGAGACCTCACCTCAACAAAGTGACCCCAAAGTTGTCCTCTGACCCCCACACAGGTGCTGTGGCACACACACATCACACACACTCACAATTATAACAGAAGAGAAAGAGGCAAGAAGAGCAATTCAGTGGGTCTGAGGACCTGAGTTCAATCCCCGGGACCTCCATGGCAAAGGACGGACAGAGCCCTGCAAGTTGTCAACTATCACAGACTTGCCGTGGCACCCAAACCCCAGCACACTTAACAGGTACTAAATATGTAAAAATTTCATTTAAAAATTGAGATGAGGGCTTGAGAGATGGCCCGGGGCTCTTAACCAGTGGACTGGGGTTCAATTCCCAACACCCACAAAGCAGCTCACAACTGTCTGTAACTCCAGCTCTAGGAGATCTGACGTCAATGCACATAAAATAAAGTTAAATGAGTGAAATGTCTTTCTCTATGCTGTGAATATATTTTATTACCATTTGTTAGTGAGTCCAACACCCACAAAAAGCTGACAGCTACTCCATGCACCTGTAACCCCAGCCCCAGGGAGGCAGAGTCGGAAGGATCCCTGGGGCTCCAGCCATTCTAGCTCAATCCATGAGTTTCAGGTTTACCTCTTTCAAAAAAACGAGGTGGTGAGATTTCTCACTGGGTGAAGATGCTCTGCTGTACAAGTCTGAAAACCTGAGTCTGATTCCTGTGGTGATGTATCATGTACTCAATAAAGTTTGCCTGAAGGTCAGAGGACAGAGTCAGCCACAGAGGTCAGGCAGCGGTGACACACACCTTCAGTCCTAGCACTCGGGAGGCAGAGGTCCCTCTGGATCTCTGTGAGTTCAAGGCCACACAAGATTAATCCAGTCTAAAAAAAGAACACACACACCTTGACCCCCAGCACTAGGAAAACTCAAACAGTGTCTGGTGGAGAAAGGAACATAAGGCGAATGAAGACAGGAGTTTGGCTTGGCCTGCCCTTTTGCTGAAGACTCGGAGGCCTTCAGTCTGAGGATCTGTGAAGACAAGATCTTCCCCTTTAGGCCTGAGGAGTCAGCAGTGGTGAGAAGTTTCCATGATGCTTGATCCTCTGTCTCTCCTATCTAGCATTTACCCCAATATCTGGCTCTGAGTTTTTATTAGGAGACCAATTAGGATTCGTGCAACAATTCCCGGAGTACACAGATGGACGGGGAGAACCAACTCCACAAGTTGTCCCTCTCACAGACACAGTGCACTGTGACACACACACACAACCACACAACCATAAAGCTGGAGACGCAACTCAAGACGACACCTGACATGGACCTCTGCCTTCCACCATACCTGAACACACACATGCATCCACAGACGTGTACACACACACACCATCATCATCATCCAGAGCCAAAGCCTGGGTGTGCCCTGCTCTGCACAGCAGGCCCCTCAGCCCTGCAGCAGGTCCCTCTTCGCACATTCCATATTCTCATAGTGGACAGAAAACTAACAAGAGAAGGCCCTGCTGTTAGGTTGAGGATGCATTACAGAGCACTTGTCTAGCCTGTGAGGTCCTGTATTCAACCCCAGCACTGAAAAAAACAGTCTCATTACATGACCCTGGATGGCCTCAAACTCAGAGAAACACCCCCTCTGCTTCCCCAGTGCTGGGACCAAAGTTCAACATCACCATATCCAGCTTTAAATTAAAAAAAAAAACAAAAAAAAAACATTTATTTTGTTAGCTGGTCATGGCACCACATACACAACCTTTAATCCCAGCACTCAGGAGGGAGAGACAGGTAGATCTCCATGAGTTCAAGGCCAGCCTGGTCTATAGAGCAAGTTTAAGACTGCCAGAGCTACACAGTGAGTCCTTGTCTCAAACTAAGCAATCAGTAAGGGCCTAGAGACAGCTTTATAGTTAAGAGTACTTGTTACTGGTGTAGAGGAGCCATGTGGTGGTCACAGCGTGCCACCCAACAGGACACGCTGCATGGCACAGGCCCTAGAGCAACAGGGTCAACTATAGACTTAAGCCTCAAAAGCTGTGAACCAAAAACAAACCAAAATCACCTTTCCTATTTCTGACCCCCTTGCCTCAGCATTTGCTGCAATGAGGGAATGCTCTCACGGAATTTCAGAATCCGTTCACACCCACTCCCAGGGTCATGACTACTGCCTCGCGGTTCTGATTCTTCTGGTGCCTCCGTGATTAGCTACACAGCACTCCCTCCCCACACATTCTAAGATTGGGGGTACTCAGAGGCCTAGTGGCAATGGAGCTATGCTATTGTGGATCCAGTTAAGATACTTGCCTCGGGTGAAGTAGGCTGGTCTCAAACTGTCTGAGGCTGACCCCGAACTCCCAATTCTGTTGCTTTCTCCCTAATGCAGGAATTAAAGCTGTGTACTATACCCAGTTTATTGTAGTACGTTTTCATGCAGAAGAGCGCTATTATCCTGATACCAAAGGGCAGGTCATCTCCCATAGTGTTTTACTTAGGGTTTCTATTGCTGTGAAGAGACACCACGACCATGGTAACCCTTATAAAGAAAACATTTAATGAGGGCTGGCTTACAGTTTCAGAGGTTTAGTCCATTATCATCATGTCCAGGAAACATGGTAATGTGTAGGTAGGCAACAGGAAGTGAACTGTCTTACTAGGCGTGGCTGGAGCACATATGAGATTAAAGCCCGCCTCCACAGCGACACACTACCTCCAACAAAGCCACAGCTACTCCAAGAAGGTCACACCTCCTAATAGTGCCTCCCTTTGGGGGGGGCCATTTTCTTTCTAATCACTACATATAGTGATTGGGGCCTCTTGGGGGTACACCTCACAAGTGGGTCCCCTCCTACCACCCCAGGCCTGCAATGGGGGGGGAGATGTTCCCCCAGGAACTATCACGGATTGATCAATGGTTGTTTTATTTGAATTTCCATTCATTTGAGATGTGTCAACGGGTCTCGGATTCTGAGGTTTTGGTGTCACTGAGTGACGTAGCTTGCTAAGCATGGTCAAGATGGTCAACCGTACCATCACATTCTCCCCGGTTCAGGGCCCCATTCTTTCCAAGTCAATTTCTGTCTTAGGGTTTCTACTGTGTGATCAAACATCCTGACCCAATCGTAAAACAACGTGGGGAAGAAAGGGTGTGTTTTGCTTACACCAGTCTGTCGCTGAGGGAAGTCAAGGCAGGAACTCTCACAGGACAGGAACCTGGAGGTAGGACCTGAAGCAGTGGCCATTAGCAGAATTTCTGCTTTCATTCACTCCTTATGGTGTGGGCCTGCCTTCTTACACAGCTCAGGCCTACCTGCCCTTGGTGGCTCTGCTCACTCAAAGTTAGCTGGGCCCACCCACACCATTAATCAGGAAAACGACCCCACAGGCTGGCTTACAGAATACAGTGGGAACATTTTTATCAACCGAGGGTCTCTCTACTAACATTTAACTAACCTTCCTTTCTCCCTACCCATCTCCTTTTCCCCTTTGATGCACTGTCCTGTTATGTAGCCCAGGATGGACTTGAACCCACAATCTTCCTGCTTCAGCCTCTTACATGCTAGCATTATATGGTGTGCACAACCACACCCAATAAAATGCACAGGGAGAAGTATTTTGTTTTTTATGCTGAAATTTAAAACCAATCCTTGGCAAGTGTTCTGCCACTGAGCCACATTTCTAGCTCTACTGACTGGCTGTACCAAATGCTGTCTAAATTACTTCATAGTTTCTGTCTATGAATGGGATACAAGCTAAGGAAGTATTACAGGTCTCTGCCCAGCTAGCTACAGTTCGGTCCCGCCCACAGCCCTTTATCTGACCACCAGTCCCAAAATCCCAATGAATAACACAGACACTTATAGGGGATTGTGTTGTTTCATGGTAAATAATTGTCCCACCCACTGGTTTAATAAAAAGCACTGATTGGCCATAGGCAGGCAGGAAGTATGGGCGGGGCTACTAGACTAAGAAAACTCTGAGGACAGGAAGCACAGAGCAGAATGCCAGCGAGAAGCCAGAAGAAGCAGAGGACAACTGTGCTGCTCTAAAGAAAGGTACCGAGCCACATGGCTGAACAAGAGACATGGGTTAGATGAAGGGTAGAGAGCTAGCAAGTGATATGCCTGGGCCTGAGGCCAATCAGCCTAAAACTATTGAAAGCATCTGCATGTTTCTGTGGGACTGCGGGTCTGCGGGTCTGTGGGCCTAAACCTTGAGGTTAGGCCCGAAAGTCCAGCCAGAAACCTCATACTACAGACACTTATATTAACTTCATGCTGTTTGGCCTATGCCTCAGGCACATTGCTAGCTAGCTCTTTCATCTTAATTCAACCCATTTTCATTCATCTGTCTGCCATGTGGCCCGTGGCTCACCTGTTTTGTTACATGTTTCTTCTTTGGGCATCTGGCTCAATCTATATGTGACTCCGCCCTCCTTCTACCTATTCTGATTTCCCTGCTTACCTTTTCTACGGAGCCTGTCATGGGCCAAAACAGTTCTTTATTCACAGCATACAGAAAGACATTCCCACATCAAGGAAGAACTAGTAGCAGCCCACTGTGGTGCTGCTGGGGAGGTGGTGCATAACCTGCAGAACACAGGCTAGCCAATGGCACAACTTGTCTATCTGGAGTGTTATGCTTTGTCAGATTTCAGAAGATGAGACCCAGCTAAGAAGTAATGTTTGGGGGTTGAAAAGATGGCTCAATGGTTAAGGCACTGACTGCTCTTCCAGAGGACTCAGGTTCAATTCCCAGCACCCATATGAAAGTCACAACTGTCTGTAACTCCATATCCAAGGGATCTGGTGCTCATACAGACACACCTGCAGGGAAAACACCAGTGCACATAAAATAAAAGTAACATTTAAAAAAAAAAGATGTTCAACAGTTTCTTGAACTTGGATGTGTATAGTAAGAAAGGCCCCTAGAATAGAGAAAATTGGCTCAAACCAGTTGCCAAGGCATGCACATAACACTCTTCATTATGAGTCAACCTGGAGTCGGCCTGAGGGCCTAGCAACAGACACGGCCCAGAGTTCCCCATCCTGTGGAATCTGCCTAGCAACAAATGCTGTCAGAACTCCTGATCACGCCCAGCCAATGAGGGATAGCCTGGGCACTGGGAGGAGGATATATAAGGCTCTCCCCATTGCTGAATAAATGAGTTGGCAGTCTGTGTTTCACCTGACTCCAGTGGTCTGTGTTGCAGACCCTGTATCTTCTCACCCCTCCCTGGTGAACTGTTAGGACTCAGCTGCAGATGTGGGGACCCCTGGCATTCACCTGTCTCCCTTATCCCTTCCACAGCCATTCACTGTCTCTTATCACCCAGTGGTGAACCATAGTGACCTCCGCATCCCTTCTCATTTCTGAACTATTCATCTTCAGTGGCCAGGCTTAAACCTACTTTTGCTGGCTTTGGGTGCACCCAGTGAGTACTCTACCACTCAGCTAAGTCTGTTCTAATACCATAGTTTTGTAAATATTTTTTTAAGCTTGGTTTGGCAACTCATATCTGCAACTACAACTCTCAAGAAGCTAAGAAGGATTTCCACTCTCAAAGCCAGCCTGGGAGATTCTGTCTCAAAAACAATAAAGAATAAACGTGTGCTTGTCTTTGTGGTGCATGTCTATATGTGTAGTACTAGGGAGGATCCTGGGCAAGTTCAAAGCCAGCTTGTGCTGTAGAGTCTTGGGCTGTCCCTGTCTTAGGAAAACAAAAATTCTTAAACTATGATCCATAATAGTTATATTTTCAAAATTCAAAAATCTTAATTTCTATTGTTTTGTGTCTATGTGCATCTCATATGTGTGTTAGGGTGTGCTTGCCTGTGTTTGAGTGGGTACTTGGACTTGTGTGTGCACGTACATGGGTAAGCACTCAAGTGTGTAGAACTCAGAGGCTGACACTAGGTGTCTTCCTCTATGGCTTCCCACTGTATTTTTAATTTTTTTCCAAAGGAAAACCTAAAATTTACTGATGTGTCTGTTTGTGTGTGCACCCACACAACACTGTGCCATGCAGTGGTCAGAAGACAACTGTCACAGTTGATCTTCTCCTGCTTCTTTATGGTATCAGGGCACTAAGCTCAGGTCAATTCTACCTGCTGAGCCCTCCAATCAGGGTCTCTTGTTGAACCTGGAACTCTCTGATCAATAGAATCAGGCTAGTGAGGCCAGGGAATCCTGTTTGTACCTCCCAAGCACCGGGGTTAAAGGCCACAAATGGCTTTTTAAGAGTACTAGAGATCTGAACTCAGGTCCTCACACTTACGCTTTTTTCAGTGAGCCATCTCTACTGCCATTAAAATTCTTTCCTATGCTTATTTGCATTTGAGACAGGTTATTATTAAGCATCCCTCACTGACCTGGAATTTGCTATGCAACTGGGCTGGCCTGTAACTCCCAGAGGTTCTCCTGCTCCTGCTTCAAAGGTGTGCATCATTCCTAGCCACGAAAGTCTTTTAGATCCATCTTTTCCCCTCTTGCAAAGTGATGAGCTGCCGGCCTGTCTTAGCTTTGCTTGCTGACTGAGTATGCTTCCCTGCCCTAGACATTTTCTGTGCACCAGTTAGCTCTCAAGGCTTCATTATATTCAATGTGGATATTTTTGGCAAGACTAACTCATATGCGGTGGTGGTATTTTTTTTGTAAGTGGAACATAATGTCGCCTGTCTTTTAGTGATGTATCAGCCACTGAGGTTCAATCCCGTCATCCATTCATTTATTGAGGCCTCTTTTTTTTTTTAATTCCAGCTAATGAAGTTTGCCACTTTCTTCCATTTTTCTGTGTACAGTTTTGACATTAAGTGTGTTCACACTGCTGTGATATTGCTCCTACCATCCACCTCTAGAACACTGCCCTCTGTCCAAACAGAAGCCACACATCTATGAGCTAACAGCCCTCATACTCTGCTGCCACGAACACCACTGAGTCTCCAGGAGTTTAAATAACCTCCACAGTTCTTCTATTAAGTGAATCGCACACATTCAAAGATATCTGTCACCATGTCAGTTACAAAAGAAAATCACCTGTCCTTCCGTAATTGGCTTATTTCCTTTAGTACCGTATCGCCACGGTTCAGGGTCTGGAGTGTGTTAGAATTCCCTTCACATCTGTGACAAGTAATTGAGTCAAATTGGTAGGATTTAGAAACAAACCTATCTGAGGCTTTCCAGGGAGGTCCCTGACATGGGAGAGAGAGCACCGTGGTATAGGTGGCATCATTCCGTAGTCTGAAAAAGAGAGAACAGAACAGAGGAGTCACAGAATCCATCTCTCCTCACTCCGACCGCAATGCAAAGTGAGCCACCTCATGATGCCCCCACGGTTTCTCCTCAAACTGCAAGCCAAAAGGAAACCTGCATGTGGCTTCTTGACAGGTATTTGGTCACAGCAACAAGAAAAGGAGCACACCATTTGAGGCTGGGTATGAGCCAGGAGTGCACACATTGAGGTGGACAGTCAGGAGTTCAAGGCCAATACCAGCTAGCTACACAGAGAGCTTGAGATCAGCTGGGACTCTGGGAATGGTCCCAGACAAACAAAACAACATAGGTTGAATAGTTTCCACAATGTATATATGTCACAACCACATGCCACGTAATGCTTCAGCCGACATGGGCTCTCATACTGGTAGATTCCACAAATGATTAAGGTCTGCATAAGCACTCTGCAACGTTTGTACAATGGCAATATCACCAAAGAACATATTTCCTGTGCTGTGTCTTCTCTTTAAGTGATGTGTCCTGGCACGGGGATGAAGGCACAATGCAGCATAACTATTATGCCTAACACTCCCAGGAACACAGGGAAAGTACCTGTACATAGCAAGGTAGCTCCGCGGGCAAAGGTGCTTGCTGCTTGCTGTCAACTTGAGATTGAGCTATAGAATTGACTCTGCATACTGTCCTCACCTCCACATGAAAGCAGTGTGCACACATGTGCATACACACACAAATGTAAAAAAAGAAAAACACATTTACACACACAAATGTAATAAAAAAAAAGAAAACCATTAAAGCCAAATATTCAGACTTTCCTTATCACAATAGAAAGCCAGAGGACTTAGTGGTGGTGAAGCTTCATCGTGACTTGAGCGCAGAGCAGAGGCCGAAACGTTTCTGGACATGCGTTTTACAACAGGAAGACTGTTACCTTGGACAAGGCATGTGGTACTCAGCTGTCCAGTTATACCCTGGTCCAGATATTACCTTGTGTCTTGAGGGTGTGGCTAACATCTAAGGTCAGCTAGCTTTATGTACAGATTACCCTCTATGAAGGGGGTAATCCTCATCTACTTAGCCAGAGGCCTTAAGAGCAAAGCGATTTCTGGAAAAGGGAGAATTTTGCTTCAAGATGACATAAGCATCCTGCCTGTCTGCCCTGCACACAGCAGATGTACCCTTACCACAACATTGAGGCAATTCCTCAAGGCTCTGAAGACAGGCATACATATACCCCAACAATTCTCTTCCTCCACAGAAACTTAACTGATTTAACTGCTATTATCAAACACTGATGGCTGTAGAAATTAGCTTTTGCTACAGACATGGTAATGCTTCTTGGTGGCTCTAACCTATTATAAGGCGAGAGTGCTTATATGGAAAATTTACACTACAAAGCTGTTTGAATCACAGGTGCCTCTTATATGCCCTGTGCTGTCAAATTAAAGCAAAATCTTCATAGCATACTGATGGGCAGGGGTATTTTCTGAGCTCAAGCTATAGTTTCAGTGAAGGTTTTGAATCTTGAGTCAAATACAAAGGGAATTTCTACAAGGCCTTTACTTTAGTTCTGAGACAGGGTCTCATATAGCCCAGGCTGGCCTCAAACTTACTAGGAAGAGGATGTGTTTGAACTCCTGATCCTCTTGCCCTCTCCACATTGGTTTATGTGGTGCTGGGACAGAGCCCTTTGCCTGGGCTGGGCAAGCACTCTATAACAGGGCCTCCCTACACCACACTGATGAGAGCATTCCTGGCTCCAGAGGGCCATAGCACGCAGCCTTAATCCATCTCGGTTCTCAGTTACCTTCTCTTACCCTCTTACGGAAATTTTGTCCGAGAGTTTCCCAAGGGTACAAAGCCTATGCAAAACTCGGTTGGGAAAAATCCCAGCACATCGTGATATTCCTTAATTGGGAATTTGCTTTTGGCATTGTCCCTTTGAAAACTTTGGGGATGTTCAGGATGTTTTAGGAATATGGAAATCAAGTTGCTAAAAGTGTAAATTTGGAGAAATACGAAAATGTCCTTGGCTAAGGGAGTTGCCTCAGTCCTCTAGAAGCTGGGTCCCCTTGCAGGTGGAAGGTTAAGACATCCTTAGGTAATGCTGCCTTCTTCCCACCTGCTCAACACCACGCAGTTCATCTAACTGTGCAACTGAGGAACTTCCACCTAGACTTCAACTGGAGGTGATTAACCATGTAATGACATGCCAAAAAGGCAAGTATCAGGAGGAAAATGTTGTAAAATTATTTAAATACTCTCCAAGTAATAAATCGACCCAATTAAAATCTTATGTTCCTCTGGGCGGTGGTGGGACACACTTTAATCCTAGCACACAGGAGGCAGAGGCAAGTGGAGCTCTGTGAGTTGAAGACCAGTCTGGTCTACACCATGAGTTCCAGGACAACCAGGGCTACACAGTAAAATCCTGTCTGTCTCAAAATAATAATAAAATCAACCAACCAGTCAATTGATCGATCTTAAGTTCTCGAGGCCACTATATGACTACAGCCATGAAGTACTAGATAAGCATAAATACAGTTTGCCGCCTCAGAGGACAGTGGAGAATGAGAAAGGAAATTCAGAGTCATCTTTGAGGATGTACCTGACCTCTTGGCTTTGCTGTGAAGGACATTAGGGATACTATCCAGGTCGCTATTCATGAAAGAAACTGTCTCTCAGGGTGCTAATGTTTTGAAAAGGGCTCTGGACATAACAGTCTGTTTCCTGTTTTTCTTACAGATTGTATTACCATTCCAGTTGTCTATAAACTCTCCATATAGCTGAAGCTGACTTTGAATCTCTGCTCCTCCTGCATCACCATGTTCATATCAGTACAACAATGTCAATCTATAACTGTAGTTATATAAATATTTTAAATTTTCACTATTTATGCATATGAGTGTTTTGTCTGCATGTATATCCGAGTACTATGTGCATGACTAGGAGATCACAAGAGGAAGTTGGATCCCCTGGGACTGGAGTTACAGCTGTGAGCTATCATGTGGGTGCTGGGAATTGAACCTGTGTCCTCTGGAAGAGCAGGAGGTGTTCTTTAACTATTGAGTCATCCCTCCAGCCCTGGTTTAATTTTCATATAGTAACTAACAGGTATTATTTCTTGGGGGCTCAGCAAAGATGTGTCCATAATAAATGACACATTAGATTCAAATAATGATTCAAGAATATTGTAGTGCCAGGCAGTGTCTAAAAACAGTTTGTCTCATAGGATAACTAAGTATTATAAAGATTAAAGAGAGCCAGCCATGGTGATACCCGCCTTTAATCCCAGTGCTCAGGAAGATCTCTATCGGTTCTGGACCAGCCTGGACTACAAACTGAGTTCCAGAACAGCCAGAGAACCTGTCTCAAAATAAAGTCTGATGAGAAGTGACCCTGCCTGAATGGAGGTAGCGAGGCAGGCGCAATGTTTTCTTGAATAGTCAAGTAAGTGCTCTGCATACTGAAGTCTTAAGGCTTCCCAGATGGGTTACAGGTGGAGACTGTTTTCAGTGGGCCTTTGCTGACACAGGCTGACCTGTATGTACCCTTTCCTCTCCTACCTCAGGACTTCATTTTTCCTATTAAGATTTTAGTCACACTGATGTGTGATCAAGGTGCTCTAGCCCTAGTGTAAGTATGAACCTCAGAGTTTGACTGAGATTTATTTATTTTGTGGACCTCAGGTCAAACCCAACCTTTGTACTTCCTAGGCAAGCATCTACCACTAACTTACATCTCCAATTCTCTCCTGAGAAATTTATTTCCGGTCCAGTACCACAAGAACAAGAACCAGCTGGATTTGTAGTTCACTTGTGAGGTACATAATTCCACAAGTGAGATTCTGGATTCAATCAAATACCAGAGACAAACAAACAACAAAAAACCAGCAAGAATGAGCGTGGTGTGGCAGTGTGCCCTATGATCTCAGCACTCAGGAAGAAGAGGTCCAAACACAGGAGGCCTCCAGTACAGAGCAAGTTCAAAACAAACCACTCCCAATAAGAGGCTGTCACCTCAAGGTCTGTGCCCAGGGATTCTTGTCCCATGAGCTCTGAGAGGACTTGTTCTTCCAAAGACAGGTCTCCTTCCATTCCAGGAACCATTTTGCACTCTTCTTTAAACTCTCATTTTAGTAAGGTCATCCAGAGCAACTTCCAAGAGAGGAGGAATACAGACACCTAATGTATGTCACGCTAGTCTGTAGTCAATTCAAGACACCTTCACTACTGTCCCTCTGTACCAAGGGCATAAGACCGTGGCATACTCTTTTTCAGAGTTTGATATATCCAAGCTAGAATTTACCTGCTTAAGTCACAATGATCTTTTCTTTTTCTCTTTTGTTAAATTGTATTTGTGTGCACACATGTGCAATGGCTTTCGTCTGAAGGTCTGAGGAGGACTTGCAGAAGTTGGTTCTCTCCTTCTGCCATGTAGGTTCTGGGGAGGAAACTCAGTCAGGCTTATCAATAGGCACTTACTGAACCCTCCTGTCAGCCCAATATGCGGGGTTTTTTTGTTTGTTTTTTGTTTTCCCTGTAGGTGTTGGGATCTGAACTTGTGTCTTCATGTCTAAGATTTTCCCAGTGAGGAAAAATCAGGGGCTAGCACATTGCTCTAAGTATTTGTAGAATAAACCGAAGTGCCATCCAACACTATGCATAATGCAAGATGTCAGGAAATAATTTATTATGTGACCCAAACCTTTTCAAAGTGGAATAAGCTGGGCATGGTGGTCTATGCTTGTAACCCTAGCATCCAACAGGCTGGGGTAGTCTGATGCCAGTCTGGGCCAGACAGTAAGATGAGGTCTCAAACAAACTGAGACAGAGCCAAGCAGAAGCAGTAGAAGCTCAGACTCTGGACCGTGTGACTTACCTGAGGCTCCTGAGCAGGGGAGGAGGCCTGAGTCCAGCACAGCATTCTCTGAGAGTATCTATGAAACCATCCCATCCTTCTATCAATGGAAACACTCATCTCCTGCCGCTCTGCTCACATCTCCTGCACAAAAACTACTCAATCCAGTCTACCGTCAGTAGATTTCAGGGAAGAGTTTATTAAGTAATGAAACTAAGTAACTTTAAATCTATCTTTACCTCCATTCTAGTATCTACCCCTCCACCTCTCCAAAGGAGCTGTTCCTATCAAATGGGGGGGGGGGGAGGAAAAGGAGGCAGTATGTATGGTCCCACTGTACAGTTATTTCGATGAATTCACCATGTGTGGTCTCAACCCTGAGTCCTTCTAGTCAGGGCAATTGATTCAGAGAGAAATGGTGCTACCTGAGAGGTTTTAGGTCAGTTGCCATCTCCTGAGTTCACTGGTCACATGCGTCACTTGGATCATAAGCAAGTTGTCAGTGGTAGGCAAAGGCAGACAAAAGCAAAGGAGTTGAGGGTGAACCCCCTTACGGGCTTCAGAATCATACATGAAATGCTCATTGTGTTAAAGTGCTCAAGTACTGTTCTTAAAGACTGGGTCCCACTGTGCAGTCCTGATTGGCTTGGAACTTGTTATGCTGAATAATTATGTTATCCAAATTGGTCCAGAGCGCAGAGACCTGCCTGCCTCTGCCTCCCAAGTGCTGGAATTTTAAATGTGTGCCACACTTGCTGCATACTCAAGTACATTTTTAAAAGACTATTTGGGAAGGTGTCTACTGGTGAGGAAGCAAAGTACAACCTAAGAAGCTTCTAGAAAGAAACAGCAAAATTAGTATAGGAACAGAACAGTTGACGGTGTAGGGGAGGATGCTTAGTCTGACAATGACTTGAGCGCTAAATAAACACGTTCCTAGTGGAGAGCAGCTCCCTTACCTCCTGGAGAAGATGGAGTAAGAGTTAGACTTTGCTCTCATCTCCCACTAATGTAAGCTCGAGTCAGTGGTTTCCTCGTGGCTATCAGTACAAAACAGAGCAGTTAGGTTAAGGGATCGAAAGCATGACCGTCTTACAGTTTGCATGACAGCTGGACTGAGAAACCTGAATTTCCAAGTTCCCCAAGAGTAAGGGGTTCATGCCATATATAATCTCTTGGGATTGGGATAACTAGACAATCCAGGACTGAGGTGGCAAAGGGCAATCAGCAGCAGTGCCTCTCTTAACCTAGAAGTCAGTATAGAGGGTCAGCAGTCATTTGTAAGTCCAGTGGGCAGTGGCCCAGCCCTGGCCCTTGCATAAGTCCCGGTGGCGAAGATAAAAGGCATGGACGCGAAACCGACGGCCACAATGGGGACACGCATGCAGAGCTCTAGCATGAGTCTTCATGTGCTCTGTCAGATGGTGCTTCAACTTGAAGCGTTTATTACAGACGCCACATCCGAAAGGGCGAAGACTGAAGGTCAGCATGATGTGCCGGTCTCGTTTGGGCTTTACTGCAAACCGTTTCCCACACAAGCAACCAAAGCATTTTCCATCTGCTGGGGGTGTCCCTCCTAGCTTCACAGGCCCATGCACAGCTTGCCCTGATCCTCCAGGTCCTCCGCCCCCTGACAGGATTTCATTCCCGTGAAGATCCACTGGTTTCCACGATGGATCTCCTGCCCCAGATGTTTCCCCTCCTCCTGAGGACAGCAAGTATCTTAGCTCCCCATTTCCCTCAGAGTCACCTCCAGAAAGCGCTTTGGTCTTCTCCTTTGATCCTCCAGACACAGTCTGACCTCCTGAAGTCTCCTCCTTCGACTCAAGGGGTTCCTGATTAACATATAAGACTTGGGAAGCACCTACAGGAGGGGCAGGAGGCTCAAGGGTTGAACTCTCATCCTCTGGAGGTTTGCTAGGAAGAGCAGACGTAGACAGTGGATGGGATCCACAAGGTTGGGAAAAACCTGATATTCTCTGAGGTTGAGGAGGCTGAAAGAGTGGGGCTGCTGGCCCCTGCTCCTCCTCCTCCTCCTCCTCTTCTTTCACCTGAATCTGTAACACTTCTAGATCGCTCCCCTCCCCTCCAATAGGGCTCTCAGTAGAAGCAGAGGACTGAGCTGGGTTCTGGAAAGGGGAAGAGCGAATGCACCAGCCTCCTGAAGATGTTGTGGAAAGAAGAGTGTGGTAGGAGGCTCCTCCACCAGCCGAAATTCCACCACCTGATGTCTCTAGCTCTCGAAGAATCTCTGAGCACTGATCTACTACTTGCCACATCTGCAGGCCACTGGCTACAAGGAGATGGGCAGGGAGGGCATCCAGTGGCAGGCGGAGGCGCCCTGAATAAATGAGCTGAAGCAGTCCCTCGAAGGCATCTGCCTCAATGACACTCGGTAAAGTGAGTCGGGGAGCATCCCCCAAAAGCAGCTTGTCATGGAAGTAAGGAGAGGCAGCAGCCAGCACAGCTTTGTGAGCCCTAAGTTCCTTGCCCTGAACCAGGAGGGACACATCACAGAACTTTCCCTCCAGCCTGTGGCGGTTCAGGGATTCCAGCAGAGAAGAGCTATGATGAGGAAACTCAATGTGGATTGTCCGTGGGGCTGGGTTGCACCTCGGGGAGGGGGGTGCGGGAGGCACAGTCGAAGCATCCATGGCCACTTCGGAAGGAGAAATCCCAAGGAGTCGGGAATAGTGGGGCTCTGAGGGACGAAGGCTGCGGAGGAAATAGACCGGAGTCACAAGTTCGGTATAGGAGATCTGTCTCAAGCTGCTTTCCACCGACAATTAACTGTGCAGTGACAGTTTCTGTACATTACTTCCGCCCGCCAAGTAACCCGACAAAACACCAACCAGGGTGTTTACTTCCAGGCCGTGAGGAAGCCTAGATTGCTGCGCCCCACCTCGCCGGCTCGGGCCGCCCTCCGCTGCCGTTCGCCCCGCCTCACCGTACTCACACAGGCCAGCTCCGCAGGCTCCCGACACGCGCCTTCCCGCCGACACGCCCCCACCGCACGCGAAAACGCCTGGGGTAGCGGCTCAGCCTGCACTGCGCCTGGTCGGCCGGAAGCTGCCGCCGCTCCGCCGGACGCCGCTCCGGCCAAGAGCGCAGGGCGGGACCAGGCCTGCAGCCAATAGGAGAACGGGAACCTATAATCTCCCCTATCATTGGCTGTGCGGCTAGAGGGGCGGGGTTGGGAGTCGGCGGGCCCGAGCGCTGCCGAGCTCGGCCGAGCATTGTCGTGAGAGAGGCTGAGCTCCAGGCCAGGTCGGCGGCGAGGGGCAAGACGGGCTCGGGTAGCGCGGCGTGGATCTTCTGTCCCGCTGCGTGAGGTAGGTGCTGCTGTCCTCGGTGTGCACGCGGGGAAGCCACACTGGAAGTCTGGAGCGAACACTCACTAAGGACTGTTTCGCAGAGGAGCGTCCTCCGGATTAAACCCTGTATCGAAAGAGTTTTGCAAAGACTTCACGTGGGCCTATTCGCAGCCTCAGCGCCTTGGGGCTGAGTGCTGCGGCATATATCCTTCTTATTGGGTGGGATTACTGCTTGCAGGCTGGCAGTTTTCTCCCCAAATGTAGTTCCTGTCACTCCTTCAGGTGATTCTGGGAGCCTCAGACTAGATGGCGTATGCCTTTAATTCCAGCACTCGGGAGGCAGAGGCAGGAGGCTCTCTGAGTTCTTTGTCAACCTGGTCTACAGAGGGAGTTCCAGGGCAGCCAGGGCTACACAGAGAAACACTGTCCCACCCAAAAAACCAATACTAAATAAATGTCAGCCCAGCGATAAAAGAACAATCTCCGTTTATTAAACATGATTTTTCTGTTTCACCACACACTCCAGAAAAAAAGGAAATGGGGCTGGGAATGGGAGAAAAGGAGGGTGGGTGGCGGGCTGGGAGTAGGGCAGTAAGGAGAGTAAACAAACAAAAATGAGTAAGAAGAGCATCTCCCTACTCTTAAGGTGGTGGGTGGGGAGAGAGAAGTGAGGAACGGGGCTAGGGAGCCAGGAAGCTCTGTACAGAGGGGTCGCCTCCCAGCCCCCACCCCGGTTATGTACAGTACAAACCCCAGATAATTACAACAGCCAAAGAGAAAGAAGGTACCAGGGTAGGGCCTGAAGTGGGGTAAGCAGAGGAAAGGGCATGGGATAAAATTTCACATATTTACAACTTTTATATAAGTATAAATTTGGCCCCGGCTGGGTGGATGTGTAGAGGGATAAGATCGAAGGAGAGCTGTCCATACAAAAGGTCGAGTCTGGAGTCTGGGAGGGATTCTCAATACCAAACGCAAGAAGGGGTGAGGAGACAAGGCTGGGTAGGGACAGCAGTCAGAGAAGAGGGGGTACCCAGGAGGGATTTTTCCCCTTCCATGGCCTACCCACCCCAAACCCCATCCATCCTACCTCCCCTATCCCGCCAGAGAGCTATGTACAGAGGAACACCGAAAAATCGTGGAGCTGGCGGGAGGGAGGGAGACTGGGTGAGGAGGGAGGGTGAGAGGGAAGCCCAGCCCTGTCCTACCTCCCTCAGGGGACAGAGTCATGGAAGGGAGCCCCCAAACACCCATCTTCCAACACAGGTCCCCCACCCTGGGGGAGAGAGACATGGCTTTTCCTAGAGTAAGTTCCCCCCTCCCCATGGGAGTAGAGACAATAGAGGGAAGGGGTAGGGGCTGGCTGTGTGTCAGGATAGGGCAGATCGGTTAGTCTGTCCTCTACAACCCAACACACATGGCCTCCTAAACCCTAACCCCTCATCCAAACCTCAATTCCACCCCACCCAACACACTGGGGGAGGGGGGGGCATAAGCCCCCTCACCCCGCTCTGGGACCAGCCAAGAGCAGATCAGGTGTGGGAAGAAGGGGAGGCAACTCCCCTTCCCCCCTTGCCGCCCCCTCCCTGCCCGGTGGCCCCTCCACCCCATCCGGGTTCTGGGTGGGGAGAGTAAATGTAAGAGTGGAAAGAGGAGGAGTTTGTGCGCACTGAGCCCCCCCAGACGCTCCTGAGAAATCAAGGGGTAATAGGGTCCCCTCACCCGGGGTCCCCTCCCCATAACAAGGGGGACAGGGGAGGCCAAAATGGGGTGGTGGAGGGGAATTAGATTGTCAGCTCTGGTTACTGCTAAAAAATCACCCTGAAGTTGAAAGTTGGAGGTGCCAACACCCCCAGTGTGGGGGTGAGGGCCTGTCCCCCAGTGCTCAGGGGAACTATGAGGCAGAGGGTGGGGATAGCACCCCGGAGTGAAGGGGTCTGTGGGGTAGGTGGTGTCCTTGGGGTGAGGGTCCCACTCTCCCTCCTAGAAACGGTGCAGTGGAGGTGACGATGGGTGCCTCGAGCAGGCACCGAGGGAGTCAATCCTGCTGTCCTTTGGTGACGTCCAGTCCTGGTGGGTGGTGATGTTCCGGGGTGGGTGCACAAGGAAGGAGGTCTGTGATGCTGGGTGGGCTAGTGGTCTGCGGTGTTTCGGAACTCGCCGTTCTCTGTGATCTGCAGCCGGGGTGGGGGTGGGGGGGCTGGGGGGGCCAGGCCGTTCCAAGGTGGGGCCAGCGTCACACGCGGGTTTGTTGGACCCAAGGGGGGAAGCTGCCTCTCCTGCAAGACACCAAAGAGGAGAGCGCGGACTTATTGAGACGCTTCGCGGGGGCAAGAATGCTAGCCCCAAGCATTGCGCTCACCCACAGCCAGCCCACTCCACAACCACATCCACCCTCCTGCTTTGTTTCTCACACCCAGGGGTTCTGGGGGATCAGGGAGAGAACTCACACTGGAAAACTAGCTCAAAAGCAGCCCTCACCTTCCCTTTGACAACTCCTGCTTCAGGAGCTGCGTATCCTCCCCAGCCCCCTTTTCCATGGAGACCCCTCCCAGCACCCTCCACCCCAGGCAGGAACTTTGCACTGAGCCGCCAGAGGAGGAAGTAAAACCTCATTAATCCAAACCCCTACAGATTTGGAAATTTGTTCATAATTTGAACAAAACCAAGGCTTGAGTTTTTCTTTATCTGTGAAGAAAGGGTGTGCTAAGCAACCCAAGGGGACGTGTCTGTGGGTGGGGACTTCAGCAGAGACTTATTTCATTATGCTCCCTGAGGGAGAGCCTGTGTAGAAGCCTTGCTTAGAGTTCTACTTACTGTGTTTTGAAGACAGGCATTTCACTAAATAGACACTGTCATTCAGTTCTGTCAGTTACTCAGAGTGGACCTCTCAAATATAGCACTCCAAATTAGAGAGGTCTAACTGTCCAGGGAACAGCAAAGGGGTCAGGGACATGATCTGGAGAGACATCTTGCAGGAAGGTTCTTTCCCATGCTTGGTAACAATGACTCAAAGGTTTTAGGAGCAGCAGTTCTCAACCTTCCTAACACGGCAGCAGCCCTTTAATACAGTTCCTCATGTTGTGGTGACCCCAACCATAAAGTTATTTTTGTTGCTACTTCATAACTAATGACTCCTATGAAAAGGTCATTTGGCCCAAATGGGTTGTGACCCACAGGTTGAGAACCACTAGTACAGAGCCATTGTAGCCCAGCTCCACTCCCAGCTTCCAGCTTGAGTACCAGACCCACGCCACTCCTGTACCTATTTTCAGAACGGTTCCTGCCTTCAGCCCAACCTGTGCCTCTGCTGGGAGAGGAGACCACCTGAGTCCCCACACTTCTAGACACTTAATTGGTTTTACAAAATCTAGCTCAAAACTAATTTTTATTAGCTGCACTGGAACCAAAGCCTACAAATGGTTTGGAAGAAGTATACAAATCACTGCCTGAACTGCAAGACTTTAGGTAGAGCGGCCTATATCCACAAGCAGTGAAGGCCTCCAAGGTCAGCTTCCCTCCAAACCAGAAGCAAAGGCTCACCTGTTACCAGGCCACCCAAAATATAACCTCAGTAAAGCTGCCCTCTTGGCTCTCTGGGTATCTCACAGCCAGTCAGTAGGAAAGAGGACTATATGTAATAAGATACCTAAGTCCATGCTGCAGGGGAAGGAACTCTCAGATTTCTTGCACTCCACTTGTCTGTTCATGACTGACGACACATGGGCATGCCCCCTACGCCCTCAGGGGCCCAAATTTAGAAACTGGATAAATTAGGGTGCCATTATTCATTTTACAAAAGAATTCGCTGCCGGAGTCCTTTAAATGGTGAGGTTCCCTAGTGTCTCAGCATTTGTTTATAGATCACTAACTACTGTGACAGAGAGGCTGGGCAGGCAGAGAGTTAAAATTACAATGCGAGGAGCCACTGCCCATTGGAATATCTGAGGACTGAGGTGTGCCTGATAGCTTCCTATTCACTGGACTTCAGGGAGGACTGTGTGCCCTAATGGCTCTGGGTAGCTGGAGAGGGAAATGAGTGGCATTAGCAACTCAGGAACTTGAGCTCTGACAAGAGGGTATTTAACACGCTGTTCCTATGTCCCTGCCTGGAACTAAATATGGCTAAGCCCTTGAATACATTGCAGAAAGCTGTTTCTCCTCACTTCTAAGTCACAGGCACATGAGAAAGCCCAGCCTGACATCTGCCCAAGACTCCTTGTCCTGCTTCATGCCATCCACTCTGTTCATTTGTCAGGACATCTTAACAGCATCTTTTGCAGGGCCCCTTCATGTTGCCCTGAATTAACTGCTGCCACTCCCAGCTTCCATCCAGTAGTAAGGAAGGAAGCCACAGAGCAAGGGAGAAAGAGCAAAGGAGCAGAGAGCGGGAGGGTAAGATTAGAAAGGAAGAGGAGACCCCAACCTACCTGCTGGAGTCCACACAGACCTCTAGCCTGGCCCAACCAATATCCCTCCACCCTGTTATACCCATACCACCATCCCAACTCCCAAGGACGCTCTGGTGAAATGGGGGGTGACAGACAGACACTGGATAGGTAGAGGAGAGGGAGGGCAGTGAGGAGGTGGCTGGTGTGGCCAATTTGGAGAGAACCAGGGAACCTGTAAATGTGCTTGGTCTTTGTAAGGGTCCAATTTGGTACTGCTAAGGCGTCAAAGGGTGTGGGGTGTCCGCAGGTGTGCTCTGGTTGTATCTTGGGAAGGGGTCTGTCTGTGCAGGAGGTGTCAGGAGGGTGGAGTCTGTGGAGGGTTTCTGGGTTTAGTGGGCAGCAGTGAGAGGGAGAGGCTGCAGAGAGTTGGAAGGGGTGGGCTTCACCACCAACCTGCAGTGGTCCGGAGTCACCTCCCCCAGTGTCCTCCGCCCGTGGTCAAAGCGGAACCAGGAGAATTACCTGATGAGGAGCTGCAGGGGGAGAGAGTGGGGTCATGGGGTCAGGAGGCTTGGTGCCAGGGGCAGGGAGTCCTGTGGTCAGAGCAGAGGGAGGCGGAGTGTGGATAGGAAAGAGCAGGGTCAGGATGCAGAGGGCCTGCTGGCTGGTGAGCAGAGGGGGACAGGGAGTTAGACACCAGAGGCCAAAGGGGCCTCGGGGAGAGAGGGGCGTTGGGATCTGAAGAGTCGGGAACAAGCTATGGTAGGACCTACCAAAGAGTCCGAAAGGGGAGTCAAGAGAACCCTGAGTTTCTAGGGTACCCAGAGTTGGACAAACTCTGGCTCAGGTTATCTGCGCTCCATTCTATCCAGTAGGAACTTGAGTGGCCTGGTAAGAGGTTCAAGGGCACAAGGGACAGGCTGAGAGGCTGAGGCTCTGGTGGAAGGTCCTTAGATCAGGCCAGAGTGAGAAGGGGACAGGAAGGCATAGGAGTGACAGAGGCCCAGACAATGGGATGCAAATGGATCACTGTGGGCTTCCAGAAGGAAGCAGCCAGTGGACAAACAGGACCACAGGAGACAGATGGTGGTGGGGCCAGGGCGGCTGGTGCAGTGAGTGCACAGAGACAGTGGGATGGATGGGGATGGGACACGGAGAAGATAAATGACATTGTAATTTCCACCTGAGCGTCGAGCAGCCTCTTCTTGGGTTCAGGCAGGGGCTCAGCCATGGCGGGGTGGTCCCGACGCAGCTCCTCCTCCACCAGCATCAGCCTGAAGGGACGGGCTTCAGTGGGGTTAGTGGCGGGCACGGGCTCAGAGCCCACCTATAGGGAACCCTTGCAACTCTGGAAAAACCTTGGACATTTTCCCTCCTTGCAGAATTTGTCTTGATCCAAAAGATGCTCTTTCATCCTGGAATCTTGCTTTCCACTCCCCCCCAGGGGTCCTCATGCCTGCCTTCTGAGGGACTTTTTAAAGACTTGTTTGCATTTTCAGGACAGTCTCACTCTGTAGCTTTGGTTGGCCTGGAACTCACTGTATAGACAAGGCTGAGCTTGGGGATCTGCCAGCTTCTGCCTCACCACTGTTAGAATTAAAGGGCACTACCACACCCAGCTTGTTTCTACTATTGTTATTATTTTGCTTTTTACAAGACAAGGTTTCTTTATGTGGTCCCGACTATCCTCGAACTCTCTCTGTAGCCCAGGCTGACCTCACACTCAACAGAGATCCACCCAAAAGCTTGGATTAAAAGTGCGCACAGCTATGCCCAGCTAGCTCTCTGTGTCTCAAAGACTCCTGTCAGCTCAGCCCTCTGTGGCAGATGATTTAACTTCTGTGCCCCAGACCATCATAATTAACCGGGTTCCTCAGGTGTCCCTTCACATGTCTAGTGGAGAAACCATTTTCTCCTGATGAAGTCTCCCTCAAACACAGCATTCACAGCACACCAGAGCAGGGCAGGCTGTGGCTGTAGCGGTCCCTGTTGAGGCAGTTCCTTTGGAGCAGTAACAAGCTAAAAGCCCATTTCTCATGCAACCGCTTCCCACAGCTGGAGGAGCGCAGCTTGGGAACATTGGAATGGTTAGGGCTACCATGGCTAGGTACTGCTGCTTGGCTTTGTGCTGAGCCTCACAGGAGGGGCTAAGAGAAACATAGGGAGTCTAGGCCTACACTAGGTTCAGATAGTGATGTCAGGCAATGATTGGTCTATTTCTCCAGGGCTTCAGAAGCTAGCGTGTAAGCTATGCCTGGGCTTGATAAGGGATCATCCAATGTTTTGAGCAGGTTTTTCCCATCTATCTCCCTCTCCTTCCGGCCACCATCCCTTCCCACCCCTCCCCGGGCCGCCCCTCACCTGCCAATGATGCTCTTGATCTGGGAGTCCTTTTCCACCTGCTGCTGCCTCAGGCGCTTCTCACTCTGTTCCAGGCGGGCTTGATACTGCATCAGGATCTTGCTGGTTTGTTCTTCCTGAGACAGCAGTCTCCGCTCATACTCTTCCAGCTTCCGGTTGGACATGTGTAGCCTCTCCTTCAGTGAGTGAATCTCCTCCTCATACTCCTTCACCTGCCCGCCGGGCACATGACCCCGCACTGTGAGGGGCACAGCACCCTGCCCTGGCTTTCCCAGCCTGCTTCCACACCCATTTATCCAGCCATGGCATGGCACAAAGAACACCCGATCCTGTGATACTGAGGCTTCCCCAAGATGGAGCAAGGTCAAACTGCCGCATCTTAGAAGTAGCGTGCTATGCCCTCACACATGCATGGGGAATATAGGGTCCCATGGGGCACCCGGGCAAGAACACTGGACACTCCTTGAGAAGCATTATCTAGAAATTAAAGACAAAGGGGCTATAGTTCCAAACCAAGACTGAGCACATGGGGACTGGGGAGATACTGGGTGAGGTGGAGGCAGGAACTGTTTCCTGTGTGACTCCTTCCTTAGGCCTGTCCCGCAGAAAGGAGATCAAGGGGACCCCAGGCTGAGAACTTGAGTATTACTATGAATCTGGGATTCCAGGGTCAGAAGAGCTCAGACTAGTTCATTTCCCTGTTGCGTATCACAGTTGTCACATCTAATTGTTGTATGAGTTCAGTGCTAGGAGTCAAGCTCAAAGCATCACTACTGAGCTCTACCAGCAGCTTATACATAGCTATTTAAAAGTTAAATAACTTTCAAAATTTAGGTCCTGAATTGCAACAATATACACATATCATATATAGGTACCCACTGGCCACAAACAGTGTATGTTCCTAGCTTACTTTCATTTCTGAAAGCTCTGGTGTCTAGTGCCAGGCTGGAACCTTCCTCATCTGAAGCATGGACAAGAAAGGCAACCTGAGAAGCTTTTACTGTCCTGTGAAGGCCCACCCTAAGCAGTTCCCCTCCTGGCACACAGGAGAGAGGAATTCATGGCCTATGACGATTTGCCCTAGGCATGGGTGCTTAATGTCTAGTAGAACTTGCTGATACCCAGGGCTTCGCACGTTCTACACAAACCATATTCCTTAGCTTTCTTTTTACTTTTTATTTTGAAATAGGGTATCATTAAATTGCCCAAGCTGGCCTTGAACTTGCCATCTCCTGTTGTAGCCTTCTGGGTAACAGTTCAGACATGTTGGGCAGTACTCTTCGCACGTGCCCTAACCCTACAGCTATTCTCTTTCCTGCGGCCTAAACACAGGTTCTCTCCAACCTACAGTGCACAGAACCCACAAAGAGAGTTGGGTGAGGTTTAAACACACTAATACATGCAGCCCTAATAGACTAGAAGGGGCCTGCTGTGTGAGCGGGGGTGGCGCCCCCAGCGTACCCTGTCCAGCCGGCTCTCGTCCATGGACTTGGAGTACTCCTTGAGCTTGAACTCCTCCCGCTCAATGTGCGCGCTCTCAATGTCAGCTGACAGGTGTGGCATGTTGGAGACCCAGGCTACAGTCCGCTCTGAGGCCGGCACTGTGGGGTTCAGCGTGGATGGAGTCTGGGAGTGCTGACACAAGCAAGGTGGGCAGACAGCAGAAAGGTGGGAAAGGAGACTGTTCAGAGGAGGAGGCCACAGAGACGAGGCCCCAGACCTGCCCTGCTCTAGCTCTTCTCCCCTCTCAACACCAGTGACCCTTGGGAGTGAGTGCTGAGGGAGAGGTCCTCAACATGTCTACACATCCTTGGTACCTGAGCAGTTCATGGGGCATTGCTGAGGGCCTTCTTCCTATGAGGTTGTTTAGAGACAGATTAGCACTACCCTCCCCTGGCTGGCCTCACACCTGCAATCATCTTGCCTCCTGAGTGCTGAGAATATAGGGCAAATGCCACATTATTTGCTTAACGAACAAAAGAGGTGAGAAAACTCTTAACACCAAACTACACTGTTCCAACCCCCACTTCTTGCCCCTATTTCCTTCCCTTGCTGCTCTTCACCCACCCTACCTCCCCCTACCCTCACCTACCTGCTTAGTGATGGAGGGCTTGAGCCCCCCACCCCCTCCGCCACCGCTGCCCCCGCTGCCCCCAATGCTGCCCTCTTTGCTGAGGCTCTGTTGCCGTGGACGAGCAGGACCATAACTTGGCTCCGGGGACTGTAGTAGGTTCCCGCTGGATGGCCGGGGTTTCTGGGCAGCACTCACGGTCAACTGTTGAGACTTGCCCCTCTGCAAGGGAGGCGGCTGGCCCCCCCCACCCCCACCACTGCCCCCACCACTCCCCCCTCCGGGCCCCGAGGGAGCTGGCCTCTGGGGACCAATGGTGATCTGGGGAGGGGATAGCATGTGCTGAAGGTTGTCCTGAAGTGAGAGCTGCCGACGGGTGAAATCAGTACCAGAGGGTCCAAACTCATCACTGTAGCTGTGGCTGTGAAGGATGGAGGCAGCAGGGGGCTTAGGGACCCCTGAAGAGAGGTCCTCGCTCTTACTATAGCCATGGAATGGGGCAAAGGTGTCCCCTGGGGGCTCTCCACCTCGATGGTGGTGATGGTGGTGGTGGTGGTGATGTGAGGAAGGTGGACCGTGACCACTGCCCCCTCCATGGCCCCCTGGGGGCCCTGGCCCATCAGCAGCCATGTGGAAGAGAGGGTTCTGGAAGGAAAGGGGAATTCGCAGTTGCTGAGCAGGGACACCATCCGTGGTGACACCCATCTGGCTGAGGCGCATGCCAGCTGCTGTGATGGAAGAGCCACTCCCTTGGGAGAGGCGCCCAGCAGGTGCAGGCCGCAGCCCTAAGGCTGCTGTCAGTGAGGCCTGGCTTGAATGCAACAGGTCCCCGACAGCTGCCAGGTTGGAGACACTACTACTGTTAAGGCGGCCCCCAGGCCCATCACCCTGAAGGTCCAGCATGGACACGCTCTTGTTGACACTCAGCATCTTCTGCTCTGGCTCTGTGATGTCCGAGCTGCTTGTGCAATATGCTGGGGATGACCGGGCCAGTGGTGGCCGGCTCACATAGAACAGGTCTTTACCCCCACCGGGTGGCGGCGGCGGTGGCTTTTCCTTGGTTGGGGAGGGGAGGCGAGCCATGTCCATAGAGCTGTTGGAAGGGAAGGGGGACACACAGGCAGAAGTAAGGCCGGACTACTGGCACCTGAGCCTGTGGCCTGGTAAAAAGTGGGACCCACAGGAAAGGGCGAGGCCTAGGAAGGGGGTAGGGACTGGAAAAGGAGGTGGGCAGCAAGAGCGGAATGAGGGCTGGTCTGGGCGGGTATGGAGGAGATGAGGTGCACTGAGCAGGAGAGGAGCAGAGGCAGGAGGGTGGGGAGCAGAGCCCTCACCTGTTGAGGCCTCGAGCCATGAAGGACTGAAGGTCGATGGAGCTGGAGAGAGATGCAAAGGGCAAGCACAGATAGGAGAAGGAGAGAGGTGTGGAAAGATGGTGGAAGGCATGGTGGGGCGGGCGTGGTGTTGTAGAAGATGGTGAAGAATAGCAGAGTAATCACTAGATGAAGGACAGTAGCTAGGGACCCGCCCCACCCCCATCAAACTGGGTGCCAGGCTCCAGGGCCCACTCAGCTCCAGCTGCTGTTTCTCTGAATGCTGGCCTGGGGAGATCTCTGAGATAAGGTAAAGCTGGGGGTGGGGTTGTTATGTCACTTAGAGATAAGCATGGGTTAGCAGAGGGACAAAGTAAGTGGGCTGCAGCAGAGTCCCTTTGGCTTCAACTAACCTGGGAGCAGAAGCCTCAGTACTTCTGGGCTCTGCATTTCTCCCTCTCTGGCCCTAAAGAGCTCTCAGCCTCCCACTGCCTGCCTGCACCCCTTTACCACTGTCCCCAAGAACTTGCAAGGGCCCAGCAAGAAACATCCTGGGAGAGTGATGAGGCTCCCAGGGCACAGCAAGGGAAGAGCAGGGTGCTCACCTATTGAGGTCCCGCATCATGTAGCCCTGCATTTCTGCTGATGGCCCTCGCAGCACCACAGGCTGAGGCCGAGTCCGTTCACTCTGGCGGCTCGGCTGCCTTTGGATGTTAGGGTTCCTCAGGGCTGTGCTGATGTCATTGAGGAGCCGGGGCAGTGGGCCCAGCTTCAGGAGGGCTTCCTGGAAGGACAAGGCTGTCACCTGACTAGTAAATGCCCAATTCTAATAGGACCTCAGAGGGCACAGGCAGAGGTTGTGTGAGGTATACTGGAGGTGGTGGTGACGTTTCTGCGGACAGGAAAGTGACAAGTGTTCTCTACAGAGAGGTGAGTACCTGGGAGCAGAACCGTGGAGACATCTACTAACCTTGCTGAGCTGGGGCAGCACCTCCCAGAGCAGGGCATGAAGTGTGGAGAGCTCACGGCCCAAATCTATATAGCCCTCAAAACTGCTGCTGTTGGTCAGTGTGTCCAGGTTGGATATCTCGTACAAGAACTGCTGCATGGAACCCCACTCCAGCTCCAGAAACTCATTCATGAAACCCAGGAAGTCCTCCTTTGAGGTAAACCTGCTCAGGGTACAGATACTCTGCTGACTCAGGAGATCCTTCCAGAAGCCCACAACCCATTTCCACCCTTCCTGAAGTTTCCCTCACTTGGAAAAGTTGGCCAGGTTCTGGATGACCTTGGCGATGAGGGTGAGGGTTCGTGAGGTCTGCTCATCTGGGTACTCCTGCATAAGCCCAAATAGACTGGGCGACATAATGGCTGGGCAGAGGAAGCGCAGGAAAAGCGAGGCGCTGATCAGCCTGTCCGCAATGTCCTCCCGTCCCCGCTCTGCGCAACGCAACCGCCAAGATGCAAACACTTCCTTCAGCTCCCTCGGGAACACGCTGGGGGGAAGGGGTGGGGAGACAGAGAGAGAGAGAGAGAAAGAGAGACCGGGACTGAGCCCCAGAGACCCTCAGCTTCCAGGGAACATGCTGAGGGGGTGGTAGGAGGTGAGGGTGTGGAGACAGGTGAGAGAGACTGGGAGGGAGGGACTGCAGGAGAAATACAGGAGGCTGCTGAAGAAGAGAGCCGCGGTAGAGGGGACAGAGTCTGGAGAGAGAAATGGAGGGGGAGGAAGGGTGAGGAGAGATAGACACATGGGAGAGAGACGGAGGGGCGTGTGAGAGAGACGAGGAGAGGAGGAGAAGAGAGACAGACACCGGGGAAGAGACAGAGATGGGAGAGAGATGGGGGGTCACTTGAGGTACAGGGAGCTCGGACCCCCCAACTCTTCTGGATTCCAGGGAAATGGGGATGGATGCGCCCCAGGCATGATCCCCAGTCCCTGGAATGGCTCTGCTCACTCTTCCCCGCCTCCCAGTGCCACTTCAATGTCCCACTGACACCTTAAACTTGACTAGTGTAAAACATAGCTCACTGTCGCCCCCACACTGCCAGCTGGCTCCTCCTTTTGACTTCCCTGGTTCTGTCAATGAGGCTATGGGTCTCTCATGACCTCTTGAGTCATCCTGACTCCCAGCACAACCCTTCAGACAACCCTGCTGATCCTTCCTGTAGAGGACCCTTTTCTAGGCCCTCTCACTCCACCCTGATTCAAGATCCACTTTTCACTCCTGACCCAGCAACCATAGGCACCAATGGTCTGGACTTCCCCTATTGCCCCAGGCTCAATCATTCTATTCCTGGTACCAAGAGGACACCCCAAAACATTCTGAGGACTGCAGACTCCTGAATCCAAGGCTTTTCTATCCTTATTGTGCTCCCTAAACACAGCTTTCCTACTGTCTCCACTACAGCCACGTGCTCCTCTAAGCCTGTCCCGGTTACCAGCCATCTCCTGAAGGCTCCCTTCTCTCTTCTGTGTTATCTTGCAGCCTTGGGAAGTGTCATCTGCCTACTGTGTGCAAGTGAAGCCCAACCCCAGTCTCCAAAGCCTAGCCCTGGGCACCTTTTATTAATTTCTTCTCTGACTTGATGCTGTACAAGGAGCCCTTCCTGAACACACCTCACAATGGCTCTGTGGCGTTTGTACATCTCATATCTCTACTCATTTTGGCTGGAGGCCCTCTGAGGTCAGAGACTGGGCCCCATTCACCTCTCTGCTCTACAACAGCCCAGAGTGCCCATACTGATGCTCAGTCCTCTGAGGATGGACAGATGGATGAACAGATGAACACAGAACTGCCCAACCCTGGCCCCCCAGCCAGCGTTCCCAGTCTCACCAATGGGAGTTGACCACCTTGCACAGGGCCAACTCACAGCACATTCGCAGGTTGGCCTGATGCTCTGCCAGACTGGACGCTGTGCACTTGATGGGGTCTACTTCACAGTTCTCCTCAGATTCGTATAGAGCACGGATAAACTCCCCTAGGAGAGGGGGTACAACAGGGAGCGGTCACACTTTCCAAGGGTAGGGACAGGGGGCTCCCTGGGTTGGAGGAATGGCAGAACCAAATGGTTGGAGGCTGGTGTCCTGGAGCTCTGAGGAAAAGTGGATGTGGGGTCTG
This sequence comes from Phyllotis vaccarum, assembly GCA_033318265.1. Lineage (NCBI taxonomy): Eukaryota > Metazoa > Chordata > Mammalia > Rodentia > Cricetidae > Phyllotis > Phyllotis vaccarum. The sequence goes on from JARWLC010000010.1 coordinate 102,736,899, forward strand.
GAGTGGCCGGGTTTAGGGGAGATGGGGTGGGCATGAGGAAGTTTAGGAACAAGGTCTGAATGTGGGCCATACCAATGGCATCCTTGAGGTATTTCTGACCAATCAGTCTCATATACTCTTCTATGGCTTTAGTGGCGAGCGTGTTCTCGCGGAATATGAGGTGTTCCCGTTCCATGAACCGGTCTACCTCTGACATGGCCATGTCTGAAAGGAAATCCTGGAGCCCAGGAAAGTCCCAGGGTCAGCCTCTGCAGAGCCCAACCTCATGAGTCTACGCTCTCTTCACTGCCCCCAAACAAGTGCCCACTCTCAAGTCATCTTTCCCTGGGGTCACGGTACTCACCTTGGCCTTGCCTGTACTCTGCAGTATGTGAACCAGTGCACTGGCAACCTCCTCCTTGCCCTTGACATTCAGGGCAGGCTCTAGTACTGCACACAGCATCCGATAATGGTTGGTCACATACTCTGCGAACTCTTTATACAGCTCCATGGGCAGGATGCTCATTGTTTGGTAACGGGCCTTCAGCCTCACGGCAGGGCAACCTCCTTTCCCCTTACCCCCTGAGCCACCCCCTGACCCCCCTCCTCCTCCTGAGCCCATACCCCCAGAGCCCCCACTGCCTGTTGGCAAGGTCACGGGGTACCACTGCTCTGTAAAGTGGCGCCCAGCCAGCGTGGCCACCGGTACAGTCACCAGGCCAACATAGCCGGCCTTGTCCTTCTTTCGCTTTTTGTCTGAGTCACGGTATAGGTGCAGCCGCAGGGCCCGCACGGCCGGCAGGTTGTTAAACTCAAAGTGCTCGCCCCAGAAGACAGTGTCTCCTGAAGCTGAGCGGGGCTTGGAGGTGGTACGTGCATACAGCATGTCGTCCAGGCAGAGTTCGCAGTAATAACGCTTCTTGGGGGGCAGCTCTCGAGCCTCTATGATCCATAGTTTCAGCACGTTATCTACCCGGCGGCTGTTGTCCTAGCATGAGGAAGTGGTTGGGGCAGACAGAATGGAAGAGTCAGACACACCAGGAGAGACAGGGAACAAGTGAGATTGAAATGGGAACTTGTCAGGCCAGCATCCTGGGCCTGGAGCGTGTCCACCATCCAGGACTCTTACTTAGCCCTGTTTTTGGTTTCTGAGATAATCTTACTAGACAGCCCTGACTGCCCTCAAATAAGCAAATATACCTGAGTTCTGGTCTCTCTAGAAACTAAATTATCTTATTTGGATAACTGCCAGATGTAATACAATTAAGATAAGGGCAGACTTGATTAATGTCACCTCATAATCCAGTGATTGGTGACTTTATCACTGGGGAGGGCCAGTTAGACACACAGAAGAAAGCTGGCCATGTAAATATGGAAGGGCTGAACTTAACAGATCCAGAATGGACACAGCCTTGCTTACACCTAGCCCTTAGACCTCTAGCCTCCTAAATTGTGAGAGAATGGTTTCAGCTGTCCCATTTCATGGTGACTTTTTACAGAAGAAAACCCTGGAAGTTAACATACACACAGAATTAATGTTGGGAAATGGTTGAGTAACAAGGTTGAGGGGTCAATGAGATAGCTTATTTGGTAAAGGTTACTGCTGACAAGCCTGATCACACGAGTGTGAGCCCCAGGACTCACAACACAGCGAAAGGAGAAAACCAGTTTCAGAAAGCTGTACTCTGGCCTCCACATGTACACTGTGGCAACACACACACTGTATAAATAAATAAATGGCTTTTTTTAATGCTTTCGTTTCGTTTATTTATTTCTGGCTTTTTGAAACAGGACCTCTCTTCACAGCTCTGGCTGTCCTGGAACTCACTAAGAAGACCAGACTAGCCTCAAACTCAGAGATTCCCCCCTGCCTCTGTGCTGGGATTAACGGTGTTTGCCATCATACCTAGCAACATTTTTTTTTTTTTTTTAAGTAAAGAAGACCTCAAAGATGAGATGTTTTAAACAAAATAATACTTGCATATGTATAGGACCAGTGAGACTTGACAACTGGTCTGAGTAGGGCCTCAGCTCCTGATAAGGATCATGTGACACCGCAATGTGCTGAAAGCAGTGTGGTGTTCAGTTAGTCTCTGAGTGGCTCAGATGCGGTCCAGTATTTTAAGTGGGATTCCTTCAGGAAGGCCCCGGGAAATGCTGTGAGCTTGCTACAAACTGTAGTTAGAGACCAGCTGACAGGGAACAGAAGTCTTGATTGGAGCACAGATGCACGGGGTCTCTGTCAAAGGGACTTTGAGGTCACTGAGTCCAATCATAATTGCACATATTTTATAGAGAGAACCAAAGTTCACAAAACAGTGTGAGAGAGACCTTCTATGTGCAGGGAAACCGGACTGAGGACTCTTAGAGCCCTGTCAGCTCTCTGGGTCTTTGGCCTTCATGGTAGGGAGCAGAACATAGTGTAAGGTAGCAGGATGGGAAGAAAGGGAAATAAACAGAGGATTCAGAATAATGAGGCTGTCCAGTCCGGGTCTCCTACACCTCTGTCTTCTCCTCCTAAGAACTTGTCCTTTAACCTACTAAGCCCCCAACTTCCTGCTTCCCCTTCCTCCCCAGTACCTTGTTGGGTTTTACAGCCCGCTGTAGATTCTCAATCCATTTGTCCCTTTCAGCTGCAGATCGACACGCAAAACATTTTGTCCCAGATGATGTTGTTACCTAGAGAGGAATATGGGTTTGAGATGGGGTTCCCAAGAGAAGCAATTTCTAGAGACTGGGGAGCCAACCACCCTGCCTTCTTTCCTGGTCCCTGGCTTGTTTCCGTGCCATCTCCACATGTGGCACTGGCTCAAGGCCCACCTGCCCCAGCCTCTCTAGTCCACAAGGACCGCTACCTCAAAGCAGAACTCCTGGCCCAGGATGGAGCTGTGCACCGGCTTGATGATAGAGTCTTCATCCAAGTTGAGCTCCAAGGCCTCAGCAGCACTGCTAGGACTCAGCAGGGACTCGTGGGAGTGAGACTCCTTAAAGCTCTGCATCAGCCGGGCCCTGGAGGGGAAAGTTCAGAGAAGTCAGAGAGGGCCCTCCTCACACTCAGGACTCTCCCTCTCAGAGGCTCTGGAAAGCAGCCTTGGGAAGAAGGCCTCAGCTCTTCACACATAGACTGAGAGGAAGCCCAGACTTCCCTAGGGAAGGACATGGGAGGTACAGGGGAAACCAAAGCCCTTCAAGAGACTTTGCTACCTCAACTCATAGTCAAGCTGGGATAACTATAAATAACTCAGAATTGCTAGGCATAATGGCACTTGAATCACAGCACCCAGGAGACAGAGTGAGGTAGATCCCTGTTAATTTTGAGGCCAGCCTGGACTATGTAGCAAGTCCAGGGTAACCAGGGCTACATAGTGAAATCTAGTTTTAAAAGAAGAAACAAAGCCAGGCATGGTGGCGCACACCTTCAATCCCAGCATTTAGGAGGCAGAGGCTGGCATCTCTGTGAGTTTGAGACCAGCCTGGTCTACAGAGCCAGTTCCAGGACAGCCAGGGCTACACAGAGAAACCTTGTGTCAAAAAAGAAAATAAAAATAAAATAATAATAATAAAAAAAAAAAAAACTGTGACCAAACAAACAAATGTCCTGGACATGTATAGGTGACTCCAGAAACCAGAATCTCAATATATAAAGAAAAGAAGGATGTGAAGAACCGAGGCACAGAGAAAATACAGTTGTCTGGTTAGGACCTGGCATATAGCTAGTACCTGATAAACATTTCATGATTCAAACCATGAATGAAGAAAATGATTTTTAGCACAACCAGAGGAAAGCAATAAAGTGTAACGCTGTGGACAGAACGGAGCAGGATAAAGGTCAGAGACCAGAGAGCAGATTTGGGAGGAAGAGGAGGCAGAACAGCAAGCAGGGGAGCAGAGTGGGTGCAGTGAGGCTGAGGAGGGGCAGCCCCACTTGCAGGGGAGACAGGGTGGCAAGTGGTGTGGAAACGGGTAGGGGGTAGGGGAGACAGGAGGGAGAGTCGGGTGTGGGAGCCTCCATGAAGTTATTTATAGCAGCCCCGTCATCACAGGCTCCTCTGGCTGCCGTCAGCACCACGCTCCCCCGGCCCCCCGCCCCCGCGGCCAGGAATACCATGCCCTCACCCTCCTGCCAGCCCCAAATCCAGCACTGGTTACTTGAAAGGGGGGCAGGGAAAGGTGTGACTCACCTGATCCCAACTTTCCTACCAGCCTAATCCCTGGGACAGCCAGACCCAAGGGAGAAGAAGGACAGACTCTCTCCAGGGAGTGAAAGGACAAAGGGGAAACCCGAGAAGGACCAAGGCAGGCAGCCAGGTCTCCTTCCTTATCCCACAGCCCACGGGCTAACCGCAGCCTTTGCACCCGCCCCCCCTTCTGTTGTTCTGTGGCTTCCCCCCAACAACTACTGGGGTCTGAGCCCTAGCCCTCACTCCCCCACTAGGCCATCACCAACTCTCTCCTTTTGTGCCCGGGGCAGGAGCCCACCCATCCTTCCACCCTAAGATCCCTCCTTGGCTTCACCTTCACCTCCTTCCCTGCTGCCTCTGCAGGGCTTCCCCATCACCTCCTCTTTTCTGCTGCCCACAGCTTACTTAGTCCAGCTCCTCTCTGATGTCTCTGCACCCCAACAACGTGAACCCCACAAACTTTGTCCTCAGGGAATCCCCCGTCCCACTCAGCACCCTTATACTGCATCCATCTCATTTCAGGCCCTGTACCTACCGGTCATGGTCAGCACTTCGGAAGCGAGGCAGGATCTGCCGAAAGCTGCTGGTCCGGTCAAGTTTGGGTTGTGACTTTGTACGTTTGATAGAGCTTTTTAGCCTCCGGCTCAGGAAGCCTTGCTGAGGATCAAATGGGAACGGGGTGACTGGGCAGCACGGAGTCTCTTTAGACACCCCTCAGCTGACAGACCTTCCCTGGCAGAACAGGGAATGGGGAAAAGGGGGTAGGAGCCCTGACACCAGTTGCCCTCCTTGCTCCCACGGGTGCTGTATAATGTGAGCAAATATACAAACACGCATACGAGCTTGGGAAAGGTGGGAGGGCTGGTCTAAGAAGTAGGGGCAGAGCCAAGAAGGGGTAAACCAAAGAGGTGGGGATACATGCACACTCTTCCTTGGTCCTCCTCTTTTTCAGAATCCTGGGGCCCAGCTGGGGCTGAGCCACATGTGGGGCACTTCCATTCACTCACCGAGGGCCGGAAGGGCGCAGCGGGGGCGGCCTCCATGCTGTACTGCTTCCCCCCTGGGACACTCTTCCTCCTCGAGCGACCCACGTGGTATTCTAGAGGGGGAAAGGGCCCGAAGGAAGTTGGGGAAGGGGATGGGGGACTGGAAGTCCAGATCTCCATCCTGGGTCCTGACACTCGCCACCTCCCTCAGTCCCTCAGCTTCGGCCTCACCTACCCCCCGGAAAGCAGCAAGAGGAGCAGCGGCGGCGGAGAGGCTGGCGGTGGGAAGGAGGGGGCAAAGAACCTGAGCCGGAGCCCCCTGATGGGGTCGGGGTGGGAGGCCGTAAGCCCATGACTGGGGCTGGCAGTCAGCAGAGGGTCATAATCAGGAGGAGGGTCAGTGATACCTCCGAAATGAAGAATACCCTCGACCCAGGGAGGCTCCGTCCCCTCCCTCGTCCCCTCACCCAAGAGAAGGGACTTGCTTGGGGGGAGATGGGTTAAAGGTCATTGCCCATGGATGGGCTTTCCTCTCTTCTCAACGGGGCACATCCTCCACCTGCCCCACACCTCCCAGAGCCCCTGTTTGTCTGGAGGTCCGGGGCTGCCTCCCATGACCCCCTCCCAGGACTGGAGGGGGAGGTCTCAGAAGAGACCTGTGCTGAGTAGAGGGGAACAGAAAACCCGAGGAAGGGGCAGGTGGAAGTAGGGAGAAGGAGCCGGTTCCACGTGCACTGCAGTGCTAGTCGGGGGGTGAAAAGGAGAAGAAAAGAATGCCGGGGAGTGGGGAGGATGGGCAGTGGGGTTCTGGGGACTCCCAAGTAAAGGCTGGTGAGGAGGAGGGGAGGTGAATGCGGATGAAGCTCAGCCTGCCAAGAGTCTAGAGGAATGCGAGCTTAGAGGAAGGGGCTGAAGGTCTGATGCTAGGAAATGTGGAGGGGCTAAGGGGCTGAAGGAGAATCAAAGTGGGGGATGCCGGCCTCCGGCTCCAGCTCCAGAATGGCTGCCCAGGCCTGGGCTCCCCCCCTCAGCCCCACAGTCACCACTGCAGCCAATGGGGGGGCCGGTGCTGCATCAGGGGCGGGGCCACCATCTCCATGGCAACAAGAAGCTACAGGCTGGGAGGGGGCCAACCGGAAGAACTGCCTGTTAACCCGCTAGGTTCCAGAACAGAACATTGAAAACCACACTACATTTTCATGCCTGCTTCTAGATTGCAGTTCACCTCAGAGCCAGACCTTCCCTGCTCCTTTTATAAGCAAACTTAGGTTCGCGAGACAAGAGAACCCTCTCAGTCTCCCAGGAACATGTGTAGAGCACAAAACACACACACTAAACAGTGGAATCCGTGTATATCACAGCTGCAATATGAGAAATAATAGGGAACTATGTGCTTCGGAGACATACAGACAGCCTGGAGCATGGGGACACTGGGGACCCACACTGAGGCCCCAGACCCACACACTCCACATGCTTAAGACATGTGAGCAATGAAACAGAGGTATACATACTTGAACTCAGACAGCCACAAATGCTGGTGTGGGCTATGTGACCCAAGTCCCTCGGGCTATCATGTGGGTAATACACTATATAAATGGATATGTACCTCTTTGACACTTCATGCTCCACAGGAAGGGGCATGTCAATCTAAGCCCGGAGACACATGCTTAAGTATACTGTGGTCCCATGTGTCATCCCTGCACCATCTATACACCATGACCTCAGTCAGATAAAGTAAGCACTAAGACACAACACTCACAATTCACAGTAACAGAACCACCACATTCACTGTCTTTGGACCCCCCCACCCCCTCACCACGCTTTCTTCTAGCTTTCCATGACTCTAACCACCAGCATCTGTGATGGCTAACAGAAAAACTGAACAAACAAAACAACAACAACAACAACAAAAAATGAAGAGCAAATGTGTTAATTAGCCTTCTGTCACACAGTAAGCAACAAGCAAGCACCTCGAGGCCCAGTGACTGTCCTAACCCATTCTTCTGTGACCCTCAGGTATGGCTGCCTGTCTCTTATGCCAGAGAACCGAGCTCAGCCATTCTTTTCACAAATGAGCATTTCTAATAAGGGCAGAAAAGTCTTAAGTTTAAATCCACTGAAATTTTCTCTTGGAGCTAAAAGCATTCACAGAGGGGGAAAGAATCTGCTAATTGCTGAGTTCCTGGAAGCAACACACATATAACCAGGAACTCAGAAATAAGTCACAGGTGCATGGAGGCCACACACGTGCTCACAAGGACCCTAACACAAGTAAGAGGAAGGCAGAAGCAGAGAGAAAAAGGGGGAGAGCGACAGAAACATGGGATATCCTGTTTCTAGTGTTGCCTGCAGTGGTATGTACATAGACCAGCACACAACCATGTACACACAGCAAACCTCAAAAGCATACATTGCCATGCTGGGTCTCCATTCCCATCCCTGCATGATATATACACTCATGCACACACATAACAGCCACCTACACAGACCCGTAACACAGGCATTGTGCACACACCCACACAGTACACACCCTGTATACACACACAATTGCAACTGCAAGCACGCACAAATGCGCGTGCGCGCGTGCACACACACATACACACACAGAGTGAAAGAGAGAGCTTAGACTCCGCCTCTCCAATGTCTCTAATCTTGCCATCACCCACAAACATTTCTCCTACACTCCAATCCCCCAATCCCTACCCTTCCCTGTAGTTTTTCTTCTCCATACTCATCTGACAGCTCTGAAGGGAGCCAGAGAGAGATGAGGAGCATAACTAGAGGGGGAATGGAGGAGATGCTCTGCAGAGTCTCGGTGGGGACAGGCCTCACTGGTAACCAATTTCTATGTCTGGATGGCCTCATGCAATCCCCGCACCAGCCTAGGCCCTCCACCTCACACTGCTTCACAGGAGGACCTGGCTCCTCATCTGCCTCCCACTTCAGGCCTCTTTCCTCTGTCCTAAGTCTGGCTCAGCTCTCCTACACTCCTATTCTCAAGGCACCCTTTCTCCCTGGCTCTCTCATCCCTACTTTCCGCCTTCATCCACTCCTCTTCAGGCTTTTCTGTCCCCATCTAGGGAGCAGGCAGAGGCTCCCATCTGCCGGCCCAAAGGTGTTTCATGCAGTCCGACTACAAGGAACCACTCACACACTGTCCCCACCACTGGCACACCACCCACATCCAGACACGCCCTGGACACCCATGCCCAGACTGACACAGATACTCAGGCCAGTATTGGAACACACATGCAAAGACACACACCTGCCACCAGGGACACTGAAAATTCGGCTTATTCGGCCAGCTACACATTCCTACACACTGACTTCAACCAGGGACATGCACGCTCAGGGTCAGAGGTGACATGAATTAGAATGGGCACAAACTGCCCCGTAAACCAGTGGCTAGCCCCACAGGCCCTCATGCTGTTAACTGGCAGAGGCAGGGCAAGACAGGACATACCTGCATATTGCTGGCTACACATGTGTGCAGAGGAATTGGGCCCCATGTGCACATGGCACCGACACACAGAGACACAAGCACGGTCACGATCACACACGCAAACACCAGCGCTGCCCCTCCAGCAGGGCTCCAAGACCCCCCTCACACCAGCCACCCCCACGCGTGCTCACGACCCTGCCCCGACGAAGATGCCAAGACCCCCCCTCCCGACCTCTGTGCTCCCCCTCTAGTTACCATAACTCCCCCCACTCGGAAGATGCAGCGAGAACATGCGGAGGGAGCAGCTGCTGCCGCCGCCGCCACCGCGGCCTCCCCAGCCCCCTTCCGTGCCCACGCACACGCGCGCCCCCGCCCCACGCGCGCGGCCCCCACGCGCGCGCCTCGTCCGCCCGGCCCCGCCCTTACCTCACACCACCCCCCGGGGGGTCGAGGGTGTCCCCGATGGGGGAGGGGCCCGCTCTGCGCGGGGGAGGGGCGAGTGCGGAGGGAGAGGGGGCGGCGGCCCGGCTCGCGCCGCCCGACGCGGTGGGGCGGCGGCGGGGCCCGGGACGGCCTGGACGGCCGCGCGGTGACAGCCGCGGGAACGGCTCCCTCCGCCGCCGCTCCCGCCGCTGCCGCCGTTGCCCGGGCCCCGCCGCCGTTGCTAGGCGACCGCTGCTGCCGTGGCCGCCTCTGTCACGAGCCCCGTCGCCCGGAGACAACGCGAGAGAAACGGGGGAGGGGGACAGAGGGACCCCCAAAACCAACTAGGCCTCCCATCATCACATCCTGAACAGGACCCCCCCACCCCCAAAAGAGAGAGAGAGAGAAGCCCTTGAAGAGAGCGAGGGTTTGCAGCTCCACCCAGCAGAGGAGGAGCCCTGGATTCCAATGCCCTCAGAGGTCCGGCGACCTCTCCCGGGCTGGAGCGTCCACAGCCTCAGCAAACACCTTTGCAGACCTGAGCCCCAAGGCCCCAAAGACCTTTATGTCCCCTGCACACCCTCCATGCCCTCTACACACTCTATCTCTCTCTGAAGATCCCAAGCGTTCACCAGCTATTAACTTCCAATAAATAGTACCCCTTAAGATATACATATACTCCTGGAACCATTCCCGGCCTCTACTTAAGCCCAATACAGGCCACCTTAACTCCACCCAAAACACAGGAGACCCACATCAGAGGCCTCAGCAGAGAACTGTGTGGGCAGAGCGGCCAACGGAAGGAGACATGACAAGCATGCTCTGTGAGCATGTTACCATTCCGGTGCACACAGGTACACACTACACACACAAAATTATGCACCAGACAGGCACACAGCAGACAGACATCACGCATTCTCTATACACTTTCCACCATCACCTCCTGACTTGCCTCAGAGCGCTACCTACACCTCTATGTCTGTTTCCATGACAATGACATACATCCCTGACCCGGTCAGAGTCCCAAAGCTGGCCCCCAAGGGCAGTGAGGCCTAGACTATCAGAAGGCAGCTGGTTGGAGCCAATGGATAACACAGGCCACGGATTCTCTAAGGAAGCAACTAGAAGCCTGAATCCTGGGGAGGAAGAGATGGTGGGATAAAGGGGTCACCTGGGGTTTAATGGGGGTCATGGGAGGGAAGTGCTGAGGAACCGGGCAGTGGCAAGGGGGTTTCTGGGGACTGAGGCATCTCTTTGCACGCACTGTGGCTGCAGATCCCTGTTCACTGCCTTCATCTCCCCTCACTGTTCCCATGGAAACCTTTTAAGCGAACTTCTCAGAGGAAGACAAAAATCTTTTTTTAAATGACTAAAGAGGGGGGTGGGGGGCAGAAGGGAGGAGGAAGGGGAAGAGACAGATGGAGAGAGGGAGAGACCGTGAGGAGATGGGGGTCTGACGGAGTTCCACCCAGAGCGGAGGGGAGGGACACAGGGATCAAGAGGGGAATGGAAATGAGAATGCGAATGCGAGACCCAAGAGAAGGAAACAGAATCAACTGGGGAAAGGGGGCAAGAAGAGAGAAAGGCCAGAGGCCCGAAGGTCTGGAAGAAGATGGGAATTTGCGGGTTGACAGGTCTGGTGGAGGGCGGGAACTAGGTCATTCTCTCCAAGTTCTCAGACCGAGGATGTGAGGACCATGGCGAGGAACACAGACGGGAGACTAGCGAGATCTAAGGAAACTATTTTTACAAGCACCGGGAAACAGTCAAACTTCGCTGCTGGAGAGGAAATAGGGAGCGAAGCAGCATAGGGACACGCGGGGGCCGCTCACCAACAGCCCCGGTACCCCGCGCCGCCCGGACGAGGGCGCCCTGTCCTCGGGATCGGGATCACGGCAGCTCTCCGCCCCCGCCCGCTCCCAGCCTGTCCGGGGCACGAGCCTGCTCGGCCGCCGTACCATGCTCGCCGTGGGGCCGCCCCTCCACCGGCACGGAGACCGTGCGTCTCAGCAGTTTGTTGCGGCTGGACTCGCTCCTCCGGTCGCGGATCAGAAGGGGATGTATCTAGGGGATTGGGGAGTGTGTCAGACCCCACGGACCTGCGCCGCCCCTCCTCTCCCTTTCCATGGAAGGCCGGCCCCTTGCGGGCTCAGCCCGCCTGCCCCTTCAGCCCCTGCCCACTCCACTTGACCCTGGTAAGGGGACCTCTCTATTCTCCCTCTGGAAACTGTCTAGAGAATTCTCCCAAATCCCACTCAGCTCTTTCCGTAACTCTACAGGAGTTAGCTACTTCCTGAGTCTGCTTTCCCCTTGACCTTCAGTTTGTCCATTCTCCCTGCTTCCCTCCCAACCTCCTACCTTCCTCACCCCCTTCTCTCCCTCAAGCTTGTCACAGCTGCATTTATAATCAGTTCCACAGCTTGTCTCCCTCCCACAGTCAGGCTTGCGGCCAGACTGGGACCCAACCTCCCCTCCCCCCCAGGGCCTGGTCACCTCCCCACTTTCATCTCCTTTCTTTACCCCCCCATCCCCTCCCCCACCTGCATTTGAGTCCTTCCTCAGCCCTACCTTTCCCTGGGAGTCGGCACCCTAACTTCCACCCTAGCAGAGCTAGACTCCCACGAGGCCCAGCCCCACCATCCACCCAGCTCCAGCTCCCTAGGGCCTTCATTATTCCAGCTCCATCTTTCCCTTTCCTACCTTCCCACCAGACAGGCTATTCTTGCTGGCCTCTCTCTCCCTCCATCTCTGGATTCTCTCCTTTAAATCCCTGCACCGGTTCCCACTCATGTTTGTTCTTCTTTTCCCAGACTTTAAGACCGACAGCAAATCGCTCAAATGCCTTCAGTACCCCAAAACTTAGGTTTACAGGCCACTTCATCTGCAGCCAGAGCTGGCTTGCTCTCTCCCCACAATCTCACCTCTACACCCTGGTTAGCCCAAGTCCAATTCCAGCCCCAAGAGTTTTTAGGCCAGCTCTTACCACATCTTCCAGGCTACCCTAGCAGTCAGGATGGCTCCCCAAATCACTCTCATGTCTGAGTCTCACCTGAGGGCCTCCTCCTTTGATGAACTCTCTACTACTACCTCCGATCATACATGGCTGCTCTGTCCATCTCATCTCACTCCTCGCCCTGTACACAACTCCCTGTACCCCAGGTTGCCTCCTCAGGATTCTTCCTTGCATCTCTCTTTTGAAACCTCAGTGGCCCTGAAGAAACTTTATGAGAACCCTGGTCTCAAGCACACACCACCTTCACTCCTATCCACACCAAGATCCAGGGCTCTGGGTTCTCTCCACCAGCCCCTCCCACCTTTTCTCAGGACCACTCAGTCTTGGTCTGCACTATCTGCATCATCAAGAACTCGGAGTGGGGAGGAAGTTGAGGCTCTTTTCCTAGCTCTTCCTTTTCCCTCCCCCACTCTAACCTATCCCACAATATGGATGGGGTGGAAACAGGAGGCTCACTCAGGGCCTCAGAACCATAGCTCCTCCACAGAATTGCCAATAGCCTCAAAGACCTGCTAGCAAAAGCCAAAGAATGCTGTCCCCTCCCACCCTCCTCCCCTCTCTCCTGGGTGCTCTCCCCCTTTCCCAGCCTCCTCACCCTGCTCACCTCATCCTCATCCAGCATGAGCAGCTGGTTCCCCGAGATGATGCAGAACCGAGGGTTCCAGCCAGGACGATCATACGGGGAATGAACGTATTGGGTTCGGTGCATGGGGGGTCCCCGTACATCTGGGGGACAGAGACACACAAACAGTAAGGGAGGGTCTATACTTTGGGTCTAAAATGTAAAGAAGAGTGCAAAGTGGGAGAAAGGAGTGTCGCCTGCCTGAAGAGATCTGTTGGGCATGAAATGCCTGGCAGTTTTAAAGGGTCAGAAGATGAGCCTTTATATTGAGGAGCTGCATCATAGGAGGCTTCAGGAAGGCGATGAGGGTGGCTTCAGGAATTAGTCTCATGACATAGAGAGGAACTTTACTGGGGGCAGGAGAAGGAGGTGAAAACTCTGCTCACTCACTTGTGTGGAGGGTGAGGGGTAGTGACTTAGGAAACTGGCAAATGATACAGGGAGGTCAGAGGGAGAGTATTAATAATCTGCTTTAAATGGATGTGGTCCCACACATTCAGGGGAATAAGGGTACTGAGTTTGTGAAAAAAAGAACATAGTGTTTAAGAACATTTGGGTAATGAGATCTTGAGAGCTAAACATCTGGAAGACAGGAAGGGAGACTTACATGTTTAAAGGGGCATAGTGACCCCCTCCCTTCTCCAGCTTCCCTAGTTCTGCCCTGTTCCTCCCTTGGGAAGTTTCCAGGGAGAAGACAGCTTTTCTTCTTAGCATCTGGATCAGGGTGGGAGAAGGTAGGAACTACACTGTCAGGATAGCCAGAGACCAAATCAGCCTCTTCGTCCTCAACGCTCAACAGTCCAGGGTCAATCCTGCTCCTGCTGCCTACATTTCTGGTTAGGAAGGAAGCCAACTCCACAGGCTGAGAATTGACCTGGGTACAGTGAGGGATTTAGAATGAAGGCCAAGCCTGATGACAAAGGAATAGCCCAAGATGAGATGTGAAGATAGACCAATTTCCAACAGCTGTGCACACTCAGGTGCCTGGGGATTTCCTGCCCATCTCTGCTGTCTTGCCAGCACCATTGTCACACACTATTCATGGGGGACACAGTGAGGGGCCTTAAGGTAGTCAGGAACATTAGATTGGTGACATCAGAGTGATAAAACTGGGCTGAACATGTTGGCTACAGAATATTCACAAAAAACAAAACAAAACAAAAAACAATGCCCGCCTTTTTGGGATAGTTAATTTGGTACGGGTTTGTTCCGGTGCCTTGAGTGACCTCTGAAAAACTCTATCCCCTTACTGATTATGTTAATTCCTCAAATTTACCCAACCTACAGGTCAGAGAGAAAGATAAACCCCTGGGACATAAATATCTAGAAATCACAATACTTCAAAATTTCACTCTCTCAGTGCTTTCTTGGAGACTCTTCCAGTATCCCCTAGATACAAAGAGCACTAACAGAGCTGGGAGTTACAGCTCAGTGGTAGAGAAAATACTACAACCCAAAGCTCCAGCACAACCACCACCACCCGTAACTGAGACCGCAGACACTGAAGGCAACAAGCCTACTACAACGCAACACCTGGTGCACCCAGGAAAAGCTTTTGATACATGTAACCGTACAGAACAGAGGAGCTGCTCCAGACTGCAGCTGGGGCAAGCAAGTTAGACCTTGGGACAGGAAAGGAACACAAGGAAGGAACCTCAGCTTTGGAAAAACTACACACACACACACACACACACACACACACACACACACACACACACACACACACACAGTCTAGACTTAAGAAAAAATGATCCGGGGAGGCAAATGAACATGGCAGAAAAAGGGGAAATGGAATTTTTTTACTTCAATGAGAAGTTCCACAAGGGTTCGAGACAGGATTCCTTAGAGCCCCTGTTCCAAGCATCAAAACCTGTGTTTTGGTGTCCCCAGATCTCCATCACCCCAGGAAGTAGCAGGACAGGAAAAGAGGAATGGCAGTGGAGGCTGGGAAGTAAAGAAGTGTAGGCACAGACCATGGTGACAAGATGGGATGTGGAGTGGGAGACAGAGGTGGGCTGAGGGACAGAGTAGATCTAAAAGCAAAGGACACCGAGATGATGGCAAATGCTCAGGGACAAGGGAGTAGATCAGAAGGTTCAACCAACATGGGGAAGAGAGAATGAGGAGGACCCAACAGGCACAAGCATGGGGCTCCAGGGGCAGTGAGGGTGGAATAAGGTAGTTAGTAGAAAAGAGGGAGAGAGAATAGATATGATAGGGGACTAATACAGGGGAAGGACAGAAGGGGGACTCATATAAGAAACGGACACCATATTGGGGGAAAGATATAAGTGATGGACAGCAGAGGAAGGGGGGGATGGAAATAAGAGGTGGGGGAAGGGGTCAAAGTGATTAAGTGAAGGAAGCAGATGAGACCCCAGGGATTGCATTTCACTTATCAAGAGTCCTAATAGGGTCAGTCACCGGCAGGGTTTTAACCTGGCCCTTGCTCCCTTCACTCAATCTTACTTGCATCTCCCCCAACCCAACCAAAAAGAAAAGAAAAAAAAAAAAAAACCACTTGGTCCTCCCCCTTCTCTGGCATCCCCTCCCCCAACCTTTCTCTCCTCTCTTCCCTCCATCTGGACCCCCCCCCACTGCCACCCTCTTTCTCCATCTGGCCCCTTCCCTCCCTCCATCTTCCCTTTTCCTACCCCTACTCTACTGAGACCCTCACCAAATTCCCTCCCTATCTTCTTGGTCTCTCTCTCCACCCCTATGTTTTCATCTCCCCTTCTTCCCTAAGACCGAGCCTCTATTTTCTCTTCACTCAGCCCCCAAAACCAAATAATTTATGCAGCGATCCCCAAACTCAATCCTCCCTTCCTATGGCTCTCTGACGCTCTTTTCCCATCATCGTCCCCTCGGCCCCCTTCAAGGCCTGCGTCCCAGCCCCTCCATCCCTCAGGTACCCCGATACCTCTAACCTCCTAGCCCTGTTTCCCACTGTTCCCACCTCTGCCTTCTCAGCCCTCCCCTCTCCCTCCATTTCAGCCGATCCCTCCCCTCGGTGGCCCCGGCTCTCCCCCGCCCCCTGCCCCTCCCCCTCCTGCCCCCCCCCCCATATGGCCCTACCCCTACCACCACCACCGTACCTCTGAAGGGGGCATAGGACATCGCGGGGATGCTCCCCCGATGGATGGAGGCTCGAGACCTGCTCATCAGGCCTGAGGGGGAGGGGGCGGGGGACGGGGGGAGAAAAAGAAGAGAGAGAGAGGGGGAGAGAGAGAGGGGGAGAAGGAGGAGGTGGAGGAGGAGGAGAGAGGAGGAGAGAGGAGCGGAGAGGAGCGGAGAGGAGGAGAAGGAGGAGGAGGAGAAGAGCCAACGGCAGCAGCGGCAGCAGAGAGAGAGAGGGGGGCGGGGGAAGCGAGCTAGTGAGGAGAGAGCAGGAGGAGGAGGGAGAGACTCTGCGGCCCCCACCCCTACTCAGGGGGACCCGGAACAAGAGAGAGCGAGAGACCCCTGACTCATACACACCAGAGGCAGCCGTCCTGAAGAAGCTGACCCCAGACCACGACACAGACCCCAGACCCAGAGAAGAATACCTCACCCCTCACTCAACAAATTAATCTCACAGACCCAAATCTAGGAGAGACCGCTGATCTCAGAAACAAACAAACACCCCCCCCCCCCAAGGAAGGAGTTATAGATCAGAATCTGAGAATCCAGTCTCAACAAGGTTCTCTGGACCCACATTAATCAGACTTCGGACCCTGGATTGGACCCAAAGAGAAGATGAAACTAGTGTTGGGAAGAGGCCCGGCCCATAATTAGATCTTAGGACCTAGCTAGAAATGAGGAAAGCCCAGAGGAAGAAAACTGCAAAGTTGGGGGTGAGCTCAGGGACATTCGGCTGACCCAAAGGTGCGGGAAGAGGACCACAAGAGATGGACTCTGAATCGGAGAGGTCTCGGTGATCACTGCGCTCAGTTCTCAGAAACAACTCGGACCCTACGAAATCCCACATACTGGGCGCCCACCACCACCGCACACAAGGATCTCCGAGACAGAGAGAAGCCCCCAACTCAAGAGGGAAATGAGAGAGCCTGAGCTTCTGCCTGGGACCCCAGACCTTGCAGAAAGGGGTGACACTCGGGTGGCAGAGCCTTTTCCGTCTCCTCCCCCTTCTCTGACCTCTCACGGGCCCCCTCTCCATTTTTGGGTCACTGGATGTGTTTGGGCCCCAGGGAGGTTATGTAGGGCAGGTCCTGGTTCCTTGGAGGGAATGGATGAAGGGAAGGAGACCCAAGACCGAGGGGTGGGCCCATCCTGGGGAGAACTATCAAGGGAGACCCTGACTGCAACTCTCATTTGCCAGTCTGCCCAGAGCTTTGGGTTTTCGAACCTTCCGTCATCCTCTAACCCATTTACAGGTGTCTGTCACTCAGTCCTTTGAAAAGACACCTCTCCTCACCCAGCCATGGCCGTGCCATGCCTGAGCCTGCCCGATCAGTCCCCTACCCGGGGACAACTGGCTTCTCAGCTCGGTGCTAACGCTAGGGCGGAGGGGGCTGTTACTAGGCACATTCCCGGGGCTCAGAACGACTCCCCGGCCCCAGCCTGACGCAGCGAGGGCGCCGGTCGCCAGGGCTGGCGTCACGTGGCCTGCGAGGCTGGCCGGCGATTGGCCTCCGCCTGTTGCTCCTGAGGCAGCGCCGCGTGAGAGGACGAGAGCCGTCACGTGACGGCGGGCCGCCGCAGCGGCGCTCTCCGCCAGCAACGGGCTAGGGCCTCACGGAAATGGGCGGGCCACTTCCGCACGCGTGCTCAGTCCTAGCTCCCGATTGGCCAGAGGGCCTTCCGCCCCGCCCCCTCCGGGAGGCGAGGCAATCGGGCCGCTTGAGGGCCGGGATTGGCCGCCTGGAGACTCTGGGACCGCCGAGCGGCTCCTGTCACGTGGCTGCCGCCCAGGTAGGAGGCTGCTTCTCCGTGGAGCGCGCGCGGCTCTAGGTCTCACCCCCTTCTCCACCACCTTGGGCTGCATGAGCTGGGGCCGGGCGCCCGTCGCCCTGCTGGGCGGAGGGGTGAGTCTGGCCCCGCCCCTTCCGGGCTCCAAGTTTGACCCGGCTTCAGCACCCCGAACCCGCCAGCGGGGGACCAGACGAGGTTTTCCAAGTTTCAGGGGCATTTTCCTTCCTGGTGCAGAAAAGGCATGGCAGAGGCTTGGTGTCCCGGGGTTGCATTTCCCTGAGGCAGTTGGGACGCTGACTCTGCCCCACCCCCTGCTCTCAGGTCACACTGCTCTTGTCGTTTCTTTGGATGCCCGCGCTACTGCCAGTGGCTTCCCGCCTTCTGTTGCTTCCTCGAGCCTTGCTTTCCATGGCTTCAGCAAGCCCTCCGTCCCAGCCCTCTCAGGCCTCGGCCTCCAGCTACGTTCCAGGATCAGTTTCTGCAGCCTTTGTCACTTGTCCCAACGAAAAAGTCGCCAAGGAGATCGCCAGGTGAGGACCTCTGCAAGATGACCTACAAGGGAGAGTTGGGGCTAGGGGCAGGGCCCGTGAAGGTGGCTCTGTGCTACCAGCACAACTGCTCCATTCACCTTCAGGGCCGTAGTAGAGAAGCGTCTAGCAGCCTGCGTCAACCTCATCCCGCAGATCACTTCCATGTGAGTCGTCAGTTGGAAACTTAATTTAACTGGAGGGAGGGGCTGAGAGCCTTTTTTTTTTTTTTTCTGGGGGAAATCTTTCTTTCCCTTTATTTTTCTGACCTCCTTCAGCTATGAATGGAAAGGGAAGATCGAGGAAGACAGTGAGGTGCTGATGGTGAGAAAAATACCCCACTTGTCTGGCTTTCCCAACAACTCTGGCCCTCACCTGACCACAGCCCCACCCCTTGGTTGAACTATGTCTGTCTTTGCCCCTTTAGATGATTAAAACCCAAAGCTCCCTGGTCCCTGCTCTGACAGAGTTTGTTCGGTAAGAACTTTAAAGTTTCTTTCTGTGGTGGTTCTGGGAAATGAAGCAGAGCCTTGAGCATTTCAGGCACTTAGTGACACCCCCAACTCACTAAAGAACTTAGAGGTGGACACGGTGGGATGAACCTTGCTGGGAGGTCCAGGTCTGGTGTCTCAAGGGGTGTGTGCCTTTCGGTGACTGAATAACCCTGACCTGTCACATCTGCAGATCTGTGCACCCTTACGAAGTTGCCGAGGTGATTGCGCTGCCTGTGGAGCAGGGAAATCTCCCGTACCTGCATTGGGTGCGCCAGGTCACAGAATCAGTTTCAGATTCTGGCACAGCCCCGTCCCCCTCCTCTGCTTAATGCCCTCTGCCTTCCAGGTGCTGATAACTGAGCCCCCAATAAACCCTCTTCCATTCTCTCTGCCTTTCCCTCATAACATGGATGTGTTGGGGAAGATGAACAGTGCCTCTGGTCCTTGTATTCTGAGCATCTTTCAGAATGACTCATGTCTACTAGGTTTGCTTATCTCTCTTTATTACAGTCATACAGAGTCTGGAATCCTGGACCACCACCACCCCCATCTCTATACCCAGGGGTTAAATAGTTTTAAAAAATATTTCAAAAGCTGTAACAAAATAACATCAAAGGAAATGAGAAGGATGAGGGTCAGGAGTCATGAAGGAGCAGAGGATCTCTTCCCTACTCCCCTGGATTCCAGCCTGGGCAGGGAGAACTACTCCCTCTCTCCAGGTACATCCCAGCTGTAGGTGAGGTCAGAGGTCAGGGCATGAAAGTGCCAGTGTGAGTGGGGGGTGAGCAGAAGAGAGCTATCAGAAGATGCCCCCTCCTCCCCACTCAACTAAGTACTGCACAGAGCCGTCAGGACGCACTCTTCGAGCAAGGACCCTGACAGGGTCCCCTCGGGATAGGTAGCCAACCCCACCTCGGACTCCTCCCCCAGACCCTGGAGACAAACTGCGGCACAAGGGAGAAGGGGGAACTGAGAGTCTGGAAAGGCCTGGGATAGGGGCTGTGACTGAAGAAGATGAGGCAGTCGTAGAGTGGGGAGAACATTTAGGGGTGTCTGTGGGGAAGCCGATGTGAAGTTCCAGGGGTGACCTGAAGAGAGAAGACAACAGTGAGACCTGACAGGACAGATGTGGGTGGCGCCTGGGCAGAAGGGCTGCTATGAGTCTGAAGTCAGTCTGGGCTACAGAGACCCTGTCTCACACGTTATGGAGGCCACGTTTGGGGGGCTAAGGAGCCTGAGGAAGGAGATGTGGGAACTCACCTGTCTGGGGGTTCACTGTCCCCAGAGGTCCCTGCAGTGCTGGCAGAAGGGTGGAAAGAAGCAAACATCCGGATGGGGCTGCTGAGGGGGGGACGGGACAGGCAAATCAGGACCTAAAGAGGGAAGCGGGCGGGTCTTCCCCACAAAGGGCACTCCCACAATACTGGCTACCTTGTGAGTCTAGAAGTCTCTTTGGGACAAGAATTAAGAAGTGAAGAGAAGAGGGAAAGAATTGCAGGTGGCAATGTCTGGAGAATGGAAATAACTGGGACTTATCTGGATTGGGCACTGACCTGGGCAGACAGCGGGCATCTGTGGGCCGGAAGTTGTAGCCGCTGCTGCCCTGGTAACTCTGGTTAGGGCTGGGGGGTGGTGGAGACACCGAGGCCTGTGAGGAAGTGGAGGGACTGTGAGATAGTTCTCGATCCTTTTCCACTAGTCTGCCAATGGGTTCCCCATCCCTGTACCTGCAGTGCCCGCTGCAGCCGAGCCCGCTCCCTCTGCTCCCGGGACCCATGCCGACTGTGTGCTGCTGTGGGCGGCTCCAGCTCCTCCACTTTCCCCTGCTGTCTCCTCCTCAGGGTTTCTGGCTCCGACCTCCGTCGTTTCCCCAGGGGACGTGAGACCCCTCCCCCAGGGCCCTGCCCTGAAGGGAAGCTGTAAGAGGCCTCCTTATCCCCCCAGCCCCCTCCCAGGCACCCCAAGACCCCCCATTTCTATACATGTACCCTCCAAACCAATCCTTGAGAATTTCCCCATCCCTCCTGGACCAGTGACCTGGTGGGGGCTCCATCTCCAGGGAAAAGCTCCACAGGAGGAGGGGTCCGAGCATGGAGACCAAAGAGGCATTTCCTCTTTTTGATCTCCCTCCCTGAAATGAAACTAGAACAAGCAGAGACCAGACAGGTCAGTGAGGTCGGTGTTGTAGCCATGTTCCGTGTCCAGACTCCTGGCCCCTGAGCCTCCCTCTTCTGACTCACCGGTCCTTGTGGCTGTTAAGAGCAGAAAGGAGCTTGGAAGAACGTTCTCCCTTGGGGGTGTCTGAAAGCTGAAGGAAGAAGGTAGCCGGTCAGGGTGTAGTCATTTGTCTCCATGTCCCACCTCAGTTCCCCACCTTCAGAACCCTTACCTCCCCCAGGAGCAGGCTGTCCCAATTCTCAGAAGTGAAGGGGAGGATCTCTCGGTCAAAATCGAAGTATTTCTTCTTACAGCAAACACTGAGATGGTAGAGAACAAGGTGGGCCACATCCACCCTGGAGAAGCACAGAGTCAGAGGTCATTAGGGAGCTAGCAGGGATGGGAGAGTCAACTCTGAGGGTGCCAACCATCTTACCAGCGGAGCTGTAACCTCCGGACCTTCTCTGGGCCGCCCAGGCACACACAGCATTCAAATTCATAGAATCTGCACGAGTCAAGGCAGAACAGACTTCATTCAGCCCTAATAACAACAAATGGTAGAGAACGGCAGCAAGCAGGTGGACTGGCGGTGTCCGTGGATCTCACCTGTCTCCGTAGAGGAGGGGCTTGCTCAGACACTGGGTGCAGGCCTCATGGAACCACTGAAGGCAGCTCCGGCATTGCAGCATTTTCAGGTTCCACCTCGAGGGGAAGACGGCCTTCAGACTACTCCAGCCCTAACCCACCCTTCACCACAGGGCTCGCTCTACCACAACACACACCCCTTATTACTCACTCCCCAGGGCCGCCACAATAACAGTAGCTCTGTTGTCGGTTGCTCAAATGTCCAGCATCCCAATCCAGCCCCTTTAGTCCGTATGGCAGAGAGAGTTTCATGCCCAGCATGGCCCGGGCATAGGGACCCTTCTTCAGTGCACCTCCCCTCTGCAGAGGAACAGGTGGAAACCTCAGAGGCAGGAGGGTTGAGATCATGGGAGGCTCCCACAGGAAGAAGCAGAGAGGTGGTTGCCTTTACCTTGGTGGCAATCGCAAAGACACACTGCCGGCAGACCCAGGATGTACCCTCTCCTTCTCCAGGGGCTGGGGCCCTGGGAATGTGACAGTCCTGGTGATAAGCTGAATAAGGACAATGTTGAGAGTAGACCACTTTATGGGCTTGGCTCTTGAACACAACAGCCTTCCCTTGTGCATTTAGGTCCTCAACAGACTGGGTGTGTATGTGTATTATCTGCCTTTGCAAGTGAGTAGACAGGTTCCAGCAGTTGAGGGCCTGGCCCCAGAAAGCATGGTTAGAGAGGGTGTATGTGAGCCACCCTCAACCATGCATGCTTTATGTCACCTTCATCCTTCGGCTCCCTCTCCCTATACTGAAAGATGAGGTGGCAAGGTGAAGATTAGCCAGGAAAGGAGACACAAAACCCATACTAGAAAGGCTAGTGGCAATCCAGAGACCCAGAGCAAACTGCACCATTCAAGTACCCTGCCCTCTCACCATGGCGACACTTCTCACAGCTGACTAGCCGGTTCCCAGGGACCACAGTCTCAGAGCGACAGACACAGCAGAGGAGCTCCTCCCCAGGGAGGGCAGCTGTGAGAAAACAGTGTCAGGAGGCTGGCTTGCTTCCTTCTAGCCAGTATCTCCCACCCCCTCCAGCTTCTGCAGATGTGAAGGGTCTCACCTGGGCTGATGTCCTTCCATAGAACCAGAAACTGGGAATCATCCTCAAACTGGACCAGACACACCTCTCGAGCACTGTCCACCTGGAAAAGGTGAGCAAAGATTATAATAAAGGAGCAAGAATCAGGAGAGGGGATAGAGGCCAGAGGCGGCTCTTACCTTTTTGATGGTGCCCAAGTACAGCAGCCCATCAGTCCACCTGGCCAGCACATCTTGACCCTCCCAAAGTCGAGGTCTGGGACCTGAGGTGGGAGTCGGGGAAGCTGGATCCCAAAGAGAGGGTGCACCCAAGCGGCTCAGCCGGGGGAGCTGCGCCATTGCATCCTGGGGGGGGCTAATCAAAAATAGAATGGAAGAGTTTATAAATGTTAAGAAGGCTTTAGTGCTTTGTCTTTTTTTTTTTTTTTTTTTTTTCTGTTATAGGTAAGGGACCAAGCATGTCCAAGCCCAATCTCTTAATCCTTCAGACACCTAAGGAGGTGGGTCACCCTGGTCAGCTTCATAACTCTACTCCTTTCCCTACTGTCTCCCAGCCTAGTTCTCTAGCATCTCACCTCCCAGGGACTTCAGGGAAAAGATGCTTGCAGAACCAAGGTTACCACTCAGTTTCACCCTTCCCAGCTCTTTAGTGGTACCTAACTGGGATGCTCTGTTGCCCAGAGATATTTTGGGGAGCTTTTCTGGAGATGTTTCTCCGAGTATAAACAGCTGCCTCCCTAGGCCTGTGTGTCTCATTTAGAACCACTATCCTGGTGCCAGTTTATGTTGGGTCACCCTCAAATTTGATGCTCCTTGCCCCGGGATTAGATAACTTCCCTGAGTGCCCCAGGAGGGGGGCGTGTCCCTGTCCAGGTCTCTAATCCCCTACAGCGCCAGTCTGTGGAGAGACTTGAGTCATCCCAGCCTAGATCCTAAATCGCGACCAGGAGGCTCTCCTGCCTCTTCCTGCGCACCGACCCCCGGCTCCCTGCCCCCGCTCAGGGCCTCCCGCCTTCTCCTTACCGGTGACAACTGAGGCAGCTGGGAGCCAGGCAGGGGCGAACCCAAGAGACCTGGGAGAGCCCCCAGTGCGGGAAAGGTGCGTGTGGACGCCGGGGGGCGTGCAGGAGAGGCCGGGGTTGTCCCCAGGCCCAGCCCCTCCGTCCTGGCGGCTCTGGGGCGTATGACGCAGCAGCCAAAGCAGCAGCAGCGGCAGGAGGAGTCGGCAGAGGGAGGGAGGAGAGTGGTGGGTGGGGAGCACTAGGGGGAGGAGAAGCCGGAGAGGCGGGCAGGCAGCACCTCCCTCACCTCCGGCAGGCCCGGAGGGCACTGCACGGTTGGGGGCGCGGCCAGCGGGAGAGGACGAGTAAATCCCTGGCAGCCCCTTTTTCGGGCAGGAGGCTCGCTCCAGGAGCAGCAGGAAATAGCCCTCTTGGCTGTCAGCCTGCAGCAGGTCAGGGCCCAGCCCCGCCCCATGCCACATCCGTTAGCTGCCCCGCCCCCGTGGCCACTCCAAGCTCCGCCTCCTCACAAGGCACGCCTTCCCCCATTCACACTTCCTGTCGCCCCGCCCTTCTACGCAGGCGCGGCCCCGCCTAGGCCCAGCACCTGGGCAGACAGCCACACCTCCTGCCGCGGGAGTCCTAAGTGTGGCTGAGATCCTCCTGGGCGGGGAAGGACACTGGGGCTAGTACCGTGGTGGTGACGTGCCCACGGCCGGCCAATGGGCAGCGGGCGGCAGGGACTGGTAGTTTGAACCGATGGGCAGGGAAAGGGAGAATGTGGAGCATACTGGCACTCCCACACCAGACAAGGACATTCCTGTCCCGGCGTTGGCAGCTACGGGCACAACTCCGTGCTGAAGGACAGCAAAGTGTGCCCGGCCGAGTTAAAGCCGAAGAGAGAAAAGCCCATAGCCTCACTGCAAAACACACGTCAGAATGGACACTTCTACATGTATTCGTTTACAATACCTTCCTCTAGCGGCTACTAATTAATAAGACCGTTATTTAATAGCACTTACTGCTTTTGCAGAGGACCAGGTTATGTTCTCAGAATCCACACCACCATTCACAACCACCCATAGTTCCAGACTACTAAAGCCTTCTTCTGAATTCAAGGAGCACCAGACATACACAGGATGCACATGCATACACACTCAGGCAAAACAATTATACATAATAAAAAAATCTAAAATTAAGGAAAATATTTTAAGCCTACAAAATTTCTTTATTTGATAGGTAAATAATGTCCATCCAATAAAAGCATCTATCAAACCCTACCCCTACCAAATTCATAACACCAATAACACTAAAACATAAACACATGCACACTTGCTTGCAGGAATCAGGCTCTCTGGTTCCATCTTCATTTTTTATTAGCCTGAGCAGTACCAATAACACACTGGTTCACCTGTGGACCAATAAGGTTTACAAGATCAAAGTTTGCAAGGTAATTAGAACAATCTGCCCATTCTACCCTGAGCCCCAAAGCTAGGGCTGCCCTCTGAAAGCCTGAACTAAGGGATCAGCCTGGTCCCCCTTAAGGATAGTTGTTCTGTGTCCACGAGGCCTGAAGGAGGTTAGAAGTCTAAAGAGATGAAGCCCTGTACTGCTGGCTAATTTTTATGTCAACTAGATACAGGCTAGCTCTCATTTAAAAAGAAACTCAGATGAAAAAAATGTCCCATCAGATTGGCTTGTGGACAAGCCACTGGGATTTTTTCTTAATAGTAAGTGATGTAGGAAGACTCACAACCCTATGTGGGTGGTACCACCCCAGATGGGTGGGTCCTGAAGGCAGGCTGAGCAAGCCAGTAACAGCAATCCCATATGCTCTGCAGAGGTATTGGCCTGACTTCCCTGGATGATGGACTAAATCTTCTCTAGTCCATGTTGCTTTTCATTCTGGTGTTTTATCACAGAAGTAGAAAGTAGAAAACTAAGAGGTTTCCATATTCAGCAATACCCTGGACTAGACACCCAAAGCCTTCCTACAAAAACCTATCAAGAAATTCACCCAATTCTTTGAGAGCTGAGAAAATACATCACCATATAAGAGGAACTGTAAGGCCCTAGGTAGGTTCCATCCCCAGCTCAGCCCAATGTGAGGATCAGAAAGTGGAAAAGACGTAAGCACCTGTAAAACCTCCTCTCCTGAGACAAGTTTATAATCACATTTAGAGTTGCTCAGGATAGAGATTCAATACTGAGAACTTAAGTGTTCAGCATCTTGAGACTGGAGAGATGACCCAGAGTTTGAAAGCACTTGCTCTTACAGAAGATCTGATCCAGGTGCCAGCACCTATATGCTGGCTCACAACCATCCATTAACTTATTAACTACAGTTCCAGGGAATCCAACGCCCTCTCCTAACCTCCTGCCATACCATATACAAATGTGGTATACACGAGAGCAGTCATTCACATAAAATACAACTTTTGGTTTTTTGAGATGGGGTTTCTGTAGGCCTGGCTGTCCTGAATGTCTATAGACCATCCTGGCCTCAAACTCAGAGATTTACCTGTCTCTGCCTGCTGAGTGCCGGGATTTAAGGGCATCTGCCACATACCCAGCTAAATCTTAAAAAAATAAACAGATAAATTCATTCCAGCATTTTTGGGACTGGAGAGATGGCTCAGAGACTAAAAGCACTGGCCGTACCACAAAGGGCCCTGGACTCACAGTAGCTCACAGCTGTCCACCTCCAATTGCAGGGAACCCGATACACTCTTCTGGCCTCCTTAGGCACCAGGCTCACACACAATGCACACACATAGAAGCACACAAAATACCTATCACACAAAGAATTGTGCATCCGCCTTTTCCTACAGATAACCAACATAGGTGTCCCTCTCACCAATGGTCTTCACTTTATGGGACCTTGATAAACTAAAGGTTTGGGGTGCCCTTTGTTGAACAAATCTATTTGGTACCATTTTTTTCAATGGTTCAGGTAATCACTACCACATTTTAGCAATTAAATATTATGCCTTTAGAGCTAACAGACTACAGTATATTATAGTTTCGTGTGTACTTCATGTCTCTGCTTTACTACAATATCCACAGAACTGAACCCACAACAGTATGCTCTGAGGCATGCTTTTACATGGGAGAACTCTTCACAGAAGAGTCATAACTAATGAAAACTAATTAGAAATCACCATTTAAAGCCCTCTAACAAAATGATGACTCTAGATAGGATTACCATCTCATAAAACTGCTAGTTGAGCCAGGTAGCTCATGTCTTTAATCCCTGCACTTGAGAGGCAGAGAAAGGATCTCTGTGAGTTTTGAGGCCATCCTGGTCTACAGAGCCATCTGTGTGTAAGGGGGGGAGGCACACAACCACTACTTGGAAATCAATGGGTTCAGTGTGTGGCACACAGTTTAACACTTAAAAGGAGGATGAGTGGAAGTGAGGCTCTGGGTTACATCTCTAACACACCACCAAAAAAAGAAAAACAAAAAAAGAAAACAAAAGTCAAGCAAATACATAATAAAGATCAAACTAGACAGTGGGGCTTTCTGATGTAACAGGCCAAAAGTCTGAACCAGAATCACAAATCTAATGACTACCAAAACTCTGAGGGAAGAGCCAGCAACTGCCAGAGTTTGAATATGGTGCAGTAACAGAACAAGACATTCTATTCTAGTTAACGCCAATGCCACCCAGGTGAGGAGAGGCCATTACACATTACAGGAAACAAGTATCTCCAGCAGACCCTAACATATCAAAGACATTTCCGTGACAGCTGGAAGAAACTTACATGTGCCTGTAATCTCAGCACTCAGGAGGTGGAGGCAGATCAGCAGGACCAGCTCTATTGACATGAAATGCTGACTTACTGCCTGCCCTGCTGCCCCCACCGTGTTACATTAATATATAAGATGTTAGTCTGGGGACAGCAAAATAGCTTGGCTAACAAGGGTGCTTGCCACCAACTCTGATGACAGGGTAACCCAAGTTTGATTTCTAGGACCCACTTGGAAGGAGAGAACCAAATCCTACAAGTTGTCCTCTGCGTCGCCGTCGCCCGTCGCCCCCCCCCCCCCCCCATCACACACACTTTAATGCCTGGTGCCTGCAGAGTCTAGCAGTCCCTGGAACTAGAGTTAAGAATGGTTGTGAGCCAACACATCCATGCTAGGATCTGAATTCAGATCCTCTCCAAGAACAGCAAGTGCTCCTAACCACCAGGCATTTGTCTAGCTGAGTCATCTGTAAATCACTGTACAGTGGCCTTTTTGTTGTTGTTGAAACTCATCAAAGGGCTCTCTCTACCCTCAGGGAAAGGGGAAACCAAGGCAAACAGTAATGAAACTGAGGGTGAGGACACGGGCGCTGTCTAGCTCCTGGTGAGATTTAGAACTTGTTGAATGTGTAGTTCGATACTTCCAAACATCTGTACATCTCCTTTATAAAAGCAGTTCCATTTCAAGGAGCACTGCTCTAGATAGATAACTGGAAAATATACAAAATGTGCACGAGATCAGTCAGCGAGGTCTTGTTTAGTCAGAACAAGGTGGAAACAGTGAACTGCCCAATAGCTGGAACGGTGGATTCATTTGGCAGAGTCCTACACAGACCTAAAATTAACGTAGTAGTCCCAGTGCCTACGTGTAATCTTGGGGGCTCTTTTGAAGAGTAAATGGGACAAAAGCACATAGACACCTAGGAAAGGAATCAGAAACATGGATATAGCTTGTTCCTGCAATATAGCCCTGACTATGTGGTTGTCTCTTCTAAAAATATTAATTCAAAAGTCAGTAGTTAAATATGGAATCAGCGTGAGGCACCCAAGATGCCTAGCAAGTTTTAATTCTTTTTGAATAGATATGCTCCAGTTTAGAAAGCAGGAGTTGACGATGGAGATGCCTATAAACAGCTAGAAGTCCTGACATATGTGCAGGTGTGGTGGTTTAAATAAGAATGGTCCCCATAGGCTCATACATTTGAGTACTGTGTGGGGAGGGATGGGAGGTGTGGCTTGGCTAAGCAGTGTAAGAGGTGACAGGAAGCTTTGAGATTTCAAAAGCTCAAGCCACTCCCAGTCTTTCTGTGCTGTCTCAGGGTATGAGCTCAGCTGCTGTTCCAACCCTACGCCTTCCTGCCTATTGCCATGTTCCTATGCCATAAAGGTCGAGGACTTGATGACAAACTCAAAGCCCCCATAAACTCTTCTCTAAGCTCCTTGGTCACAGTGTCTTGTTAAGAACAGAAAACCAGGACAGCAGGGTAACAACTGTACCTTAGAAGCAAAGCGTAGTGAATTGAGAGACTCTGAGACATTCTCTTCCAGAGGGGAAATGTTCACAAACATCAGCCTGTGGGTAGAGAAGGGCCCAAGATAGCATCAGTGGTCTGCCAAGGCTGAACATACATAGTTGTCTCTTTCCTACAGCCCCTCAATCTGATCCTTCCACTTACATCTTGGCACTGCCACCCAGTGAGTTCTGCAGCAGGTAGGTAAGCTTGCTGTTTCGGTAAGGCACATGGGACTCCTGAAGGGAGAGGGTACAGTGAGGACAGGGCATGGTTCTCCACAGCTCATGCCAACTGCCCCCCTTTGAGTAACTGCCCACACACCATCCATACCTACCTTATTGCTCAGGGCCATTATGACCAGTCCCAGTGTAGACAGACTGCTGTTTATGGCCTGTGTTTCCCGAAGGCGATCACGCTCTCCAGGACCTAAGGTTAAACCAGGGTCTAGACGCTCACTCCCAGCCAGGTCTATAAGGTTGAGGGGAGCGCCACACTGCAGGCCTCGAGCAGCATGCTCTCCAGAAATCTGCAGCTGGAACACACTGTGACTGCGTGATGATCTCTCATTCTGAGCAGTGCGGGCCACAGCCCGATTCTGGTGGGCCAAATGGAGCAGAGCTTCCACCTGGAGATAGGATTAGCAAGGGGTAGAAGCAGTCAGAAGCTAGGGTATGCTGATGAGGTGTGGCAAGGAATGAGTCCACCCCTACCTGCCCTTTGGAACAAAACCACAGACTAGCAGAATGAGTATATAGACCCTCTTAGAACAGCTGGGTTGGGTCTTCTCACATAAGCCTATAATCCCAACTACTTGGGTGGCTGAAACAGAAGAACTTAAGGTTCAAGGACTCTTTGAGATATAGAGTTCTGAGCAATTTGGTGAGGCCGTGTCTCCAAATAAAAACAGACTAGCTTAGGTCTATAATTCCCAGCACTCAAGAGGCTGAGGCAGGAGGATTACCTTGAGTTCAAAGCCAGCATGGGCTTCACTGCAAGACTCTCAAAATAAATAAAACGAACAGGACAACCCAAGAGTCTTCGCTGCCTGGAGAACTCCAGAAAGGGAGCAAGGGCAGCAGCCCCTGAGAGCCCTGAGACAGCCAGTCAGGTAACCCTCAGGCCAGGGTGAACTTAGCAACAGAAGAGCAGGACATGAGTCCTGAGATGCACCTGGAATAAGTCTAGTGACAGTCACCCCTTCAGATGCAGCACTACCCCCACCCCGCCTGTCTACACCCCTCTGCCCACTCCTCCCAATCCAGTCCCTACTCGCCCTCACCTCTTTCTCGCAGGAAACAGGGACATAGCGTGCATTGGTGACAGTAAGTTCCTCACTCCCTGGACCTGCCCGTCGAATCTCACACTCGCCCCCTTGCCCTTTCCGGGTCCCAGTGGCTAGCAGGTCTCTGACAGTCTCATTGTAGATCTCTACGTAACTTGCCACAAAACTGTATGTCCAGCCCTGGCCACTCATCTCTTGGGCCACGGAAAACAGATGCCGCAGGGCCCGAGGGATCAGCCCCTCCAACTGGGGGTCTCCCCCAGGCCCACCCTCCATAGTGAAGGTCTTGCCACTGCCTGTCTGTCCATAGGCAAAGATACACACAGGGTAGCCATCCAGCGCTGACTGGACAAGCATGGAGATCTCCTCAAATACTTCATCCTGTTTACTTCCTGGTGGGAATACCCGATCAAAGGAGAAATCATGGCGGGTAGTGGGTGCCGGTGCCCCAGTCAGGGTGGCACGCCGATCATCAGATCGTGAGAGGCTAAGGCGGGTTGGGGGATCGGACGGTCCAGCAGGGCCATGGGGAAACAGGAGGAAGCCAGGTGATGGAATAGGTTCCCCGTCAAGGACAGGGCGCACCCGGCAGAAGACTCGGATATTGCCCTTGAGCTCCTGTAGCTGGTTGTGGAGTCTTCGGCGTTCCATCTGTAGCCCGTGGAGCCGGTCTTCTTGCTCTGCCAGTACGGTCTCCTGGGCTGCTGACTTCTGCCGCAGACACACCAACTCTTCCTCACTGCTTGTCAAAGCTGCTTCCGAGGCCTGTAACCTCCTCTGCCCAGAGCACAGGGAACAAAAGGTGGGATGCCGTCATTAGAGCAAGGCTGGTAACAAAATAGGGAACAGGCAGTGGTGGTGCATGCCTTTAATCCGAGCATTTGGGAGCCAGAGGTGAATGGATCTCCGAGGTCACGGCCAACCTGGTCAACAGAGCTGGTTCTAGGATAGTCGGGGGCTACACAAAGATACCCTGTCTTGAAAAACCAAAAAAAGTTAAAAAAAAAAAAAGAAAGAAAGAAAAGAAAAAGCGGTAAGAAAATGGGTATGGGAGCCCCTTGGACTATGGAGATTGCTCAGTGAATAAAAGTATTTGATGTAAAAGCAGGAGGCTCTAAGTTAAAATTACTAACACCCATTAAAAAAAAAAAAAACTGGGCATGGCTGTGTGTACCTGTAATGACAGGAAGATCTGTGATCCTGCCAGCTAGCCCAGGCAAAACAGTAAGCTTCAGATCAGGGACCCATCCCCCAATACCATCCCCATTCCCATAGAGAAGGAAGGAGGAGGGAGGGAAGGAGGCAGGCAGGCAGGAACCCTAGCATTAGGATAGGGAACGTGAAGGGAATATCCAGAGTGACACAGAACTGGAGTGAACCCAAGGGTGGATGTGCCGATCAAAAGTGCCAGAAGTATGTCTTAAGTCATTTGAGAGTCAAATGCCACCTAACTGGAACTTGCCAGCGGCCACAGACATGGGAAGAGGAAGAATGTCTGAGGTGTGAGCAGAGGAAGTAAGGCAACAAAAGCAGGCAGTGTCGGGAGCTACTCAAGGAGCTGGGTGCACAGACACCTTGCTGTAGGCTTCTGGGGCTTAGGAAAGGAGTAAAGCCCAGGAAGGGAGGCAGCACTGTGGAATCCAGCCCTCACCTCTTGCTCCTCCACTTGGGTGGCCAGAGCCTTCCGTTCCTTCTGCAATCCCAGCTGTTCTTCCTGGAGCTCCTGAATCAGCCTTTCCTTGGTACCCAGACATTCCTCTAGCTCTAGGACACGGGCACACAGCGTCTCTAGTTTCTGCTGGCCCTGCTCAGCCTGGGTCCGTAACCCGGACAGCTCCTCTTCCAGGGTGTTCCGCTCTGTCCCCAGGGCCCTCGCCTGCTCCTGGGCTTCTCTGAGTTGCTCCCGAAGCTTCTGGTTCTCCTGGTCCAGTGTTTGAGTCTTCTCCCGATAGCGTTTCAGCTCTTCATTGAGGTCACACAACTGACCCTTTAAGTCCCAGGCAGGACGTTTACCAGGTCTCTTCCCTACCACCACAGGAGCAGTTGATGCTAACATGGGCACAGGAGAGGCACAGGTCAGGAGTCTTGGCCTTCTACCCTCAGGCCCTCATACCTCCTGCCACATCTGTCCCTCCCCTCTCTAGACAGGAAGGCACTCACCACCTCGTCTTCCCCATCCCAGCCTCTCACTCAATGTTTATATGTCACCTACTGCTAGGCTTCTGGGCAGGAACCGCAGGAGCTGGCTTCTGGTTCTTCAGCACTGGAAGATTAGAGTTGACACAGGATTACACACTTGGGAGGCCCAGGCTGGAGAACTTCCAGTTCAAGGCCAACTTGAGCTCTAGCGAGACTCAAAAGAAAAAAGACAAAGACTGGGCTGCGGAGATGACTGAGCAGTTAACAGCATTTGCTGCTCTCACAGGGGACCCAGGTTTGGTTCCCACCATCCCTGTCAGGAGATTTACAACCACCTGTAACTCTAGCTTCAGAGGATTTACTGCCTTCCTCTCTGTACATATAAAGTAAAATGAGAAAAATAAATCTGAAAAACCCAAGGGCTGTGATGTAACTTAGTAGTAGAGCATTTGCCTAACGTGCAAGGCCCTGGATTTGGTCCCCAACGCCACCCCTCCCCATAAGGACTTGTAGGACCAGAGCCCTCGTCGGCTCTCTCTGCCAGCCCCAGCTTGAGCACCATTACCTGAACCGACAGCAGCGCGAGGTCCTGTCTTCCGAGGGCCTTTCTGGGCTGTCCAGGGTGGGAAGAGAGTAACAGGCTCTTAGGTAGCGTATACTGGCACGTATTTTACGTAGGGTTAGAGATAAGTAGCCCTCCTGACCTCTAAGTCTCTGATCAGCTCCTAATGACCTCCTAGGGCCCTTAGACTCTTCCTGAGTGTAAACAGTGACCCCTGGAAGATCCAGACTTCAAAAACAAGAGCCGAGAAGAAGGAAATTCACCTAAGAACCTTTGTGCCTCTCCACTTCTGACCAAGTCATGAAAGAGAAGGAGAGAGGGTAGTGTCCTTCCCGCCCCTAGAGCCCACCTGCCGTCAGGCCCTGTGTCTGTGACACTGTGCTGAGGAAAGGTCCTCTAGGGCGGGATGTGTCAGTTCTGGTCACTGTACCCAGACCTCGTGTTCGTTTCTGGGGAGAGATAAGGATGGGGTTCCATAGTAACCTGTCCCTGTGTTCTCCTTACCCCCTTTCTCACCCCCTCTCACCTTTCCAGGTTCCGAGGCATCCTCCATCTGCTCAGGACCCCTCTTGCCCAGCCTTCTTCCTGAAAGAGGCAGTTGGGAGGAGGTCTTGAGCAGCGCTGTCTTCAGCTCCAAGTTTCTCTTCACCTCCAGCAAAGGGGGCCTCTGTGAGAAAAGAAAGCTCTTAACAAGCTGGGCGTGGTGCCGCACCCCTTTCATCCCAGCACTCAGGAGGCAGAGGTAGGCAAATCTCTGAGTTCAAGGCCAGCCTGGTCCACAGAATGAGTTCCAGGACAGCCAGGACTGCACAGAGAAACCCTGTCTCAAACTGCAAAACAAGAGTGGGCCAAAAGCCCAAACTCCCCTTTCTGGAGCTTCCTGAACCTTAATCAATATCAACCATCATCAGGCATGAACAGTATCACTGTGTGCCAGACAAAGGACACAGAGAGCACTTGACAGGGGTAGCAGCCACCTTTAGAGAAAAGCCGGAGGGACTGTATACAGCTGTCTTTTAGGACTGAACTCAAACAGAAACGTATTCCTGGAAGGCAGAAATTCTAACCCACACAACACCTACAAACAGGCCTTCTAGTTCAAGCTAGAGAGACATTTGTTGGGAGAAGGTAGACACCATGAAACAAGTACCCATCTGAGGCTGTGTCTGTAGCACACGCAGCACAGAAAGGAGGCTAAGGAGAGGTTATCAGACCCCTCAGATGGCTGTTGACCACCACATGATGCTCAGGTCCTCTGCAAGTGTGTGAAGCCATCTTGCCAGCCCCTCAGCTTGCTGTCTTATATATACCTGGCCCATCCACCACAGCGCAGGGTCCTCCTACATCACATAAATCAAGACAACTCCCCAGTTAAAGTACCCTCTTTTAAAGTGACTTAATTTGTGTCAAGTTACCAATAAAAACTAAGCCATAAACTACAGGAGTCAGTTCTTTTCCTTC
This sequence comes from Phyllotis vaccarum, assembly GCA_033318265.1. Classification (NCBI taxonomy): domain Eukaryota; kingdom Metazoa; phylum Chordata; class Mammalia; order Rodentia; family Cricetidae; genus Phyllotis; species Phyllotis vaccarum. The sequence continues at coordinate 102,771,023 of JARWLC010000010.1, forward strand.
TGAGATCAAGTCCTGGGCTACAATTCATACAGTTCATACAATACTGGTTGTCAAACTTGGCAGCAGGTGCCCTTTAAGGTGCAGTCCTGAGGATTAGGGTTTCATGAGCACGGCTCAAGGACAAGCACAAGGGGACACATGCAGTGATAGATAGCAGTGTCCTGGTCAGATCAACACGGGATAGGCAGAACAGGAGGGGACCTACAAGAGGGAACACCCTGCTGGCTGCTGAGTGCTGGACATTCAAGGGAAGAGGCACTCTGGGGATTCTGAGTCAAGAGAATATGACTAGATTTGTTGTGAAGAACTGAACTGTAAGCCACACATGGCAGGACACAGGTGACTGAGACAATAGGATCACAAGTTTGAGACTGGCCTGGCTGGACTATAAGGAAGATCTTGGGGGTGGGGGGAGAACTGTGAGCATTTGAAAGTGGATACAGGTAGAAGAGAGAAGTTGAGTCATGTCATGTGCAGAGACTGCATTATTCATCCAGCATGGACTTGGTGAACATCTGCTTTGCAGTAGACTCGGCACTTGGCCAAATAGTGGTGAACACTAAGTCCTTGCCTTCTGGAGCTTATTTCCTAGGGTAACTGCCAAACTAAACCATGGAAAACAATGTTTTCTCTAGACTGTAAATGCCTCACTAGATCTACTGACTGCATGCAAAGGAGGCCTTTGGGCACCAGGGCTGCACTCTCGTGGACTCAATGAGAACTTAGGAAGGAGCCTGAGCACTAGACTCAAGTCCATCTAGGAGAAGAGGGTGAGTGTTAACAAAGCTGACGGTGGATTTCCTGAAGGCAGGGTCAGGAACTAAGAAAGTCTAAGCTGACCTCAGGATGCCTACTACAGCTCTATCACTACATCACAGGAGCAAGGCCTGATTCAGCTCAAAAAAGAATTTTTTTTAACTATTGCTCTGGAGAGGGAACTGAGTGCTGAGCAGAAACCTGAAGGCTATTATTGAGGTAACTGAGTATATGTATTAGCCAGCCTGCTGGCCAGTTTGGGCAGTAGTCTGCCCCACACTCAGGTTACCTGTATACTGACTGGGCCTAGGGAGTCAACCAGATGGACAAGTATACCCAGCAGCAGACCCCTCATCCTGGATGCTCAGCACTGTCTATGTAGTCTCACCAACTGTACTTTTGGCACAAAAGTGTCTACTATAAGGACAGATCTGCAGATTTCAACACATAAAGGATTTGGTAAAACTATAATGAAGACTGGAGAGGGGTTCTGGCTACACAAGCACTGGCCACCCCGTGTGTGTCACTGGGAACAACTGGTCATCAGCTCACCTAGTAGTGATCTAAAACATTTAAGGACACACAAAGGGTCACCGAGACAGAACCCTGTAGGAATGGGCTGTGACATTCCAAATGTGAGCCCCCCTGTATCTCTCACACACCACAAAGCCTAGGAACTAAGCTGGTTTGGTCCAGCTCCAGGAAGAGCAGATGCCTATAATTCCAGCTAATTGTTAGGGTGACACAAAGACCTCAAAAGGTCAAGGCAGCTTTCATGGCTGTGTTTAATCACACTGAAAAAAGACGAAAGATTTGTGAGTAGAGCGCACAGTAAGAGCAGTTCTGTCTCCAGCACAAAAATAAAGAGGCTGGCAAGATAGCTCAGGAGGTAAGACCACACATTGCCAAATCAGATACCTAAGGTTGATGTCCAGGACTCACTGCTCCAGAAAGCTGTCCTCTGACCTCCATGAGCACACCATGGCACACAGGTGTGCACGAGAGCTGCACCACGGCTTGAACTGTATGGTGAGCATGGACACGGCGAATACGGACACGGTGAACATGGACACAAGCCCACTATTTCTAGTTTCCCGCAGCTATTATGCAATTTCAGTTTGTACTCAACTGACTTTTTGTGCAGAGGTGTCAAAAGCAGCTGTCCTGGCCAGCATCCCCAGCTACAAGGATTGGGATGGGTTGGCGCATCCATCCCTTTAACTTGAAAAGTAACTACAGCGGTGGTTTTTGGCTGGATCCCTTTCCCCATCCCTTACTTTCTAATACTCGGATACTGCCACATACTTCCACATGCTCCCCAGGCTAAGCTAGGGATGAGGAACATGTCTGTAGATGACAATGTGATGTCGTTAAGACAAAAAAGCTCTACGCCCATGACAGTGACGCTAAGAACAACGCTGACATGGTTCTTATACTTTTTTCTACAAGTCAGGTGTGGTGATTCCAGCACTGTGGGGGCAGAGGCAGGTAACTGAGTTTAAGGCCAGTCTGAGCTACACAGCCAGTTCTAGACGCTCACAGTAAACATGGTGAGACTCTATTTCAAACAAACAGAAAAAAAAAAAAAACCCACAATTTTATTGCTGATTAATTGAAAAGCATTACCTTTTGGTTTTGTGACTTTATTGTGGACGGCTCTAACAGGTATAAATGGTGTTTCTCTCCTGTCTATAATGATGGACACAGAGACCAACTCTCAGAAGCACTTAACATTCAATATAAGGAGACACATTGAACCTTCATCTCCAGAAAAGCCTAGATGGAGGATGCTCCCAAGGCGAGCCTCCCTGACAGGCTATGCCAGTTTCCCACTATACTCAATCATTCCAATCAGTGAACAACAGACACTACAATCTCCTCTAACCTCAAAACCCTCTCTCCACAGTGACCCCGTCCTTCCACTCTACTGCTCTTTATAGCAAAACTTCTCCAAAATAGTATTCAGGGCAATGTTTCTCATCCTGTGGGGTGAGACCCCTTCACATGGGGGGCAAACCTGCATATCAGATATTTACATTACGATTCATAACAGTACAAAATTACAGTTATTAAGTAGCGACAAACATAATTTTATGGGGTCACCACAACATGAGGAACTGTATTAAAGAGACACAGCTTCAGTTAAGGCTGAGAACCACTGATATAGGACATTCACTGCAATTTATTTCCTCAACAAATTCCACTTCCACTATTGCAACAAAACTGCCATCCTCCAGCCAGACAGGTAGTGGCCTTCAATCCCAGCACTTGGGAGTTATAGGCAGGTGGAGTTTCAAGACTGCCAGGGCCACACGACCAGTTTCATGTTCCTGAATCTATTTTACATGTTTCTTTGGGTTTGTTTGTTAAGACAGTGTATCACAGGCAGGAAACTCAGGCTTCTGTACAGCTCATCTCAGGTTTTGTTCCTTTCTGTTTAGAGGATTACAGAATCAGAGGTTCTGAGTGCTTGTCCAGCCCTGTACCACCAAGCGCCTCCCATCTTTAACCGGAGATTGTCCGATTTCCCCCTCTCCATCCAGATCCAGCAGCAATGAGAAGTCAACACAACAGGGCATCGGCAGAGATGTGCCCTGGGACGAGGGGCAAAGCTTCTCAGAAGACCCTCCCTTCTCCCACAAGACTATCTGTAAGAATTGAAAAGCAGAAACGTGTCGATCTGCTTGAGAATTCGGTGTGGGAAATGCTGGAGATAGCTAAGTGATACAAGCACCGTCGCGCCAACATCCCCGCGACCGCCTTGGCACCTCGCCGTCTGTCGCTTGCACGGTGTAGGTCCCCATGCAGCCGCGCGTGCCCCTGGCCCGGCGTCCTCCCCTCGCGGCGGGAGGCCGTCTCCGCCGTACTCACCTGCGCCTGCATGTTCATTATGGTCCGCACAGGACGGGATGCAAAGGACGGGGACAGGGGAACCGGCCTCCCGGCACCTGCGGCCTCTCACCGGTTCGCGCGACACAGACCGAGCGCCAAAGAGGTCCGGAGCCAGGCCACCAGCCACACCCGCCACTTTTGAATTTCAACCGCCGCGCTCTAGACTCACCGCTCAATCCGCAGGGGCCAATCCGCGCCGGCGACACGGCCGCCAGCCAATCATAGCGCGCTTCGCCTTCGGGGCCACGCCCTCTCGGCTGCAACTGTTTCCTGTCACCAGGTCCTACTTCCGGATCCGCTTTTGTTTTTGTTTTTTTTTTCTCTCTCCCCCCCCTCCCTTATACGCCGAGCGTGCTCACTTCCGCTCGGCTTCAGGTTACGTCAGAAGTGCGCGTGTGTAGAGGAGCCGGCGAGGGGAGGGTCCTGAGCACGGGCGGCGCGAGCGCCGCCTAGTGGAGTCTGCGGGAAATGCACGCCTCGTCGCCAATCCTCTGGACCAGAGATGCTCCTGCTGCTTTCTGATCCCAAAGGTGAGGGCTTATCTGATGACACCAACCTGTCTCTCAAGAAAAACAGTGGAATGTCTACCTAGCATGTTGAGGCCTTGAGTTCTATTGCCAGCGCAAGAGAGGAGAGAGGGGGAAGAAATGAGAAGGAGAAATTCAGAATACAAAACACTTGCAGTGTGTTTTCAAATGTCATGCAATATGGTCATAAAACTCGAGACAAGGCTGGGAAGATAAAATGGTCATCCCTGGGACCCTTATAAAGTGGAAGGAGAACCGACACTCCACAAAGTTTTCTCCCCAAGTGTGTCCTTCCCACGCTCAATAAAAAATAAATAAGCATTGTCTGCTCTGTTTTTTCGAGGCAGGTCTTCTCTGTGTGGCCCTGGCTGGCCTCGAACTCACAGAGTTTCCTAGTGCTGGGATTAAACCACCGCCAGACTAAATATAATTTTTTTTAAATTAAAAAAGATCAGAAGGGCCAGGTGGTAGTGGCACATGCCTTAAATCCCAGCACTCGGGAGGCAGAAGCAGCCTGATCTCTGAGTTCGAGGCCAGCCTGGTCTACAGAGTGAGTTCCAGGACAGCCAGGTCTGTTACACAGAGAGACCCTGTGTCTCACAAAAACAACCAAAAACAAAAACAGAAGCCAGGTGGAGTTTAGCTTTAACTCCAGCACTCCAACAAAAGTGAGTTCCAGGACAGCCAGAACTATGTCAAAAAACTGTTTAAAAAATAAATAACAGAATAACATAAATACATGTAAAAGAAATACTTTTCAAAATATTTTTCAGATCACTGGGCAGTGGTGATGTAAGCCTTTAATCCCAGCATTCAGGAGGCTGAGGGAAGCCTGTGAATCAGAGAACAATCTGGGCTACATAGTGAATTCCAGGACAGTCAGTGCTCTATAGAGACAGTCTCAAATAAATAAATAAATAAATAAATAAATAAATAAATAAATAAATAAATAAATAAATAAATAAATAAATAAATAAATAAGTGAGTGAGTGAGTGAGTGAGTGAGTGAGTGAGTGAGTGAGTGAGTGAATGAATGAATGAATAAATGAATAAATAAATGAATGGATGAATGGATGGATGAATGAATGGATGGATGGATGGATAGATAAATAGATGGATAGATGAATAAATAAAAAAATAGTATATTTCTTTATGCCAAGTTGTAAATCCATCCCCTCCCAAGTTCTCACTTGAGATGTTTCTGGGTATACAAATATTAAGTGGAGGACGCTGGAAAATTCCTGGTTGTAATTTTCCGAAGATTGCTTTTAGACTAGATAGAATTTCCTACTGACTTTCTAAGAAAAAAAAAAAAAGCAAAAGTTTTAGTCAGTAATAAATTTTAGCTTTTTGTTTTGTTAGTTTTTTTCAAGATGGGGTCTCTCTGTGCAGACCAGGCTGGCCTTGAACTTACAAAGATCTCCCTGTCTCTGCCTCTCGAGTGCTGGGGTTAAAGACATGCACCACCAGCACCAGGCCTGAGTTTGTCCTTTATTGAAAGCTGTCTTATGACTTTATCTTTATTATGAAGCCTGACAGCAAGGCAAACATATGCAATGGACTGACCCGGCAGCTGCGGCCTTTGGGGAGGAGCTGGCTAAGGCTGGCTTGCTGCCTCTCAACCGTCTGGTACAGCTAGAGCTCCCTGATCAATGTCATTACAGGTGTCTGAGAAGAATACATCTGAACAGGAAGTATAAACCGATCGGGCCTCTGTATCAGTTAGAAGGATAGACTTACCCACAGCTAGCCTGGGGTCCTCCATCATTGGTGATGTGAACGACTTTGTTGGGGGCAGAGGTCAGTCCAGCCTCTGGCAGCCAGACCCAGAAGGGCTGAGAGAGTCAGACCAGAAGGGCTGAGAGATTCTTTTGCAGAGAAGGAACTCAGGAGAACTGACCCACCTTGGTGAGGCGAAGTAGGGCTGTCAACTGAACAGTGTCTTTCTTTAGTTTGGGCGTAGCCCTGCCTGCAGGAAAAGAATGAGGCAGTGCCCAGTGGTCAGTGTTACTCCGCTTGAAGCAAGCGCCAGGTGAATCAGTACTTCTTTGGAAACAGCCTCAGATGCTTGCTACAGAAAATGGTATTTTTTTCTATCCTTTTCATTAAACATCTTAAATGCCACCTTCAGCAGGTTTCACTGAGGCGTTAAGAGCTAGTCAGCGAATCTATTAAGCATACCTGACTTTAAACAAACTACTTGCTTTAGCCATTTGCTTTAGGCTAACCCTTGACAACATATACAGGCTAAATTTTGTTCTTGTAAGTGAATTACCTTTGTATTTAACATGAGCACATAGTTCTTGAAAGGACACTAGCCCACTTGAACATGGGGCTCCGGCAGGTCCTGCCCCTTCCCTCTGCCTTGCTACAGACCATTAGCTGGGATTAAAGGCGGGCACAACCACTGCCCCCGCCCAATTTTTAAAGTTTAACAAAGTTAGCAAAGACAAAGAGGCTAGGCATACAACAAATCATTTTTTTTGATAACTTGAATGGACCTTAGGAATTCATAAATCTTATTCTTCAAACATGTTCCTTACCTAAAAAAAAAAAATTAGACGTCTGCTGTTGAACGCTGCAAAGACAAGGGGTTGGATGTACATCTCTAAGTCAGCTTCTGTAACCTGTGTAGGTCTGTCTGTATAATCTGGGGAACTTATAAACCTTAGTCATCACACACGTTCTGAAGTCACACTTTTCATAAGCCTTGGTGATCTCTCGTCTTCATCTGCTTTTGTTTCTTCATTGTTTTCCCACTCAGGACAAAAATCATCTCATGAAAATCCATCCGAATCCAAAATATTTTGGAAACTTATTGGAGACCAGCTGTTGACCCCTTAGTCTAAAAAGTAGATACAGTGATAAGCAGAGGCTCGGTGGGACGGAGGAGTTTAGTTGGTTTATACCGTAGCATTGCTACAAAGTTGCTATTTACCCTAGGGTCTGCAGAGCCAAGGCACACACCCTTTAAAACAGAACTAAGTCTATTTTCCTTAATGAGAGAGAAACCCAAGTTGCATGTAAGCATGCTGTAGATTTTTAACTATCAACCCTTCTGTTATAAGTTGTAGGCTTTTGTTGTTGTTGTTGTTAGATTTTAGCTATATCCAGTGAGTTTACAAATTCGGAGATACAGAAAGTTTACCCGACGTGTTACAAATCTTGAGATAAAGGTATACTTTAGCAAACGTTTTCGAGATGTAAGAGAACAGAGTAATTTAGAGAGTTGAATAAAATAAAGACCCCCCCCCCAAAAAAAGAGCCAGGCAGTGGTGTCATGTGCATGCCTTTAATCCAACACTCAGGAGGCAGAGGCAGGCAGATAGATCCCACTCTTTGTGAGTTCTAGACCATCCTGGTTTACAGAGCAAGTTCCAGGACAGCCAGGGCTGTTGCACAGAGAAACCCTGTTTTGGAAAAAAACGAAGATTAGAATAAGTAAAATCGAGAGGAGGGTGAGATGAGCCTCCCTAATCTCTATTAGAACAGTGTGGGCTGCTCAGTTTTATTCTTCCCTGTGCCAGAGTCAGGTGGTCTGCTGGACCCAGGGAGGAGTATCTGGAGGAAACTTTGAAACAAGCATGCTTGGGTCTGGAGAAAGCAGGCTGTAACTCAACTCCAGCGCCAGCCCTTTTATAGAGTTCATACAGCATAAAACAAATTTTTAATAGTATACATACCAAAAAGACATTTGGATTTGGGTAAGGCTTGAATCCAGTGGTCAGAGGAACAGGAGCAAGTGGGAGAGGAGGAGGCTTGGAGATGAGAGGCTTCTGAGGATGGGTGGAGAGAAAGGTCGGAGATAGGAGGATTGGGGATCCTTTGTGAAGTGTTAGAGGCGACACAATGTATGCGAATTTGGAAATCAGCTGCTGAGTCTGAGGGAGGGAGAGAGATTAGGAGCTCGTGGAGCTCAGACTCCAGCAGGCAAGCAAGACAGACGGGCAGTGGGGAGGGAAGCAGGGACAGGGCGAGGAGGAGTCTGGGGGGAGGGTAGGAAAGGGGTGCAGGTGGGCAGGGAGAGGGAGGGTAGAAGAAAAAGGAGTCTGTGCCCCGGTAGCGAGAATCTCAGTCCCTCCCGCCCCCAAGTGAACTGAGAGACTTGTCAGAGAGATGTGTCCCTTTCGGTGTGACAGGTGTTCTGCGAGGCAAGAGCAGCTCACTCACTCACCAGTGTGACTTCTGTAGCAGTAGTAGGCTCCAGGAGGCGACAGGGACAGAGCAGACAGCCCCACGGTGACACGGTGACACGTAGCTGAGCGCCATGCAGAGCACGTGGAGAAATGGCCCTCCACATCAGTAGCTTGGTTCAGTTAGGAGAGTCCGGGTCCCGGGAGAGGGGTGCATCTGTGCCCTTCCCAGGTGTTCAGCACCAGATATATAAACTGACAAAATGACCACTCCATAGTATGTGCATAAGAGAAAGAAAGTATCCAGGGCATCGGGAAGAGCCCAGAGCAGAGAGAGAAGGAGGAGACTGATCTTGGCCAGCAGACTGCGCACAACTATGAGGGAGGGAGGGTATCAGTGGGTAGAGAACAGAGAAACAGTGAGCTGTTATAAGGAGAATGAGTAGTGGGAGAGGAAGCCTCGGAGCTTGAACGAGGGGTAGGGGAAGAGGGAAGGAGGAAGGGCTCTAGTGTGAACCTTGACATGTGTAACAGGTACTTAGTGATACTGAGGGAGCCTGTGTAACAGGCCCCAGACCTTAACACAACTGACTCCATGATGGAAGTGCCATTCGGGCCGTAAAACTCAGAACATAGACAGCGCCTCCTGCCACAAATGGACAAACAAACAAACAAAAGCCCAAAGACCTCATCCATCAAAGCCCCATAGTTCTGGGAACTTCTCTAAATGTACCAGCCTTGCCTTTTGGCTTCTGTAGTTCCGTTTCTGGCTAACTGTTCCTGTTGACTAAAGAATGTCAACCCAGAACATGGTGGTTATGCTCAAAAGCTCACTCTGAGGAAGGGTCCGTGCTATACTGAGATCTCAAGCAGCCAGTATAGCCATCAGCTCACTGATAAAGACTCTCCACTGACCTACACCTTCCAAGCAGTCTTCTCTAGTGGAAACTTCACACATTTCCGAAGGTTCCCCGAGATCCCCAGAGATCAACTGTCAAGACACCAGAAATCCCAGAGGCCTCCTAAGCAAGGGGAAGTGTGGTCAGGGGACTCTCCAAGGATGAAATGTTTCAGGCCCAGGTCAACTGCTGCCTAATGGAGGAGTCAGACACCTCCACGCCAAAAGGAAACAGAGTCTTGGTCTGTCACCTTCTACTTAGGCACATAGGAGAAGTTGACTATAGCGTTGCTCTAGTGTCCCGGATCTGTGTGAGATGTCACTGGATTGCCCCTGTCTGTTTAGGTGTAAATGTGTGGTGGCTGTGTGTGTGTGTGTGTACGTGAGTGTGAGTGCATATGTATATATGTGTGAGTGTGTATGTGTATGTATGTGAGGGTGTGTGTATGTGTGTGCATGTGTATATGTGTGTGTACTTGTGTGTGAGGGTGTGTGTATGTGAATGTATGTGAAGGTATGTGTGTTAGTGTGTGCGTGTGTATATGTGTGTGAGGGTGTGTGATGTGAGTGTGTGTATGTGTGTGCATGTGTATATGTGTGTGTACTTGTGTGTGAGGGTGTATGTGAGTGTGTATGTGTGTGAGTGTGTATGTATGTATGTGTATGTACCTATATGTGTGTATGAAGGTGTATGTATGTGAGTGTGTGTGTATGTGTGTGCATGTGTATATGTGTGTGTACTTGTGTGTGAGGGTGTGTGTATGTGAGTGGTATGTGTGTGAGTGCGTATGTATGTACCTATATGTGTGTATGAGTGTATGTGAGTGAGTGTGTATGTATGTGTGTGTATGTGTATGTGTGTGAGGGTGTGTATATGTGAGTGTGTGTGTATATATGTGTGTGTGAGGGTGTGTGTATGTGTGTATGTATATGTGTGTATGTGAGTGTGTGGGTGTGTTTCTGTCAGTTTTGTTTCTCTGTTTTGACCAGCATCTCTCTGGTGTGAGAGCCCCCTGGTTTAAGACTTGTGTCCTCCTGTTCAAGGTCTGAATCCTTTTTGCTCTGCCAGGTCTTCCAGAGACCCCGCCCCCCACCCAAACCCCTCCATCTGTCCCCTCATGGCGTGCTGGCTTGCTCGATCGCTTGAGCCGCCACTCACAGTCTCAGGTCAGTCCTGGTCCCTGACCTGAGGGAAAAGATGGAGCTCAGTCCTTGCTCTTTCGTGATTTCTGTCCTCACTTCACCAATTATCCATATAATTGTAAAACAAAACCCACCATTCTTTGAAAAAAAAAAATGGATAAATGGCCTTTGGGCTTGGTGGGTGATGCAGGGGGTGGAGACCAATGCTGGACAATGCAGCCTGGACAGGACAGATTTTCCCTTCTGTCCAACACTGACCCAGGAGACTCTAAAAAAAAAAACCTTTGCTAAGTCTCTTTTAGAAAGATTAGAGATATCTGATAAAAAGATTTCCTTTGTCATCCAGTCAGCCCAGATATTATAAAAAAAAAAAAAGTTATGAAAGTTGAAACAATTTGAAGGTATAAGTCAGTCCCTCTTACTAGAGATAGATCAGGAGGTGGTTAACAACAGGGAATTGATTGGGACAGACCTTTTGCATAAATTGAAACCCGTCACCTTCTCTGGTGATGAGACACGTGAGACTAACAGATACCCTGCAAAATTTTGTTGTCTTATCCTCTGTTGTAGCCCTAATCAAAAAATACAGGTGGGGGCTGGAGAGATGGCTCAGAGGTTAAGATCACTGGCTGCTCTTCCAGAGGACCTGGGTTCAATTCCCAGTACCCACATGGCAGCTCACGGCTGTCTGTACCTCCTTTTCTAGGGGATCTGATTCAGACATGCTTGCATGCAAAACACCAATGTATATAAAATAAATAAAATTTTAAAAAGATACAATTGGGCTGGGTGGTGGTGACACATGCCTTTAATCCCAACATTCAAAAGGCAAAGGCAGGAGAATGTCTGTGAGTTCAAGGCCAGCCTTGTCTATGGAGCTAGCTGTTAGTTTTAGGACAGCTAGAGTTACACAAGGAAGCCCTGCCTCAAAAAATAAAATAAGATATACAGCAGTTGAACAAGCTTTCCCAGGGGTATGGGCAGAAACCAACCCCCAAGACTGGCTCAACACCAAGTTCCTATAACTGTTCAACGAACCAGTTCAGCTACCCTTGTTCAGATTAAACAATACTATATGACCCTGAAAACAAAACGGAGATGTCAGTCTATATTCCCTAGCTTAGAGAGACAGGCATCTTATTGCCCTGCCTGTCACCCTGCAATACACCTCTCCTGCCTGTGAAGAAACCTGGGATCTCTACTTTTCATGGGTCTGGTTCTTCCAGAGGAACAGGTAAACACTCTCTTGAGCCTGAAAGACATGTTCTCCATCTTCCCATTGGCAGAGGTGAGTCAACCCATCTTTGCTTTAAATGAACAGACCCAATGGGAGGTTACAGTGGGCATCATACCTGAACCAGGCTGCAAGACTCCAGTCCTATTTGATGAGACACTTGGAGCTCTTCTGTCAGAGGTTTTCTGGGAAAATAGATTATAAAAGGGCCACTGAGAACTGCTTCAAGAGTTATAGACCTTGGGCTCCAGAATGTTGTCTAAGAAAGTCCTGATTTGTCCATCAAAGACTTCCTACCTTGGCTACCAGCTGAAGGGAGGCACTAGAAGGCTGTCTCAGAAGAATATTTGCGACCATCCTTCAAATCCCAATGTCAAAGACTAAGACACGGGTTGGAGAGTTCCTACATGCAGCTGGAAATTGCTGCTTCTGGGTATCAGTTTGTGGAAATAGCAAGGCCTCTGCATACCAGTACAGAGTCCCCTAATATGAATCAAGACTAAACAAAAGGCATTTGAGGCTTTTAAAGACAGTTCTGAGTTGAGTGGTGGCACATGCTCTTTAAAAGTCCAGCACTCGGGAGGTAGAGGCAGGCAGATCTCTGTGAGTTCAAGGCCAACCTTGTCTACTGAGTGAGTTCCAAGACAGGCTCCAAAGCTACCCAGAAAAACCCAGTCTCAAAAAACAAAACAAAACAAAACAAAACAAAAAACAAAAAAAAAAACCCCAAAAAACAAAAACCTTCAGCCCTAGGATTCCTAGATGTCTCAAAGCCTTTTAGTCTAACCATGAAGCAAAAGACAAAAGGGGTTTTAACTCAAACCTGGGGGACCATGGATATGCTCTGAGACATACCAGTCCAAACGATTGGACCCTGTAGCTACTGGATGGCCTACCAAGAGCTCTGGCAGCTACTGGTAGTCTAATTTTAAAAAGGTTAACTATGGGTCACACACCCGGTGCCACTGAGGCCTCCTCTGAGGAACACCAGAATGCTGGCTGTCTACAGCCTGTGTGAGCCAGGACAGGAGCTCTCCTGGACCACTCCCAACTCCACTAGGAGATCATCAATCTTGCCAGTCTCTTGCCTGAGGTATGTGGGGGTTGCAAAAGTTACTGTAACAGAGACAATTTGGGCCAAATGTCCTCGGCTCAGAGAGCAGAGCTGATTCATCTGACCCAGGCTCTTGGATGGGAAAAGAAATCTACCACGTATTTCCTTGTTCAAATCCAGTGACACTCTCTGGGTCAAGCAGGCGGGTAGCCAAAGGAAGACTGAAACCAGCTTGGATAGGGTCCTTACACAGTGAGTTTACACGGTAGTTGTGAAGGTAGCCGGGTCAAGGAAGAAGAAGCCACAGCTGCCACAGCCACACAGACTGATTCCAGACCATGGACCCATTAAAATTAAGGTTTCCTTGGGTCCCCAGGCCCTTCCGATCCCCGCTCCTCTACTTCCTCCTGAGTCTCATTGAGAAACTCAGGTCATTGATTGCCCAGACCTTTGTCTTGGCTATTACGCTGCTTTGACAGACTGTGGAGAAGACCCAGTAGGATGTAGCCCCACCCACCCTGCAGGGTGTGTCCTTGAGGCCCCCACCTCCAACCTTGGCCTTAGCCCTAGTGACTGAAAACTCTGCCAGATGACTCTATTAGGCAGAAAAAGCCCATTAAAAGTTAAAACTAGCAGGCTTTGAAGGAGCTTCCATGATAAAGTGCAGCAACTACAATGCCTTAAGAGATAGTAATTTTCATGCAGCTGCAGCTAACCAATTAAACCAAGAGCAGGCTCCTCCAGCTTGGAGGCGACCAATCCTGAGTCTATTCCTATGCAGCCCGTAGACCCCTCGACACACCCCCAATACCCCCTCTATTCCTTATAAATACTCTCACCCCTGCTTTTTGGGGCCTCCCTGACCCAAATTAATTTGAAATGAAAAGAGTCTATGCATCAGTATGGCTACTTGGTGCTCTTTGGGGGTCCAGATTCTGGGCATAACACTTATGTTTGGTATGAATACAGGACCAAGGTCCGGTCTCCACACTGTCAGAACTGGACCTGAGAGCGGAAGAGGCATAGAGAGGAGGTGATCGGTAATGTGGCTACACACTAGCACCCAATATTCCATCTTAAAAAAAAATTTTTTTTAATGTAATTCAGGTTTTGCCTGCATGTATGCTTGCATGAAGATGTCAGGTACCCTGGAACTGGAGTTACAGACAGTTGTAAGCTGGCATGTAGGTGCTGGGAATTGAACCCAGGTCCTTTGAAAGAGCAACCCATGCTCTTAACTACTAAGCCACAGCTCAGTAGTGGCCCCATTCTATCTTGATCTTTGCTCTTCAGATGCCCACTTTTAAGTATTTGGTTGTATTGGAAAAAGAAAAGATGTGCACATTATTAAACCCAGGGCTCTCTGGAAATAACTACAAAATTTATTACATGTCTAAGGGATGATGTATTAGCTACAGAACAACTACTGTTTAAAAAATATTTGTAACTCTTGTCCTGAGAAATAAATCCCAGAGCACAGCACAGTAGCCTGCGTGCTTAATCCCAGGCAGAGGCAAGGATTGCTCTCAATAAAGGCCAGCCTCTGCAGGAGGAGGCACGGAGGTCTTGTGCTCACAGATAAGCTTATGGGAACCTGGATGTTAAACACACACTTTTTTTTTTTCCTTCAAGGGAAGGAATGAAACACCTGCTTCTGTCTAGAAGGCTACCACGGACTATTTTCTAGCCTGGTAAACATTGTGATATCTGTGTGGCTAAAGATGTTTGGTCCTCCACAAACTCTTATTGCATTTTCCCCCCTTAGTCAATCTACAGAACCTAATTTTATAGATTTTTAGAAAGAGTTTCAATGTTTGTAGTTGACTGGCTTTGTTCCTTAAGGAGATACATGTTAGCTTTGTTGTGTGTGAATTTGGGACTGAGTTAAATCACCAGGAAAGTTTCCACCAAATTGTGCAATACTTAAATACATTCCCCTAAAATAAACCTCTCCACAAGTTTTGAGCCAACATTGTCAAGAAGTTGTAGTGAGCCTTCTTGCCTCCTAAGGATTGTTTCTCTGCAGACTGTGATAGTCACAGAGACACTCTGAAAGCCTGGGGACACATGTTCAAGGCCAGCCTGGGCCAGCCTGGGGTAGATATCATTTTTTCTTCTAAAAAAACAGAAGAGAAAGGGAGAAAGAAGACCCAGCTCTGAAGTCCCTCCTTAAAATCAGGTTAAAGTTTCAGTTCTGCCACAGTTAAGTTTTCATTCCTCACACTCATGCTCTGAGAGATGGCCCTCCCCCTCACACTGTTCACCTCTGGCTGACACAGTGAGAATGCAAGCTTCTCTGTTTCTCCACCCACTCTGGCATGTATCTTTGTCTTAAGTCAGGGGTCACACTTTGTAGCTCTAACTGTCCTGGAACTCTCTGTAGGCCAGTCTGGCCTCAAACTCAGAGCTCTGCCTGCCTCTGCCTCTCCACTGCTGAGCTTAATGGTACCCCCCCCCCCCACACATACACACATGCTGGGGTACCTTTTTTTCGATTTACAGAGCCAGATTACAGGGTGGCTTGGATAGGGTTTAATGTGATAACTTCAAACCACTGTTGCACAGAGGTTTCAGAAAATACCCTGAAAACTATGAGAAAGAAGGACTTACAAGTTGTTGGTTATGCTGGAAATGGGGCTCAGCGTAGAGCATCTGACCAGCTTCCTGGGCACAGAGCACTTTCCTGGTCCCCATAACTCCCTCTTATCTTACCCTGCTTCCTCAGAATGTGGCTTGAGACTAAAAACTGGAAGCCTCTGACGCTTGGTGTCTCCGGTGTCCTTGGTGTCCCTGGTTGCCATCCTCCTGATGCCAGAGGGTCTCCCTGTACGTCACCTCTCATGCCCCAGGGACAGGTTTCACAAGTATTTGTTTAGAATCCAACACCAACTTCCTTCCTCCTTGGTGGTCCAAGTCTATACTCATCTGACCAATCACAGCTCTTCTTACGAACATCTTAAGTGTATTCAGTCCAATTAAAATTGCCTTCCTGACACTGTGGGACCTGAAGTCAGGGAGTTTGTTTGTTTGTTTTTTAAGTTTTATTTTCAGTTAATTACTTAGATGGTTTGTTATTTTGTTTGGAGACAAGGTCTCAACTATGTAAACAGACTCATCTTAGACTCTCAGCAATCCTGATCCTCTGATGGGATTTCACGCAGGCACCACTCCGCCGGATTAGGTTTTAGTCCCTCCCAATCTGTGGGCCACCCACAGAAACTCAGCAGGCGGAAACCGACCTGCCTGGATTAGAGACACCCTTCTCCTTCACCACACCCACCTGACCTGTTGTTACAACTGCTTGCTCCTTCTCTTCCAGGCCCTAGACTGATATTTAAACCTAGGGCCAGGATGCCAAGATGCCAGTCCATTCCAGTTTAACTGTCTGTAATGGGTCTTCTGTTTCCAAGGCAGAGTTGCAAATGGTAAAGCCGGACTGGACTTAGTGATCATATAGTGTGACCTTTCATCACATTGGGCTAGGTGATTAAAAAATGTTCTGGGCCAGGGAGACAGCTCAGCAGGTAAAGGTGCCTTTAGTGGCAGCCTGACAACCTGGGTAAGATCCCTGGAACCCAGGTAAAGGTGGAATGAGAGAGTGTACTCACACAGTAATACTTAACCAAACACAAAAGCCTTTCTTTCTCTCCTTTCTAACTGGGTTCTGGAATTAGGGTCAAACCCAGCAGGTGCAGGGTCATCACAGCCACGCCCTTTAATCCGAGCAGTGCTGAGCCAGGCAGCTGTCCCACAGTGGATGAGGATGGCAGAGGAAGAAGACGGTACTGTGGAGGAGGGAGACGTATTCCTAGCATTTGCCCAGGGTCCCACTCCTCCTCGGGGGCGCCTGCAGCGCGCTTTGGACAAGATCTTCCTCACCTTCTTGGTCCTCTTCCTGACAGTGCTGATGGTGGAGGCTGCTTACAAACTGCTGTGGCCCCTGCCATGGTCGACATTTTGGGACTGGCTCCTGAAGACACCTAAGGAGGAAGAGGCGCTGGAACTCTAAGCATCTCTCTCTAGACATCCTGTCCTTGCTACTGAGGTGAGAAAGAAGCCTTCAGAGAGATTGGGGTGGTAGGGTTACTTTAGGCCAGCACTCTGATTACTTTTGTTTATGTATGTATGTGTGTCTGTTGGTCGTTGTGCACATGAGTACAGGAAGGTGTTGGATTCCCTGGGGCTGGAGTTATAAGAGGCTGTAAATGGGAACTGGAAACTAGACTCGGGTCCTCTGCAACAACACACACACACACACACACACACACACACACACACACACACACACCCCACTCACAGTTTTAACTCATATACACATACAATGTAGTTTGATCGTATTTATTCCCCAAACATCCCCTCCACTTCTCTCAGGAACCCCTTCCCTATAGGTTGAAAAGAATTAACGTTTTAGTCAGCATACAATGGATAGTTTGTTCTGTTGAGATATTTTGCCGTTCTGCCCTCCACCTTTGCTGCTTTGTGTCACCTTATCTCTCTCGAGTCACCCTCTAGATTGCTTCCTCCCCTTCTAATTTTATGTCCTACACATATGAGTCACGCACATACATGAATATATACCCACATGCACACACACACACACACACACTCCTTTGTATACATATGGTTCAAATAATTTAAATCCAGATCCCATACGAGAATAAAAGAAACAATTTTCCTTTTGAATATAGCATGTTTTGCTCAAG
Organism: Phyllotis vaccarum; assembly: GCA_033318265.1. Taxonomy (NCBI): domain Eukaryota; kingdom Metazoa; phylum Chordata; class Mammalia; order Rodentia; family Cricetidae; genus Phyllotis; species Phyllotis vaccarum. The sequence continues at coordinate 102,788,363 of JARWLC010000010.1, forward strand.
AGTGATTTCCATTTCCTTTGTTTTCCTGCAGATGTCATAATTTAAGTTTCCTTCCCAGCCGAATAAGATCCCACTGTACATGCGCACCACATTTGGACATGTAAGCTGCTAGCATTCTTTTGGCTATTTTGAGTGCCACAGCAATAAACATGGATGTACAAGTGTCTCGGAGGTGTTCTGACTTAGGCTTTCTCAAATATCTATCCAGGATGTCATAGCTGGGACACGTTAGGCCAGGTCCAAAAGTGACGATCTTGGCCCACCTCAAACTGAACTACGAAGGGTTTCTGGTAGGTAGATAAAAGCCAGAATTTCTCAGGAACTTGTCTGCAAAAAAGGACGCAATTTCCCTTGCCTCTGGAAGAAGGGACACATGGCTGTCCATTGAAAGGTATCTGTGGTGCCTCTCACCGGTATCAGAGCGGAGCCCATGCTAGCCTCTAGGTTCCTACAGTCTCTCTTCATAAGTACCTGTTATACATTTCAAAGCCCCAATGCATTCTGGCCCCCTCACCTCTTCCCTAAACACCCAGACCTGCTCCAGCTCTGGGCTTTCTTCTCCCTCCAGCTACTTATCCTCCTTATAACCTGCTGCTCAGAACCAGCACGGTGCTCACAAACTCCAGTCCCAGGGATCAGCCTTCCTCTTCTGGTCTTTGTGGGCATCACACACATAGGAGGTGCATGTACACACACGCAGGCAAAACACCCCCACATGTAAGATAAAGTTCTCCTGAGTAGTTGCAATTATTGCAAGAACAGAAGCGATCAAAGAGGGTAAAGCTTATGTTGATTTGTATTCATTATATAACTTATTGTGGCCATTTCACCCCATTGCTCTCCCACATCTCCCTCCCTCTCACTCCCATGGAAGCTTTTCCAACTCAGTTATCTTCTCCGTCTTCCAGCTCTTACGTGTTCACTCCACCATCTATTCTTCCATGTTCCCTCGGCCTTGGATTTGCTATCAGTTTTTAATAATTTAATTTAAATCATGTATTTATTTTGTTTTGTGTGTGGATGTTTTGCCTGCATGCGTGTATGTTCATCATGAGCATGTCTATAGGATTCCCTGGACCTCTGGGGTTACAGATAGTTGAGTCACTGTGTCGGTCCTGGGAATTTAACCTGCAGAAAGCAGCAAGTGCTCTTAAAGGCTGGGTCACTCTTCTCACTTCCTCAGGCATCTGCGCTCACATCGTGCACAGAGACTTATACTCACACACACATACACAAAACAGAACATAACATAAGTATTGTGAAAAGATTTCAGGGAAAGCCATTTTGAGAAACCCAAGGATATGGAAATTAAATCCTTCATTATCTTTAGAGTCCCAGTAACCATTGAAGAAATTTCCGTTTCCAATTTAAAAGACGGGAAACGAGATGGGTTTCCTTAAAGCGAGTTTGAGGTTCGGGTCCTCTGAGAGTCACCGGGCTTTTTGGTCCTGCAAATTGGCAAGATGCCACAACTTGAGGAATGTGGAAGGATGCGGAGTTGCGATCTTAGCGTGAAGGGAGTTCACTTATTCGGCCTTTTCAGAACACACGCGGACCTCACCTTCCTACCGGGCAGGCATCTCAGTCGTCTGTTCCCCTCCCCCTTTTCTCCGCGGCTCTCCAAGAGGAGACACCCCGAGGGATTTTATGAGCCTCCTTTGGCCTCCCAGCGCTCCCAGCCGCAGTTTACACTGCTTCTCTCCAAGCCCGCGCCAGGATATTCGGAGCCCCGCCTCATGCCCTGCAAACCCCACCATGAAGCACACAGCCTTCTGGTCAGGCTGACCCTCGGAGAAACAGAGGGCCACAGTCTGCGCCAGCTGTTTCGGTCATCACCTTTATGGTGCAGCTTGGGCAGCGAGTCGCCGACAGCAATAGTAACAACACCTCACTTGTGCAGCATGCTGTGCTCATTTGTATGCATGTGTGTATGCACCTGACCACAGAGGCTGGGGCTGGACAACCTCGGGATGCGAGTCACCTATGGAAGGGAACGGCAAGCTCAGGCAACCAGGTGGTGGAACTAGGGGCCCGAGAGAGAGAGCAAAGTGAGGACTGTCAGGCTTACACCAACCCAGGACAGGAAAAGAAAATCCTGTATTTCGTTCCCTGGAGACCTGCATAGCAGTAGAAAGCCCAGCTCTTTAGGTCTCAGGCGGTGCACATTAGCATATAGTACCACGCAGGGGTTCCTTCCCCTTCTAAGAGACCGGGAGCTCGATCTTCCCCGCCCTCGACCTGACGGCGTGGGGGAGGTCCGAGGCAGGAAGTTTCTGACTGGTCCAGTGGCTTCGGGAAGCCCCAGGTGCAAAGAGCTCCACGCCTTCCCCGAGGAGGGCCTTGCATGCCAGGCCGGTGCCGTACGCCAACATGGCGCGCTCCATCTGCAGGGCTCCCCAGGCCCCTCCCCCTCGGTCCTGGGTGGGCGGGCCACGTGACACTTCCGGCTGTTAAGAGCGCAGGAATTGCTCGTACAGCAACATGACTGCTCTCAGGTATCGCAGGCGGAAACTCTGCAGCTTCCGGTCCGTAGCTGGGCCTGTGGTGAGGGTTGGTGGTGGTTGGGGGGCGGGAGAAGGCGGAGGGAACCATGCGAGGTTCTGTGATCCGCGGTGAGGGTAGCCTCGAGAGACCGTTTCGGAGGTGGGGGCTGGGCCGTGCGCGGAGCGGGGGTGACGGGGGTCGGAGGGGGGGTGACGGGGGAGTGGCGAGAGCGGGGATCGGCGGGGCCCGGGTGCTGAGTCTGAGGGGCATGCTGTGCGATTCCCCTAGCTAACCCTGAAAGGAGTGTGGCGGCCTAGGGCCGAACTGGGGGAGGGGATACTTGGCGGGAAGCTGGGAGAGGAGACCGGCCCCACCTGGGGCTGGGAGCCCAGGTATCGCGAGTGCCCGCTTTCGGGACTCGCTGACGGTTACAAGTCAAAGAGAGGTGTGGGGGTGGGGGGGCGTCACCAGGGTGCGGTGTGTGTGTGTCGGGGGGACTTGGGCGAAAATCTCCAGCTTCGAGTCCGGGTTTGAGGTAGCCCCCAGTGGAAGGTGGAGCACGGAGATGACCGTAGGAGGGGAGCGGGGAGGATTCACCTCGGGGTCGGAGGGTTGGTGTTAGGGAAAGAACTCGGAGAAGCCCGGCGGTGGTAGCTCACGCCTTTAGTCAGGCCGATCTCTAGGAGTTCTGGGCCAGCCTGGTCTACAAAGCGAGTTCCAGGACAGACAGGGCTACACAGAGAAACCCTGCCTCGAAAAACAAAACACAAAAAGGAATAAATATTGGGTCTTTATCGTGTTTGAGGGCCTGTCGTGGCATCTACAGGGTGTTGGTTCTTGTAGAGTCAGGAAAACTCAGAGGTCAGTGTGGGACCTTGTAACTGTGATTGGGAGTAAGAAAAGAAACTTCCTGGCTGACAGAGAGAGGGGAAAACGTAACTGAAAGATCGGAAATTGACCGAGGGGTGGAGATAAGGCTGGAAATTTAAGATGATTGGAAGGTTTGCCCCCAGAACTGCTTAAGACAGACTTGACTGGGCAGGACAAAACTATTCTGAGACCCAGGGTACCAGATGGGGTGGGGTTCTGCAGGAAGGGTTCTTTCTTCCTGTGGCCTCCTTCCCCTTACTGAATTCTGACCTTTCCAAAACTTCCTCCCTTAGGGGGGTTTGATCCCCCATGGCTGCCGCTGACAGCATCATTGTGCTGGATGATGAAGATGAGGATGAAGCAGCTGCACAGCCAGGGCCCTCCCATTTGCCTTCCAATCCTGTCTCTCCAGGGCCAGAAGCTTCTGGTCCCTCTGAGTGCCATGGGGACGGAGGGAGCAGTCACTCAGGTGGCAGGAAGTGCTACAGGTTGGAGAATGAGAGGCTGTTTGAAGAGGTAAGCTTCCTTTTGTTTTTGAGACAGGGTCTTCACTATGTGACCCTGGCTGCCTTGAAGCACAGAGTTCTACTTGCTTCTGCCTCCTGACAGCAGGGGTTAGAGGTGTGAACCACAATGACCTGACAGGGAAGAGCCAAGGGAGAGGGGCAGGTTTTCTTGTTCTGGTTCCCACTAATTCTGTCTTTCTATGCCTTCCTTTTCGCCACCCTTTCCATGAACTCTCTAGTTCCTTGAACTGTGTAAGATGCAGACATCGGACCACCCTGAGGTGGTTCCATTTCTTCTCAAACTGCAGCAGCGCGCCCAGTCTGTGTTTCTGGCCTCTGCAGAGTTCTGCAACATCTTGTCCCGCGTTCTGTCTCGGGCTCGGAACCGGCCAGCTAAGCTCTATGTCTACATTAATGAGCTCTGCACTGTTCTTAAAGCCCATTCAAGTAAGAAGAAGCTGAACTTGGCTCCTGCACCCTCAACGTCCAGTGAACCCTCTGGTGATAACCCTTCCGCTGATCCCTCCTCTGACCTTACAAATGCTGAATCTACCGCCCCCGAGGCCTCAAGGACCCGCGGTTCCCGGAAGCAGATCCAGCGTTTGGAGCAGCTGCTGGCACTATATGTCACAGAGATCCGCCGGCTGCAGGAGAAAGAGCTGGACCTGTCGGAACTAGATGACCCTGACTCCACATATCTGCAGGAGGCCCGCTTGAAGCGGAAACTGATCCGCCTCTTTGGGCGGCTGTGTGAGTTGAAGGACTGCTCTTCTCTGACTGGCCGGGTCATAGAGCAGCGAATCCCCTACCGAGGCACCCGCTACCCAGAGGTCAACAGGCGCATTGAGCGGCTCATCAACAAGCCAGGGCCTGATACCTTTCCTGATTATGGAGATGTGCTGAGGGCTGTGGAGAAGGCAGCCACCCGGCACAGTCTGGGCCTTCCCCGACAGCAACTCCAGCTCATGGCTCAGGACGCCTTCCGGGATGTAGGTGTTAGGTTACAGGAACGACGCCACCTTGATCTCATCTATAACTTTGGCTGCCATCTCACAGATGACTATAGGCCAGGTAGGACCATTGGGATGCCTCCTAGGGGTCCTTTAGGTTAAATGGCCTGAGTGGCTCTGACCCTGCTTTTTCATACAGGCGTTGACCCTGCACTATCAGACCCTACGTTGGCTCGACGTCTTCGGGAAAATCGGAGCTTGGCCATGAGCCGGCTGGATGAGGTCATCTCCAAATATGCGATGATGCAAGACAAAAGTGAGGAGGGCGAGAGACAGAAGAGGAGAGCGCGGCTCCTGGGCACCTCTTCCCGTTCAGGTTCCCCTAGTGAGGTATGGAAGGGTTAGTCACCTTGCTCTCACCGCTGGGAATTCCAGGGGGACCCATGGAGAAGTGTGTGGAAGCAGTGAAAGAACCAAGCCCTCGGGTGGAGCCCATTTGTGGCCTGCTTCCCTAGCAGGTCCCGGGTTCAAGTTCTACAACAACTCTGGGGAAAGGGTTTCCTTAAGAGAGACTCCTTTGTCCTCCAGGGTCCTAGTGGAATGGCGTCCCAGGAGTGTCCTACTACCTCCAAAGCTGAGACTGATGATGAGGACGATGAGGAAAGTGAGGAGGAGGAGGAGGAGGAAGAGGATGAGGAAGAGGCCACTGAAGATGAAGATGAGGATCTAGAACAGTTGCAGGAAGATGAGGGGGGTGATGAAGAAGAGGAGGAAGGAGGAGGTACATATGTGAGCAGAGTAGTCCTCCGATGTCTGGGCCTCTGTCCCTCCTCTTTCCTGGTTCCTTTGCATGGCCCCTCTGCCCGTTCTTCATGCCACCCCTCCGCTCTTTCTTTTCCAGATAACGAAGGAGATAGGAGCCCTGAGTCCCCATCCCACATCCCAACTAGAAGGAACTCAGAACCCATTGAAGGGTCCCCAGGGCAGCAGAGAAACAAAGGACCAACAGGGACCCCAGCATCATCTCTGGGAGAATCCCCAGACCCTCCCAGCATAGATGACAGCCGTGGAGATCAGCTCCAAGAGCCACTCCTGGAAGAAGAGAGTCCTAGGTCCCATCTTTTTGAGTTAGAGATGGAAGCCTTACCCGAGGATAGCACCTCATCCCCTGGAGAAACGGACATTTCCTCTCCCAGGAAACAGTCAGAAGATTCCCTCCCCACCATAAATGGGGCAGATGTGATTACCTCTACATCCTTCAATGGGCGTGTCTCTTCTCGCACTTGTCAAGATTCCAGCCCCCCTTACAAGAGATTACGGAAGGAAAAGAAGCAACTGGGATGTGGATCATTAGGAAACAGGTAACAGTGGGCAGAGGAAGAAGGAAGGCCAGGAGGCCAGGGACGGCTGGGAGATACGGGACACTCTGCAGCTTAGGCCCCTTCCCGTCCATTCATTCTCTTCTGTCCTTAGCTACATAGAGAAGCAAACTGCTCATCGAGGAAATGAGAAGGACTGGACCCCGCTGACTCGGTCCTCCCCCTTGGCTTCCTTGGCTCCTGTTGCTGATTCCTCCACAAGGGTGGACTCTCCCAGTCATGGCCTGGTGACCAGCTCCCTCTGCAACTCTTCTCCACTCCTGATATCCCAAACTCCCCAATCTCAGTCTCCCCGGCCTTGTATTTATAAGGTAAGTGGGAACTGCTGCTTCCCTGACAGTTGATTCCTTATGGCCTCTTCCTTCTCTATGGGTACTTGGACTTCCCACATCTCTTTTCCCATCCTTGGGGTGTGTGTGTAGGTTCCCATCCTCGGGGTGTCTGTATGTTTACTTTGCACAGCATAGTGGCTTATGCCTTTAACTCAGGAGGCAGAGGCAAGCAGATTTCTGTAAGTCTACACAGTTCAGTTACATGCCAGTCAAGGTTATATAGTGAGACCCCTGTTTTAAAGAAAAGAAAACAAAATTGATTTATTTCATTTTAAAAGGTGTTTTATCTGCATGTATGTCTGTGTAGTACATTTGTGCCTGGTGCTCATGGAGGCCAGAAGAGGGCATCTGAGCCTCATGAACTGGAGTTAGATATAAATGGCAGTGAGCTGCCATGTGAGTCTGTGAACCAGACCCAGATCTCCACAGTGCTCTTCTTGCTGAGCCATCTCTCCAGCCCAGCCCGGTTTTGATTTGAGATAAGGTCTTTCCGTGTAGCCTTGGCTGTCCTGGAACTCCTGTAGATTAGTCTGGCCCCAAACCCAGAGATGAGCCTGCCTCTGCCAACCATATGCCACCATGCTATCTCAACCTTCCTAGGTTTCTCTCTAACTCTTCCCTGCACCTCCGCCTTCTCTACAGATGAGTGTGGCCACACAGTGCGATCCCGAGGAGATCATCGTGCTCTCAGACTCTGATTAGCAGCCTCCTGTCCTCCTGTCCTCTGCCTCCAGACAGCTTCGGGTGACTGAGCGGGGGATGATGGGCAGGGGTGGCCTGAGCTCCTTCCCTTTTGGTGTTGTTTCTTTTGACAAAAAATCAGATGTTTTAAGTTTTACACAGATTCATTAATAAACAATGAATTTCTTTTCTTATTGTATTCTGTTCTTTACCTTGTCCTGTTGCTGTACCAGCTGTCACCTGGTTCGGGGTTAACCCGCCATCTGCCTTCACTAGCCCACTTGGCTGGCCTTCCCACCCTTCCTTGAGCCTTCCCTTAGGCATTTGAAAAGCTTCTGAAGCCTTCCTAAGCCGCTTTGCTTTCTCACTTTGAGCGGTTGAGTGAAAAGGCCAATCAGGGGCTGACTCAAGGTTATTTGGCCAATCCAAAAGGAGGCGGGGCCTCAGGGGTACTGTCATTTGCTGGGAAGAGGGTTGTTAGATCCCGTGAGCCAGCAAATGTCCACAGCGCGGGGTGGAGCCTGAGGAGCGGAAGCCAGTACTGGTCGTCAGTGGGAAAAGGCAGGCTTGCAGGATTAAAGGGGAAAGAACGCTTCGGCCAAATCAAGTCCTGGGTCCTGAGTGGCAGAGGGAACCTAGTACCTTTAAGGTGGGATGACGAGCTAGTCCTTTAAAGGAGAAGTGTCGGTGTCGGTTGGGTTTTGCACAGCGGCACGGGAGGGGGTACTGGCCTGCGCCTTTAAGGTCGCAGGTCCGGGAGGCGGAGCAGAGGCGGAGGGCGGAGGGAGTCGGCACAAGATGGCGGCGGGAGGGGCTGAGGCTGCGGCTCTGATCGCCTAGTGAGGGGGGGGGCGGGGGCGCGCGGCCAGGTAAGCGGGGATGCGCGGGGCCAGGGGGCGCCCCTCGGGTCGGGGAGCAGTCTAAGGGTGCTCTTGGGGCGGAGTGGGGGGCGGGGTTCGGGGGGCGGGGGCAGACACGAGGCGGGGTCGGGGACCTAGGAGGCGGAGCCCGTGATTAGCTGGGGGCGGCAGGGGGAGGGGCCTGAGAGTTGCGGGGACACCCCTTCGCCCCAAGAAAATTGGCACAAAATACCAAGGAGGTGCGTTTTTGAAAGAGAGGCGGTTGTGGAATAAGGCAGACAGCCATTTCTGAGAGCTCCTTATTTTCTAACCTAGGGAAGAGCACTGAACTTGGAATACTTTGCTAGCGCTGCGGTTTGATGGCTGCACTTGGATGATTGACTTAAACCTGAGCCTCAGTTGCCTCATCTGTCCCATGGGGTTGAAAGGTATAGCTATCTCAGCGTTATGGGGAATTATAACGGTCAACACACTGTTTTTATGCAGTGATGGGCTGTGACTTTTCAAAATCCTATCATTCTTCTCTTTTTTCCCCCAGAGACCCCCCCGGCCGCACTCCTCTTTACTTTGTCCCTGTGGCTGGGGGGGGATCTCCTCCTTCCACATCATGGAGCCATCTCCTCTGTCACCCAGTGGGGCGACACTCCCACTGCCTCTCTCACTGGCTCCGCCGCCCCTGCCCCTGCCAGCAGCCGCAGTGGTACACGTGTCCTTCCCTGAAGTGACCAGTGCGCTCCTGGAGTCCCTCAACCAGCAACGGCTCCAGGGTCAGCTCTGCGATGTGTCCATCCGAGTGCAGGGACGGGAATTTCGTGCTCACCGGGCTGTCCTGGCCGCCTCCTCTCCTTATTTCCACGACCAGGTCTTACTCAAAGGCATGACCTCCATCTCACTGCCAAGCGTCATGGATCCAGGTGCTTTTGAAACTGTCCTGGCCTCAGCTTACACTGGCCGCCTCAGCATGGCTGCTGCTGACATTGTCAACTTCCTCACAGTGGGCTCAGTCCTCCAGATGTGGCACATTGTGGACAAGTGCACTGAACTCCTTCGGGAGGGGAGATCCTCAGCCCCTACCACCACTGTCACTACTGCTGCAGCCCCTTCCGTTTCTGTCCCTGGTGCGGGTGTCCCATCAGGGAGTGGGGGCACTGTAGCCCCTGCCACCATGGGCTCTGTACGCTCCCATACTTCCAGCCGGGCCAGTGAGAATCAGTCTCCCAGCAGTAGCAACTACTTCAGCCCCAGGGAGTCCACTGATTTCTCCTCTTCCTCCCAAGATGCATTTGTAGCTTCAGCGGTAGGGAACCGCCGAGACGGTGGCCCAGTGTTCCCAGTCCCTGTGGTTGGCAGTGCGGGTGCCACCTCTGGAAAGTTGCTGCTGGAGGCAGATGAGCTCTGTGATGATGGTGGGGACGGGAGAGGGGTTGTGGCCCCTGGGGCTGGGCTCCGGAGGCCTACCTGCATGCCTTCCATAGCACAGAAACACTGGGTATATGTGAAACGAGGTAGGAATTGCCCTGCGCCTGCATCTCTGGTTCACCAAGACCCAGATCTAGAAGATGAGGAGGAAGAAGAAGATCTGGTGTTGACTTGTGAGGATGATGAGGACGAAGAACTGGGGGGTGGCTCTGGGGTTCCTGCGGGGGGAGAGCCTGAGGCTACCCTCAGTATCAGTGATGTGCGGACCCTGACAGAGCCTCCAGACAAAGGGGAGGAGCAGGTCAACTTCTGTGAGTCCTCCAATGACTTTGGCCCCTATGAGGGCGGGAGTGCTGGAGCAGGGCTTGATGACTCAGGAGGACCCACGCCTTCCTCCTACACTCCCACCCACCCTCCACGACCCCTCCTTCCATCGGATGTACCGGGCAACCAGATCTTGGTTTTTCCATCCTCCTCTTCACAGGCTCCAGGCCAGCCACCAGGGAACACAGCAGAGCACGGGGCGGTGACCCTGGGGGGCACCTCTGCGGTGGGTCTAGGCATACCAAGTGGCTCTGGTGGGGCCCCTGGAGGGACGGGCAGCAGCGACGGGAATAAGATCTTTTTGTGCCACTGTGGGAAAGCTTTCTCACATAAGAGTATGCGGGACCGGCATGTGAACATGCATCTTAACCTGCGACCTTTTGACTGCCCCGTGTGTAACAAAAAGTTCAAGATGAAACATCACCTGACTGAGCACATGAAGACACACACAGGCCTCAAGCCCTATGAGTGCAGCGTCTGCGCCAAGAAGTTCATGTGGCGGGACAGCTTCATGCGGCACCGAGGACACTGTGAGCGCCGGCACCGGATGGGCGGGGGCGGGGCCGCACCGGGACCCGGCCCGGGACCAGGGACTCCTACTGGGCCAGCTTTGCAACCTAAGAGGGAGTCTTCCGGAGTGGGTGGGAGCAATGGCAACGAGGAGAACTCGGCCACACCCCCATCCCATAGGCGTGTCTGGTCCCCACCCAGCGTGCACAAGGTGGAGATGGATTTCAGTGGGGGTGGAGGGGCACACTGAAGGGCCCGGCCTTTGGGGAATTAGTTTAAAGGCAACGTGCCCCTCGGGTCTTTTCCCACGACACTGTCTTCCCTCATCTCTGTGGACTTGTATATATTTCAGAGAGGGAAGAGCTTGCACCGTCGCTATTCCTCATCCCTTCCCCCCCTCGGCAACTCCGGAACTAAGCCTTTTTTTCTTCTCTCTTGGGCACAGTAGTACCCCACGTTTACGGAGTAGGGTCCACACGGTAAAGAAAGGGGGCACTTTGAGCATTCCGGAGTCACAGGGTCAACGGTCAGGTTGTGCTAGTTTGTGCCTGGTCTGTGTTTGTGTTGTGGGACGAGACCTTTTGAGTCTTCGGATTGTCCTTTCCCCCTCCTGAAGGATGCACCCCTTATTTCTGTACTAGTCTACTCTTCCCAGGGGGCCCCCAATTGGATTTTCCTGAAAGTGGGTGGAGATAAGGAGGGAGTCGTAGTAGTAAAGATTTTAATTTTTAACAGTGATTAAAATATTTATTGGTCACTTTACTTGGCTTCCCGATAGCCCCTTTGTGTTTGTTGGGACTTGGAACTGGTCGGGGTGGTCGAGAATGCGGGAGTGATGGTTCTAAGGGAGGGCGGAGTCTGTTTCGCGTGAGGGCGAGGAGTGGCAGAACTGGAGGCTGGGTTTCTGGATCTTGCTTTGGCCCTTGTGGGCTGCGTGCCGTCAAGCCCTCACCTGCTCTGAGCGAGAATTTCCGGTCCCTCACGCTGGCCTTTGGAGGAAAATGAAAGTGAAAGGGGGAAGAAGAGACTTAGAGTAGAGATCACGGCGCCATGAAGCCTCTGCCCCTGCTCGTCGTTGTGGCTTTGGGTGAGCGAACCCCATTTCTTGTTTAGGAAAGTGCGCACTAGGGGCGGGGGTGGTCTCGTCTCGCGCCCGAAGGGGCAGGGCAGGTCGCTGGACATCCTAGCCGTCTGGTCACTGGAGCCCCTCCTCCCCAGGCCTGGCGACCGCCGTCTCTGCTGGACCAGCGGCGATTGAGTGCTGGTTCGTGGAAGATGGAGGTGGTCTGACCAAGAAACCTGCCACGCTGCTGCTGCGCCAGGGACCCAGGGACCCAACACCCCGGCCAGACCTTGACCCTAAGCTATACATCAGGGTGGATGGTGAGTCTTCGGAACTCACTTCCGTCTGTAGCCTCCTCTTTAGCTCACATTGGGCTCCTGGGCCTCAGTTTCCCCCTTTGTAAATAAGTCTGAATTCTCCCTCAGTCTCTAACTACTTTGTATGTCCCTTCCGGTTTGTGTATAGTCAGCACTTTTCCAGCCGGCTACAGTTGCACCCTTTCGGTCCCACAGACCCAGCCGGAATGCTCTTGGCTGCTTTCAAGCGGTATCCCGAGGGTGCCCCTGCACCACACTGCGAGATGAGCCGCTACATCCCGTTCCCCGCCTCGGCGAATTGGGCTAGAGGTCTGACCCAGCAGCAGAGCTGCCCGCGTGCCCTGGACGGGGATTGGCTGCTGGTTAGCATGTCCAGCACAGTCTTCAGCCTCTCCAGCCTGCTGCAATCACAGCTGGAGCCACAGCGGGAGCCTGTCTCCATCACCATGGCAACAGGTAGCCGCGGAGAGGTTCTGGAGATGGATGGGTAGTTTTAAGTTCTATATCGGCCAGTGGCCACCGGCTGAGTAGATTTGAATGAGTCTTTTTCTCCAGACTGGGGTTCAGTATACATACATTTATTTATTTAAGAGAGGCAGTGAGAATTTATCTCCACCTCCCTTTGTAGGCCGAGAGTAAAACTGAAATCAATTATGGATTTGGGGCGGGGATTTGTAGACCGGTTGGGGAGGTCATGGTGGTTTCCGGGTACCAGAGCTTGAGAAACTTGTAGAATAGGCAGTGGGTCCCAAAACGCGATTTATTTCCCCCTGCACTTTTATAAGGTCAGTAAATCGCCAGTTACTTCACCTGGTATAGCTGACTCTATTTCAAAACTCAGACTTTGAGTGTTACCCAAACTCACTGTAGCCCTGAGACCATCAGCTAGGCAGGAAAACTTCCTCAGGCTCAGGGCATAGTCTGCTGTCTGTTAATAGCGGCCTCTAGTGGGCAGAAGGGACGTGGCAAAGACGAAGAATTCTGTAAAGGCCACTTCTGTGAAGTGCAATGCAGCTGAGTTCCCGGGGTCCAGCAGTTTGCTGGGGGGTTAGTCCATGGGCGGATGTGCTGAAACGGGGTAGATGTGACTTGAATGTCTAGGAGCTGTGACTTGAATGTCTAGGAGCTGTCTCTCTTCTCTGGACACCAGGTAGCAGGTAGAGAGGATCATTGAGTTTTCCAATGCAAATACTCTCACCGAACCCCCCCCCCCCCATCCTTTTCCTCTACAAGACGAGGGGACAGCCTGAAACCCTCAGCTCAGCTGGTACCCCCATTCTTAGCTCTGCCCTGTGCAGGCCTGTTGTAGCTTTTTCCAGAGAACCAGTCCTCCAACCACTGGTCTTCACTGGGAGATGCTGGTGGCAGCCACAGCCTTTCCTCTGTGGATCTATTTTTTCCAGCTGTGAAAGCAGGAACTATACTCCCAGCTGCTTTTCCTTTGTGACAGTGAAGCATATGTTAATTTACTCGCTGATCCAAAAAAATGTTTATTAGCACCAAGAAAAAGTTAGGACCCCAAGGTTTCTAGATCAAGCTCCAGATAAATGTTGTTGGAAGTCTATATAGACCAAAACCTTGGCAAGGTATAGCAGCATGTGCCTGTATCCGAGCACCTGGGAAGCTTAGTCAGGTTTGTCAGAAGTGTGCAGCTACTCTGGGCTGCAGAGGGAGGCCTGGGCTAGCCTGTGCAAGACCCTTTTTCAAAACTAGTAAATAACACACTGAAATCTAGGTAAGCTAGTAGGTCCCTCTGTGCCCCCCATGTGATAAAGGTGACCAGATACAGTGCGGCTCTGTGATTGTATTAGTTGATTTTGTGTGTGTCTTTGTGTGCCTGAGTCAGAAGAGGGGGTTGGATCCTTTAAGGCTGGGTTACAGGTGGTTGTGAGCCATGTGACATGGGTACTGAGAACGGAGCTTGGGAGGGTCCTCGGAAGTGCAGTGTGTGGTCTTAAATGCTGAATCAGCTCTAGCCCCTGTATGTGTTAACATGTGCTCTGGTTCTTGGGCTGACTGTTGGGGCTGCCCAGACAGGAAGACACTTCTCCCAGACAGGGGTAGAATCAAGTATGAAGATGAAGATGGGAGCTGGAGACATGGCTCAGCAGTTAAGAGATCCCCAGTTTCGGGGCCTCACATGCAGGGAAAACATCACATAAACAAATCTTTAAAATAACAAACCAACTAAACAAGTACACCACCAGTGGGCTGGGCTCAACTTGCTGGGAAAGATTCCTAGCAGCATGAAGTGCTGCTGTGTAGACTTCCTGTGCTCTACGTATGAAGATCCTCCTGTGGCAGGTTTTATTAGACCAGGAATGGAACAGATTTGGTTATAGGCTAGAAGTATCAGATGACAGCTTTCATCATAACCTCAGTAGGTAGGTACAGCTTTTATTGCGACTGCCTCTTTATTCAGTTTTATTTGTTTTGAAGACTGGGTCTCATTGCAGAAGCCCAGGTTTGTCTGGAGCTCACGGCAATACTGCTGCCGGAGTCTTCCATTTCTGGTTTGGAGATTAGGAAGGGCTGAGGGTGTAGCTCAGTGGTAGACTCACTGCCTACTGTGTGTGAGTCTGATCGCCAGCATTGGAGGTGCACGCCTGTACTCCTAGCACTTGAGAGGGACAGGAGGGTTATAATATTAGGTTTCTGGCCTGTCTGGCCTGTGGTCCAGACTTGCAGAACTGCAGACCAACAGAAACACAAACACTTGTTTATAAATTTTATGCTCATCAGCCTATGGCTCTGGCATATTGCTAGCTAGCTCTTGCTCTTAAACTAACCCATGACTCTTATGCTGTTCAGCCATGCGGCTCGGCACCTTTTTTCAGAGCAGCATAGTTGTCCTCTGTTTCTTCTGTCTTCTCTCTGGCATTCTGCTTTGTTCTTCCAGTTCCCAGAGTTTTCTTAGTCTGGTATCCCTGCCCACACTAATTGTCTGCCTTCAGTCAATCAGCATTTTTACTAAACCAGTAGGCAGGATAATTATTTACAATGGAACAGAACACAATCCCAGTACAGAGGGTTCAGAGTTTTAAGAAAGTATGGGCTACATGTGACTGCTTCAAACAAGATAGCTCAGTGGCAGAGTACTTGTCTGGCATATATGAAGCCTTAGGTTCAGTCATTAGCACTGCACCTGTTAGCTACATCTCACCTACCCCCTTCCCAGGAAAGAAAGATGTTGGGAGACTGAAGTATGAGAATGAAGTTAGCCTGGGTTAAAGAGTATATGTGGAGGCGGTGTAGAGAGATGACTAGCCCAGCAGTTAAGAGAACTGAGGGCTAGGGTTGTGGTCCTAGTACCTACATGACCCAGTGCCCTCTTCTGGCCTCCTTAGGTACTGCACACACAGTGTACTTCCATACATGCAGGAACTCATACACATAACTTTTTTTTTTTTTTTAAATTAAATTTGCCCTTAGATCTTAGGAATCTCCAGAATTTGAGAACTGTGGTGGGCGGTGTGTTCAGCACAGATTTACCAGGGCTGAACCCTCACCCCACTTACACAATCACCTTGATCTACCCTATACTTCCTGCACATTTTTAGCCATGTATGTTGGCTTAGAACTGGAATAAAGGGAGGGCTGGGAGGTAGTATTGCAACTGGAGGCGTCTCTGAAGTTGGGTGAACTCGAGCTTAGCCGAGGCCCACTGCTCTGCCTTTATACCTCCCTTTTTTCCATGCCCAGTGGTGCTGACCGTTGTCACCTACAGCCCCGCCCCTCGGATCCAGCTGGGAAAAGATGCAGTCCTGGACCTGAGCTTTGCTTACATGCCCCCCACTATGGAAGATGCCCTGTCTCCAGCCACAGGTCCCCCTCCCTTTGGGCTGGAATGGCGACGCCAGCACCAGGGCAAGGGTCACCTGCTGTTGGCTGGAACTCCTGGGCTGCTTGAGGAAATGCCACCAGTTAAGGAAAAGGCTGTGGCATTTGCTGCTTGGGATGACAATGAGCCCTGGGGCCCATGGACTGGGAATGGGACGCTCTTGCTGCCAGCAGTGAAGCCTTCTCAGGAGGGTGTCTACCTGGCCACTGTACACCTGCCCTATCTGCAAGGACAAGCCTCCCTGCAACTGACCGTGCACAGTAAGTGGGGTGTCTTGGCAGGGCAGGGGACCATAGAGTGAAGACGAGTGGGGGACTCTGGGGTCCTGGAGTATTGGGAAGTGAGGTCACTTTTTCTTTCCTATTCTTTCTTCAGAGCCCCCCAAGGTGTCTCTAACACCAGCACCCCTTGTGTGGGCTGTCCCAGGAGAGGCACCCCCAGAACTGCTCTGCCTTGTGTCCCATTTCTACCCTGCGGAGGGCCTGGAGGTGAAGTGGGAGCTCAGAGGCGGCCCAGAAGGCGGCTTTAGGAAGGCTGAGGGGGAGGCGTGGCTCTCCACCGTCCGACACCACTCTGATGGCTCTGTCAGCCAGGCTGGGCACCTGCAGCTGCCCCCAGTCACTACCAAGCAGCATGGAGAACGCTATGCCTGCCGGGTCCACCACCCCAGCCTGCCAGCATCAGGGCGCAGTGCTGAAGTCACCCTGGAGGTGGCAGGTAACCTGGAGGACCTCTGAACCAGGGTGGATATTCAGAAAACACCAAGCTCATTCACACTTGCTTCCTTTCCTAGGCCTCTCTGGGCCCTCAATTGAGGACAGCGTAGGCCTGTTCCTGTCTGCTTTTCTTCTTCTGGGACTCATCAAGGCACTATGCTGGATGGGTAAGTGTTAGACCTGCTCCATAGGATAATTCCTGCCTACTCTCTGCACACCTGCCCCTTCTGTCCCTGCCACTCACACACTGCCCCCTTTTCTATAGCTGCCTACCTGACCATTCGTAAGGACTCACACACGAAGGTAACAGCTGCCAGCCTGGACTCAAAGGTAAGTTTCTGGGTCTTGCACTCTTAGGGCCTTGTTATTCTGTGGTGGGACGCTGGCTGCTTGCATGGTAGGCATCCTCAGGTGTAGACTTCACACAGACCTGGTCTATACCCTTCATCCTAAGAGTAGCTCACCTCAGCTTTTCCAATCTGGGTTGGTTTCCTTGGGTGCAGTTCAGTCTGTTAGAGATGTAAATCACATACATAAACCGAAATAGTAGCTACATATAAAAAAGCCAGGTGTGTTGAGTCATACTGCTAGACACTGCAGAGGCTGAGGCAGAATCCTGAGCTCTTGGCTGCTACAAAGAAACTTTGGCTCATGGGGGCCGGGAGTAAAAGGAAGGAGGTAAAATAATTTAATAATGCATTTATTAAATGTTCGTTGAGACAGGTCTCGTGTAGCCCAGGCTAGCCTCAAACTTCATACATAGCTGAGGATGATTTTATGTTTCTTCATGTAGTTACTTATTTATTTTGCAGAGACAGGGTTTCTCTGTGCAATTGCTCTGGCTGCCCTGGAACTCACTGTGTAGACCAGGATGGCCTTGAACTCAGAGATCTGTCTGCCTTTGCCTCTCTTAGATAAGGAATTAAAGGCTCACTCCACTGTGCCCAGCTTATTGAGGACAGTCTTACCTTCTGCTCACAGGAGGATCACCACACTCAGTTAGTGAACCTTTGTGTGGGCATGTGCACTCCACAGCACACATGGAGTCAAAGAACCTGGGGGAGAACTTGTTAAAACTCAGATTGGCAAGTACCTTTACCTAAGCCAGCCCATGTTTACCTCCTTCCTTTTTAAGGATTTGACTTTGGGGGTGTGTTACCACATGTGGTTGGATGTCAGAGGACAGCTCTTAGGAACCCATTTCCCCATGACCTAGTCGGACCCCAGGTCAACCTCACTCCCAGCAATTTACTCTGCTGAGCTCTCACCAGAAAGCTTGGATTTTTAAGGTGCAGAAGACAATCAGAATTTACTGCAGAGTAAAGTGGGGTATAATCGAAAGTATGAGGGTAGGTGATGGCTAAAGGGACCATTGTGGAGGAAAACACTCTGATGAAGTGTGAAAGAACCCCACCAGGGAGACCATTGTATAACCTACATTAAGTCTCAAGTCTTAGCTATCTAGAATATTTAAACATGTAAACAGCATAAGACATTCCAAAGCTTAGAGCACAGCCGAAGGGTAGAGTTTGCTTGGTCTCAGATGACCCAAAGGGCCTTGGAGAAGATGGCTTCTCTCTTGCAGAAGACTCAACACAGTATCAGGCAGGCGGGAAAAGTTAGTCCCATCCTGTTCCCACCCTGTGAAGATGTTCCTAGATTAACCAGGAAAAACTCATTCTACTCCTAACACCTCCAACTCCCCACTTTTCTTCTTTTGCAGAAGTCAGAGTAAAGGCATTCAGTTCTGTGGCCGCCACCCTCGTCAGCAGCTCCTCTCCTAAATAGTCTCCTCCCATCTTCTGCCCTCTCCATCGAGTGGCTGGGCTGTTTTGTTTTGCTTTGTGGTTGTTTGGTTCTTGTTTTTAGAGGAGGTCTCTCCATGTAGCCTTGGTTGGCTTGGACCTCACCAAGTCAACCAGGCTGGTTTCAAAGTGCTAGAGATCTCCCTGGCCCTGCCGCGGGAGTGAC
Organism: Phyllotis vaccarum; assembly: GCA_033318265.1. Lineage (NCBI taxonomy): Eukaryota > Metazoa > Chordata > Mammalia > Rodentia > Cricetidae > Phyllotis > Phyllotis vaccarum. The sequence goes on from JARWLC010000010.1 coordinate 102,806,586, forward strand.
CAAAGGCATTGGCCACCATGCTTTGAGGATTGTTATTATTTTTTAAAGATACATCTAGCATTAAGGTCTTAAGGCAGTGGTTTTTAAAAGTTTGGGTCCCAATACATTGTAAAAATGACCAAGAAGCCCAAAGAAGTTTTTTGTTATGTGGGCTACAGCTATTGAAGCTTAATTAAAAAAAAAAAAAAAAAAAAGCAAAGCACAGTGGCGCACACCTTGATCCCAACACCCAGCACCCTGGAGGCAGGAGGCAGGTGAAGCTCTGTGTGAGTTTCATGCAACTATAATAGGGAATTCCAGGTCAGCCAGGGTGGGATTCTGTTGAGAGAACCTAGGAATGTTTCCGTCGCCAAGAGCCACAGGATCAAGACAAAAAGCGCTACTCTATGCTCTAGATGGTTTTAAGGCCATCAGATATTTATATTAGGATTCAAAACTGCAGCAAAATACAGGCATGAAGCGTCAACACACAATGAGAAACTGTATTAAAGGGTCACAGCATTAGGAAGGTTGAGAACCACTGCCTAGATTATGACTAAAGGCTCCTAGCATCCGGGACAACTCAGGACGGTCCATGTGCCTCCCGGGACCGACTAATGCCTACCTCTTCAGCTCTCCTCTCCTACCGCAGCGTTTCCTCTGCCTGCTCTACCTTCGCCATCTCTGGGCCCAGGCCTGGTCCCCAGCGTCCCTCTCGTGCGGTTCACCAGCTGTACAGAGGATATCTGTCCTCTCCTGACCGCCCGCCGGGACACCGGCCTAATCGTGTACCAATAAAGCGTTTCAGACTTCGCGGGTGTCCCATTCTGCCCTTCTTACAAGGAGGTCGCCTCGTGAGTCCTTGCCAGCCGGGTGGCGGTGGGAGGTGCAGTGACACAGTCACCGTAGGAACTGCTCACACTCCGGCATACCGAGCTACCCGGACTCCGGGAGCGACGGACCAGAGCGGAACCAAGAGTGACGGAAACGCCCCGGCACCTCCCTAGCCGGCTTCCGGCCCCGCCCGAGAAGGGCGGGCACATAGGCGACACAGAAAACCCGGCGCGGATCTGCTCCGCTGCACGGTCGTGGGCAGTGTCATAGCGGGCTGCAGTAACGGGGTCGCGCCCCTACTCGAGCGCTCCCCGAAGGAGTTGCAGCACTGCTCCGTTAGAGAAAGAGATTTAAAATTCTGTTTTTGCCCTCCCGCGGAGGCTTGGGACCGGACTCTTGATCTCCAGTCTGTCTGTCCCGGGAGACAAGGGCTTCTAAATCCCCAGTAGGGTTGCAGGGGGCAGCGGAGTGGGGCACCTGGAGTCTGGGTCCCGGCCCCTGGCGTCCAGCACTTCCCTAGTCGGCTGTCCTGGCTCCTGTCCTCACTTCCTTCCCTTTTTGGCTCCTGCTGTCGGGCGGACGCGGGGAGGGGGAAGCGGAAAGGGCGGGAGGGCCCGGGAGCCCGGCGGGGCTGGGGAGGGGGGGCGCGGAAAAGCCCGGGAGGGGACTCGGTCGAGGGCCGGAGACCGACAAGAACGGAGGCCCGGGATCCGCACGCAGCCTTTTAACCCTCCCGAGCAGGTCAGAGCCAGAGCACCGGGTGACCCTGCCCCTTCCGCACTTGTGGTCCCCTAACAGGCACTGAGGGCCCTGGTTTCCCACTCTTGTGTAACCGCCTCCCCCCAGGACTTCCTGAGGGACTCCCACCCAAGTCCCCTTCCCTGCCCGTCTCCCCCACGGCCGCCTGACTCCACCCCCACCCCACCCGTCTCTTCCCAGGCGCCCCCATGGCCTGACCCCGCTGATTCCTTCACTCGGCCATGCTCCCTCGGCCCCTGCGGCTGCTTTTGGACACGAATCCCCCCGGGGGAGTTGTGCTGAGCAGCTTCCGAAGTCGAGACCCCGAAGAGGGTGGGGACCCAGGTGGCCAGGCCGTGGGCGGGGGGCAGGAGGAAGAGGAGGAAGAAGAAGAGGTGAGATGCGGGTGGTGGGAGTCAGGCATTAAATATTTCCGAGACTCTCCTCCTTTTTGGTGTGTCTGGGTCCCTCGCTCTCTTCCTCTCTGCCTTACTCACATCCGCACCTCTGGGTATCTGGCCGCGGGTCCTGGTGTCTATAATTGTCCGTCCGACTTGGGACCCGCTTGCAGGAACCTGCTGAGTACCTGCCTGCAATGTCCGGCTGCCAGACAGGCTGGCTGTGCCCGCGAGGCGCGGACCCTCTTTACCCATGCCTACCTCAGAGAGCTGCCTCTGGGCAGTTGTGTCTCGGTCCCTGTCTCCCTCTCGGTTTTTGTTTGTCGGGGAGGGGTTTGTTTCCACAGTAACCAGCTCCTCAGCCCTCTAGGATCGGGGAGGGAACCCTCAGATTTCACCGCCCCTTCCCCCACCCCCTGATGCTGGATTGAGGGCGGCTAGCCAAGAGGTACTAGCACCTGGAGAGATGATCCCAGGATAGGTAGAGCAGTCACCTTTCTTCTTAGGAACTAATAGTTGTGACCAGCAGCAGGACTTGGGGCTTCAGGAAAGTCCAGAAGTTAGATTCGGAGTCCAAGAAGCCCCGGACTCCTGGGTCCCCGCATTGGTAAAGTTAGGGTGACTGGCAAGGCTGGTTTTTCGGGATCGGTCGGAGGAGGGGCTAGGGCCACATGACTCTGAGTCTACCCCCCCACATCGTCCCTACTTCCCCTTTTCCTTCTTGTAACTGGGATTGGAGCCGCCACCTTGAGGGGGTCCCCAGTGCTGAGATTTAGTAGAAGCTGCCTCCGGGAGACCTGGGGAAAGGGGGGTCTAAATAGAAGAACTAAATTTGGGCTCCTCTGGTTCTGTCGGGGAGGGCGGGGCATGTGACCGTCTGAAGTTTCAGCTTCTGCCTTTGGCTTTGTGCCTCATCTGGCGTCCTGCTCCTAGCTTTGCACTCTGCTTTTGTGCCGTATTGGGCCCAGGTGTGGGGAGAAGGGGATTCGGGTGTGCCGAGAAGGGTTCCCGCTTTCAGCTCGAAAGCCCACTGCAACCTTTAGCTTTTCCACCGAGCGCTGAGGTGCTTGGGGGGGCTTTCTGAGCCCCTGTGGGGGTAGACCTGGGGTCACCAGCACCCTCTATCCCTCGTACTCGCTGGTATTGTCCCCTGCCATCACAGGTGAGGGGTACAGGAGGAGTGGGGCCTGGGGAACAAGGATTGGGACTGGTGGTGCTATGGGACTGACTGCCTCCTTCCTCCTCCAGGCTCCTGTGTCTGTCTGGGATGAGGAGGAGGATGGCGCCACCTTTACTGTCACAAGCCGCCAATATCGGCCTCTTGATCCCTTGGTGAGATCATGACTTTGATCTCTCACCTCTCAGTTCTTTCTTTGATTTTTATTTCTTTTTTGGCCAGAGCATTGGGTTGGTGGTCTGGAGTTTAGGATTCTGTGTTGGGTGATTTAACCCATGTACCCCACCCTTTCTGGACCTTGGCAAAATGAGATAGGTGTGGACTGGCCTAGACATCTAGCTGTAGGGGTGAGGAGATCAGTGAGCCACCCTCCGTGTTCTCCAGGCCCCCCTGCCCCCTCCTCGTTCCTCCCGACGGCTCCGTGCTGGCACTCTGGAGGCCCTGGTCAGACATCTGTTGGATGCCAGGACATCAGGGGCTGACGTGACTTTCACTCCAGCCTTGCTGGCTACCCATCGGGCGTTTACCTCCACACCTGCCCTGTTTGGGCTTATGGCTGACAGGTCAGGGACCAAGGGTTAAGGGGGGCTTCTGGCCTCTGGCGCTCACAGCACTGGGGGGGGGGGGTTTGAAAAAACATCATAGGTAGACCGTCTCCTCATCTCCAGGCTGGAAGCCCTCGAGTCGCATCCTCCTGGTGAGCTAGAGAGGACCACAGGGTGAGTGGACCTGACTCTACCTCAATACCCTCTGAGGAAGCTGAGGCTGGACCTCTGACCCTTGGCTGGTCCCCCTTTTCCCAGGGTAGCCATCTCCGTACTTTCAACCTGGCTGGCCTCTCACCCTGAGGATTTTGGCTCTGAGGTCAAGGGTCAACTTGACCGGCTTGAGAGCTTCCTGCTTCGAACAGGGTATGCAGCACGGGAGGGTGTTGGGGGGGGCAGTGCTGACCTCATCCGAAGCCTGCGGGCCCGGGTAGACCCCCGGGCCCCCGACCTTCCTAAGCCCCTGGCCCTTCCTGGCGATTCCCCTGCTGACCCCACGGATGTCCTGGTGTTCCTCGCTGACCACTTGGCCGAACAGCTGACCCTGCTAGATGCGGTGAGACCTTGACCTTTGACCCTACAGTCTGTGGCCCCTTACTAACCTCTCCTTGGCTCCAGATCCTTTCCTTGCTTCCAATGCTCCTGGAGTTGTTCTTCCATCTGCTGCTCTGACCCCTCCCTTCCCTCCTCCCCTTGGCTGTTATCCTGCAGCTCTGTGCCCTGCTGGTCCCTGGCCACCTAAGAGCCCCAGAACCCTGATATTGGACACTTGCCTGGCTTGACTATAAAGTTTAACCTGTGACCTCCGCTTTGCAGGAGCTGTTTCTCAATCTGATACCCTCTCAGTGTTTGGGAGGCCTGTGGGGTCACAGAGACCGACCAGGACATGCTCACCTCTGCCCATCTGTCCGAGCTACCGTCACACAGTTCAACAAGGTGGCAGGGGCCGTAGTTAGCTCTGTTCTGGGGGCCACCTCAACTGGAGAGGGACCAGGGGAGGTGACAGTGAGGCCACTCCGACCTCCACAGAGAGCCCGGCTTCTAGAGAAGTGGATCCGTGTGGCAGAGGTAAAAGAGGACAGCCTTGCTGGCTGGGCACTGTGACACGGAGTGTCTCTGCCGCCTTGACTCTGTGTTTCGGGTCCTCACAGGAATGCCGCCTTCTCCGGAACTTCTCCTCAGTCTACGCTGTTGTGTCGGCCCTGCAGTCCAGCCCTATCCACAGGCTTCGGGCGGCCTGGGGGGAAGCAGCCAGGTGGGAGGCCCGAGGGGCCTGAGGTCTGGGGTGCTGGAGCTGAGGCAGGCCTGTGCTGAGGTCACTGCTTCTCCTCTCCAGGGACAGCCTCAGGGTCTTTTCCAGCCTGTGCCAGATTTTCTCAGAGGAGGATAATTATTCCCAGAGCAGAGAGCTCCTCATGCAGGTGAGGCCAGCCTCGTCCCCCCAACCTTTGCACCTGCTCCCTTCTCCCCATCACCTAATGTGTTCACCACCAGGAAGTGAAGCTGCAGCCCCCTGTGGAGCTACATGCCAAGAAAGCCCCAAGGTCTGGCTCCAGGGGTGGGGTAAGTGAGCAGCAGGCCAGTAAGAGGAGGGGAAAGAAGGGCTTGTATCCAGACCAGAGTCTGACCCTGACCCTTCCACAGGGCGTGGTTCCATACCTTGGGACCTTCCTGAAGGACCTTGTGATGCTGGATGCAGCCTCCAAGGATGAGTTGGAGGTCAGTTGTGTGTGTGTGTTCTGTCCTGTCCTGGAAGGCTTAACAAGTGTGCTTGAGGGTCAGTCAGACAATGCCCTTCCACAGAGAGGCTACCAGGCAGAAGCAGCAGGTTCTTTTACCATGGTATATGTCAGACTGTGTCTACCTCAGCCTATTATTGTTAAGTGCTTAGAGCATGCTAGAAACATTGTCATATATGGTTTATTAAACACACAAATACTAAATAACTGGTGGTGAGGGCCTCCCTAGCATGTTCAAGACCCTGGCTTCACCTCCAGTGCTACAAACAAAAGAAAATGCTGAGGCTTCCAGAACATTCCTTGTCCTGCCGGGAGCCGGATTTCCTTATCTAGAACCTAGATGCTTTCCCTCAGACAGCAGTTTAAAGTGTTGAGTGGAGCTGGGTGTCACCTGGAACTCCAGCACTGCATTCAAGAGGCAGAGGCAGGCTGGTCTCTGACTTAGGGCAGCCTGGTCTACATAGTGAGTTCTAGGCTAGCCAAGGCTACTACAGTGAGACAATGTCGGGGGGGGGGTAATTACGTGAAGATGAAGAGTTTGGGTCTGAGATGTGAAGGGGGTTTAGGGTGGGGTGGAACCCCGAGGTGCGCAGCTATGTTTGGGGAGCCAGTTCTCTCCTGTGCCCTAGCACATCTGCCTTTCCTGCCGCCCTTGCAGAATGGCTACATCAATTTTGACAAGCGGAGAAAGGTGAGAAGACTGTGGGGCTGGACACTGGGGCTCCCTATCCCTGTCCTGGGAAGGGGGAAGGAGGCAAACTCGAGGGTCCTGGAGTTTTGGCTCCTGCAGTTTGAGGGCTCCTTCCCAGGAGTTTGCTGTCCTGTCGGAGCTGCTGCGCCTCCAAAGCGAATGTCGCGGCTACAACCTCCGACCCGACCCTGATATCCAGCAATGGCTCCAGGGCCTCCAGCCACTGACAGAGGCTCAAAGGTGACTGGCTGGCTATTTGAGTCCCAGGGCTCTGGTTGGTGGATGTGTGTGTTGGTGGCATGTCCTGACCTCTGCCTATGGCTGTCCTGTCCAGTCACCGTGTGTCCTGTGAAGTGGAACCTCCTGGTACCAGTGACTCGCCTGCTGTACGGGTGCTTCGGCCAACGCTAGTCATCTCGCAGTGGACAGAGTAGGAGCACTGTGGCTGGGAGCTGGTTTCCTGGGTAGCCACTGCCCCCCCCCGTCCTTGTCTAATTTCCTGCCTCTCCAGAGTTCTGGGCTCTGTTGGAGGCCCTACCCCTCTTGTATCCTGGGATCGGCCCAGTGTTGGGGGAGATGAGGTACCTGGAACCCCTGCCCCTCTGCTGACTCGGCTGGCCCAGGTGAGTCTGCTCTTAACTCTGACTACACTAAGAGGCTTCTTTTTTGCCTCCCTCCCTTCACGACCTCCTGTTTGCCCCTAGCACATGAAATGGCCATCTGTCTCATCTCTGGACTCTGCCCTGGAAAGCAGCCCCTCTCTGCACAGTCCTGCTGACCCTAGCCACCTCTCTCCTCCAGCCTCCTCCCCTAGGCCTTCTCGAGGTCACCGCCGCTCAGCCTCCTGTGGATCTCCATTGAGTGGGGGCACAGGAGAAGGGGCCTCTAGGGGTGCTGGATATGGGGGAGGGGTATCTGGACCAGGGTCCTCTGATTGCCGAATTATCCGAGTCCAGATGGAGCTGGGGGAGGACGGCAGCATCTACAAGAGCATCTTGGTGAGGGAGCCTGGGGCCGGGCAGGGTGGGAAGTACCTTGCTGTATTAGACATGTGTTTGTCTGGGGTTTGGGCAGCTAGAACTCAGCTGCCACTTCTGTGGACTCCGAGCATTATTAGGCCACACCCTGAGTCTTGGGGGCTGTGTTATACTTTCAGAGCCAACAGTTTTCTTGTGGGGAGCATCCTTGTTGCACTGAGCACCATGTGGCTGGCTTATGGCAATCACCATATTGGGTTTCCTGACCATTTTAAAGTGTTAGACACAGGTGAAATTTTTTGGCTGGGTTGGAAGGATAGGAAACAGGTCTTCATAATTTGTTGCTCTTTTGTTCTCTTTATGTAAGGTGACAAGCCAGGACAAAGCTCCAAGTGTCATTAGTCGAGTCCTTAAGAAACACAATCGTGATTCTGCAGTGGCTTCAGAGTTTGAGCTGGTACAGCTGCTGCCCGGGGAGCGAGGTGAGCAGCTGGGAAAAGGTTCACCTGGTGCTGGGGGAAGGAACGAATGCTTGACACCCCCTCTGAACCCACAGAGCTAACCATCCCGCACTCAGCCAATGTCTTCTATGCTATGGATGGTGCATCTCACGATTTCCTCCTGAGGCAACGAAGAAGGCCCTCTGCTGCCACACCGAGTCCCCACGCTGGCCCCTCTGCCTCAGGAACTCCCCCAAGCGAGGGAGGAGGGGGCTCCTTTCCCAGGATTAAGGCTACAGGGAGGAAGATTGCACGGGCCCTGTTCTGAGGTTGAAGTCCTGTTGGTTTACAGAAGTGTGTGAGCAGCCACCAATGTGGCCATTACACCAGGGCAGAAATACTGAAAGGTGGCCAGCAGCCCCGGGACATCAAGTGCCACTTGTTTACCAAGCCAGCCCCGTGGAACTGGCGATCATACACCAAACTGGATCCCTGAATAGCTTCCATCTCCAGGGAACGGGAGGTATTATTAGTGCTGGGAAGAATGTGCTCCTGCCGCTATCACACTGTAGCCTGTGACAGGCCAAGGAAAGGCCTAGAGGCTGAACCCAGGGCAGAGGACAATGACAAGGTGTCCTGTTGAGCTGCTTGTCCCATTTTGGGGGCTCTTGTCACTGTGACAACACTAAGGAAATAAACCAAAACACTACCTGAATTCCGCTTCCTTCCCTCCGTGCACAGAACTGGATACGAGGTTGGGGAGTGTGCTGGGAGGCGGCTGAGAACAAGGGTCAGTGATTCCACACACCCAGGAGGTACCCAGCCTAGCTCAGTGGTGATGTGCTTGGCAGGATGTATAGGGCTCTGGTCCATCCTGGGACCTGCGAGCAGGGTGAAGACTAATCCCAGGGACACCTTTCCTCCTGGCTCTAGAGGCTTCTCATACCACAGAATTATAGTGGTCACCTCGGACATCCCACAAGGCAGACTTATAAAAATAATTTAGGACAAGGAAATTAAGGAACAACTTTTCAGATGTGGAAGATTTTCAGATTAGTTAAAAGTTATGTTCAGGTGGGTGGTGCACACGCCTAGAGTACCAGCACTCAGGAGACAGAGGTAGGCGGATCTCTGAGTTTGAGGTCAGCCTGGTCTACAGCGTGAGTTCTGGGATGGCCAGGGCTACACAGAGACCTTATCTCAAAACAAACCAATGCTGAGAAGACAGAGGTGAAGACAAGCTAATGTTTTAGGGCCACCCTCAGAGCGGATGACCTCACCGCACTCTGGGCTCTCAGGCTAGAGTGAGCTCTACACATAAACTGACATTCTCAATGACACACTGTATTATATATACTCCCACGTCTTAGAGTTATGGCAGCCAACATAAGGGAAGATAAAGACCTGTATGAACAGGCAAAAACAGCTCGAGACATTTCAGATTCAAAACTGAGGGCACACAGGCAAGACCCTGAATTTATTTCTCAGCACCAGGAAAATCAGAAAACACCCTACCAGAGCACTGCCAGAGAGTCCAGTCTCAAGAACTCTATCTCAGGTATAAACCACAACGAGGAAAGGATACGGCCAGTGAAGAAAGACTGGGTAGGAAGAATTGGTTTTGGTTACGTTTTATTGGCTATTCTAGTGTAGACCCTGGAGCTGCCTCATCCCTCTCCCTCCCCTCCCCGTCCCAAGGGGTCAGGCCTTCCCAGGAGCCTTTGCTGCTTGGGCTCTCTGAAACTCCTGCTGCAGCTGAGCAAGGGTTTCCCTCTGTTGCTCTGACTGCCGCTCAAGGTCCCGAAGCTGTGATTCATAGCGTTTACTAGGAGGGAAAAAGGCAGACAGAAAAGAGAAATTAATGGGGGCTCACTGTTAAATGGCAAAGGGTGACTGGTGGAAATTTTGAAGTCTGTGAGACAAAAGGGGGTGGGTGGGGAGGACAGTAAGGGAAAGAAAGGGCTGATGAGATGGATCAGTGGGTAGCACCGTTTTCCTCCAAGGCTGACACCCTCATTTAATCATCAGAACCCACATGGTAGGAAGGAGAACAGACTCCCCCAGGCTGTCCTGACTTTACATGTGTACCATGGCACATGTACCCCCACCAAATATCATACAAAAAGAAAGGCTGAATCCTTTAATGGCTTCAGTTCCAGGCCAGCCAATAATTTACGGTGAGATCCTGTCTCAGGAAGGAATAAAGGAAAGATGGGCTTGGGAAATGGCTAAGGGGGGCCACTGTGGAGGACTACCCAGCACAGGCTCAACACTCTGTACTGAATGAAAATGTCAGCAGCATCCCAGCTGCAGCGCAGAGTGGTGAGCACTTACATTTCCGCTGTGATATAGTCTAGCCTCTTCCCCACCGTGGCCCGAGCCTCCCCGAGCTCCTGTTTGACAAGCACGGGTCCCAGAAGCTTAAAGACCACGTTGGATCCATCCAGCAAGGCCAACTCCTGAAGAGGGGATGGGATGGTTAACGAGATAAGCGTGCCCAGCAAAGTTCCTTTGTCCCAGCGTCCCAGATCCTCACCTCCTTCACGATATTATTTTCTGTTAGCTGTGCTTCAAGCTTCTGCCTCCCTGACATGGATTTACTCAAGTCTGGGGTGGGGAGAAGAAGATGCATGATTAAAAACATCAAACGGGCCAAGAACCGCACAATCCTGGAGAGGTTGGTGGTGAGGAATTAAAAGGATACTGAGGCGAGGGACAGCAGGCTGCACACAAGGCTCCCTAAGGTGTGCTTGAGCTGGGAGCGGACGGGGCAAGTCCACACCGACCCTGCTCTCTTACCCTTCTGCAGCTGTTGGTATTTCTCCACTTCTCCCTGCAGCTTCTTTTGGATCAGCTCAGCCATGGTGAAGGTAAAAGCCTACAGAAGGGGGTCGCTGGGTCTCAAGTAATGGAAAGCACCAGCGCTCCTCTTTCTGGCCCTGCAGAAGACAGCACTTTCTATTGGCAACTCTTGGAGGCACTTCAGCTTTTCCTCATCCAGACTAACCACGCCCTAGGAAATGTAGAGAGAAAGCAGACCCCCCACCCCACAAATCCTCCAAGCCGAATTCTAACCTCCTCACGTTAGACCCAGTCTTAATAAACCCGGAAGTAAACAAGGCATGCTGGGAGAAAGAAGGCGGCGGAAGCTGCATTCTGATGCATGCCGGGACTTGTAGTTCTAGCCTGTGAGAAACTTGTTCTACTGGAAAGACTCGACTGGAAAGGTTTTAGGCAAAAACAGAGAAGTTAATCTAGAAAAAAGAGAGCTCACTGTTACCAGGATTCAGGGCCCAGACTTACCTTTTAGTCATCATTTGGTTAGAAGCTGCCCCTCGGGAGAGCCTACCCGCTCCAAGAAGCTCACAGAGGCGTGCCCTCACTCGAGATGGCGCCAGAGGCTTCAGGCTCCCGTACGCCGATGATTGGATGAAGGCCGGAGGACTCCCGGAAGTTTATTAGAGGGCCGTGGGTCTGTTGCGGGAGTTTGGCACGTGGATCGTCGTTCGGTCATCGAGATGGAGACAGCCCCCAAACCAGGCAGGGATGTTCCCCCCAAGAAAGACAACCCTCAGGCCAAGAGGAAGGTAACGGCTTCGGCGGGAGGCGCCCGCGCCCTCTGGCTCGGCCTGCGAGTGCGAGGGCTTCTCTTCTGCTCCTAGAAACCGCGGCGGTACTGGGAGGAGGAGACCACCCCGGCCGCCGCCGGCGCCTCTCCGGGGCCGCCTCGGAAGAAGACAAGGACTCGGGAGCCGCGGCCCCAGAGGTCCAAAAGCGTGCACATCTCCAAGAAGGATCGGTTCTGCAAGAAGCCCCAGGCCCCAAAGAACGCCTCAGACCGGAAGAAGCCGCAGCGGACCCTGTCTGGGGTGAGTCTGGGACTAACAGGGTGGCAGTGATGGTCGCCTCGCGCTTTTGAGAAGGAGAGGAACCGGGATGATCAGAACCTGCACCTTCTCCTCGCCAGGCCCAGGACCCGTTCCCAGGACCCGCCCCCGCCCCCGTGGAGGTGGCCCGGAAGTTCTGTCGTATTGACAGGTCCAAAGAGGTGGGGATCAGTAGGACTGTGGGGAGGGATTGGAGGCTGGGACGTGTTTTGTTTGGTGGCATTCCTGGGACCCCATGGATGCTCTTCGGCTCCTCCAACCCTATCAACAACATCATAGCTCCCGTATTCAAAACCTAAAACCCGAAGCAAACTTGAGAAGGCTGAAGCGCAGGAGGAAGAGGCGAGCATCAGGGCTGCCCGTGCTGAGCTGCTGCTCGCTGAGGATCCTGGGTGAGTAGACCCTGACCTGGGCTTTCCTGCCCCATCTTTCTGGGACTCTGATTATGCGTTTATGTTTGTATGCCAGCTTCATGCCGGAGAACGTCACTGTTGTCCTAACTGTGCCTTGCAGGTTTCTAGAAGGAGAACATGGGGAAGACACAGCAAAGATATTGCAGACAGACATCGTGGAGGCTGTGGACATTGCAAGTGCTGCCAAGGTGAGCCTGAGGAGGAGGAGGAGGAGCGGCTGGAGGATTACGTGGGGGAGTTTGTTCTTTCATGTACATCTTCCACCTTTCCCCAGCACTTTGACCTGAATCTGAGGCAGTTTGGACCCTACAGACTGAACTACTCTCGAACAGGGAGGTAAGGTTGAATTCCAATGGCTCGTCCCTCTTTCTAAGAAAGGACTTATATGATTTACTCTTGTACATGCACATGTGCACACCCAGAGGCCAGAAGAGAACCTGGGGATTGTGTCCCTGGTTCCAGGCATGTGCAGGACACCCGGATTGCTCCGTTGACCCTTCTAGCTCTGCTCTGTCTCTCTGCATTACCTCTCCCATACTTTCCCAGCCCCCATTAAAGGGAAAAAGGGCTAATTCTGGTATAGTTCTGGAGGGTGCAGTCCATCATGGTTAGGGGAATCATCACAGCATGAACTGGAGGAAATTGAGCTTTTTTTGTGTGTGTGTGATTCTTGGTATGGAACCGAAGACCTCGTGTGCATGCAAAGCACACGTTTGACTATTGAGCTATACCTACCCTTAGCCCCTCGGCTTCCGGTGCCTTTTGTGTGTGCATGTTCCTGTGTTGGTGGACCTGCACATGGGCGTGTTTGTGTGTGATTACCAGGTCAATGTGGCATTGTTGTGTATTGCTTTCCACCTTTCCTCCTGTTTATTGCTGTCATTGTGTGTGAGTGCTCGTGTATGCTAGGGCACATCTGACCTTATGTGGGTTCTGGAGTCCAACTCGGGTCATCAGGCTTGCATAGCAAGTGCCTGCAGCTGCTAAGCCTTATAAGGAATATGAGTGTTTCACCTCAATGCATGAGTATCACACGTGTGCCTGGTGTCATGGAAGTCAGAAATTGGCTCCCCAGGAATTGGTGTTACAGATGGCTTGGTTGTGAGCTGTCCTGTTTACCACTGAGCCGTCTCTATTCCCTGCAGCTTATTCTCGAGCAGGGTTCCTTACTAAATCTGGAGCTCGTTGACTGCCTAGCCTGGCTAGCCTGGTGTCCAGGGAGATCTGCCTGTCTTTGCCTCCCTGGCACTGGAATTACATGTGTGCCAGGGATCCAGGCTCAGGTCGCTATGCTTTCGGGGCAAGCTCTTTACTGACTGAGCCATCTCCCTAGCCTCTCCTGTGACTTGTGAACTAAGATGTGGCTGTGTTTCCTCAGCCACAGGAGCGGTGCCTTCCTTACTATGCAGTGTGTGCCCAGTTGTTGCTGTCCTGTCTGTTGAGGGGCTGGAGTGGGCCTGACCGGACGGTTCCTGTCAGGTCAGGGCACTCGCTGCACCAACACTGCTTTTGCTCCATCTTCAACAGACACCTGGCTCTAGGAGGTCGTCGGGGTCACGTGGCTGCCCTCGACTGGGTGACAAAGAAGCTCATGTGTGAGATTAACGTCATGGAAGCCGTGCGGGACATCCAGTCAGTGTTTCCTCTGCTGGCAGTTGGTGGGAGTGGGTCAGCCTGCCCACTGGATGATGCCCTGTGTCCTATCTCCTGTGAAACTCCTCCCCTTTCTACCCAGTTTCCTCCATTCAGAAGCCCTGCTCGCTGTTGCTCAGAACCGCTGGCTTTATATCTATGACAACCAGGGTATCGAGCTCCATTGCATCCGTCGCTGCGACCGAGTAACTCGGCTTGAATTCCTGCCCTTCCACTTCCTTCTCGCTACCGCTGTGAGTGGCAGTGGAGTAAGGGGCCCTGTGGCAGTGCTGGGGAGGGAAGACAGAACAGCTGGACATCTCATTTCTCTCTCAGTCAGAGACAGGGTTTCTGACCTACCTGGATGTGTCAGTGGGGAAGATTGTAACAGCTCTGAATGCACGGGCTGGGCGGCTCAGTGTCATGGCACAGAACCCCTACAATGCTGTTATCCATCTCGGACACAGTAACGGTCAGTTTCTGGCTTTTTTCTTTTTTTAAGACAGGGACTAGAACCTGTAGCAAGTAATTTTCTGTCCTGACAGACAGCTCCCAAATAACTATGCAGAGACTTATAAATTATGAATGCTCAGTCTTAGCTTAGGCTTGTCCCACTAGCTCTTATAACTTAAATTAACCCGTTTATGTTAATTACATTCTGTCTTCTGGCTTGTTACCTCATCTCCCCGTGCTGCTTGCTCCATGTCTTCTTCGTGACTCCACCTTCTTTCTAGAATTTTCTCTGCATGGAAGTCCTGCTTGTACTTACTGCCTAGCTATTGGCTATTCAGCTTTTTATTACACCAATCACAGCAATCCATTTTCACACAGTTTATAAACATCCCACAACAGGTACCCACTTCTGCATCACCAGCAACCTTCTTCAGCTCTGCACATAGCAGAAGCTGCAAGTATGTGCTGGCCTGACTGACCTGCTTCGTTGTACTTTTCTGGCTCTCTACTAATGCATTGACACATTTTGTGGTGCTGGGACACCTGTGGGCTTTGTGCACACAGGACCAGTGCTCCAGTGCGTGGTACTCCAGCCACGCAAGTTCTTGGAAATGTTGGTCCTGTGTCACAAATAACTGAAGGCTAAAATCCATAGCAAGAGCCCTGGCATTGTAAGAAGTTTCAGGCCCAGCCTAGCCCCTGAGTCCAAATGAATCTCTTCCCCATGGCCTGACTTAGCCTCTGGCCTAGCCCGAGGTTTGGACCCGCAGCCTCAAATAATCACGCAGAGGTGTATATTACATGCTGTTTGGCCTATGGCTCAACTTATTACTAGCTAGCTCTCGCATCTTAACTCATTTTTATTAATATGTCTTGCCATGTAGATCATTGCTTACCTGTACTCCATTACATACTGCTATTTGGATGGCTAGATTGTGTCTCTGTCTGACTCAGCTCTCCTTCCCCTTTATCTATGCTTAGATTTCCCACCTGGCTATAAGTTGTGTTGCCATAGGCCAAAACAGTCTTTTTAACTAATGATATTTATAACATATAAAAAGATAACTCACATCACCCTGTCTGGGTTTGCATTAGTAACCCAGATTCTCCTGTCTCTTCCAGGCACCGTCTCTTTATGGAGTCCAGCTATGAAGGAGCCACTGGCAAAGATTCTGTGCCACCGTGGTGGGGTGCGGGCTGTGGCAGTGGATTCTACAGGCATGTGAGTCACTTGTTGGTGAATGAGGTGTTGGGTGTGGTTGGGCCAAAATATACGGAAGGCAGTTAGTTCCCTTTAGGAGTCGGGCTGTATCCAGGCTGCAGGGTGTGTCTTTACAGTGATCCCACTTCCTTTCTGTCTGGTCATGTTATGTCACTAGAGACTTGGCCAGTTGATGGGTCTCTTCCCCCCTGAAGTGTCTTCTTTCACATTCCTTTTCAGAAATGTTTCCCCAAGCTGAATTCAGCTCCTTTCTAGCCCCATAATGGTAGATTCAGGGATTCATGCTAATGTCCCCATGTCAGGCCAGAGCCTGGTTCACCGGAGGTGCCCTTGTGCGTGTCTGAGAGAAATTAAGAAAATAGAAACCATCAGAACAGTCGTGGGGAATGCTGGTTTTCCTGCAGGGACAGCAGATCTGAAGTGACACCTCTGATGAGGGTGACATGGGTTGTCCTAGTTGCTAGGCACTGCCCTAACTGTATCATTTGAATGATAACAGCTGAAGGAAGGCTGAACAAACTGTTAACCCACCTCCAGCCATGCTCACACACTGTGTGTGCCATAATTCAAGCTGGCCCAGAACACGCTGCAAGCCTCCTGTCTCAGCCTCCCAAGTAGAATTACGGGTGGTGCCACAGTGCCTCTTACATTTTGAGCCAGTTCCCAAGTTGTTCAGGAATCAGAAGCATTGACTGCCCGAGCAGGGCCTGCTAGTGCGCACTAATCCCAGCCCTCAGGAAGCTGAGGTAAGAGGACTCAAACTTCAAACCCAGTCTGGGCTACATATTAATACTAGTCAAAAACTGCTGGTCATTAATTTTTCTGGACCGTGAGTGAGGTCTGGCACTTGTTTTGGGTTATCACTCTTGATCTTGCTTGTGGCACTGAAGTCCTGCCTGCTTTTCCACTTCCCCTGGGAGCTGCCTGTGCCCCCTCCTGATAGGCACGATGCTGCCAGTTCCCAGTAGCATGGCCCTGAGCAGTTTGTAGAATTTCCCTGTAACACCAATGATCAGAGGCTTTTTATACATGAGATTTCTGCACCATTGCAGCCTTGTTTTTGTTTTGTGAGATAAAGTTTGAGGCTGGCCTTGAACTCAGACTGGCCTGTATCTGCCTCCTGAGTGCTGAGATTAAAGCTGTGTGCCACCACTGCCTGGCCCTTTTTTTTCTTTTAAGAAACAGAACAAATGAGTAAACGAGGAGGTCGGGTCAGGAAAGCCTGAAGTTACCATTGTGCAGATGTTTTCAAGATGCCGAGATTGATCTGTTTGCTGCCACTGTCTTTGTGAACAAGTGATTTGGTTCTGCCTGATCCATCTGTGCCAGTTGGCTCCACACAGTAGGGAAGCCTGGCTGAAGCTTTGTGCCTTTAGTGGCTATCATCCCTGATAGCTCACTCTGCCAGGGCCTGTACCTCTCCTGCCCAGGGCTGCCAGACTGGATCATATGGATAGTTAGGTCTCAGGTCCACCTGAGAAAGTGACACTGTCCAGGATCTCAGTCATTTCTGGTTTCTACCAGTGGTTTCTCTGGCAGGGCACATGGTCTCACTATGGGCTGGCTTGGAACTAACAGTGAGTGAGCTGTCTTAGTGCTGGGATTAATGCACATCATGACGAGGCCAGTAGCCTTTTTGTCCCACTGGGGCTCTAGTGGGCTCTACTGGGATGAACCTCTGCTCATAGAATTTTTTAATCGTTTCCTGGATTCATGGTCAAAGCCAGGAGACTGACTTTGGCAAGGCTCGGCACCTTTAGCTCCCCTCCCTGCCTTTGAAAGAAAACAGCCTACATGTGGAGCAGCTCTGCACTGCCCCTGCCTTACTTTGTTATTTTCTAGGAAGGTTTTCTGCTACAGAGATGCTGAGCTAATGAGCTGCAGAGCGTGAGGAAACCCTATAGTCCTTCCCTTAACCATATTTTCCACCAACCCTGAAGACAGACATCTGCTTTCATGGCTGCCCACAGTTGGTCTGCCGTCACAACTTGGGTCTCTGCACTCTGCTGCCCTTTTGAGTAGAATGCATGTTTAGGTACAAACACGTGTTTTACAGATAGGTGACTTGTTGGGGCACTGCGGGGCCAGTAGGTATGGGAGCAGACGCCGAATAGGCCTGGCCCAGCAGGCATGAAGACGTGAGTTCAGTCCCCCACTAACCATAACCAAAAGACCTGCTGCCTGTTTCAGCCACTCCCTAATCCTATCTGGTCTTGAAAACTGAGGGGTACACACAGTTAATCTCAGCCTTTGGAAAGTACATTCATGCTGATCTCTGTGAGACAGTCTGAAAACAGAGCAAACAGTAAGTAATGGAGCTATGTGGAGAATGGTCACCAGTCTTCCTTCACGCTCAGGTTAGATGCTGCAGAGCCCTGTCAACAGCCACTGGAGATTAATTGCTCTGTCTCCCACACAGGTACATGGCTACTTCTGGCCTAGACCACCAGCTAAAGATCTTTGACTTGCGAGGGACCTTCCAGCCCCTGAGTGGCCGGACCCTGACCCAGGGAGCAGGACACCTTGCCTTTTCCCAGCGGGGCCTGTTAGTTGCAGGAATGGGTGATGTGGTCAACATATGGGCAGGGCAGGGCAAGGCTAGCCCACCCTCCCTGGAGCAGCCCTACCTCACCCACCGACTCTCAGGCCATGTGCATGGACTCCAGTTCTGCCCCTTTGAAGATGTGTTAGGAGTGGGGCACAGTGGAGGTTTCACCAGCATGCTGGTCCCTGGTGAGTGGGCCAGCTGGGGAGGGCCGGAGGCCATCAGTCCCGAGTTAGGACTAAGGTCAGTCAGTCCATGTTCCTCCTTCACCCAGGGTCTGCTGAGCCCAACTTTGATGGCTTGGAGAGTAACCCATATAGGAGCCGGAAGCAGCGTCAGGAATGGGAGGTGAAGGCTCTGCTGGAGAAGGTGAGCTCTGCTGGGGCTTTGCCCTCCTTAGCTTCTGATCATTGGTGGGGTCACCTCCTTGTGGCTCCTCACCCATTTCTGTCCTGGGACCCTCCAGGTACCTGCAGAGCTCATTTGTTTGGACCCCCGAGCCCTGGCGGAGGTAGATGTGGTCACTCTGGAGCAGCAGAAGAAGGAGCGCATAGAGAGACTGGTATGGAGATGCTACACTGTGCAGCCCTCCTCACCCCTGCCGGACGCCTACCCCATCATTTAAATTTCATTCATTTATTTACATATCAACTGCAGTCTTTGCTTCTTCCTCCTCCTCTGCTTCTCAACTACCCTCCTCCATCTCCATTCAGAAAGGGCAGGCCTCTCATGGGTTTGAGCTCCTCCCCTTGTGTGAAGTGCAGCTTAGTAGGTAGGTGCTGCCAACTAACGGGCTGATTTCACTCCTGTCCCTTGTCAGGGCTATGACCCTGATGCCAAGGCTGCCTTCCAACCCAAGGCCAAGCAGAAGGGCCGAAGCTCCACAGCCAGCCTGGTGAAGAGGAAGAAGAAGGTCATGGACCAGGAGCACAGGGTCTGTGAGCTGGGGTTGGCCAGGTGTCAGCTTGCACCTTTCCAGCCTTGTGCCTCAGCAGCTTCTGCTCACTTTGCCCTGTGCTGCCTACTCTGTTCCCAGGACAAAGTCCGGCAGAGCCTTGAGCAGCAGCAGCAGCAGCAGCAGCAGAAGGCCAAGCCTACTGGAGCCCGTCCATCTGCACTGGACAGATTTGTACGATGACCGGAGACAGCATCCCCAAGATGATCCATAGGGGCCAGAAGGCTTGGTGCACAAAGGCCCTTGGTGCCAAACCTGAGTTCAATTCCCAGAAGACATGTGGCAGGAGAGAACCACCCGTACTTTAACTTTCTGTGTACTTTATGTGCCAGTGTGCAGTCAGGGCGAGATGCAGTCCACACACACAAAGTGTAAATAAAACGAATCAAGATCTCTAGGGAACTCGTCTTGTCTTACCTTGCCTTATGTCTCACCTTGGCACACAGCCAGCTCCTTGGGTGTTTGGATTATCCTGTAGATGTTTCCTTTCCCCTTGTGTGGGACTGTTCTAGACTCCACTCATTGCTCTGCCCACTCCTATGCTTGCCTTAGCCTTTGCCTTAGAGGGGCCTGTATCCCCTGAGTGGCTGTCCAGGGTGGACTTCCATGCTACTGTATTGAAGCCTTTGGACCCTGCAGGTGTGCTGGGGTCCCGGTGAAGACAGTGAAGACCTGCATTTGAGGTGGAGACAAGTTTATTGGACTCTTGTCCCAGCTGGTGAACACAGTACAATCTCCCTGGCACCCCTCCTGTGTTTCATCCCTCCCTAGTGACTGTCTCTGGAGCTGTTAGGCCAGGCCTCAAATCTCCTATCTATTCTTGCTTGGTCAGAGACTGCTCTGAGGAGATGGATAACCACAGGGAGGGAGCTGCTGCCTGTGCACACTGATTATGGGGCCCAAATCCCTGAGGTGCCACCTTTCCTGTGGCCCCAGGCTCTCAGCTATTGAGCCAGGCTATGAACCGGCATCTCAAGACACCCAAGAATCCCTGGAGCCAGGAGCAAAAGGGCTCAACCCTTTGCCCATCCAGTCCTTTTACAAGCTTCCAGGCTTCCTGCATTTTCCAGGGATCCACCTTGTGGGATGTTAGCAGGAATTTCCCGTAACAGCACCTATCCAGGGGGTAGTGGGTGGCACCAGCCAATTTGACACAGTGTGTAGGGGCAAGGCCTCCTCGCCTCGCACTTACTCCCACAAAGACATCCTCAAGAGGTAGAAGGGGTGCCCGACTGGCCACCTTCAGAATAAGCTGCACAGCAGAGGCAGACAGTACATACCCTGTGCCGGAGGCATAAGGTGGGAAAGGACCCCAGCTTTCAGGCCATAGCTCTTCAGACACGTGGTGTCGGGACCC
The DNA here is from genome assembly GCA_033318265.1 of Phyllotis vaccarum. Lineage (NCBI taxonomy): Eukaryota > Metazoa > Chordata > Mammalia > Rodentia > Cricetidae > Phyllotis > Phyllotis vaccarum. The sequence continues at coordinate 102,826,568 of JARWLC010000010.1, forward strand.
TGGTGTCCGAGTAGGGCTTACCCTCCAGTGCACTCGGCCTAGATACAGGAGGGGTACCGGCACCGCCTGGCCTTTGTGCTCTTCGTGGACGGCTGTGCTCTCTTCTGGTGGCTCCTTGCCATTTTGCCATCGCTCTGAAGGGCCCCCTCTCTGGATCAGCTCTGACACCAGCTCTGGGACGTTGACATACACGTCGTCGTCCGTCTTGAGGATGTAGCGGGCCATAGGACAGTATTTATTCACCCAGTTCAGCCCACTGAGGGTCTTGAGGGTAAGGTTGCGGTAGGAATCCTGAAAGGCGGCCTGCAAGACGTCCTCCTGCGCTGCTGACTCTGAGGCCAGGTCAGGAAGGTGCTGTCCTACAGGTTCTCCCAGGAGGAAGAGCGTCCGCACCCTGAGCCCCCGGACCTCGCGGATGGCGCCCCAGGACCCCCGAATGGCGTTTCTCTGGTTCAGGTGCTCCGGGGCTGTACACACCAGGATGAGCAGGAAGGGAGGGGGTCCGGGGCCACCGCAAGCCTGGGGATTGGAAATCAAGAGGCGGGGCAGGACAAGGGGTGGCCCCGGAGAGGCTGGGGCGGGTAGCAGGGACGCCAGAGACAGGCTCAGCAGCTCCTCTCCGAAGCCGGAGGGCCCAAAGAGAGTCCAGATGATCAGCAGCAGCAAAAGTGCCAGGAGGAGGCGCCGGAAGAGGCTGAGGGACATGGCGAGCCGCACAGACCTGTAGAAAGGAGAGCGGTCCTAACCGGCGGCCGCAGCATAAACAGGATGGCCTGTACATGGGGGCCCCGGTGCATCGCGGGGTGCAGCCCCAAGCCCGCCGTAGCCGCTCCGGGAACAGTTATCTTCTCCTAGCCCACATGCCAAGCTCGGCACCTCCATCGCGCCCCTCCCCCACTGCCTTCCCATCATGCCACTTGAAGCCGGAAGTCGCTAGGCTTCACACAGCGCACTTGGCCCAGCCCTTCCCGTATCTTCTCTACCGTAAAGCACGTGGGGAACAAGGCTGCCCGAGTAGCTCTAGAGTGGCCTCACCGGAGCTGGAGCTGCACCTGGCCACGCTGCCGCACTCACTTCTCACTACTTCACAACCGCTCTGCGCTCTAAACCAAGGAAACTCAGCTAACCAAGCTTCCCCTTGAGGTTGCCAGCGCCGGTGTGGCACCACCTCTGTTCCCGCCCAGACAGGAGTTTAAAGGGTGGAGAGTGGCCAAGGGAAGCGCACCACTCCCCAGTCAGGAGCTGGGTTACTTCAGATCAACCACACCTAGACTGTGTGGGGGTGGGAGGTAACCACCTCTGGGCAGTTTAGTCACCACCAGGGTTCTGAGCCTTTACAGCGCCCCCTACCACTGGCACCCAGACACACGAAAGACAGACAAGGTCACAGGTATATAAACTATTTATTAACAGCGAAGGCCCAGGGACTCATTTCTTCTTGGACACACCCACAGTACGGCCCCGGCGGCCAGTGGTCTTGGTGTGCTGACCTCGGACACGAAGCCTGCGGAGGAAAAATAAACAGGTCACACACCCGCAAGGCCACAAGGCAGACAGCATTGGGCAGCCCCGGCAGGAAAGGCCCCACTCCACTCACCCCCAAAAGTGGCGCAGCCCCCTATGGGCTCTGATCTTCTTCAGCCGCTCCAGGTCCTCACGTAGCTTGTTGTCTAGACCATTGGCTAGAACCTGGAATCAGAGACAGGGATGCCGGCTGTATCTGGGACGCTGTGCTTTGTTTCTGCGACACCCCCGAGCCTGCCCACCACACACCTGGCTGTACTTCCCGTCCTTCACGTCTTTCTGTCTGTTCAAGAACCAGTCTGGGATCTTGTACTGTCGTGGATTCTGCATGATGGTGACCACGCGCTCCACCTCATCCTCTGTGAGTTCTCCAGCCCTTTTGGTGAGGTCAATGTCTGCTTTCCTCAACACTACATGAGCATATCTCCGCCCCACACCCTGAAGTGAATGAAATGTTTGGGAATGAGGTTTGGGCTTCCAGCCGGAATTACCTACCTTAATTCACCAACAGCATCTTGTCATTTCCCAGGGCACTCTTCAGACACTAGTCAGGATCTTTTCTGAACAAGGACTGGGGTGAGGGATGCAGGCTCAAGAGAAACTGATGGTAACAAGTTCAGGCAACCTCAGGAATGCTACCTGAAATCTGTAAGGGGCTGCGATTTTAATCCCAGTACCGGGGAAGCAGAGACATTTTTGCGAGGTCCCGGGCAGCCAGAGTTGCTACACCAGGTTATCTACAGCCCCAAAAGCAACAGAAATGTGAGGTCACATAATCAGGGCACAACCCAAACACCACCAAATAGACAGCCACACATTGTGTCAGAACTGTAAAATATTAAAGAGTTGAGCCGGGAGAGTGGGTTTGACTTTGCCCCCACCCCAACTTCCAGAAGTCAACTAAAGTGTTGTTCTAGGGACTGGAGACAGCTCCAGAGGTCGTGGATTTCCAGCAATCACAACTCTTAAAAGGGCTATTTCCAGGGCAATCTCAGCCTCCACATTGTGTTACTTTCTACAGATTTTTCTTTTGAGACCATGTTTTGCTCTCAAGGCTGCTAGCATCTGATTGTCAGGCCTTCAGCAAGACCCCATATCCATAAAATATGTGACACCATGCCCCAGTTTGCTTTCTGATTTTTGTAAACCACCCTCAAAATCAACTATGACCCTCGCCATTTACAGCAGCTTGGAAGAACGGGGGTTCTCTAAACATTACTGGAAGGCCCTACTAGCAAGGGCAGCCAGCACTTCCCTGGTCTGTCCAACCCATCCATTCCTAAGTGCTTCCAGAGACAAACACCAACTATACAACCTTAACAAAGCAGCAACAGACAAGCCTTAAAATTCCAAAAACAAGGCACCTAGGCACAGAATCTCCATCTCTTACCCTTTCTTGGTCAACTTAAACCACACCTTAATCACAACTTTGGAGAGCAGGCCCCCTATTTTCCCTCAAATTCCTAATCATCCTCTCCAAAGTCTCCAAGCTTTTATTCTTAGGAATCTTTACCCTTGCCACAATCAACAGAACTTCCATATACTGTACACAGCATCAAGTGCTTTGCCTGGCTTGTGTAAATGGACTGTAATCATTTTCCAATATGCTCAAGTTTGAAAAGGCAGGTCAACAAGCACCACAAACATCATCCCAGGCCTCTCAACCCCCAACCCCGCACTCACTCTCCCCTATTAGCCTCCTTCACAATCAGTTTGTTTCTGAAGCACAGAAGAAAAACAAAACAAAACAAAAAACAATTTGGCAAACACTAAATCAAAGGTGGGACTGCATACACCTTCAAACTACTACTCCAATTTTATACCTGACATCTTCAGTTACCCTAGCTTCCTTTACTTTGAGCCTATAACCTATCACAAACGGGAAACCCTGGTGGCACAGACAGGCCCATTCCTTGCCCTCAAAAAGCACACATGCTGATAGGCAAGATATTTCCAAAGCTATTAACTTTGGAAGTTCTTAGGTTCACAAAGAGGAATATTCAAGGTTCCATTCAGCACTTGACTTTTTGCAAAAAAACCAAAGACAGGTGTTGGTTTCAACTAAAATGCTACCTTCTATTTCTGGCATGTTCCGTAGATGGACCCCAATAGATGTTCATCAAGGGTCGCTGCTATAACGCACCACAAAGTACCCTCTAGGATGGTCCTCACAAACCGACACTGTAAGGAAAGCTCAGAAACGTGGGGCAGGACCACACTCACGCCCAACTTCGCCAATGTTTTGGTCTTAGACCGTCTTCAGGCTTTTATTACTATTTGTTGGGAGACTTTAGCCGTCTGTCCCTTCCTTCTCTGCCCAGTTCACTGCTTTTACCTTAATGGCAGTGATGGCAAAGGCTATTTTCCGCCGCCCATCGATGTTGGTGTTGAGTACTCGCAAAATGTGCTGGAACTTCTCAGGGATCACTAGAGACTGAAAGAAGACAGGGAAACATCAGACACGGTTAACCACCATGCCCAAAAGGCAGCCGAGCACGGAGCCCCTCCTCGGCTCACCACAAACGCCAAACGCGGGAAAGTGCAACCCTTGACGTGAGGGGGGCATTGGCCGCGGCACGAAGTGCCCCGGAGCAGGGGAGGCAGGAGGTCCGCACACACAGCCCCACTCCTGGCTACTTCCGTGTGTCGAGGCCCCCTGCTCCCCGTCTAGGTCGTCCCCTCCCGGAGTGGCGCTCCATCGTTCCAGGGAGAGCTGCAGGCCCGGCAGCACAGGGCATTCTCGGAGCCCTAACGGAACACTCTCCCTGCCCCGGCTCAGATGTCGCCGGATTCCGGCGCGGATTCCGCTCTTACCATGGCGGCGGCACAACCGGCGGCGTGTAGGCCTCCCGTGGAAGAGGGAGCGGAAGTGACGCATGGTTCTTATATACATTCCGGGAGGAAGAGGCGGGACTATCTAAAAGAGCGCATCCGGAAACTTTTTCCTCTCCCCGCCCTTCCCTTAAGCGAGGAGTCGAATTCTGAGTTTGGATTGGGGAATCCTAATTTCCGGTGGATTCGGGCTCATAACTTCCGGTTCGGTCGTCTTTACTGTCGTAAGGTTCCTTTGCGAGCAGCGAAGGTTCCGGAGCAGGATTGTGCTTGAGGCGTTCACGTTCACTTTTGCACTTGACCGAAGTGTTCTAACGCTAACAGGAGAGACTGGAGCCAATCACTTTAGTGCAAATAGCTGGGAACTTATTTTTTTCGCCACACAAGGCATTCTGGGACTTGTGGTTTTCCTTCGGGAAACGGACTCTGAGCCCGGCAGCTGACGGAAGTGGGGCTGCGGGGGAATGGCAGCCGCGGCGACCATGGCCGCCGCCGCCCGAGAGCTGGTGTTGCGGGCCGGCGCCTCAGATATGGAGGAAGAGGAGGGCCCGCTGGTGAGAGCACGGGGCAGTTTGTCCTCCGGAGGGTCGTCAGGTCTTCCCTATTCTCAGGAAGGCGTGGGCTGAGTTCAGACACAAGCGTCTCCTGCTAGCGGTGATGGTGACCGAGCTTTCGTAGGGAGCAGGGTGGCAGAAATTCAAATCCCACGGACGCAGTATCAGCTTCCTATTCACGCTAGAAAAAAGATTTTTAGTAGGAGAGAGAATATAGTGTAAAAAAAATTAAGAACGTGGGCTCTGGACCCTGATTACCAAGACTTCCAGCCCATCATAAACTGTGTTGTGTTTTCCGTGTCCTCGCTTCCTATAAAGAGGAGGCGTTATGAAGACCGACCTTATGGGTCGTCGTTAGGGTTTAGCCGATTGAGGATTGTGTAAGGGTGCTCCTGACACACAGGTAAGTAAACAGTATGTAAGCTGACAATGCCAGTATCTGGAACGCCCCAAGGTGTGATGGTACACCACCTGGGATAAAAAGACAGGCCCTAAATTCAAAGGCAAGTTCGCCTGATCCTAGTTTTTCTCATTTGAACACCTCCAGCAACTCCATAAATTGCCCGATTTTGTGACATATCTTCTATTCATTAGCCCCCAAAATTATAGATTTGAGTATAATAGAATCTTTGACCCACTAATTATGGCTCCCCTGAAAAATTGCCCCACCTCACTTGCAGGACTAGGGATAGCTGATTTTGTTTCCAGCATTTCTTTCTGTATCCCACATTCACTAATCTGTTCCTCTTCAGGGGGGTGGTTCTGGACTCCAAGAGCCCCTGCAACTTGGGGAGTTGGGTATCACCTCTGATGAGTTCATCCTGGATGAAGTGGATGGTACGTCGTGGTATGGGTGGGGGCAAAGTAGCCAGCTCCCTTTATCCTTTAGAAATATATGCCACCCCCGCTAACTCCTGCATTTCAAAAAAATGTAGTAGTATAGAGTTTAGTCTATGGATTGAGGAAGTTTAAGTTCTAATTTAGGCACAGTAAGAAATGAACGGTGAGATAGTTACAGCAATACACTATAAAACATTGCTGCGTCACTGTTTGCTCTTTGGGACTATTACTAAGTAAAAACAAGGTTTATTGAACGTAGACATGTTCAGACAATCCAGTCACTAGGACAGCTAGTGAGTGAATGACACATGCAGGTACCACACATAGAGATTCATCCAGCAAAAAATGTGTAAATCCAAGGTCAGTGAGAGGTCCTTCAGCTTCTCAAGATACCTCACGCTTTAAAGCTTACAGATCACGTTTTGAAATTCCCATTTAATACGTTTGGTCCATGGTTAACTAGACTTGGAGGAACTGAAATTGCAAAAAGTCAAAGTGACTGTTTTTATAACTGGAGGGATGGGGGCTGGGGGGAAAGGGGGGAATTGGTGTGCAGGCGCCTAGTGCGGGCAGAGGGAGGTGTGGCGCCGCACCCTTGTGATAAATGTCTGTTTCCAGTTCACATCCAGGCAAATCTGGAGGATGAGTTAGTGAAGGAAGCTCTCAAAACGGTGAGGCTTACCACTGTGCTGATCTGTCTCCACTCCCCCTCCTCTTGGTCTTATGTCACCTCGGTGTGTCCTCCCCCCCCCCCCCAGCCCATCACTGAGTCTGTCTGGTGTCCTTTGCCCCAGGGTGTGGATCTACGACACTATTCAAAGCAAGTGGAGCTGGAGCTGCAGCAGATAGAGCAGAAATCAATCCGGGACTGTATCCTTCAGCAAAGGGAAATGATGTGGGGTTTGGGAGGTGTGATGCAGCCAGCCAATAGGGATGGCATCTCTCTAAGATTGCTGTCCGTTGGAGAGAGTTTGGAGGGAGGTGCTGCTGGACGGCAGAGATCTGTGTTCACTGTGAAGCCCTTGACTTTTGTGGGTCAGATATCCAAGAGAGTGAGAACATAGCATCTCTGCACAATCAGATCACAGCCTGTGATGCTGTCTTGGAGGTTGGTGGCCCTTGGCTATGGCCCCAACAGCCTTGAACCCATCACATCTCTGCCCCTGTTTTATTTATTTATTTGTTTATTTTGTCAGTAATTTTTGTCCCCTTGGGCAAGTGAAAATTTCCCACCCTCCTGGGCTGCTAGATACTGGGATATCTGCTCAGAGACTTAGGTAGCACCCTTGTCCCTGTCAACCCTGTGACATGTCCACAATATTTTGTTCCTTCCCTGTAGCGCATGGAGCAGATGCTGGGAGCATTTCAGAGCGACCTCAGCTCCATCAGCTCTGAGATCCGGACCCTGCAGGAGCAGTCAGGGGCCATGAACATTCGACTCCGCAACCGACAAGCCGTTCGGGGGAAACTTGGGGAACTTGTAGATGGGCTTGTGGTGCCCTCTGCTCTGGTCACGTGAGTCACTGATTTGAAGGGTCATACTGGCCAGAGCAGGTGGCTGTGCTGTGTCACCTACCCAACTTATACCACAGGTCTAGGCTGAAGCTTGTCGGGTACCATCTGGCTCATGCCTGAAATGACACACTTGAGAGGTCCAGCAGTGTTGCTGCAAGTCACCAGCTTGGGCTACAGAGTGAGATCTTGTTAAAAAAAAACACAACAAAAACTAAGTACACTTTAGAAAGTAACAGATGAGTTCATAACTCCTAACCCTACTTTAGCCACCATAGGATAGGACATAGTTAGGAGTGATCCAAGGTCGGGTGTGTAGTGAGGGGCCTGTAGGGACATGGGGCTGTGGTTTAAGTGACTCAGGACTGTTGAGTGTCCTGTCTGATCACCCCCATCCTCCCTGTTCCCAGAGCAATTCTGGAAGCTCCAGTGACAGAGCCCAGGTTCCTGGAACAGTTGCAGGAGCTGGACACCAAGGCAGCTGCAGTCAGAGAGCAGGAGGCGAGAGGCACGGCCGCCTGTGCTGACGTCAGAGGCGTGCTTGATCGGCTCCGTGTCAAGGTGGGGAGCCGAAAGCTAGAATGGTTTTCCGCATCGCTGGCCCTCTGCTTTCCCTGAAAATCCAAAGAGGCTAGTTTATAGAGGGCTTGCTTAGCATGCACAAGCCCTGGGCTCCACCCCAGTTCTCTAACACTGGCGTGATGGTACTTGGGGGTGTGGGGAAGAAGGATCAGAAATTTCAGAGTAGTTCTCTGCCACATAGAGTTTGGGGCCGTCCTGACATTTATAATACCCTGTTTCAAAAATAAACAGTTATTTATAGAAACTAAGATTAGAACAGTACTGAGGAGATTGGCATGGCCTCTGTGTAAAGGATGGCCCGGAAATTCATAAAGCATTTCATATTTTAAAAGGAAAAGAAACAAACAACTTGAAAATAAGGCTGGGTGCGGTGGTAAACGATCTTAGCTCTAGCACTCGGGAGGCAGAGGCCGGTGGGTCTGTGAGATCCAGGCCACACAGAGAGACCCTGTCTCAATAAACAAAGCAGAAAAGAAAACACAACCAAAGTATCCTCTCCCTTCCCTTCTCTTACACTTCATGTCTGTTCCCGTCTCATGTCCTTCCCCAAAGGAAAACCGGCATCTTCATGACCTGTTTGTCCCTTACATCTAGGCAGTGACAAAGATCCGTGAGTTCATTCTCCAGAAGATCTATTCATTCAGAAAGCCGATGACCAACTATCAAATCCCCCAGACAGCCCTGCTGAAGTACAGGTCACCATCCCGGGACGGGCGCAGGGTGGCCTGTGAGCATCTCAAATGGCCCAGCATGGACGTCTACGAAGTCTGACTCGCCTTGGCCCTTCTAGGTTCTTCTATCAGTTTCTGTTGGGCAACGAGCGAGCCACAGCCAAGGAGATCAGGGATGAATACGTGGAGACGTTGAGCAAAATTTACCTATCTTACTTCCGCTCCTACCTGGGGCGGCTCATGAAAGTGCAGGTGAGCCAGGCAGGGATGGGATGGAGTTCCCCATTTGCAGGTGGTGGGAACGATTGAGCTCTCTTTATTTTTTCTAGTATGAGGAAGTTGCTGAGAAAGATGATCTTATGGGTGTGGAAGACACAGCAAAGAAAGATATCCTGAATGGGGTAGCCTGATGCCAGGCTCACAGCGGGAACCTGCATCCAGCCCACAGGGCTCTGCTTTCTATCTTCTCTGTGGGGCGGGGCCTCTGAGGATGTGCGATCCAGATTCCCCTCCCAGAGGGCTCATCATTCTGACAGTTTTTCACAGTGATTTCAAAGGGCTTGAAGTGATTCCCATTATAGGTGTCAGGTCTTTAACTTCCTGGGATCCTCAGGTCTTGCTTCAGTGGCCTCGGTCAGTCCCTGTTTTCCCTGACTCTGATGCTGTTCACGATTCTTCTCGAAACCTTCCCTCCGAAGCAGGAACACCATCTTCACCCTGGGCACCCGTGGTGCTGTCATCTCCCCCACTGAACTTGAGGCCCCCATCCTGGTGCCCCATACTGCCCAGCGAGGAGAGCAGAGGGTATGACAAGGCTATCCCTCTGTGGCCGGGGATCAGTCCCTTGAGGTGTCAGTGGACTTTGGGGACCTTGGCTGGCTGTAATGTGGGAGGGGAGAGGGAATAGCCAAGGAGTGACTTGTCATCAGGCAGCAGTTGAAGTGTATGTGGGGCAGCAGCCAGTGCTGAGGGCTTTTCTTGTGTCCTGTGTTCCGGGTGTTATCCCTGCTTGAGGTCACGAGTGTGGGGTCTTCTGAGCTCTCATTCCTGAGATATGCTGAGTCCCCATGTCCACGGGCCAGTGTTGGACACCACCCTTCTCTTTTCCCACAGTATCCTTTTGAAGCTCTGTTCCGCAGCCAGCACTACGCCCTCCTCGACAATTCTTGCCGTGAATACCTTTTCATCTGTGAATTTTTTGTTGTATCTGGCCCAGCTGCACATGACCTCTTCCATGCTGTCATGGGTCGCACACTCGCCATGACTCTGGTAAGCCCCCAGATTCTGGGCTTTTCCCTCTGTTCTCAGGACTCACCCACATCTTGTGGGGGCACAAGCTGCGGGATTTGTCCCATTCTAAAAAGTCTCAGCCCTTATCTTCCAACATGCTCCCCTAGGAAACCCTCAGAACTCAGGAAATGTGTTCCTTCCTCTTAATCCCAGCAGGGAGCAGCCCCATAATTCCCGCCTCTACACCTCCATCCCAAGCTCAGCTCTGGCTTGTGCTGAGAAAAACCAGTGAGCAAGTCAGGGGCCACCAGAGGTGCCTGTGGGCAGAGAAGGAGGCCGTCTCCCCAGCCAGCACCTTGTCCCCTAGAAATGTCCATCAATATGCTCAGAGCCACCCCAACAACAAGTTGACATTCAATGCCTGTCTGTTGCTGTACCACAGAAGCACCTGGAATCCTACCTGGCCGACTGCTATGATGCCATTGCTGTTTTTCTCTGTATCCACATTGTTCTTCGGTTCCGCAACATTGCAGCAAAGAGGGATGTTCCTGCTCTGGACAGGTCGCTGAGCTCTGGTCCTGGTGCCTCCAGGCTTTAGCCTGACTCATTCTCACCAGATATCCTTCACCCTTATTCCCTGTGTGATCCCAGGGGCAGCACCGGTGTCATGCACACCTGCACAGGTGTCATGCACACCTGCAGAGGGCTCTCACCATTCCCCTGAAGGGTGCTCTCCAGCAGCCTGCCAGCACCCTAGGCAGCTGACCTTTGATTCTCATTAAGCCTGCAGGTACTGGGAGCAGGTGCTTGCCTTGCTGTGGCCTCGGTTTGAACTGATCCTGGAGATGAACGTTCAGAGTGTCCGCAGCACCGACCCCCAGCGCCTTGGGGGGCTGGACACTCGGCCCCACTATGTGAGGGCGGGTGAGGGTAGCAAGGGGATCTTGTGGTCACACTCGGTGGTGGGTTGGCCACTGCAGGAGGAGGGACTGGGGACAGCAGCTGGGAGGTGGTGTCTGCCAGACAGGCTAATGGGAGTCTTTCCTCCTCTCTCCTAGATCACACGCCGCTATGCTGAGTTTTCCTCTGCCCTGGTCAGCATCAACCAGACCATCCCCAATGAACGGACCCTGCAGCTGCTGGGACAGCTACAGGTGGGACAGGGCAGGGCAGGGCAGACTTGTGGGCAAGGGAGGGGCCTGCGATCTGGCCCCTCATTTGTTGCTTCCCTTCTGGCTTTTGCAGGTGGAGGTGGAGAATTTTGTCCTCCGAGTGGCTGCAGAGTTCTCCTCCAGGAAGGAGCAGCTTGTGTTTCTGATCAACAACTATGACATGATGCTGGGTGTGCTGATGGTAACGCTCCTCCCAGAGGTCCTCGGGCCTTGTCAGCCTCACAAGCTCAGTGCTTTAGCCCTGGATTCCTACAGTGTCTGCAGTGTGGGATGATGCGAGGTGCTGGCCTGCGGGCTGTTCCCCAGTTCCTCACTCCGTGTGTCTTCCTCAGGAGAGGGCTGCTGACGACAGCAAAGAGGTGGAGAGTTTCCAGCAGCTGCTCAATGCTCGGACACAGGTAGGGCCTGGGTGTGGCAGGGAGACCTCCATATCACTACAACACTGCCTTGGTGCTGGTCTGTTTCATTTAATTTCTATATTAATAGCTTAAAAAGAAAATAAACTATGACAGTGTATTCTGTATGTATGTGTGTGTGCGCGCACAGACAACCAGTTCTGCTTTTTAGGGATTATTGGTGTGTGTGCGTGTGTGTGCGCGCGTGTGTGTGCACGCGTGCGCGCGTGCGCACGTGCGTGCCTGCCCAAGTGCTCACGCAGGCACATGTACTGGGAGCACATGTATATCAGGGACCAGTGGCAAGCTTCCCGAGCCAGCTCATCAGATACTGATTTGGGAAGAGGAAATCCCTAAGGCCTTCCTTCCTCTACACCTTCCTTGTGAGACCACTACCTAAAAGGCTCACAGAGGCTGGCTGCTCTGTGGAGGGTCACTTCCGGGCCATCCTAGATGGAATCCTTGTTCCCAGGACTGCTGACTCTGTGTTTGGGTTTGCACACCACTCTAGGAATTCATTGAAGAGTTGCTGTCTCCTCCCTTTGGAGGTCTGGTGGCCTTTGTGAAGGAAGCTGAAGGTTTGATTGAGCGTGGACAGGCTGAGCGTCTTCGAGGGGAAGAAGGTATGAGGCTGATGTCATGGGGCTGTGGGAGAGGGTTAAAGAGGACAGAGAGAGTGGACAGGGAACAGGGGACTCTTGGCTGGAGCAGGGCCTGGAAAGCTGGGCTGTGCCCTGGGCGGGCCTTGCTGGGATGGATGGTCCCAGGCCGGGTGGTTCTGTGACACTCCTTTTCCCCGTGGGCAGCCCGAGTCACACAGCTCATCCGTGGCTTTGGTAGCTCCTGGAAGGCATCAGTGGAGTCTCTGAGTCAGGATGTAATGCGGAGTTTCACAAACTTTCGAAACGGAACCAGCATCATCCAGGTGCCCTGTGTCCCGTATTGTTTCTCTTTCCTGTGGGAGGGGCACCGACCCGCTGTCCTGGGATTCTGGTGAAGCTCTGACACTGACCTCTCTGTGCAGGGGGCGCTGACCCAGCTGATCCAGCTCTACCACCGCTTCCACCGGGTGCTGGCACAGCCGCAGCTCCGGGCGCTGCCGGCCAGGGCCGAGCTCATCAACATTCATCACCTCATGGTGGAGCTCAAGAAGCATAAGCCGAACTTCTGACTTGGTCCCCGGAACTAGCCCCCAAGGCTCTGCTCCTCACACACTGTCACCTGGGTTCCCTTTCTCCTTCCTGTTGTCTCTGAAGCTTCTCACCTTCACCTGGCCTCTACTGCAGGACTCTGCTACAACAGAGTGTGCCCACGGCAGCTTCTTCCTGGACTTCTGAGGAGACCTTATTATTTCTCCATCCCTGTAGGTTCACACCTGTGAGAGCCTCCACCCCCTCAGTCACTGACTGAGTCTCACCTCTTAGGACAGAGCAGTCCAGGCCACCTCCTCTGCTGTAGCTTGGTGGTCTGTGATCTCTGCTTGAACACTAATCCATCACCTCCTGGCTGGGGGCTCTGTCTGTCTGTCTGTCTCTCTCTCTGTCTGTCTGTCTGTCTGTCTGTCTGTCTGTCTGTAGGCAATAATAATAAGTTCTTAATACGCTGTGACCGCTTCCCTTCCTTTGTCCTGGGGCCTGTGAGTTCTCCAGCACTTCCTCATTGTACACCTATCTGGTTCCCACTCTGGTGGACCTCCAGGAAGAAGGCGGGGTGGGAACCTATGGTCTGCCACTGTCTGACCCAAGGGATGGCTGGGTTGCTTCTGAGGGTCTGCTTGGTAGTTCTCCAGGAAGGTGGCACATGTGTGGACAGCTTTGGGCGCTGTCCTGAGGGCTACCATGGGAAAAGTCCACATGACTCTGAGATTGTCCATCTCAGCTCCTAAGTGCTTGCCACACATGTCTAAGGGTGGAGGGCCTGCACCTGAACATCGGTTGGGGGTGGGTGAGTGTGATCTTCATCAGTTATTAAATAAAACCCTGAGTCAGATATCAGGGTGGAAGCCGAAAGATCAGAGAAGCAGAGCAACAGCTACTAGAGACTTCTTACCTCTATGTGGAGGGGGCCCGAGATCCTGTCCCCAATCCCGAGTGTGCTGGGATTAAAGGTGTGAGCGAGCCCCCACCGCCTGGCCTCCATGGTTAAGTGGTAGTTAGCTTTGCCCTCTGAGCTCCAGACAGCCTTATATGTTAGAACACAAAAATCACACAACAGGTGGACTTGGCTTCAAAAGATATATCTTGTCATTTCCATTTGTCCCAGACCCTTTCCAGCTGCCCAGCTCAGGTGTGGAGTGAGGGCTGTAGAGCTGTGGTTCTCATCCTTCCAAACGCTGAGACCCTTTAATAGATTTCTCCTTGTGGTGACTCCAACTGGAAAATTATTTGCATTGCTGCTTTGTACATGTCAATTCCCTACAGTTGTAAATCATAATGTAAGTATCTGTTTTCTGATGGTCTAAGCAAGGCCTATAAAAGGGTCTTTCAACCCCCAAAGGGGTCATGACCCACAGGTTGAGAGCTCTAGAGTAAAGGACCGTCCGTGACCAAGTTCTTTTTAGGGACTTGTGGAGACAGGGTTTCTCTATTTCCTGGCTGTTCTGGAACTCACTATAGACCAGGCTGGCCTCAAACTCCGAACTCACCTGCTTCTGCCCCCTAAGTACTAGGATTCAAGGTGTGTCCTCACCATCCAGCAACCTTGAAAGTCTGAAAAGTCAGTATAGTTTGTAGACCTGTAATCCCAGCTAACTGGGAGACAGGCACGGGATAGAAAGCCTGCTTGGCCTACAGAATAAGTTCAAGGCCAGCCTGGACCAGGCCTTCAACCAAAGGATGGGGATGAGAGATGGCTCAGTTAAGAGCATTGGATGCACTTTCAGAGGTTCTAGGTTCAATTCCCAGGAATCACGTGACTCACAACCATGTATAATGGCATCTGGTGCCCTCATCTGGCCTGCATGTGTATAGGTAGGTAGAGCACCATATATACAGAAGATAAAAAATTTAGAAATGAATCTTAAAGTAAATGTCCGGGGATGTATACCAGGGGAGGTTATTCCAATAGAACTGCAGTCTCTAGATTCCTGTGACAACGTGGCAGGAAATTTCAGGTGAAGAAGCTGCCCAGAAAAAAATTTTAAGTAATTCGATCTTTTCCTGCACCCACTATTCACTTTCAGGTCCTTTGCCAGTGGCATTTTTGAGCCCTTGCATCTGTGGAAGGGAAGGTGCAAACCCAGAGAAGCCCAGAGAAGGGAAAGGAAGGAGCCGACTCTGAGGCCATCTGATTGGCTCCTATGACTTGTGGGCGGAGTCAGAGAGCTGTCCTGGGAGCTTGCCCAGTGCTTTCCCTTCTCTGGTCTAGTTCCAGCTTCCCCAGTCCTGTTCTGGTCAAGGTCCTCCAGGCTTTCCCGGCACAGCACTAGGCTGGGGTGGGGGTGGGGGACACGGACTCACCACAGACCCGGCCCTGAATCCTTCGTGGTCTTTTCTCTCTTGCCAGGTCTTCACCACCGACTCCACCTCGCCTTCCAGGAGTCAGTCTTGGGGATCCCTGTGTTCTGGTCTCACCTTGTAGCCCTTGCTATGTGGATCAGGACTCAGATCACCTGCCTCTGCACCCTGAGGGCTGGGATTAAAGATGTTCTTTGAGTGGGTCACATCAAACTGAGCTACTGGGGCCGATGTAGTTCAGTTAGGATGCGCTCAACAAGCAAGGTTCAGTCCCGGGCAACATCAGCATCTAAAGGAAAAGAAACTAACGCTGTGGTGTGAAGGGTTCTTTAGTGTGGCCCAGACAGCCCAGGAGGCTCCTGAACCAGGCCAGCAGTTCCCTGTTGGCCTCCGGGACCCTCCGATGCCGCTGATGGCCGCCAGGGGGCAGCAGGACCCAGGAGAGTGAGGTGGTCAGCCCTGCTCACCTGAGCTGCTGGAGCTTTGAATGCTGGGGAAGGCACCTCAAGCTCCTCCAAGAAGAAAACCAACAGCAGAAGAGAACACCAGGATCACACACCGTTAGCATCTGTAGGGGAAGTTGTGTCCATTCCCCTTCTTTAGCTTCATCCCTCAGACCACTGTGCACATCTAGTGCAGGGAACCCTGGAGTCGTGTAGGAGGGGCTTGGAGGTTCCCATGGTGCTGTAAGGACCCTCAATACTGTTCAGGGACCTCTGTAGAGAGATCGTATTTCCTCCATTTATTTCTCTTTCTTTTTAAAAGTATTATTTTTATGTGTATGGGTGTTTTGCCAGTGTGAATGTCCCTGTATCAGGTGAATACAGTTCTTCAGGAGGCCAGAAGAGACGGTGTATATCTCATGTTGGAGAGGCTGGCATTCCAGGTGGTTGAGAGCTGGGAATCTAACCAAGGTCCTCTGGAAGAACCTTGAGGGTTCTTTATCTCAGAACAATTTCTCCAGATGCATATCTATCCTTAGAAGGTACATCAGCTTTATTCACAGTTTATTATTATTATTATTATTATTATTATTATTATTATTATTATTATTATTGAAACAGAGGTTCTTTGTGTCACCTTCACTACCTAGACCTAACTCTGGAGATCAGCTTGGCCTTGAACTCACATCTTCCACTTCCTCCGCCTCCCAAGTGCTGGTTTAAAGGCAAGCGCCATCACCACCTGGTCACTTATTTCGTTTTATTTTTTAAAGATTTATTTATTATGTATGCAGTGTTCTACCTGCACACCAGAAGAGGACTCTAGATCTCATTGTAGAAGGTTGTGAGCCACCAGGTGGTTGCTGGGAATTGAACTCTGGACCTCTAAAGAGCAATACATTAGGGGCCGTCTGCAGGCTCCAATATCAAATTTGGTCCAAGCATTCCCTGTCAGCAGTGGAGAAACTCACCCACAGAGTATGAAAAGATTGAAAGCCTGCTGTTAAAAACAGAACAGCTCAGGGTCGGTCGACATTATAGAGCCAGAAGGACACGTAGGAAATTTTTATTACTTTTTTTTTTTTTTTTTGAGGCCCAGGCTGTCCTAGTACTAACTCTGTAGACCAGGCTGGCCTCAAACGCACAATGCTTTGCTTGCCTCTGCCTTCCAGATGCTGGGGTTAAAGGTGTGGCTACCACTGCCCCACTCAAATAGGAAAAGTAAAGCCTTATGTGGCTAAGACAGCCATGAACTTATGGGGATGTGATTTGTTGCAACAATGGAAAACAGATTAGCATTCCTCCAACCTCAGAAACGCACAATAAAATAATGGATGCTTCTGAGGAAAAATTTAAACATAATGAACAGTCACAGAGCATTCTGGCTGTACATAAGCAGGCATAAAACTGTTGGTCTATAATGATACCAACAGCCCTACCTTTAAAAAGATGAGCAAACATGAGGGAAATTACAGGGGCTAGAACCGCTGGTACCAAAGACACATGGAGGCCCAGGCTGGGGCCACAACCTAAGGCCTTGGTTGAGTCCATACATTTGTCCAAACCATTTCCACCTGAGTGGCCATTCCTTGCACCCAGAGCTAGGATGTCTTCTGGGCCTGAGCAGCTGTCCAGGGCCAGGTCCATGGTTTAGCTGCAGCTGGGGCCTGTGTTGATGTCTGTGGCCATGTCACATCAGGAAGCATTAGGAACCATCTGAGATGAAATCAGAGGGCCATGCTGAGATAGTCCCGCCCTTCGCTGGTAGGACACTAGAGCAAGAGCCCTGGCTCCCTCTCCACAAGCTGACTCTTCAGGCATTCATGTAGGGGAGATGACTCTGCCCTCCCGCCCAAGGTGGGTGGCCCCAGTGGCCAGGACTGACCAGCTTGGCTACCACACAGGCCCACCCCAGCATCTACCTCTTGTAATATCTGCTGGAGCACATGTAGGGACTGGTCCTGTGGAACAATACCACCTGTATCTCCATGACTAGGGGCAGCTGAGGATCCAGTGAGGATGGTGAAGTAGAAACCAGAGGCTTTGATTCAGACCAGTGACTCATCACAGTGAACGTCTGCCATAAACCTGATGGGACAAAGGAGTGTACTGCACGGCACACGGAAGCCTCCAGCGCCACCAGGACAAAGGTAGAGGTGCTGGAGAGGCAGGAGAAGCAAAGAGGGTTTCCGTTGTTTCTGCCTCGGTTTCTTGCTTACTTTGCTTTGTCTTCTTTGGGGAGGGGCATGGAAGGGGTGAGGGGAGGATACCGGGTATCCAGGGAGTGAGCAGAATGGGGATGCATGGTGTCAAACTCCCAAAGAGCCAATGAAGAAGATACATTTAAAAATATGTCAAAGCCAGCTTTGAAGTTGGAGCATGGCTGTCTCTGTCTCTAAACCCAAGCATGCTTGTTAAAGGGAAATCCAAAATCTCTGTATCATATCAGAAGAGCCACCTGGTGCGGGACAGAAGAAGAACAAAATTAAGGGACCATTCTATTGCCACTGATCTCATGATTCTGTCCATTAGATTTGACTCTTTAAAACATTTATAAGGGATAAATATTAACTCAAAATTTATAAGATTATTATATATATTTAAACTTTATGCCATGATATTAATGGTCATATTCGTGTTACTAACTAATTGTAGGAATAAGCTTCACCTAGCTTCCTGTACATGTTTTTGGGTTTCCGTTTGAAGCAGGTCACTAGGAACTAAGTTTGTCTGTTCTGGATGTATTTAATAAATTGTGGCTTTTAAACCTCTTGGAGATCTGCTGCATGTGACATTTAAAATGTTTGAGTTGTCTGCAGTGATCTGTAAGATCTCCAAGAATGTGACAGGCCCTCAACTGTGAATCTGTCTGGATTGTGTAATACCAACCACTAAGCTGACACACGCCACCCAGAGGTCAGCTTTGGACTAGACACTGCTCAGGACAACTTTATATTAGCTAAGATGGCCCAGCCTCATAGACTTCTCAAGCCAGGACTTCAGATATGCACTGGACTGTATACAGCTGGCTCTCCCAGGACTTAACCATTATCTTAATTTTCTCAGGGTTCTCTGAATATGCCATTGCCCCCAGACAACAGGAAGTATTGTAAGAACAACATAGCCACATTCTCAAGAAATGGGATGTGTGGATTAGGTCATTCAGTGGGTTATAGATGTTTGTCATTGTTTAGGGGGGTTGGTTCCAAGTTGTTATTGGCTGTGGTCTGGGAGAAAACTAAGCAAACATGGCGAGATACAGGAATGTATTACTGAAAGAATGAAGCGGAGATATAAAAATGAGAGGGGAAAAGGGGTAGAATATTGAATCTGCTTAAAGTAAAAAGCAGCTATTGTATACTGATACAAATTTAAGGTGATTTTGTTACACTCTATGTTTCTACTCTTGTTTATGGTATTGTACCTATACAGGTCATTTAAAAATGTAAAGTTCTAGTCCTTAAAAGCTATTATTATAAACTGTTTAGGATAATGAAGAAATGTGGGTTAGAAGTTATTCATCTATAACAACTAAACTTTTGTCAATGTAGGTATGTTTCAGATATATTACACATATATTTTAGATATTTATATAGTCTTCAAATGCTTCAGAGATCTAAACAACATGGCATTTGAGACAATAAATAACATAAGTCTTTTCATGACAGTGACTTATGTCTGCTGCTGGAAGCACAATTTTACCTCAGAGACGATTGAAATTAGAGGGTCTCCATGTGGAGTTTGTTTCCTATATGAAAAGGTTAGTGACTTGCCTGGAATGCTGAGAATGTGCCGTCCAAATTGGACAGGCAGGACACAAAAGAAGGCAACTGTTACCTTTGCCAAGACAAGGCAGGCCAGGTATTCCTGCTTCACAGAGGTCTGTCAGAGCTGCAAGGCCTGAAGGTAAAGACGGATGCCCCGACATTTCAAAGGAACCTTGGGTGACTGTCCAGGCAGCCCGATGCCTCTGTCATTTCGTTGGTAGTATTTGCTTGGCACTTCCTGCTAACTCAGGATATTTTATCCTTCTCAGATCCCTGATGGTGTTGAATGATAGTTATACCATTTTCTTTGTTTCCAAATTCAACAACGAAATTTATAAAAGAGATGTAATGCTTATAAGGCTCAGAGACATAAAAGCTTAAGATGTTTATCTAAGAAAATCATTTAAGGTCTGAAAGATATTTTTGGGTAGTAGTACAAGTTATGATAAAAAGAATTTGACTCACCAAGGTGGGGTAGATAAGAGAGCAATTTCTCCAAATTTGTCAAATATAAATGGACTGCACATTAAGAATAACTCCTAATGGATATTGTCTTTATTGTATGTAGTTCTACTATGTTGGAGTTAAAACCTTTCATTTTTATTTAGAAAATACCTGAATCTTACTGTACATAGTTTTACTGTGCTAGAGTTCAATACTTTCTTTTCTATTTAGATAAAAAGGGATATATTGCAGGATGTGTTAACAAACTGTGACACGCTCAGACTGTTAATAAAGTTATCCTTGAATCAAGGGTGAAGTTAACAACCCGCAGACTGGTTTTGGAGAACCCGGGATAATCTAAAGAGACACAGGAAAGAATAGGAAGGGTCTTCGAAAGATTCCTGGGCCTTTTCCATCTGGGAAAGTGGAGAGAGAGGGCCCTTCTGCTGCTGCTTTCTTGATCTATCAGGTTTCTATCCCAATATCTGACTCCTGAGTTTTTAATAAAAATAGAATGATTTAGATAAACACTTTACACAGCTGTGTCCCCTGCTTGAGGAGTGGATTTTTCTCCACCCAAGGTGGTGGAGGTAGTGAAAGCAGACCAAGAAAATATGCATCCACGGTCAGCACTGTGAACCCTGAGCTCACTGGTTACTCACAGGATTGTGTGAGTCGTGGGATAACCACTGACTAGCCCACCCCAGTGTGCATGTCCACTCACACAGCTGCACCCCTGCAGTCCCCTGCACAGCTCCCAGCAGCTCCACACAACAGCCATCCCTCCCTCCGGAACTGCAGCTGGTTTAACCCTGAGAGGGAAGTGCTACCTTGTGTCAGCTCTGAGAACCTGGAGCTTCCTGTGTTTCCTGACCCTCATCAGCCTCCTCCTGGCTGCCCCAGGAATGTTTCAGTCTACAGGAAAATGCCCACAATCACCTCCCTCTTCTACAGGAGCTCCCTTTATTAACACAACCTCAGGCCAAGGGCTGGTGTGTCAAGTGCTGCACCAGGTTCCCTCAACTGAGCTCAGGGTCACCTGAGCTTTTCCCTCAGCAAATTCCTCCCTCCCTCTCCCCACCTGCCTTTCTGTCTGGGATTCATGATCTCATTTATATTTTTGTTAATTCATCAAACATTTATTGGGTTTAGGGTTTTCTGGGTCCCAGGCACTGGAAGTCATCATCCCTCACAAGACAAAGACGTCAGCACTATGAAAGAGGTCATCACCTTCTTGGTCTTCAGCATCTATGCTAAGGCTCCTGAGCTTCTGCCTTGAAGTTGAAAGACCCCCGAGGGTGAGGGACCCCCGAAATGGACCTTTCCTCAGGAAGAGACCCCCCTGGTACCCAAGAAGGACCGAGTCACAGATCAGATGCAAACAGCACGAGGTTTATTTTTTGAATAGCACAGGTACCTGTGGGCAAAACAAGTCTCTCAGTCCCTCGAGAACACTTGCGTGCCTAGCCCTTTGTTCAGGGCCTTTTTATAGGATTAGGGGAGGCAAAAGCGTGCATACAGAAGCAGAAGCATAGTTACAAGGTTTCTATTGGCTGGTTTGAATGAAGCGATTCTGTTGAGGGGGTGAGGGCCAGGCCACCACCTGGCCTGCTGTTTATCTTTCTGGGAACTCTATCTTCTATCTTTCTCTGAAACTTCCCCGGGTCCTTGACTGGGGCCAGCTCACATAGCCATGTAACTCTTATCTTTCTTCCCCCTCTGCCCTGCTGACACTGTGAAAGCTCTTATTATTAAGTTTTGCAGAGATGTTGGTGTTTCCAGTATCAGAATGCATGTCCCAGGGTTTCTTTAAGAGCAGATGTACAGGTCACAGGGGAGTCAGCCTGTCCTTGGTTGGCAGGCTTCTGACTACAGCTCCCCCGTCCCTGGGCCAAGGCACCTGGTGCTGACATGTCTTAGACAAGTTTCGTTACTTCCTGGGCAGGAGGGAATTGCTAAAACAAGGGGGCTGCAAGCAAAGGGAGGAAAAGGGAGGGGGGTCTTACAAAGTCACAGAGCTAGAGGAGAAAACTGCAGGGGCAGACTCTGCAGCAGGCTGAGGGGATGAAGGAATTTCCATCTCTAGCATTCACACAATGACTTTTTAGAAGATTCACCAATTTCATGTCTATGAGTGTTTTTCTTGCCTGTATGTACTTGTGCCATGTGCCTGTCTGGTGTCCATAGGGCACCGAAAGCCATGGACAAGGAATTATGGATGATGGACCCACCCTGTGGGAACTGATGTCTGAACCTGGGTCCATGGCAAGAGCAGCAGGTGCTCTCAGGCCCTGACTCTCTCTTCAGTTCCTTGATCACATTTTAAAATAAACCTAAGTGTGAAGTAGCCTGAGCCTGCCTGTGTATCCTGAGTCACCACAGGAGGCAGCACCAGGATCCAGGATCCAGGGAGGGAGAGGGGACCTTGGGCAGAATACAGATCCAACAGGACAGATCTGACACCCTGTGGATCCCTCCTCTGCTCATCCTACAACCCGGGTTAGATTTTGAAAGATGGAAAGAAGGAAAGAACCTCCCTCCATGGAGGGGCCTGGAAGGAGGCAGGAGCCCTGGAGACTGAGGTTCATCTCAGCCCACAGTCTCCTGAGTACAGGGGCCTAGTTGGGTCTTGACAAGAAAGGATGGAAAGACACCTCTAAAGGACCACAAGGGACAGGGAGGAGGCACCACTCACAGGACCCAGAACAGGCCTCGTCCTCTTTATGAACAAAATACAACATAGAGAAGACAGGTGAAGAGCCCAGGCTGACCTGTCACAGCAGCTCTGGCTGTCACAATCCTGGGGACAGGACAAGGCTCTGGCCATCCCTGTGTCCCTGTGATCACAGACGCTCAGCATGTGGTTCAAGTGATGAAGAGAACAGGACCAGGAGGTGACAGAGCTGAGGAGTGACCATATCACAGCCAGCAACGTACTGAGCTCCACCTGAGCACAACCTCATCCTGTCCCTCCAGATACACAGCAGAACATACACAGATTCTGGAAGGTTCTCCATGCTGTCATTTATTTCTTTAACAAATTCTAAGTATCTCAATGATTTAATTTGCCCATCAATCAACCTGTCAGATCCAGGACATGAACAATAAAATTCTCATTCAGATCCTTATTTTCAGTGGGGAGTCAGGGGCTGCAGTCAGGGCAGCATGGAGGTGACAGGATGGAGGTGTCCCCTCCTGTGTGCTGGAACAGGATGCTTGGCTGTGGAAGGGAACAGGGTGGTACAGAGACAGGGTCCTGGTGGGCAGGGGTGGGCTGGGCTCCCCAGTTCTTCACACTGAGCCCATAGGATCTAGGAATGTCACTGTTGCCAAAGTGAACTGATGGTCTCCGGATGTCACAGGAGAGACCTGAGCACATCTCTGACACTCCATCAAGCCAGGCAGCTGTCTTCATGCTACAGAACAAGAGTCATGAACAACCACTGTGAAGACAACATCCCCACAACCCACCACTCACCCAAAGGTGCTTCTGGGAGTCCCTGAAACCCAATCATGTCCACTCTGCCCTTCACCAAACCAGTCCCCAGTGTCACCTTTACAATCTGGGAGAGACACATCAGAGCTCTGGGCACTATCCTTGTCTAGGGTAAAAGATAAATATTTATAGGAAGAAATAAACAGAGGACTCAGGAGATTTCACTGGAGGATCTATTTTGTGTTTCCACAGCTACCCCAACTCTAGCTTCACCCCCAAGGTCCTCAGGGACAATCCTGCCCCCCACACTTACCTGAAGCCGGAACATAGTTCCCTCCTTTTCCACCTGTGAGAAGAAAAGCTGTGAGAGACCAGGGAAGATCCAGACTCTAGGAATTTTCCAGAACTGACTGCAGACTCAGTTCAGAGACAGGAGCAGTAGGGGTGTGGATGTTTCCCATCAATGAGGCAGAGCACACTTCTAAAAAGGGCTGGGAGAGAACTCAGACCCTGCCCTTTCCTACCTCTGTTTCTCCTCATCCTCACAACAGCCACCACAGCTCCAATGATGATCACAGCTCCAAGGACAACCAGGGCAACAATGACTGCCATGGTGTGGAATGTGGACGGAGGTCGCACTGGGAAGGGAAGGTGGAGGTCATGACTCCAGCTCTCAGCCCTGACTCTGCTCAGGGTCTGCAGAGGGCTCCAGCTTTCCCTGACCCCAGCCCTGCATGTATGCTCTCCTTACCCCCTCTGAGGATGAGGGGCTCAGGCAGCCCCTCGTGGTACACATGGCATGTGTATTCCTGCTCCTCCCCAGGAGGCACGTCCAGAGATGCCCACTTCTGGAAAGTTCCATCCCCTGAAGGTCTGGTCTCCACCAGCTCCATGTCCTGAGTCAGCTCCTCCTCTCCCCTCTGCCAGATCAGGGTGATGTCCGCAGGGTAGAATCCCAGGGCCCAGCACCTCAGGGTGACTTTCCCTTCAGGTGTGCGGTGACTCTTCACATGTGCCTTTGGGGGATCTGTGTAAAGATTTAGGAAATCTCACAATTAACAAGATAAACTAAAATCTACAAAGACAAAGTTAAATCAATGCTAATACTGCACCACGTGACTGTATGGACATTTCTGTCATCACACTAGTGATCTGCAGATAGAGCTGGTCCCCTCATCACAGAACTGCACACATTCCTGGGGACTCAGGAGCTAAGGGGGAATCCACATGACCCATCATGTCCACATGGTCTCCTTATGTGATGTCACATGACCCAGCAGGTCAACATGGTCTCCTTATATGATGTTCTATAGATAAGGTAGGAAGTAAGAGAATGAAGGTATGGCAAATAGTTGATTTATGAATGTAATTAAATTCATATCAAATAAGAGGAACGTGTATATGAAGGTGCCACCAACTACTGCTGCCATACTGAGCACAGCTGATGTGGGATGTCGTTCTGTGTGCTGTGAAGATCATTCGTTAATAAAGGGAGTGTTTGGGCCAATGGCAGAGCTTCTGATGTGGAGGTGGGAAATCCAAGCATAGAGAAATTGGAAAGAGGGCAGAGTTAAGGGAGACACTATATTTTATATATTTAATTTAATAAAATACATTTTTATACCTCATTTTTATAGATTTTATCTTTAAATAAAAGATCCCTGTGAGCTTAGACTATTGGAGGATGAACATCCGAGCCCCCTGCTGTCCCTCAGCCCCTAGTGAGTTAGAGCTTCCTCAGGGACAGCATCCTCTGTCACTCAAGCCCTGGGGACAGGAAGAGCCCCAGGGAGAGCTGCATGGGCTCAGCAGACCCTGCTGGGACCCTGGGGACAAAGCCTTGTACCTTGTCCCCAGGGCGGGGTGGGGACCCCTGTGCTGGGCCTGAGTGTCAGGGTCTCCACATTGTGCCCACTGTGCTGATGGCTGTTTTCATGGACAAAAGGCCCCGTGGTTGTGTGTTGTTAGGTTTTGTCCACAGTCCCTCAAAATGACTCACAGGCTATATCAAGTCTATGCTGCTTGGCTTATGGCTCAGGCATGTTGTTAGCTGGCTCTTGCATCGTAATTAGCCCACTTTTATTACTCTGTCTTGTCCTGTTACCCGTAAGTTATCTATTTTTTATATCTTACATGTTAGGCTGGATCAAGTGTCCCCTGACTCCGCCCTCCTCATCTATGCTCAGATTTCCCACCTGCTTCTAAGATGCCCTGGCATAGGCTGAAACACTTTCATTATTTACCAATGACATTCACACCATAGAGAAAGACATCCCATATTACTTCCCCTTTTCTGTCTAATCAAAGGAAAGTTTTAATTTTAACATAGTAAAATTATATATGACAACATAGTTGTTATTTAAGAATTATAGTTATATTTTTATTTTTACTGCTAAGAGTAAAGAAAATATTTTATTTATTTTATTTTTGTGAGTTTAAAGTTTTATAATTAGCATATTTTTATGATAACTTGGAAAATCATATTGATAATTATTTAATTTTTAATTATGTTAGCGACTGTAGAAGAACATAGTATTGAGTAAACAGAAAGTGTAAGTAACTTTTAAAATCTAGAAATGACAGAGATGACATTTGTTTGTCTGGTTAGTTATTTAAACTGTTTTGGTAACGTTGGGGTATTTATTTTTACTTCATAGGCTTAGAGTGTTTGGCATATTTTTTATTGAAATAGGAAATTTGAAGGACTGTTTTGTTCATTTTGGCATAGTTTGTTGGGTTTTTTGTGTTTTGAAGAGTATTAGTTTTATCTAGGCTTGTTTTGTTATTACTTTGGGGTCTTGTATGTTTAGTTTATATAGTATATTTTTAGGCAGTTGAGGTAAAAATAGTTTTTTGTTCAATGGCTAATTTTTGTCATAAAGAAAGTAAATTTTTTATGGAGTGTTTTAATGTCTTTTTGAAGAAGATTTGTGTTGTCAGGAGATTTGTTCTATTGTTTAGAAAAGTTTAATATTTTATATTTAAAATATTATATCTTGTAGGATTTTGAAGTGTTAGATTTTACTTAATTGAAATATATTTTTGTATATTTTAGAAGAACTTCAAGTGACTGTAAGTGTGGATTTTATAGATTGTTATTAATTTGTATTTTTAAATTATATATTATAACTTTAAATGAGTTATATAAATGTTATATTTTAGATAAGAAGTATATATAAGCTTAATTTAAATTTTTATTAATAAATTAAAATTAATATTTAAAATATTTTGAGATTAATAGATGTTTTTTGAATTAAAGTAGATTTAATAATTTGATTTTTAAATTATTTTATATTTTTAAGAAACAAATTGAATGTGAGTATTAGTTATCTATAATGAAAATAAATATTTATAAACAATATCTTGGGAATTTGGATATAATTTTTATTATTATTTTTTGTTGACTGAGATACATTAGCAATAATACGGGGGGATTTTGAATCTGGATTATTTTAATTGGCAGTTTTGAAGTTGATGTGGCTATATTTTTTATTAAAGACTATTATAGGGTTTTTTAAAATTAAATAAGTTGGGAAATAACTTACAGGTTTTTATTTTTTGTAGAAATTAAAGTATATTTTTTAAAATAGTATATTTTTAGACTTCAATTTTAAAGTTAAGATATTTTGAAAATATATATGTTTAATTTAGTATTTTTTATAATTATATATTTTTGTAGTTAATTAATGGTTAAAAATGAAAAGAAAACAGTATAAACATAATTTAGATTTTTTTATGTGGCTTATGTTTTTGTTATTTTATTTTATTAAGAATTTATTTTTTAGCCTATGGAGTTATATACTGTAATTTATTTTTATAGGCACCGGTCCTCAGATGTCAGGACTCGGTGTCCACAGACACCGGGTGTGGGCAGAGAACCCGGCCCGGGAGAGGCCATGTATGACAGGGCTGCAGACTGAAGGAGCCACTGTTGGTCACCTAGGGATCTTCTCTCCTCCCTCCAGAGACAGATCTGGAGCTGTGCAGGGAGAAGGCTGAGCCTGGAGATGCGCACAGTCCCCGGGAGGCTGGATCAGGACCCGGGGACACCGTGTCCCCAGGGACGGGGGCCTGCGCCAAGCCCAGGGCAGAGGGAGGAGATGCCCGCGGACCCTGTACCTGTGCGCAGCAGGGTGTCCTTCCCGTTCTCCAGGCGTGTGCGGAGCCACTGCACGCATCTGCCCTCCAGGTAGGCTCTTTGTCTCTCTGCAGCACCAGCCTGCTCCAACTTGCGCCGGGTGATCTGCGCCACCGTGTCCGCCGCCGTCCACGACTTCAGGTCGTCGTTCAGGGCGATGTAATCCCGGCCGTCGTAGGCATATTGTTCATACCCGCGGAGGAAGCTCAGGTCGGGCCCCACCTCACAGCCGGACATTCTCTGGAAGGTGTGAGAACCTGTGGGGACCTCAGGTCAGCCCCGCCCACCGCCCTCAGCCCCGCCCACCGCGGACTTCTCAAAACCGAAAGGGAAACTGAGTCCGTCCCCCGCTGTCCTCCCGAACCTCGGACCCGGGACCCGGGCGAGTCCGGTCAGTGCGTAGGGACGCGGAAGGTCATGACGTCCGACCCGCGGTCACTCACCGCCCTCGCTCTGGTTGTAGTAGCCGAGCGCGGTCCTCAGGTTCACCCTGAAAATCTGCTCATGGCCCTTGACTCTCCGTGTGTTCCTCTCCCAATAC
Organism: Phyllotis vaccarum; assembly: GCA_033318265.1. Taxonomy (NCBI): domain Eukaryota; kingdom Metazoa; phylum Chordata; class Mammalia; order Rodentia; family Cricetidae; genus Phyllotis; species Phyllotis vaccarum. Next base: position 102,854,104 of record JARWLC010000010.1, read on the forward strand.
TCTGGTCCCACCTTCTCCATCCACGGCGCCCGCGGCTCCATCCTCGGAGTCTCCGTGTCACTGTCATAGCGCACGAACTGTGTGTCGTCCACGTAGCCCACAGTGATGAACCGGGGCTCCCCGAGGCCGGGCCGGGACATGGAGGTGTAGAAATACAGCAGCGAGTGCGAGCCTGGGGGCGGCGCGCGGTGAGACCCCGACCCTCCTCCCGGGGCCGCCCCCGCCCTCCCCGCAGACGCCCTTTCCCTCCCCGCACTCACCCGCGCGGGTCCGGGTCGGGACCAGGGCGGCCGCCAGCAGCAGGAGCAGCGTGGGCGGAGCCATCGCCCCCATCAGAGCCAGGGAGTGTGAGTTCACGGGCTGCCCTGGGTTTAGAACCGGTGACCGCGGCGATGCTGATTGGTTGCCCAGGATCGCGTTACCCAATGGGAGTGAGAAGCGCTAAGACGTCATCAGTGTCCGGGCAGAAGGACCTGACTCAGGTTAGAAGTGAAACTAGGGACCTGGGGAATCCCCAGCCCAGGGCTTCCCCACCCGGAGCTGACCCTGGACTAGGACTTTGGGCACCCCATGCCTAGAAATGCAGCGCTGCTTGTCATAAAGTCCTCGTGTTCTGAGGCTGTCTGCACTAGAGGAGATCCCTACAGATTCATTTCATTGTCTCCTCACCCTCCCTCTTTCTTCTCTCCAATGGCCAGAGGCTGAACTGGAAAAAAGTCACTTCCTGGATACAATGGCAGCAACAAGCAGGCTGGGATACAGAGGACAGAGCTTTCTCTTTAAAGCAGAGGCTCTGGCCCTGCCAGCACCACACAGACTCCCACAGAGAACAGGCTCCTGGGTTCACATGCACTGGGTGGTTTGCACTGCCAGGCCTGGTGCTCACAACTCTCACCTGTAATAGAGACTTTGCCTCTTCGCTCAGGATCCTGTCTTCACAGCCTTGTGCTACACTCAGACTACACTGTTTCTTTCCAGATGATCCTCAGGCTCCAGGTGGTTGTGTTTCTCACAGATTCCATGGTCCCGAGATTGTGTGTGGAACTGAATCATTGTCTCAGCACAGTAGACCCCTTCTCCCCCGGGAAGAGACACCATGGAGACCAAATACAGCACAGCACTGAACCCTGTCTCACTCCACATTTCCCTGTGTCCACTCACTTCCATGGTCCAGTTGCTTTAGTGAATAGATGACAGTAATGAGCATCTGTAACTGAGTGTAAAGCAGAATAATGAGGATGGTGAGTAGAAGGTACAGAATCTGTGACCCTCCCTCTCTCTCTGACCTTGACTCACACTTTTAACTGAAGTAGAAAGTAAACCAGAGGTGGGTGGGTCATCCTGAGCAGAGTCACATACAATGCAGGGTGTCAAAAGCTTGTCAGGAGCTGATAGATAATTCCAATCACCTCTCAATGTAGGTGTCCAGGGCAGCCCAGCAACCTTGACTCTGGAGCGCTGCACTAACACTTTCTGTGTTTTTCTGTGTGGTCAGCCATCCTGTCAGCCATCCTGTCAGCCATCCTGTCACCCATCCTGTCAGCCATCCTGTCAGCCATCCTGTCACCCATCCTGTCAACCATCCTGTCAGCCATGCTGTCAGCTATCTTGTCAGCCATCCTGTCAGCCATCTTGTCAGCTATCTTGTCAGCCATCTTGTCAGCCATCCTGCTGTGAGCCAGGCTGTGTGGTTCTTTATTTAAAGCTCCAATGAGGCTGGAGAGATGTCTCAGTGGTTAGAGAGAGCACTTGTTTCTCTTGCTGAGATCTGGGTTCAGTTCCCATCACTCACATGGTGCTTCACAACCAAGTCTAACTCCAGTTTCAGAGGATATAATGCCTGGCACACCTACATACTCATAACATGAAACAAACACACTCAAGGAAAATAAAACTTCAAAAAAGATATTTAAAGAAAGGTGTCGTGGAAAATTCACTAACAATATATCATATGAAGGATTAATATTTATTGAGGGGTATATGAACACGATACAAATTGAACCTTAAGACAATTCTTGGAGAAGGGAACTGTCCCATGTAGGGCTGTTGATCCACTGTATATTCTCTGTCTCTCTCTCTCTACCCTTCCTCCCTCTCCATCTCTCTCGAATCTGATCTCTGTTCTTGTCTCTCTCTCCTTCTCTCTCTCTCTCTCTCTCTCTCTCTCTCTCTCTCTCTTTCCCTCCCTCCCTCTCTGACTCACTCTGTCTCTCTCTCTCTCTATCTCCCTCTATCCCTCTCTCTTTCAGGATTTCTCTGTATTGCTCTGGCTGTCCTGGAATTCTCTCTGTAGCTCATGCTGTCCTCAGGTCAGAGATCCATCTGCTCTTACTTCCTGAATGCTGGATTAAAATGAATGACACCACGACCCAGGTCCTGTCATCTTGACTCCAGTGTTCAGGAAGACCTGGGAGTGAACCTTCATGGCATCCCTTCTCAGCCTCTGTTCCCACACGACAGCAATGCTGACCTAGGAGCTCTGGGAAGCCATGGACAGGACAAACCAGTGAGCCCGTCTTCCCACATCAGGGAGTTCCCTCTGAGTTCTGTGTTAGACCTGATGTTTGTCCTCCACGTTCATTCCCAGCACACAGCATACAGATGTGCCTCACATAGACCTCAGGAGGCCTCTGCTTATACTGAAACCCTCACAGAACAGCAGCCTGTTAGAGTCCTTGCAGAAGGGGTCCTGAAATGTGGTGGCAGGAGTGACACACAGGTCACTATTGTCCCCAGAGCCTGTGATTCATTCTTTTACAATATATTGCAAGTGAATTTAATACAATAAATCTGGCTCTGACATAGGCCTAAACAGTTCCTTTATTTTCAATGGTAATTCACAGTGTACAGAGAGACATCCCACATCACAGGGGTACCGTGAAAGCAGGATGTGAGACCTACAGTGTCCATTTCCCTCAATGGCTGGGTTCCTGGAGGAGCTAGGAAACCATTCATATAATTTTTGTTCCATGAACCTTATGTATGTGTAAAGAATGTGTAGAGTATGTTGAATTGCTATGGGACAAGCTATTGTACACTGTAGAGATGTGTCATTTGTATTGGTTTAATAAAACACCAGTTGTCCAGTAGCCATAGAGACAGTAGACAGGCAACTAGACTAGAAGAATTCTGAGAAAAGAAAAGCCAGAGACACAGTCACCACATTTCAAAGAAATGGATTGTGGAGGGCTCTCTTTGTTTAGAATGTTGCTTATGAGTTGTATCAGATAATGGTCTGAAAAATGCTAGACAAAAGATTAGATTCAGGGTTTTTGTTTTGAAAAGGAAAAAGGAGAAATGCTGTGAGATAATGCTCTTGTACACTATAAAGATATGTCACTGTTATTGGTTTAATAAAATGCTGATTGGCCAGTAACTAGGAAGGTAGTACAGGCAGAGTTTAGTGGAATTCAGGTGTTAGCTGGCAAGGCTGGGATGCCTGTCTCTGGAGTTCTGGGAGCCTGATCAGGGTATGGCCAGACCCATTGAAGAAGCTGCTGGGGCCTTGAGTTGCCCCTGTTTTGTTCCTGTGTTCTTGGAGAGCAGAGCAGCAGCCCTTGCGTTGGACTGTTCCTATCTCCAACCATTGTCTTAAGGTTCAGTTTGTATCAATGAGTGTTAATATACCCCTTGATAAATATGAATCCTTTTTATGGGATATTGCAAGTGAGAATTACTGCAATTGCTCGTGACCACATAGGGTCTGTGATAGCCAGGCTACTTGCCATGGGCCAGGAGCCAAGGGCTTACAGGCCCACATACCTTTGAGTGGACCTGCTTGGAGCCGTGCTCTTGGCTGACAAGCAGAGAGTGTTCTGTAAGTCTATTCTCAGCTAAGGCTGAAAAGCTGCAGGGCACTTTTCCCCAAAAACAAAGTCTCCATCTCCCCAGTTTGTAATGGGGGATTTTAGTCCTTTTTTGAGTCACACCACCAGGGCTCTTGAAGAGAATTGGGTAGGCCAAGCCATTGCCAATGTTACGGTGAGGAATCAAGGCATTACTTGCTTTAACTGTGGTAAACCAGGCCATATAAAAAGGAATTGTACACAAGGTGCTTCTGGAAATAACGTCCATCTGTGGAATGATTCATACAGAAGGATATCACCTTCTGGGTTATGCAGAAGGTATGGCAAAGGCCAACATTGGACCAACAAATGCAGATTTACCAGGGATAAAGAAGGCAAACCTCTACCATTGGAAATGCCTATACATCTACCTCTCAAAAAAAAAAAAAAAAAAAAAAGAAAGAAAGAAATAAAGAAATGTGGTCCTGGTTTGATTATAAACAAATAAACAAAGCTGACTTTGGAGTTGGAGTGACTTTCTCCCTCTCTATACCCAAGCACATTGGTAAAGAAAATTTGAGAGATTCTGTCTCATATCAGAAAAGCCACTTGGCGTGGGACAGAAGACAGCTAGAATATATAGGGACCATTATTATTGTAATGTTACCTTAATTCTATTTCTCTGTGTATTTTCTCCTTCCTAACCCACAAATCCTCTCTGCATACGATCTTCTCCTGAAGATGTGAAGGATGTAAATATCTTGATTTAGTATAAATAATGCTTACGTTTTCTACTGTGAACAACAATTTCTCCTCATTAATCTCCAAAGCATCTGGAATGAAAATGGGTCCCCCACTGCAATGATTATATCTGGTGCAAAAAAGGAGAGAGAGAGAGACAAAGGAAGAGACAGACAGAGACAGAGAAAGAAAGAACCTGGTGAACACCACACAATGGTTGCTTTTGGAATACAGACTATTCAGACAGTTTCAAGATGCCCTCTGTGATTATCCTCATGTCATGTCTTTAACAAGAATTCCAGATGGCCTTACCCAGTACTCTGAGAATAGATGTTTATAGTCAATCCATTAGGATCTAACCATTGTCTTCGTTCTTACAGGATCCCACAGAGATGCTGCTGCTTACAGGTCAGCAGGAAGCAACCTTATGAAAAAACTATGCCCCTCTCCCAATAAGTTTTGTCCTCTGAGGTTTATGGATAATTATCGCTCTGATAGGGTATTTATAAGTTAAAATTGGGTTGAGGGTAGAACAGTAATGTAGACTCAGGGATCTAATTTAAAGAAGAGAAAGGGGCATAGATAGGATAGATGTAGGTTTATTATTGTATCTACCTGTAAACAATGATTACACAAATATGAGCCAAAGACAATTTACGCTGGTATAGATGCTTGTATTTTGATACAAATGTGAAATAATTTTATATGTTTGATTGAGATAATTTGTATATGGATACTAATTTAAATCTCAAATTGATGTATATGTCTAAGGTAATTTGTATATTGATACAAAATTGAATCTGTAATTGCCATATTTTGCACATTGCTTCTACCTCTGTTTAAGATATTTTGCATACTGATACATATTAAGAATATTATTGTCTTTCCATTATGAAATTTCTACTCATTAATTATATGAGGCATAACATATAATTATATTAGTCATAATATACACACAAGATGTTTTGTACACCTCTGTTTAGATAACTTGTATATGATATGTATTTAGGATACTGTTATCATCTTTCACGGTACATGCACTTCAGGCTAACATTTGTATAATAGTCATACTGAAGTCAGCTTTCAGAGATTGTACACCCACTTATAGAGGGCCTCATTTTACAATGTAAGATTCAGTCCTTAGGATGATAAAAACTACAGGTCAGCATTACTTAGGTTTGCAATGTAACAGTCACGTTGTGTAGGTTTCCCAGATACATGCTAGAGTATAACAGATAGACAGGAGTCTTCAGCCACTTCATAGACCTGTAGAATATGACATTTAATGTTTTGTTGCTCAAAATTTGTCCATGAGAGACGTGACGACTCCTGGTGTCACTATACCTTTCGCGCGATAGTGTTGAGCATCAAGGACTCTCCTTATGGCGTCTGTCTTCTTGGCATAAAATGGTCCATTGGGCAAAGAACTGCCCTTATCTTGACTGTTGACAGTACACACACTGTCCAATCTGGATGAACAGGATGAAGGATAGAGATGGCCAAAACCTGCCTGGACAGGATAAGACGGGTTCTCCAAAACTGTCCTGCTTCTGAAAAGATCTGTCAGATATTCTAAGCTTGTATTCAAAATGATGGATACTCCAATGACACAGAAAAACCACGGGTGACTGTCCAGGTAGCTGAACGTGACTGTCCTCTTCTAAATCTTGGAAGCTACTCTCTTGTGCTTCCAACCTTCAGGTAATATATTTTCCTTTTCAGATCTTTGATGGGATTGACGACCAGACAGTTAAGGTTACTATCATCTCATCCCTTACCAAAGAACATTCGGGTGTTGGATTTTTACTATTCAAGATAAGCAGCTTTGAAGTAATTTATATACCTCACCACTGACCAATACTCTAGACATGTAGGATGTACCTCATATCTGTTGGGTTTTAGTTGTATTTTGACCCTGCTTGTGTTTTGCCTTTTCCTCCCCAAGACATTACCTTATAATGGTTCCTATTGTATATAGTCTTAGTTTAGAACTTTCTTAGTTAGACAAAAGGGGGAGATGCGGGGAAATTCAGGTGTTAGCTGTCAAGGCTGGGAATCCTGTCTCTGGAGTTCTGGAAGCTCGAATGTGGTGTGGCCAGACCCGCTGAAGAAGCTGCTGGGACCCTGAGCTGCCTCTGTTTTCTTCCTGTGTTCTTGGAGAGCAGAGCAGCAGCCCCAGCATGAGACCATCCTATCTCCTAGAACTGTCTTAAGGTTCAGTCTGTATCAGTGAGTGTTCATATACCCCTGAATACATATTAAACCTTTTATGGTATATTGCAAGTGAGTATTTCCGCAACAGCAGACCAACCAGACTAGGAAGCAAGGTGAGAATGCAGGACTGAGCAAAGGTACCAACCACATGGCTACATATAGATAAGAATTAAGGGTTAAATTAAGGGTGAGAGCTAGTTAGAAATAAATTTGATCTACTGCATGAGCAATTAGAAGTAATATTAAGCCTCTGAGTCATCTATTTGGAAAGTGATTAATGGGTATTTGAAGTTGCTGGCAGGACAGAAACTTCTGAGTACACTGAATAAGTTGTAAGTGTTAGTTCATATGACAGTCCACTTCTTCCCAATCACTTCTCACATCTCAGTCATCCCTGTCTGCATATTTCGACACAGACACTCTCTGTCCCCAGTGTGGGGACACAGCCTGTTGAAGCAGTGCTCACCAGCTTCTCTGTCCTACAGCAGCAGGAAGATGTGCAGAAAGCAGGTTAGTGTCCTCGATTGTCCTTCTCCAAAGGTGACCTATGACACCAGCCTCTCATCTTTGATTTGTTTCTCCAATCCCAAGGATTGGAAGTTTCTCCTGTCTGCAGCTGCATCCCTTAGCCTGGGCAGACACTCCCACGTGGCTGCAGTGTCCAAGGAGGCCACAAGAGGGTGTCAGTGCCTAGAGTTGTAGTTCTTGGCAGATGTTACCCACACCTCACACACAGACATAGGGCCAGGATAACAGCAATCATTCCCTGGAGGAACAGCAAGGGCTCTCCCCTGGAAGCCATTTTCTAACTTCTTGATGATATTTCAAAATGCCATTTAGCCTTCATGTACTGGACACCAACAACTGACAGCTGAGGTGATGAGAGGGTGGTAACAAGCTGAGACAGTGACATGACTTTCACCTGGGTGGCTGTCGTGAGATAGATGCCCATTTCTGACAAGGTAAATGTCAAGAACTCAATATTCGAGATTCTCCAGGTTTGCCAGGACCATCTTGTAATCAAAGTCCTGCAAAGGCTGTGAAGCTCCTTCAGAAAAACAAACTCAGGATAACAGAAAACAATCACTGTTTGCTGTAATAATTTCTCTAATATTTCTGTAAATATGTACAGAAAACAACTGTTTTATTCTAACGTTTACCCTAGATCAATGCTTCTACCTGATTTTCTACGAAACACCATGGCCATGGAAACTTATATTTTAAAAAATTAATTGGTGCTTGCTTACATTTTCAGAGGTTTGGTCCATGATTGTCATGACAACATGATTCTAGGGAAGTAGCTGAGAGTTCTAGATCCTGACCCCCAGGAAGCAGGCACAGACACAGATACAGATGCTGGGTGTGGCTTGAGCTTTAAAAACTTCAAAGTCCACTCTCAGTAACATATTTTCTCCGACAAGCCACAACCTCTAACCTCTCCCAAGGAGAACCACTCCCTAATGACCAAGATGCAATCCTAGGAGCCTATGAGGGTCCTATTTCAACCATAGTGACTAATAAATGTAACAGGAGACCTTGCAGAGCATTGGATCTGGCTTAGATTCTGAAGTGTTAGCACCTGGGCTTTGATAAGCCTTTTGTGATGCTTCCTATTGTTACTGTTGCCTTTTGTTATGTTAATTTTGTCACTGTTAACTTTTGTTACTCTTACCTTTTGTTCCAAGTGTTTGATTTTTATCTGAGTTTTTACTGAAGGGTTCAAGGCCTTTGCAAAGCTTAATTCTGAGAGAATGTGGAATCCAAGAGGTCTCTTGACTGAGCCTTGCTTGGGCTTTTGGTTCCTTTAAACAACTCTAGTTTCTAGTGTGTGAAATTTGACTTGCTAAGAGTTGTAAATTATGGATAATACTAATAATAATGGCCTTTTGTGAAGCAGAAATTGGTTCCCCTGCTTCTGCTAAACCTAAAAGGCATCCTGGAGTGACCCTAATTCTTCCATGGATCTGTACAAATCAGAACACCAACAACAACAACAAAAAAAACAAAAAAAAAACAAAAAAAAAAAAACAAAAAAAACCACTCCTTTTTGCCTGTAATAATTAGACTTTCACCAGTGCAAAGGAAACAAAATTCTCAAGACCCAAGATGTAAATGTATTTAGCTAATAACTCAAGACACAAATATTTGAAAATATAATGTGTAATGATCCAATTCTATGTGAATGCTTTTTGAAGTTGATAAATATTCAATTGTAGATATTCCTTAATATCTGAAAATTCAAAGCCAAGTCACTGAAGAGAGAGGCTCCTAAAGTCCTTATCCCTTATCCTTTTTTGATAAAGAGCAGTATGGCCTTCTCCCGCAGGTGCCCTTGTCTAACGAGGAGATGCTATCCTGTGTGGAGACTGCAAAGTGCTCTTTAGTTTCCGACCCTGAAAGTTCATTATCTCCTCCTCAGATGCTGTGTCTCCAAACAGTTCCTGGGTAAACTAGAGTTTAGATAAAAACAGAAGTTGTACAAAATACCTGACTCGTGCCATCAGTAGCAGGGTGATCAGCAAGGCCATGCACACAGCAGGATTGTGGCATTTTACAGCCAGGAACGAGCTCTATTAGGTACTTCAGCAGCACAATGGCCATCACAGACTCACAGATACTCTAGCCAGGACTTCAAAAAACCCATGCACTTTCCCAGGGTGTGTGAGTTCCCTGGGCTGCCTGTGCTTTATAACTGGTGACTGCAGCGATGCTGATTGGTTCTCCAGGATCGCGCCACCCAATGGGAGTGAGAAGCGCTAACACGTCGTCATCAGTGTCTGGGCAGAAGGACCTGACACAGGTTAGAACCTGACACAGGACTAGGGCTTTGGGGACCCCAAGTCTAGGGATGCAGCTCTGCTTGTCTGGTGTCTCTGAGCTGCCTGAAGCCAAGTGTCTCCTTAGGTTAGTCAGGATGAAATCCAAGAGCATGACATTTCCAGGTAAGATACACACAGCACTTAGAATGGAAGGCTGAAGGAAACAGGTTCTGTCAGAGTTCTGGTTAGGGTCCAGCGTGCCATGGACGCCTGCATCCGGAGGTGGCTGGAGTTTTTTCAGCTCTGCTCAAACACTTTTGACACTGTGTCATGTCACTCTCTGCAGGGATCCATAACCTCTGCTTTCACGTTCTACTTCAGTTACTTGTGGCTGGGATTTGAAGAAATCGGGTCAAAATTCACAAAACTAATCAAATTTTTAAGTTTGATTTTTCCCACACTACTACACAGAGATGAAACTTTAAATCCCCAATGTGTACCTCTGCCACGAGAGTCGCCCCCTGTTCAGACATCACACAGGCTTGAGAAACTCAAAAGCTAACTCAGCTGTCAGATCTAGGGTCCCACACCATTACGACATTTATCTTTTGGTCTCCATCAACTCATAAAGTATTAGTGAAGATCAGAGAGGGCCACAGGTTAAGTTTCTTCAAAATTATCATCATTATTCTGCTTTACACTGAGTTACAGATCCTCATCACTGTCATTTATTCACTAAAGCAACTGGACCATGGAAATGAGTGGACACAGGGAAATATGGAGTGAGACAGGGTTCAGTGCTGTGCTGTATTTGGTCTCCATAGTGTCTCTTCCCAGTGGAGAAGGGGTCTACTGTGCTGAGACAATGACTCAGTTCCACACACACAATCTTGGGAACATGGAATCTCTGAGAAATCTGTGAGAATCACTGTAGTAAGGGAGGTTTCTGGCCCGGATTTTGGGCCTAGCCTCAAGGTTGGGATCCGCAGACCCGTAGTCCCACAGTCCCACAGAGACACACAGACCCACAGACCTGCAGAGACACACAGAGGCTTACATTAATTTTAGGCTGATCCACCTAAGGCCCAGGCATATAACTTGCTAACTCTTTACCCATGAACTAACCCATGATTCTTATCCTGTTCTGCCATGGAGCTTGTTACCTTTCTCAGAGCAGTATAGTTGTCCTCTGCATCTTCTGACTTGTCAGGCAACTCTGGAGTCTCTGTGGCATTTCTGCTCTGTTCTTCCTGTTCCCAGAGTTTTCTTAGTCTGGTAGCCCCACCCACAAATCCTGCCTGCCTTTGGTCAATCAGCGTGCTTTTTATTAAACTTAATAGGTAGGACAATTATTTACAATGTAACATCATAAATCCACTACAAAACACAACCACCTGGAACCACAGATGATCACCTGGGAAGAAACAGTATATTCTGAATGTAAGCACAAGGCTGGAAAGTCAGGATCCTGAGTGAAGAGGCAAAAATCATTTAATGATGCAAAGATGTGGCTGAGTAAATAAAATTCACCTGTGGTCTGTAGGCTGAGCCGGAAGTTAGCTGACAGGAAGCAAAATGAAGGAGCCATGGCCTGAGAAGGTTTTGAGAGGGGCAAGAAGCACAGGGTGTTTGGAGCAAGGAAAGGTGAGCCATGGCCTGAAAAGGTTTTGAGTGGGGCAAGAAGCACAGGGTGTTTGGAGCAAGGGAGGTGAACGACTGGGTACTCAGCCTCTGTGAGGAGCAGAGTCCTACCTTAACCTTTTAATTTTGAGTTCTACAGAGGGACAGAAATTTAGTTAAGTTTCTTTGTAGCTTTGTGGGAGTCCTTGCCTGTCTTGCTGTGGCTTTTGGGAGTTTTTGTGGTCTAAGGGCTGTTGGTAGCAGCACAATTGCAGTTTCTGATTTGGACAGCGTGGCTTAAAAGACAGGAAAAAAAAAATTTTTTTTTTAAAGGACAACAATTGTCAACCAACGGGTTGGGTAGTGCAACCAACCACATGGAAAGAGGGGCTAAGCCAGCTGGATCTGCTACATTTGACCTCTGGAGCTTTCCAATGCTGGCTGGCTTTGCTATTTGCCTTCTAGAGTTATCCATCTGCTGTCTCTTGTCAGTAGAAGTAAACAAATTGGTGAGAGTCTTGGAAAATCATTTAGGAGAGTAAGAGAGAATTAAATAATATTGAAATGAAATTAAGAATGTTAAGAATGGGAAACATGACAATGCAGGGCGGTAGGGCTGCTCTTTATACAGCTACTGTAGAAGGGCTTGAAGTTAAAATCAGAATATGGGAAGATTAATGATTTAAGTGAACACTGGTGTAATACAGATAATACTATCACTATGGCAGTTAATATTTTATCAATAATAGTCCTGGTGGTTATTTGTGCTAAATATGTCAAATGGAATAATCAGATGCAGGTTTTGGAAAGATACACTAATAAAAAAAAAACCCAAAATACTCAGATACAGAGGAATTTAGAGCAGAGTTTTCCATGTCATTGCCCTGTGAAACTGGAGGGGAACAGCCTAAGATTATTAGAACACCAACTTTAATATATAAAGTTACTATTCAACAACAACCACCAGATAATATGCATCCCCAAGGTTATGAAGAAGTTCAATGAAGTCCTGTAGATATGTTAGACTTAAAGAGATTTAAGAAAGCAGTAGTTTCATATGGTAGGCATTCACCCTTCACAAGACATATGTTAAACTCAGGTGTAAATAAGAACAGAATTATTCTACAAGGCTGGAAGGATTTAGCTTCAGCAGTGTTAGAAGCTGATCCTCAATTACAGTGGAAACTCAGTGGAGAGAGGAAGCCAGAGTCCTGGAGCAATGAGGCGGGGCTAGAGGTCGTGATTTTCTCAAGACAAAATTCTTGGTGAAGGTCAGTATGCTAATTTGGAAAGATGGTGTATGTAGGATAATACACCCTGATTCTATGGCTTATATCAGCTTTGGATGCTAGGAAAAGGATTTAAGAATTGGAAAAGACTGAATCGTCTACTACAATTAAATAGGGCCTGAAAATTTCACTGAACTTTTACACAGATTAACATCAGTTGTAAATTGAATGATATCTGTTTCCAAAACTACACAAATATTAATTAAATCTTTGGCTTTTAAAAATACTAATGCAGAGTGTAAAAGTGTGATTAGGCCTTTAAGGGCAATGTCAGCATCCATAGAAGAATGAATCAGAAATACAGCTGATATTTGTCCCCATCATCTAGTGATGATCCTTGGGTATGAGCACTGCTTTCTAAAAATACAAAGAAAGTATTAAATGTTAAGTGTTTTAATTGTGATAGACTAGTCATCTGAAAAGGAAGTACAGGAAAATTGCTCCCAGAAACAATGTTTATTATAGAAATAATTCTAACAGAAGCCCTCAGCCTTTCGAAGTGCGCAGAAAGTGTGGTAAAGGCTAGCATTAGGTTAATGAATACAGATCAACAAGAGACAGAAAGGTAACCCTTTGACATCAGGAGACACCCTGAAGAGCCTTTCACAAGCTCGAATGTGAAATACCAGCATTGGGGAAAACCCTTCTCAAATTAGTAAACGATATAACACCTGTTGTTAAAAATCATTGTGTTGTGTATGCCAGAACAGCTTTAGAAATAAAAATTTTAGGAGAAACCATAAAGCAAATATTTTATCCAATTTCTACAAATGATCAAAAGTCAAAGTTACTAGTAAATGGCATAGACCTTGACGGTTTTGTAGACACAGGTGCAGATGTAGTAATAATTGCACCAAATCATGGCATCTAGGTTGGCCTCATGGGGAAGTCAATGTTCAGCTTTTAGGAATTGGTGATTTGCTTCAAGTCAGACAAAGTGCAAGATGGTTGAATGTATAGGGCCAGAAGTACAAATAAATTGAAACCATATGTGGCTTACATAATAATGAATTTATAGGGGTGTGATTTTTTGCAGCAATAGAAAACAGAATATTTCAGAATTTCAGGAACAAACTATAGTATAAGGAATGCTTATGAGAGAAATATCAAAAGATACTAAAAAGGACAGTCACAGACCTTTTCAGCTGTACCTAAGCAAGACCAAAAACTGTTGGTATTTCAAAGGTACCAACAGCCTTACCTTTAAAATGCTTGACTGACAACATATTTGGGTGGAACAATGGCCTTTGATATCAGAAAAATTACAGGCCTTAGAACAGCTTGTAAAGGAGCAGTTAAATCTCAACATAATGAAGAATCAACAAATCCTTGGAATTCTCCTATGTTTGCTATGAAAAAGAAATCTGGAAAATGGAGAGTGGTAACAGATCTAAGAGCCATAAATAAGGTGATTCAGTCAATGAGCTCTTTACAGTCTGGAATTCCCTTACTTCCTTTACTACCTAAGGGATGGCCTATTATGGTGATTGATTTAGAAGACTGCTTTTATAGCTACCTTTATAACACCGGATAGAGAAAAATTTGCCTTCATGGTTCCAATAATAATTTATTATGATATTATATCAATTATATAATATAATATTATAATAATTCTTATTGTGTTAAGAGATGTCAGTGGAAGATTCTCCCACAAAGGATGTTGAACAATGTCAATATTTATATGCCAGCCATTGGAATGGATTCATGTACAGTTTTCTTAATCTATAGCTTACCATTACATGGATGATATCTTATTAGCTGAATCAAATGTAGATACTTTAGAAAAAATGTTTGAAGAAGAAAACTTTACCTTCCTGGGGATTACAAATTGCTTCTGAAAAAGGAGATTCTATTAATTACTTAGGATATAAAATAGGTTTACAGAGAATTCAACCCCAAAAAGTACAAATCAGAAGATATCAATTGGAGACACTTAATGACTTTCAAAATTGCTGGGAGACGTAACCTATCCACAGCCAAGTATTGGAGTAACAGCTCAAGAACTGAGTGCTGTGTTTCAAACCTTAGAAGGTGACAAGGACTTAAATAATTCAAAAGAGTTATCAGCTGAAGCTGAGAGAGATGGCTGTGATGGAAAAGAAATTTTACAGGAGGCACACATGGATCATTTGGATCCAGAATTGATTGCATTCTTGTTATTTTTACCCTTTAAGCATTCTCCCACAAGGATTTTAATGCAGAGGGAAGATACTATTGTAAAATAATTTTTTAAAACTGCACAGAGTAAAACAGAAAAAACATGTGGAAAAGGTTTCTGAGTTGATTCTAAAAGGAAATTAAAGCTTTATCAATTGACAGGAATGGTCCCAGCAGAAATTGTAGTTCCCTTTAGTAATGCTGAAATTGCTTCACTATGGGAAGAAAATAAAAACTGGCAAAGAGCTTGCAGTAATTTTTTCGGAGATAAAAGTACAAATATCGAAAAAGTAAAATATTTCAGTTTATAAAAAAGACTAATTGGATTCGCCCTCATATAGTAAAAGTCACCCCATTTTCTGGAGCCTCTACATTCTATGCTGATGCAAATAGATCAGAAAAGGCAGGTGATAAGTCAGGGAAAATAAGTAAAGTGGTTCAAAGTTCTTATGATTCACCTTAGAAATCAGAATTACGTACTATTCTCATAGTGTTATTAGATTTTTCAGACCCTTTTAATATAGTTAGTAATTCTCAGTATGAAGAAAAAGTTGTCTTACAGATTGAAATTGCTGAATGTGTTCCTCATAAGTCAGAATTAATTTTGGAAACAGTCAGGATTAGGAATCATTCCTTATATATAATACACACCCAAACTCATATGGGTCTAGCAGACCCTCTAGCACAAGGTAATGATGAAACTGATCAACTATTTATAGGAAATGAGCTGGAGGCCTCAAGAAGTTCATTAAAAACACCATGGCAATATTAATGATTTAAAAAAAGGATTTTTACATCACTTGGCAAAAAAACCAAGGAAATTATAAGAAAATGGCATTCTTGCTCCTTGTGTAACCAAACTCCACTACCTGCAAGAAGTAGCCCCAGGAGTGCTCAAAAATTGAAATTTGCCAAATGCATGTATTTCATTTTGTAGAATAAGGAAAATTAAGATACCATAGATACATATTTACAATTTCAGTGGGTAACTGTGGGGATATGTTTCAAATTTAATAAAAACCAGTCTGAGATATCAGAGGCATCTACCCACAGTCAGTCTAGGAGGATCAGACAGTGGTAACTCACACCCTTAATCCCAGCAAATCTGAGTTTGAGGCCAGTGTAGTTTACAGAGGGAGTTCCAGGCTCCCAGGCAGGCAGGCAGTAGTGGTGCCACACCTTTAATCTAAACCTGGATGTGAAACAACTGAGTGAAGAGGGTATTTAAGGCAGGCATAGAAAATCAGAGCAGGCAGAAGAAGCCATGAGGAGCAGGCTGAGGAAGCTGGAAGACAGCTGGGTGAGATCTGACTGTGTTGTTTCCTCTCTTTGATATCTCTCTTTCCCTGAGATCGGGCTCAGGGTGTCCTTTATTCGTGAAACAGGAAACTGCTCTGAATTTTGAAAAGGCTGGTTATGTAATTAAGCATCTGTTAGAAGTTACAGCCATAATGGGGATACCTGTACAAGTTAAGATCAACAATGCTCCAGCATATGTGTCTACTAAAATAAAACAGAGTTTTTGCATATTATAACATAAAGCAAAATACCACACAACCCTACAGGACAAGCAAGGTATAATAGAACTTTAAAAGAAATGATTAATAAGCAGAATGGAATAACAAAAGATCCCAAGAGATAGATTGCATGTGCCTTATAAGCTTTAAATTTTCTAAATGCCAATGAGAAAGGAACAACAGCTGAAAAGAGACACTGCACAGTAGGAAAAACTACTGAATAAAAGCAGCCTGTGTACTTTAAAGATGTGCTGACTTCACAATAGAAACTAGGATGTGTGCCTCATTGGGGGAGGGGTTCTGCTTCTTTCCTACAACAGAAAAGCTACAAATACCATCAGAATTAATAAAGATTCAATTCAAACAGGAGAGACAGTTTGATCAGGAAAACTGATAGTTTATCAACCAAGATGGCAATTTGTCAAAAGACAAACTCACCAAATTAGGGTCAGGGCAGGGTTTTGTTTCTATCTTTACAGGAAAATGAAAATATCCCTCTTTGGACAGATAGACATCTAAAGAAGAAGGAAGAACTATCTAGAAAAAATATTAACAAGAAAAGTGAGTCTGGTATGCTGGTTAAATTGCTTTCTTCAGGGTAAAATCTCTTTACCTCTCAAAATATTTGTTGTCCTGACTCACCTATAAACCAAAGCTGGCTTTGGAGTTGGAGTGTGGCTCTCTCCTTCTCTGAACCTAAGCATGTTTTTAAAAGAAAATTCAGTGTCTATTTTATATCAGAAGAGCCACCTGGACAGGAAAAAAACCCAAAATATAGGGACTACTGTTGTCACAAACACATTTTCCCTCAAGTTTTTAGAACTTTTCTTTGGCTATGTTATTATCATAAAATTTAAACTTTACATTTTGATATTAATAATGTTTAGGTTGTCCATAGTGAACAATACATTTTCCTAAAAGCAGTTTCTGAAGTTTCCAAAAGAATCATGGGCACTCACAACAACAATTCTACCTGGATCACAACGTTTTCTCAGGAATTGGCCAAGATTTCATTTTTCTCAGGGTATCATCATCACCAGACAATAAGAAGTAATTTTGGGGATGATACCCATGTGGTAATATATTGTATATTCAATAAAAATAGCCCAAAATATCAGAGGACAGAACCAAGCCAAGAAGCTCAGAGTGGTGACCCTGGCCTTCAATCCCATCAATATCTCTTTGCGTTCTAGGCCTTAAAGCAAGGTGGTGGTAGCTCACACCTCTAATCCTAACTCTAGAAATGTTAAATGAGGAAGTAAAATAGCTCAGTTGGAAAGAAATATAAGGCAGGAGAAGGCAGGAGTTTTCCATTCTGCCTGTACACTCAGTCAGCCTAAGAACTCATAGAGATACCATGCTCCGCCTTAAGAGCTGGCTGGGTGAGAATGCGCTGTGATGTTCCCTGTCCCTCTGATATTCCAGCTTTGCCCCAATATGTGGCTCTAGGTTTTATTATACACTAAATAAACTTTGGTCAGTATCTGGCACCGAATGTGGGGCCCTGTAGTGGGATTCCAGTGCACTTCTCTGACGTAAGGGCTTGGCCTCTGGGCCAGCACAGCATAGGATTCACCTATGACCTTCTAAGGGGTAGCCTTGAGGTGTGGCCTGGAACAGTTTAAAGATCTAGGTTCACACCCCAGCCCTCTCTGTTTTCCCACAGCCTGGAAGGAAGACCCATTCCATCTGGATGAGTGGGTCATTCCACTTACCTGCCTTTAATTGTTGTAAGTTACTTTTGAACCCCTGTTAATCAACATTAACCCATCAATTGCCTGATTAGTAGCTGGCTATATTTGTAGGCCAACTTTGCAAACCCCATGTCTGGCTGGCCCACATTGTTAGCTCCAATCCTATGGTGAGCTGGAGTACTTTTTCCTCCCATGAGACCTTAGAATAGGGCTGTCTTTGACCAGTTAAACCCATATCAGTTTTATCACAGGTTTGCTCCTGTGCCCTTTCAGAGAACCTACTGTGCCTGAGCCTGATATCAACTCGTGGTAAGTGGCAGCCACTTCACATATGCGTGCCAATTAATTGTGCCCACCCACCTGCCAGCTTGAGCTCCAGTTCTAATGGTGGCCACTCATGTGCTCTGGTTGCCCATTTGGCAGCCTCCTGATCTGGGCATTGTTACACCAGACCTGTGCAGAATGTGATTCAGCTGCCATAGTTGCCACTGGAGCCACGCAAGTACATCTGGGGTGCCAAGCCCCTAAAACCTTTCCTAACACTACCTGTATTCTCCTTCCAAAGCCATTTGGGTTCCATTAGGACAATATATTCTAATTGTCTAATGTTAGTAGATGCCGTCTCCTAGGTGTTGCCTGCATTGACTAGTTGTGTGCAACATCTGCTGGCCAAATATTGCTAGTACATCCAAACTGAGATAAACACTCTTCAAAGTAAGTGTTTGTCTCCATGGCAGACACTATAACCATTCAAGAATTTAGAACCATTTTTGATGTTACAATTGAGGAAATATTGTACGATTTGTATAATGTCCCTGGGAGTTAAATGCTTGCAGTTTTGTTAATTCTTAGCTTGACCCTACATTTTGTATGTCTAAAAAAACAGTTTAATAGTTATATTAAATATGAGACATTAATTGCACTGATAGAGACCTTGCAAATAAAAAATGATAAATTAACTTCTGAGATGCATAACATGGAATCTGCCAATGACAGACTGGCATGCAAACTTAATTTTATGAAACCTGGTTATAACAACCTTTTTGATAGAACTTCCTTCTTGGAAGCAAATCTTAAGACCGTACAGAAGAAACTGAAATCTGTAGAACCATGTGTTAATGATGGCAATAGAAAATTTATTAATTCCATGGAATCATTAGGAAGACTTGCTATTCAGGAGATTCAGACCTTGGAGAAATTGGTTGGTTTCTAAATTTCAACAATTGGAAGGTCATTTTGCTGGAATTGAGAAGGATGTTAAGGTACAATCAACCCAGAACAGTTCAGAACAGCCATCACTGATATCGTACGGAGTTGGAGAAGATTTATCTAAAATTATAAGTGGACAGGATTTTCCTTTCTCCTCTCCTGTGATCTACGTAGTTACTATTCAGAAAAAACCAATGATAAATATCCAGGAGGGTTTGTATAGTATAATTGGGAATCTATACATCTGAGAGTTCTAAAAGACATTACGGAAGCTATAATGGTCCATGGTATTCATTCCACCTATATTAAACAAATGTTAAGTTCATGATCTACCAAAAATAGTCACACCTAGTGACTGGATGAAGCTGCCAGATGCTGTCTTAGATTATAGCCAACATTTCCAGTGGAGAAATTGGCTAAGAGAGGAGGCTAAGGCCATTGGACATCAAGGGGAAATCTGAAACTTTAACTTTTCTCAAGACCAAATCCCTGGTGAGGGTCCATTTGCTGATATAAAGGTTCAGTCTGTTTTTGATGAATATACATGATTGCTTTCATACTGCTGCTTTGAATGCTTGGGAAAAGATTCTAGAACCAGGACAGACAACTGAGATGTATGCTAAGATAAGACAAGGCTTGGAAGAACCTTATACTGACTTTCTGCAGAGATTCACCAAGGCAGTGCACTGGGCAGTGTCAGAGCCAGAAGTCAGAAAACAACTAATTCCCTCTTTGGCTTTTGATCATGCTAATTTAGAATGTTAAAGAATGCTGCTGCCTCTAAAGATCAGATCGGAGCCCCCAGAGGAATGGATTCAATAAACAATCAATGCTGAGTCTCTTATTTATGATGAGAATTGGGTTGGACAATCCATTTCTAATGTCATTAAAAAAAATCAAGGTATTAAATGCTTTGTGAGAAACCAGGTCATATAAGAAGGAACTGTATGCAGAGCATTCCTAGAGCTAACGTCTCTCCTAGGAATGACCAAAACAGAAGGTCTCTAACTTCTGCATTATGCAGAACGTGTGCCAGAGGCCGGCATTGGACCACCAAATTTAGATTTACAAGGAGCAAACAAAGCAGCCCCTTACCACTGGGAAACACCTCTTGGGTCTCTCTCAAGAGGCCCCCAAAACACAGGTCTCAAATTCAAACATGGCCCAATCATTTACAGTCCCTGTGCAGGGACATCTCTCCTAAGACAATTAGAGAATCAAGTGCCTGATATAAAAAACCATACTTTGCTGGAGGAATCATAATCAACCTAAAGGTGGAATTACAATCTCCCACAAAAACCACAAGATGAATATTCTGGCAGAATTCCCTAAGTGAACAAAGGCCAAAATTAAGAATATGAATAAATAACATTTTTATTCAAGGCTTGGTAGATACTCGGGCTAATATATCATAACCCCACAATCGTGGCATCTGAAATGGCCTCTAAAGGAGGTAAATGTTCAATATCTATAGATTGGAGCCATGTCTCAGATAAAATAAAGCATGAAATGGTTTGAATGCATAGGACCAGAAGGAAAGAGAGGAAAACTGAAGGCATATGTGGCCAATATAGCAGTGAATCTATGGGGTCATGATCTGCAGCAATGGATACCCAGATGAAAATCCCTCCAAGCTCAGATATGAACCATAGACCCACAATGTTTCTGAGACAGATATTATAAAGTGTTATGAAAAACAGTAACCAGCCATTCAGGATATACAAAAATGGCAGAACAGCCATTGACTTCTCAAGCTACCAACAGCCCTACCCTTAAAATGGTTGACTGACAAACCTGTCTGGGTTGAACAATGGCCTAGGACCAAAGATAAACTAGAGGCCTTAGAACAGCTGGCCCAGGAGCAATCAAATGTTCAACGTATTGAAGAATCTACCAGCCCTTGGAACTCTCCAGTATTTATTATTAAAAAGAAATCTGGGAAATGGAGAATGGTAACAGATCTAAGAGCCATAAATGAGGTAATTCAACTGGTGGTCTCTATACAGCCTGGATTGCCCCTGTCTTCTCTGTTACCTAGAGAATGGCCTATATAGTTATTGACTTAAAAGATTGTTTCTTTTGCAAGAAAAGGACAGGGAAAAATTTGCCTTCACAATACCCACTTATAATAATTCTCAACCAGTTAAGAAGTATCAATGGAAGGTTCTCCCATAGGTAATATTAAATATCCCTGGCCTGTGCCAATATTTTGTGCAAAAACCATTGGAAATATTTTGAGCAAAATTTCCAAAATCTATAATTTACCACTATATGGGTAATCTCATTAGCAGATTCAAAGTCAGATTAGAAAATATGCTCCTAGAATTACAGAGAGTTTTGCCTCTCAGGATTAACAAATTGCCCCTGAGAAGATACAAAGAGGAGATTCTATTAATTATCTATATATAAAATAGAGCTACAAAAATTAGGTCATAGAAAGTACAACTCAGGAGAGATTGATTGTTAATTCTTAATGACTTTTAGAAAATTCTATACCTCCTGTATTTGTTATTAAAAAGAAATATGGAAAATAGAGCATTGTAACAGATCTAAGAGCCATAAACAAGGTGATCCAGCCAATAGGCTCTCTACAGCCTGGGATTCCTTTGCCTTCTCTGTTATCTAAATAATGGCTTATTATAGGTATTGATTCAAAAGGCTGTTTCTTTACAAAACCTTTACAAGAACAAAACAAAGAAAATTCCCCTTTACAATGTCCACTTATAATTTTTGGCCTGTAAAGAGATATCAGTGTAAGATCCTCCCTTAAGGAATGCTGAATAGGCCCACTTTGGGCTGATATTTTGTACAAAAGCCATTAGAACAAATATGTAACAAATTCCCACAATTTATCATTTACCATTACGTGAATGTAATGTTGGCTGATTCAAATGTCAATACCTTAGCAAGAATGTTTGAAGAAGTGAAAATAAATTGCCTGATGGGGATTATAAATTGCCCCTGAAAGAAAGTACAAAGAGGAAATTAATTATTTAGGTTAAAAAATAGATGAACAAAAATTTAGATCTCACAAGGTACAAATCAGGAGAGATAGATTGAAGACAATTAATGATTTCCAAAGATTGCTAGGAGACATTGTCAGTTTATGAACCACTATTGGAATGATGAACTGGGTAATTTTTTCAAAACCTTAAATGGTGATAAGGACTGAAATAGTCCCAGAGGACTGTCACCTGAAACAGAGAAAATTGGCTTTGGTGGAAAAGAAATTACAGGAGGCACATGTGGATCGTGTGGATCCAGGTCTTAATTGCATTCTAGTAATCTTGCCCTCTAAGTATTCTCCTATAGGAATTTTAATGCAAAGGGAAAATGTTATATTGTAATGGATGTTTCTTCCACATAAACCGAGTAAGAAATTAAAGACATATGTGGTAAAAATTTCTGAATTGATTTTTAAAGGAAAATTAAGACTTCATCAATTGACAGGAATGGACCCAGCAGAAATTGTTGTACCTTTAACTAATGAAGAAATTGGCCAATTATGGGTAGAAAGTGAACCTTTGCAAAGAGCCTGCAGTATTTTGGGGGATATATTAACAACAGATATCCTCAAAGCAAAAGAATTGAATTTCTAAAGAAAATTAACTGGATTCTTCCTTTTCTTGTATAAGATAATTCAATTTCTGGAGCCCTTATGTTTTATAATGATGCAAATTAGTAAAGGCAGGTTACAAATCATAACATATAAGTAAAGTGGCTCAAAGCCCTTATAATTCTGTTCAAAAGTCAGAATTATGTGCTATCGTGACGGTATTGATGGACTTTACCAAACCTCTTAACATAGTCACTGACTCTCAGTATGCAGAAAGAGTTGTTCTACACATTGAAACAGCTGATTTTATTAATGATGAATCAGAATTAACTTTATTATTTATTCACTTACAAGAAATAATCAGGAATAGGAATCATCCCTTCTATATAACACATATTTGATCCTATATGGGTCTGCCAGGTCCTTTCGTAGTATAAGGTAATGATGAATTAATAGGAAATGTGCTAGAGGCCTCACAGTTTCATTTTTAAAAAATCATCACACCAATAGCGATGGACTAAAAAAGTATTTCTCTATCACTGGGCAACAAGCCAAAGAAATTGTAAAAGGGTGTCCCACCTATTCTTTCTATAACCAAACTCCATTGTCAGTAGGAAGGAATCCTAAAGGTCTATGTAAAAATGAAATCTGGCAGATGGATGTGCTTTATTTTACAGAATTTGGAAAATTAAGATATGTCCATCATACAATAGATACATTTTCAGGATTTCAATGGGCAACTGCTTTGAAAAAAAAAGCTGATTCTGTAATCACACATTTGCTAGAAGTTATGGCCATCATGGGAATACCTGTACAAATTAAGACTGACAATGCTCCAGCATATGTCTCTAGTAAAATGAAACAATTTTTTGCTTATTATAATATAAAGCATATTACAGGAATACCACATAATCCTGCAGGTCAAGCAGTCATAGAGAGATCAAATCAAACTCTAAAGGATATGTTAAATAAACAAAAAGGAATAACAAAGACCCCCAGAGATAGACTACACAGTGCTTTATCAACTTTGAATTTTCTCAATGCTAATGAGAAAGGAACAACAGCTGCTGAAAGGCATTGGACCATAGAAAAAACAGCTGAACTAAATCAGCCTGTTTACTTCAAAGATGTACTAACCTCTGAATGGAAGCCAGGGTATGTGCTATGTTGGGGAAGGGGTTTTGCTTTTGTTTCCACAGGTGAAGAAAAGTTATTGATCCTGTCAAAGTTAATAAAGACTCAACTTGAACCAGAGAAACTTCATGAAAATAAGAATTGATAGTTCATCCACCCATATTACAATTCTTTAAGTTGTAAGAAAAAGAAAAGTCTTGGGGCAGGTTTTTGTTTTTGTCTTTACAGAAAACTAGAAATACCTGTCTTCAAGAAGATAAAAGACTGTGGGCATCTAGACATCTAAAGCAGAATGGAGGCTATCCAGAAAAGTTTACAAGCAAATGACTATTGGACCTGTTGGTACCAGTGTACTCTACAGGGTAAAATCTCATTGCTTAACCTCAATATGTCCTTATTTGTAGGAGAAGGTTGAAGTCCCAGTTTAATTATAATTTAAAGCTGGCTTTGGAGTTGGGAATATGGCTCTCTCCTTCTCTAAACTCAAGCATGCTTGTTAAAGGAAAACACAAAATCTCTGAATCATATCAGAAGAGCCACCTGATATGAGACAGAAGAATAACAAAAAATAAGGGACTATTCTATTGTTACTAATCCTATGCTGAATAAATGTTTATATTAAAACCTACAAGATTATATTTATATATTTTTAACTTTTGTCATGATATTGATGTTCATATAGAATACTAATTAATTATAGAAAAAGGCTTTATTTAGTTTCCTGTACACTGTGTTGGGTTTTAGTCTCTTAACAGTTTTCTGCAGTGATCCATGACAATGCCTAGTTGCGAACTTGAAGTCTCCAAAAGGAAGATAGGGTCCCCACAACGATGATTCCATGTGGACTATGACAAAGCCACTAGGCTGACAAACACCAACCAAAGATCAGATTTGGACTACAACCTGCTCAGGACAATTTTGAGGCAGCTCGCTGAGATGAATCAGCTTCACAGACTACTATGGCCAGGACTTGAGACAAGCCGTGCACTTTCCTGTTATGCAGAGACTGGACAACAAATGACACAGCTCCTTATTTCAGGACTTGACATTTAACAAAACTTTTCTTTTCAGGATCCCCAAAAGATGCCATTGTCCCCAGACAGCAGGAAGTAAATTTAGAAACACGGTGCCCACATTCCCAAGAGGTGGGGTGGGTGGTTTTGGTTTTTTAATGGGTTATGGATGATTGTCATTGTTTATGGTAACTGATTAAAAATTGTTATTGGCTATGATTAGAAAAAGCTAAACAAGAGTGATCAGATTCAGGGTTCTTGTTAAGAAGGAAGGAAGAAGGGGATATGGATATTATAGGATATTAAGGTAGATTATTGAATCTACTTTTAAAAATCAATTACTAGTTTTAAATATTTTATATTGAATTGGACTTTTGTATATTGTATACAAACTGTGTATATTGATAGAAAGTTGAGATTAATTTTGTTACAGTGCATACATCTCTATGCTTGTTCAAGGTGTTGTACATATACAGCTCATCTAACAATGTTGTATAAATTACTAGTCCATGAGAGTTATTACTACCAGCAAATTACGATATAAAGAAATGCAAGTAAGTAGTGAGATATTAAAATCAAACTTATAGGCATCTTAGATATGTTTTCAAGGTCAAACCAATATATTTTAGATGAACAAGTCTTCTTCAAACACTTCAGAGATCCATAAAATAGATATTTTAATATGTAGATATTAAATATAGATACTAGATATAATATATAGATATTTTAATTATATAGGTTCTTTTTATCTTTATGACAATGAGACATGTCTGCTCCTGGCAGCACAATCTATTTCAGAGAAGATGATGGGCATCAAAGAAACTCCATATGGAGTTGATTTCTTTGTGTCAAAAGTTAGCCACTGGGCAGAAAAGTGCTCTTGCCTCAGCTGCTGACAGTGTAATGCGGAAATAGACAAGCAGGACACACAAGAAAGAACTGCTGAGCCTTGCCAGGACAAGGTAGGAAGGTCTTTAAGGATGTCCTGCTTCACAGAGAAGTCTATCGGATATGCTAGGCCTGTAGGCCCAAGATGGATGCCCCAGCACTGCAGAGGAACCTTGGGTGACTCTCCAGGCAGCCATCTGTTTCTGTTATTTCT
This sequence comes from Phyllotis vaccarum, assembly GCA_033318265.1. Lineage (NCBI taxonomy): Eukaryota > Metazoa > Chordata > Mammalia > Rodentia > Cricetidae > Phyllotis > Phyllotis vaccarum. The sequence continues at coordinate 102,879,894 of JARWLC010000010.1, forward strand.
CACAGTTTTTGGAAGTATCTTGCTTGCACTTCCTATTTAGTTAGTTAATATCATTTCCTTCTCAGGTCTCTGAGGGAGTTGAAGATTAAGTAGGAATATTTTTCCTGGTTACAGTTTCAGAAAAGCAGCTCACTAAGAGGTGTAAAGTGTGTGAGTGTGAACATCAAAAGATAGTTAGTAATACAAGGTAGAAAGTGAATTAGGTACAAGCCTTTAGACTCTCCAAAATAGGATAAATAATAGAATATCTTCTTTGAATTAGTCAGTTGTTAAACTGGACATTATTGATGTAATTATTGTTTGCATATATTGCATATAGTTATTGTACTTATGTATCATTTTTATATTAATTATAAGCTTTTTATTTTTGACACAAAAAGGAAGATGTGGTGATATATATTTAATAAAAGATAGTCTGAAATGTCAGAGAACAGAGCCACCCCCAGAGCCAAGTCATGAATGTCAGGGAGTGCTGGCCCACGCCTTTAATCCCATTACTCAGGAGGCAGAGATCCCTCTGGACCTCTGTGAGTTTAAGGCCTCACAGAGCCAGGCAGTGGTGGGGACACGACCTTTAATCCCAGCTCTAGGAAAGTTGAACCAGGAAGTGAGGAAGCTGGGCGGAGACAGAGGAGGGAGAGGTCAGCTTCCTCGGATTCTCCATTTTTAGCTGAGGATGGAGAGGCTTGAATTTGGAGGATTCATGGAGACAGGCCTGAGGCGTTGGCTGGGTGAGAAGGGACTGTGGCTTGTTTATCTCTCTGATATTTCAGCTTTCCCCCAATATCTGGCTCTGGGCTTTTAATTATATACCAAATAGAATTAGTGCAATGGTTATCAAACCATTTTTTAAGGACATGATGTGATTTGCCAGGCTAATAGTAATTACAGCTGACAATGTATTCATCCCGGCTAGGTTGCTTATCTCTCCTAGCGAAAAGTAAAGGTTTTATTTTGTTTTTATCTCCTGCATGGCGATGTTACCCGCCATTGGCGTGGAAGGAGCTTATACACTGTAAATTTATACATACATATATATTTATCAGTTTAAAGTTTAAGGTTAGCAAAATTTAGGGTGTAAAAACAATGTTTGGCCAGCAGGTGGCGCAAGTGTGTTTCCAGAGCAGGTCCTGGGACACTAGCTCCTCTCTGGCTAGGCACCCGCGAAGGTAACCGGCCTGTGAGTTGTAACCAAAACCTAACCGAGCTACACGGAACAATGTTAGAGGTTGCCCCAGGCTCTCCTCGGAAAGCTGGACTGGGCGGAACACCGGAACATCGGAGCTGCCTGGCTCAGCCGGGAGCCGAGCTGGGAGCTGGAGCTGCGAGCGCCTGGGCGGGAGCTCGAGCTCTGGCCGCAGTCGGGGTACCCGGTGGGGCGGGAGGGGCACGGAGGGGGTATTTTAAAAGATGGGATTTGCAGCTAGCCGCTTGACCCGAGCTGAGCAGCGGGCAAATGTGCAATGCAGTGGGAACATTCCTCAGCGCCCAGAGCGCCTCGCATGCCTAAGGAGTGCGGGGGCTCGGAGCACTAGGGGCTGCGGCTGAGCCGAGGCTGGAGGGGAAAATACCGCCGCCAATCTGCAGTAGGCACCACTAGGAGCAAGGATTTTTAAAAATCGCCCTGGTAGAGCCGAACTGGGAGTTAGCCTGCTTGGATGGGCGGGCACTCAAGATGGCCCACCCCGCTGGTGGAGTGTCAGGTGTAGGCAGAAGTTTCTGTCCCAGCCCTGGGGAGGCAGAGGCAGGTGGATCTCCGAATTTGAGGCCAGCCTGGTCCACGTAGTTCTACACAGCCAGATCTATATAATGAGATCTTGTCTCAAAATAACATCAGAGGGCCAACTGTCTTTCCCTGTGGAGTCTGGGGAGCAAACTCGGGTCACCTGGTTTGTGCAGCAAGCACTGAACCTATTGGTCATTAGGGAGTGGCATTGGAAAGTGTGTCCCTGGAAGTGAGCTTTGAGGTTTCAAACACTCAAGTCAGACCCAGTGTTTCTGTTTCTTCTTGCTGCCGCCTGCTCATCCAGATGTAGACCTTGCCTGCCACTCTCTTCCCAGGATGGCAGTGGACTAAACCTCTGAAGTGTAAGCCAGCCCAGTTAAATGTTTTCCTTTGGAAGAGTTGCCGTGGTCACAGCGTCTCTCCACAGCAGTGGAAATGCTAACGAGACAGTGACTGTGTCTCAAATTAAATAAGGTCAAAGAGTTAGGGCGGTGATTCCATGGCTGATCTGCACACTGCTCTCCTGCCTCTCACAGACAGAGGACCAGAGTTTGGTTCTAGCCTACACAGGGATATAGCTCATGGCTGCCTGTCACTCAGTTCCAGGGGACCCAGCATCCTACTTGGGCACAGTTCTATGTGTACAAACCCTCACTCAGACACACACATATAATTAAAATTAAAAATAAAGACTTTGAGGTTGAACTGGGCATAATGGGCAAAGTTTTAATCCCACCATTTGGAAGGCAGAAGCAGGCAGATCTCTCAGGATTCAGAGCAAGCCAGGGTACATAGAGAGACCCTGTTATCAGTCAATCAATCAATAATGTTGACAATGCAGGAAGATATTTGACTGCTGGCTTTCAAATCCACGTGTATTCACATGTGCATGCGCGCGCGTACACACACACACACACACACACACACACACACACACACACACACACACACACACACACACACTTTCCCTGTGGAGTCTGGGGAGCAAACTCGGGTATATATATATATATATATATATATATATATATCACCTCTCATATTGTAGTGCAAAGTGCTATCTCCTGCATGAGGCAGGAGGACAATTAATTCTAGCCTAGTCTGGGCCACAAAGTGAGTTACTGGACAAGGCAAATAACTTAGTGAATCTGACCAAAATACTAAGTGAAGGTGACCTGATGGTCGATCCTGCCGTGCCAGCTCTCAGGAGGCTGAGGCAGAAGGATTGTGTGGAGTTCTAGGCCAACCTAGGTTATAGTGTGAAACTGTCTCACAAACACAAGAGAAACAAACAAAGGTCAAGTTAAAGATGATTACAGCGTGCACCTCCATGTCTGCTGTTTTTATAGTTATTAGATGTTTTGTTTATTTTACAGTTCCCTCCTCCCGTTCCCTCTGCCCCCCCTCCCGTCCCCCTCCCCAACCCACCCTTCCACCACCTCTGTTCAGAAAGGAGCAGGCCTCCTATGGGTGGCCTGCAAGTTGAGGCCATGTCTGATTTAATGGGATATTCTTCATCACACAAACAGAATGGAGGACAGTGTTCCTTGGTGACCGCTTGAAGCTGTTAAGTGTGTCCAGTAACATAAACCGTCACCTCAAAAACACAGAGAGAAGGGGAAATGCACTTCCAATGCATTTGGAGAGCACTCTACCTCAGACTCATGGAGGAAGAGTCCTGTCCCTCCTGTCCGAAATCTGGGAACATTTAGATTCTCCCGCCCCAGACCCTGACATGCTCACATTTATGCAAACAGTGTTTGTGGTGTGTCCATTGCTAGGCTCGGGGGAGGGCGCCTGCACCCAGGATCCTGACCGTCAGGGATCTTATGTCCAACAGGGGAAGGACACCAACCAAATAACCACCTACAAAGGCAGAGGTTGACCGTGCCAACCCTCTATGGGAAGCCTACAGCCCTCTATGGGAAGCACCCTACACTTTGGGGTGAGGCTGCTGAAAACCTTCCCTGAAGAAGCTGGCTATGAAGGAGCTGAACTAGGGGACCCAGAGGCAGGAGCCTTCAGGTCAGGTTCTATGTTAGCCTTGGCTACAAATCAAGGCCCAATTCAAACCCGAATCCTACATCTCTCCCATGGCCACCCCATGGGCAGTAGAGAAGATGGTCAAGCTTCTTTGGCTAATGTGAGTCGGAGGAGAAGCCAGAGGAGAAGCCAATGGTCCAAATGGGCGGGTCACAGAGGCAGGGTGACCCAGTGGGCAGACTGGAGCTATACTCAGCTGATAAATTAACAGGACGAACTCAGGCATGACACCAGCATGTCATTCCAGCACGTAGAGAGTGGAAGCAGAGGATCTGGAGTGTGGGGATATTTTCAACTATAATAAAAAACAGTCAGAGATATCAAAGGGATCTACCCACAGTCAGTCTAGGAGGACCAGACAGTGGTAACTCACACCTTTAATCCCAGCACAGGGAATGTCCTGGGAGTGGTGACCTACATCCTTAATCCAATCTGAGTTTGAGGTCATTTTAGTTTACAGGAGGAGTTCCAGGCTCCCAGGCAGGCAGTGGTGGGACCCCGCCTTAACTGAACAAGAAAGTATTTAAGGCAGGCATAGAAAGACAGGGCAGGCAGAAGAAGCCAGGAGGAAGGGGCTGAGGAAGCTGGAAGACAGCTGGGTGAGATCTGACTGTGGGGTTTTCTCTCTGATATCTCTGCCCTTCCCAGAGATCTGGCCAAGTTTCCTTTATTCGTGCAACACCGGAGTTAAAAAGGGAAGAGCTGGGATGTAGCTGAATTGGGAGTCCTTGCCTACCACACCCCAGACCAGTCCATTTCCTATCACTACAGGAATAAGGTAGTGTGTAATCTCAGCACAGGGAGGGAGAGGCTGAAGGATCAAGAGACAGCCAGTTAGGGCAAGCCTGGGATATATGAGACCCTTTTAAAGTTTTTAGTTATAATTTTTTTAAGGTACAAGTGCTTTGTCTGAATGGACACCTGCATGGCCATAAAGTCTCACTATAGGTGGTTGTGAGCCTCAAGGCTCCCTGCTGGATACTCATGCCATAGCCTGGAGGGACATGTGACTGCGGCAGAGATGTAGGTTTAAACTATATGTCATAGTATGCATACATCCTATGCAGTATGGGATGTATATAGATATGCAGGTTTAAAATAAGTCTCTGCTGTTCTCTTGACCAACAAAGAAGTCAGATGTGGGAACGAAAATGTGTCAATAAGAGATGGCTGAGAAGCAACCTGTTGACCTTGCTTTTTAGCCAGAGACCCGGCAAGAGCCAGCTCTCCACTCATCCCACACCAAAAAGTACAGAACTCCAAGTCCTGCCCCACTCCTTCCTGTGCATCTATCTCATTCCTGGCTCCCCCAGACTGACTATGGCTAATTCTGGTCAACTAGTTGCTGGCTCTGCCCCCTGACTAAGGTTGTTTTTATTTAATTAATGCAAAGGCAAACTTAGGGTCTACAACATGATCGGGTAATTTGAAACAGTTTTCACTGAAACTTGGTCCCTACAATAAACTATCCACAGTTCCCTTAGAAGTGAGAGCCATGTTTTGTGTGACACAGGCCAGCCAGGATCTGCCCTGTGGAGTAGCCTCTCGAGCATCCTTTTTCCTTTGGCTTCTGTCCCTTATCACCCTCTGACGCAGCACGGGGAACAGTGTGGCCAAGCTTCCAAGCTTGTGGGACAAGGAAACACAGGCACTGAGGCCCTACTTGGTCTGTGACAGGAACAAAGTGCAGACTATTTCTTAAGCCAGTGACTTCCCTAAGGGACCCCCCACCAGAGTGAACATGGCAGCCCCCCCTTCAGTGCCAGGTTGGGTGGAGGGGACTGCTCAGATCCTTCCTTGGAAGTGCCAGTTCCTGGATGGGGGTGCTGTGCGATATTTGATTACACTGTGTAAGGATGTTCCTCTGATTGGTTTAATAGAAAACTAAACAGTCAATAGCTAGGCAGGGAGAAAGGGTGGGGCTTCTGGGAAGAAGGAGAAGCATCAAGGAGATACAAGGGAGTTGGACATACAGGATGAAGAGGTGAAACATCACAAGGAAAAGTGTAGATTAATATAGATGGGTTAATTTAAGTTAGAAGAGATGGTGGAACAAGCCTAAGCTAAGGCCAAGCTTTTATAATAAGACGTTTCCCTGTCATTATTTGGGAGCTGGTAGGACAGAGAAAGTCTAGTTTCGGGGGAGTGTTTGGTAACTATCTTTTCTTTTGTTTTTTGTTTTTTCTTTGAAACAGGACCTGACTACGTGGCCCTGGTTGTCCCGGAACTCACCGTGTAGACCATGCTGGCCGTAAACTCCCAGAGACCCCTCTGACTCTGCCCCACCACGGTGTGTGTTACCATGACTAGCCTAGATAGCATCTGAGAAGTGCCACTGAGGCTTTTCTCTTGGGTGAATCTGGAAACATTAACCATCACATACTCTTTCCCAGGCTGACCTCAAACTTGCCATGTGGACAGACTGGTTAAGATGGTCCTTCTCTATCTATATCTTAAGAGCCGGGATCTGACATATGCCACCTCATCTAGTCCCCCATTTTGCAGGCCAGGACAGTACAGAAAGACTGAGTGGCTTGTGCAGGTGAAGTGGAGGTCTGTCCCTGGTTGCCTCCTTCATCCTTCCGGACCTCTGTCCTCCACAAAAGTCCAGAGATAAAATCTGTCATCTTGCTGAGTCTGTAACGCTGCCTCGGCAGACGGCAGACGAGAATGTGGGGTTAGTGAATGAAGAATGAGCAGCGCTCACATGCCACCTCCTCCTGGCACTGCAGAAGGCCTGTTGAGGTGGGGACACTTACCCCGGGAAACCTGAGGCAGGCCCACACATGGTGTCTCCAAAATAGGGAGCCATGCCTATGAAGTTCAGAGTTACACAGGGTCAGAGGAGGTGGAAAGAGGCTAAAAATGTGAGAAACGCTGAGGAGAGTTAGAAAAGAAGCCAGGCAGCAACCCAGCGAGAAGCCCCTAGGGATGGGGGGGGCGCATTCCTTATTTAAGGTGGGCTTCTTCCTCAGGGTCTCACTGAGCTCCTTCCCAAAAACCTCCTAAAATAAGGCCGGACGGTCTACTCCACATCCTGGGTACAAACTAAGGGAATGCGGCTGGGCAGATCTCTTCAGAGGCTCTTCAATGCTGTCCTGAGGGCAGGCATGCCTGACAGAGAGAGATCCAATTTAAAAAAACAAAACAAAGGGGGCGGGTCTCCAGGGTAGCAATTGAGAGCATCTCTTACCTCTGTGAAGATGGCAAGTCCACAGGTCCACTGTACTCAAAGGGGCTGGAGGATGGGTGGGCTGTAATTGGCGGTACCAGGGACCAAATAATAAAACCCAAGGGATCCAAGGGAGGCCATCCAGCCCCGCTATGGAGTCTTGAGGCCCTGGTACTTCACCTGCAGTGCCTAGGGAGGAGCTGCTGGGGGCAGAGTATATTCTTTCTGCAGAAACCTAGGTTTCTCTGGGACTCCAGACCCCAAGGCTACAACTGGTTCTCACAGCCCTCGATCTTTTCTTTTCAGACATGAGCAGTGATGGAATTTTCCCATCAAACTTCCCTGCTGTCTTCTGGGTGGCCAGACTGACCCTGTGGGAGGCCTGGCTCTGCACCTGACCCCTTCATCCCTCTCCTCCAGCTCTGCACTGTCCCTAGTTGTTTGGGTTTTTAGAGACTGGATGTAACTAGTCTGGGCTGGCCGGGAACTGTAGATCATGCTGGTTTCACAGTTGTGGTAATCCTTCTGGCTCTGCCAACCAGATCCTGGGATTCCAGGACTTTGAGACCACAGCTGGTTCCTCCCTTTTTATTTCGGAGGGGGGGTGAGTTATAGGGGAGCTAACCTCTGCCATCACTTCCCTATTCCAACACTGATTTGTAGTGGGGAACATTGCCCTTCCACCTGTGACCTTTGGGCACAAGCCCCTAGGGCGTAGCCTTTTGGTTTAAGATCTAGGAAACACGTATTGGGGTCCTTCTCTCTCGCACTCCTAGATGATCTACCCATAGTGTAAGATGCTCCCCCATAGAATCCTTTAATAAATTATCCCTTTCTCAAATACCTGTGGATTTCTCAATTTACTGATTTCCTTTGAGTTTTAAGCTTTCCTTCCCAATTAAAATATTTTTAGACAAGGTCTCACTATGGAGCTTTGGCCAGCCTGCAACTCACTCTGCAGACCAGGATGTCTTCAAACTCAGAGACCCATCTGCCTCTGTCACCCGAGTGCTGGAATTAAAGCTGTGAGCCACTATACCCCGCTTATTTTTAATATTATGCGTTAGGGTGTTTCACTTGCACAAGTCAGTGTACTGGTTGGTCACTGCAGAGGCCAGAAAAGGGCATCCAACCCCCTGGAACTGGAGTTACAGATGGTAGTGAGGACCATGTGGGAGCTGGGAATCAAACTCGGGTGCAAGAGCAATCAGTGCTCTTAACAGATAAGCCAGTTCTCCAGCCCTGCCCCCCCCACCTTAATACACCCTTGACAGACAGACACAAGGACTTCAGGCTTCAAAGAAGTTAGCAAATTTGTTGTTGGTAGGAGGGCGGGGAGGGAGCTGTGTTCACCTTCCCTGTCACCTGCAGGATGGGTAGTTAGGGTCCATAGAAAAGGCAGGTGAGAGCACAGGTCCTGTGCAGTACAATATAGAAGAATCTGAGGGGGCAACTATGTAGAAATCAAAAGCTTATAGGGCTGTCCATCACTTCCTTTTCTCTGTGTCTAATGGACTTTGATGCTCCTTGGACAATCTAAGGGCCCTGTTCTGAGGTGACATATATAATCCAGGAGACTCTTGAGAGGATTCCTTCAGAGTGTACCTGGGAGAACTCTGAACAGGGCCAGAGCCCTTGTTGGGCCCTGCTGGCCTCTCCTTTTTGCCTCCTGAGGACCACAGAGGAAAATCTCAGGGATTGGCAGGACCAGCTTGAATGATGGATTCTCTGCCAGGTCCTTTGCTGTCTATGGTTTAGATTGGTTTCTCTCTTATTTTGTTCCTGTTCAGGGATCTTTTTAGTTTAAAGTCTAGAGAACTCCTCCAGTTCTCCCGGGTCCTCCTTCCCAAGTAGCAGTGAGTTCCCTGACAGGGAGGTTTGCAGAAATCTGAACTGTGGAAGGTAGGACTCAGCCTGGAACTGTGGGACTGGCCGGGAGGTGACATGAAAGGGGACAGAGATGAGATAAAGCTCCTTGAGCAGGAATGTGAAGTTTTTCTTTGGTGATCTCAGCTTGAGGAGGGTGTCCAGTGCGGCCAGGAGACTGTTCTGTGGTCCTGCTGCTCCTGGAGGGCACTACCCTCTCTGTGCTTGTGGCTGGTGAGTGGGATCCTTGGGGTCTTTCTGAGCAGTATCAAAAGAACAGAAGTCGGAGAGAATCCTATCTCAGTGGATTTCTGTCTGGGGAAGAAGGCAGACCAGAGTGCTGTCTGTAGTGAGCAGTGCTGTCTGCCTTTGGCATCAAACAGGCCTCAGAGCTTCCAGTTCCTCTCTGTAAGTCTTCCTCCCTGTGTGATTGGCTCCTGGCTGTCCTTGGCCATAGGTGCACAGGTCCTCACTCATCCCCTCTGATCCCAGGGCTGGAGCTCTTTCCTGGCAGCTCCTTTGAATCAGTCCAGTCCTTCTTGGAGGTTTTGTGCTCTGTGACCACTTCCCAGTGTAGGGAACAGTTCTCAAACCCTTGAATCTAGTTTCTCCCGAGAAGCCCAGCAGTCTGTTCTCAGTGAACTAGAGGCCTCCAGGCATGGTGCTCTCAACCTCCCTTTGTCCTGTTTCCATCTTGGAGGGAGACCCCAGGCCTAGCAGCCCCTCCTCGACCTAGGAGGAGAAGGACTGTGGTTCTGAGGGGATGGAGTCTGAGCAGTCCAGCACCCAGAGATCCACATCTGCTGTGTCCCCTCCCACTGCACCAGCCTTTTGCTCTCCTGGATTCTCCCCCTCCAGAGCTCTAATGTTGCCCTATGCTGCCCTCCTGGATGCTGCCCTCCTGGATGCTGCCCTCCTGGATTCCTCCCTCCTGGATGCTGCTTTCCCGGATGCTGCCTCCTGGATGCTGCACTCCTGGCTTCTGTCCTTCGGACTGTTCCTTCCTGTCTTTATTACTAAGGTGTCTGAGGCTTCATCTCTCCCTGCCATGACAAAACATCACTTAAAAGGTGCCTATCCAATAATCCCACACTGCACTGCTGCTTCCCCAACACCCCACTTCTGCCCTGTCCGTGAGTTTCTGTCGTGCCCATCCTTGCCCGCAAGGACGATGCGACACCAGGCTCTTCTTTCAGCAGTTTATTCAGGAACCTTGAATAGAGCTTCTGCTGCTGGGGAAAACCCACTCCCAGCTAAATACCTTCTGGACTGCCAATCACTGGGCACATGCATATATGCAGGTAAGTTACTCATGCAAATAAACTAAATAAATTTACACATTTTAATGAAATTTTAAAATTACACTTATTTGCTTATCAGCCAGTGAGTGAGAGAATGCTCAAGGACTGAGGGGGGACAACTCATAGGGGTCAGTTGTCTTCTTCCCCTGTGACTTCTAGAGAGTGAACTCCATTCCTCATGCTTGCTGGAAAGTGTCTCTATCCACAGAGCTATCCTGCCAGCTTGTGGTTTATCCACAGCAGGGATCAGCCCCAGAAATCCCACCTCTGCACCTCCATCCCAAGCTCAGCTCTGGTTTGTGCTGAGAGGAACCAGTGAGTAAGTCAGGGGCCACCAGAAGTGCCTGTGAGCAGAGAAGGAGGCCATCTTCCCAGCCAGCACCATGTCCCTTAGAAATGTCCATCAATATGCTCATAGCCACCCCAACAACAAGCTGACATTCAATGTCTGCCTGTTGCTGTACCACAGAAGCACCTGGAGTCCTACCTGGCCGACTGCTATGATGTCATCGCTGTTTTTCTCTGTATCCACATTGTTCTTTGGTTCCACAACATTGCAGCAAAGAGGGATGTTCCTGCTCTGGACAGGTCACTGAGCTCTGGTCCTGGTGCCTCCAGGCTTTAGCCTGGCTCATTCTCACCTGACATCCTTCACCCTTATTCCCTGTGAGTCCCAGGGACAGCACTGGTGTCATGCACACCTGCATCCGGCTCATTCCCCTGAAGGGTGCTGCTCTCCCCCAGCTGGCCAGCACCCCTTCCAGCTGCCCTGCTCATGTGCAGAGTGAGGGCTATAGAGCTGTGGTTCTCAATCTTCCAAACGCTGTGACCCTTCAATAGATTTCTTCTCCTTGTGGGGACTCCAACCAGAAAATTATTTGCACTGCTGCTTTGTACCTGTAAATTCCCTACAGTTGTAAATCATAATGTAAGTATCTGTTTTCTGATGGTCTAAGCAAGGCCTATAAAAGGGTCTGTCAAACTCAAAGGGGTCATGACCCACAGGTTGAGAGCTCTAGAGTAAAGGACCATCCATGACCAAGTCCTTTTGAGGGACTTGTGGAGACAGGGTTTCTCTATCTCCTGGCTGTCCTGGAACTCACTCAGTAGACCAGGCTGGCCTCACACTCACAACTCAGGTGCTTCTGCCTCCCAAGTGCTGGAATTAAGGGTTCACCTGAGCTGCTGGAGCTTTGAATGCTGGGGAAGGCACCTCAAGCTCCTCCAAGAAGAAAACCACCAGTGTAAGAGAACACCAGGATCACACACCGTTAGCATCTGTAGGGGAAGTTATGTCCATTCCCTTTCTTTCGCTTCATCCCTCAGACCACTGTGCACATCTAGTGCAGCGAATCCTGGGGTCGTGTAGGAGGGGCTTGGGGTTCCCATGGTGCTGTAAGGACCCCAAATACTGTTCAGGGACCTCTGGAGAAAGATCTTATTTCCTCCATTTATTTCTCTTTCTTTTTAAAAGTATTACTTTTTATGTGTATGGGTGTTTTGCCAGTGTGCATGTCCCTGTACCAGGTGAATACAGTGCTTCAGGATGCCAGAAGAGACGGTGTATATCCCATCCTGGAGGGTATGTGGGAGAGGCTGGAATTACAGGTGGCTGAGAGCTGGGAATCTAACCAAGGTCCTCTGGGAGAACCTTGAGGGTTCTTTATCCCTGAGCAATTTCTCCAGATGCGTACCTATCCTTAGAAGGTACATCAGCTTTATTCACAGTTGTTTATTATTATTATTATTATTATTATCATCATCATCATCATCATCATCATCATCATCATTATCATTATCATTATTATCATCATCATCATTATTATTATTATTGAAACAGAGGTTCTTTGTGTCGCCTTCACTACCTAGACCTAACTCTGGAGATCAGCTTGGCCTTGAACTCACAGCTTCCACTTCCTCTGCCTCCCAAGTGCTGGATTAAAGGCAAGCGTCATCACCACCTGGTCACTTTTATTTTGTTTTATTTTTTAAAAATTTATTTATTATGTATGCAATGTTCTACCTGCACACCAGAAGAGGACTCTAGATCTCATTGTAGAAGGTTGTGAGCCACCAGGTGGTTGCTGGGAATTGAACTCTGGACCTCTAGAGAGCAATACCTTAGAGGCCGTCTGCAGGCTCCCATATCAAATTTGGTCCAAGCATTCCCTGTCAGCACTGGAGAAACTCACCCACAGAGTATGAAAAGATTGAAAGCCTGCTGTTAAAAACCGAACAGCTCCGGAGGTGATCAAGGACACAGCTGCTTCAGGAGAAAAAACAGAATTCAGGAGAGGAAAAAACATTTTTATAGCAGAAAACAATATAGTTTTATAGCACTTTTGGCAAACTTCTATAAATAGCAAGAGACCAAAGCTTAAAATACAAATAAAGGCACTGAAATTGAAGCTTTACTGGATCAACCTGCAGATATAAAAATAATTTCACCCAAATCTTAACATCTAGCTTGGACACTTCAGGAGATAAATACTCAGGTCCTAGGGACCGGAACTTCATCTCAGGTAGGACAAAGTGCAAGGTTGGTCGATGTTATAGGGCCAGAAAGACACATAGGAAACTTTTATTACTTTTTTTTTTTTTTTGAGGCCCAGGCTGTCTTAGTACTAACTCTGTAGACCAGGCTGGCCTCAAACGCACAATGCTTTGCTTGCCTCTGCCTTCCAGATGCTGGGGTTAAAGGTGTGGCTACCACTGCCCCACTCAAATAGGGAAAGTAAAGCCTTATGTGGCTAAGACAGCCATGAACTTATGGGGATGTGATTTGCTGCAGCAATGGAAAACAGATTAGCATTCTCCAACCTCAGAAACTTACAATAAAATAATGGATGCTTCTGAAGAAAAATTTAAACATAATGAACAGTCACAGAGCATTCAGGCTGTACATAGGCAGGGCATAAAACTGTTGGTCTATAATGATAAAAACAGCCCTACCTTTAAAATGATGAGCAAACATGAGGGAAATTACAGGGGCTAGAACAGCTGGTACAAGAGCAGGAGTTCACCACTGAAGAATCAGCCAGTCCTTGGAATTGTCGGTATTTGTTGTAGAGAGCCACGTGGCAGCACCTTAAAGATGGCACTGGCTTCCGCCTTCCACCTTCCCCATGGTGAGAGCTCTCTGAGATAAACAACTCCTCATTTGGCTGGGGCCAAGGTCTTGGTTTGCTCTCCTGTATCCGGACCTATTGGCATGGCCCACGTGGCACCCCATGATTGGCAGTCCAGAAGGTATTTATCAGGGAGCGGGAACCCCAAAAGAAGAAGAAGAAGTCATGTTCAAGGTTCCTGAATAAACTGCTGAAAGAAGAGCCTGGTGTTGCATCATTCCTTGCGGTGAGGATGGGCGTGGTGGCCCTTACGGGGAACAACGTGTTTTTGCCATACGGTCAACAAAGGCCCAGAACTTTCAGTGGTCAGGGGGTGCACCAGAGAGCCCTCAGGTAAGTTGAGGGTCTGCGACAAAAGTGAGAAAGAGTCCTCAGGTGGGTTGAGGATCCGTGACAAAAGCGGGGAAAAAAACAATGTGCTCTTCTCTGTAGATAAAGAGAGAGCGGGATAAGACTTGCTGACGAGTGAGTTCAAAAGTGAAAGAGAAAAGGATTTTGCTATGGGCGCTTCTCCTTCGCACCCAATTTTTTTTGGCTCTACAGGAGCTACTTCATTCAAAACGTTTAAAATTAAAAAAGAACACCCTAGAAAGGTTCCTAGAGGAGTGTGACATTGTTGCTCCATGGTTCGCTGTAACTGGGAGCCTTACAGTCCCCTCATGGGAGAAATTGGGGAGAGACCTAGATTTTGCTTATGAACAAAGAGCACTCAAAGCCGGAGTGAGACCCATTTGCAGACTGATCCGAAGCTGCCTCGAGGACCAACACTGTAGTGAGACGGTGGAGAGTGGACAGGCAGCCCTAGAGCAGCTGCAAGAGGAGAGATCAGAAAAGGCAGCCAGTGAAGCAGGATCCCGAGGGGATAAAAGAGACAAGGGCCTGTACCCTGACCTTACTGATCTAGAAGCCTCCGAGTCTTCAGACTGGGAGGAAGATGAGTCAGTTCTCTCTGAAGCTGTTAAACAGTTGAAAATCAAGAAAAAGAAAAGACAAAAGGAGGAGGAGACATTGGCTGAGGAGGCTCCATGCTGCCCCGCTGAGTGTAGAACAGCTCCCTCTGCTCCACAGTTGTACTCGGATGGTGGAGGGGGACGTTCATTCAACCCAGAAGTGTGGAGAACTGTGAGAGCAGAGCTCCCCGTAGCTTTTCCTGTGTTCCAGGATGCACAGGGGAATCGGTATCACATCACGATCTCCTGGACTTTAAAGTCATCAAGTCCCTGGCCGAATCAGTTAGAACTTATGGCATTACAGCTTCCTTTACTATAGCTCAGGTAGAAGCTTTGAATAGACACTGTATGACCCCTGCCGATTGGGGCGGGCTTGCCCAAGCTTGCCTAAGCCCTGGCCAATACCTAGATTGGAGAGCATTCTTAATCGAATTTGCTAATGAAGAAGCCACAGGCTAATCACGCTGCAGGTCAGAATGCTTGGGACAGAGATATGTTGCTCGGCCAAGGGCGCTTTGCTAACCAGCATACTGGCTATCCGGTACAAGTTTATGAGCAAATCAACAAGATTGGCATAAAAGCAGAAAAAGCTCTACCTAATAAGGGAGAGGTGAGTGGCAACCTCACTAAGATTGTGCAAGGCCCTATGGAGCCTTTCTCTGATTTTGTTGCCAGAGTACAAACAGTGCACCAAGGAGTGTCGAGCCGCTATCACTCCATACAAGAGCAAGGGGCTACAGGCTTGGATGAAGGTATGCACAGAGCTGAGAGGTCCTCTGGCTAATGCTGGCTTAGCCACTGTGGTGGTTCAGCTCACTAATAGTAAAAGAAGAAGTCTGGCAAATGGCGATTGCTTCATGATTTGCGAGCCATAAATGCACAGATGCAGCTCATGGGCCCAGTACAGCATGGCCTGCCTCTTTTATCCACCCTTCCGGCCTTGTGGCATATAATTGTTATTGATATTAAAGATTGTTTTTTCTCTATTCCCCTATGTAGTCAAGATACAGAGAAATTTGTCTTTACAGTACCCTCTTGCAATCATGAAGAGCCGGACCAGAGATATGAATGGGTGGTCCTGCCGCAAGGCATGGCTAACAGTCCTACCATGTGTCAGCTTTTCGTGGGGCATGCTTTAAAACCAGTTAGACAGCAATATCCTAAAGTCAGATGCTTCCATTATATGGATGATATCTTACTGGCAGCGAAATCCAAAAGATGTAGTAGAGTCTGCCTATCTTGCCTTGGTGGCACACTCAGAAAAAGGGGGCTGACTATCGCCCCTGAGAAAGTCCAATTGGATAGAGTTGTAGAGTATTTGGGAGCTAAGATTACTCCTGATAAGGTGAGCCCACAAAAACTAGAATTGAGGAAAGATAAGCTCTGTACTTTAAATGATTTTCAAAAGTTATTGGGCGGTATTAATTGGGTTCGAGGATTTTTGAAATTGGCTAATTATGAATTAAAACCCCTTTATGATGTTTTACAAGGCGACTCAGCCCTAGATTCCCCCAGACAGCTAGATGCACAAGCAAGAGCAGCCCTAAATTTGGTAGAGAAGCGGCTGCAGGACGCCTTCCTGTATAGGATACAAGATATAAAAAAAGTTATCTTGTGCATGCTCCCGACCCTTTGCCAGCCTACAAGATTGTTATGGCAGGAGGGGCCGGTGTTGTGGATACATCCAAAGGTTTCACCAG
This sequence comes from Phyllotis vaccarum, assembly GCA_033318265.1. Lineage (NCBI taxonomy): Eukaryota > Metazoa > Chordata > Mammalia > Rodentia > Cricetidae > Phyllotis > Phyllotis vaccarum. The sequence continues at coordinate 102,895,777 of JARWLC010000010.1, forward strand.
CTAAATCTGTTGAGTATTATCCTGCTGCTGTGGCTGCCTTAGCTTTGTGTGGAATACAGCAAACCATCCAGTTTTTTGAGATCACTCCTACCTCTATAATTGTACCTTACACTGCTGCTCAGGTTTCCCATTACGTGCTACCATTGATGATTGGGCAGTGCTCAGATGTAGTTTTGATGGAGAGATTGATAATCATTACCCCCAACATCCACTTATGACCTTTTTTAAGGAGCATCCAGTAGTTTTTCCTAAAGTGACAGCCTCTCAGCCTATCCCAGGAGCTGTCAATGTGTTTACAGATGGATCCAAAACCGGATGCGGAGTTTACATGATTGAGACACAGCCACCTGTTCAATATCAGTTTTCCCTTGGGACACCACAGATGGTGGAACTCCAGATAGTTGTAGAGGTTTTTAAGAGTTGCCCATTTCCCTTTAATATAATTTCAGATTCTGCCTACGTTGTAAACGCTCTTAAGGTGTTAGAAGCTGCTGGCCCCATTAAGCGGTCTAGTCCGGTCTGTGCGTTGTTTCAACAACTACAGTCCTTAATTCAAGTTAGGGCCTCATGTTTTTTCCCTCAACATATTAGAGCTCATACAGGATTGCCTGGGCCGCTGAGTGAAGGCAATGCCAAGGGAGATGCCTATACCCGAAAGGACTGGGTATTTCTAGGCTCTTCACTAAATCGGGCCAGAGAATTTCATGACCCTTTCCATGTAAATTCCAAAGCATTGCAGCGAAAATTTTCTCTCTCCCATGCAGATGCAAGGCAGATTGTTCTTAATTGTCCACAATGTGTTGTCCATTTTGCCCCCCCCCCCCGAGCGTTGGGGTAAATCCTCGAGGCTTACTTCCCTTAAAGGTATGGCAAATAGATGTTACCCACATTTCAGAGTTTGGCAATCTTAAATATGTGCATGTGTCAGTCGACACCTGTTCAGGAGTCATGCATGCTACAGCCATGACTGGAGAAAAGTCCCACTATGTTATCGCCCACTGCCTAGAGGCCTGGGCAGCTTGGGGCAAACCGCTACAACTTAAAACTGATAATGGACCTGCTTATATAGGCCAGCAATTTTCCTCCTTTTGCCGCCAGATGGAGGTACAACTCTTTCATGGCCTGTCATACAACCCCCAAGGACAGGGCATCATTAAGCGAGCCCACCGCACATTAAAAGAATGTTTACAAAAACAAAAAGGGGGAATAGGCCACGGCCACACCCCAAAGGAGAGACTTTCTCTGGCTCTCTTTACCATTAATTTTTTAAATTTGGATGCCTCTGGGCGCTCTGCTGCAGACCGACATCAAGACTCCCATGGCACATGTAGAGGCCTAGTTAAGTGGAAGGACATACTGATGGGCCTCTGGCAAGGGCCCGATCCCATGCTGACTTGGGCAGAAGGGTCTGTCTGTGTTTTTCCTCAAAATCAGCGAGATCCAGTGTGGGTTCCAGAATGGCTGACCAGGAAGGTCATCGTGATAAGTACCCATGCTGCAAATCTATCTAAACAATTGTCAAGTTATTTTTTAGGTAACTGGACAGGACAGTTCAATAGATTGATGGAAGATCTCCGGGTGGCCATTGTGACTGTCAACTCGACCCGGATGGATGCCGGACTAGCTGAGGGATTGGCTACCTGGTTTGCTGTTGCCATGGATCATCTGAAGGAGTGGGCGGGACTAGGAGCTATAGCTGGCCTGATGGCGCTGGTATCCGGGGTCTGCCTGTGGTGCCTTTGCCGCATTAGGACCAGACAGTGCCGGGATGTGGCCATGATTGCTCAAGCCTTTGCAGCTGTAGAGACTGGACAGTCCCCCTGTGTTTGGCTAGCTGCCTTAAAAGATTAAGGTTTTTTGCAGGTTGCGAGGCTAGTGCACTGCAGTTGAGCACCTCAGCTATGTTTTGGAGGGCTCAAGGAGAGCATGTCTGCTTGCATGTGGGTTTCTCACCCTAATGTCCCACCTCTGTGAAAAAAGGGTGTCGAACGAGTCCCATAATCCCTAGGGGGACACCCCAAAAGGAGTCTTGGGATAATGTTCCTTGCACAACAGAGAGTAGACCTTTGTGCTCACCTGCTAATTCCTTTATAAAAACAAAAAGGGGGAACTGTAGAGAGCTGTGGAGCCACACCTTAAAGATGGCACTGGCTTCTGCCTTCCACCTTCCCCATGGTGAGCACTCTCTGAGATAAACAACTCCTTATTTGGCTAAGGCTAAGCTCTTGGTTTGCTCTCGTGTACCCGGACCTATTGGTATGGCCCACGTGACACCCCGTGATTGGCAGTCCAGAAGGTATTTAGCAGGGAGCAGGAACCCCGAAGAAGAAGAAGAAGAAGAAGAAGAAGAAGAAGAAGAAGAAGAAGAAGAAGAAGAAGAAGAAGAAGAAGAAGAAGAAGAAGAAGAAGAAGCCATGTTCAAGGTTCCTGAATAAACTGCTGAAAGAAGAGCCTGGTGTTGTGTCTTTCCTCGAAGGCAAGGATGTGCATGACAGCAGGCAGTGATGGGGCCACGCCTTAATTTACCAAAAGGGTATTTAAGACAGGATAGAAACACAGGAGGATAAGCCAAGCCAAGGGAAGCAAGTCTGAGAAAGCTGGAAGACAGCTGGGTAAGATATGACTGTGGTGTTTATTCTCTCTAATATCTCCAACTTCTTCAGAGATCTATCCCTGAGTCTCATTCATCCGTGTGATAATTGGCATCCAACTTTGGGGCATGAATTTCTCCCCAAAAAACTGCACTTGCCAGCCAGAACAACACATGGCTGGAGGAGTAATTACTAGTGGCTAGGCTTTCTGTTCCAAGTTAGCCTCCAGCCTTAGGCAGATCGGCCACACGTGTTTCTGTTTCACTCTCATCTGGGTAAGTCTTTCAGAGAGTGGCCTCTTTCTCCTGGTGGGTTGTTTCTTTTTCCTTTTTGGACCCCTCCTTGGGTTGCTATCACACTAGGTAGCTGCCCCACTTCACAATCATCAACGGACAATAACAGTAAGTAACTCATTTTTTTCTTAAAAAAAGGAATTTGTTTAAAGCAATGGAGGGTGATTGGTCATACTGTAACCTCTCGTTAGATGATTTGATATGAAAACCAGTGAAGGAAAACATAGGTAAGATAGATGGAAATATCATAATGTTTATCATACTATTTACTATGAATATTTATTGTTTGATATCACAGAAAAAGTGGACTAATGTAAATCCAAAGAAAAAGGTCTTTAAAAAGCCTGTTGAGATGCTCAAATTCAAACAGAGAAATACGAAGAACCAATTTCATCAAGGTCATCTAAAATTAGACAAAAACAGGCAACGTTAATATACCCAGTAACCTTTACAAAAACAAAGGATGATAGAGGTGAGAGAAGCTAGCTGGGCTCCAGTAAAAACATTAGAATTACGGAAAGTAAAAGAAGCAATTGTATCATATGGGGTGCACTCACCATTTGTTAAACAAATGCTGAACTCCCGGTCATGCTGTAACCGGGTCACCCCTAAAGATTGGTTAGATATGGTTACAGCTGTGCTAGAGGCAGAGCCGCTTATACAGTGGAAATCATGGTGGAGGGAGGAGGCTAAAACATTAGAACAAAGAAACAGTGCCAGAGACATAGAAGTCTCCCAAGACCAACTTCTTGGGGAAGGAGATTATGCTGATATTGAAAGGCAGTCATTATACAGACACCATCTTCTGGATTTATGTTGCATGGCAGCTTTAAATGCCTGGGACTGGATTAAAGAAATAGGGAAAAAAAGTGAAACATTTGCAAAAGTAATTCAAAATTCCAAAGAAATTTTTACAGACTTTTTGCACAGATTAACTGCAGCAGTAAACAGAATGGTACTGGACTCAGAAGCCAGGTGGATAATCATTGAATCACTGGCTTTTGAGAATGTTAATGCACAATGTAGTAAAATACTTAGATCTTTAAAAGCACCTTTGGAGGATTGGATTCGTGAGACAATTAATATGGAGTCTATGAGAGTGATGATAACGGAGTAGGAGAGCTTATTTCTAGAGGTATAAGAAAAAAACAAAATGTCAAATGTTATAATTGTAGAAGGCAAGGTCACATAAAAAGAGATTGTAAACAAGAAATTCCTAGAAACAATGCTTTTGGTAGGAAAAATCCCAAGAAAACACCCCACCCTTCTGGAGTATGCAAAAGGTGTGGAAAAGGAAGACATTGGACTAATGAATGCAGATCACCAAGGCACAGACAAGGTAACTTTCTGTCCTTGGGAAATGCTCAAGGTGGCTTTCAAAACCCCCAGGTCAGGTAACTTTCTGCCCTCGGGAAACACCCCAAGGGGGTTTTCAAAAGCCCTCATATCAAATCCAATACAGTCTTACCCTGCCATTGTGGAGGAAACACCTTCCCAGAAAAATTTAAAAGGTTAAAACCTATTTTAAAAAGACACACTAACTGTAATGATAGAAAATTTACAGAAAAAGAAAAAAAATCAGGAAAAATTATAAAGCAAATATTTTGGCAAACTTCTATCAATGAACAAAGGCCAAAATTTAAAGTACAAATAAATGATGTTATTATTGAAGGCTTATTGGACATAGGCACGGATGTATCCATAATTTCAACAGAATCATGGCATCCAAGTTGGCCCCTTCAGGAGGTAAATGTTCACTTTTTGGGTATTGAGTTGATATCCCAGGTAAAACAGAGTGCAAGATGGCTTGAGTGTATACGATCAGAAGGACAGAGAGGAATATTAAATCCATTATGTGGCTGATATTGCTATAAATTTATGGGGAAGAGATTTACTGCAACAGTGGAACACACAGATTAATATTCCTCCAAACACAGAAATAAGCCATAAACTAGCACGTGGTTCCAGAAGAGATATTAGAAGGTATTATGAGAAACAGTCACAGACCATTCAGATCATAGAGAAACAAGGCAAAACAGCTGCTGATCTTTCAAAAACACCCACAACACTACCTCTAAAATGGCTAACAGAGAAGTCTATATGGGTTCATCAATGGCCTCTAACAAAAGAGAAATTTCAGGCCTTAGAGCAGCTGGTACAGGAGCAGTTAAGTGCTCAGCACATAGAAGAATCAACCAGCCCCTGGAATTCTCCTGTATTTGTTATTAAGAAGAAATCCAGAAAGTGGAGAATGGTAACAGACCTAAGGGCGATAAACAAGGTGATCCAGCCAATGAGCTCTCTATAGTCTGGGATTCCTTTGCCTTCTCTGTTACCTAAAGAATGGCCCATTATAGTTATTGATTTAAAAAACTGTTTTTTTTTTTTACAATACCTTTTTAGGGACGAGACAAAGAAAAATTTGCCTTTACAGTGCCCACTTATAATAATTCTCAGCCTGTAAAGAGATTCCAGTGGAGGGTCCTCCCTCAAGGAATGCTGAATAGTCCTACTTTGTGCCAGTATTTTGTACAAAAGCCAATAGAACAAATACACAAGAAATTCCCACAATCTATAATTTATCATTACATGGATGACATCTTGTTGGCCTATTCAAATACTGATACGTTAGAAAAAAATTTTGAGGTAATGAAAAGAATTTTGCCTGCTTGGGGATTACAGATTGCCCCAGAAAAAATACAAAGAGGGGATTTCATTAATTATTTAGGATATAAAATAGGCCGACAAAAAAATTAGACCCCAAAAGGTACAGATCAGGAGCGATAGATTAAAGACACTTAATGATTTTCAAAGACTACTAGTTGACATTGCCAGCTTATGACTGACTATTGGAATTAAAAATGATGAACTAGATAATCTGTTCAAAACGTTAAATGGGGACAAGGACTTAAATAGTCTGAGAGAGTTGTCACCTGAAGCTGAGAAAGAACTGGCTTTGGTAGAAAAAAAATTACAAGAGGCACATGTGGATCCTGTGGATCCAGACCTCAATTGCATTCTAGTTATCTTGCCTTCTAAGCATTCTCCTACAGGAATTTTAATGCATAGGGAAAATGTTATATTGGAATGGATATTTCTTCCACATAAACTGAGTAAGAAGTTAAAGACATATGTGGAAAAGATTTCTGAACTTATTTTTAAAGGAAAATTAAGACTTCGTCAATTGACAGGAACGGACCCAGTAGAAATTGTTGTACCTTTAACTAATGAAGAAATTGACCAATTATGGGTAGAAAGTGAACCTTGGCAGAGAGCCTGCAGTAATATTTTGGGAGATATTAACAACAAATATCATCAAAGCAAAAGAATTGAATTTCTAAAGAAAACTAATTGGATTCATCCTCGTATTGTACGAGATAAACCCATTTCCGGAGCCCCTACATTTTATACTGATGCAAACAAATCAGGAAAGGCAGGTTACAAATCAGAACATCTAAGTAAAGTGACTCAAAGCCCTTATAGTTCTGTTCAAAAGTCAGAATTATATGCTATCATATTGGTATTAATGGACTTTACTGAACCTCTTAACATAGTCACTGACTCTCAGTATGCAGAAAGGGTTGTTCTACACTTGAAACAGCTGATTTTATTAATGATGAATCAGAATTAACTTCATTATTTATTCACTTACAAGAAATAATCAGGACTAGAAATCATCCCTTCTATATAACACACATTCTATCTCATACGGGTCTGCCAGGTCCTTTAACACAAGGTAATGATGAAATTGACAAATTGTTAATAGGAAATGTACTAGAGCCCTCAGAATTTCATAAAAAGCATCACGGCAATAGCAAAGAATTAAAAAAAGATTTCTCTATCACTTGGCAACAAGCCAAAGAAATTGTAAAAAGGTGTCCCACCTGTTCTTTCTATAACCAAACTCCATTGCCAGCAGGAACTAATCCTAAAGGTATACATAGAAATGAAATCTGGCAGATGGATGTATTTCATTTTACAGAATTTGGGAAATTAAGATATGTCCATCATACAATAGATACATTTTCAGGATTTCAACAGGCAACTGCTTTGAGTTCAGAAAAGGCTGATTCTGTAATCACACATTTGCTAGAAGCTATGTCCATCATGGGAATACCTGTACAAATAAAGACTGACAATGCTCCAGCATATGTCTCTAGTAAAATGAAACAATTTTTTGCTCATTATAATACAAAGCATATTACAGGAATACCACACAATCCTACAGGGTAAGCAGTCATAGAGAGATCAAATCGAACTCCAATGGATATGCTAAATAAACAGAAAGGAATAACAAAGACCCCCAGAGATAGACTACACAGTGCTTTGTTAACTTTGAATTTTCTCAATGCTAATGAGACAGGAACAACAGCTGCTGATAGGCATTGGACCATAAAAAAACAGCTGAACTAAATCAGCCTGTCTACTTCAAAGATGTACTAACCTCTGAATGGAAGTCAGGGTATGTGCTACGTTGGGGAAGGGGGTCTGCTTTTGTTTCCACAGGTGAAGATAAGTTATGGATACCATCAAAATTAATAAAGACTCGATTCAAACCAGAGACACTTCATGAAACTTAGAATTGATAGCTCAGCCACCCATATTACAATTCTTTCAGTTGTAAGAAAAAACAAAGGGTTTGGGCAGGTTTCTGTTTTTGTCTTTACAGGAAACTGGAAATAGAATTTAAAAGACCTTGGACATCTAGACATCTAAAGCAAAAGGGAGACTATCTATGAAAATTTGCAAACAAAAGAATGTGGTAACTATTAGTACCAGTATAGTTGATAGGGTAAAATCTCATTGCTTAACCTCTATAAATTTTTTTTTGTTAGTTTAAGTCCCAGTTTAATTATAAATTAAAGCTGGTTTTAGAGTTGGAGTGTGGCTCTCTCCTTATCTAAACTCAAGCATGTAGGCAGAGTTTTACTTAAAAGGCACCAATCCAAGATTGATATTTATTAAAATATAAACCAACACTCACGGCACAGGTAACAGCTTATGGCAGAGCCTGAACAGGGACTGGAGTCTGGAACGGTAGATGATGGATTCCAAACCGGTCTCTCTAGCAGCCAGGAACCAGGCAAACAGGCTTTCCCGGGTCCCAGCAGCCCCTTCTCAATGGGGTTGGCCACGCCTCCTCAGGGGCCCAGGACCCTGGGTAAGCATCCTCTGATCTTATCAGCTGACACCTGAATCCCACCACATCTCCCCCTTTTGTCTAACTAAGAAGGTTTTAAACTAAGACTAAAGGAAACTAAAATAATCTCTGTATCATATCAGAAGAGCCACCTGATATGGGACAGAAGAATAACAAAAAATAAGGAACTATTCTATTGTTACTAATCCTATGCTCAATAAATTGTTATATGTTTAGTTTCTTGTACATTGTGTTGGTTTTTAGTCTCTTATCAGTTTTCTGTAGTGATCCAGGACAAGGCCTAATTGCAAACTTGAAGTATGCAAAAGGGAGATGGGGCCCCACAATGATGATTTCACATGAACTCTGACAAAGCCACTAGGCTGACAAACACCAATCAAGGATTAGATTTGGACTACAAACTGCTCAGGACAATTTTGTGGCAGCTCTCTGAGATGAACCAGCTTCACAGACTACTCTAGCCAGGACTTGAGACAAGCTGTGCTCTTTCCTGTTATGCAGAGACTGGACAACAAATGACACAGCTACTTATTTCAGGATTTGGCACTTAACAAAACTTTTCTTCTCATGATCCCCAAAAGATGCCATCGCCCCCAGTCAGCAGGAAGTAAATTTAAGAACATGGTGCCCACATTCCCAAGTGGTTGGTGTAGTAGGAGGTTTCTGGCCCTGACTTTCAGGCCTAACCTCAAAGTTTAGACCCTCAGACCCACAGAGACTACAGATGCTTACTATACATTCAGGCCCAGGCATATAACTTGTTAGCTCTCTACCCTTCATCTAACCCATGACTCTTATCCTGGTCAGCCATGTGGCTCAGTACCTTTTCTCAGAACAGCATAGTTGTCCTCTGCTTCTTCTGGCTTCTCTCTGGCTTTCTGCTCTGTGCTTCCTGTTCTCAGAGTTTTCCTAGTCTGGTAGCCCTGGCTACACTTCCTGCCTGTCTTTGGCCAATCAACGCTTTTTATTAAACAAGTGGGTGAGATAATTATTTACAATGAAACAACACAATCTCCCACAGGTTGGGTGGGTTGGTTTTGGTTCCCAAGTGGTGGGTTGGGTTGGTGTTGGTTGTTCAGTGGGTCATGGATGATTGTCATTGTTTAGGTTAATTGGTTGAAAATTGTTCGTAGTCATGGTTAGAAAAAAGTTAAACAAGAGCAATTAAATTCAAGATTTGTGTTTAAAAAATACAAAGAAAAAAGGAATACAGATATATAGGATATAAGGATAGATTATGGAATCATCTTTTAAAAGGATTTACTAGCTTTAAATATTTTACATTGCATTGGTTTTCTGCATACAAAATGTGTATATTGAGATTAATTGTGTCATTGTACAAATATTTCTATGCTTGTTTGAAGTAGTATACTTAATCAGTTTATCTAACATTGTAGTACAAGTTGCTAGTCCATGAAAGTTTTTATTTCCCATTAATTAGAATATAAAGCAATGCAAGTCAGTAGTTAGATGTTACATTCAGACATAGTCATGTTAGATATGTTTTCAAGATCAAACAAATATATTTTAGATGAACAGGTCTTCTTCAAACACTTCAGAGGTCCATAGAATACGGCATTCAAAATATTTTTAGAACTTAAAGACTTTTCTGGACAGTAGACAGGTCTGCTCCTGGCAGCCCCAATCTACTTTAAAAGAAAAAAGGGCATTGAAGAAACTCCATATGGAGTCTACTTTCCTTGTGGCAATGGTTAGCCACATGGACAAGAACCTGTCCCTGTATTGACTGCTTGACAGTGTGCTGTTTGAACTGGACATGCAGGTTCCCTCAGAAAGTGACCTTTGAACTTGGACAGAACAAGCTGAGATGGTCCTTCAGGTTCCTGTTTTTCAGAGAAAACTGTCAGAGATGGCCCGTGGATGATGTGAGGCGGTAGCGGCCCCTGGCACACTGGGCCTGGATCTTCTTGGAGTTGAGTTGCTTGGGAATGCAGTCCAAAGTGGTGGTAAACTCCATCTAAAGCTAAATACCGGCACGAGACCGATAACCAACAAGTACCGTAAGGGAAAGTTGAAAAGAACTTTGAAGAGAGTCTTCAATCTACGGGACACAAGGAGAAATGACTGAACTACACCAAAATGGGCAGAGCAGATTTCCTGCTTCACTGAAATGAAAAGAGACTCTGGGCCTATAGACTGAAGATGGATGCCCCAACATTAGAAAGGAACTTTGGGTGACTGTCTAGGCAGATAGGTGTCATCTCTGTCATTTCTAGTTTTTGGAAGTTTCTTGCACTTCCTGGTTATTTGGGTAAATATTGCACTTCCTGGTTATTTGGGTAAATATTATTTCCTTCTTGGGTCTCTGAGGTAGTTGAAGATGAGATAGTTATAGTTACAGTTTTCTAATAACAGTTTTAGAAAAGAAACTTTAAAGTTAATGTTTATAAGTTTAAGAGACATCAAAATAATAGCTTTTAGTTAGAAAGGAAATGAATTAGGTATAATCCTTTAGACTCATCAAAATAGGATAATTAACGAAATATTTTCTTGGACTTGTCAATTGTTAATGGACTGGACATTACTCATTTATTGTTTGTATATATTATATATAATTATTGTACCTATTGTATATGGTTTTTCTTATGTTAGCTATCAGCTTTTTTTTTAATTTGACACAAAAGGGGATATGTGGGGATTCAATAAAACTTCAGAAGCTTTGGAGATATCAGAGGGAATTTACCCACAGTATATGTGGGGAGTTAATAAAAGCTCCAGAAGTCCCACAGCTCTAACCACAGTCAGTCTAGGAAAATCAGAGAGAGGTGATTCAAACCTTTAATCCAAGCACAGGGAGTATCCTGGGAGTGGTGACCTATACCCTTAATCCCAACTGAGTCAGGTCATTCTAGATTATAGAAGGAATTCCAGGCTCCCCAAGCAGACAGTGGTGGGGCCACACCTTAATTTACCTAGAGAGTATTTAAGCTGAAGGCAGGCACAGAGCAAGGAGAAGCCAAGCCAAGGGAAGGGAGGCTGAGGAAGCTGGAAGACAGCTGGGTAAGATCTGACTGTGGTGTTTATTCTCTCTAATATCTCCGACTTCTTCAGAGATCTATCCCTGAGTCTCATTTATTCATGTGACAATAGTCCCTCCTGGCCATGACCAGTGACTAACTGGTTCATTGATTTCACATCCAGTAAACAGAGATTAGACATCACAGTCAACCATCACCAACTTCAACATATTCAATGCTGGATGGTGGCTCATGAAGAATGTGACCCTTATGCAAGTAGATTCCCTTGCCTGTCAGTGACAGTGTCCCAGAAGCCATGAGAAAGAGGGCATAGCATATTTATGAAGGGATGTAGAGGGACAGCCTGCTCTTCTCTAGGTGGTCTACCACACACTGACTGGTATCCTCATTGGTTCATCATGGTCTGTCCCACCTCAGGCCTCAGGCTCAAGCACATTACTGTAAGCACCAGGAAAGCCAGGCTTATGTTTTGGGTATGCAGGTGCTCTATGAATTCTTGTGAGTGGAGGCCAGATTTCTGTGTTATTCTACAGATTTGGGGTAACTCTGGCTATGGGGTGATACAGAAAGGGTGCTGCTTACTGGCTTGCTCAGCCTGCTTTTATTTTCTACCCTGTGGATGGCTCCACCATCTCTGTGTAGCACAGGTTGTCAGGGAACTAACAAGGTCAGTCTAGGCAGGCCTCAAACTTAGATCCACCTGCCTCTGCCTCCCAAGTGCTGAAATTAAAGATATGGGCCTGGTATTTGTAGAATCTCAGACCATCAGCCCAAGGTCTGCACCAACCACACTGGGCCAGGCCCACTCTCATCAATCACTAAATAACTCAAGCCAGGTGGTGTTTGTACATGCCTTTAATCCCAGCACTTTGAGGCAGAGGCAGGTAGAGTTCAAAGCCAGCCTGGTCAACAGAAGGAGTTCCAGGACAGGCTTCAAGACAGCCAGGGCTACATACACAAACCTAAACCCTGTCTCAGAGTAAAGGAGGCGGGGAAGGAAGAGCAGCACACTATGGGCCTGCCTATGCCTGATCTCATGGATGTACTTTAATTGAAGCTCCCTCCTCTGAGATGACTTTCACTTATATCAAGCTGACATAAAACAGGTCAGCACACATGTGATTGAGCATGTATCTAATGGTAATGGAGAAACTGAGCAAGGTTAGGTTTGGGGAAGGGTTTTGCTTTTGTTTCTACAGGTGAAGAAAAGCCATGGAACCATCAACATGGATAAAGACTCGATTTGAACTGAAGAAACTTCATGAAAATGAGAAACAGTGTCTCATCCACCCACGTGACAATTCTTTAAGTTGTAAGAAAAACAAAGAGTTGGGAGCTTTGTCGTTACAGAAAACTAGAAATACCCATCTTCATAGAGTTAAAAAAACCTTGGACATCTAGAGGTCTAAAGCAGAAGGTCTACAAGCAAAAGAATGTCAGATCTATTGGTACCAGTAAACTCTACAGGGGAAAATCTCATTGCTTATCATCTTTATGTCTTATTTGTAAGAAAAGTTAAAGTTTCAGTTTAATTATCATTTAAAGCTGGCTTTAGAGTTGGAGTATGACTCTCTCCTTCTCTAAACCCAAGAATACTTGTTAAAGGGAAATGCAAAATCTCTGTATCATATCAGAAGAGCCACCTGATATGGGACAGAAAAATAACTAAAACTAAGGGTCTTTTTTTTTTACTGTTACTAATCCTATGCTGAATAAATATATATATTAAAATTTATAAGATTATGTGTATTAAACTTTTTGTCATGATATTGATGTTCATATAGAATACTAATTATTCCTGAACAAAGGCTTTATTTAGTTTCCTGTACACTGTGTTGGGTTTTAGTCTCTTATCAGTTTTCTGCAGTGATCCAGGACAATGCCTAATTGTGAACTTGAAGTCTCCAAAAGGAAGATAGGGTCCCCACAATGATGAATTCATGTGGACTCTGACAAAGCTACTAGGCTGACAAACACCAACCAAAGATCAGCTTTGGACTACAAACTGCTCAGGACAATTTCCAGGCGGCTCACTGAGATGATGCAGATTCACAGACTACTCTCGCCAAGACTTGAGACAAGCCATGCACTTTCCTGTTATGCAGAGACTGGACAACAAATGATATAGATACTTATTTCAGGACTTGACAACTTAAAATAATTCTTTTCAGGATCCCATAAAGATGCTGTTGCCCCCAGACAGCAGGAAGTACATTTAAGAACACGATGCCCACATTCTCAAGAGGGGGTGTTGGTTTTCATGCATGAGATCAGATATACATACTAGAAGATGCCACATTAGAGTTTAATCAGGAGAATTGCTGAGCAGTTATGAGGGAGAGAAACAGAAGGAAAAGGGTCAGACTTTCAGTGGAGACTCCTTTTAAAAGAACTTGTGGGTACAGATTTACATAGCCATGCCTAGGGGTAAGCCCAACACATCAGTGCCATGTTGGATTTGCCATGTGGAGGCAACACGCCAGGAATTCTTATCTCACCTGGTGCCATGCTGAGTTTACCACATGGCTGCTTGTGCCAGAAATCCTTACATCTCACCCTTATGTTTATTATGAAAAGAAAGCCAGGCTTATGTAGTGGGAGCAGGGGGAAATAAATTGGACCAGAACAGGGTCGATGGATCTTTTAGGCAGCTTCAAGCAAGATTTTTTTTTTTTCAGAAGATGAGAGCAGTGTCTTCTGGTGATCCGTCTGCTGGGTTTTGCGGCTCATTCCTGGACTTGAGGTGAGTTAAGTCACGGGATGATGAACTTTGATTTTCTGTTATTGGCTCTAAAAATGGCTCCTGTTTCCTTTTCTTTAGTCCTCAGGGGTGATGATCAAAAGTTTTCCAATGTTAACATGGCTTCTGTGTTTTTTCCGATCTCCAGAAGCAGCTGATGGCGGGTTAGTGTGTGGGGGAGGGGAAGGGGGAGGCCAAATAGATCCGAGCTTTTCATTCTGGTAACCTTCTTGACTTGAACTCTGAGAAGCAGGCTGGAGGGGAAAACTCAGGGAATTTTGGAGAAATGTATCTAGCAACAGAAGGATTCTGTGTGCTCCCACTTTGGGGTTCACCTGGGGGCTGGAAGAGGGTGTGAGGGTGGTGTATGGCACTGACAGGTTTAGCAGATAACAAGAGAAGCAAGGGAGTAACTGGAGAGGCTGGAGAGGCTGGAATCAGGGAATGTGATGACCAAAAGAAATAAAAGCTCCTACGTTAGCTAAAACAATCCCTTCCCATCAGGAGTACGGGGCAGGTTGGAGTGACCAAAAATGATTGGGTGACAGGGATATCTCTGAAAATGCAATTAAGTGGTGGTATCTGATGAGGTCAGAATTGTTTGCCTCCGACCCCAAAATGGAGAGGCTAGAGAGGTAGAACCCCAAAACTCTGCAGGACAGAGTATGTGGCACCCATGTCCATGAGGAAGGAGATAGACCACCTTGATACCTTTATGGCTACCTGAGGCTCCCTTTTTGTGACGGTGGTGGTCGGGTTAGGGCGGCCCTGGCAGCATCAATCGCCCATGACCAGGGCTAGGAGATCAGCCAGTGAATGGTCGGTTTGTAATGTCCCTCTGCCACTTGGGGCTTGGGAACAGTCACTTAGACCTGTGTTTCCCTTGAAGGCACCCAGGACAAGGCCTGAACAGCCTCTGTAATGCAGGCAAGAGCAAGACCAGTGGCCAAGCTGCCTACACTTAAAGCACACATGGGGCTGTCTAGATGTGCTCTGCCCCAGGAGGAGGCAAAGGAGCAGGTCAGATAGCTTTTGCCAGCAGGAGGGATCTTTCCTGGAGTGTCTTCTCATCTCTCCTGTGAGACACTTTAAAAGCCAGCACTAAGACTTCTGCCTGTGGAGTCAGTGGTCCCCTCTCAAGAGATGTAAGTTTAGCTCTGATGTCGGGGTAGCTCTAGGTAAAAAATGGGTCATGATAAATTTCTTTTCCTCAGCGTTCTCAGGATCTAAGTTACTATACTGTGAGAGCACATTTGTGAGGCATTTAAAGAACCAGGATGGATTCTCCTGTTTAATCTGTACTATCTCCTGCATTTTTAAAAACTGTCAGACTTCAGAGCAGCTCTGTGCAGATTTACCAGTAAGCAGGTCAGAAAATTATCTCTGTCTAAGACTCACCTTGGTGTATTGTAATTCTAGTGGGGGTCTACATCTAGAACAGACTCGACTCCCCGGGATGTGCTACATTTGTCTGATGAACTTCATCTGCATGAGTTCTGGCCTATTCCCAATCTCCCCTTCTAGAGCCCATTTTATTTTATTTTATTTTATTTTATTTTATTTTATTTTATTTTATTTTATTTTATTTTATTTTATTTTTGCCATCTGAGAAATTTCTGACAGAGGAAACAGGTATAAACTTTCGCTATCCCATCTCTACCAGCCTTTCCCGCAGAGGGAGAACTGGATCAGGATTCTTAGGAGCACGAGAGCCAGTGACCAGTGGGGTAAATGTAAGCACCATGTTTGGAGTTCCCAGAGAGGAAGAGGTTGGAAGAGTTGCAGGTGAGTGTTCAGACTGGAAAGGTGGAGGTCCTAGAGAAGGGTCTGATCGAGTGTCTAGAAACAGCTGGTGGAAGAACAGAAAGCCAGAAGAAAAAGTTTAGAACTGAGAGATAAAAAGAGATGGGACACCCTTTCCATCCACCTACATGCTTACAAAGTAGTTCCCATAAAATATTGGGGTCCAGTGAGCCATTAGGCAGTTATTTTGAATTATCTTAGGCCTTTTCTTTGTTCAAAAATGAACAGTCTTGGTGGTGTCTAGGTAAGACATAAAAGCTAAGTGGCTTGAATCTCAAGAATGCATCCTTGAGGTGAGGATGGAGAGACATTTTCTGCTGACTCATTCTCTATTATTGAGGCCCAGAGGGGAGGGATTCCACTGCTAAGTCTGGGTCATCACCCAGACAATGAGTGTTCTGGGGGAAGCTACCACTAAGTAACTAGTCAGCTCTTAGGGTAGGTGTTAAGATAAATCTTGAAAGAATGCTAGCCACCACAAGAGTGGGTGTAAAACCCATACAAGCTATCACTAGGCTTTTATCAGCACCAGGACAGGCATCAGGGTAAAGCCTGAACCAATGCTTGCCACCCCAAAAGACTCTTTCATTCTCAGGGGCAGGAGTAAAAACCTAATGCTATGTCACCACCCTCAGCACCTAGAGTGGGTGTCCAATGGTTTGCTACCCACAGGAACTAAGGTAGGCATTAGAGCAGAGCCCTGAGTCAGAGTCTGGGAGCAGGATCCAAGGATCTGAACTGGACTCCAATAGCAGGGAAGGCCAGAAATGAGTGTCAGGGGAGAAAGAACAGCCATGACCAGTAAAGATGGTGGCTGGGGGTGATCCTCGAGGCTAGAATCCTACCAGAAAGCTGGACGATCAACAGTCTTTTCCCGAGACAATCAAGGTTGGTGGTGTTTGAACAAGCTGTGGAGGGGCAGATGAAGGTGGCCTGGTAGCGAGCCCTGGATCAGGATCTCCTGGCCTGTGTGCACCTAAGCACAGCACCAAAATGTTGGTTTAGCTCATGAGACCAGACACACACCACCAGATGTTACACTAGAGTTTATTCAGGGGAGTTGCTGAGCAGGTACAAGGGAGAGAAGCAGAAGAGACACAGACTTTCATGTGGCATCTCCTTTTAAGAAAACGCTAGGCACAGATTTATGTACCCATGCCTAGGCGCATGCCCTCTGTATGTGGAGTGTTCTGCTGGCACCATGTTGGGTTTGCCATGTGGCTGCTATGTGCCAGGAATCCTTACAGTGTGTGTGTGTGGAGGGGTTGGTCTTTCAATGGGTTTATGGATGATTGTCACTGCTTAGGGTAATTAGTTACAAATTGTTATTAGTTATTGTTTAGAAAAAAGATAAATAAGAGAGATTAGATTCAGGGGTTTTGTTTGAAGAAAAAGAAAAAAGGGGCTAAGATATGACAGGATATAAGAGTAGATTATTGATTCTACTTTTAAAAAGCAATTACTAGTTTTAAATATTTTATATTGAATTGGACTTTTGTATATTGTATACAAACTGTGTCTATTGATATAAAGTTGAGATTAATTTTGTTACTGTACATATATCTCTATGCTTGTTCAAGGTATTGTACATATACAGTTCATCTAACAATGTCATACAAATTGCTAGTCCTTGAAAGTTATTAGCTAATTAGGACATAAAGAAATGCAAGTCAGTAGTGAGACATTAAAATCAAACTTATAGTCATATTAGATGTGTTTTCAAGGTCAAACACAGATATATTTTAGATGTACACATCTTCAAGCATTTCAGAGATGTACATTGAGGATATTTTAATAACATAGGTTCTTATTATTTTTATGACACTGAGACATCTGCTCCTGGCAGCACCAATCTACTTCAGAAGATTATGGACATCTCTGTATATGTACTGTCTGTGCAACAGCCAGAAGGTGAGAAGGACATTGGATCTCTTGGAACTGGGATCAGCGAGTGCTCTTACCCACTGAATCATCTCCCCAGCCCCTCTGCCAACTTGCTATTCTCCCAGACACATGACCTTTTATCCCCTCCTGAGTCTAATGGGCCTCCATGTCCCTCCAAGAAGGAATATTTCCACTCAGAAGAAACTGCTATAGAACAATTGGATGCTTCTAGCATTTCCCAGGCCTCGTGATAGAGACAGACTCTGTCTGCTCCAGGCATCAGCTTCCTTATTCTTCTCAGAACACAGACAGGCTCCTGGCTCAGGGCATCTTCACTGCTGGATCCACCATTTCATATGAACTGGGTTCACCATCCTTGAGAATGATCCTTAAACAATCTTCTACTCTTTCCACAGGTGTTACCCTCTGAAGGACATCACACTGAACACCTATTTGAACAGCACTCTTAGGGTTGGAAAGATGGCTGAGGCACTGAGAGCACCTTCTGCTCCTGCTCTAAACCAAGTTCAGTTCCCAGCACTCACCTCCAGGAGCTTTGATACCCACTTCTGACCTCCAGGACCCTGCACTCACCTGACAACACACAGATGCCACACATCCACTCTGGTCAATTCTCTGAGAAATGTCCCCCAGAGCCTTGGGCAGTTGAACTCTGTTGCACAAATCCTAATTGATATTATGATAAGAACCTGGATCCAGATGTTGAAGTAAATGCTAGAAGATCTGAGAGGCAGAGGAACAAGGTACAGCCAGTTCTCACCACTGCTGAATCCTCAGGCTGGAAGGGGTAGATCCTGTGTCCATGAATCCTCAGACTGAAGAGAGGAAGCCAAGGGAAGCACAAGCCAAAATGGAAGGAAGCACAGGGGTGAACTTCTGTCTTGTCCTGCCTTCCATTCTTCTCTCTGCCCACCATATGCTTCAAGTTGCAGCCTTGCTAGTGCTGGGATTGCAGGTGTGAGCCACCACTGCCTGGTTGTTTCACCTTAAACTCACAGAGATCCAGAAAGTTCTGGCCTGAGTTCTACAATTGAAGGTGTGTGCCACCACTCCATGACCCCTGTGCTAACTCTGTGGCTGGCACTCTTTTCTGATCTTCAGGCAATCTTTATTTGACACGCAATATATCACTACAAAAGTTTGTTCCATACTTGGTGGCATTATTTGGGGAATTAAAGGTTTGAGAGGTATGACCTTTCTGGAGGAAGCATGTTCCTAGGGAGAAAGATGAGAGAAAATGACCCTCCATTTTTTTCTGTCCCTTTTCTGTTTGCCATCAAGGATGTCAGCTCTCAGCTTCCTGTTCCAGCCACCTTGCCTATGGCTTAGTACTCTGAATGCCTGCCATGCTGCACGCTTATCCACTGGAATTGTAGCTAAAAGATGCTCTTCTTGGAGGCTAGAGAAATGGCTTGGAGGTTGGGAGCATTTAGTATTCTTCCAAAGGTCCTGAGTTCAATTCCAAGCAGCCACATGGTGGTTCACAACCATTTCTGATGGGATCTGGTGCCCTCTTCTGGCCTGAGGCAGAACACTGTATACATAATAAATAAATAATTTTTTTAAAAAGGCACTCTTCTAAATGTTGCCTTGGTCCTGATGTGTGGTGATACTTATGTATTTAATAAAAAACCAGTCTTAAATATCAGAGAAGAGATCTACCCACAGTCAGTCTAAGAGGATCAGAGAGTGATAACCTTTAATCCCAGCACTGGGAAAGACCAGGAGTGGTGACCTACGCCCTTAATCCCGTCAGATCTGAGTTTGAGGCCAGCTTGGTTTACAGAGGGAGTTCCAGGCTCCCAGGCAGGCAGTGGTGATGCCAGCCCTTTAATCCCGTAACTCCAGAGATGAGGAAATCTGTGTTTCTGTGAGTTCAAGGCTAACTACCAAATAGTAGTAGCCCACGCCTTTAGTCTTAACCTGGATGTGAAACAACTGGGTGAAGAGAGTATTTAAGGCAGATGTAGGAAGACAGATGAGGCAGTAGAAGCAACACGGAGTGAGGCTGAGGAAGCTGGATGACAGCTGGGTGAGATCTGACTGTGATGTTTCCTCTCTTTGATATCTCAGCCTTTCCCTGAGTTCTGGCTCTGAATTTCCTTTAACACAACCAGAATTCGTGAAACAACGGTGCTTTATCACAACAATAGGAAAATTACTAGTATGTGCACATGATTTTTAAAAACAGACTTTTTTGAGATAGGGTTTTACTTGCTGGACCATGATGGCCTTGAACTCCCAGAAATTCATCTGCCTCTAATTTAGAGACCTCTCAAAAGAAAATACAATAAATCTTTTATAAAACAGTGACTATAATGTGGAATGTCTTCCTGTATGCTGTGAATATCATTCGTTATAAAGGAACTGTCTTGGTCTATGGCAGGCAGTTTTGAAGTTTGGAAATCAGAGCATAGATATGGGAAGGAGGGCAGAGTCAAAAGACATGACCCAGCCTCCCAAGAAGCAAGCTATAAAGAAATAGGTAAGCCATGGCCATGTGGCAAGACAGATCAATGGGAATGGGTTGGATTAAGATGCAATAGCTATCCAGTAATATGCCTGAGCCATAGACCAAGAAGCATGTAATTAATCTAATAGTCTGAGTCATTTTGGGGTCCTAAGCAGAGGCAGGCAGATCCAGACCATGGGACTAGGCTGGGCCAGAAACCTCTTTTTGCATAACTCTGTGCCCCATTCTGCACACTTGTACTCTGCCCTCCACCTCCTGAGACAACCTGGCCTTCATTATTTCCTTACACTGTAACACAGGCATCTTCCTAGCACAGCCCTTGCTCCAGGAACCAGCAACTCTGTAGCACTTCCTAGTGTATGTCAGAAACAGGACTGACATCTCACACCTGGAACAGACTGTGTTGGTTGATCTCAATGGACACAGCTGTGTCTCCTTTTTGAGGAGTGGATTTCCTGCACCCAAGGTGGAGGAGGTAGTGAAAGCAGACCTAGAAAATATCTGTTCACGGTCAGCACGGTGAACCCTGAGCTCACTGGTCACTCACAGGATTGTGTGAGTCGGGGGATAACCACTGACTAGCCCACCCCAGTGTCACATCCACTCACACAGCTGCACCCCTGCAGTCCCCTGCACAGCTCCCAGCAGCTCCACACAACAGCCATCCCTCCCTCCAGAACTGCAGCTGGTTTAACCCTGAGAGGGAAGTGCTACCTTGTATAAGCTCTGAGAACCTGGAGCTTCCCCTGTTTCCTGACCCTCATCAGCCTCCTCCTGGCTGCCCCAGGGATGTTTCAGTCTACAGGAAAATGTCCACAATCGCCTCCCTCTTCTACAGGAGCTCCCTTTATTAACACAACCTCAGGCCAAGGGCTGGTGTGTCAAGTGCTGCACCAGGTTCCCTCATCTGAGCTTAGGGTCACATGAGCTTTTTCCCCAGCAAATTCCTCCCTCCCTCTCCCCACCTGCCTTTCTGTCTGGGACTCATGATCTTATTTTGCAGCACACATCCTCTGGCCAGCAGAGTGAAGCACGACCACATGCAGAGGTTCTTCTTAATCACACTTTATTGGAGTTCTGCTTGGTTGATAGGAGAGCTGGAGAGAAGGACCCCGAGAGCCTAAGAGGCGGCTATTAAATATTAAAAAATGGTGGGATGTGTTGTGTCGTGATAGGCTACTGCCAGGGAAGAGCTCACGGGGCACTATAGGATTGGTGTGTATCACAAGCCCTAATAAGCATGCCAGAGCTGGTTGAAGCAAAGTCAGATGCCAATTAGCAAATCTGACGTGTGCAGTGTAATGCCAGTAAAATGCCAGTAAAATGCCAGGTCAGGATTACTCAGAAGAATAATACCGTGCCTAGAATTATTTATATTTTGGTTAATTCATCAAATATTTATGTAGAGAGCCGCGTGGCCGCACCTTAAAGATGGTGCTGGCTTCTGCCTTTCACCTTCCCGAGGTGAGAGCTCTCTGAGATAAACAACTCCTCATTTGGCTAAGGCTAAGCTCGTGGCTTGCTTCCAGGTGTGGCTTGCTTCTGTGCACCTGGATCTATTGGCATGGCCCACGTGGTGCCCTGTGACTAGCAGTCCAGAGGGTATATAGCTGGGAGCGGGTTTTCCCCAGTAGGAGAAACCAGTGGGAGAAGCAGCAGAGGAAGTTTCAAGGTCCTGAATAAACCACTGAAAGAAGAGCCTGGTGTTGGGTCGTCCTTGCGGGTGGGGGTGCGCGCGACATATTTATTGGTATTAGGGTTTGCTGGGTCCCAGGCACCGGATGTCATCATCCCTCACAAGACAAAGACGTCAGCACTATGAAAGAGGTCATCACCTTCTTGGTATTCAGCATCTCTGCTAAGGCTCCTGAGCTCCTGCCTTGAAGTCACAAAGCTAGAGGAGAAAACTGAAGGGGCAGACACTGCAGCAGGCTGAGAGGATGAAGGAATTTCCATCTCTGGCGTTCACACAATGACTTTTTAGAAGATTCACCAATTTCATGTCTATGAATGTTTTTGTGGCCAGTATGTACTTGTGCCATGTGCCTGTCTGGTGTCCAGAGGGCACTGGAAGCCATGGACAAGGAATTATGGATGATGGACCCACCCTGTGGGAACTGATGTCTGAACCTGGGTCAATGGCAAGAGCAGCAGGTGCTCTCAGGCCCTGACTCTCTCTTCAGTCCCTTGATCACATTTTTAAATAAACCTAAGTGTGAAGTAGCCTGAGCCTGTGTATCCTGAGTCACCACAGGAGGCAGCACCAGGATCTCAGAGCCAGGGAGGGAGAGGGGACCTTGAGCAGAACACAGATCCAACAGGACAGATCTGACACCCTGTGGATCCCTCCTCTGCTCATCCTACAACCCGGGTTAGATTTGAAAGATGGAAAGAAGGAAAGAACCTCCCTCCATGGAGGGGCCTGGAAGGAGGCAGGAGCCCTGGAGACTGAGGTTCATCTCAGCCCACAGTCTCCTGAGTACAGGGACCTAGTTGGGTTTTGATGGGAAAGGAAGGAAAGACACCTCTAAAGGACCACAAGGGACAGGGAGGAGGCAGCACTCACAGGACCCAGAACAGGCCTCGTCCTCCATATGAACAAAAATACAACATAGAGAAGACAAGTGAAGAGCCCGGGCTAACCTGTCACAGAAGCTCTGGCTGTCTCAATCCTGGGGACAGGACAAGGCTCTGGCCATCCCTGTGTCCCTGTGATCACAGACGCTCAGCATGTGGTTCAAGTGATGAAGAGAACAGGACCAGGAGGTGACAGAACTGAGAAGTGACCATGTCACAGCCAGCAACATACTGAGCTCCACCTGGGCACAGCCTCATCCTGTCCCTCCAGATACACAGCAGAACATACACAGATTCTGGAAGGTTCTCCATGCTGTCATTTATTTCTTGCACAAATTCTAAGTATCTCAATGATTTAATTTGCCCATCAATTAACCTGTCAGATCCAGGCAATGAACAATAAAGTTCTCATTCAGGTCTTTAATTTCAGTGGGGAGTCAGGGGCTGCAGCTCAGGGCAGCATGGAGGTGACAGGATGGAGGTGTCCCCTCCCGTGTGCTGGAACAGGATGGTTGCTGTGGAAGAAAACAGGGTGGTTCGGAGAAAGGGTCCTGGTGTGCAGGATTGGGCTGGGCTCCCCAGTTCTTCACACTGAGCCCATAGGATCTAGGAATGTCACTGTTGCCAAGAGTGAACTGAGGGTCTCCGGATGTCACAGGAGAGACCTGAGCAAATCTCTGTCACTCCATCAGGCCAGGCAGCTGTCTTCATACTACAGAACAAGAGTCATGAACAACCACTGTGAAGACAACATCCCAACAACCCACCACTCACTCAAAGGTGATTCTGGGTTCCCTGAAACCCAATCATGTCCATTCTGCCCTTCACCAAACCAGTCCCCAGTGTCACCTTTACAATCTGGGAGATACACATTAGAGCTCTGGGCACTATCCTTGTCTAGGGTAAAAGATACATATTTATAGGGAGAAATAAACAGCGGACCGAGAAGATTTCACTGGAGGATCTATTTTGTGTTGCAGGAAAACCCCAACTGTAGCTTCACCCCCAAGGGCCTCAGGGACCATCCTGCCCCCAAACTTACCTGAAGCCAGAACATAATTCCCTCCTCTTCCACCTGTGAAAAGAAAAGCTGTGCAAGATCAGGGAAGATCTAGACTCTAGGAATTTTCCAGAACTGACTGCAGACTCAGGTCAGACGCAGGAGCAGGAGGGGTGTGGATGTTTCCCATCAGTGAGGCAGAGCACACTTCTAAAAGGGACCTAGAGAGAACTCAGTCCCTGCCCTTTCCTACCTCTGTTTCTCCTCATCCTCACAACAGCCACCACAGCTCCAATGATGATCACAGCTATAAGGACAACCAGGGCAACAGTGACAGCCATGGTGGGGAATGTGGATGGAGGAGGCTCTAGGAAGGGAAGGCCAGGAAGGGAAGGTGGAGGTCATGACCCCAGCTCTCAGCCCTGACTCTGCTCAGGGTCTGCAGAAGGCTCCAGCTTTCCCTGACCCCAGCCCTGCATGTATGCTCTCCTTACCCCCTCTGAGGCTGAGGGGCTCAGGCAGCCCCTCGTGGTACACATGGCATGTGTATTCCTGTTCCTTCCCAGAAGGCACCACCACAGCTGCCCACTTCTGGAAGGTTCCATCCCCTGAAGGTCTGGTCTCCACCAGCTCCATGTCCTGAGTCAGCTCCTCCTCTCCCCTCTGCCAGATCAGGGTGATGTCCGCAGGGTAGAAGCCCAGGGCCCAGCACCTCAGGGTGACTTTCCCCTCAGGTGTGTGGTAACTCTTCACATGTGCCTTTGGGGGATCTGTGTAAAGATTTAGGAAATCTCACAGTTAACATATAACTTTTGATCCAGTTAGTGTGTGACTTTTTGTAATAAAGTCTAAAAACTTAAAAACAACAAGGGATGGGGCGGTGCCTGCGCCCAGCCAAGGGCAGAGGGAAGATATGCCCGTGGACCCTGTACCTGTGCGCAGCACTGCGTCCTTCCCGTTCTCCAAGTGTGTGTGGAGCCAGTGCACACACTGGTCCTCCACAAAGGCTCTGTGTTCTTCTGCAACACCAGCCTGCTCCCACTTGCTCAGGGTGATCTGCGCTGCTGTGTCCGCCGCCGTCCAGGTCTTCAGGTCGTCGTTCAGGGTGATGTAATCGCGGCCGTCATAGGCATATTGTTCATACCCCCGGAGGAGGCTCCAGTCGGGCCCCACCTCACATCCAGACACGTGCTGGATGGTGTGAGAACCTGCAGGGACCCCACAGTCAGCCCCGCCCACCCGCCGACAGCCCCTCCCACCGCCAGCTGCTCTAAACTGAAAGGGAAACCGAGTCCCTCTCCCAGCTCTATTCCCGAACCTCGGACCCGGGACCCGGGGCGACTCTGGTCAGTGCATAGGGACGCGGAAGGCTGTGAGGTCCGACCCGCGGTCACTCACCGCCCTCGCTCTGGTTGTAGTAGCCGAGCAGGGTCCTCAGGTTCACCCGGTCAATCTGCTCACTTTTCTTGGCGATCCGTGTGTTCCTCTCCCAATACTCCATTCCCTCCTTCTCCATCCACCGCGCCCGCGGCTCCATCCTCGGAGTCTCCGCGTCGCTGTCGTAGCGCTCGAACAGCGTGTCGTCCACGTAGACGACAGAGATGAACTGGGGCTCCCCGAGGCCGGGCCGGGACATGATGGTGTAGAAATACAGCAGCGAGTGCGAGCCTGGGGGCGGCTGGCGGTGAGACCCCGACCCTCCTCCCGGGGCCGCCCCCGCCCTCCCCGCAGACGCCGTTTCCCTCCCCGCACTCACCCGCGCGGGTCCGGGTCGGGACCAGGGCGGCCGCCAGCAGCAGGAGCGGCGTGCGCGGAGCCATCGCCCCATCAGAGCCTGGGAGTGTGAGTTAGGCGGCCTGCAAAGGCTTTATAACCGGTGACCACGGCGATGCTGATTGGTTGTCCAGGATCGCCTCACCCAATGGGAGTGAAAATCGCTTAAACGTCATCAGTATCCAGGCAGAAGGACCTGACACAGGTTAGAAGTGAAACTGGGGACCTGGGCAATCCCCAGCCCAGGGCTTCCCCACCCTGAGCTGACCCTGGATTAGGACTTTGGGGGACCCCATGCCTAGGGACAGAGTGCTGCTTGTCACGGTGTCTATGAGCTGCCTGAAGCCAAGTATCTCCTAGGTTAGTCAGGATGAAATCCAAGAGCATGACATTTCCAGGTAAGATACACACAGCACTTAGAATGGAAGGCTGAAGGAAACAGGTTCTGTCAGAGTTCTGGTTAGGGTCCAGCCTGCCATGGACGCCTGCATCCGGAGGTGGTTGGAGTTTTTACAGCTCTGCTCAAACACTTTTGACACTGTGTCATGTCACTCTCTGCAGGGATCCTTAACCTCTGCTTTCACTTTCTCCTTCCTTTATGTGTGGCTGAGATTTGGCAGGAAGGGAAGGTGGAGGTCATGACCCCAGATTTCAGCCCCGACTCTGCTCAGGGTCTGCAGAAGGCTCCAGCTTTCCCTGACCCCAGCCCTGCATGTATGCTCTCCTTACCACCTCTGAGGATGAGGGGCTCAGGCAGCCCCTCGTGGTACTCATGGCACGTGTATTCCTGCTCCCCCCAGGAGTCACCTCCACAGCTGCCCACTTCTGGAAGGTTCCATCCCCTGAAGGTCTGGTCTCCACCAGCTCCATGTCCTGAGTCAGCTCCTCCTCTCCCCTCTGCCAGATCAGGGTGATGTCCGCAGGGTAGAAGCCCAGGGCCCAGCACCTCAGGGTGACTTTCCATTCAGGTGTGTGGTGACTGGTCACATGTGCTTTTGGGGGGTCTGAGGGAAAGAGGTGGGAAGATGAAGCATCTTTCTTTCTTCTGGGGACTCAGCAGTGTTCTGTGAGCATTCTGGGTGTGAACAGGAGAACTGGGGTAAGATTAGAGTGTCCACATATTAATAGACCGCAGCTAGAGCACAGGCACTGGGGTGATCTGTTCTTTGGGATGCTCTAGGATGGGAGTGTGGCAGACAATATGGGGTAGGAGGCTTCATGTCTCTGCAGATTGATGGAGGAGGGAAAAGGATTCTGGTCCTGAGCTGAGTGAAGACCAAGAGACTCAGAAAACTGGAGTTAGGCTCCAGAGACACTGAGTGTGAGGCACAGAAGGAGACCTGAGGGATAAAGCTCCCCTGGTTCCAGGGCTATTGTCAAGGCTGCCCTGCTATAAAAAGCTTAGTCTCCCCAAAGGAAAAGCAGCCTGGGGTCTCTCTCCCTATTCCTCAGCCCAGTACCTGTTGGACAGTGCTTCCTCTGAGTAAGACCCAAGCCTTTCCCCCACACTACCTAGGAACAGTGGGGATGGCTCTCTAGGTACCTGAGTTGTTAAACCCTGAGGGCCCGGGCACAGAGGAGAAGGTCCTTCCTTGTAGGATACCCTGTGGTCTAGACTCATCTTAACAATTGTTAACCCGGTCAGGTGTCCCCCCAAGAACCATCTGCTCATCTCACTTAGGTTTCTTCACAACACTTTTGAGGCTAATAGCTTGAAAACTCACCCCAATAATGTATACAGATATCTGTGAAGACAACAAAGTGTGACAAACTGCACACCTGCACATGGCACATCATACTTTCCTTCTCTCTCTCTCTCTCTCTCTCTCTCTCTCTCTCTCTCTCTCTCTCTCTCTCTCTCTCTCCAGAGTTTCTCTGTGTAGCTCTGGCTGTTCAGGAACCCACTCTGTAGATCAAGTTAGCCTTGAATTCAGAGATTCTCCAGCCTCTGCCTCCTGAGTGCTGGCGAATGAAGGCCTGTGCCACCACCTCCAGGCTTGTCTTTCTTTCTTAACACTTTATCTTTTTCTTGGTACCTCTCTTAATCCTTCTGCTTAAAATCTACACTAAAATACCTTTATTGTTTCTTTTTCATGGCACACAGTGGTTGGCTGTGTCAGGATAAAGCTGAGTATCTTCTTCTCAGCCACTAGCTGCCAGGACCTCATGGAAGTGGATGAATGAAAGCTGGGCACTTTCCACGGGAAGTGAATGACCAGAGGTAGCTGATGATGCTCTGGTGAACAGTGGAAGGGGCTGTATGGTCCAAATGAGTGGTGGAAAGGACAGACAAGGTTTTCCTTTGAAGCAAGCTGTCTGTACCCACAGTAGAGCACGCCCGCTGTTGTGTAAGTCATATTCTTGTTACAGACCTAGGAGAAGAAGTCCAAGTCTGTTCATTGTGGATGCCCATCTGCTTATTCTCAACTTGGTTATTGTGAACAAAGGAGACATACTAAATAATTGTGCCACCTGTAAGTTTAATAAAAAGCACGCAGATTGGCCAAAGGCAGACAGGAAGTGTGGGCGGGGCTACCAGACTAAGAAAACTCTGGGAACAGGAAGAACAGAGCAGAAATGCCACAGAGACTCCAGAGTTGCTAGACAAGCCAGAAGATGCAGAGGTCAGCTATGCTGCTCTGAGAAAAGGTACCGAGCCCCATGGCTGAACAGGATAAGAATCCTGGGTTAGTTTAAGGATAAAGAGTTAGCAAGTTATATGCCTGGGCCTACTAAACTCATAGGCGGGACAATTATTTACAATGTAACATCATAAATCCACTATATACTACTATCTCTCAACTGACAGGGCCCAAAAGAGCTGTCAGAATCTGAGAGCTTTTCAATATTTCTAAAGAAGCTGATGGTGTTGGCCAATGTGTTGTCCTTATATAAAGAAAGAATGTGAGAAGCCCAAGACCAACACACCCAAGATTCAGCATCCTATTACTCCATGTGACCTGCATCGCAGACACCAATGTACTCTTCTGGAGAAACAACACACTAAATAAAATGAGGATGAGGCTGCAGAACATCTTAAGCTTTTAGCCAAGAGAACGAAGGAAACTCAGGGAAAAAATGCCAGGAACAGACCCAGAGGAGATTCAGGCTGTCTTTACTGAGTGTTCCTACTCAGTCTAAATCCTTTAACAACGGGTCTTCTAAAGTAACACATAAATGATCAGACCTTCAACAAATACCTTTATTGAGCCAGTCAAAGGGCTCGGTGGGTAAAGACGCTTGCCTCCAGGTGGTCATCCCAGCACCTACATGGTGGAAGAGAAGAACAGACATAGTCAGTTGTCCTGTGGGCTTCCACACTTGAGATAAGACTCTCACAGACACACCCAGAGAGGCAGCTCCTAGGTGAATCTAAATCCAGTCAATTTGACTTTGAAGATATCAGATGGGAAACAAAACAGAAGATTCCATTCTGAGGCAGTGGCAGCTCACGCCTTTAATTGCAGTGTGGGACAGAGATAGGTGGAGAATGAGGTCAGCCTGGTCTACAGTGGGCAGAGACTGGCAGGACAGAGTTATATTTCATTATGCAGAAAGGTCACAAAGTAAAATGTAATGTCATTTTATCTGTAATGTGTGACATTATTTTCAGACCTCAGTGAAGCAAAGACCACTGAGATCATGGAGAGTGACATCACCAGAGACCCAGGGCTTAGGAGGAGTGTAGGCTACTTGGATTCACAATCAGATGACCAGAACCCTTGCTGATCTTCTGGAAGTCACTACGGTGTCATTCTTAACCATTATGACTTCCATTGTCTCCTCCTATTCTGTCCCCAACTCCTTTCTTCTCCAGAAGACTCCTGATCTCCAACCACACAACTCAGCCCTTGGGTTGTTGGGAAGGGCTGTCACTTCCTGCCTGGACTCCTGACTGGGGAGCTCAGAGCTGCAGGTTGCACTTTCTCAGCAACTGCTCTAATATACCCTCTGACTATTTCCTCCATACACATTTTTTTATTGTTGTTATTTTCATTTTTAATTTTTGTATTTATTCATTTATTTCTGAGATAAGATCTCCTGACGGTGTAAAGCTTAGCTGACCTGGAACTCTCTATGGAGAGTAAGCTGGCCTGGAACCTGCTTGCTCCTGCTTCCCACAAGCCGGCATGACAGCATGCACCATCATGCCTGTTTCCATACGTGTTCTGTGGATCCTATCAGGGTTCCCTTGTGCCTTCCAACATTCTCATGGTTGCATGCACACAAATGTCCTTCCTTTACTTCTTCTTGCCAGTGGAGAGTGCAGTCTTGCCAAAGGTAGGCTTTGGAACCAAACACTGTTTAGTATTAAGACCTCAGGAAGGTTCACTCTGTGAACACTTTCACCATGTCAACCCACCCTCTGTTAGACAATAAGAGCCTCCCTCGGACACTCCAATTCCAAGGATACAGACAGTGCCTCAGACTACTTCCCTTGTCCTGTCCATTCAGTCACACCCCCCCCCCTCCATGTCCTTCCTGCCTCCCTGAGAAGACTGCACCTCCTCTCAACAAGCCCTTGATCACCAGCAGGTAGTCCTGCTAGACTCCTCATGGGTTCCATCTGCTTTGGTAAATAACAGTCCTGGCACCTCAGGGCCAGATCTTGGTTTCTTGATCCTTTCTTCATGCTGCACCTGCCTTCTTTCTCAGTGTGACTTCGTCCCCTGTGCCCTCATCCTTTAGGAGTATTCTTCCTGTGTGGGTCTAATGCCTGCATTGCCTTCTGAGAGGTGGGCAGATGTAGTAGTTGGTTCGCGGGTCCCATGCCCCAGAGGTCCCGGATCCACAGACCTGTCGCCGGGACCGCTTATCTGCCCGCCACCCGGGTCCCCAGAAACGACTCAGACGCTTCTGTTTACTTCATGCTGTTTGGCCTATGGCTCAGGCACATTGCTAGCTAGCTGAACCCATTTCTATTAATCTGCGGGCCACGTGGCGGCCCATAGCTCACCCGTACTCCTTACATGCTGTTCCTTAGGCGGCTTCAGCTCAGTCGGCCTCTGACTCCGCCCCGCTTCCCATACCCATGCTCTGATTCTCCTCCCACTTCCTCTATGGTGCCCGCCATGACCCATAACAGCTACTTTATTTAAAGATACAGCACACACAAATGCATTCCCACATCAGGCAGATGTTTTCACCGCTGTGCTAATAATTCAAGTTATCTAATTTGCGTGGATCAACCAACTCTTTCCTCATGTCCATTTTTGAGGTCTCTCAACACGAGGAGATGTTCATATATACCTCTCTTAGCTCTCTTAATCTTCGTATATAACTGCACACACACACACACACACACTCAGACACACACACACACTCAGACACACACACACACACACACACACACACACACACACACACACACACCATGCTGGCTTCCCTTTCTACCTTCATGGCTTCCTGTGGTCCATGACTCTGTGAGCATGTCCCCCCCCCCTTCCCCTCCTCTGAGCTCCCCAGGAGGGTCATATAATGATTTCAAAGGCTGATTAATTTATTCTCACTTTCCCAGGATGGATTTGGTTGTTGCCCCTAACAGACCCAGAAAACTCTGTCACTTTCAAGTCATCCTTATACTCCCCATCAACACAGAGATGTCTGAGGCCAGACTGGGATTCCCCCTCTAAACCCACAGCCACACCTGGAGTCAGCTCTTTAACTTCTGCTGCCTTGCTCACTGCACAGATGCCTATGCTAACTCAAGAGTACAGAAGCCTCAACCTACTGCTTTGAATTGCTAAGGAAATGATATAAGGAACACCAGGGGAGTTCAGCATTTCATCCAGGCAGTGCTGGATTGCCTGTGCTGCAGGAAGCAGCAGTGTTGGTGCACAGGCAGAAAGAAGAGACCCATGTCCTGGTCAGGGCTGAGGTGACTAACTTCTGAGACACTGTCTGCTTCTTTCCCTGACTGTCTGCAAAGGTGGGTAAAGGCATCCACCTTTCTTCCACTTCAGCACTTACTCTTACAATCTGTGGAGCTGCTGAGCATGAAGTCACTGTGGTGACACCATCAGGTCACCTCTTATACAGGAACCTCCCTTTGGATTCCTTGGTGCTCAAGCTTCACTCCAAGGCACACAGGACAGCAGCATATGGGCCACAGCAGTCAGAGCAGCCGTGGGTTCACCTGGGCAACTGGGGTCATTAAGATCTGGAGTGGGATGAAGAAAGGTACCCAGGGGGCAGCCAGGATGGAGAGGGGTGAGGTCCTCCCTAGTGTCAACTCTGTCCTCAGTGTCTGAGGCTTTGTCTTCCTCTGGACAGCCACAGGCATCAGTGTCTCCTGGGCTCCTGCAATTGGAGGCTCTGCTGAGACTCAGCACCCTTCAGACTGCACTGGAACTAGCTGGGCTGTCCATGGCCTTTTGCTGGCTTGGTGGCTCTCTTGAAGCCCCGTAGGAGCAAAAGGTGCATGCAGGCCTGCCATGGGGGTCTCAGGAACAGTTCTCTTTTACCTGCTGAAATTGTGGGGAGCCAGGTTTGGAAAACTAGTGAGGGTGAACTCAGTAGAGGTTCTTACTGGAGCAGCAACCCAGGGTTCCCCAGGTCCATAGCAAACCAAATCCAGGATGTTGGGATGCATGTCCTCTGGTTTGGATATTAAGCCAGGGAATGGAAACTCTCTGTACCAGGCAGTTCTAGGTGATCCTGACCCTCTCTGGCTGTGAGGTGTTGGTTCAGTAAAATGTGGGACAAGTTGAAGCCACAGTGGCAGGTGGGGTTGTAGGGGAGTAGGTGGAGGCGGGGATGTGTACAACTGCCTTGAGAGCCCCTGCATCTGGTGCATGAGATGGCAGTTTAGGCACTGGGTGTAGGTGGTTCTGCCCAGCACACCAGACAACTTGAGATGGAGTTCTGGCTGATCTGTAGGTTGAGTGCCAGCCTAGGGTCACCTCCTGGCAGCTTCGAGGGTAGGTGTTGCCTTGGAGCAGCCCTGACATGCAGGAGTAGGAGACCTTGGTGATGAGTTCCCAGTAGCCAGGAAGAACAAGATCCCAGTGACTTTGAGGGTTTCCATCAGGTGCTGCAGCTGTTAGCCTGTCTGTGAGCAATTGCTGCATTGAGAAGACAAAACGCCCCGAGATGAGAATTCACAACAAAACTTGTCTGCTCCCATCCAGAAACATGAGGCTGTCTCCTTTCAGTTCAATCCCGGAATTCTGATCAAGTAACTCAAGTCCAAGGCTTCCAGAATACCTAGAGAGATCCCATCTCAAACAAAACAAAAGCAAACATATTACAAAAGCCTTTGCAATCCCAGGAAATATTGCAGAGGGCTCATACCTTGAGATCCTTAATTCCTAGAGAGAACTCAGACCCTGCCTTTCCTACCTCTGTTTCTCCTCATCCTCACAACAGCCACCACAACTCCAATGATGATCACAGCTTTAAGGACAACCAGGGCAACAATGACTGCCATGGTGTGGAATGTGGACGGAGGAGGCTCTGGGAATGGAAGGACAGGAAGGGAAGGTGGAGGTCATGACCCCAGCTCTCAGCCCCGACTCTGCTCAGGGTCTGCAGAAGGCTCCAGCTTTCCCTGACCCCAGCCCTGCATGTATGCTCTCCTTACCCCCTCTGAGGCTAAGGGGCTTAGGCAGCCCCTCATGGAACACATGGCACGTGTATTCCTGCTCCTCCCCAGGAGTCACCTCCAGAGATGCCCACTTCTGGAAGGTTCCATCCCCTGAAGGTCTGGTCTCCACCAGCTCCATGTCCTGAGTCAGCTCCTCCTCTCCCCTCTGCCAGATCAGGGTGATGTCTGCAGGGTAGAAGTCCAGGGCCCAGCACCTCAGGGTGACTTTCCCTTCAGGTGTGCGGTGACTCTTCACATGTGCCTTTGGGGGATCTGTGTAAAGATTTAGGAAATCTCACAATTAACAAGATAAACTAAAATCTACAAAGACAAAGTTAAATCAATGCTAATACTGCACCACGTGACTGTATAAACACTTCTGCCATCACACTAGTGACCTGCAGGTAGAGCTGGTCCCCTCATCACAGAACTGCACACATTCCTGGGGACTCAGGAGCTAAGGGGGAATCCACATGACCCATCATGTCCACATGGTCTCCTTATGTGATGTCACATGACCCAGCAGGTCTGCATGGTCTCCTTAGGTGATGTCACATGACCCAGCAGGTCCACATGGTCTCCTTATATGACGTTCTATAGATAAGGTAGGAAGTAAGAGAATGAAGGTATGGCAAATAGTCGATTTATGAATGTAATTAAATTCGTATCAAATAAGAGGAACGTGTATATGAAGGTGCCACCAACTACTGCTGCCATACTGAGCACAGCTGATGTGGGATGTCGTTCTGTGTGCTGTGAAGATCATTCGTTAATAAAGGGAGTGTTTGGGCCAATGGCAAAGCTTCTGATGTGGAGGTGGGAAATCCAAGCATAGAGAAATTGGAAAGAGGGCAGAGTTAAGGGAGACACTATATTTTATATATTTAATTTAATAAAATACATTTTTATACCTCATTTTTATAGATTTTATCTTTAAATAAAAGATCCCCATGAGCTTAGACTATTGGAGGATGAACATCCGAGCCCCCTGCTGTCCCTCAGCCCCTAGTGAGTTAGAGCTTCCTCAGGGACAGCATCCTCTGTCACTCAAGCCCTGGGGACAGGAAGAGCCCCAGGGAGAGCTGCATGGGCTCAGCAGACCCTGCAGGGACCCTGGGGACAAAGCCTTGTACCTTGTCCCCAGGACTGGGTGGGGACCCCTGTGCTCAGCCTGAGTGTAGGGGTCTCCACATTGTGCACACTGTGCTGATGGCTGTTTTCAATGACAAAATGCCCTGTGGTTGTGTGTTGTTAGGTTTTGTCCACAGTCCCTTAAAATGACTCACAAGCTGTATCAGTTCTATGCTGCTTGGCTTATGGCTCAGGCATGTTGTTACCTGGCTCTTGCATAGTAATTAGCCCACTTTTATTACTCTGTCTTGTCCTGTTACCCGTAAGTTATCTATTTTTTATATCTTACATGTTAGGCTGGATCAAGTGTCCCCTGACTCCGCCCTCCTCCTTATCTATGCTCAGATTTCCCACCTACTTGTAAGATGCCCTGGCATAGGTTGAAACAATTTCGTTATTTACCAATGACATTCACAGCATAGAGAAAGACATCCCACATTACTTCCCCTTTTCTGTCTAATCAAAGGAAGGTTTTAATTTTAACATAGTAAAATTATATATGACAACATAGTTGTTAAGTAAGAATTATAGTTATATTTTTATTTTTACTGCTAAGAGTAAAGAAAATATTTTATTTATTTCATTTTTGTGAGTTTAAAGTTTTATAATTAGCATATTTTTATGCTAACTTGGAAAATCATATTGATAATTATTTAATTTTTTATTATGTTAGCGACTGTAGAAGAATATAGTATTGAGTAAACAGAAAGTGTAAGTAACTTTTAAAATCTAGAAATGACAGAGATGACATTTGTTTGTCTGGTTAGTTATTTAAACTGTTTTGGTAACGTTGGGGTATTTATTTTTACTTCATAGGCTTAGAGTGTTTGGCATTTTTTTTATTGAAGTAGGAAATTTGAAGGACTGTTTTGTTCATTTTGGCATAGTTTGTTGGTTTTTTTGTGTTTTGAAGAGTATTAGTTTTATCTAGGCTTGTTTTGTTATTACTTTGGGGTCTTGTATGTTTAGTTTATATAGTATATTTTTAGGCAGTTGAGGTAAAAATAGTTTTTTGTTCAATGGCTAATTTTTGTCATAAAGAAAGTAAATTTTATATGGAGTGTTTTAATGTCTTTTTTTGAAGAGGATTTGTGTTGTCGGGAGATTTGTTCTATTGTTTAGAAAAGTTTAATATTTTATATTTAAAATATTATATCTTGTAGGATTTTGAAGTGTTAGATTTTACTTAACTGAAATATATTTTTGTATATTTAGAAAAACTTCATGTGATTATAAGTGTGGATTTTATAGATTGTTATTAATTTGTATTTTTAAATTATATATAACTTTAAATGAGTTATATAAATGTTATATTTTAGATAAGAATAGAAGTATACATAAGCTTAATTTAAATTTTTATTAATAAATTAAAATTAATATTTAAAATATTTTGAGATTAATAGATGTTTTTTGAATTAAAGTAGATTTAATAATTTGATTTTTAAATTATTTTATATTTTTAAGAAACAAATTGAATGTGAGTATTAGTTATCTATAATGAAAATAAATATTTATAAACAATATCTTGGGAATTTGGATATAATTTTTATTATTATTTTTTGTTGACTGTGGTATGTTAGCAATAATACGGGAGGATTTTGAGGCTGGATTATTTTAATTGGCAGTTTTGAAGTTGATGTGGCTATATTTTTTATTAAAGACTATTATAGGGTTTTTTAAAATTAAGTAAGTCGGGAAATAACTTACAGGTTTTTATTTTTTGTAGAAATTAAAGTATATTTTTTAAAATAGTATATTTTTAGACTTCAATTTTAAAGTTAAGATATTTTGAAAATATATATGTTTAATTTAGTATTTTTTATAATTATATATTTTGTAGTTAATTAATGGTTAAAAATGAAAAGAAAACAGTATAAACATAATTTAGATTTTTTTATGTGGCATATTATGTTTTTGTTATTTTATTTTATTAAGAATTTATTTTTTAGCTTATGGAGTTATATACTGTAATTTATTTTTATAGGCACCGGTCCTCAGATGTCAGGACTTGGTGTCCACAGACACCGGGATGGGCAGAGAACCCGGCCCGGGAGAGGTCATGCCTGACAGGGCTCCAGACTGAAGGAGCCACTGTTGGTCACCTAGGGATCTTCTCTCCCTCCCTCCAGAGACAGATCTGGAGCTGTGCAGGGAGAAGAATGAGCCTGGAGATGAGCGCAGTCCCCGGGAGGCTGGATCAACCCGGGGACACCGTGTCCCCAGGGACGGGGGCCTGCGCCCAGCCCAGGGCAGAGGGAGGAGATGCCCGCGGACCCTGTACCTGTGCGCAGCAGCCTTTCCTTCCCGTTCTCCAGGTGTCTGCAGAGCCACTGCACGCACGTGCCCTCCAGGTAGGCTCTGTATCCCTCTGCAACACCAGCCTGCTCCCACTCGCGCCGGGTGATCTGCGCCGCCGTGTCCGCCGCCGTCCACGACTTCAGGTCGTCGTTCAGGGCGATGTAATCGCGGCCGTCGTAGGCGTTTTGATAATACCCGCGGAGGAAGCGCAGGTCGGGCCCCACCTCACAGCGGGACATCCACTGGATGGTGTGAGAACCTGCGGGGACCTCAGGTCAGCCCCGCACACCCGCCTCAGCCCCGTCCACCCGCCCTCAGCCCCGCCCACCGGGGACATCTCAAAACCAAAAGGGAAACTGAGTCCGTCCCCCGCTCTCCTCCCGAACCTCGGACCCGGGACCCGGGCGACTCCGGTCAGTGTGTAGGGACGTGGAAGGTCGTGACGTCCGACCCGCGGTCACTCACCGCCCTCGCTCTGGTTGTAGTAGCCGAGCAGGGTCCTCAGGCTCACCCTGAAATTCTGCTCATTGCCCTTGGCGATCTGTGTCTCCCTCTCCCAATACTCCGGTCCCACCTTCTCCATCCACTGCGCCCGCGGCTCCATCCTAGGAGTCTCTGTGTCGCTGTCGTAGCGCACGAACTGCGTGTCGTCCACGTAGCCGACAGCGATGTACCGGGGCTCCCCGAGGCCAGGCCGGGACAAGGCGGTGTGGAAATACTGCATCCAGTGCGAGCCTGGGGACGGTGCGCGGTGAGACCCCGACCCTCCTCCCGGGGCCGCCCCCGCCCTCCCCGCAGACTCCGTTTCCCTCCCCGCACTCACCCGCGCGGGTCCGGGTCGGGACCAGGGCGGCTGCCAGCAGCAGGAGCAGCGTGCGCAGAGCCATCGCCCCCATCAGGGCCGGGTGTGTGAGTTCACGGGCTGTGTGGATTTTATAACCAGTGACCGCGGCGATGCTGATTGGTTGTCCAGGATCGCCTTACCCAATGGGAGTGAGATTCGCTAAGACGTCATCAGTGTCCGGGCAGAAGGACCTGATTCACAGGTTAGAAGTGAAACTGGGGAATCCCCCAGCCCAGGGCTTCCCCACCCGGAGCTGACCCTGGATTAGGACTTTGGGGACCCCGTGCCTAGGGACGGAGCACTGCTTGTCATAAAGTCCTCGTGTTCTGAGGCTGTCTGCACTAGAGGAGATCCCTACAGACAGATTCATTTCATTGTCTCCTCACCCTCCCTCTTTCTTCTCTCCAATGGCCAGAGGCTGAACTGGAGAAAAGTCACTTCCTGGATACAATGGCAGCAACAAGCAGGCTGGGATACAGAGGACAGAGCTTTCTCTTTAAAGCAGAGGCTCTGGCCCTGCCAGCACCACACAGACTCCCATAGAGAACAGGCTCCCGGGTTCACATGCACTGGGTAGTTTGCACTGCCAGGCCTGGTGCTCAGAACTCTCACCTGTAATAGAGACTTTGCCTCTTCGCTCAGGATCCTGTCTTCACAGCCTTGTGCTACACTCAGACTACACTGCTTCTTCCCAGATGATCCTCAGGCTCCAGGTGGTTGTGTTTCTCACAGATTTCATGGTCCCGAGATGGTGTGTGGAACTGAATCATTGTCTCAG
Source organism: Phyllotis vaccarum (assembly GCA_033318265.1). Lineage (NCBI taxonomy): Eukaryota > Metazoa > Chordata > Mammalia > Rodentia > Cricetidae > Phyllotis > Phyllotis vaccarum. The sequence continues at coordinate 102,933,728 of JARWLC010000010.1, forward strand.
CACAGTAGACCCCTTCTCCACCGGGAAGAGACACCATGGAGACCAAGTACAGCACAGCACTGAACCCTGTCTCACTCCATATTTCCCTGTGTCCACTCACTTCCATGGTCCAGTGATTTAGTGAATAAATGACAGTAATGAGCATCTGTAACCCAGTGTAAAGCAGAATAATGAGGATGGTGAGTAGAAGTTACAGAATCTGTGAACCTCCCTCTCTCTCTCTGACCTTGACTCTCACTTTAACTGAAGTAGAAAGTAAAGCAGAGGTGGGTGGGGCATCCTGCACAGAGTCACATACAATGCAGGGTGTCAAAAGCTTGTTGGGAGCTAATAGATAATTCCAGCTACCTCTCAATGTAGGTGTCCAGGGCAGCCCAGCACCCTTGACTCTGGAGCTCTGCACTAACACTCTCTTCCTTTGTATGTGGTTTTGCTGTGTGGACAGCCATCCTGTCAGCCATCTTGTCAGCCATCCTGTCAGCCTCCCTGTCAGCCATCCTGTCAGCCATCCTGTCAGCTATCCTGTCAGCTATCCTGTCAGCCATCCTGTCAGCCATCCTGTCAGCCATCCTGTCAGCCATCCTGTCAGCCATCCTGCTGTGAGCCAGGCTGTGTGGTTCTTTATTTAAGGCTCCAATGAGGCTGGAGAGATGTCTCAGTGGTTAGAGAGAGCACTTGTTTCTCTTGCTGAGATCTGGGTTCAGTTCCCATCACTCACATGGTGCTTCACAACCAAGTCTAACTCCAGTTTCAGATGATATAATGCCTGGCACAGCTACATACTCATAACATGAAACAAACACACTCAAGGAAAATAAAACTTCAAAAAAGATATTTAAAGAAAGGTGTCATGGAAAATTCACTAACAATATATCATATGAAGGATTAATATTTATTGAGGGGTATATGAACATGATACAAATTGAACCTTAAGACAATTCTTGGAGAAGGGAACTGTCCAATGTAGGGCTGTTGATCCACTGTATATTCTCTCTCTCTCTCTCTCTCTCTCTCTCTCTCTCTCTCTCTCTCTCTCTCTCTCTCTCTCTATCTCTCTCTCTCTCTCCATCTCTCCCTCACATCTGATCTCTGTCCTTGTCTCTCTCTCTCTCTCCCTCTCCCTCTCTCTCCCTTCTCCTTTCCCTGTCCCCCTTCCTCTCTCTCTCTATCCCTTTTCCTCCCCCCCTCTGCCTCCCTCCTCTCCCTCTCCCCCTCCCTCTATTCCTCCCTCCCTCTCTCTATCTCTCCCCCTCCCTCCTTCTCTCTATAGCTCCTCCTCCCTCTCTCCCTTCCCTCCCTCCCCCCCTTCAGGATTTCTCTGTATTGCTCTGGCTGTCCTAGAATTCTCTCTGTAGCTCATGCTGCCTCAGGTCAGAGATCCATCTGCAGTTGCCTCCTGAATGATGGATTAAAATGAATGACACCTTGACCCAGGTCCTGTCATCTTGACTACAGCATTCAGGAAGACCTGGGTTGAACCTTCATGGCATCCCTTCTCAGCCTCTGTTCCCACGCTACAGCAATGCTGACCTAGAAGACCTAGGAAGCCACGGAAAGGATAACCCAGTGAGCCTGTCTTCCCACATCAGGGAGTTCACTCTGAGTTCTGTGTTAGACCTGCAGTTTGTCCTCCAAGTTCATTCCCAGCACACAGCATACAGATGTGCCTCACATAGACCTCAGGAGGCTTCTGCTCATACTGAAACCCTCACAGAACAGCAGCCTGTTGGAGTCCTTGCCAAAGGGGTCCTGAAATGTGGTGGCAGGAGTGACTCACAGGTCACAATTGTCCCCAGAGCCTGTACATTCATTCTTTTACAATATATTGCGAGTGAATTTAATACAATCAATCTGGCTTTGACATAGGCCAAAACAGTTCCTTTATGCTCAATGGTAATTCACAGTGTATAGAGAGACATCCCACATCACAGGGGTGCCTTGAAAGCAGGATGTGAGACCTACGGTGTCCATTTCCCTCAATGCCTGAGTTCCTGGTGGAGCTAGGAAACCATTCATATAATTTTTGTTCCATGAACCTTATGCATATGTAAAGAATATGAATTGCTATGAGACAAGCTATTGTACACTGTAGAGATGTGTCACTTGTATTGGTTTAATAAAACACCAGTTGTCCAGTAGCCATAGAGACAGTAGACAGGCAACTAGACCAGAAGAATTCTGAGAAAAGAAAAGGCAGAGACACAGTCACCACATTTCAAAGAAATGGATTGTGGAGGTCTCTCTTTGTTTAGAATGTTGCTTATGAGTTGTATCAGATAATGGTCTGAAAAATGCTAGACAAAAAGATTAGATTCAGGGTTTTTGTTTTGAAAAGGAAAAAGGAGAAATGCTGTGAGATAATGCTCTTGTACACTATAAAGATATGTCACTGTTATTGGTTTAATAAAATGCTGATTGGCCAGTAACTAGGAAGGAAGTACAGGCAGAGTTTAGTGGAATTCAGGTGTTAGCTGGCAAGGCTGGGATGCCTGTCTCCGGAGTTCTGGGAGCCTGATCAGGGTATGGCCAGATCCATTGAAGAAGCTGCTTGAGTTGCCCCTGTTTTGTTCCTGTGTTCTTGGAGAGCAGAGCAGCAGCCCTTGCGTTGGACTGTTCCTATCTCCAACCATTGTCTTAAGGTTCAGTTTGTATCAATGAGTGTTAATATACCCCTTGATAAATATGAATCCTTTTTATGGGATATTGCAAGTGAGAATTACTGCAATTGCTCGTGACCACATAGGGTCTGTGATAGCCAGGATACTTGCGATGGGCCAGGAACCAAGGGCTTACAGGCCCACATACCTTTGAGTGGACCTGCTTGGAGCTGTGCTCTTGGCTGACAAGCAGAGAGTGTTCTGTAAGTCTGTTCTCAGCTAAGGCTGAAACGCTGCAGGGCACTTTTCCCCAAAAACAAAGTCTCCATCTCTCCAGTTTGTAATGGGGGCTTTTAGTCCTTTTTTGAGTCACAGCGGGGCATACTTCACCACCTGGGCTCTTGAAGAGAATTGAGTAGGCCAAGCCATTGCCAATGTTAGGGTGAGGAATCAAGGCATTACTTGCTTTAACTGTGGTAAACCAGGCCATATAAAAAGGAATTGTACACAAGGTGCTTCTGGAAATAACGTCCATCTGTGGAATGATTCAAACAGAAGCACATCGCCTTCTGGGTTATGCAGAAGGTATGGCAAAGGCCAACATTGGACCAACAAATGCAGATCTACCAGGGATAAAGAAGGCAAACCTCTACCATCAGAAATGCCTATACATCTACCTCTCAAAAAAAAAAGAAAAGAAAAGAAAAGAAAGAAATGTGGTCCTGGTTTGATTATAAACAAATAAACGAAGCTGACTTTGGAGTTGGAGTGACTTTCTCCCTCTCTAAACCCAAGCACATTGGTAAAGAAAATTTGAGAGATTCTGTCTTATATCAGAAAAGCCACTTGGTGTGGGACAGAAGACAGCTAGAATATATAGGGACCATTATTATTGTAATGTTATCTTAATTCTATTTCTCTGTGTATTTTCTCCTTTCTAACCCACAAATCCTCTCTGCATACGACCTTCTCCTGAAGATGTGAAGGATGTAAAAATCTTGATTTAGTATAAATAATGCTTACGTTTTCTACTGTGAACAACAATTTCTCCTCATCAATTTCCAAAGCATCTGGAATGAAAATGGGTCCCCCACTGCAATGATTCTTTCTGGTGTAAAAAAGGAGAGAGAGAAAGGGAGAGACAGAGAAAGAAAGAACCTGGTGAACCTCACTCAATGGTTGCTTTTGGAATACAGACTATTCAGACGGTTTCAAGATGCTCTTTATAATTATCCACATGTCATGTCTTTAACAAGAATTCCAGATGGCCTTATTCAGTACTCTGAGAATAGATGTTTATAGTCAATCCATTAGGATCTAACCATTGTCTTAGTTCTTACAGGATCCCACAGAGATGCCGCTGCTTACAGGCCAGCAGGAAGCAACCTTATGAAAAAACTATGCCCCTCTCCCAATAAGTTTTGTCCTCTGAGAGTTATGGATAATTATCATTCTGACAGAGTAGTTATAAGTTAAAATTGGGTTGAGGGTAGAACAGTAATGTAGACTCAGGGATCTCTTTTAAAGAAGAGAAAGGGGCATAGATAGGATAGATGTAGGTTTATTATTGTATCTACCTGTACACAATGATTACACAAAAATGACAATTTGCACTGGTATAGATGCTTGTATTTTGATACAAATGTGAAATAATTTTATATGTTTGATTGAGATAATTTGTATATGGATACTAATTTAAATCTCAAATTTATGTATATGTCTAAGGTAATTTGTATATTGATACAAAATTGAATCTGTAATTGCCATACTTTGCACATTGCTTCTACCTCTCTTTAATATATTTTCCATACTGATACATATTAAGAATATTATTGTCTTTCCATTATGAAATTTCTACTCATTAATTATATGAGGCATAACATATCATTATATTAGTCATAATATACACACAAGATGTTTTATATACCTCTGTTTAGATAATTTCTATATGGTATATATTTAGGATGCTGTTATCATCTTGCACAGTACATGTACCTCAGGCTAACATTTGTATGATAGTCATACTGGAAGTCAGCTTTCAGATTGTACACCCACTTATAGATGGCCTCATTTTACAATGTAAGATTCAGTCCTTAGGATGATAAAAACTGCAGGTCAACATTACTTAGGTTTGCAATGTAACAGTCATGTTGTGTAGGTTTCCCAGATACATGCTAGAGTATAACAGATAGACACGAGTCTTCAACCACTTCATAGACCTGTAGAATATAGCATTTTATGTTTTGTTGCTCAGAATTCTGCCGTGAGAGACGTGACGACTCCTGGTGTCACTGTTCCTTTCACGCGATAGTGTTGAGCATCAAGGACTCTCCTTATGGCATCTGTCCTCTTGGCATAAAATGGTCCATTGGACAAAGAACTGCCCTTACTTTGACTGTTGACAGTACACACACTGTCCGATCTAGATGAGCAGGTTGAAGGATAGAGATGCCCAAAAAGCCTGACAGGATAAGACGGGTTCTCCAAAAATGCCCTGCTTCTGAAAAGATCTGTCAGATATTCTAAGCTTGTATTCAAAATGATGGATGCTCCAATGACACAGAAAAACCACGGGTGACTGTCCAGGTAGCTGAATGTCACTGTCCTCTCCTAAATCTTGGAAGCTACTCTCTTGTGCTTCCAACCTTCAGGTAATATATTTTCCTTTTCAGATCTTTGATGGGGTTGAAGGCCAGACAGTTAAGGTTACTATCATCTCATCCCTTACCAAACAACATTCAGGTGTTGAATTTTTACTATTCAAGATAAACAGCTTTGAAGTAATTTATATACCTCACAATTGACCAATACTCTAGACATGTAGGATGTACCTCATATTTGTTAGTTTTAGTTCTGGTTTGACCCTGCTTGTGTTTTGCCTTTTCCTCCCCCAGACATTACCTTATAATGGTTCCTATTGTATATAGTCTTAGTTTAGAACTTTCTTAGTTAGACAAAAGGGGGAGATGCGGGGAAATTTAGGTGTTAGCTGTCAAGGCTGGGAAGCCTGTCTCTGGAGTTCTGGAAGCTGGAATGAGGAGTGAACAGACCTGTTGAAGAAGCTGCTGGGACCCTGAGCTGCCCCTGCTTTGTTCCTCTGTTCTTGAAGAGCAGAGCAGCAGCCCCAGAATGAGACCATCCTATCTCCAAGAATTGTCTTAAGGTTCAGTCTGTATCAATGAGTGTTCATATACCCCTGAATACATATTAAACTTTTTATGGTATATTGCAAGTGAGTATTACTGAAATAGCAGACCAACCAGACTAGGAAGCAAGGTGAGAATGCAGGACTGAGCAAAGGTACCAACCACATGGCTACATATAGATAAAAATTAAGGGTTAAATTAAGGGTGAGAGCTAGTTAGAAATAAACTTGATCTACTGCATGAGCAATTATAAGTAATATTAAGCCTCTGAGTCATCTATTTGGAAAGTGATTAATGGGTATTTGAAAGTTTCTGGCAGGACAGAAACTTCTGACTACACGGAATAAGTTGTAAGTGTTAGTTTATGTGACAGTCCACGTCTTCCCAATCACTTCTCACATCTCAGTCATCCCTGTCTCCATGTTTTGACACAGACACTCTGTGTCTCCAGTGTTTGAACACAGCCTGTTGAAGCAGCACTCACCAGCTTCTCTGTCCTACAGCAGCAGGAAGATGTGCAGAAAGCAGGTTAGTGTCCTAGATTGTCCTTCTCCCCAGGTGACCTATGACACCAGCCTCTCATCTTTGATTTGTTTCTCCAATCCCAAGGCTTGGAGGTTTCTCCTGTGTGCAGCTGCATCCCTTAGCCTGGGCAGACACTCCCAGGTGGGTGGGTGCAGTGTCCAAGGAGGTCAGAAGAGGGTGTCAGTGCCTAGAGTTGGAGTTCTTGGCAGATGTTATCCACACCTCACACACAGACATAGGGCCAGGATAACAGCAATCATTCACTGGAGGAACAGCAAAGGCTCTCTCCTGGAAGCCATTTTCTAACTTCTTGATGATATTTTAAAATGCCATTTAGCCTTCATGTACTGGACACCAACAACTGACAGCTGAGGTGATGAGAGGGTGGTAACAAGCTGAGACAGTGACATGACTTTCACCTGGGTGGCTGTCGTGAAATAGACTTGAGCTTTAAAAACTTCAAAGTCCACTCTCAGTAACATATTTTCTCCGACAAGCCACACCCTCTAACCTCTCTCAAGGAGAACCACTCCCTAATGACCAAGATGCAAACCTAGGAGCCTAAGAGGGTCCTATTTCAACCACAGAGAATAATAAATGTAACAGGAGACCTTGCAGAGCATTGTATCTGGCTTGGATTCTGAAGTGTTAGCACCTGGGCTTTGATAAGCCTTTTGTGATGCTTCCTATTTTTACTGTTGCCTTTTGTTATGTTAATTTTGTCACTGTTAACTTTTGTTACTCTTACCTTGTGTTCCAAGTGTTTGACTTTTATCTGAGTTTTTACTGAAGGGTTCAAGGCCTTTGCAAAGCTTAATTCTGAGAGAATGTGGAATCCAAGAGGTCTCATGACTGAGCCTTGCTTGGGCTTTTGGTTCCTTTAAACAACTCTAGATAAGAGGTTCTAGTGTGTGAAATTTGACTTGCTAAGAGTTGTAAATTATGGATAATAATAATAATAATGGCCTTTTGTGAAGCAGAAATTGGTTCCCCTGCTGCTAAACCTAAAGGCATCCTGGAGTGACCCTAATTCTTCCATGGATCTGTACAAATCAGAACACCAACAAAAAAAACAAAAACAAAAACAAAAACAAAAACAAAAACAAACCCTCTTTTTTGCCTGTAATAATTAGACTTTCACCAGTGCAAAGGAAACAAAATTCTCAAGACCCAAGATGTAAATGTATTTAGCTAATAACTCAAGACACAAATATTTGAAATTATAATGTGTAATGATCCAATTCTATGTGAATGCTTTTTGAAGTTGATAAATATTCAATTGTAGATATTCCTTAATATCTGAAAATTCAAAGCCAAGTCACTGAAGACAGAGGCTCCTAAAGTCCTTATCCATTATCCTTCTTTGATAAAGAGCAGTGTTTGGGTTCAATGGCCTTCTCCAGCTGTGTCCTTGTCTAACAATGGGATCCTATCCTGTGTGGAGACTGCAAAGTGCTCTTTAGTTTCAGACCCTAGAAGTTCATTATCTCCTTCCACAGATGCTGTGTCTCCAAACAGTTCCTGGGTAAACTAGAGTTTAGATAAAAACAGAAGTTGTACAAAATACCTGACTCATGCCATCAGTAGCAGGGTGATCAGCAAGGCCATGCACACAGCAGGATTGTGGTGTCTTACAGCCAGGACAGAGGTCTATTAGGTACTTCAGCAGCACAATGGCCATCACATGCAGACTCACAGACTACTCTAGCCAGGACTTCAAAAAACCCGTGCACTTTCCCAGGGTGTGTGAGTTCCATGGGCTGCCTGTGCTTTATAACTGGTGACCACGGCGATGCTGATTGGTTCTCCAGGATCGCGCCACCCAATGGGAGTGAGAAGCGCTAACATGTAGGGGCAGAAGGACCTGACACAGGTTAGAACCTGACACAGGACTAGGGCTTTGGGGACCCCGTGCCTAGGGATGGAGCACTGCTTGTCATGGTGTCTCTGAGCTGCCTGAAGCCAAGTGTCTCCTTAGGTTAGTCAGGATGAAATCCAAGAGCACGGCATTTCCAGGTAAGATACACAAAGCACTTAGAATGGAAGGCTGAAGGAAACAGGTTCTGTCAGAGTTCTGGTTAGGGTCCAGCGTGCCATGGACACCTGCATTGGGAGGTGGCTGGAGTTTTTTCAGCTCTGCTCAAACACTTTTGACACTGTGTCATGCCACTCTCTGCAGGGATCCTTAACCTCTACTTTCACGTTCTACTTCAGTTACGTGTGGCTGGGATTTGAAGATATCGGGTCAAAATTCACAAAACTACTCAAATTTTTAAGTTGATTTTTCCCACACTACTACACAGAGATGAAACTTTAAATCCCCAATGTGTACCTCTGCCACGAGAGTCGCCCTCTGTTCAGACATCACACAAGCTTGAGAAACTGAAAAGCCAATTCAGCTGTCAGATCTAGGGTCCCACACCATTATGACATTTATCTTTTGGTCTCCAGCACCTCATAAAGTATGAATGAAGGTCAGAGAGGGCCACAGGTTAAGTTTCTTCAAAATTATCATCATTATTCTGCTTTACACTGAGTTACAGATCCTCATCACTGTCATTTATTCACTAAAGCAACTGGACCATGGAAGTGAGTGGACACAGGGAAATATGGAGTGAGACAGGGTTCAGTGCTGTGCTGTATTTGGTCTCCATGGTGTCTCTTCCCGGTGGAGAAGGGGTCTACTGTGCTGAGACAATGATTCAGTTACACACACACAATCTTGGGAACATGGAATCTCTGAGAAATCTGTGAGAATCACTGTAGTAAGGGAGGTTTCTGGCCCGGATTTTGGGCCTAGCCTCAAGGTTGGGATCCACAGATCCATAGTCCCACAGTCCCACAGAGACACACAGACCCACAGACCCGCAGAGACACACAGAGGCTTACATTAATTTTAGGCTGATCCACCTAAGGCCCAGGCATATAACTTGTTAACTCTTTACCCATGAACTAACCCATGATTCTTATCCTGTTCTGCCATGGAGCTTGTTACCTTTCTCAGAGCAGTATAGTTGTCCTCTGCATCTTCTGGCTTGTCAGGCAACTCTGGAGTCTCTGTGGCATTTCTGCTCTGTTCTTCCTGTTCCCAGAGTTTTCTTAGTCTGGTGGCCCCACCCACAAATCCTGCCTGCCTTTGGTCAATCAGCGTGCTTTTTATTAAACTTAATAGGTGGGACAATTATTTACAATGTAACATCATAAATCCACTACAAAACACAACCACCTGGAGCCACAGATGATCACCTGGGAAGAAACAGTGTAGTCTGAATGTAAGCATAAGGCTGGGAAGTCAGGATCCTGAGTGAAGAGGCAAAAATCATTTAATGATGCAAAGATGTGGCTGAGTAAATAAAATTCACTTGTGTTCTGGAGGCTGAGCCGGAAGTTAGCTGACAGGAAGCAAAATGAAGGAGCCATGGCCTGAAAAGGTTTTGAATGGGGCAAGAAGCACAGGGTTTTTGGAGCAAGGGGAGGTGAGCGACTTGGTACTCAGCCTCTGTGAGGAGCAGAGTCCCACCTTAACCTTTTAATTTGAGTTCTACAGAGGGACAGAAATTTAGTTAAGTTTCTTTGTAGCTTTGAGAGAGTCCTTGCCTGTCTTTCTGTGGCTTTTGGGACTTTTTGTAGTCTAAGAGCTGTTGGTAGAGGCAGAATTACAGTTTCTGATTTGGACAGAGTGGCTTAAAAGACAGCAAAAAAAATTTTTTTAAAGGACAACAATTGTCAACAAACGGGTAGTACAACCAACCACATGGAAGGAGGGGCTAAGCCAGCTGGATCTGCTACATTTGACCTCTGGAGCTTTCCAATGCTGGCTGGCTTTGCTATCTGCCTTCTAGAGTTATTCATCTGCTGTCTCTTGTCAGTAGAAGTAAACAAATTGGTGAGAGACTTGGAAAATCATTTAGGAGAGTAAGAGAGAATTAAATAATATTGAAAAGAAATTAAGAATGTTAAGAATGGGGAACATGACAATACAGGGCGGTAGGGCTGCTCTTTATACACCTACTGTAGAAGGGCTTGAAGTTAAAATCAGAATATGGGTAGATTAATGATTTAAGTGAACACTGATGTAATACTGATAATACAGTTAATATTTTATCAATAATAGCCTTGGTGGTTATTTGTGCTAAAAATGTCAAATGGAATAATCAGATGCAGGTTTTGGAAAGATACACTAATTTAAAAAAACCCAAAATACTCAGATACAGAGGAATTTAGAGCAGAGTTTTCCATGTCATTGCCCTGTGAAACTGGAGGGGAACAGCCTAAGATTATTAGAACACCAACTTTAATATATAAAGTTACTGTTCAACAATAACCACCAGATAATATGCATCCCCAAAGTTGCGAAGAAGTTCACTGAAATCCTGTAGATATGTTAGACTTAAAGAGATTTAATAAAGCAGTAGCTTCATATGGTAGGCATTCACCCTTCGCAAAACATATATTAAACTCAGGGGTAAATAAGAACAGAATTATTCTACAAGGCTGGAAGGATTTAGTTTCAGCAGTGTTAGAAGCTGATCCTCAATTACAGTGGAAAACTCAGTGGAGAGAGGAAGCCAGAGTCCTGGAACAATGAGGCGGGGCTAGAGGTTGAGATTTTCTCAAGACAAAATTCTTGGTGAAGGTCAGTATGCTAATTTGGAAAGATGGTGTATGTAGGATAATACACCCTGATTCTATGGCTTATATCAGCTTTGGCTGCTAGGAAAAGGATTTAAGAATTGGAAAAGACTGAATCGTCTACTAAAATTAAATAGGGCCTGAAAATTTCACTGAACTTTTACACAGATTAACATCAGTTGTAAATTGAATGATATCTGTTTCCAAAACTACACAAATATTAATTAAATCTTTGACTTTTAAAAATACGAATGCAGAGTGTAAAAGTGTGATTAGGTCTTTAAGGGCAATGTCAGCGTCCATAGAAGAATGAATCAGAAATACAGCTGATATTTGTCCCCATCATCTAGTGATGATCCTTGGGTATGAGCACTGCACTGCTTTCTAAAAATACAAAGAAAGTATTAAATGTTAAGTGTTTTAATTGTGATAGACTAGTCATCTGAAAAGGAAATATAGGCAAATTGCTCCTAGAAACAATGTTTATTATAGAAATAATTCTAACAGAAGCCCTCAGCCTTTCGAAGTGTGCAGAAGGTGTGGTAAAGGCTAGCATTAGGTTAATGAATACAGATCAACAAGAGACAGAAAGGTAACCCTTTGCCATCAGGAGACACCCTGAAGAGCCTTTCACAAGCTCCAATGTGAAATACCAGCATTGGGGAAAACCCTTCTCAAATTAGTAAACGATATAACACCTGTTGTTAAAAATCATTGTGTTGTGTATGCCAGAACAACTTTAGAAATAAAAATTTTAGGAGAAACCATAAAGCAAATATTTTATCCAATTTCTACAAATGATCAAAAGTCAAAGTTACAAGTAAATGGCATAGACCTTGACGGTTTTGTAGACACAGGTGCAGATGTAGTAATAATTGCACCAAATCATGGCATCTAGGTTGGCCTCATGGGGAAGTCAATGTTCAGCTTTTAGGAATTGGTAATTTGCTTCAAGTAAGACAAAGTGCAAGATGGTTGGATGTATAGGACCAGAAGGACAAATAAATAAATTGAAACCATATGTGGCTAACATAATAATGAATTTATAGGGGTGTGATTTATTGCAGCAATAGAAAACAGAATATTTCAGAATTTCAGGAACAAACTATAAGGAATGCTTATGAGAGAAATATCAAGAGATACTAAAAAGGACAGTCACAGACCATTTCAGCTGTACCTAAGCAAGACCAAAAACTGTTGGTATTTCAAAGGTACCATCAGCCTTACCTTTAAAATGCTTGACTGACAACATATTTGGGTAGAATAATGGCCTTTGATATCAGAAAAATTACAGGCCTTAGAACAGCTTGTAAAGGAGCAGTTAAATCTCAACATAATGAAGAATCAACAAATCCTTGGAATTCTCCTATGTTTGCTATGAAAAAGAAATCTGGAAAATGGAGAGTGGTAACAGATCTAAAAGCCATAAATAAAGTGATTCAGTCAATGAGCTCTTTACAGTCTGGAATTCCCTTACTTCCTTTACTACCTAAGGGATGGCCTATTATGGTGATTGATTTAGAAGACTGCTTTTATAGCTACCTTTATAACACTTGATAGAGAAAAATTTGCCTTCATGGTTCCAATAATAATTTATTATGATATTATATCAATTATATAATATATTATGATAATTATAATAATTCTTATCGTGTTAAGAGATGTCAGTGGAAGATTCTCCCACAAAGGATGTTGAACAATGTCAATATTTATATGCCAGCCATTGGAATTGATTCATGTACAGTTTTCTTAATCTATAACTTACCATTACATGGATGATATCTTATTAGCTGAATCAAATGTAGATACCTTAGAAAAAATGTTTGAAGAAGAAAACTTTGCCTTCCTGGGGATTACAAATTGCTTCTGAAAAGGGAGATTCTATTAATTACTTAGGATATAAAATAGGTTTACAAAGAATTCAACCCCAAATCAGAAGATATCAATTGGAGACTCTTAATGACTTTCAAAATTGCTGCGAGACGTAACCTATCCACAGCCAAGTATTGGAGTAACAGCTCAAGAACTGAGTGCTGTGTTTCAAACCTTAGAAGGTGACAAGGACTTAAATAATTCAAAAGAGTTATCAGCTGAAGCAGAGATTTGGCTGTGATGGAAAAGAAATTTTACAGGAGGCACACATGGATCATTTGGATCCAGAATTGATTGCATTCTTGTTATTTTTACCCTTTAAGCATTCTCCCACAAGGATTTTAATGCAGAGGGAAGATACTATTGTAAAATAATTTTTTAAAACTGCACAGAGCAAAACAGAAAAAACATGTGGAAACGGTTTCTGAGTTTATTCTAAAAGGAAATTAAGGCTTTATCAATTGACAGGAATGGTCCCAGCAGAAATTGTAGTTCCTTTTAGTAATGCTGAAATTGTTGCACTATGGGCAGAATTTGAAAATTGGCAAAGAGCTTGCAGTAATTTTGGGGGAGATAAAAGTACAAATATTGAAAAAGTAAAACATTTCAGTTTATAAAAAAGACTAATTGGATTATCCCTCATATAGTAAAAGTCACCCCATTTTCTGTAACCTCTACATTCTATGCTGATGCAAATAGATCAGAAAAGGCAGGTGATAAGTCAGGGAAAATAAGTAAAGTGGTTCAAAGTTCTTATGATTCACCTTAGAAATCAGAATTATGTACTATTCTCATAGTGTTATTAGATTTTTCAGACCCTTTTAATATAGTTAGTAATTCTCAGTATGAAGAAAAAGTTGTCTTACAGATTGAAATTGCTGAATGTGTTCCTGATAAGTCAGAATTAACTTTGGAAACAGTCAGGATTAGGAATCATTCCTTATATATAATACACATCCAATCCCATATGGGTCTAGCAGACCCTCTAGCACAAGGTGATGATGAAACTGATCAACTATTTATAGGAAAAGAGCTGGAAGCCTCAAGAAGTTTATTAAAAACACCATGTCAATATTAATGATTTAAAAAAAGGATTTTTACATCACTTGGCAAAAAAAAAAACAAGGAAATTATAAGAAAGTGTCATGCTTGCTCCTTGTATAACCAAACTCCACTATCTGCAAGAAGTAACCCCAGGAGTGCTCCAAAATTGAAATTTGCCAAATGCATGTGTTTCATTTTGCAGAATATGGTAAATTAAAATACCATAGATTCATATTTACAATTTCAGTGGGTAACTGTGGGGATATGTTTCAGATTTAATAAAAACCAGTCTGAGATATCAGAGACATCTACCCACAGTCAGTCTAGGAGGATCAGACAGTGGTAACTCACACCTTTAATCCCAGCACAGAGAATATCTGGAAGTGGTGACCTTTACCCTTAATGCCAGCAGATCTGAGTTTGAGGCCAGTTTAGTTTACAGAAGGAGTTCCAGGCTCCCAGGCAGGCAGGCAGTAGTGGTGCCACACCTTTAATCTTAACCTGGATGTGAAACAACTGAGTGAAGAGGGTATTTAAGGCAGGCATAGAAAGTCAGAGCAGGCAGAAGAAGCCCTGAGGAGCAAGTCTAAGGAAGCTGGAAGACAGCTGGGTGAGATCTGACTGTGGTGTTTCCTCTCTTTGATATCTCTCTTTCCCTGAGATCGGGCTCAGGGTTTCCTTTATTCGTGAAACAGGCAACTGCTCTGAATTTTGGAAAGGCTGGTTATGTAATTAAGCATCTGTTAGAAGTTACAGCCATAATGGGGATACCTGTACAAGTTAAGATCAACAATGTTCCAGCATATCTGTCTACTAAAATAAAACAGAGTTTTTGCATATTATAACATAAAGCAAAATACCACACAACCCTACAGGACAAGCAAGGTATAATAGAACTTTAAAAGAAATGATTAATAAGCAGAATGGAATAACAAAAGATCCCAAGAGATAGATTGCATGTGCCTTATAAGCTTTAAATTTTCTAAACGCCAATGAGAAAGGAACAACAGCTGAAGAGAGGCACTGGACAGTAGGAAAAACTACTGAATAAAAGCAGCCTGTGTACTTTAAAGATGTGCTGACTTCACAATAGAAACTAGGATATGTGCCTCATTGGGGGAGGGGTTCTGCTTCTTTCCTACAACAGAAAAGCTATAAATACCATCAGAATTAATAAAGATTCAATTCAAACAGGAGAGACCGTTTGATCAGGAAAACTGATAGTTTATCAACCAAGATGGCAATTTGTCAAAAGACAAACTCACCAAATTAGGGTCAGGGCAGGGTTTTGTTTCTATCTTTACAGGAAAATGAAAATATCCCTCTTTGGACAGATAGACATCTAAAGAAGAAGGAAGAACTATCTAGAAAAAATATTAACAAGAAAAGTGAGTCTGGTATGCTAGTTATATTGCTTTCTTCAGGGTAAAATCTCTTTACCTCTCAAAATATTTGTTGTCCTGACTCACCTATAAACCAAAGCTGGCTTTGGAGTTGGAGTGTGGCTCTCTCCTTCTCTGAACCTAAGCATGTTGTTAAAAGAAAATTCAGAGTCTATTTTATATCAGAAGAGCCACGTGGACAGGAAAAAAACCCAAAATATAGGGACTACTGTTGTCACAAACACATTTTCCCTCAAGTTTTTAGAACTTTTCTTTGGCTATGTTATTATCATAAAATTTAAACTTTCCATTTTGGTATTAATAATGTTTAGGTTGTCCATAGTGAACAATACACTTTCCTAAAAGCAGTTTCTGAAGTTTCCAAAAGAATCATGGGCCCCCACAACAATAATTCTACCTGGATCACAATGTTTTCTCAGGAATTGGCCAAGATTTCATTTTTCTCAGGGTATCATCATCACCAGACAATAAGAAGTAATTTTGGGGATGATACCCATGTGGTAATATATTGTATATTCAATAAAAATAGCCCAAAATATCAGAGGACAGAGCCAAGCCAAGAAGCTCAGAGTGGTGACCCTGGCCTTCAATCCCATCAATATCTCTTTGTGTTCTAGGCCTTAAAGCAAGGTGGTGGTAGCTCACATCTCTAATCCTAACTCTAGAAATGTTAAATGAGGAAGTAAAATAGCTCAGTTGGAAAAGAAATATAAGGCAGGAGAAGGCAGGAGTTTTCCATTCTGCCTGTACACTCAGTCACCCTAAGAACTTATAGAGATACCATGCTCCACCTTAAGAGCTGGCTGGGTGAGAATGTGCTGTGATGCTCCCTGTCCCTCTGATATTCCAGCTTTGCCCCAATATGTGGCTCCAGGTTTTATTATACACTAAATAAACTTTGGTCAGTATCTGGCACCCAATGTGGTGCCCTGTAGTGGGATTCCAGTACACGTCTCTGACGTAAGGGCTTGGCCTCTTGGCCAGCACAGCATAGGATTCAACTATGACCTTCCAAGCGGTAGCCTTGAGGTGTGGCCTGGAACAGTTCTCTGCTTTCCCACAGCCTGGAAGGAAGACCTATTCCATCTGGATGAGTGGGTCATTCCACTTACCTGCCTTTAATTGTTGTAAGTTACTTTTGAACCCCTGTTAATCAACATTAACCCATCAATTGCCTGATTAGTACCTGGCTATATTTGTAGGCCAACTTTGCAAACCCCATGTCTGGCTGGCCCACATTGTTAGCTCCAATCCTATGGTGAGTTGGAGTACTTTTTCCTCCCATGAGACCTTAGAATAGGGCTGTCTTTGACCAGTTAAACCCATATTAGTTTTATCACAGGTTTGCTCCTGTGCCCTTTCAGAGAACCCAATGTGCCTGAACCTGAGATCAACCCTCGTGGTAAGTGGCAGCCACTTCACATATGCGTGCCAATTAGTTGTGCCGGCCCACCTGTCAGCTTGACCTCCAGTTCTAATGGTGGCCACTCATGTGCTCTGGTTGCCCATTCGGCAGCCTCCTGATCTGGGCATTGTGACACCAGACCTGTCCCGCGCCTTCTTTGCCCACAAACAAGACTCAGTACAACAGGATCCTTCTGCAGCAGGTTTATTGAAGCTTCACACACTAGGGCAAAGAACGGAAGACCCCAAGCCTCCCAGGCAGGCCGCTTTTATAGGCAACATTGTTTATCTCTGACGTGGGCCTTTCCCATTGGTCAGCACACCCTCACCCGATATAATGTATCTATCTGGGGGCCAGGCTTCTTGCTGGAAAATTACAAGGTGTCATGCGCAGTGACTTGTTTACTAAGGAGCTTCCTTAAACCGCTTAGTCATGGGCCTGATACAAGCGCCATCTTTAGGGTGCGGCTGGCTCCCTACATCTCCCCCTTTTCTTATATTTAAAAAGAGGGAGGCTATCCAGTGGATGGAAACAGAGGTTTGTCCTCCCAAAACTTCTGGGAACTATGTACAAAGGAGACATTCCTGATGCGTCCACCAGGTACACCTCCCGACCAGCCCGGCACCTTTGTGGGAGATGGGATTTGTGTGCCTTGCCCATATGCAGACAAACATGTTCCATGGATCCCCTCAAACTCTAAGGTGGAACCATTGCAGTGCTTAGCCTTACAATCCACATGGAAACTATAACAGGTATGCTCTAATGAGGTGCAATGGCAATTAAGCCTCTCAGTGCAAGAGCCATACCTATACAGTATACACAATCAACTCTGCTCAATTCCAGGCAATAGGCCAAAGCCTGCCCAAACTTCCTCACCAATCAGGGAGAGGCATACCTTCCGCAAGGTTAGGTGGCCACAATCAGTCAAGCTTAAAATTTTTGCTCATACAGAGCTGCCAGCCAAATCGTAGGGGATTGTCCATCTTCAATAGCCATTAAGGCTTGGGTCAAAATTGTCCTTTCTCTCTTTCTGGACGCTTGCATCTGGCAAATCAGCCAAAGACTGCCTCCGAATCCCACGACCATGAGGATCCCAAGGGTTCCCATGCCAGCCCATTCTTTCAGGTACGAGACGACTGAGGAAATCCATGTGGAAAGGCCCTCTGTTAAGGACAGGTCCAGACGGGTGGAATTAATCTGAACGATGGCAACGCGGAGCTCTCGTAGCGTCTGCTCAAACTCTGAAGACCAATTCTGTAAGATAAACTGAGAAAGGCTTTTCGACAAGTTAGCTGCCCTAGAAAATTTTTCATACTGAATGGAGGCAACACAAAGTCCAGGAAGCTTTTGTTCACATCCCAATTGGGCCATTTGCCATAAAATGTCTAATTGTTCTTGTACCAAATCAATACGCTGGTTAACCAGCATAAGTCCTCCTTGAATTTGGGTATTAGCGGATGCTTGCCTATCTAAGGCCATTGTTACCAAGGCTGATAAATTATTAATAGCCCGAGCAGTTTGCACAGTGTTGGAAAGGGTGAGGGCTGAAGCGGTTGCTGTGGCCCCTACAGCTGCGACCGCAACAATCCCAACAATTATAGCAGAAATGCCAAAATCACTTTTAGGTCGAAACAAACTCATGCTGCTAGGAGCCTCAACCGGCACAGGCACAAATCGTGGCATGCGAGTCACCATCGCAAAGGAATACTTCTGAGCATCCCAACAAAGGGTATAAAAGCAGGTGCTCTGGGCACACTCTAAAACATCTTTATCTATAGAAACATTACTTACAATCCAAATAAAGGGTGGCCATACACACACGGGGGCAGCCGATATTGCTTGTTCAAAGACAAGTTGCTCTATAAAAGGAGCGACGGAGTCAGGGTCTCCAAAGATCCTTCGTGCTGCCTCCGTCATGCGTGCCACAAAGTCTGCAAATGGTTCATTTAGTCCCTGGATAATCTTAGTAAGCTGATTGCTACCCTCTCCTTTTTTAGAGAGTGCTTTCCAAGCACGAATGGCCGTGGCTGAAATTTGAGGGTAAATCCCCCAAGGAAATTGGGTCTGCTGTGTAGCATACTGTCCTTGCCCAGTCAGCATCTCAAAGGTCCATTCCCTCTGTTCAGGGGTTATGGCCACAGCATTTACTCTAGCCTGTTCTTGAGCTATCTCATGCCATAGAGCCTTCCATTCTAGATACTGACCCATGCTTGACAGGGAAGCTTTAGCCACCGTCTGTCAGTCTGATGGAGTCAGGTTCCATAAGGCAAGCTGATCAAGTTGTGTAACAGTGAAGTTGGCATTTACACCAAACTTGCGGACAGATTCTGCAAGCTCTTTAATCTGACTAAATTTTATTGGGGCATAAACCCGATCATTATTTTGGCCCTCATATACCGGAAATGCTAAACTAAGTTGTTGCCTCGTGGCCTCCGGCAGGAAAGAAAAGTTCGTAGCACCCCTCACACCATAAGGAGGAGGAGCTGTAGGCGGAGGTCTGTGCATTCGTTGGCTTTCTGCCTTGTGCCTGTTCTTTCTGATTTGGTTACGAGGAGGATCATCAGGGTAGTATCTCTCTGCCTCATATTTGGCTGCCTCCTCTTCCAAATCAAATTCATCTCCTGGGTCTAGTGGGTCTTCCTCATCTACATGGCTGGATTTAGAGGAAGAAATGGAAGATTCTATTTCATCCCTGATCTCTAAATTAGCCAATTCTTTCCAGGGGAAGGTAAGTTTGGTCTCTTTCTTTCTTCTAACCTCTGAATTTTTCTCTGAATTTTTCTCTGAATTTTTCTCGAAACTTTTCTCCCCCATACCAGTACCGGGGCGTCCTTTTTCCTTTTTCTCCCCCATACCAGTACCGGGGGGTCCTTTTTCCTTTTTCTCCCCCATACCAGTACCGGGGCGTCCTTTTTCCTTATGTACAGTTTCCTTGGGGCGCGCTCCCAATCTCTCATCCCCCTCGGTTTCTGATAGGCTATCCTGAACCTCTCTCAACATTATCTGTCCCTCTATGACCACTGGCAAGCAGGACTCATCCTTTAAACAATTCTTGATCATCTTCCATATAGCTTTGGTGCCCATCCTTAAATCCGAGATCATTGACTGCGAAGTACCCATGATACCGTTAGCAGCGCGGCTTATCCGCGTCTGGCTTATCCGCAAAACGAAACCAAAGAGCGCTGCCGCTTACCTACGTCGGTCTTAGGCACTCAGCACCAAAATCAATGAAAAAGAAAGGCAACCACAAGAAAGATGATCAGGGTGACTAGAACCAAACCTAATCCTGCCAAAACCTCCTGCCAGTAAGCACTAAAAACCAAACCTCAGTCAGGGACCATACCTCTCCGAGCAAACACTCTGCAGTTCTGAATCCTCCTCGTCACCGAGGGGTCTCCGCCGGTGCAGCTGATGTTGTCTTTCCCGGGTTTCAGCACCACTTGTCCCGCGCCTTCTTTGCCCACAAACAAGACGCAGTACAACAGGATCCTTCTGCAGCAGGTTTATTGAAGCTTCACTCACTAGGGCAAAGAACGGAAGACCCCGAGCCTCCCAGGCAGGCCGCTTTTATAGGCAACATTGTTTATCTCTGACGTGGGCCTTTCCCATTGGTCAGCACACCCTCACCCGATATGATGTATCTGTCTGGGGGCCAGGCTTCTTGCTGGAAAATTACAAGGTGTCATGCGCAGTGACTTGTTTACTAAGGAGCTTCCTTAAACCGCTTAGTCATAGGCCCGATACAAGCGCCATCTTTAGGGTGCTGCTGGCTCCCTACACAATTGGTACCAATATGCACTACTGGGCAATTTCTAAATTCTCACTGCTTTACATCTATATCTCTCTCTTAAGAAAAATGTGGTCCAGGTTTAATGTTAAATAAAGATGGCTTTGGACTTGGTAAGTGGCTTTCTCCCTCTCTAAACCCAAGCACATTGGTAAAGAAAACTTGAGAAATTCTGTTTCATATCAGAAAAGTCACCAGGTATGGGACAGAAGACAGCCAGAATATATAGGAACAGATATTATTATAATTTTATCTTTAGTCCCATTTCTCTGTGTATCTATTCCTTCCTAAACTTAAATCTTCTCTGCATACAATTTTCTCCTGAAAACATGAAGGACATAAAAATCTTCGTTTGATATAAAGAATGTTTAAGTTTTCCATTGTAAACAACAATTTCTCCTAACAGTAATCTCCAAAGCATCTGGAATGAAGATGGTGCTCCTACCATAATGATTCTATTTGGTATAAAAAAGAAGAGAGGGGGGAGGTAGGAAAGGAGAGAGAAAGAAAGAACCTGGTGAACCTAACTCAGTGGCTGCTTTTGGAATACAGACTATTCAGACGGTTTGAAGATGCCCTTTATGATTATCCTCATGTCATGTCTTTAACAAGAATTCCAGATGGCCTTACCTAGTACTCTGAGAACAGATGTTTATAGTCAATCCATTAGGATCTAACCATTGTCTTAGTTCTTACAGGATCCCACAGAGATGTCGCTGCCAGCAGGTCAGCAGGAAACAATCTTATGAAAAAGCTATGCCCCTCTCCCAATAAGTTTTGTCCTCTGAGGGTTATGGATGATTATCATTCTGTCCGTGAGAGACGTGACGACTCCTGGTGTCACTGTTCCTTTCGCGTGATAGTGTTGAGCATCAAGGACTCTCCTTATGGCGTCTGTCCTCTTGGCATAAAATGGTCCATTGGACAAAGAACTGCCCTTACTTTGACTGTTGACAGTACACACACTGTCCAATCTGGATGAACAGGATGAAGGATAGAGATGGCCGAAAAGCCTGGACAGGATAAGATGGGTTCTCCAAAACTGCCCTGCTTCTGAAAAGATCTGTCAGATATTCTAAGCTTGTATTCAAAATGATGGATGCTCCAATAACACAGAAAAACCACGGGTGACTGTCCAGGTAGCTGAATGTCACTGTCCTCTCCTAAATCTTGGAAGCTACTCTCTTGTGCTTCCAACCTTCAGGTAATATATTTTCCTTTTCAGATCTTTGATGGGATTGAAGACCAGACAGTTAAGATTACTATCATCTCATCCCTTACCAAAGAACATTCGGGTGTTGGATTTTTACTATTCAAGATAAACAGCTTTGAAGTAATTTATCTACCTCACCACTGACCAATACTCTAGACATGTAGGATGTACCTCATATTTGTTGGGTTTTAGTTCTGGTTTGACCCTGCTTGTGTTTTGCCTTTTCCTTACCCAGACATTACCTTATAATGGTTCCTATTGTATATAGTCTTAGTTTAGAACTTTCTTAGTTAGACAAAAGGGGGAGATTCGGGGAAATTCAGGTGTTAGCTGTCAAGGCTGGGAAGCCTGTCTCTGGAGTTCTGGAAGCTCGAATGGGGTGTGGCCAGACCCGCTGAAGAAGCTGCTGGGACCCTGAGCTGCCTCTGTTTTGTTCCTGTGTTCTTGGAGAGCAGAGCAGCAGCCCCAGTATGAGACCATCCTATCTCCAAGAATTGTCTTAAGGTTCAGTCTGTATCAGTGAGTGTTCATATACCCCTGAATACATATTAAACCTTTTATGGTATATTGCAAGTGAGTATTTCTGCAATAGCAGACCAACCAGACTAGGAAGCAAAATGAGAATGCAGGACTGAGCAAAGGTACCAACCACATGGCTACATATAGATAAGAATTAAGGGTTAAATTAAGGGTGAGAGCTAGTTAGAAATAAATTTGATCTACTGCATGAGCAATTAGAAGTAATATTAAGCCTCTGAGTCATCTATTTGGAAAGTGATTAATGGGTATTTGAAAGTTTCTGGCAGGACAGAAACTTCTGACTACACGGAATAAGTTGTAAGTGTTAGTTTATGTGACAGTCCACGTCTTCCCAATCACTTCTCACATCTCAATCATCCCTGTCTGCATGTTTTGACACAGACACTCCGTGTCTCCAGTGTGGGGACACAGCCTGTCTTGAAGCAGCGCTCACCAGCACCTCTGTCCTAAAGTAGCAGGAAGCTGTGCAGAAAGCAGGTTAGTGTCCTAGACTGTCCTTCTCCACAGGTGACCTATGACACCAGCCTCTCATCTTTGATTTGTTTTTCCAATCCCAAGGCTTGGAGGTTTCTCCTGTCTGCAGCTGCATCCCTTAGCCTGGGCAAACACTCCTACGTGGCTCCAGTGTCCAAGGAGGCCACAAGAGGGTGTCAGTGCCTAGAGTGGGAGTTCTTGACAGATGTTCCCCACACCTCACACACAGACATGGGGCTGGGATAACAGCAATCATTCCCTGGAGGAACAGCAAAGGCTCTCACCTGGAAGCCGTTTCTAACTTCTTGATGATATTTTAAAATGCCATTTACCCTTCCTGCACTGGACACCAACAACTGACAGCTGAGGTGATGAGAGGGTGGTAACAAACTGAGACAGTGACATGACTTTCACCTGGGTGGCTGTCGTGAGATAGACACCCATTTCTGACAAGGTAAATGTCAAGAACTCAATATTCGAGATGCTCCAGGTTTGCCAAGACCATCTTGTAACCAAAGTACTGCAAAGGCTGTGAAGCTCCTTCAGAAAAACAAACTCTGGATAACAGAAAACAATCAGTGTTTGCTATAATAATTTCTCAAATATTTCTGTAAATATGTACCGAAAACAACTGTTTCAGCTAATGTTTACCCTAGATCAATGCTTCTACCTGATTTTCTACCAAACACCATGGCCATGGAGACTTAAATTTAAAAAACAAATTAATTGGTGCTTGCTTACATTTTCAAAGGTTTGGTTCATGATTGTCAGGACAACATGATTCTAGGGAAGTAGCTGAGAGTTCCAGATCCTGACCCCCAGGAAGCAGGCAGAGACACAGATACAGATGCTGGCTGTTCCTGGAGCTTTAAAAACTTCAAAGTTCACTCCCAGGAACACATTTTGTCCAACAAGCCACACCCTCTACCTCTCTCCAGGAGAACCACTCCTTAATGACCAAGATTCAAACCTGGGAGCCTATTAGGGTCCTATTTCAACCACAGAGACTAATAAATGTAACAGGAGACCTTGCAGAGCATTGTATCTGGCTTAGATTCTGAAGTGTTAGCACCTGGGCTTTGATTTGCCTTTTGTGATGCTTCCTATTGTTACTGTTGCCTTTTGTTATATTAATTTTGTTACTGTTAACTTTTATGAATTTTACCTTTTGTTACTGTTACCTTTTGTTCCAAGTGTTTGATTTTTATCTGAGTTTTTACTGAAGGGTTCAAGGCCTTTGCAAAGCTTAACTCTGAGAGAATGTGGAAACCAAGAGGTCTCATGACTGAGCCTTGCTTGGGCTTTTGTTTGGTTCCTTCAAACAACTCTAGATAAGAGGTTCTAGTGTGTGAAATTTAACTTGCTAAGTGGTGTAAATTATGGAATAATGATAATAAAAATAAAACTAATAATGGCCTTTTGTGAAGCAGAAATTGGTTCCTCTGCTGCTGCTTAACCTAAAATTGTAAAAGAAAATTTGTTGAACTTTAATATGTAAAGGAAAATTTGTTCAACTCTTGGTGACTATTCACCACCTGTTCCTGATAAACAAAGAATGTGCTTAAAGTTCCAGGATCTGCCTCTGCATTCCTGAGGTAAGTCACTAGTCACCTGCATTCCTGCACCTGCATTCCTGCACTTAGCAACCCCCATGACCTATAAAAGCTTTGTTCAATTTCAGCTTGGGGCTCTCTCTCTGTTCCTATTGTACAGTGAGCTGAGCCCCAAGTATACTTGGAAAATTAAACCCCTTGCATGTTGCATGAGAAACAGTCTCTTGGAGTCCTCCTTTTCCCGGTGGATTTCTTAACCCTTACATTTGGAGGTTTCACAGAGATTTCCTCCCGTGAAGGAGAGGCTCCAACAGTCATCTCCCGGGGTAAGTAAGGCCTTTCTTTTCTGGAGTGAGATTGCCTAGGGTGTCAGACTGGCTGTGTGGCTGTGGGGAGGTGTGTGAGCTTTCCCCAACTGCAACTGACAGAGGAGTCCAGGAGCTGCAGCCTCAGGGGGGAAGGACCTCCAGGGACCCTGGATGTCCTGTCTGGTTGACTCTGACTCGGTAACTTTATTGCCAGTAGTTCAGAGATCTGGTGGTTTCAGGCCAGTAGAAATAGTGTTTTATACATTCTGTAAGTCTTGGAAACATTTTGTGTCTTTGTTGTCTTACTGTGCGCGCTTTCGCTCTGTGTCTTTGTCTTGTTTGATCCAACAAACATGGGTCAGACAACTTCAACTCTTCTCTCTCTGACTCTGGATCAGTGAGCCAAAGTCCAAGAGAGAGCACACAATCTCTCATTGATCGTGAAGGAGGGCAAATAGCAGGCTTTCTGTTCAGCCTAATGGCCCTCCTTCAAGGTGGGATGGCCTGCCAGGGGTCCTTCCACCTCCAGCTGATCCCAGGGGTCAAAGCTGTTTTCTTCCAACCAACAAGCAGCCCTACATTGTGGTATGGCAGGACCTATGTGAAGAGAGTTCAAGAGGGAGGTAAATGGGTGGGGTCTGCACAGTCAGTCCAGAGGATTCAACCACTGTGTCTGCAAACGGATTTTTCTGGCTCCCTGTTTCTCCCGACCCCTCCACCTGTGCTTTCCCTGTCCATCCAGGAGTCTCTGGGATGGTAGAGAAGGCCTGGTTGGGGAAGGTGGCTGGGAGAGGGTGTGTGCCATGCCTGTTGTTCACCAGGGCCCCAGAGCTCTTTTGTGTTTTGCTGGTCCCCATGACTCTCCCCTGCAGGATCCGCTATTAGTGCTTGCACCCCAGGGCACCTAGGGGTGCCTATGGTGGCCGGTAGGGGAGCGCCACTCTTCCTGGAGGGGGACAGCACCTGGGAGAAGAGGTAGGCTGCTCTCTGTGAATTCAAGGCCAACCTCCAACAGCATTCCTCCATCAGCATTTAAGGGAGTTTCAACTGGATGGACTCTGGGTGTATCATTGCAGCTTCCGAGAGCTCAGAGCGCCCTTGAGGCTCCATCACATGATAATTAGAAAATGCTGATGGTACTTAGGTCCACCTGGACTTGTTTGATGCCAACTGCCAAATTTTCAGGGTCATTTTGGCCCCTTCTGTGAACTTGTATTTTACTCTTACCCCACAAAATATGTCACTACATTGGAGCATGATTGGAGTCTTAGAGTCTGGTTACATCATAGCCCTAACAACAGAGCTCAGTACAAGGCCAAGCCGAGGACCCCTAGCCCAATACAGAGCCTGTGCACTGTGCTGGTCCCTGGGCTTTCTGTAAAGTCCCTGCCCCTGGTTGATCTCTAATCCATGTGTGCTCCCTCCTTATGGGCATATCATGGCTGTAGTCTTGAGAAACCAGAGACCCTCACAGTGTGGCCTCAGGACAAGCAGCAGGGCCATCAGTTCCATTGTTAGGAAGGCAATAGAACCCTTTCTAATCTTTCTCAGGCTTTATGTGGGAGTTTGGTCCGACAGATGGTGTTGGGATGCCAACTGTTGCCATGAGGTTACTTTGGTCCCGGGTGGCCAGAGGTCTGGACCCACAGACCTGCAGCCCCAGAACCCTTAGCCTCCCACAGCTGATCAACCCCCCCCCCAAATGACTCAAACGCTTATATTAGCAAACAAAAATAAATAAATAAATAAATAAATAAATAAATAAATAAATAAATAAATAAATAAATAAAAGAGAACGGGCCCCAAGATCTCAGCACTGATGATTCCTTTTCATCAGCATTAAGAAAATTCAAAGTCAATAAGGCACTATGCAACCTCTCCCTGGGTTTTCACATCTTAACTCTTAAATTAGCCCATGATTAGCCAAGAGTCTTAGCACCCTTTTATTAGAGCATCGTTCTGACTCTTTTCTCTGTTTATGCTGGTGCCTTGCCCTGCTCTTCTTTCCAGAGTTTTCTATGTCTGGTAGCCCCACCCATACTTCCTGTCTGCCTTCTTGCCAATCAGCATTTTATTAAACCAGTATGAAGGACGAATATTTACAGTGTACTAGAACATAATCCCACAGCAATATTAGAGCCAGTAAAAGGAAAGATAAAGTAGATGAGATTATCATTATAATGTTTATCATATTGTTTAGTATGATTATCATTGGTTTATTTCTGTTGTATCATTTAAAAAGTCACTTAATGTGAATGCCAAGAAGAAAGTATTGGAAAAGTCTATTAAGAGAGAAATAAAGATATTCAAACACATACAAAGGAATATAAAGAGCCAATCTCAACGGTGATTTCTAAGATTACACAAAAAAAACAGCCTGAGGGTATCAAACAGCTAACATTAGTATATCCAGTAGCTTTAAAGAAATTGAAAAATGATAGAAATCGTACAGAAGTTAGTTGGGCTCCAGTACAAATGTTAGATTTAAGAAGAGTCACGGAAGCAGTCATCATATATAGTATGTACTCACTGTTTGTAAAACACATGTTAAATTCCTGGTCAACATGCAATGGAATCAACTCTAAGAACTGGTTAGGTATGGTTACTGCTGTTTGGGAGGCTGAGCTACTTTTACACTGGAAGACATGGTGGAAGGAGGAGACTAAAATAATAGAATAAAGAAGCAGAGATAGAGACAGATAAATCTCCCAAGACCAACTTGTTGGGGAGGGAGAAAAAGCAATCACTGTATGATAAGCACAGCCTGGACTTATGCTGAATGGCAGCGTTAAATGCATGGGATAGGACTGAAAAAATAGGAAAGAAAACTGAATCCTTCACAATAGTAATTCAAAGCTCAGAAGAAAGTTTTACACACTTTTTTGTGGAGATTAACTGTAACAGCAAGCAGAATGGTACCAGGTTCAGAAGCTGGGTGAATAATAATTGAATCTCTGGATTTTGAAAATGCTAACTCACAATGTAAAAGAATAATTAGACCATTAAAAGCATGGTCAGCACCATTGGAGGATTGGATTTGTAATAAAATAATTTAGACCCTTATAGCTGTGATGGGTAGGAGAGGTTATTTCCAGAGGTATAAGAAAAATCAAAATATTAAATGTTACAATTGTGGAAAGTAAGGTCATGTAAAATGAGATTATAAACAAGGCGTTCCCAGAAAACAGTGTCTTTGTTAGCAATAATCTAAAGATAACTCCCCTCCCCTCCTTCTGGAGTATGCAGAAGATGTGGCAAGGGGAACCGTTGTATTAATGAGTGCAGGTCAACAAGGGACAGACAAGGTAACTTTTTGCCTTTGGGAAATACCTTGAGGGAGCTTTTGAAAGTCCCCCAAACCCTCATTTCAGATCCAGTTCAGTCTTTTCCTGTCATCTTGAAAGGAACCCCTTCCCAGAGCTATTTACCCATGTTGCTCTGGATGATAGAAAAGCTATTAGAAGAGAAAAAAAAATCAGGAGAAACCACAAATGAAAACTGATAAAGATTAGAAAGGGAAGCTCCCCAAAGTTAGGTTTGGGAAGGGTTTCGCTTTTGTTTTTGCAGGTGAAGAAAAGCCAAGGAACCATGAAAATGGATAAAGACTCGATTTGAACTGGAGAAACTTCATGAGAATGAGAAACAATGGCTCATCCACCCATGTGACAATTCTTTAAGTTGTAAGAAAAACAAAGAGTTGGGGCAGCTTTGTCGTTACAGAAATCTAGAAATACCCATCTTCAAAAAGTTACAATCCTTTGACATCTAGAGGTCTAAAACAGAAAGGCGACTATCTGGAAAAATTTACAAGCAAAAGAATGTCAGATCTATTGGTATCAGTATACTCTACAGGGTAAAATCTCATTGCTTATCATCTTTATGTCTTATTTGTAAGAAAAGTTAAAGTTTCAGTTTTATTATAATTTAAAGCTGTCTCTGAAGTTGGAGTGTGGCTCTCTCCTTCTCTAAACCCAAGCATGCTTGTTAAAGGAAAATGCAAAATGCTGAATCATATCAGAAGAGCCACCTGATATGGGACAGAAAAATAACTATTGTTACTTATAATCTTATGCTGAATAAATGTTTATAGCAAAATTTATAAGATTATATATATTAAACTTTTTTGTCATGATATTGATGTTCATATAGAATACTAATTATTCCTGAAAAAGACTTTATTTAGTTTCCTGTACACTGTGTTGGGTTTTAGTCTCTTATCACTTTTCTGCAGTGATCCAGGACAATACCTAATTGTGAACTTGAAGTCTCCAAAAGGAAGATAGGGTCCCCAAAATTATGATTTCACATGGACTCTGACAAACCACTAGGTTGACAAACACCAGCCAAAGATCAGCTTTGGACTAAAACCTGCTCAGGACAATTTCCAGGCAGCTCACTGAGATGATGCACATTCACAGACTACTCTAGCTGGGACTGAGACAAGCCGTGCACTTTCCTGTTATGCAGAGACTGGACAACAAATGATACAGCTACCTATTTCAGGACTTGACATCTTTTTTAAAAGTTCTTTTCAGGATCCCCTAAAAATGTGGTTGCCTCCAGACAGCAAGAAGTAAATTTTAAAAAATGATGCCCACATTTCCAAGAAGTGGGTGTTGGTTTCATGCTTAAGATCAGACACACATACTACCAGATACAGAAGAAAAAGGGACAGACTTTCAGTGGAGGCTCCTTTTATGAGAACTGGTGGGTACAGATTTACATAGCCATGTTTTGGGGCATGCCCAACACTCTAAGGCCATGTTGGGTTTACCATGTGGAAGCCACATTCCACGAATTTTTATCTCACCGGGTGCCATGATGAGTTTACCGGGTGGCTGCTATGTACTGGAAACCCTTAAATCTCACCCTTATGTTTATTATGAAAAGAAAGCCAGGTTTATGTACGTGGAGCAGAGGGAAGTGAATTGGACCAGAACAGGGTCGATGGATCTTTTAGGCAGCTTCAAGCTGTCCTAAAGGCAAAGTTTGTTTTTTTCAGAAGATGAGAGCAGTGTCTTCTGGTGATTGATCTGCCGGGTTTTGAGCTCAGGTAAGTTTAAGGCACAGGATGATAAACTTTTATTTTCTGTATTGGCTCTAAAAATGGCTCCTGGTTCCTTTTCTGTGGTCCTCAAGGGTGGCGGTCAACTGTATTCCAATGTTAACATGGCTGCTGTTTTTTTTTTTTTTTCCATTCTCCAGAAGCAGTTGATAGAGGGTTAGTCTGTGGGGGAGGGAAGGGGGAGGGGAAATACCTCAGAGTCCTTCCTTTCTGGTAACCATCTTGACTTAGAGTCTGAGTAGCAGACTGGAATGGAAAACTCAGATGAGGAATTTTGGGGAAATGTATCTAGCAACAGAAGGATTCTGTGTGTTCCTACTTTGGGGTTCACCTGGGGGCTGGAAGAGGGTATGAGGGTGGTATATGGCACTGAAGGGTTGAGCAGATAGCAAGAGAAGCAAGGGAGTGGCTGGAGCAGCTGACTAGGCTGGAATCAGGGAATGTGATGACCAAAAGAAATGAAAGTTCCTACTTTAGCTAAAACAATCCCTTCCCATCAGAAGCACGTTGGTGTGACCAAAAATGATTGGGTGGTGGGATATCTCTGAAAATGCAATTAAGTGGTGATAACTGATGATGTCAGAATTGTTTGCCTCCCATCCCGACAATAAAGAGTCTAGAGAGGTAGAACCCCCAAAGTCTGCAGGACCGAATATGTGGCACCCGTGTCCACGAGGAAAGAGATAGACCACCTTGATACCTTTATGGCTACCTGAGGCTCCCTTTTTGTGATGGTGGTGGTCAGGTTAGGGCAGCCCTGGCAGTATCAGTCGCCCATGTCCAGGCCTAGGAGACCAGCCAGTGATTGGTCGGTTGATAATGTCCCCCTGCCACGTGGGGCTTGGGAACAGTCACTTAGACCAGTGTTTCCCTTGAAGGCACCCAGGACAAGGCCTGAACAGCCTCTGTGAGGCCAGGCAAGAGCAAGACCAGTGGCCAAGCTGGCTACACTTAAAGCACACATGGGGCTGTCTAGGTCTGCTCTGCCCCAGGAGGAGGCAAAGGAGCAGGTCAGATAGCTTTTGCCAGCAGGAGGGATCTTTCCTGGAGTGTCTTCTCATCTGTCCTGTGAGACACCTTAAAAGTCAGCACTAAGACTTCTGCCTGTGGAGTCAGAGGTCCCCTCTCAAGAGATGTAAGTTTAGTTCTGATGTCAGGATAACTCTGGGTAAAAAATGGGTCATGATAAATTGCTTTTCCTCAGCATTCTCAGGATCTAAGTTACTGTGAGAGCACATTTATGAGGCATTTAAAAAACTGGGACTGATTCTTCGGTTTAATCTGTACTATCGCCTGCATTTTAAAAAATTGTCAAGCTTCAGGCTCTGTGCAGACTTGCCAGTAAGCAGGTCACAAATTTGTGTCTGGCTAAGACTCACCTTGGTGTATTGTAATTCTAGTGGGGTCTACATCTAGAACAGACTCTCTCCCTGGGGTGTGGTACATTTGTTTGATGAACTTTATCTGCATGAGAACTGACCTGTTCACAAACTTGCCTTCTAGAGCCCATTTTTTTGCTGTCTGAGAAATTTCAAACAGAGGAAACAGGGCATAACCTTTTGCTACCTCATCTATGCCAGCCGTCCCCTCAGAGGGAGAACTGGATCAGGATTCTTAGGAGCATGAGGGCCAGTGACCTGTGGGGTAAATGTAAGCACCATGTTTGGAGTTCCCAGAGAGGAAGAGGTTGGAAGAGTTGCAGGTGAGTGTTGAGACTTGAAAGGTGGAGGTCCTAGAGAAGGGTCTGATTGTGTGGCTAGAAATAGCTGGTGGAAGAACAGAAAGCCAGAATAAAAAGTTTAGAACTGAGATATAAAAAAAGATGGGAAACTCTTCCATCTGCCCATACACTTGCAAAACCTAGCTCCCATATATTGGGGTCCAGTGAGCCATTAGACAATTATTTTGAGGTATCGAAGGGGTACTTAGGCCAATTCTTTGGTGGTGTCTAGGTAAGGCAGAAAAGCTAAGTGGCTTGAGTCTCAAGAATGCATCCTAGAGGTGAGGATGGAGAGACATTTTCTGCTGACTCATTCTCTATTATTGAGGCCCAGAGGGGAGGGATTCCATGGCTAAGTCTGGGTCAGCACCCAGCCAATGAGTGTTCTGGGGGAAGCTACCACTCAGTAACTTGTCAGCTCTTAGGGTAGGTGTTAGGACAAATCTTGAAAGAGTGCTAGCCACCACGAAATGAGCATAAACACCATACAAGCTATCACTAGGCTTTTATCAGCACCAGGACAGGCATCAGGGCAAAGCCTGAACCAATGCTTGCCACCCCTAAAGACTCAGGGGCAGGAGTAAAAACCCAATGCTATGTCACCACCCTCAGCACCTAGAGTGGGAGTCCAATTGTTAGCTACCCACAGGAACTAAGGTAGGCATTAGGGCAGGGCCCTGGGGACAGAGTCTGGGTGCAGGATCAAGGGATCTGAACTGGACTCCAATAGCAGGGAAGGCCAGAAATGAGTGTCAGGGGAGAAAGAACAGCCATGACCAGTAAAGATGGTGGCTGGGGGTGATCCTCTGCGAGGCTAGAATCCTACCAGAAAGCTGGACGATCAACAGTCTTTTCCTGAGACAATCAAGGCTGGTGGTGTTTGAACAAGCTGTGGAGGGACAGGTGAAGGTGGCCTGGTAGGGAGCCCCGGATCAGGATCTCCTGGCCTGTGTGCACCTAAG
Source organism: Phyllotis vaccarum (assembly GCA_033318265.1). Lineage (NCBI taxonomy): Eukaryota > Metazoa > Chordata > Mammalia > Rodentia > Cricetidae > Phyllotis > Phyllotis vaccarum. The sequence continues at coordinate 102,965,974 of JARWLC010000010.1, forward strand.
CACAGCACCAAAATGCTGGTTTAGCTCATGAAACCAGACACACACCACCAGATGTTACACTAGAGTTTATTCAGGGGAGTTGCTGAGCAGGTACAAGGGAGAGAAGCAGAAGAGACACAGACTTTCAAGTGGCATCTCCTTTTAAGAGAATGGGTAGGCACAGATTTATGTGCCCATGCCTAGGCGCATGCCCTCTGTATTCGGAGTGTTCTGCTGGCACCATGTTGGCTTTACCATGTGGCTGCTATGTGCCTGGAATCCTTACAGTGTGTGGGGGGGGAGGGGTTGGTCTTTCAATGGGTTTATGGATGATTGTCACTGCTTAGGGTAATTAGTTACAAATTGTTATTGGTTATTGTTTAGAAAAAAGATAAACAAGAGAGATTAGATTCAGGGGTTTTGTTTGAAGAAAAAGAAAAAAGGGGCTAAGATATGTTAGGACATAAGAGTAGGTTATTGATTCTACTTTTAAAAAGCAATTACTAGTTTTAAATATTTTATATTGAATTGGACCTTTGTATATTGTATACAGAATGTGTCTATTTATAGAAAGTTGAGATTAATTTTGTTGCTGTACATACATCCCTATGCGTGTTCAAGGTATTGTAATATACAGTTCATCTGACAATGTCATACAAATTGCTAGTCCTTGAAAGTTATTAATACCAGATAATTAGGACATAAAGAAATGCAAGTCAGTAGTGAGACATTAAAATCAAACTTATAGTTATATTAGATGTGTTTTCAAGGTCAAACAGGTATATTTTAGATGTACACGTCTTCAAGCACTTCAGAGATGTACATTTAGGATATTTTAATAACCTAGGTTCTTACTATTTTTATGACAATGAGACATCTACTCCTGGCAGCACCAATCTACTTCAGAAGATTATGGACATCACTGGAGAGCAAAGCTCTGCCTGGCTCTGACCCAAGGTCACATCTCGTGATTCATTGGCGGTTAGCAGGATAAGGCTGATAGCAGATCTTATTTACAACTTCTTGCTGGGAGTGGAATGTTTCTTCTCCAAGTGTCCTTGTCTCCCCACACTACTCCTCTCATAATCTCAACTACCTCCCTCCTCCTGCAGCTGCAACTTTCCTTTCAAGGTTAGCAGCAAGAGTGATAACCAACCCCTTCACCCTATATATACTCAGTTCATTCTCTTAATAAACGGGGCTGAACAGACGTCTTGTCCTGCCCTCACTCTTTGGGTCTTTCTTCGTCCTCCCCCTCATTCTCACTCCCTCCTCCAGGGTCTCCCTTGACTTTACCTGCAGGCCAGGGCAGACATCAAAGAAACTCCATATGGAATTGACCTTCTTTGTGGCAAAAGTTAGCCACTGAGCAGGAAAGTGCTCTTGCCCTGACTGCTGCCAGCATGGTGTCCACAATGGGCAAGCAGGAGACACATCCACAAAAGAACTGCCAAACCTTGCCAAGACAAGGTAGGAAGGTCTGTGAGAATATCCTGCTTCACAGAGAAGTCTGTCAGACACGTTAGACCTGTAGGCCCAAGATGGATGCTTCAATGATACAGAAGAACCTTGGGTGACTGTCCAGGTAGCCAGCTGTTTCATTTCTTACATGTTTTGGAAGTTGTTTGCTTGCCTGTGCTATTTACTTATTTCATATTATTTCCTTCTCGGGTCTCTGAGGGGGTTGAAGATGAGATAGTTATAGTTTCCTAGGGACAGTTTCAGAAAAGAAACTCACTGAGACGTTAAAGTGTATAAGTTTAAGAGACATCAAAAGAGAGTTTCCTGTTAGTAACACAAGTTACATAGAAAGTGCATTAGGTACAATCCTTTGGATTTTTCCAAAAAATGTTAAGAAATGGACTTTTTTGGGGGAATTTGTCCATTATTAACAGGCTAGACAATATTCATGTAAATATTGCTTGGATATATTATATACAATTATTGTACCTATTGTATATAGTTTTTTGTTAGTTATAATCTTTTTTATTTTGACACAAAAGGGTATATGTGGTGATATATTTATATTTAATAAAATCAGCCTGGAATATCACAGGACAGAATCACCCACAGTCCAGCTCTGAGGGTCAGAGAGTGGTAACTCATGCCTTTAATCCCAGCACAGGAATGACCAGTGGTGACTACGCCTTTAATCCCATAACTCAGGAACAGAGATCTTTCTGTGTTTCTGTGAGTTCAAGGCCTAACAACCACACTGTAGTAAACAGGAGTGTGGGAAGGTGTTATTCACAGAAGCAGGGAAAATTCGCATTTCTCGGCTTCACTGGAAAGCCCCCTCAGGAAATGACTCAGAAAACTCCTTCCTGGAGATCTGTCCACAGAGCTTCCAGGCAGCTAGAAGGTCAGAGACTTTACTTCCTCACAACTGGCCAGTCAGGCCCCTTCCCTAGGATGTGCTACTGCTGGGGAGGGGGCCCTGAGAAATTTCCATGTGCTTTGTTGTTTGTTTTTAGAGATGGGTCTCTCTGTGTCTCCCTGGCTGTCCTGGAACTCACTCTGTAGACCAGGCTGGCCTCAAACTCACTGAGATCTGCCTGCTTCTACTGGGATTAATGGAGTGTGCGGCCACTGCTGGGACCGATTATTTAAAATGGTTGGATTTTACGTGTATGGGTGTTTTCTCTGCATGTATGTATATGTACTGTCTGTGCAACAGCCAGAAGGTGAGAAGGACATTGGAGCTCTTGGAACTGTAATCAGTGAGTGCTCTTACCCACTGAATCATCTCCCCAGCCCCTCTTCCAGCATGCTATTCTCCCAGACACATGACCTTTTATCCCCTCCTGAGTCTCATGGGCCTCCATGTCCCTCCAAGAAGGAATATTTCCACTCAGAAGAAACTGCTATAGAACAATTGGATGCTTCTAGCATTTTCCAGGCCTCATGATAGAGAGACCCTGTCTGCTCTAGGCATCAGCTTCCTTATTCTTCTCAGACACACAGACAGGGCATCTTCACTGCTGGATCCACTGTTTGGTATGAACTGGGTTCACCATCCTTGAGAATGATCCTTAAACAATCTACTCTTTCCACAGGTGTTACCCTCTGAAGGACATCACCCTGAACACCTATTTAAACAGCACTCTTAGGGTTGGAAAGATGGCTGAGGCACTGAGAGCACCTTCTGCTTCTGCTCCAAACCAAGTTCAGTTCCCAGCACTCACCTCCAGGAGCTCTGATACCCACTTATGACCTCCAGGATCCCTGCACTCACCTGACAACACCCACACAGATGCCACACATCCACTCTGGTCAATTCTGTGAGAAATGTCCCCCAGAGGCTTGGGCAGTTGAACTCTGTTGCACGAATCCTAATTGATATTATAATAAAAACCTGGAGCCAGATGTTGGAGTAGATGCTAGAAGATCTGAGAGGCAGAGGAACAAGGTACAGCCAGTTCTCACCACTGCTGAATCCTCAGGCTGGAAGGGGTAGATCCTGTGTCCATGAATCCTCAGACTGAAGAGGGGAAGCCAAGGGAAGCACAAGCCAAAACGGAAGGAAGCACAGGGGTGAACTTCTGTCTTGTCCTGCCTTCCATTCTTCTCTCTGCCCAGCCATATGCTTCAAGTTTCAGCCTTGCTAGTGCTGGGATTGCAGGTGTGAGCCACCACTGCCTGGTTCTGTTTCACCTTGAACTCACAGAGATCCAGGAAGATCTGGCCTGAGTGTTAGGATTGAAGGTGTGTGTCACCACTTCATGACCTCTGTGCTAACTCTGTGGCTGGGGCTCTTCTCTGATCTTCAGGCAATCTTTATTTGACACACAATATATCACTACAAAAGTTTGTTCCATACTTGGTGGCATTATTTGGGGAATTAAAGGTTTAAGAGGTGTGACCTTTCTGGAGGAAGCGTGTTCCTAGGGAGAAATGCTGAGAGGAAATGACCTTCCATTTTTTTCTGTCCCTTTTCTGTTTGCCATCGAGGATGTCAGCTCTCAGCTTCCTGTTCCAGGCACCATGCCTATGGCTTAGTGCTCGGATTGCCTGCCATGCTGCATGCTTATCCACTGGAATTGTAGCTAAAAGATGCTCTTCTTGGGGGCTGGAGAAATGGCTTGGAGGTTGGGAGCATTTAGTGTCCTTCCAAAGGTCCTGAGTTCAATTCCAAGCAGCCACATGGTGGTTCACGACCATCTCTGATGGGATCTGGTGCCCTCTTCTGGCCTGAGGCAAAACACTGTATATGTAATAAATAAATAATTTTTTTAAAAAGGCACTCTTCTAAATGTTGCCTTGGTCCTGATGTGTGGTGATATGTTATGTATTTAATAAAAACCAGTCTGAAATATCAGAGATCTACCCACAGTCAGTCTAAGAGGATCAGAGAGTGATAACCTTTAATCCCAGCACTGGGAAAGACCAGGAGTGGTGACCTATGCCCTTAATCCCATCAGATCTGAGTTTGAGGCCAGCTTGGTTTACAGAGGGAGTTCCAGGCTCCCAGGCAGGCAGTGGTGATGCCAGCCCTTTAATCCCATAACTCCAGAGACAGAGGAAATCTGTGTTTCTGTGAGTTCAAGGCTAACTACCAAATAGTAGTAGCCCACGCCTTTAGTCTTAACCTGGATGTGAAACAACTGGGTGAAGAGAGTATTTAAGGCAAATGTAGGAAGACAGATGAGGCAGTAGAAGCAACACGGAGTGAGGCTGAGGAAGCTGGATGACAGCTGGGTGAGATCTGACTGTGATGTTTCCTCTCTTTGATATCTCAGCCTTTCCCTGAGTTCTGGCTCTGACTTTCCTTTAACACAACCAGAATTCGTGAAACAACGGTGCTTTATCACAACAATAGGAAAATTACTAGTATGTGCACATGATTTTTAAAAACATACTTTTTTGAGATAGGGTTTTACTTTCTGGACCATGATGGCCTTGAACTCCCAGAAATTCATCTGCCTCTAATTTAGAGACCTCTCAAAAGAAAATACAATAAATCTTTTATAAAACAGTGACTATAATGTGGAATGACTTCCTGTATGCTGTGAATATCATTCGTTATAAAGGAACTGTCTTGGTCTATGGCAGGCAGTTTTGAAGTTTGGAACTCAGAGCATAGATATGGGAAGGAGGGCAGAGTCAAAAGACATGACCCAGCCTCCCAAGAAGCAAGCTATAAAGAAATAGGTAAGCCATGGCCATGTGGCAAGACAGATCAATGGGAATGGGTTGGATTAAGATGCAATAGCTATCCAGTAATATGCCTGAGCCATAGACCAAGAAGCATGTAATTAATCTAATAGTCTGAGTCATTTTGGGGTCCTAAGCAGAGGCAGGCAGATCCAGACCATGGGACTAGGCTGGGCCAGAAACCTCTTTTTGCATAACTCTGTGCCCCATTCTGCACACTTGTACTCTGCCCTCCACCTCCTGAGACAACCTGGCCTTCATTATTTCCTTACACTGTAACACAGGCATCTTCCTAGCACAGCCCTTGCTCCAGGAACCAGCAACTCTGTAGCACTTCCTAGTGTATGTCAGAAACAGGACTGACATCTCACACCTGGAACAGACTGTGTTGGTTGATCTCAATGGACACAGCTGTGTCTCCTTTTTGAGGAGTGGATTTCCTGCACCCAAGGTGGAGGAGGTAGTGAAAGCAGACCTAGAAAATATCTGTTCACGGTCAGCACGGTGAACCCTGAGCTCACTGGTCACTCACAGGATTGTGTGAGTCGGGGGATAACCACTGACTAGCCCACCCCAGTGTCACATCCACTCACACAGCTGCACCCCTGCAGTCCCCTGCACAGCTCCCAGCAGCTCCACACAACAGCCATCCCTCCCTCCAGAACTGCAGCTGGTTTAACCCTGAGAGGGAAGTGCTACCTTGTGTCAGCTCTGAGAACCTGGAGCTTCCTGTGTTTCCTGACCCTATCAGCCTCCTCCTGGCTGACCCAGGGATGTTTCAGTCTACAGGAAAATGTCCACAATCGCCTCCCTCTTCTACAGGAGCTCCCTTTATTAACACAACCTCAGGCCAAGGGCTGGTGTATCAAGTGCTGCACCAGGTTCCCTCATCTGAGCTTAGGGTCACATGAGCTTTTTCCCCAGCAAATTCCTCCCTCCCTCTCCCCACCTGCCTTTCTGTCTGGGACTCATGATCTTATTTTGCAGTGCGCAGCCTCTGGCCAGCAGAGTGAAGCACGACCACATGCAGAGGTTCTTCTTAATCACACTTTATTGGAGTTCTGCTTGGTTGATAGGAGAGCTGGAGAGAAGGACCCCGAGAGCCTAAGAGGTGGCTATTAAATATTAAAAAATGGTGGGATGTGTTGTGTCGTGATAGGCTACTGCCAGGGAAGAGCTCACGGGGCACTATAGGATTGGTGTGTATCACAAGCCCTAATAAGCATGCCAGAGCTGGTTGAAGCAAAGTCAGATGCCAATTAGCAAATCTGACGTGTGCAGTGTAATGCCAGTAAAATGCCAGTAAAATGCCAGGTCAGGATTACTCAGAAGAATAATACCGTGCCTAGAATTATTTATATTTTGGTTAATTCATCAAATATTTATGTAGAGAGCCACGTGGCCGCACCTTAAAGATGGTGCTGGCTTCTGCCTTTCACCTTCCCGAGGTGAGAGCTCTCTGAGATAAACAACTCCTCATTTGGCTAAGGCTAAGCTGTGGCTTGCTTCCACGTGTGGCTTGCTTCTGTGAACCTGGATCTATTGGCATGGCCCACGTGGTGCCCTGTGACTAGCAGTCCAGAGGGTATATAGCTGGGAGCGGGTTTTCCCCAGTAGGAGAAACCAGTGGGAGAAGCAGCAGAGGAAGTTTCAAGGTCCTGAATAAACCACTGAAAGAAGAGCCTGGTGTTGGGTCGTCCTTGCGGGTGAGGGTGCGCGCGACATATTTATTGGTATTAGGGTTTGCTGGGTCCCAGGCACCGGATGTCATCATCCCTCACAAGACAAAGACGTCAGCACTATGAAAGAGGTCATCACCTTCTTGGTCTTCAGCATCTCTGCTAAGGCTCCTGAGCTTCTGCCTTGAAGTCACAAAGCTAGAAGAGAAAACTGCAGGGGCAGACTCTGCAGCAGGCTGAGGGGATGAAGGAATTTCCATCTCTGGCATTCTCACAATGACTTTTTAGAAGATTCACCAATTTCATGTCTATGAATGTTTTTGTGGCCAGTATGTACTTGTGCCATGTGCCTGTCTGGTGTGCAGAGGGCATTGGAAGCCATGGACAAGGAATTATGGATGATGGACCCACCCTGTAGGAGCTGATGTCTGAACCTGGGTCCATGGCAAGAGCAGCAGGTGCTCTCAGGCCCTGACTCTCTCTTCAGTCCCTTGATGACATTTTTAAATAAACCTAAGTGTGAAGTAGCCTGAGCCTGTGTATCCTGAGTCACCACAGGAGGCAGCACCAGGATCCCTGAGCCAGGGAGGGAGAGGGGACCTTGGGCAGAACACAGATCCAACAGGACAGATCTGACACCCTGTGGATCCCTCCTCTGCTCATCCTACAACCCGGGTTAGATTTTGAAAGATGGAAAGAAGGAAAGAACCTCCCTCCATGGAGGGGCCTGGAAGGAGGCAGGAGCCCTGGAGACTGAGGTTCATCTCAGCCCACAGTCTCCTGAGTACAGGGGCCTCGTTGGGTCTTGACAAGAAAGGATGGAAAGACACCTCTAAAGGCTGTCACTCAGGGACCACAAGGGACAGGGAGGAGGCAGCACTCACAGGACCCAGAACAGGCCTCGTCCCCCATATGAACTAAAAATACAACATAGAGAAGACAGGTGAAGAGCCCGGGCTGACCTGTCACAGCAGCTCTGGCTGTCACAATCCTGGGGACAGGACAAGGCTCTGGCCATCCCTGTGTCCCTGTGATCACAGAGCCTCAGCATGTGGTTCAAGTGATGAAGAGAACAGGACCAGGAGATGACAGAGCTGAGAAGTGACCATGTCACAGCCAGCAATGGACTGAGCTCCACCTGGGCACAGCCTCATCCTGTCCCTCCAGACACACAGCAGAACATACACAGATTCTGGAAGGTTCTCCATGGTGTCATTTATTTCTTTCACAAATTCTAAGTATCTCAATGATTTAATTTGCCCATCAATCAACCTGTCAGATCCAGGACATGAACAACAAAGTTCTCATTCAGGTCTTTATTTTCAGTGGGGAGTCAGGGGCTGCAGCTCAGGGCAGCATGGAGGTGACAGGATGGAGGTGTCCCCTTCCGTGTGCTGGAACAGGATGGTTGCTGTGGAAGAAAACAGGGTGGTTCGGAGAAAGGGTCCTGGTGTGCAGGATTGGGCTGGGCTCCCCAGTTCTTCACACTGAGCCCATAGGATCTAGGAATGTCACTGTTGCCAAGAGTGAACTGAGGGTCTCCGGATGTCACAGGAGAGACCTGAGCAAATCTCTGTCACTCCATCAGGCCAGGCAGCTGTCTTCATACTACAGAACAAGAGTCATGAACAACCACTGTGAAGACAACATCCCAACAACCCACCACTCACTCAAAGGTGATTCTGGGTTCCCTGAAACCCAATCATGTCCATTCTGCCCTTCACCAAATCAGTCCCCAGTGTCACCTTTACAATCTGGGAGAGACACATCAGAGCTCTGGGCACTATCCTTGTCTAGGGCAAAAGATAAACATTTATAGGGAGAAATAAACAGAGGACCCAGAAGATTTCACTGGAGGATCTATTTTGTGTTGCAGGAAAACCCCAACTGTAGCTTCACGCCCAAGGGCCTCAGGGACCATCCTGCCCCCAAACTTACCTGAAGCCAGAACATAATTCCCTCCTCTTCCACCTGTGAAAAGAAAAGCTGTGCAAGATCAGGGAAGATCTAGACTCTAGGAATTTTCCAGAACTGACTGCAGACTCAGGTCAGACGCAGGAGCAGGAGGGCTGTGGATGTTTCCCATCAATGAGGCAGAGCACACTTCTAAAAGGGACCTAGAGAGAACTCAGTCCCTGCCCTTTCCTACCTCTGTTTCTCCTCATCCTCACAACAGCCACCACAGCTCCAATGATGATCACAGCTATAAGGACAACCAGGGCAACAGTGACAGCCATGGTTGGGAATGTGGATGGAGGAGGCTCTGGGAAGGGAAGGCCAGGAAGGGAAGGTGCAGGTCATGACCCCAGCTCTCAGCCCTGACTCTGCTCAGGGTCTGCAGAAGGCTCCAGCTTTCCCTGACCCCAGCCCTGCATTTATGCTCTCCTTACCCCCTCTGAGGCTGAGGGGCTCAGGCAGCCCCTCGTGGTACACATGGCATGTGTATTCCTGTTCCTTCCCAGAAGGCACCACCACAGCTGCCCACTTCTGGAAGGTTCCATCCCCTGAAGGTCTGGTCTCCACCAGCTCCATGTCCTGAGTCAGCTCCTCCTCTCCCCTCTGCCAGGTCAGGGTGATGTCCGCAGGGTAGAAGCCCAGGGCCCAGCACCTCAGGGTGACTTTCCCTTCAGGTGTGTGGTAACTCTTCACATGTGCCTTTGGGGGATTTGTGTAAAGATTTAGGAAATCTCACAGTTAACATATAACTTCTGATCCAGTTAGTGTGTGACTTTTTGTAATAAAGTCTAAAAACTTAAAAACAACAAGGGATGGGGCGGTGCCTGCGCCCAGCCAAGGGCAGAGGGAAGATATGCCCGTGGACCCTGTACCTGTGCGCAGCACTGCCTCCTTCCCGTTCTCCAAGTGTGTGTGGAGCCAGTGCACACACTGGTCCTCCACAAAGGCTCTGTGTTCTTCTGCAACACCAGCCTGCTCCCACTTGCTCAGGGTGATCTGCGCTGCTGTGTCTGCCGCCGTCCAGGTCTTCAGGTCATCGTTCAGGGTGATGTAATCGAGGCCGTCGTAGGCATATTGTTCATACCCGCGGAGGAGGCTCCTGTCGGGCCCCACCTCACATCCAGACACGTGCTGGATGGTGTGAGAACCTGCAGGGACCCCGCAGTCAGCCCCGCCCACCCACCGACAGCCCCTCCCACCGCGGGCTACTCTAAACCTAAAGGGAAACCGAGTCCCTCTCCCAGCTCTATTCCTGAACATCGGACCCGGGACCCAGGCGACTCTGGTCAGTGCATAGGGACGCAGAAGGCTGTGAGGTCAGACCCGCGGTCACTCACCGCCCTCGCTCTGGTTGTAGTAGCTGAGCAGGGTCCTCAGGTTCACCTGGTCAATCTGCTCACTTCTCTTGGCGATCCCTGTGTTCCTCTCCCAATACTCCAGTCCCTCCTTCTCCATCCACCGCGCCCGCGGCTCCATCCTCGGAGTCTCCGCGCCGCTGTCGTAGCGCGCGAACAGCGTGTCGTCCACGTAGACGACAGAGATGAACCGGGGCTCCCCAAGGCCGGGCCGGGACATGATGGTGTAGAAATACAGCAGCGAGTGCGAGCCTGGGGGCGGCTCGCGGTGAGACCCCGACCCTCCTCCCGGGGCCGCCCCCGCCCTCCCCGCAGATGCCGTTTCCCTCCCCGCACTCACCTGCGCGGATCCGGGTCGGGACCAGGGCGGCCGCCAGCAGCAGGAGCGGCGTGCGGGGAGCCATCGCCCCCATCAGAGCTGGGGAGTGTGAGTTAGGCGGCCTGCAAAGGCTTTATAACCGGTGACCGCGGCGATGCTGATTGGTTGTCCAGGATCGTGTCACCCAATGGGAGTGAAAATCGCTTAAACGTCATCAGTATCCAGGCAGAAGGACCTGACACAGGTTAGAAGTGAAACTGGGGACCTGGGCAATCCCCAGCCCAGGGCTTCCCCACCCTGAGCTGACCCTGGACTAGGACTTTGGGGGACCCCATGCCTAGGGATGGAGCGCTGCTTGTCACGGTGTCTATGAGCTGCCTGAAGCCAAGTATCTCCTAGGTTAGTCAGGATGAAATCCAAGAGCATGACATTTCCAGGTAAGATACACACAGCACTTAGAATGGAAGGCTGAAGGAAACAGGTTCTGTCAGAGTTCTGGTTAGGGTCCAGCCTGCCATGGACGCCTGCATCCGGAGGTGGTTGGAGTTTTTACAGCTCTGCTCAAACACTTTTGACACTGTGTCATGTCACTCTCTGCAGGGATCCTTAACCTCTGCTTTCACTTTCTCCTTCCTTTATGTGTGGCTGAGATTTGGCAGGAAGGGAAGGTGGAGGTCATGACCCCAGATTTCAGCCCCGACTCTGCTCAGGGTCTGCAGAAGGCTCCAGCTTTCCCTGACCCCAGCCCTGCATGTATGCTCTCCTTACCACCTCTGAGGATGAGGGGCTCAGGCAGCCCCTCGTGGTACACATGGCACGTGTATTCCTGCTCCCCCCAGGAGTCACCTCCACAGCTGCCCACTTCTGGAAGGTTCCATCCCCTGAAGGTCTGGTCTCCACCAGCTCCATGTCCTGAGTCAGCTCCTCCTCTCCCCTCTGCCAGATCAGGGTGATGTCCGCAGGGTAGAAGCCCAGGGCCCAGCATCTCAGGGTGACTTTCCATTCAGGTGTGTGGTGACTGCTCACATGTGCTTTTGGGGGGTCTGAGGGAAAGAGGTGGGAAGATGAAGCATCTTTCTTTCTTCTGGGGACTCAGCAGTGTTCTGTGAGCATTCTGGGTGTGAACAGGAGAACTGGGGTAGGATTAGAGTGTCCACATATTAATAGACCGCAGCTAGAGCACAGGCACTGGGGTGATCTGTTCTTTGGGATGCTCTAGGATAGGAGTGTGGCAGACAATATGGGGTAGGAGGCTTCTTCTGTCTCTGCAGATTGATGGAGGAGGGAAAAGGATTCTGGTCCTGAGCTGAGTGAAGACCAAGAGACTCAGAAAACTGGAGTTAGGCTCCAGAGACACTGAGTGTGAGGCACAGAAGGAGACCTGAGGGATAAAGCTCCCCTGGTTCCAGGGCTATTGTCAAGGCTGCCCTGCTATAAAAAGCTTAGTCTCCCCAAAGGAAAAGCAGCCTGGGGTCTCTCTCCCTATTCCTCAGCCCAGTACCTGTTGGACAGTGCTTCCTCTGAGTAAGACCCAAGCCTTTCCCCCACACTACCTAGGAACAGTGGGGATGGCTCTCTAGGTACCTGAGTTGTTAAACCCTGAGGGCCCGGGCACAGAGGAGAAGGTCCTTCCTTGTAGGATACCCTGTGGTCTAGACTCATCTTAACAATTGTTAACCCGGTCAGGTGTCCCCCCAAGAACCATCTGCTCATCTCACTTAGGTTTCTTCACAACACTTTTGAGGCTAATAGCTTTAAAACTCACCCCAATAATGTATACAGATATCTGTGAAGACAACAAAGTGTGACAAACTGCACACCTGCACATGGCACATCATACTTTCCTTCTCTCTCTCTCTCTCTCTCTCTCTCTCTCTCTCTCTCTCTCTCTCTCTCTCTCTCTCTCTCCAGAGTTTCTCTGTGTAGCTCTGGCTGTTCAGGAACCCACTCTGTAGATCAAGTTAGCCTTGAATTCAGAGATTCTCCAGCCTCTGCCTCCTGAGTGCTGGTGATTGAAGGCATGTGCCACTACCTCCAGGCTTGTCTTTCTTTCTTAACACTTTATCTTTTTCTTGGTACCTCTCTTAATCCTTCTGCTTAAAATCTACACTAAAATACCTTTATTGTTTCTTTTTCCTGGCACACGGTGGTTGGCTGTGTCAGGATAAAGCTGAGTATCTTCTTCTCAGCCACTTGCTGCCAGGACCTCATGGAAGTGGATGAATGCAAGCTGGGCACTTTCCACGGGAAGTGAATGGCCAGAGGTAGCTGATGATGCTCTGGTGAACAGTAGAAGGGGCTATATGGTCTGAATGAATGCTGGAAAGGACAGACAAGGTTTTCCTTTGAAGCAAGCTGTCTGGACCCACAGTAGAGCACGCCTGCTGTTGTGTAAGTCATATTCTTGTTATAGACCTAGGAGAAGAAGTCCAAGTCTGTTCATTGTGGATGCCCATCCGCTTATTTTCAACTTGGTTATTGTGAACAAAGGAGACAATGAGGTTTCTCCTGGATTGAGACATACGTTTGTAGTGGATTTATGTTACACTGTAAATAATTGTGCCACCTGTAATTTTAATAAAAAGCATGCAGATTGGCCAAAGGCAGACAGGAAATGTGGGCGGGGCTACCAGACTAAGAAAACTCTGGGAACAGGAAGAACAGAGCAGAAATGCCACAGAGACTCCAGAGTTGCTAGACAAGCCAGAAGATGCAGAGGACAGCTATGCTGCTCTGAGAAAAGGTACCGAGCCCCATGGCTGAACAGGATAAGAATCCTGGGTTAGTTTAAGGGTAAAGAGTTAGCAAGTTATATGCCTGGGCCTATTAAACTCATAGTCAGGACAATTATTTACAATGTAACATCATAAATCCACTATATACTACTATGTCTCAACCGACAAGGCCCAAAAGAGCTGGCAGAATCTGAGAGCTTTTCAATCTTTCTAAAGAAGCTGATGGTGTTGGCCAATGTGTTGTCTGAATATAAAGAAAGAATGTGAGAAGCCCAAGACCAACACGCCCAAGATTCAGCATCCTATTATTCCATGTGACCTGCATCGCAGACACCAATGTACTCACTCTTCTGGAGAAACAACACACTAACTAAAATGAGGATGAGGCTGCAGAACATCTTAAACTTTTAACCAAGAGAGCGAAGGAAACTCAGGGAAAAAATGCCAGGAACAGATATCTGATGGGATACAAAACAGAAGATTCCATTCTGAGTCAGTGGCAGCTCACACCTTTAATTGCAGTGTGGGACAGAGATAGATGGAGAATGAGGTCAGCCTGGTCTACAGAGTTAGTTACAAAACAGTCAGAACTGAAACCCTCTCTCAAAGGAAAAATTCAAGATTTCAGGGGCTTCCACATGGGGTGAGGGAGATGGTGGGGGAAGAGGGAGTGTCTGTGAGTGTCTTGGGGAGACCAAACAAAAGTTTCTGAGAGCCAGAGGGAGATATGCCAGCAAAGTGCTTGGAGGACAGGCAGATACCTTTTTAGGGTGACAAATCAAGTTGTCCTGGAGGTCTGAAGGAGTAGCCTGGATGAGTCTTATAGAGAGCGTTCAGTCTTCCAAAAGTGAGGCACCACCTCCTTCAAGATTCGGGACAGTCTTTGTATTAGTGACATTCTGAATAGCTCAATCCTCACTCAAAATGTCCAAGTCCAAGGACCCTCCACAGTCCCATCATGTGCCTCTATCTAACTCCATGTCTCACCTCATCACCCACAACAATCTCACTGGAGTCCTGGCCACTGCCCTTGACTGGGAATGAACAAAGCAGACCTGGTCAGGTGAAGGAGGTGTTGTCTCCCGAATAAGTGCCATTCTGGCCCTTATGGCCCATCCTCCTCCCCAAAGGACTAAAACCTTATGTTAAATAAGGGGGAAAAGGAAAAACATGTTTTCCTGCACTACAAGTCTCCTTGCTGCCACCTGCTGAGTGCTAGTCTCTTGGGATCTTCCAAGACCTTGGGTGTGCCCGGATGAGGGGGCAGGGTATGAGAGAGTTAAGGAAGCAGAGAGTTGGAGAGCTGAGACACAAGGGCAGAAGCTGGAGACAAGCATGGAGTAGAGAGTAGAGTCAGTGTGAGTGGAAGGGGCAGAAGGAAACCAACATGGCGGGAAGCTAGAGTGGAAAAAGGCTAGGCGAGATGCATGGCAGGAGAGAGGCATGGCAGGGGGAGAAACAGGTCTAAGATATAAGATGTACTGAATAAAGCTCGGGTCTCTCATTGTGATCCTGAATGATGGAACCTAAATGACTCCTGAGTGCAGATTATTTAATCTCGACGCCCCTCGCCTGGACAAGACTCGAACCCCAAGAAACCAGATGCGGTAGGAGGGACTAAGGAACTAGGGGCTGGGTGAGCTCTCATACCAAGGGTCTCAGAGGCCACACTTACTTGCTTCTTGAGTGTCACCTCTTCCTCTCCCCCCTGAGGAAATAAAACCATATATGGACGGCATGGGAGCAAGCAGTCACGAGGGCCTAGAAGCGCTGATTCTCAGCCTTCCTATACTTGTCGCCCATTCATACATTTTCTCATGCTGCGGTGACCCTCAACCATAAAATTATTTTGTTGCTACTTTATAACTGTATTTTTGCTACTGTTAATGAATCGCAGTGTACATAGCTGATGTGCAACTTCCAAAGGGGTCGAGATCCGCAGGTTGGGAACCACTGGCCTACAGGTAGCCCCTAGGTTGAGCCCAAGGGAAATGTCTCCAACTGAGGTAATGTAATACCTACTGAAGGTTTGTTCTCAGGGAGACCTCTGCCTGTGACAGCTGGGCATGAGATCTCAGTCACCAGATCCATCCCCAAGCAAAAGCTGCCCTTCGGTCCTCTCTACTCTTGATGGTTAAACCAAAACATCCCAGGCTAAGCAGACACAGAGCTGTGGACAGTACATCCCATTATCTGAGTAGGGGACACCACTACCTTGAAACCCTCACTGGGACAAGAAAACTCAGAGCCTCTCTTCCCTATCTGCGACTTTCCTCATACATTTATAAAATGGCCAAACTACCACAATGATGACCACAGATCCATAAACTGACCAGATAAGCTTCTCGTACTGAGCAGGCTCTAGGAAGGACAGGGAGAGTGAGGAGCACCCAGCTCTCAGCCCCGACCCTGCTCAGGGTCCCCAGAAGGACTACAGCTCCCTCTGGCCCCAATACTGCATCTACACATTCTTTGCCCCATCTCAGGGTGAGGGGCTCAGGCAGCCCTCATGCTGCACATGGCAGGTGTAGCTCTGCTCCTCTCCAGAAGGCACCACCACAGCTGCCCACTTCTGGAAGGTTCCATCCCCTGAAGGTCTGGTCTCTACCAACTCCATATCGTGCTTCCTGTTTTTTGTCCCTTCATTTGCCTGCCCCCTCCCTTTGGGTCCACGTTGTCACATCCCGCGGGCCAGGGCATCCAGGTATTTCTGCAGCAGCTCCAAGCAGTTGGCCTTCAGGTGTGGCAAGATCTGAGCTACAGTGCTGGTCGCTGCCCAGGAGTTCAGGTCCTCATTCAGGGTGGGGAAATCCTTGCCATCATAGGCCGTCATCTGTCATACCAGCGGAACAAGAGCCCATCTGGCCCAAGTCTTGGTCACACATCCCCTGCAGGACATCTAGGGAGGACAAAGTGGTCAGCCCTCTCTGCAAGAGCAGCATCCTTAACTGCAGACCAAGTCCAAGCGAATCTTCGCGGACTCTTTTCTGGTTAAGGAACAGGGCAGGTCTCCGGTGACACTCCAGTTCAGCAAATCTGGACGACCCCGATGCATTCTTGGGAGACCAAAGGGTCGGGGCCACTAACCGTCCTGTCCTCGCTTTGGTTGAAATGGGGAAGCAGGGTCATCAGATTTCTTCTAAATAGCTATACTTGATTCCTGACTCTCTGTGTCTGTCTCACCCAATAGTCCGGTCCCTCCTTCTCCATCCATGGCCCCCGCGGCTCCATCCTCGGAGTCTCGAACTGTGTGTCATCCACGTAGCCGACAGAGATGAACCGGGGCCGGGACACGGCGGTGTCCAAATACAGCAGCGAGTGCGAGCCTGGGGGCGGCGCGGGGTGAGACCCCGACCCTCCTCCAGGGACCCCGTGCAGTTGGTGAGCACCGGGAGGGGAGCCGGAGGCTAAGCTAGGAACCCACTATAGAGGGGAGCAGAAAGATCTGGCCCGGTGATTGGGAGATGCGACTTCCTGCTGCCATTTCCACCCCTTCCCCCTGAGCCATTTTCCCTCGGGACCTCACACTAATCTGAGTAGGTTTGAGCTTAGAACCCAGGGGTGGTCTGCAGCAGGAGAGCAGTGGGCACAGTGGCCACCACCCTTGGGGGAACCCTGAGAGTCTGGTTCTGGAAGGATCTGGGGCAACTTTATAAACCAGCTCGATAGTGACTGGATTATCTCAGAACCAACTTTGAATGAGAGTGGGAGCTGGTGTTAAGTCATCAAGGTCTAGGCAGAAGAGCTCAACAGAGGTTGAGGACCCAAAAGTGAAAACCCTTTGGCCACCCTCTCTCTTGAGACCCTGAGACCTGCTGTCTCAGAACCCCAGACTGAGCTGACTTCCAGGAAGCTCCTGAATTGTACTCAGGAAAACAGGACTCTACCAGAAGAACACATATGCCAGGGAGTGTGTGAGCAACAGAGAGCTGGTCTGGGAATTTAGTAGAGAGGTCGGTTCTCTCTGTTCCCTCTTCTCCCCTCCCCTGCCTTCCTCACCCCATGAGACTGCCTAGCTGTGGGAATTTTAATCCTTAAAATTAGAATAAAATGATAAGAATACTGCTCTACAATAGCTTAGGGCAGAAGGAAAGGCCAGATACTTCCCCCTCTTTGAAACTCAGAGTCCTCAGAACTCCTTTGAAAGACTGTGGGAGAATCCCACTTCTCAATTACCTGCTGCCAGGTAGCAAACCAGCCAAGTTCAGCATCTGGAGACACCGACTATTCATTACTCTCGACAACGTGCGACCCCCATGATCCTGGGGTCAGAACCTCTTCCGGGTCACAGTTCAGTTTTCATCTTGCTGTGTTTTCTCAAGGCTTCTGTGGAGCTGGGTCACATGACATATGGTTTCCTGACAGGACAGCTGGAAAAGGCTCAGGTTCCTGCTGACTGTTCTCAGGATTCTTACTTACCTAGTTCTCACTAAAGACTGTTCCTGACACAGCAGCTGACTTCCCCAGGGCCAGGAAACAGGGAGGGGGGAATATGTATACATGCATCAGGAAAGGGCACCAGATCTCATTACAGATGGTTTTGAGCCACCATGTGGTTGTTAATAACTGAATTTAGCACTTCTGGAAGAACAGCCAGTGCTCTTAACCTCTGAGCCATCTCTCCAGCCCCAATTTTTAAGGGTAGAGCAGAACCTGTGAAAACTCACACTAAAATCCAATGTTACCTCAGTATCCTGTGAGTCAGAACAAATTTTAGCTATCTTTTTTTTAAAGAGTTTAATTTTTTAAAAAAGAAACTTAAAAATTGGGACAACAAAGACCTAAGAGTCAGTATTTCTTGACAAATTCTTTATAATAAATTTTCTTTTTGATTTAACCCATTTATCATTTATTGTTTTGGGACATATCAGATAAAATGAAGAAAGCCACCTTGTTCAGAATGGTCACACATTCTTGTTTTACTTTTCACAGGCAGTAAACATATATGAGTTAACAAAAATTTTGACTGAAAACACATTCCTGAAATTTGATAAACATGTTTCCAAGCCAGAATTAAAAGCTAGGGAATTCCCAATAGAGCAGAAATGTATTATTTATTGATTTATTTTATTTATTTATATATTTTAACCCCCTGGCCACAGCCTCCTCCCCGCCTCTTCCAGCCCCTTCCCATCCCACCTCAGTGCCTCAGACCCCAGTGCCCTCCTCTCCATCCAGGCAGGTCAGGTCTCCATGAGTATCAATAAAACATGGCATATTAATCAACAAAACATGGCATATTAAGTTACAATAAGACCAAACAACTCCCCATGTGTTAAGGCTGAGCAAGGCAGCTCAGTATAAAGAGTAGGGTCCCAAAAGCCAGCAAAAGAGTCAGAGACAGACCCCACGCCAGCAGCACACTTAATTTAATTCCCATACGTTGTTTTAAAATTATTGTCTGCCATTAAAGAAGTCTTTTTTCCCTTTTATTCAAATTCATCTTTGTTTACAAAATATAGTGTATAACTAAAGGTAGTTTAGTTTTGTGATCAAAGTTTGTTTAATGGCAATGTATATTTATAATGAAATTGTAGTGAAATATTGATATTTAAACAAAGTTTAGTGTGGGAGATTATGTTGTTCCACTGTAAATAATTGTCCCACCCACTGGTTTAATACAAAGCGCTGATTGGCCAAAGGCAGACAGGAAGTGTGGGCGGGGCTACCAGACTAGAAGACTCTAGGAACAAGCAGAACAGAGCAGAATGCCACAGAGAAGCCAGCTCTCTTGGTCTTATATGCCTGGGCCTTATGTTGATCAGCCTAAAACTATTGAAAGCATCTGTGTGTCTCTGTGGGACTGTGGAACTGCCAGACTGCAGGTCTGTGGGTCCTAAATCTTGAGGCAAGGCCCAAAAGTCAAGGCCAGAAACCTCCTACTACAAATGGCAGCCCAACGTGGGTCATATACATGATATATACCCACATAAAGCCATAGAAAGCTTAAAAAACAGTCTAGAGCCCAAAGCAGCTTCTGAGTTGTATCTCTCACAGAGCCATGGTAGATACACCCTGGTGAGGTGTCTGGCCTGGGCTACAATGCCAGGCTTTAAAGTGCAGCTTAAGGTGTAAAATGGCTGGTTCCCGAAGTCTCACAGGACTCTTAAGCAAAAAATTGTAAAAAATCGTAAAAAATTGTAAAAAGTAAAAAATTGTAAAATTGTATTTAAGGTTTCTGTTCTAAGGACAAAAAGGGAACAGAATCAAAGATGGCTTCTTAGTGGTGATATTTTCTTGGATCAGCTCTGTTTGCTGGAGGCAAGCATAGGTTTGACTTTTTCAAGAGAAGCTTCCTGATTCAGCCTTAGAGCCAAAACATTTGTGAGTCTTTTAAGAGGTCCTGCTGCCTAATACTTAAATGGAGTTCATGAGCAGCAGTTGGCAAAGCTTTACTTGGTAATTATATGGACCCTGAAATTCCCAGACTACCTGGGCTAAAAAGATAAATTCTATGAAATTAGACTAGGAGCTGGGTGGAAACATCCTCCCATCCTACCAACCTTGAATCCTGGCAGATTAAAGGTGTGTTCAGAAACAGAAAGAAACAGAAGAATCTGGGTGGAGTTAATCACCCTAGCCAAGCAAAGGTGTGGTCAGAGACAGAAAAAGTTAAGAAATAAATATACAGTAAAGACAGTATTTTTAAAAAGTCTAAGTGTTTTAGAGTGTGCTGAAAATATATATACATAGGCTTAGACAAAGAAAAGAAAAGGTAGAGAAAGCCCTTAAAAAATAAATAAAGTAAAAAAAAAAAGCCACATAAAGATGGAAAATACAAAGAGTGTCTGGATACTGTATGTTATTGTCTTGTCTTTAAGCTTCTTGACTGAAAATGACTTAGTAAAAGCTGCTAAAAGACAGTTGATTATAAATATTGTTAGAGTAATTCAACCTATATATTTTGTAAATGAGTTCACTTTAAAACTGAATCCAAAGATAACGCTACTTTGGAGAAGAGGTTTTCTTTTTATTTTTACAGAAAATGAAAGACTGTGGATTTCTTCCTGGATAAAGAACATAAAGTTTGATTGAGGAAGACCCCCTGAAAAATCTCCAATGGAAATGGATGGCCCAGATGATTCAGCATTAAAGAGCACCTGTTGAAGTTTCCGGAGCTCTGTATCCAGAACAATTTCAAGGAGACTGGCTGCGATGACTCAGCCTTACAGACTACTCCACTAAAGACTTGTCCATAATCCTACATTTTTCTTTGGATTCCCATGAGATACCAAAGCCCCCATTCAGCAGGAAGTAGCCTAGAGAATGACGGCCACATTCCCAAAACATGGATTATGGATGGTCGTGTTTATTTACAGTGTTGTTTATAAGTTGTTATACATAAGGGGGGGAAAGAATATTATATGTGGAGTTCTTTTTGTTTTAAACAGAGAAAAGGGGTATGTGGGAGATTATGTTGTTCCACTGCAAATAATTGTCCCATCCACTGGTTTAATAAAAAGCGCTGATTGGCCAAAGGCAGACAGGAAGTGTGGGTGGGGCTACCAGACTAGAAGACTCTAGGAACAAGCAGAACAGAGCAGAATGCCAGAGAGAAGCCAGCAGATGCAGAGGACAACTATGCTGCTCTGGGAAAAGGTACCGAGCCCCATGGCTGAACAGGTTAAGAGTCATGGGTCAGAGGAAGGGTAAAGAGTTAGCAAGTGATATGCCTGGGCCTTAGGTTGATCAGCCTAAAACTATTAAAAGTGTCTGTGTGTCTCTGTGGGACTGTGAGACTGCGGGACTGCGAGTCTGCGGGTCTAAACCTTGAGGCTAGGCCCGAAAGTCTGGGCCAGAAACGTCATACTACAGTTTAGTTGTGTAAAAATCATGTTAGTGCACGTAAAATTTATTTAGAAAACTCATAGTTCCCAATAGGACGTGACAGCTTGAGAACATGATTGCAGGTTTACAGAGGACAGAGCAGAATTCACAGTGAGGAGGCTGATGACACTGTTGGCGCTAAATACCTGAACAGCTGATGCTGAGGACCAGCCTCTTGGGACTCCTCATCACCGAGACTCTTTGGTTTCACAGAATGTCCATTGATCACTTACTTCTGCTGTGGTATTTATGTTCTGGTACATTGTAAACATTGTCCCTCCCACTGGCTTAGTAAGACACTGATTGTCCAGAAGGCAGACAGGAAGTGTGGGTGGGGCTACCAGACTAAGAGAACTCTGGGAACAGGAAGAGGAGAGCAGAGATGCCAGCAGAGACAGAGGAAAGAAGGCCAAGGTGCTGCTCTAAGAAAAGGTGCTGCGCCACTTGGCTAGTCATGGGTTAGTTTAAGAGTTAAGAGTTAGCAATTTATATGACTGAGCCATAGGCTGATCAGCATGAAATTAATATAATAAGCCTTTGTGTGATTACTTTGGGCTAAACAGCAGCGGGGCTGCCGGCAGGTCCAAACCACTGTGTTGCACAAATAAAGGAAACTCAGGCTCAGATCTCTGGAAAAGACGGAGATATTAGAGAGAGTGAACACCACAGTCAGATCTCACCCAGCTGTCTTCCAGCTTCCTCAGCCTCACTCCTCCTGGCTTCTTCTGCCTGCTCTGACTTTCTATGCCTGCCTTAAATACCTTCTACCTCAGTTATTTTACATCCAGGTTAAGATTAAAGGCCTGGCACCACCACTGCCTGCCTGGGAGCCTGGAACTCCCTCTGTAAACTAAGGTGACCTCAAACTCAGATTAGCTGGGACTAAGGGTGTAGATCACCACTCCCAGGTATTCCCTGTGGCTGAGTTACCACTGTCTGATTCTCCTAGACTGACTGTGGGTAGATCCCTCTGATATCTCAGACTGGTTTTTATTAAATCTGAAACAAATCCACACACCTCTGGGCTAGACCGGAAAGGCTGGGCCAGAAACTCTTACTACATGTGTCTCCAAGAACTTAACAGAGGCCTCATTACAAACACTGCTAATTAAGATGAGAAGCACCAGCATCTATGATCTCCGTTCTCACAGGCACAAGATAAATACGTGTTTTACAGTTAAAATTTGTACAAAAGCCAAGTTCTAAAGTATTTTTCCCCAAGAGAAAAGGTCTAATGTTAGAAGTCTGTTAAATAAAGAGAGGGTGGGGTTAGTTTGTGGAAGTATTTTACTTACAGAATTTGAACCCTTCTACCACTGAGCTCATGACAGCAGCTGACCTTCCATATCTAACATAACCTTCCACTGGAGAATCCCCCGTGTGGAGATGGCATCAGAGCTGAAATGCCTTTAGCAAATGCTGGTGAAGAATTCAACCCAAAGCCACCATGTAGCTGCTCCCTGCCAGTTGTTTGCCCTCAGGACCAGAAATTTGAGATTATAATGTTGTGAGCCTAGTGTGCATGTTTTCTGGATGAGGGTGCATGGCATGCTGTTAGTGGAGCAGAGCAGAACACAGTCCCCACGGGGGAACTAGATCCCAGTTGAGACCCTGTGAGCCAGACACACAAGGGTCCCATTCTGAGAGACTGAAGTTCATCTCCTGTGTCTACATCTCCTGAGTGCAGGGACCCAGTAGGGCCTTGAGGGGACAAGGAGAAAGAGACAGGGGCCATTCACAGGAACAAGCATAGGCCTGATCCTCAGTACAAACTAAAAGGACAAGAAATAAACAGAGAACAGGGTGAAGGGCCTTGGTCAGGTCAGAGCCCAGGCTGACCTGTCACAGCAGCTCTGGCTGCCACACTCCTGGGGACAGGACAAGGCTCTGGCCATCCCTGTGTCCCTGTGATCACAGAGCCTCAGCATGTGGTTATTCCAAGTGACAAGGACAAAAGAGTCCAGGAGACCTAGTCGGGGAATGACTACACTAAAGCCCACATGCACTGAGCTCCACCTGACACAGCCCCATCCTCACTTGGCTCCCACTGGCTCCTCCTGTCCCACTGGCACTCACATTCAGCACAGCTAACACACAGCTTCTAGAAGGTTCTCCATGCTGCTGTTTATTTTCTCAGCACAGCTAACACAGAGATTCTAGAAGGCTCTCCATGCTGCTGTTTATTTTTTCTATCATACTTGAAGAAGTCTCTAATGTGACCTGCAATCTCTCAGGTCAAGGACATAAACACTGATGTTCACATTCATTTATATTTTCAGTGGGGAGTCACGGGCAGGAGTCACTGGCGGTGGCTCAGGGCAGCATGGAGGTGAGGGATGGAGGTGCTGCCCCCTTCTGCCTGTGCTGGGTCAGGAAGGTTGGCTTTGGAAGGGAGCACAGGGCAGTGCAGGGACAGGGTCCTGGTGTGCCAGGGCAGGCTGGGCTCCCCAGTCCTTCACATTGTACCTTCAGGAGAAAGCAGACAGCTGCAGGCCTTTGTTGTTTCCTGAGTCAGAACACTGTCCCCTCCTTCTTGCCTTGCCCTAACTAGGGCCCTGAGGGTGTCACCTGTTTAAGCCTCCAGAGACAAGTCAGAACTCTGGGCAATGTCCCTGCCTGCAGGAGAAAAATATCAAGACACATTCAGCAGAGAATGTGGCTAGGTTACACACCAGCTCCAGCTTCATTCCAAGGGACAGTCCTGCCCCCACACTTACCTGAAGCCAGAGCATAGTTCCCTCCTTTTCCACCTGTGAGAAGAAAAGCTGTGAGAGACCAGGGAAGATCCAGACTCTAGGAATTTTCCAGAACTGACTGCAGACCCAGGTCAGACACAGGAGAAGGAGGGGTGTAGATGTTTCCCATCAGTGAGGCAGAGCACACTTCTAAAAGGGGCCTAGAGAGAACTCAGACCCTGCCCTTTCCTACCTCTGTTTCTCCTCATCCTCACAACAGCCACCACAGCTCCAATGATGATCACAGCTCCAAGGACAACCAGAGCAACAACGACTGCCATGGTGGGGAATGTGGAAGGAGGCTCTGGGAAGGGAAGGACAGGAAGGGAAGGTGGAGGTCATGGCCCCAGCTCTTAGCCCTGACTCTGCTCAGGGTCTGCAGAAGGTTCCAGCTTTCCCTGACCCCAGCCCTGCATGTATGCTCTCCTTACCCCCTCTGAGGGTGAGGGGCTCAGGCAGACCCTCATGGTACACATGGCATGTGTATTCCTGCTCCTTCCCAGGAGGCACCACCACAGCTGCCCACTTCTGGAAGGTTCCATCCCCTGAAGGTCTGGTCTCCACCAGCTCCATGTCCTGAGTCAGCTCCTCCTCTCCCCTCTGCCAGATCAGGGTGATGTCCGCAGGGTAGAAGCCCAGGGCCCAGCACCTCAGGGTGACTTTCCCTTCAGGTGTGTAGTGACTGTTCACATGTGCCTTTGGGGGATCTGTGTAAAGATTTAGGAAATCTCACAAATAACAAGATAAACTAAAATCTACAAAGACAAAGTTAAATCAATGCTAATACTGCACCACGTGACTGTATGAACACTTCTGCCATCACACTAGTGACCTGCAGATAGAGCTGGTCCCCTCATCACAGAACTGCACACATTCCTGGGGACTTAGGAGCTAAGGGGGAATCCACATGACCCATCATGTCCACATGGTCTCCTTATGTGATGTCACATGACCCAGCAGGTCCACATGGTCTCCTTATATGACGTTCTATAGATAAGGTAGGAAGTAAGAGAATGAAGGTATGGCAAATAGTCGATTTATGAATGTAATTAAATTCATATCAAATAAGAGGAACGTGTATATGAAGGTGCCACCAACTACTGCTGCCATACTGAGGACAGCTGATGTGGGATGTCATTCTGTGTGCTGTGAAGATCATTCGTTAATAAAGGGAGTGTTTGGGCCAATGGCAGAGCTTCTGATGAGGAGGTGGGAAATCCAAACATAGAGAAATTGGAAAGAGGGCAGAGTTAAGGGAGACACTATATTTTATGTATTTAATTTAATAAAATACATTTTTATACCTCATTTTTATAGATTTTATCTTCAAATAAAAGATCCCCGTGAGCTTAGACTATTGGAGGATGAACATCCGAGCCCCCTGCTGTCCCTCAGCCCCCTAGTGAGTTAGAGCTTCCTCCAGTACAGCATCCTCTGTCACTCAAGCCCTGGGGACAGGAAGAGCCCCAGGGAGAGCTGCATGGGCTCAGAAGACCCTGCAGGGACCCTGGGGACAAAGCCTTGTACCTTGTCCCCAGGACGGGGTGGGGACCCCTGTACTCAGCCTCAGTGTCAGAGTCTCCACATTGTGCACATTGTGCTGATGGCTGTTTTCATGAACAAAAGGCCCCGTGGTTGTGTGTTGTTAGGTTTTGTCCACAGCCCTTCAAAATGACTCACAGGCTGTATCAGTTCTATGCTGCTTGGCTTATAGCTCAGGCATGTTGTTAGCTGGCTCTTGCATTGTAATTAGCCCACTTTTATTACTCTGTCTTGTCCTGTTACCCGTAACTTATCTATTTTTTATATCTTACATGTTAGGCTGGATCAAGTGTCCCCTGACTCCACCCTCCTCCTTATCTATGCTCAGATTTCCCACCTACTTCTAAGATGCCCTGTCATAGGCTGAAACAATTTCGTTATTTACCAATGACATTCACAGCATAGAGAAAGACATCCCACATTACTTCCCCTTTTCTGTCTCATCAAAGGAAGGTTTTAATTTTAACATAGTAAAATTATATATGACAACATAGTTGTTAAGTAAGAATTATAGTTATATTTTTATTTTTACTGCTAAGAGTAAAGAAAATTTTATTTATTTTATTTTTTTGAGTTTAAAGTTTTATAATTAGCATATTTTTATGATAACTTGGAAAATCATATTGATAATTACTTAATTTTTAATTATGTTAGCGACTGTAGTAGAACATAGTATTGAGTAAACAGAAAGTGTAAGTAACTTTTAAAATCTAGAAATGACAGAGATGACATTTGTTTGTCTGGTTAGTTATTTAAACTGTTTTGGTAACGTTGGGGTATTTATTTTTACTTCATAGGCTTAGAGTGTTTGGCATATTTTTTATTGAAATAGGAAATTTGAAGGACTGTTTTGTTCATTTTGGCATAGTTTGTTGTTTTTTTTGTGTTTTGAAGAGTATTAGTTTTATCTAGGCTTGTTTTGTTATTACTTTGGGGTCTTGTATGTTTAGTTTATATAGTATTTTTAGGCAGTTGAGGTAAAAATAGTTTTTTGTTCAATGGCTAATTTTTGTCATAAAGAAAGTAAATTTTATATGGAGTGTTTTAATGTCTTTTTTTGAAGACGATTTGTGTTGTCAGGAGATTTGTTCTATTGTTTAGAAAAGTTTAATATTTTATATTTAAAATATTATATCTTGTAGGATTTTGAAGTGTTAGATTTTACTTAATTGAAATATATTTTTGTATATTTAGAAAAACTTCATGTGACTATAAGTGTGGTTTTTATAGATTGTTATTAATTTGTATTTTTAAGTTATATATTATAACTTTAAATGAGTTATATAGATGTTATATTTTAGATAATAGAAGTATATATAAGCTTAATTTAAAATTTTATTAATAAATTAAAATTAATATTTAAAATATTTTGAGATTAATAGATGTTTTTTGAATTAAAGTAGATTTAATAATTTGATTTTTAAATTATTTTATATTTTTAAGAAACAAATTGAATGTGAGTATTAGTTATCTATAATGAAAATAAATAATTATAAACAATATCTTGGGAATTTGGATATAATTTTTATTATTATTTTTTGTTGACTGAGGTACATTAGCAATAATACGGGGGGATTTTGAGGCTGGATTATTTCAATTGGCAGTTTTGAAGTTGATGTGGCTATATTTTTTATTAAAGACTATTATAGGGCTTTTTAAAATTAAATAAGTCGGGAAATAAGTTACAGGTTTTTATTTTTTGTAGAAATTAAAGTATATTTTTTTAAAATAGTATATTTTTAGACTTCAATTTTAAAGTTAAGATATTTTGAAAATATATGTTTAATTTAGTATTTTTTATAATTATATATTTTTGTAGTTAATTAATGGTTAAAAATGAAAAGAAAACAGTATAAACATAATTTAGATTTTTTTATGTGGCTTATTATGTTTTTGTTATTTTATTTTATTAAGAATTTATTTTTTAGCTTATGGAGTTATATACTGTAATTTATTTTTAGAGGCACCAGTCCTCAGATGTCAGGACTCGGTGTCCACAGACACCGGGTGTGGGCAGAGAACCCGGCCCTGGAGAGGCCATGCATGATAGGGCTGCAGACTGAAGGAGCCACTGATGGTCACCTAGGGATCTTCCCTCCCTCCCTCCCTCCAGAGACAGATCTGGAGCTGTGCAGGGAGAAGGCTGAGCCTGGAGATGAGTGCAGTCCCCGGGAGGCTGGATCAGGACCCGGGGACACCGTGACCCCAGGGACGGGGACCTGCGCCCAGCCCAGAGCAGAGGGAGGAGATGCCCACGGACCCTGTACCTGTGCGCAGCAGCCTTTCCTTCCCGTTCTCCAGGTAGGTGCGGAGCCACTGCACGCACTCGCCCTCCATGTAGGCTCTGACTCTCTCTGCCTCACCAGCCTGCTCCCACTTGCGCCGGGTGATCTGCGCCGCCGTGTCCGCCGCCGTCCACGACTTCAGGTCGTCGTTCAGGGCGATGTAATCGGGGCCGTCATAGGCTTCTTGATAATACCCGCGGAGGAAGCCCAGGTCGGGCCCCACCTCACAGCCTGTCATCCACTGGTAGGTGTGAGAACCTACGGGGACCGGGACGCTCAGCCCCGCCCACCCGTCCTCAGCCCCGCCCACCGCGGACTTCTCAAAAGCAAAAGGGAAACCGAGTCCGTCCCCTGTTCTCCTCCCGAACTTTGGACCCGGACCCGGGCGACTCCGGTCAGTACGTAGGGACGCGGAAGGTCGTGACGTCCGACCCGCGGTCACTCACCGCCCTCACTCTGGTTGTAGTAGCCGAGCAGGTTCCTCAGGCTCACCCTGAAAATCTGCTCATTGCTCTTTTCGATCTGTGTCTGTCTCTCCCAATAGTCCGGTCCCTCCTTCTCCATCCACGGCGCCCGCGGCTCCACCCTCGGAGTCTCCGCGTCGCCGTCGTAGCGCACGAACTGCGTGCCGTCCACATAGCCGACAGAGATGTACCGGGGCTCCCCGAGGCCGGGCCGGGACACGATGGTGTGGAAATACAGCAGAGAGTGCGAGCCTGGGGAAGGCGCGCGGTGAGACCCCGACCCTCCTCCCGGAGCCACCCCCGCCCTCCCCGCAGACGCCGTTTCCCTCCCCGCACTCACCCGCGCGGATCCGGGTCGGGACCAGGGCGGCCGCCAGCAGCAGGAGCAGCGTGCGCGGAGCCATCGCCCCATCAGAGCCGGGGTGTGTGAGTTCACGGGCTGCGTGGGTTTAGAACCGGTGACCGCGGCGATGCTGATTGGTTCTCCAGGATCGCATCACCCAATGGGAGTGAGAAGCGCTAAGACGTCATCAGTGTCCAGGCAGAAAGACCTGACACGGGTTAGAAGTGAAACTGGGGACCTGGGGAATCCCCAGCCCAGGGCTTCCCCACCCTTAGCTGACCCTGGACTAGGACTTTGGGGACCCCGTGCCTAGGGACAGAGCGCTGCTTGTCATAAAGTCCTCGTGTTCTGAGGCTGTCTGCACTAGAGGAGAGCTACAGACAGATTCATTTCATTGTCTCCTCACCCTCCCTCTTTCTTCTCTCCAATGGCCAGAAGCTGAACTGGAGAAAAGTCACTTTCTGGATACAATGGCAGCAACAAGCAGGCTGGGATACAGAGGACAGAGCTTTCTCTTTAAAGCACAGGCTCTGGCCCTGCCAGCACCACACAGACTCCCACAGAGAACAGGCTCCTGGGTTCACAGGCACTGCATGGTTTGCACTGCCAAGCCTGGTGCTCAGAAATCTCACCTGTAATAGAGACTTTGCCTCTTCGCTCAGGATCCTGTCTTCACAGCCTTGTGCTACACTCAGACTACACTGTTTCTTCCCAGATGATCCTCAGGCTCCAGGTGGTTGTGTTTCTCAGATGCCATGGTCCCGAGATTGTGTGTGTGGAACTGAATCATTGTCTCAGCACAGTAGACCCCTTCTCCACCGGGAAGAGACACCATGGAGACCAAATACAGCACAGCACTGAACCCTGTCTCACTCCACATTTCCCTGTGTCCACTCATTTCCATGGTCCAGTTGCTTTAGTGAATAAATGACAGTAATGAGCATCTGTAACTCAGTGTAAAGCAGAATAATCAGGATGGTGAGTAGAAGGTACAGAATCTGTGACCTTCCCTCTCTCTCTGACCTTGACTCACACTTCAACTGAAGTAGAAAGTGAACCAGAGGTGGGTGGGGCATCCTGCACAGATCACATACAATGCAGTGTGTCAAAAGTGCTTGTCCGGAGCTGATAGATAATTCCAGTCACCTCTCAATGTAGGTGTCCAGGGCAGCCCAGCACCCTTGACTCTGGAGCTCTGCACTAACACTCTCTTCCATTGTATGTGGTTTTGCTGTGTGGACAGCTATCTTGTCAGCCATCCTGTTGGCCATCCAGTCAGCCATCCTGTCAGCCTTCCTGTCAGCCATCCTCTCAGCCCTTCTGTCAGCCATCCTGCTCTGAGCCAGGCTGTGTGGTTCTTTATTTAAAGCTCCAATGAGGCTGGTTAGAGAGAGCACTTGTTTCTCTTGCTGAGATCTGGGTTCAGCTCCCATCACTCACATGGTGCTTCACAACCAAGTCTAACTCCAGTTTCAGAGGATATAATGCCTGGCACAGCTACATACTCATAACATGAAACAAACACACTCAAGGAAAATAAAACTTCAAAAAAGATATTTAAGGAAAGGTGTCATGGAAAATTCACTAACAATATATCATGTAAAGGATTAATATTTATTGAGGGGTAAAGGAACACAATACAAATTGAACCTTAAGACAATTCTTGGAGATAGGAATTGTCTGATGTAGAGCTGTTGATCCACTGTGTATTCTCTCTCTTTTTTCCTCTATCCACCCCCTCCCGTCTCTCTCTCCCTCTCTCTCCCCTTCCTCCCTTCCCCTCACCTTTCCCTGCCTCCCTCCCTTTCTCTCTCCCTCTCTTCCCCTACCGCTCTCTCTTTCAGGATTTCTCTGTATTGCTCTGGCTGTCCTGGAATTCTCTCTGTAGCTCATGCTGGCCTCAGGTCAGAGATCCATCTGCTGTTGCCTCCTGAATGCTGGATTAAAATGAATGACACCATGACCCAGGTCCTGTCATCTTGACTCCAGCATTCAGGAAGACCTGGGAGTGAACCTTCATGGCCTCCCTTCTCAGCCTCTGTTCCTAGGCTACAGCAATGCTGACCTAGGAGCCCTGGGAAGCCATGGACAGGACAACCCAGTGAGCCCGTCTTCCCACATCAGGGAGTTCCCTCTGGGTTCTGTGTTAGAGCTGCTGTTTGTCCTCCACGTTCATTCCCAGCACACAGCATACAGATGTGCCTCACATAGACCTCAGGAGGCTTCTGCTTATACTGAAACCCTCACAGAACAGCAGCCTATTGGAGTCCTTGCAGAAGGGGTCCTGAAATGTGGTGGCAGGAGTGACACACAGGTCACTATTGTCCCCAGAGCCTGTGATTCATTCTTTACAATATATTGCGAGTGAATTTAATACAACAAATACAATTTAATACAATAAATCTGGCTTTGACATAGACCAAAACAGTTCCTTTATTATCAATGGTAATTCACAGTGTGCAGAGAGACATTCCACATCACAGGGGTGCCTTGAAATCAGGATGTGAGACGTGAGACATTTGGTGTCCATTTCCCTCAATGCCTGGGTTCCTGGTGGAGCTAGAAAACCACCCATATAATTTTTTTCCCAGGAGCCTTATGTGTAGGCAGAATTTTACTTACAAGGCACCAGTCCAAGATTAATGTTTATTAAAATATAAACCAACACTCACGATACAGGTAACAGCTTATAGTGGCACCTGAAAAGGGACTGGAGTATCTGAGGGTTGGACTATGGATTCCACAAAGGGCCTCCCAGGGTCTCAGCAGCCCCTCATCAACGGGGTTGGCCACTCCCCCTTAATGGACCCAGGACCCTGGGTAAGCATCCTCAGATCTTATCAGCTGACACCTAAATCCCACCACACTTATGCATGTGTAAAGACTGTGTAGCATATGTTGAGTTGCTATGGGACAAGCTATTGTACACTGTAGAGGTGTGTCACTTGTATTGGTTTAATAAAACACCAATTGGCCAGTAGCCATAGAGACAGTAGACAGGCAACTAGACCAGAAGAATTCTGAGAAAAGAAAAGGCAGAGACACGCCTTCAGTCAGACACAGAAAGAAAACAAGATGAGATTCTGGATTGAGCATGGGTCCAAGACCATGTGGCCAAGCATAGATGTGAATTAAGGGTAAATTTAAGTGTTGGTTAGAAATCAACCTGAGGGCTGCATGGATGACTCAGTAGTTAAAAGCACTTGATGTTCTACCAGAGTTCCTGAGTTCAATTTCTAGCAATCACATGGTGGTCACAACCATGTGTAATGGGATCAGTTTCCTTCTTCTGGTGTGAAAGAATATACAGAACTCATAAACATAAAATATGTGAATAAATCTTTTATAAAAGATTAGCTTGAGCTACTGGCAGAGCATTGATAAGTAATATTAATCCTCCGAGTCAATTATTTATACAGTGACTGCTGGGTATTTGAGAATTTCTGACAGAACAGAAACTTCCAACTACAAACAGCCTCCAGCATGGTAAACATACACTCACATATATCCCGAGAAAACTTAAAAAGGGATTCTGGACACAAAAGAACAGAGTTAAGCACAGCTTTTTGCTAGCATCCTTTTCTCAGGTGGCTCTCTTTTCTGGCAGCCAGCAGAGCTGTGGCTTCTTTAAGAGAGGCTTCCTGACTCAGCTTTAGGGGCTAAAACTTCAAGGCTCTTTTAAGAGACCCTGTTGCCAAACCCTTTAATGGTGTTTAGGAGCAGTGAGTAGCAGGGCTTTACTTGTGGCAATGTGGACCCTAAAATTCCCCAGAGTTGCTGTGGTAAATGTGGTTCCTTCCAGTACCCCTGCCATGAAGCCAAGCTCTCACAGACTAAAAAGCTGGGCAGGACCAGCCTCCAAACCCAAGATTTTAATCCTATCCAAGTCACATAGCAGATTAAGGGCTCCTGTGGTCAGAAAGAGAGAGATATAGAGTAAAGACATTTTCAGAAAACCCTCTAAACAGATTACATTGTTAAAAATAGATATAGGCCTGGGAGAGAAAACATAAAGGATAGCAAGTTCTTAAAAAATAAATAGTGATAATTAAAAATGAGCCACATAAAGATGGAATATACACAGCGAGTCTGGATACTGTATGTTATTGTTTTATCTTTGTGTTCTTTTGCCTGCAGAGGAAGGAGCAAGAGCTGCTAAGAGACATGTTATTATAAATGCTGCAGGATTAAACCAACCTATATATTTTGAAAAGATTGTGACTTTAAGTCAAAAGATATGTTACTTTGGATAAGAGCTTTTGTTTTTATTTCAAAAAAAAATGAGAGCCTGTGCATTTATTCCGTGTTAAAGAATATCAGGTTTGATTGTGGAGAACCCCCTGAAGAATCTCTGATGGAAACGGATGACCCAGTTGAACCACTGTTCAGGGCACTTTGTTGCTGTTTTCTCAGAGTTCTGTGTCCATAAGAACTGCAAGGTGGCTGAGATGATCTAGCCTCATAGACTACTCTACTCAGGACTTTCCCATCATCCTACCTTTTCTTTGGGTCCTCATAAGAGTACTACTGACACCAATCACCAGGAAGTAATCTAGATAGAGAACTATGCCCACATTTCAACGAAATGCATTATGGAGGTCTGTCCTTGTTTAGAATGTTGCTTTAGAGTTGTATCAGATAAAGGTCAGAAAAAAAATGCTAAACAAAAAAAGATTAGATTCAGGGTTTTTGTTTTGATAAGATAGAAGGAGAAAGGGTATGAGGTAATCCTCTTGTACACCATAAAGATATGTCACTGTTATTGGTTTAATAAAATGCTGATTGGCCAGTAGCCAGGCAGGAAGTACAGGCAGATTGTAGTGTAATTCAAGTGTTAGCTGACAAGGCTGGGAGGCCTGTCTCTGGAGTTCTGGAAGCTTGTACAGGGCATGGCCAGACCCATTGAAGAAGCTTCTGGGACCCTGAGCTGCCCCTGTTTTGTTCCTGTGTTCTTGGAGAGCAGAGCAGCAGCCCCAGGGTGGGACTGTTCCTATCTCCAATCGTCTTAATGTCCAATTGGTATCAGTGAGTGTTAATATACCCCCCTAATAAATATGAATCCTTTTTATGGTATATTGCAAGTGAGACTTACTGCAATAGCTGGTGACCACATAGGTTCTGTGATAGCTAGTGGCCCCACGGGCGGCAGGCCAAGAGCTTACAGGCTCACATACCTTTGAGTGGGCCTGCTTGGAGCCCTGAGCCTGTCTGACACACAGGGAGTGTCCTGTAAGTCTGCTCTCAGCTAAGTCTGAAAAGCTGGAGGGTTCCCCAGAATAAAGTCTCCATCTCCCTGGCCCCCCCAGGGGGGGCTTTTAGTCCTTTTTTGGGTCACATCGGGGTATACTTCACGACATGGGCTCTTGAAGAGAATTGGGTAGGCCAAGCCATTACCAATGTTAGGGTGAGGAATCAAGGCATTACTTGTTTTAGTTGTTGTAAACCAGGCGGTATAAAAAGGAATTGTCCACAAGATGCTTCTGGAAATAACGTCCATCTGAGGAATGATTTATACAGAAGGACATCACCTTCTGGGTTATGCAGAAGGTATGGCAAAAGTCGACATTGGACCAACAAATGCGGATTTACCAGGGATAAAGAAGGTAAACCTCTACCATCTGGAAATGCCTATACCTCTCTCCCTCTCAAAAAAAAAAAATGTGGTCCTGGTTTTATAATAAATAAAGCTGACTTTGAAGTAGGAGTAAGTGACTTTCTCCCTCTCTAAACCCAAGCACATTGGTAAAGAAGATTTAGAGATTCTATCCCATATCAGAAAAGCCACTTGGTGTGGGACAGAAGACAGCTAGACTATATATAGACCATTATTATTGTAATTTTATCTGAATTCTATTTCTCTGTGTATTTTCTCCTTCCTAACCCCTAAATCTTGTCTGCATATGATCTTCTCCTGAAGACGTAAAGGATGTAAAAATCTCGATTTAGTATCAATAATGCTTAAGTTTTCCACTGTAAACAATTTCTCCTCATCAATCTCCAAAGCATCTGGAATGAAGATGGGTCCCCCACTGCAATGATTATATCTGGTGTAAAAAAAAAGAGAGAGAGAAAGGAAGAGACAGACAGAGACAGAGAAAGAAAGAATCTGGTGAACTCCACTCAATGGTTGCTTTTGGAGTACAGACTATTCAGACGGTTTCAAGATGCCCTCTATGATTATCCTCATGTCATGTCTTTAACAAGAATTCCAGATGGCCTTACCCAGTACTCCGAGAACAGATGTTTATAGTCAATCCATTAGGATCTAACCATTGTCTTAGTTCTTACAGGATCCCTCAGAGATGCCGCTGCCCACAGGTCAGCAGGAAGCAACCTTATGAAAAAACTATGCCCCTCTCCCAATGAATTCTGTCCTCTGAGGTTTATGGATAATTATCGCTCTGATAGGGTAGTTATAAGTTAAAATTGGGTTAAGAGTAGAACAGTAATATAGACTCAGGATCTCTTTTAAAGAAGAGAAAGGGGCATAGATAGGATAGATGTAGGTTTATTATTGTATCTACCTGTACACAATGATTACACAAATGTGAGCCAAAGGCAACTTGCGCTGGTATATTGATACAAATGTGAAATAATTTATTGAGATAATTTGTATATTGATGCTAATTTAAATCTCAAATAGTTTTTTATATGTCTAAGGTAATTTGTATATTGATACAAAACTGAATCTGTAATCACCATATTTTGCACATTGCTTCTACCTCTGTTTAAGATATTTTGTACATTGATACATATTAAGCATATTATTGACATTTCCATCATACAGTTTCTACCCATTTAATTATACTGGACATAATATATAATTATATTATGTTGGAGGCCACTGGCCCCAGCCCCTCTAGGTGGCGCTATTATCTGGTGCTGGCCAACCCGCCTGAGTCGTTAGAGAGCGCATGCGCTTGGTAATCTCGCGAGACTGGTCTGGTTTCTCCGCCTTTCCCGTGGCGTCATATGAGATTCTGAACTACAACCTATAGAAAGATGTTTCGTCTAAAGCAAGAGCCGTTTGGTCGTCTTAAAACCGGATGTTTCCTGCCTCGTGGTCTCTTCTCTTCCTCTCTCCCTCTCCGCCCCGCCGTGCGCACGGAGGCCGGCCCGGCTCCTGGGGCGCGGGCTCTAGGCCACGTGGCGGATGGCCCGGCCCAGACCACGCTGGGGCCTAGCCTAGCTCTCTGGCTTTCCTTTTCCCCGCTGGGGGCCCGCCGCAGCGGCCCCTGCCTCTCTGCCGGCCTCTCTGCCGGCTCTCTCTCTTTCCCCTCCCCTCTCCATTTTCCGTAAGCTGAATGCTCTCCCCCAAGATACATTAAAGTTATACTGCAGAAGGATCCTAAGTGTGTGTCGTGTCTTTCCTCGCGGGTGAGAGATAGGCGCGGAACAATATTAGTCATAATTTACATACAAGATGTTTTGTATACCTCTGTTTAGATAACTTGTCTATGATACATATTTAGGATACTGTTATCATCTTGCACAGTACATGTACCTCAGGCTAACATTTGTATGATTGTCATACTGGAAGTCAGCTTTCAGAGATTGTACACCACTTATAGATGGCCTAATTTTACAATGTAAGATTCAGTCCTTAGGATGACAAAAACTACAGGTCAACATTACTTAGGTTTGCAATGTAACAGTCATGTTGTGTAGGTTTCCCAGATACATGCTAGGGTATAACAGAGAGACAGGAAGGAGCCTTCAACCACTTCATAGACCTATAGAATATGACATTTAATGTTTTGTTGCTCAGAATTTGGTCATGGGAGATTGGACAACTCCTGGTATCACTGTTCCTTTTCTGTGATGGTGTTGAGGACACTCATTATGGAGTCTGTCCTCTTGGCACAAAATGGTCCTTTGGACAAAGAACTGCCCTTACCTCAATGGCTGACAGTACACACACTGTCCAATCTGGATGAGCAGGATGAAGGATAGAGATGGCCAAAACCTGCCTGTACAGGATAAGACGGGTTCTCCAAAACTGCCCTGCTTCTGAAAAGATCTGTCAGATATTCTAAGCTTGTAGACAAAATGATGGATGCTCCGATGGCGCAGAAAAACCATGGGTGACTCTCTAGGTAGCTGAATGTTGCTGTCCTCTCCTAAATCTTGGAAGCTACTCTCTTGTGCTTCCAATCTTCAGGTAATATATTTTCCTTTTCAGGCCTTTGATGGGATTGAAGACCAGACAGTTAAGGTTATTACCATCTCATCCCTCAGCAAAGAACATTTAGGTGTTGTATTTTTACAGCTTCGAAGTAATTTATCTACCTCACCACTGACCAATACTCTAGACATGTAGGATGTACCTCATATTTGTTGGTTTTTAGTTCTGGTTTGAGCCTGCTTGTGTTTTGCCTTTCCCTCCCCCAGACATTACCTTATAATGGTTCCTATTGTATATAGTCTTAGTTCAGAACTTTCTTAGTTAGACAAAAGTGGGAGATGTGGTAGAATTCAGGTGTTAGCTCACCAGGCTGGGAAGCATGTCTCTGGAGTTCTGGAAGCTCGAATGAGGAGTGGGCAGACCTGTTGAAGAAGCTGCTGGGACCCTGAGCTGCCCCTGCTTTGTTCCTGTGTTCTCAGAGAGCAGAGCACCAGCCCCAGCTTAGGACCATCCTATCTCCAAGAATTGTCTTAAGGTTCAGTCTGTATCAGTGAGTGTTCATATACCCCTGAATACATATTAACCTTTTATGGTATATTGCAAGTAAGTATTACTGCAATAGCAGACCAACCCGACTAGGAAGCAAGGTGAGAATGCAGGACTGAGCAAAGGTACCAACCACATGGCTACATATAGGTAAGAATTAAGGGTTAAATTAAGGGTGAGAGCTAGTTAGAAATAAACTTGAACTATTGCATGAGCAATTTATAAGTAATATCAAGCCTGTGAGTCAACTATTTGGAAAGCGATTGATGGGTATTTGAAGTTGCTGGCAGGACAGAAACTTCTGACTACACTGAATAAGTAGTAAGTGTTAGTTCATGTGACAGTCCACGTCTTCCCAATCACTTCTCACATCTCAGTCATCCCTGTCTCCATGTTTCGGCACAGACACTCCATGATCCCAGTGTGGGGACACAGCCTGTCTTGAAGCAGTGCTCACCAGCCCCTCTGTCCTACAGCAGGAGGAAGCTGTGTAGAAAGCAGATTAGTATTCTCAATTGTCCTTCTCCACAGGTGACCTATGACACCAGCCTCTCATCTTTGATTTGTTTCTCCAATCCCAAGGCTTGGAGGTTTCTCCTGTCTGCAGCTGCATCCCTTATCCTGGGCAGACACTCCCACATGGGTACAGTGTCCAAGGAGGCCACAAGAGGGTGTCAGTGCCTAGAGTTGGAGTTCTTGGCAGATGTTCCCCACACCTCACACACAGACATGGGGCCAGGATAACAGCAATTATTCCCTGGAGGAACAGCAAAGGCTCTCACCTGGAAGCTGTTTTCTAACTTCTTGATGATATTTTAAAATGCCATTTAGCCTTCATGCACTGGACACCAACAACTGACAGCTGAGGTGATGAGAGGGTGGTAACCAGGTGAGACAGTGGCATGACTTTCACCTGGGTGGCTGTTGTGAGATAGACGCCCATTTCTGACAAGGTAAATGTCAAGAACTCAATATTCGAGATGCTCCAGGTTTGCCAAGACCATCTTGTAACCAAAGTCCTGCAAAGGCTGTGAAGCTCCTTCAGAAAAACAAACTCTGGATAACAGAAAACAATCAGTGTTGGCTGTAATAATTTCTCTAATATTTCTGTAAATATGTACAGAAAACAACTGTTTTATTCTAATGTTTACCCTAGATAAATGCTTCTACCTGGTTTTCTACCAAACACCATGGCCATGGAAACTTAGATTTTAAAAAATTAATTGGTGCTTGCTTACATTTTCAGAGGTTTGGTCCATGATTGTCAGGACAACATGATTCTAGAGAAGTAGCTGAGAGTTCTAGATCCTGACCCCCAGGAAGCAGGCAGAGACACAGATACAGATGCTGGGTGTGAGTTCAGCTTTAGAGACATTAAAGTCCAGTCTCAGTAACATACTTTCTCCAACAAACCACACACTCTAACCTCTCTCAAGGAGAACCACTCCCTAATGACCAAGATGCAATCCTAGGAGCCTAAGAGGGTCCTATTTCAACCACAATGACTAATAAATGTAACAGAAGACCTTGCAGAGCATTGTATCTGGCTTGGATTATTAAGTGTTAGCACCTGGGCTTTGGTGTGCCTTTTATGATGCTTCCTATTGTTACTGTTGTTGCCTTTTGTTATGTTAATTTTGTCACTGTTAACTTTTGTGAATTTTACCTTTTGTTACTGTTACCTTGTGTTCCAAGTGTTTGATTTTTATCTGAGTTTTTACTGAAGGGTTCAAGGCCTTTGCAAAGCTTAATTCTGAGAGAATGTGGAAACCAAGAGGTCTCATGACTGAGCCTTGCTTGGGCATTTGGTTCCTTCAAACGACTCTAGATAAGATGTTCTAGTGTGTGAAATTTGACTTGCTAAGAGCTGTAAATTATGGATAATAATAATAATAATAATAATAATAATAATAATAATAATAATAATGGCCTTTGGTGAAGCAGAAATTGGTTCCCGTGCTGCTAAACCTAAAAGGCATCCTGGAGTGACCCTAATTCTTCCATGGATCTGTACAAATCAGAACACCAACAAAAAAAACAAAAACAAAAACAAAAACAAAAACAAACCCTCTTTTTTGCCTGTAATAATTAGACTTTCACCAGTGCAAAGGAAACAAACAAAAGTTCTCAAGAGCCAAGATGTAAATGTATTTAGCTCATACCTCAAGACACAAATATTTTAAAATATAATGTGTAATGATCCAATTTTATGTGAATGATTTTGATGCTGATAAAAATTCAATTGTAGATATTCCTTAATGTCTGAAAATTCAAAGCCAAGTCACTGAAGACAGAGGCTCCTAATGTACTTATCCCTTATCCTTCTTTGATAAAGAGCAGTTCTGGGTTCAATGGCCTTCTCCAGCAGGTGTCCTTGTCTAACAATGGATCCTATCCTGTGTGGAGACTGCAAAGTGCTCTTTAGTTTCAGACCCTGAAAGTTCATTATCTCCTTCCTCAGATGCTGTGTCTTCAAACAGTTCCTGGGTAAACTAGAGTTTAGATAAAAACAGAAGTTGTACAAAATACCTGACTCATGCCATCAGTAGCAGGGTGATCAGCAAGGCCATGCACACAGCAGGATTGTGGCATCTTATAGCCATGACAGAGGTCTATTAGGTACTTCAGCAGCACAATGGCCATCACATGCAGACTCACAGACTACTCTAGCCAGGACTTCAGAAAACCCGTGCACTTTCCCCAGGTGTGTGAGTTCCATGGGCTGCCTGTGCTTTATAACTTGTGACCATGGCGATACTGATTGGTTGTCCAGGATCGCGCCACCCAGTGGGAGTGAGAAGCGCTAACATGTCATCAGTGTCCAGGCAGAAGGACCTGACACAGGTTAGGACCTGACCCTGGATTAGGACTTTGGGGACTCTGTGCCTAGGGATGGAGTGCTGCTTGTCACAGTGTCTCTGAGCTGCCTGAAGCCAAGTATCCACTAGGTTAGTCAGGATGAAATCCAAGAGCATGACATTTCCAGGTAAGATACACACAGCACTTAGAATGGAAGGCTGAAGGAAACAGGTTCTGTCAGAGTTCTGGTTAGGGTCCAGCATGCCATGGACGCCTGCATCGGGAGGTAGCTGGAGTTTTTTCAGCTCTGCTCAGACACTTTTGGCACTGTGTCATATGTCACTCTCTGCAGGGATCCATAACCTCTGCTTTCACGGTCTACTTAAGTTATATGTGGCTGAGATTTGAAGATATCGGGTCAAAATTCACAAAACCAATCAAATTTATAAGTTTGATTTTTCCCACACTACTACACAGAGATGAAACTTTAAATCCCCAGTGTGTACCTCTGCCACGAGAGTCGCCCTCTGTTCAGACATCACACAGGCTTGAGAAACTCAAAAGCCAATTCAGCTGTCAGATCTAGGGTCCCACACCATTATGACATTTATCTTTTGGTCTCCAGCAGCTCATAAAGTATTAATGAAGGTCAGAGAGGGCCACAGGTTATCTTCAAAATTATCATCATTATTCTGCTTTACACTGAGTTACAGATCCTCATCACTGTCATTTATTCACTAAAGCAACTGGACCATGGAAGTGAGTGGACACAGGGAAATGTGGAGTGAGACAGGGTTCAGTGCTGTGCTGTATTTGGTCTCCATGGTGTCTCTTCCCGGTGGAGAAGGGGTCTACTGTGCTGAGACAATGGTTCAGTTCCACACACACAATCTCGGGAACATGGAATCTGTGAGAATCACTGTAGTAAGGGAAGTTTCTGGCCCGGATTTTGGGCCTAGCCTCAAGGTTGGGATCCGCAGACCCGTAGTCCCACAGTCCCACAGAGACACACAGACCCACAAACCCTCAGAGACACACAGAGGCTTACATTAGTTTTAGGCTGATCCACCTAAGGCCTAGGCATATAACTTGCTAACTCTTTACCCATGAACTAACCCATGATTCTTATCCTGTTCTGCCATGGAGCTTGTTACCTTTCTCAGAGCAGTATAGTTAGTTGTCCTCTGCATCTTCTGGCTTGTCAGGCAACTCTGGAGTCTCTGTGGCATTTCTGCTCTGTTCTTCCTGTTCCCAGAGTTTTCTTAGTCTGGTGGCCCAACCCACAAATCCTGCCTGCCTTTGGTCAATCAGCGTGCTTTTTATTAAACTTAATAGGTGGGACAATTATTTACAACGTAATATCATAAATCCACTACAAAACACAACCACATGGAACCACAGATGATCACCTGGGAAGAAACAGTATATTCTGAATGTAAGCACAAGGCTGGGAAGTCAGGATCCTGAGTGAAGAGGCAAAAATCATTTAATGATGCAAAGATGTGGCTGAGTAAATAAAATTCACCTGTGGTCTGGAGGCTGAGCCGGAAGTTAGCTGACAGGAAGCAAAATGAAGGAGCCATGGCATGAGAAGGTTTTGAGTGGGTCAAGAAGCACAGGGTGTTTGGAGCAAGGGGAGGTGAGTGATTGGTACTCAGCCTCTGTGAGGAGCAGAGTCCCACCTTAACCTTTTAATTTTGAGCTCTACAGAGAGACAGAAATTTAGTTAAGTTTCTTTGTAGCTTTGAGGGAGTCCTTGCCTGTCTTGCTGTGGCTTTTGGGAGTTTTTGTGGTCCAAGGGCTTTTGGTAGCAGCAGAATTGCAGTTTCTGATTTGGACAGCGTGGCTTAAAAGACAGCAAAAAAAATTTTTTTTAAAGGACAACAATTGTCAACCAACGGGTAGGGTAGTACAACCAACCACATGGAAAGAGGGCCTAAGCCAGCTGGATCTGCTACATTTGACCTCTGGAGCTTTCCAATGCTGGCTGGCTTTGCTATCTGCCTTCTAGAGTTATCCATCTGCTGTCTCTTGTCAGTAGAAGTCAACAGAATTTGAGAGACTTGGAAAATCATTTAGGAGAGTAAGAGAGAATTAAATAATATTGAAATGAAATTAAGAATGTTAAGAATGGGGAACATAACAATGCAGGGTGGTAGGGCTGCTCTTTATACAGCTACTGTAGACGGGCTTGAAGTTAAAATCAGAATATGGAAGATTAATGATTTAAGTGGACACTGATGTAATACAGATAATACTATCACTATGGCAGTTAATATTTTATCAATAATAGTCCTGGTGGTTATTTGTGCTAAATATGTCAAATGGAATAATCAGATGCAGATTTTGGAAAGATACACTAATAAAAAAACCCAAAGTACTCAGATACAGAGGAATTTAGAGCAGAGTTTTCCATGTCATTGCCCTGTGAAACTGGAGGGGAACAGCCTAAGATTATTAGAACACCAACTTTAATATATAAAGTTACTGTTCAACAACAACCACCAGATAATATGTATCCCCAAGGTTATGAAGAAGTTCAATGAAGTCCTGTAGATATGTTAGACTTAAAGAGAATTAAGAAAGCAGTAGTTTCATA
The DNA here is from genome assembly GCA_033318265.1 of Phyllotis vaccarum. NCBI lineage: Eukaryota > Metazoa > Chordata > Mammalia > Rodentia > Cricetidae > Phyllotis > Phyllotis vaccarum. The sequence goes on from JARWLC010000010.1 coordinate 103,008,416, forward strand.
TGGTAGGCATTCACCCTTTGAAAAACATATGTTAAACTCAGGGGTAAATAAGAACAGAATTATTCTACAAGGCTGGAAGGATTTAGTTTCAGCAGTGTTAGAAGCTGATCCTCAATTACAGTGGAAAACTCAGTGGAGAGAGGAAGCCAGAGTCCTGGAACAATGAGGCAGGGCTAGAGGTTGAGATATTTCTCAAGACAAAATTCTTGGTGAAGGCCAGTATGCTAATTTGGAAAGATGGTGTATGTAGGATTATAACACCCTGATTCTATGGCTTATATCAGCTTTGGATGCTAGGAAAAGGATTTAAGAATTGGAAAAGACTGAATCGTCTACTACAATTAAATAGGGCCTGAAAATTTCACTGAACTTTTACACAGAGTAACATCAGTTGTAAATTGAATGATATCTGATTCCAACACTACACAAATATTAATTAAATCTTTGACTTTTAAAAATACTAATGCAGAGTGTAAAAGTGTGATTAGGCCTTTAAGGTCAATGTCAGCGTCCATAGAAGAATGAATCAGAAATACAGCTGATATTTGTCCCCATCATCTAGTGATGATCCTTGGGTATGAGCACTGCTTTCTAAAAATACAAAGAAAATATTAAATGTTAAGTGTTTTAATTGTGATAGACTAGTCATCTGAAAATGAAGTGTAGGCAAATTGCTCCTAGAAGCAATGTTTGTTATAGAAATAATTCTAACAGAAGCCCTCAGCCTTTCGAAGTGTGCAGAAGGTGTGGTAAAGGCTAGCATTAGGTTAATGAATACAGATCAACAAGAGACAGAAAGGTAACCCTTTGCCATCAGGAGACACCTTGAAGAGCCTTTCACAAGCTCGAATGTGAAATACCAGCACTGGGGAAAACCCTTCTCAAATTAGTAAACGATATAACACCTGCTGTTAAAAATCATTGTGTTGTGTATGCCAGAACAGCTTTAGAAATAAAAATTTTAGGAGAAACCATAAAGCAAATATTTTATCCAATTTCTACAAATGATCAAAAGTCAAAGTTACAAGTAAATGGCATAGACCTTGACGGTTTTGTAGACACAGGTGCAGATGTAGTAATAATTGCACCAAATCATGGCATCTAGGTTGGCCTCATGGGAAAGTCAATGTTCAGCTTTTAGGAATTGGTAATTTGCTTCAAGTAAGACAAAGTGCAAGATGGTTGGATGTATAGGACCAGAAGGACAAATAAATAAATTGAAACCATATGTGGCTAACATGATAATGAATTTATAGGGGTGTGATTTATTGCAGCAATAGAAAACAGAATATTTCAGAATTTCAGGAACAAACTATAATATAAGGAATGCTTCTGAGAGAATTATCAAAAGATACTAAAAAGGACAGTCACAGACCATTTCAGCTGTACCTAAGCAAGACCAAAAACTGTTGGTATTTCAAAGGTACCAACAGCCTTACCTTTAAAATGCTTGACTGACAACATATTTGGGTGGAATAATGCCCTTTGATATCAGAAAAACTACAGGCCTTAGAACAGCTTGTAAAGGAGCGGTTAAATCTCAACATAATGAAGAATCAACAAATCCTTGGAATTCTCCTATGTTTGCTATGAAAAAGAAATCTGGAAAATGGAGAGTGGTAACAGATCTAAGAGCCATAAATAAGGTGATTCAGTCAATGAGCTCTTTATAGTCTGGAATTCCCTTACTTGCTTTACTACCTAAGGGATGGCCTATTATGGTGATTGATTTAGAAGACTGCTTTTACAGCTATTTTTATAACACCGGATAGAGAAAAATTTGCCTTCATGGTTCCAATAATAATTTGTTATGATATTATATCAATTATATAATATAATATTATAATAATTATAATAATTCTTATCATGTTAAGAGATGTCAGTGGAAGATTCTCCCACAAAGGATGTTGAACAATGTCAATATTTATATGCCAGCCATTGGAAATGATTCATGTACAGTTTTCTTAATCTATAACTTACCATTACATGGATGATATCTTATTAGCTGAATCAAATGTAGATACTTTAGAAAAAGTGTTTGAAGAAGCAAACTTTGCCTTCCTGGGGATTACAAATTGCTTCTGAAAAAGGAGATTCTATTAATTACTTAGGATATAAAATAGGTGTACAAAGAATTCAACCCCAAAAGGTACAAATCAGAAGATATCAATTGGAGACTCTTAATGACTTTCAAAAATTGCTGGGAGACGTAACCTATCCACAGCCAAGTATTGGAGTAAGCGCTCAAGAACTGAGTGCTGTGTTTCAAACCTTAGAAGGCGACGAGGACTTAAATAGTTCAAAAGAGTTATCAGCTGAAGCTGAAAGAGAATTGGCTGTGATGGAAAAGAAATTTTACAGGATGCACACATGGATCATTTAGATCCAGAATTGATTGCATTCTTGTTATTTTTACCCTTTAAGCATTCTCCCACAAGGATTTTAATGCAGAGGGAAGATACTATTGTAAAATAATTTTTAAAAACTGCACAGAGTAAAACAGAAAAAACATGTGGAGAAGGTTTCTGAGTTGATTCTAAAAGGAAATTAAGGCTTTATCAATTGACAGGAATGGTCCCAGCAGAAATTGTAGTTCCTTTTAGTGATGCTGAAATTGCTTCACTATGGGCAGAAAATGAAAACTGGCAAAGAGCTTGCAGTAATTTTGGGGGAGATAAAAGTACAAATATCGAAAAAGTAAAACATTTCAGTTTATAAAAAAGACTAATTGGATTCTCCCTCATATAGTAAAAGTCACCCCATTTTCTGGAGCCTCTACATTCTATGCTGATGCAAATAGATCAGAAAAGGCAGGTGATAAGTCAGGGAAAATAAGTGAAGTGGTTCAAAGTTCTTAGGATTCACCTCAGAAATCAGAATTATGTACTATTCTCATAGTGTTATTAGATTTTTCAGACCCTTTTAATATAGTTAGTAATTCTCAGTATGAAGAAAATGTTGTCTTACAGATTGAAATTGTTGAATGTGTTCCTGATAAGTCAGAATTAACTTTGGAAACAGTCAGGATTAGGAATCATTCCTTATATATAATACACATCCAATCCCATATGGGACTAGCAGACCCTCTAGCACAAGGTAATGATGAAACTGATCAACTATTTATAGGAAAAGAGCTGGAGGCCTCAAGAAGTTTATTAAAAACACCATGTCAATATTAATGATTTAAAAAAAGGATTTTTACATCACTTGGCAAAAAAAAAACCAAGGAAATTATAAGAAAATGTCATTCTTGCTCTTTGTGTAACCAAACTCCACTATCTGCAAGAAGTAACCCCGGGAGTGCTCCAAAATTGATATTTGCCAAATGCATGTGTTTCATTTTGCAGAATATGGAAAATTAAAATACCATAGATACATATTTACAATTTCAGTGGGTAACTGTGGGGATATGTTTCAGATTTAATGAAAACCAATCTGAGATATCAGAGACATCTACCCACAGTCAGTCTAGGAGGATCAGACAGTGGTAACTCACATCTTTAATCCCAGCACAGAGAATATCTGGAAGTGGTGACCTTTACGCTTAATGCCAGCAAATCTGAGTTTGAGGCCAGTTTAGTTTACAGAAGGAGTTCCAGGCTTCCAGGCAGGCAGGCAGTAGTGGTGCCACACCTTTAATCTTAACCTGGATGTGAAACAACTGAGTGAAGAGGGTATTTAAGGCAGGCATAGAAAATCAGAGCAGGCAGAAGAAGCCCTGAGGATCAAGGCTGAGGAAGCTGGAAGACAGCTGGGTGAGATCTGACTGTGTTGTTTCCTCTCTTTGATATCTCTCTTTCCCTGAGATTGGGCTCAGAGTTTCCTTTATTTGTGAAACAGGCAACTGCTCTGAATTTTGGAAAGGCTGGTTATGTAATTAAGCATCTGTTAGAAGTTATAGCCATTGTGGGGATACCTGTAAAAGTTAAGATCAACAATGCTCCAGCATATGTGTCTACTAAAATAAAATAGAGTTTTTGCATATTATAACATAAAGCAAAATACCACACAACCCTACAGGACAAGCAAGGTATAATAGAACTTTAAAAGAAATGATTAATAAGCAGAATGGAATAACAAAAGATCCCAAGAGATAGATTGCATGTGCCTTATAAGCTTTAAATTTTCTAAATGCCAATGAGAAAGGAACAACAACTGCAGAGAGGCACTGCACAGTAGGAAAAACTACTGAATAAAAGCAGCCTGTGTACTTTAAAGATGTGCTGACTTCACAATAGAAACTAGGATGTGTGCCTCATTGGGGGAGGGGTTTTGCTTCTTTCCTACAACAGAAAAGCTACAAATACCATCAAAATAAATAAAGATTCAATTCAAACAGGAGAGACCGTTTGATCAGGAAAACTGATAGTTTATCAACCAAGATGGCAATTTGTCAAAAGACAAACTCACCAAATTAGGGTCAGGGCAGGGTTTTGTTTCTATCTTTACAGGAAAATGAAAATATCCCTCTTTGGACAGATAGATATCTAAAGAAGAAGGAAGAACTATCTAGAAAAAATATTAACAAGAAAAGTGAGTCTGGTATGCTGGTTAAATTGCTTTCTTCAGGGTAAAATCTCTTTACCTCTCAAAATATTTGTTGTCCTGACTCACCTATAAACCAAAGCTGACTTTGGAGTTGGAGTGTGGCTCTCTCCTTCTCTGAACCTAAGCATGTTGTTAAAAGAAAATTCAGTGTCTATTTTATATCAGAAGAGCCACCTGGACAGGAAAAAAACCCAAAATATAGGGACTACTGTTGTCACAAACACATTTTCCTTCAAGTTTTTAGAACTTTTCTTTGGCTATGTTATTATCATAAAATTTAAACTTTACATTTTGATGTTAATAATGTTTAGGTTGTCCATAGTGAACAATACATTTTCCTAAAAGCAGTTTCTGAAGTTTCCAAAAGAATCATGGGCCCCCACAACAACAATTCTACCTGGATCACAACGTTTTCTCACGAATTGGCCAAGATTTCATTTTTCTCAGGGTATCATCATCACCACACAATAAGAAGTAATTTTGGGGATGATACCCATGTGGTAATATATTGTATATTCAATAAAAATAGCCCAAAATATCAGAGGACAGAGCCAAGCCAAGAAGCTCAGAGAGTGGTGATCCTGGCCATCAATCCCATCAATATCTCTTTGCCTTCTAGGCCTTAAAGCAAGGTGGTGGTAGCTCACACCTCTAATCCTAACTCTAGAAATGTTAAATGAGGAAGTAAAATAGCTCAGTTGGAAAGAAATATAAGGCAGGAGACGGCAGGAGTTTTCCATTCTGCCTGTACACTCAGTCACCCTAAGAACTCATAGAGATACCTTGCTCTGCCTTAAGAGCTGGCTGGGTGAGAATGCGCTGCGATGTTCCCTGTCCCTCTGATATTCCAAGTTTGCCCCAATATGTGGCTCCAGGTTTTATTATGCACTAAATAAACTTTGGTCAGTATCTGGCACCCAATGTGGGGCCCTGTAGTGGGATTCCAGTGCACTTCTCTGACGTAAGGGCTTGGCCTCTTGGCCAGCACAGCATAGGATTCACCTATGACCTTCCTATTGGTAGCCTTGAGGTGTGGCCTGGAACAGTTTAAAGATCGGAGTTCACACCCCAGCCCTCTCTGCTTTCCTATAGCCTGGAAGGAAGACCCATCTTCTTTCCACTTTCCTGCCTTTAATTGTTGTAAGTTACTTTTGAACCCCTGTTAATCAACATTAACCCATCAATTGCCTGATTAGTAGCTGGCTATATTTGTAGGCCAACTTTGCAAACCCCATGTCTGGCTGGCCCACATTGTTAGCTCCAATCCTATGGTGAGTTGGAGTACTTTTTCCTCCCATGAGACCTTAGAATAGGGCTGTCTTTGACCAGTTAAACCCATATTAGTTTTATCACAGGTTTGCTCCTGTGCCCTTTCAGAGAACCTACTGTGCCTGAGCCTGATATCAACTCGTGGTAAGTGGCAGCCACTTCACATATGCGTGCCAATTAGTTGTGCCCGCCCACCTGTCAGCTTGACCTCCAGTTCTAATGGTGGCCACTCATGTGCTCTGGTTGCCCATTCAGCAGCCTCCTGATCTGGGCATTGTGACACCAGACCTGTGCAGAATGTGATTCAGCTGCCACAGTTGCCACTGGAGCCACACAAGTACATCTGGGGTGCCGAGCCCCTAAAACCTTTCCTAACACTACCTGTATTCTCCTTCCAAAGCCATTTGGGTTCCATTAGGACAATATATTCTAATTGTCTAATGATAGTAGATGCCGTCTACTAGGTGCTGCCTGCATTGACTAGTTGTGTGCAACATCTGCTGGCCAAATATTGCTAGTACATCCAGACTGAGGTAAAGAATATATTTTCTCTTCAAAGTAAGTGTTTGTCTCCATGGCAGACACTATAACCATTCAAGAATTTAGAACCATTTTTGATGTTACAATTGAGGAAATATTGTACGATTTGTATAATGTCCCTGGGAGTTAAATGCTTGCAATTTTGTTAATTCTTAGCTTGACCCTACATTTTGTATCTCTAAAAAAAAAGTTTAATAGTTATATTAAATATGAGACATTAATTAGTCTGATAGAGACCTTGCAAATAAAAAATGATAAATTAACTTCTGAGATGCATAACATGGAATCTGCCAATGACAGACTGGCATGCAAAGTTAATTTTATGAAACCTGGTTATAACAACCTTTTTGATAGAACTTCCTTCTTGGAAGCAAATCTTAAGACCATACAGAAGAAACTTAAATCTGTAGAACCATGTGTTAATGATGGCAATAGAAAATTTATTAATTCTGTGGAATCATTAGGAAGACTTGCTATTCAGGAGATTCAGACCTCGGAGAAATTGGTTGGTTTCTAAATTTCAACAATTGGAAGATCATTTAGCTGGAATTGAGAAGGATGTTAAGTCACAATCAACCAAGAACAGTTCAGAACAGCCATCACTGATATAGTACGGAGTTGGAGAAGACTTATCTAAAATTATAAGTGGACAGGATTTTCCTTTCTCCTCTCCTGTGATCTATGTAGTTACTATTCAGAAAAAACTAATGATAAATATCCAGGAGGGTTTGTATAATATAATTGGGAATCTATACATATGAGAGATCTAAAAGACATTACGGAAGCTATAATGGTCCATGGCATTCATTCCACCTATATTAAACAAATGTTAAGTTCATGATCTACCAAAAATAGTCACACCTAGTGACTGGATGAAGCTGCCAGCTGCTGTCTTAGATTATAGCCAACATTTCCAGTGGAGAAATTGGCTAAGAAAAGAGGCTAAGGCCATTGAACATCAAGGGGAAATCTGAAACTTTAACTTTTCTCAAGACCAAATCCCTGGTGAGGGTCCATTTGCTGATATAAAGGTTCAGTCTGTTTTTGATGAACATACATTATTGCTGTCATATTGCTGCTTTGAATGCTTGGGAAAAGATTCTAGAACCAGGACAGACAACTGAGATGTATGGTAAGATAAGACAAGGCTAGAAAGAACCTTATACTGACTTTCTGCAGAGATTCACCAAGGCTGTGCACTGGGCAGTGACAGAGCCAGAAGTCAGAAAATAACTAATTCTCTCTTTGGCTTTTGATCATGTTAATTTAGAATGTTAAAGAATGCTGCTGCCTCTAAAGATCAGATCGGAGCCCCCAGAGGAATGGATTCAATATACAATCAATGCTGAGTCTCTTATTTATGATGAGAATTGGGTAGGACAATCCATTACTAATGTCATTTAAAAAAAATCAAGGTATTAAATGCTTTAGTTGTGAGAAACCAGGCCATATGAGAAGGAACTGTATGCAGAGCATTCCTAGAGCTAACGTCTCTCCTAGGAAATGACCGAAACAGAAGGTCTCTAACTTCTGCATTATGCAGAACGTGTGGCAAAGGCCGGCATTGGACCAATGAATTTAGATTTACAAGGAGCAAACAAAGCAGCCCCTTACCACTGGGAAACACCTCTTGGGTCTCTCTCAAGAGGCCCCCAAAACACAGGTCTCAAATTCAAATATGGCCCAATTATTTACAGTCCCTGTGGAGGGAAATCTTTTCTAAGACAATTAGAGAATAAAGTGCCTGATATAAAAAACCATACTTTGCTGGAGGAATCATAATCAACCTAAAGGTGGAATTACAATCTCCCACAAAAACGACAAGATGAATATTCTGGCAGAATTCCCTAAGTGAACAAAGGCCAAAATTAAGAATATGAATTGATAACATTTTTATTCAAGGCTTGGTAGATACTCGTGCTAATATATCATAACCCCACAATCGTGGCATCTGAAATGGCCTCTAAAGGAGGTAAATGTTCAATATCTATGGATTGGAGCCATATCTCAGATAAAATAAAGCATGAAATGACTTGAATGCATAGGACCAGAAGGAAAGAGGGAACAATGAAGGCATATGTGGCCAATATAGCAGTGAATCTATGGGGTCATGATCTGCAGCACTGGATACACAGATGAAAATCCCTCCAAGCTCAGATATGAGCCATAGACCCACGATGTTTCTGAGACAGATATAAAGTGTTATGAAAAACAGTATCAGCCATTCAGGTTATACAAAAATGGCAGAATAGCCATTGACTTCTCAAGCTACCAACAGCCCTACTCTTAAAATGGTTGGCTGACAAACCTGTCTGGGTTGAACAATGGCCTAGGACCAAAGATAAACTAGAGGCCTTAGAATAGCTGGCACAGGAGCAATTAAATGCTCAATATATTGAAGAATGTACCAGCCCTTGAAACTCTCCAGTATTTATTATTAAAAAGAAATCTGGGAAATGGAAAATGGTAACAGATCTAAGAGCCATAAATAAGGTAATTCAACTGGTGGTCTCTATACAGCCTGGATTGCCCCTGTCTTCTCTGTTACCTAGAGAATGGCCTATATAGTTATTGACTTAAAAGATTGTTTCTTTTGCAAGAAAAGGACAGGGAAAATTTTGCCTTCACAATACCCACTTATAATAATTCTCAACCAGTTAAGAAGTATCAATGGAAGGTTCTCCCACAGGTAATATTAAATATCCCTGGCCTGTGCCAATATTTTGTGCAAAAACCATTGGAAATATTTTGAGCAAGATTTCCAAAATCTATAATTTACCACTATATGGGTAATCTCATTAGCAGATTCAAAGTCAGATTAGAAAATATGTTCCTAGAATTACAGAGAGTTTTGCCTCTCAGGATTAACAAATTGCCCCTGAGAAGATACAAAGAGGAGATTCTATTAATTATCTATATATAAAATAGAGCTACAAAAATTAGGTCATAGAGAGTACAACTCAGGAGAGATTGATTGGTAACTCTTAATGACTTTTAGAAAATACTATACCTCCTGTATTTGTTATTAAAAAGAAATATGGAAAATAGAGCATTGTAACAGATCTAACAGCCATAAACAAGGTGATCCAGCTAATAGGCTCTCTACAGCCTGGGATTCCTTTGCCTTCTCTGTTACCTAAAGAATGGCTTATTGTAGTTATTGATTCAAAAACTGTTTCTTTACAAAACCTTTACAAGAACAAAACAAAGAAAATTCCCCTTTACAATGTCTACTTATAATTTTTGGCCTGTAAAGAGATATCAGTTTAAGGTCCTCCCTTAAGGAATGCTGAATAGGCCCACTCTGGGCTGATATTTTTTACAAAAGCCACTAGAACAGATATGTAACAAATTCCCACAATCTATCATTTACCATTACGTGAATGTAATGTTGGCTGATTCAAATGTCAATATCTTAGAAAGAATGTTTGAAGAAGTGAAAAGAAATTGCCTGATGGGGATTATAAATTGTACCTGAAAGAAAATACAAAGAGGAAATTAATTATTTAGGTGACAAAATAGATCAACAAAAAATTAAACCTCACAAGGTACAAATCAGGAGAGATAGATTGAAGACAATTAATAATTTCCGAAGATTGCTAGGAGACATTGTCGATTTATGAACCACTATTGGAATGATGAACTGGATAATTTTTTCAAAACCTTAAATGGTGACAAGGACTGAAATAGTCCAAGAGGACTGTTACCTGAAACAGAGAAAATTGGCTTTGGTGGAAAAGAAATTACAGGAGGCACATGTGGATCATGTGGATCCAGGTCTTAATTGCATTCTAGTAATCTTGCCCTCTAAGCATTCTCCTACAGGAATTTTAATACAAGGGGAAAATGTTATATTGTAACGGATGTTTCTTCCACATAAACTGAGTGAGAAATTAAAGACATATGTGGAAAAAAACTCTGAATTGATTTTTAAAGGAAAAGACTCTGTCAATTGACAGGAATGGACCCAGCAGAAATTGTTGTACTTTTAACTAATGAAGAAATTGGCCAATTATGGGTAGAAAGTGAACCATTGCAAAGAGCCTGCAGTATTTTGGAGGATATATTAACAACAGATATCCTCAAAGCAAAAGAATTAAATTTCTAAAGAAAATTAACTGGATTCTTCCTTTTCTGGTATAAGATAATTCAATTTCTGGAGCCCTTAAATTTTATACTGATGCAAACAAATCAGGAAAGGTAGGTTACAAATCATAACATATAAGTAAAGTGGCTCAAAGCCCTTATAATTCTGTTCAAAAGTCAGAATTATATGCTATCGTGACGGTATTAATGGACTTTACTGAACCTCTTAACATAGTCACTGACTCTCAGTATGCATAAAGAGTTGTTCTACACATTGAAACAGCTGATTTTATTAATGATGAATCAGAATTAACTTTATTATTTATTCACTTACAAGAAATAATCAGGAATAGGAATCATCCCTTCTGTATAACACATATTTGATCCCATATGGGTCTGCCAGGTCCTTTAGTAGTACAAGGTAATGATGAATTAATAGGAAATGTGCTAGAGGCCTCAGAGTTTCATTTCAATGGGCAACTCCTTTGAGTTCAGAAAAGGCTGATTCTGTAATCACACATTTGCTAGAAGTTATGGCCATCATGGGAATACCTGCACAAATAAAGACTGACAATGCTCCAGCATATGTCTCTAGTAAAATGAAACAATTTTTTGCTTATTATAATATAAAGCATATTACAGGAATACCACACAATCCTACAGGGCAAGCAGTCATAGAGAGATCAAATCGAACTTTAAAGGATATGCTAAATAAACAGAAAAGAATAACAAAAACCCCCAGAGATAGACTACATAGTGCTTTATTAACTTTGAATTTTCTCAATGCTAATGAGAAAGGAACAACAGCTGCTGAAAGGCATTGGACCATAGAAAAAACAGCTGAACTAAATCAGCCTGTCTACTTCAAAGATGTACTAACCTCTGAATAGAAGCCAGGGTATGTGCTACATTGGGGAAGGGGTTTTGCTTTTGTTTCCACAGGTGAAGAAAAGTTATTGATCCCGTCAAAGTTAATAAAGACTCAACTTGAACCAGAGAAACTTCATGAAACTAAGAATTGATAGCTCATCCACCCATATTACAATTCTTTAAGTTGTAAGAAAAAACAAAGTCTTGGGGCAGATTTTTGTTTTTGTCTTTACAGAAAACTAGAAATACCCATCTTCAAGAAGATAAAAGACTGTGGGCATCTAGATATCTAAAGCAGAATGGAGGCTATCCAGAAAAGTTTACAAGCAAATGACTATTGTACCTGTTGGTACCAGTATACTCTACAGGGTAAAATCTCACTGTTTAACCTCAATATGTCCTTATTTGTAGGAGAAGTTGAAGTCCCAGTTTAATTATAATTTAAAGCTGGCTTTAGAGTTGGAGCCTGGCTCTCTCCTTCTCTAAATCCAAGCATGCTTGTTAAAGGAAAACACAAAATCTCTGAATCATATCAGAAGAGCTACCTGATATGGGACAAAAGAATAAGTTATAACAAAAATAAGGGACTATTCTATTGTTACTAATCCTATGCTGAATAAATGTTTATATTAAAACCTATAAGATTATATATTTTAAACTTTTGTCATGATATTGATGTTCATACAAAATACTAATTAATTATAGAAAAAGACTTTATTTAGTTTCCTGTACATTGTGTTGAGTTTTAGTCTCTTATCAGTTTTCTGAAGTGATCCAGGACAATGCCTAATTGCGAACTTGAAGTATCCAAAAGGAAGATGGGGCCCCACAACAATGATTCCATGTGAACTATGACAAAGCCACTAGGCTGACAAACACCAACCAAAGATCAGATTTGGACTAAAAACTGCTCAGGACAGTTTCTAGGCAGCTCGCTGAGATGAAGCAGCTTCGCAGACTACTATAGCCAGGACTTGAGACAAGCCATGCACTTTCCCGTTATGCAGAGACTGGACAACAAATGACACAGCTCCTTATTTCAGGACGACAATTTACAATACTTTTCTTTCCAGAATGCCCTAAGGATGCTGTGGCCCCCAGACAGCAGGATGTAAATTTAGAAACATGGTGCTCACTTTCTCAAGAGGTCAGATGGGTGGTTTTGGGTTTTTTAATGGGTTGTGGATGACTGTCATTGTTTATGGTAACTGATTAAAAATTGTTATGGTTAGAAAAAGCTAAACAAGGGAGATTAGATTCAGGGTTCTTGGAAAGAAAGGAAGAAAGAAAGAAAGAAAGAAAGAAAGAAAGAAAGAAAGAAAGAAAGAAAGAAAGAAAGAAAGAAAGAAAGAAAGAAAGAAAGAAAGAAAGAAAGAAAGAAAGAAAGAAAGAAAGAAAGAAAGAAAGAGAGAAAGAAAGAGAGAGAGAAAGAAAGAGAAAGAGGGGATACAGATATGATAGGATATTAAGGTAGATTATTGAATCTATTTTTAAAAAACAATTACTAGTTGTAAATATTTTATATTGAATTGGACTTTTGTATATTGTATACAAACTGTGTATATTGATAGAAAGTTGAGATTAATTTTGTTGCTGTACATATATCTCTATGCTTGTTCAAGGTGTTGTACATATACAGTTCTTCTAACAATGTCATACAAATTGCTAGTCCTTGAAAGTTATTACTACCAGATAATTAGAATATAAAGAAATGCAAGTCAGTAGTGAGACATTAAAATCAAACTTACAGTATTAGATATGTTTTCAAGGTCAAACAGATATATTTTAGATGTATAGGTCTCAAAGCACTTCAGAGATGTACATTTAGGATATTTTAATAACATAGGTTCTTATTATATTTTTTATGGCAATGAGACATGTCTGCTCCTGGCAGCACAATCTACTTCACAGATGATGGTGGGCATCAAAGAAACTCCATATGGAGTTGATTTCTTTGTGTCAAAAGTTAGCCACTGGGCAGAAAAGTGCTCTTGCCTCAGCTGCTGACAGTGTAATGTCGGAAATGGACAAGCAGGACACACAAGAAAGAACTGCTGAGCCTTGCCAGGACAAGGTAGGAAGGTCTTTAAGGATGTCCTGCTTCACAGAGAAGTCTATCGGATATGCTAGGCCTGTAGGCCCAAGATGGATGCCCCAGCACTGCAGAGGAACCCTGGGTGACTCTCCAGGCAGCTAGCTGTTTCTGTCATTTCTCACAGTTTTTGGAAGTAGCTTGCTTGCACTTCCTATTTAGTTAGTTAATATCATTTCCTTCTCAGGTCTCTGAGGGAGTTGAAGATTAAGTAGGAATATTTTTCCTGGTTACAGTTTCAGAAGAGAAGCTTACTAAGAGGTGTAAAGTATGTAAGTGTGAACATCAAAAGATAGTTAGTAATACAAGGTAGAAAGTGAATTAGGTACAAGCCTTTAGACTCTCCAAAATAGGATAAATAATAGAATATCTTCATTGAATTAGCCAATTGTTAATGAACTGGAAATTATTGATGTAATTATTGTTTGCATATAGTTATTGTACTTATGTATCATTTTTATATTAATTATAAGCTTTTTATTTTTGACACAAAAAGGAAGATGTGGTGATATATATTTAATAAAAGATAGTCTGAAATGTCAGAGAACAGAGCCACCCCCAGAGCCAAGTCATGAAGGTCAGAGAGTGTTGACCCTCACCTTTAATCCCATTACTCAGGAGGCAGAGATCCCTCTGGACCTCTGTGAGTTTAAGGCCACACAGAGCCAGGCAGTGGTGGGGACACCACCTTTAATCCCAGCTCTAGGAAAGTTGAACCAGGAAGTGAGGAAGCTGGGCGGAGACAGAGGAGGGAGAGGTCAGCTTCCTCGGATTCTCCATTTTTAGCTGAGGATGGAGAGACTTGAATTTGGAGGATTCATGAAGACAGGCCTGAGGCGTTGGCTTGGGGAGAAGGGACTGTGGCTTGTTTATCTCTCTCTGATATTTCAGCTTTCCCCCAATATATGGCTCTGGGCTTTTAATTATATACCAAATAGAATTAGTGCAATGGTTATCAAACCATTTTTTAAGGACATGATGTGATTTGCCAGGCTAATAGTAATTACAGCTGACAATGTATTCATCCCGGCTAGGTTGCTTATCTCTCCTAGCGAAAAGGAAAGGTTTTATCTTTTTATCTCCTGCATGGTGATGTTACCCGCCATTGGCGTGGAAGGAGCTTATACACTGTAAATTTATACATACATATATATTTATCAGTTTAAAGTTTAAGGTTAGCAAAATTTAGGATGTAAAAACAATGTATGGCCAGCAGGTGGCGCAAGTGTGTTGCCAGAGCAGGTCCTGGGACACTGGCTCCTCTCTGGCTAGGCACCCGCGAAGGTAACCGGCCTGTGAGTTCTAAGCAAAACCTAAACGAGCTACACGGAACAATGTTAGAGGTTGCCTCAGGCTCTCCTCGGAAAGCTGGACTGGGCGGAACACCGGAACATCGGAGCTGCCTGGTTTGGCCGGGAGCCGAGCTGGGAGCTGGAGCTGCGAGCGCCTGGGCGGGAGCTCGAGCTCTGGCCGCAGTCGGGGTACCCGGTGGGGCGGGAGGGGCACGGAGGGGGTATTTTAAAAGATGGGATTTGCAGCTAGCCGCTTGACCCGAACTGAGCAGCGGGCAAATGTGCAATGCCGTGGGAACATTCCTCAGCGCCCAGCGTGCCTCGCATGCCTAAGGAGTGCGGGGGCTCGGAGCGCTAGGGGCTGCGGCTGAGCCGAGGCTGGAGGGGAAAATACCGCCGCCAATCTGTCGTAGGCACCACTAGGAGCAAGGATTTTTAAAAATCGCCCTGGTAGAGCCGAACTGGGAGTTAGCCTGCTTGGATGGGCGGGCACTCAAGATGGCCCACCCCGCTGGTGGAGTGTCAGGTGTAGGCAGAAGTTTCTGTCCCAGCCCTGGGGAGGCAGAGGCAGGTGGATCTCTGAGTTTGAGGCCAGCCTGGTCCACGTAGTTCTACACAGCCAGGTCTATATAATGAGCTCTTGTCTCAGAATAACATCAGAGGGCCAACTGTCTTTCCCTGCAGAGTCTGGGGAGCAAACTGGGGTCACCCGGTTTGTGCAGCAAGCACTGAACCTATTGGTCATTAGGGAGTGGCATTGGGAAGTGTGTCCCTGGGGGTGAGCTTTGAGGTTTCAAACGCTCAAGTCAGACCCAGTGTTTCTGTTTCTTCTTGCTGCTGCCTGCTCATCCAGATGTAGACCTTGCCTGCCACTCTCTTCCCAGGATGGCAGTGGACTAACTCTCTGAAGTGTAAGCCAGCCCAGTTAAATGTTTTCCTTTGGAAGAGTTGCTGTGGTCACGGCGTCTCTCCACAGCAGTGGAAATGCTAACTGAGACAGTGACTGTGTCTCAAATTAAATAAGGTCAAAGAGTTAGGGCGGTGACTCCATGGCTGATCTGCACGCTGCTCTCCTGCCTCTCACAGAGGACCAGAGTTTGGTTCCAGTTTGGGATATAGCTCATGGCTGCCTGTCACTCAGTTCCAGGGGACCCAGCATCCTACTTGGGCACAGTTCTATGTGTACAAACCCTCACTCAGACACACACATATAATTAAAATTAAAAATAAAGACTTTGAGGTTGAACTGGGCATGATGGGCAAAGTTTTGATCCCATCATTTGGAAGGCAGAAGCAGGCAGATCTCTCAGGATTCAGAGCAAGCCAGGGTACATAGAGAGACCCTGTTATCAGTCAATCAATCAATAATGTTGACAATGCAGGAAGATATTTGACTGCTGGCTTTCAAACCCACGTGTATTCACATGTGCGTGCGCGCACACACACACACACTTTCCCTGTGGAGTCTGGGGAACAAACTCGGATATATATATATATCACCTCTCATATTGTAGTGCAAAGTGCTATCTCCTGCATGAGGCAGGAGGACAATTAATTCTAGCCTAGTCTGGGCCACAAAATGAGTTACTGGACAAGGCAAATAACTTAGTGAATCTGACCAAAATACTAAGTGAAGGTGACCTGATGGTCGATCCTGCCGTGCCAGCTCTCAGGAGGCTGAGGCAGAAGGATTGTGTTGAGTTCTAGGCCAACCTAGGTTATAGTGTGAAACTGTCTCACAAACACAAGAGAAACAAACAAAGGTCAAGTTAAAGATGATTACAGCGTGCACCTCCATGTCTGTTGTTTTTATAGTTATTAGATGTTTTGTTTATTTTACAGTTCCCTCCTCCCGTTCCCTCTGCCCCCCCCCATCCCCCTCCCCAACCCACCCTTCCTCCACCTCTGTTCAGAAAGGAGCAGGCCTCCTATGGGTGGCCTGCAAGTTGAGGCCATGTCTGATTTAATGGGACATTCTTCGTCACACAAACAGAATGGAGGACAGTGTTCCTTGGTGACCGCTTGAAGCTGTTAAGTGTGTCCAGTAACATAAACCGTCACCTCAAAAACACAGAGAGAAGGGGCAATGCACTTCCAATGCATTTGGGGAGCACTCTACCTCAGACTCATGGAGGAAGAGTCCTGTCCCCTTCTGTCTGAAATCTGGGAACATCTAGATTCTCCCGCCCCAGACCCTGACATGCTCACATTTATGCAAACAGTGTTTGTGGTGTGTCCATTGCTAGGCTCGGGGGAGGGCGCCTGCACCCAGGATCCTGACCCTCAGGGATCTTATGTCCAACAGGGGAAGGACACCAACCAAATAACCACCTACAAAGGCAGAGGTTGACCGCACCAGCCCTCTATGGGAAGCACCCTACAGTTTGGGGTGAGGCTGCTGAAAACCTTCCCTGAAGAAGCTGGCTATGAAGGAGCTGAACTAGGGAACCCAGAGGCAGGAGCCTTCGGGTCAGGTTCTATGCTAGCCTTGGCTACAAATCAAGGCCCAATTCAAACCCGAATCCTAAATCTCTCCCATGGCCACCCCATGGGCAGTAGAGAAGACGGTCAAGCTTCTTTGGCTAATGTGAGTCGGAGGAGAAGCCAGAGGAGAAGCCAATGGTCCAGATGGGCGGGTCACAGAGGCAGGGTGACCCAGTGGGCAGACTGGAGCTATACTCAGCTGATAAATTAACAGGAAAAACTCAGGCATGACACCAGCATATAATTCCAGCACGTAGAGAGTGGAAGCAAAGGATCCAGACTGTGGGAATATTTTCAACTATAATAAAAACAGTCAGAGATATCAGAGGGATCTACCCACAGTCAGTCTAGGAGGATCAGACAGTGGCAACTCACACCTTTAATCCCAGCACAGGGAATATCCCGGGAGTGGTGACCTACATCCTTAATCCAATCTGAGTTTGAGGTCATTTTAGTTTACAGGAGGAGTTCCAGGCTCCCAGGCAGGCAGTGGTGGGACCACGCCTTAACTGAGCAAGAAAGTATTTAAGGCAGGCATAGAAAGACAGAGAAGGCAGAAGAAGCCAGGAGTAAGGGGCTGAGGAAGCTGGAAGACAGCTGGGTAAGATCTGACTATGGGGTTTTCTCTTTGATATCTCTGCCCTTCCCAGAGATCTGGCCAAGTTTCCTTTATTCGTGCAACACCAGAGTTAAAAAGGGAAGAGCTGGGATGTAGCTGAATTGGGAGTCCTTGCCTACCACACACCAGCCCAGTCCATTCCCTATCACTACAGGAATAAGGTAGCGTGTAATCTCAGCACACGGGAGGGAGAGGCTGAAGGATCAGGAGACAGCCAGGTAGGGCAAGCCTAGGATATATGAGACCCTTTTAAAGTTTTTAGTTATAATTTTTTTTAAGGTACAAGTGCTTTGTCTGAATGGACACCTGCATGGCCATAAAGTCTCACTATAGGTGGTTGTGAGCCTCAAGGCTCCCTGCTGGATACTCATGCCATAGCCTGGAGAGATGCCTGACTGCGGCAGAGATGTAGGTTTAAACTATATGTCATAATATGCATACATCCTATGCAGTATGGGATGTATATAGATATGCAGGTTTAAAATAAGTCTCTGCTGTTCTCTTGACCAACAAAGAAGGCAGATGTGGGAACGAAAATGTGTCAATCAGAGATGGCTGAGAAGCAACCTGTTGACCTTGCATTTTAGCCAGAGACCCAGCAAGAGCCAGCTCTCCACTCATCCCACACCAAAAAGTACAGAACTCCAAGTCCCGTCCCACTCCTTCCTGTGCGCCTATCTCATTCCTGGCTCCCCCAGACTGACTATGGCTAATTCTGGTCAACTAGTTGCTGGCTCTGCCCCCTGACCAAGGTTGTTTTTATTTAATTAACACAAAGGCAAACTTAGGGTCTACAACATGATAGGGTATTTTGAAACAATGTTCACTGAAACTTGGTCCCTACAATAAACTATCCACAGTTCCCTTAGAAGTGAGAGCCCTGTTTTGTGTGACACAGGCCAGCCAGGATCTGCCCTGTGGAGTAGCCTCTCGAGCATCCTTTTCCCTTTGGCTTCTGTCCATTATCACCCTCTGACGCAGCACAGGGAACAGTGTGGCCAAGCTTCCAAGCTTGTGGGACAAGGAAACACAGGGACCGAGGCCCTACTTGGTCTGTGACAGGAACAAAGTGCAGACTATTTCTTAAGCCAGTGACTTCCCTAAGGGACCCCCCACCAGAGTGAACATGGCAGCCCCCCCTTCAGTGCCAGGTTGGGTGGAGGGGACTGCTCAGGTCCTTCCTTGGAAGTGCCAGTTCCTGGATGGGGGTGCTGTGCGATATTTGATTACACTGTGTAAGGATGTTCCTCTGGTTTAATAGAAAACTAAACAGTCAATAGCTAGGCAGGGAGAAAGGGTGGGGCTTCTGGGAAGAAGGAGAAGCACCAAGGAGATACAAAGGAGTTGGACATACAGGATGAAGAGGTGAAACATCACAAGGAAAAGTGTAGATTAATATAGATGGGTTAATTTAAGTTAGAAGAGATGGTGGAACAAGCCTAAGCTAAGGCCAAGCTTTTATAATAAGACGTTTCCCTGTCATTATCTGGGAGCTAGTAGGACAGAGAAAGTCTAGTTTCAGGGGAGTGTTTGGTAACTTTCTTTTCTTTTGTTTTTTGTTTTTTCTTTGAAACAGGACCTGACTACTTAGCCCTGGTTGTCCCAGAACTCACCGTGTAGACCATGCTGGCCGTAAACTCCCAGAGATCCCTCTGACTCTGCCCCACCACGGTGTGTGTTATCATGACTAGCCTAGATAGCATCTGAGAAGTGCCACTGAGGCTTTTCTCTTGGGTGAATCTGGAAACATTAACCATCACATACTCTTTCCCAGGCTGACCTCAAACTTGCCATGTGGGCAGACTGGTTAAGATGGTCCTTCTCTATCTACATCTTGAGAGCCGGGATCTGACATATGCCACCTCATCTAGTCCCCCATTTTGCAGGCCAGGACAGTACAGAAAGACTGAGTGGCTTGTGCAGGTGAAGTGGAGGTCTGTCCCTGGTTGCCTCCTTCATCCTTCCGGACCTCTGTCCTCCACAAAAGTCCAGAGATAAAATCTGTCATCTTGCTGAGTCTGTAACGCTGCCTCAGCAGATGAGAATGTGGGGTTAGTGGGTGAAGAATGAGCAGCGCTCACATGCCACCTCCTCCTGGCACTGCAGAAGGCCTGTTGAGGTGGGGACACTTACCCCGGGAAACCTGAGGCAGGCCCACACATGGTGTCTCCAAAATAGGGAGCCATGCCTATGAAGTTCAGAGTTACACAGAGTCAGAGGAGGTGGAAAGAGGCTAAAAATGTGAGAAACGCTGAGGAGAGTTAGAAAAGAAGCCAGGCAGCAACCCAGCGAGAAGCCCCTAGGGATGGGGGGGCGCGCATTCCTTATTTAAGTTGGGCTTCTTCCTCAGGGTCTCACTGAGCTCCTTCCCAAAAACCTCCTAAAATAAGGCCGGCCGGTCTACTCCACATCCTGGGTACAAACTAAGGGAATGCAGCTGGGCACGGTGACGCAGGCCTTTGATACCAGCACTCAGGAGGCAGAGGCTGGCAGATCTCTTCAAAGCTGTCCTGAGGGCCGGCCTGCCTAACAGAGAGAAATCTAATTTAATAAACAAAACAAAGGGGGCGGGGCTCCAGGGTAGCAGTTGAGAGCATCTTGTACCTCTGTGAAGATGGCATGTCCACAGGTCCACTGTACTCAAAGGGGCTGGAGGATGGGTGGGCTGTAATTGGCGGTACCAGGGACCAAATAATAAAATCCAAGGGATCCAAGGGAGGCCATCCAGCCCCGCTACGGAGTCTTGAGGCCCTGGTACTTCACCTGCAGTGCCTAGGGAGGAGTTGCTGGGGGCAGAGTACATTCTTTCTGCAGAAAACTAGGTTTCTCTGGGACTCCAGACCCCAAGGCTACAACTGGTTCTCACAGCCCTCGATCTTTTCTTTTCAGACATGAGCAGCGATGGAATTTTCCCATCAAACTTCCCTGCTGTCTTCTGGATGGCCAGACTGACCCTGTGGGAGGCCTGGCTCTGCACCTGACCCCTTCATACTTCTCCTCCAGCTCTGCACTGTCCTTAGTTGTTTGGGTTTTTGGAGACTGGATGTAATTAGTCCGGGCTGGCCAGGAACTGTAGATCAGGCTGGTTTCACAGTTGTGGTAATCCTTCTGGCTCTGCCAACCAGATCCTGGGATTCCAGGACTTTGAGACCACAGCTGGTTCCTCCCTTTTTATTTCGGGGGGGGGGGGGTGAGTTATAGGGGAGCTAACCTCTGCCATCACTTCCCTATTCCAACACTGATTTGTAGTGGGGAACATTGCCCTTCCACCTGTGACCTTTGGGCACAAGCCCCTAGGGTGTAGCCTTTTGGTTTAAGATCTGGGAAACACATATTCGGGGTCCTTCTCTCTGGCACTCCTAGATGATCTACCCATAGTATAAGATGCTCCCCCATAGAATCCTTTAATAAAGTATCCCTTTCTCAAATACCTGTGGATTTCTCAATTTACTGATTTCCTTTGAGTTTTAAGCTTTCCTTCCCAATTAAAATATTTTTAGACAAGGTCTCACTATGGAGCTTTGGCCAGCCTGCAACACACTCTGCAGACCAGGATGTCTTCAAACTCAGAGACCCATCTGTCTCTGTCACCCGAGTGCTGGAATTAAAGCTGTGAGCCACTATACCCCGCTTATTTTTAATATTATGTGTTAAGGTGTTTTGCTTGCACAAGTCAGTGTACTGGTTGGTCACTGCAGAGGCCAGAAAAGGGCATCCAACCCCCTGGAACGGAGTTACAGATGGTAGTGAGGAGCATGTGGGAGCTGGGAATCAAACTCAGGTGCAAGAGCAGTCAGTGCTCTTAACAGATAAGCCAGTTCTCCAGCCCTGCCCCCCCCCCCCCCATAAACCCTTGACAGACAGACACAAGGACTTCAGGCTTCAAAGAAGTTAGCAAATTTGTTGTTGGTAGGAGGGCAGGGAGGGAGCTGTGTTCACCTTCCCTGTCACCTGCAGAATGGGTAGTGAGGGTCCATAGAAAAGGCAGTTGTGAGCACAGGTCCTGTGCAGTACAATATAGAAGAATCTGAGGGGGCAACTATGTAGAAATCAAAAGCTTATCGGGCTGTCCATCACTTCCTTTTCTCTGTGTCTAATGGACTTTGATGCTCCTTGGACAATCTAAGTGCCCTGTTCTGAGGTGACATATATAATCCAGGAGACTCTGTGAGAGGATTCCTTCAGAGTGGACCTGGGAGAACTCTGATCAGGGACAGAGCCCTTGTTGGGCCCTGGCGGCCTCTCCTTTCTGCCTCCTGAGGACCACAGAGGAAAATCTCAGGGATTGGCAGGACCAGCTTGAATGATGGATTCTCTGCCAGGTCCTTTGCTGTCTATGGTTTAGATTGGTTTCTCTCTTATTTTGTTCCTGTTCAGGGATCTTTTGTAGTTTAAAGTCTAGAGAACTCCTCCAGTTCTCCCGGGTCCTCCTTCCCAAGTAGCTGTGAGTTCCCTGACAGGGAGTTTTGCAGAAATCTGAACTGTGGAAGGTAGGATTCAGCCTGGAAATGTGGGACTGGCCGGGAGGTGACATGAAAGGAGACAGAGATGAGATAAAGCTCCTTCAGCAGGAATGTGAAGTTTTTCTTTGGTGATCTCAGCTTGAGGAGGGTGTCCAGTGCGGCCAGGAAAATGTTCTGTGGTCCTGCTGCTCCTGGAGGGCACTGCCTTCTCTGTGCTTGTGGCTGGTGAGTGGGATCCTTGGGGTCTTTCTGAGCAGTGTCAAAAGAACAGAAGTCAGACAGAATCCTATCTCAGTGGGTTTCTGTCTGGGGAAGAAGGCAGACCAGAGTGCTATCTGTAGTGGGCAGTGCTGTCTGCCTTTGGCATCAAACAGGACTCAGAGCTTCCAGTTCCTCTCTGTGAGTCTTCCTCCCTGTGTGATTGGCTCCTGGCTGTCCTTGGCCATAGGTGCACAGGTCCTCACTCATCCCCTCTGATCCCAGGGCTGGAGCTGTTTCCTGGTAGTTCCTTTGAATCAGTCCAGTCCTTCTTGGAGGTTTTGTGCTCTGTGACCACTTCCCAGTGTAGGGAACAGTTCTCAAGCCCATGAATCTAGTTTCTCCCGAGAAGCCCAACAGTCTGTTCTCAGTGAACTAGAGGCCTCCAGGCATGGTGCTCTCAACCTCCCTTTGTCCTGTTTCCATCTTGGAGGGAGAATCCAGGCCTAGCAGCCCCTCCTTGACCTAGGAGGAGGACCGTGGTTCTGAGGGGATGGAGTCTGAGCAGTCCAGCACCCAGAGGTCCACATCTGCTGTGTCCCCTCCCACTACACCAGCCTTGTGCTCTCCAGGATCCTCTGCCTCCAGAGCTCTAATATTACCTGATGCTGCCCTCCTGGATGCTGCCCTCCTGGATGCTGCCCTCCTGGATGCTGCCCTCCTGGCTTCTGTCCTTTGGACTGTTCCTTCCTGTCTTTATTACTAGGGTGTCTGAGGCTTCATCTCCCCCTGCCATGATAAAACACCACTTAAGAGGGGCCTAAGCAATAATTCCACACTGCACTGCTGCTTCCCCAACACCCCACTTCTGCCCTGACAGTGAGTTTCTCTGTGATTTATATTATTTTTTTATTTTGTGGGTCTGGTATAATTGCTCAGTGGCTAAGAGCACTTGTTGCTCATGCAGAGGACCTGGGATCAGTTCCAAGAGACAACATAATCCTTCCTATCTCCTGCTCCAGGTGTAGACAAGGTTCATATGCATATATGCAGGTGCATTACTCATGCAAACAAACTGAATAAATTTAAACATTTTAATGAAATTTTAAAATTACACTTATTTGCTTATCAGCCAGTGAGTGAGAGAATGCTCAAGGACTGAGGGGGGACAACTCATAGGGGTCAGTTGTCTTCTTCCCCTGTTACTTCTAGAGAGTGAACTCGATTCCTCATGCTTGCTGGAAAGTGTCTCTATCCACAGAGCTATCCTGCCAGCTTGTGGTTTATCCACAGCAGGGATCAGAACCATAAATCCCACCTCTATACCTCCATCCCAAGCTCAGCTCTGGTCTGTGCTGAGAGGAACCAGTGAGCAAGTCAGGGGCCACCAGCGGTGCCTGTGGGCAGAGGAGGCCATCTCCCCGGCCAGCACCTTGTCCCCTAGAAATGTCCATCCATTTGCTCATAGCCACCCCAACAACAAGCTGACATTCAATGTCTGCCTGTTGCTGTACCACAGAAACACCTGGAGTCCTACCTGGCCGACTGCTATGATGTCATCGCTGTTTTTCTCTGTATCCACATTGTTCTTTGGTTCCACAACATTGCAGCAAAGAGGGATGTTCCTGCTCTGGACAGGTCGCTGAGCTCTGGTCCTGGTGCCTCCAGGCTTTAGCCTGGCTCATTCTCACCTGACATCCTTCACCCTTATTCCCTGTGTGAGTCCCAGGGGCAGCATTGGTGTCACACACACCTGCAGCCGGCTCATTCCCCTGAAGGGTGCTGCTCTCCCACAGCTGGCCAGCACCCCTTCCAGCTGCCCTGCTCATGTGCAGAGTGAGGGCTGTAGAGCTGTGGTTCTCAACCTTTCAAATGCTGTGACCCTTCAATAGATTTCTTCTCCTTGTGGGGACTCCAACCAGAAAATTATTTGCACTGCTGCTTTGTACCTGTAAATTCCCTACAGTTGTAAATCATAATGTAAGTATCTGTTTTCTGATGGTCTAAGCAAGGCCTATTAAAGGGACTTTCAACCCCCAAAGGAGTCATGACCCACAGGTTGAGAGCTCTAGAGTAAAGGACCATCCATAACCAAGTCCTTTTGAGGGACTTGTGGAGACAGGGTTTCTCTATTTCCTGGCTGTCCTGGAACTCACTATAGACCAGGCTGGCCTCAAACTCAGAACTCAGGTGCTTCTGCCTCCCAAGTGCTGGGATTAAGGGTGTGTGCCCCACCATCCAGCAACTTGACTAAGTCTGAAAAGTCAGTATAGTTTGTAGACTTGTAATCCCAGCTAATTGGGAGACAGGCATGGGATAGAAAGCCTGCTTGGCCTACAGAATAAGTTCAAGGCCAGCCTGGACCAGGCCTTCAAACAAAGGATGGGGATGAGAGATGGCTCAGTTAACAGTACTGGATGCACTTCCAGAGGTCCTGAGTTCAATTCGCAGGAATCACATGACTCACAGCCATCTATAATGGCATCTGGTGCCCTCATCTGGCCTGCATGTGTATAGGTAGGTAGAGCACCATATATACAGAAGATAAAAACAATTTAGAAATGAATCTTAAAGTAAATGTCCGGGGATGTATGCCAGGGGAGGTTGTTCCAATAGAACTGCAGTTTCTAGATTCCTTTGACAACGTGGCAGGAAATTTCAGGTGAAGAAGCCGCCCAGAAAAAAAATTAAGTAATTCGATCTTTTCCTGCACCCACTATTCACTTTCAGGTCCTTCTCCAGTGGCATCTTTGAGCCCTTGCATCTGTGGAAGGGAAGGTGCAAACCCAGAGAAGCCCAGAGAAGGGAAAGGAAGGAGCCGACTCTGAGGCCATCTGATTGGCTCCTATGACTTGTGGGCGGAGTCAGAGAGCTGTCTTGGGAGCTTGCCCAGTGCTTTCCCTTCTCTGATCTAGTTCCAGCTTCCCCAGTCCCGTTCTGGTCAAGTTCCTTGAGGCTTTCCCGGCACAGCACTAGGCTGGGGAGGGGGCTGTGGGGCACGGACTGACTCCAGACCCGGCCCTGAATCCTTCGGGTCTTTTCTCTCTTGCCAAGTCTTTACCACCGACTCCACCTCGCCTTCCAGGAGTCAGTCTTGGGGATCCCTGTGTTCTGGTCTCACCTTGTAGCCCTTGCAATGTGGATCAGGACTCAGATCACCTGCCTCTGCACCCTGAGGGCTGGGATTAAAGATGTTCTTTGAGGGGGTTACATCAAACTGAGCTAGTGGAGCCGATGTAGTTCAGTTAGGATGTGCTCAACAAGCAAGGTTCAGTCCCGGGCAACATCAGCATCTAAAGGAAAAGAAACTCACTCTGTGGTGTGAATGGTTCTTCAGTGTGGCCCAGACAGCCCAGGAGGCTCCTGAACCAGGCCAGCAGTTCCCTGTTGGCCTCCGGGACCCTCCGATGCCGCTGATGGTCGCCAGGGGGCAGCAGGACCCAGAAGAGTGAGCTGGTCAGCCCTGCTCACCTGAGCTGCTGGAGCTTTGAATGCTGGGGAAGG
Organism: Phyllotis vaccarum; assembly: GCA_033318265.1. NCBI lineage: Eukaryota > Metazoa > Chordata > Mammalia > Rodentia > Cricetidae > Phyllotis > Phyllotis vaccarum. The sequence continues at coordinate 103,034,381 of JARWLC010000010.1, forward strand.
CACCTCAAGCTCCTCCAAGAAGAAAACCAACAGCATAAGAGAACACCAGGATCACACATCAGTAGCATCTGTAGGAGAAGTTGTGTCCATTCCCCTTCTTTCGCTTCATCCCTCAGACCACTGTGCATATCTAGTGCAGGGAACCCTGGGGTCGTGTAGGAGGGGCTTGGAGGTTCCCATGGTGCTGTAAGGACCCCAAATACTGTTCAGGGACCTCTGTAGAGAGATCTTATTTCCTCCATTTATTTTATTTGTCTTTCTTTTTAAAAGTATTACTTTTTATGTGTATGGGTGTTTTGCCAATGTGCATGTCCCTGTACCAGATGAATACAGTTCTTCAGGAGGCCAGAAGAGACGTGTATATCCCATCCTGGAGGGTATGTGGGAGAGGCTGGAGTTACAGGTGGCTGAGAGCTGGGAATCTAACCAAGGTCCTCTGGAAGAACCTTGAGGCTTCTTTATCTCAGAGCAATTTCTCCAGATGCGTACCTATCCTTAGAAGGTATATCAGCTTTATTTATCTATTCACACTTTTATTATCATTAGCATTATTGATAAAAAGTTTCTTTGTGTCGCCTTGACTACCATAGACCTTACTCTGGAGACCAGGCTGGCCTCAAACTCTGAAATCCACTTCCCTCTGCCTCCCAAGTGCTGGATTAAAGGTGAGCACCATACCACCTGATCATGAAGAGACAAGAAACAGGAAGTACTAGAAGAAGACAGGATTCTGATCAAACTCTGAGACTTTATTCTCAGTAATCCTTACCTAATTCCTGGGAGGGGACTCATCTAACAGCAAGCTAACAGCAGGGAGGCCACCTGGCTTCTGGGGAGGGATTCTTCTAGGGAAAAGGAAGCTTAATATGCAGTTCCCAAAATGGCATCACCACTGCTAAGGGTTTTCTGGCTCTGGGAACTTAATAAACACCCCCAGGAGTAGATTATACAATGCTTTATTAACTTGGATTTTTTAAATGGCTAATGAGAACGGCATGGTTGCTGTGGAGAGACGTTGGAGAGTAGAAAAATTTGCAGAATGAGATCAGCTTGTCTACTTTAAACATGTGTTGACTTCAGAATGAAAACCAGGATATGTATTGTGTTGGAGCAGAGGCTTTGCTTTTGTTTCCACAGGAGAGGAAAAGATATGGGCACCAACAAAATTAATAAAGATCCGATTTGAAAAGAAGACCCCCCCTCCTGAAGAGGAGACGCAATAGCCCATCCTCCAATATGACAATTGGATACATGGTAAGGAAAACTCACTTAACAAGGCTGGGGCAGGGTCTCATTTTTGTCTTTACAGAAGAATGGATACAACCATCTGTAAGATATTAAATGGATTCTGAATGCTTATACACCTAAAGCTGAAAGGAGATCGTTTATGAAAGGGTTACAAACAAAGAAATATAAGGACAATTGGTACCAATATGCACTACTGGGTAATTTCTAAGTTCTCACTGCTTTACATCTATATCTCTCTCTTAAGAAAAATGTGGTCCAGGTTTAATTATAAATGAATCTGGCTTTGGACTTGGTAAGTGGCTTTCTCCCTCTCTAAACCCAAGCACATTGGTAAAGAAAACTTGAGAAATTCTGTTTCATATCAGAAAAGTCACCAGGTGTGGGACAGAAGACAGCCAGAATATATAGGAACAGATACTATTATAATTTTATCTTTAATCCCATTTCTCTGTGTATCTATTCCTTCCTAAACTTAAAATCTTCTCTGCATACAATTTTCTCCTGAAAACGTGAAGGACATAAAAATCTTCGTTTTGTATAAAGAATGTTTAAGTTTTCCATTGTAAACAACAATTTCTCCTAACAGTAATCTCCAAAGCATCTGGAATGAAGATGGGGCTCCCACCATAATGATTCTATCAGGTATAAAAAAGGAGAGAGAAAGAGAGAGAGGAAGATACAGATAGAGACAGGGAAAGAAAGAACCTGGTGAACACCACTCAGTGCCTGCTTTTGGAATACAGACTATTCAGACGGTTTCAAGATGCCCTCTATGATTATCCTCATGTCATGTCTTTAACAAGAATTCCAGATGGCCTTACCCAGTACTCCGAGAACAGATGTTTATAGTCAATCCATTAGGATCTAACCATGGTCTTAGTTCTTACAGGATCCCTCATAGATGCCGCTGCTCACAGGTCAGCAGGAAGCAACATTATGAAAAAACTATGCCCCTCTCCCAATGAATTCTGTCCTATGAGAGTTATGGATAATTATCATTCTGACAGAGTAGTTATAAGTTAAAATTGGGTTAAGAGTAGAACAGTAATGTAGACTCAGGATCTCTTTTAAAGAAGAGAAAGGGGAATAGATAGGATAGATGTAGGTTTATTATTGTATCTACCTGTAAACAATGATTACAGAAATATGAGCCAAAGACAATTTGCAATGTTATAGATGCTTGTATATTGATACAAATGTGAACTAATTTATATGGTTTATTGAGATAGTTTGTATATTGATACTAATTTAAATCTCACATAGTTTTATATGTCTAAGGCAATTTGCATACTGATACAAAATTGAATCAGTAATTGCCATATTTTGCACATTGCTTCTACCTCTGTTTAAGATATGTTGCACATTGATAAATATTAAGCACATTATTGTCATTTCCATTATGCAATTTCTACCCATTTAATTATGCTAGACATAACATATACTTGTCATAATATACAAACAAGACGTTTTGTATACCTCTGTTTAGATAACTTGTCTATGATACATATTTAGGATATTGTTATCACCTTGCATGGTGCATGTGCCTCAGGCGAACATTTGTATGGTAGTCATACTGAAAGTCATCTTTCAGAGATTGTACAACCACTTACAGATGGCCTAATTTTACAATGTAAGATTCAGTCCTTAGGATGATAAAAACTGCAGGTCAACATACTTAGGTTTGATTTATAACAGTCATGTTGTGTAGGTTTCCCAGATACATGCTAGAGTATATCAGATGGACAGGAGCCTTTGACCACTTCATAGACCTGTAGAATATGGCATTTTATGTTTTGTTGCTCAGAATTCGGCCGTGAGTGACAGGTCAACTCCTGATATCACTGTTCCTTTCCTGCGATGGTGTTGAGGACACTCCTTATGGAGTCTGTCCTCTTGGCATAAAATTGTCCATTGGACAAAGAACTACCCTTACCTCGACTTCTGACAGTGTGCACACTGTCCAATCTGGATGAGCAGGATGAAGGATAGAGATGGCCAAAACCTGCCTCTACAGGATAAGACAGATTCTCCAAAACTGCCCTGCTTCTGAAAAGATCTGTCAGATGTTCTAGGCTTGTAATCAAAATGATGGATGCTCCAATGGTGCAGAAAAACCATGGGTGACTCTCTAGGTAGCTGAATGTCACTGTCCTCTCCTAAATCTTGGAAGCTACTCTCTTGTGCTTCTAACCTTCAGGTAATATATTTTCCTTTTCAGGCCTTTGATGGGGTTGAAGACCAGACAGTTAAGGTTACTACCATCTCATCCCTGAGCAAAGAACATTCGAGTGTTGTATTTTTACTATTCAAGATAAACAGCTTTGAAGTAATTTATCTACCTCACCATTGACCAATACTCTAGACATGTAGGATGTACCTCATATTTGTTGGGTTTTAGTTGTAGTTTGACCCTGCTTGTGTTTTGCCTTTTCCTCCCCCAGACATTACCTTATAATGGTTCCTATTGTATATAGTCTTAGTTTAGAACTTTCTTAGTTAGACAAAAGGGGGAGATGTGGTGGAATTCAGGTGTTAGCTGTCAAGGCTGGGAAGCCTGTCTCTGGAGTTCTGGAAGCTCGAATGGGGTGTGGCCAGACCCATTGAAGAAGCTACTGGGACTCTGAGCTGCCCCTGTTTTGTTCCTGTGTTCTTGGAGAGCAGAGCAGCAGCCCCAGCATGAGACCATCCTATTTCCAGGAATTGTCTTAAGGTTCAGTCTGTATCAGTGAGTGTTAATATACCCCTGAATACATATTAACCTTTTATGGTATATTGCAAGTGAGTATTACTGCAATAGCAGACCAACCAGACTAGGAAGCAAGGTGAGAATGCAGGACTGAGCACAGGTAACAAGCCACATGGCTACATGGAGATAAGAATTAAGGGTAAGAGCTAGTTAGAAATAAGCTTGGTCCAGTGCATGAGCAATTAGAAGTAATATCAAGCCTGTGAGTCAACTGTTTGGAACTTGATTGATGGGTATTTGCATGTTTCTGGCAGGACAGAAACTTCTGACTACACGGAATAAGTTGTAAGTGTTAGTTCATGTGACAGTCCATGTCTTCCCAATCACTTCTCACATCTCAATCATCCCTGTCTGCATGGTTCAACACAGACACTCAATGTCCCCAGTGTGGGGACACAGCCTGTTGAAGCAGCGCTCACCAGCACCTCTGTCCTACAGCAGCAGGAAGCTGTGCAGAAAGCAGTTTAGTGACCTAGATTGTCCTCCCCAGGTGACCTATGACACCAGCCTCTCATCTTTGATTTGTTTCTCCAATCCCAAGGCTTGGAGATTTCTCCTGTCTGCAGCTGCATCCCTTAGCCTGGGCAGACACTCCCAGGTGGGTGGGTGCAGTGTCCAAGGAGGCCACAAGAGGGTGTCAGTGCCTAGAGTTGGAGTTCTTGACAGATGTTATCCACACCTCACACACAGACATGGGGCCAGGATAACAGCAATCATTCCCTGGAGGAACAGCAAAGGCTCTCACCTGGAAGCCATTTTCTAACTTCTTGATGATATTTTAAAATGCCATTTAGCCTTCATGCACTGGACACCAACAACTGACAGCTGAGGTGATGAGAGGGTGGTAACAAGCTGAGACTGTGACATGACTTTCACCTGGGTGGCTGTTGTGAGATAGATGCCCATTTCTGACAAGGGAAATGTCAAGAACTCAATATTCGAGATTCTCCAGGTTTGCCAGGACCATCTTGTAATCAAAGTCCTGCAGAGGCTGTGAAGCTCCTTCAGAAAAACAAACTCTGGATAACAGAAAACAATCAGTGTTGGCTGTAATAATTTCTCAAATATTTCTGTAAATATGTACAGAAAACAACTGTTTCAGTTCATGTTTACCCTAGATCAATGTTTCTACCTGATTTTCTACCAAACACCATGGCCATGGAAACTTATATTTTAAAAAATTAATTGGTGCTTGCTTACATTTTCAGAGGTTTGGTTCATGATTGTCAGGACAACATGATTCTAGGGAAGTAGCTGAGAGTTCCAGATCCTGACCCCCCAGGAAGCAGGCAGAGACACAGATACAGATGCTGGCTGTCCCTTGAGCTTTAGAAACTTCAAAGTTCACTCCCAGTAACATATTTTGTCCAACAAGCCACACCCTCTACCTCTCTCAAGGAGAACCACTCCCTAATGACCAAGATTCAAACCTAGGAGCCTATGAGGGTCCAATTTCAACCACAGAGAGTAATAAATGTAACAGGAGACCTTGCAGAGCATTGTATCTGGCTTAGATTCTGAAGTGTTAGCACCTGGGCTTTGATTTGCCTTTTGTGATGCTTCCTATTGTTACTGTTGCCTTTTGTTATGTTAATTTTGTCACTGTTAACTTTTATGAATTTTACCTTTTGTTACTGTTACCTTTTGTTCCAAGTGTGTGATTTTCATGTGAGTTTTTACTGAAGGGTTCAAGGCCTTTGCAAAGCTTAATTCTGAGAGAATGTGGAAACCAAGAGGTCTCATGACTGAGCCTTGTTTGGGCATTGGGTTCCTTCAAACAGCTCTAGATAAGAGGTTCTAGTGTGTGAAATTTGACTTGCTAAGAGGTGTAAATTATGGAATAATAATAATAATAATAATAATAATAATAATAATAATAAAACTAATAATGGCCTTTTGTGAAGCAGGAATTGGTTCCCCTGCTGCTGCTAAATGTAAAATTGTAAAAGAAAATTTAACTTTAATATTTAAAGGAAAATTTGTTCAACTCTTGATTCACCACCCCCTCCTGATAAACAAAGAATGTGCTTAAAGTTCCAGGATCTGCCTCTGCATTCCTGAAGTAAGTCACTTGTCACCTGCATTCCTGCACTTAGCAACCCCCATGACCTATAAAAGCTTTGTTCAATTTCTGCTCGGGGCTCTCTCTCTGTTCCAATGTGTACAGTGAGCTGAGCCCCAGGTATACTTGGAAAATTAAACCCCTTGAATGTTACATGAGAGACCTTCTCTTGGAGTCCTCCTTTTCCCGGTGGATTTCTTAACCCTTACATTTGGAGGTTTCACAGAGATTTCCTCCCGTGAAGGAGAGGCTCCAACAGTCATCTCCCGGGGTAAGTAAGGCCTTTCTTTTCTGGAGTGAGATTGCCTAGGGTGTCAGACTGGCTGTGTGGCTGTGGGGAGGTGTGTGAGCTTTCCCCAACTGCAACTGACAGACTGGTCCAGGAGTTGCAGCCTCAGGGGGGAAGAACCTCCAGGGACACCTGGATGTCCTGTTTGGTTGACTCTGACTTGGTAATTTACTGCCAGTAGTTCAGAGATCTGGTGGTTTCAGGCCAGTAGAAATAGTGTTTTATACATTCTGTAAGTCTTGAAAACATTTTATGTCTTTGTTTGTTGTCTTACTGTGTGCGCTTTCGCTCTGTGTCTTTGTCTTGTTTCATCCAACAAACATGGGTCAGACAACTTCAACTCTTCTCTCTCTGACTCTGGATCAGTGAGCCAAAGTCCAAGAGAGAGCACACAATCTCTCATTGATCGTGAAGGAGGGCAAATAGCAGGCTTTCTGTTCAGCCAAATGGCCCTCCTTCAAGGTGGGATGGCCTGCCAGGGGCCCTTCCACCTCCAGTTGATCCCAGGGGTCAAAGCTGTTATCTTCCAACCAACCAGCAGCCCTACATTGTGGTATGGCAGGACCTATGTGAAGAGAGTTCAAGAGGAAGGTAAATGGGTGGGGTGTGCGCAGTCAGTCCAGAGAATTTAACCACTGTGTCTGCAAATGGATTTTTCCTGCTCCCTGTTTCTCCCAACCCCTCCACCTGTGCTTTCCTTGTCCTTCCAGGAGTCTCTGGGATGGTCGAGAAGGCCTGGTTGGGGAAGGTGGCTGGGGGAGGGTGTGCGCCATGCCTGTTGTTCACCAGGGGCCCAGAGCTCATTTGTGCTTTGCTGGTCCCCATGACCCTCCCCCGCAGGATCCTTGAGCTTGCACCCCAGGGCACCTAGGGGTGCCTATGGTGGCCGGTAGGGGAGCGCCACGCTTCCGGGAGGGGGACAGAACCCGGGAGCAGAGGTAGGCTGCTCTCTGTGAGTTCAAGGCCAACCTCCAACAGCATTCCTCCATTAGCATTTAAGGGAGTTTCACCTGGATGGACTCTGGGTGAATCATTGGGGCTTCAGGGAGCTCAGAGCGCCCTCTAGTGTCCTCGGGGCTCCATCACATGATAATTAGAAAATGCTGATGGTACTTAGGTCCACCTGGACTTGTTTGATGCCAACTGCCAAATTTTCAGGGTCATTATGGCCCCTTCTGTGAACTTGTACTTTACTCTTACCCCACAAAATATGTCACTACATTGGATCGTGATTGGAGTCTTAGAGTCTGGTTACATCATAGCCCTAACAACAGAGCTCAGTACAAGGCCAAGCCGAAGACCACCTAGCCCAATACAGCGCCTGTGCACTGTGCTGGTCCCTGGGCTTTCTGTAAAGTCCCTGCCCCTGGTTGATCTCTAATCCATGTGTGCTCCCTCCTTATGGGCATATCATGGCTGTAGTCTTGAGAAACCAGAGACCCTCACAGTGTGGCCTCAGGACAAGCAGCAGGGCCACCAGTTCCATTGTTGAGAATGCAGTAGAACCCTTTCTAATCTTTCTCAGGCTTTATGTGGGAGTTGGGTCCCACAGATGGTGTTGGGATGCCAACTGTTGCCATGAGGTTACTTTGGTCCCCAGTGGCCAGAGGTCTGGACCCACAGACCTGCAGCCCCAGAACCCTTAGCATCCCGCAGCTGATCAACACCCCCCCAAATGACTCAAACGCTTATATTAGCGAACAAAAATAAATAAATAAACAAACAAACAAACAAATAAATAAATAAAAGAGATAGAGAACGGGCCTCAAGATATCAGCACTGATGATTCCTTTTCATCAGCATTAAGAAAATTCAAAGTCAATAAGGCACTATGCAACCTCTCCCCAGGTTTTCACATCTTAACTCTTAAATTAGCCCATGATTAGCCAAGAGTCTTAGCACCTTTTTATTACAGCATCGTTCTGACCTTCTTTTCTCTGTGTCTGCTGGTGCCTCTGCCCTGCTCTTCTTCTTTCCAGAGTTTTCTATGTTTGGTAGCCCCACCCATACTTCCTGTCTGCCTTCTTGCCAATCAGCATTTTATTAAACCAGTAGTAAGGACGAATATTTACAATGTACTAGAACATAATTCCACAGCAATATTAGAACCAGTAAAAGGAAAGATAAAGTAGATGAGATTATCTTTATAATGTTTATCATATTGTTTACTATGAATATCATTGGTTTATTTCTGTTGTATCATTTAAAAAGTCACTCAATGTGAATGCCAAGAAGAAAGTATTAGAAAAGTCTATTAAGAGAAAAACAAAGATATTCAAATCCATAAAGGAATATAAAGAACCAATCTCAACTTTCACTTCTAAGATTACATAAAAAACAGCCTGAGGGTATCAAACAGCTAACATTAGTATATCCAGTAGCTTTAAAGAAATTGAAAAATGATAGAAATTGTACAGAAGTTAGTTGGGCTCCAGTACAAATGTTAGATTTAAGAAGAGTCAAGGAAGCAGTCATCATATATAGTAGTACTCACTGTTTGTAAAACACATGTTAAATTCCTGTTCAGCATGCAATGGAATCAACTCTAAAAACTCATTAGGTATGGTTACTGCTGTTTGGGAGGCTGGGCTACTTTTATACTGGAAGGCATGGTGGAAGAAAGAGGCTAAAATAATAGAATAAAGAAGCAGAGATAGAGGCAGATAAATCTCCCAAGACCAACTTGTTGGGGAAGGAGAAAGGGAATCACTGTATGATAAGCACAGCCTGGGCTTATGCTGAATGGCAGCGTTAAATGCATGGGATAGGACTGAAGAAATAGGAAAGAAAACTGAATCCTTCACAATAGTAATTCAAAGCTCAGAAGAAAGTTTTACATGCTATTTTGTGGAGATTAACTGTAACAGCAAGCAGAATGGTACCAGGTTCAGAAGCTGGGTGAATAAGAATTGAATCTCTGGATTTTGAAAATGCTAACTCACAATGTAAAAGAATAATTAGACCATTAAAAGCACGGTCAGCACCATTGGAGGATTGGATTTGTGATAAATTAATTTAGACCCTTATAGCTGTGATGGGTAGGAGAGGTTATTTCCAGAGGTATAAGAAAAATCAAAATATTAAATGTTACAATTGTGGAAAGTAAGGTCACATAAAATGAGATTATATTCAAGGCGTTCCCAGAAAACAGTGTCTTTGTTAGCAATAATCTAAAGATAACTCCCCTCCCTTCTGTAGGATGCAGAAGATGTGGCAAGGGGAACCGTTGTATTAATGAGTGCAGGTCAACAAGGGACAGACAAGGTAACTTTTGCCTTCAGGAAATACCTTGAGGGAGCTTTTGAAAGTCCCCCAAACCCTATTTCAGATCCAGTTCAGTCTTTTCCTGTCATCTTGAAAGGAACCCCTTCCCAGAGCTACTTAAAGAACATAGTGTCTATTGTAAAAACCCATGTTGCTCTGGGTGATAGAAAAGCTATTAGAAGAGAAAAAATCAGGAGAAACCACAAATGAAAACTGATAAAGATTAGAAAGGGAACCTCCCCAAAGTTAGGTTTGGGAAGGGTTTTGCTTTTGTTTTTGCAGGTGAAGAAAAGCCAAGGAACCATGAAAATGGATAAAGACTCGATTTGAACAGGAGAAACTTCATGAGAATGAGAAACAATGGCTCATGCACCCACGTGACAATTCTTTAAGTTGTAAGAAAAACAAAGAGTTGGGGCAGCTTTGTCATTACAGAAATCTAGAAATACCCATCTTCAAAAAGTTAAAATCCTTGGACATCTAGAGGTCTAAAGCAGAAAGGCGACTATCTGGAAAAATTTACAAGCAAAAGAATGTCAGATCTATTGGTATCAGTATACTCTACAGGGTAAAATCTCATTGCTTATCATCTTTATGTCTTATTTGTAAGAAAAATTAAAGTTTCAGTTTAATTATAATTTAAAGCTGTCTTTGAAGTTGGAGTGTGGCTCTCTCCTTCTCTAAACCCAAGCATGCTTGTTAAAGGGAAATGCAAAACTCTGAATCATATCAGAAGAGCCACCTGATATGGGACAGAAAAATAACTATTGTTACTTATAATCTTATGCTGAATAAATGTTTATATCAAAATTTATAAGATTATATGTATTAAACTTTTTTCATGATATTGATGTTCATATAGAATACTAATTATTCCTGAAAAAAGGCTTTATTTAGTTTCCTGTACACTGTGTTGGGTTTTAGTCTCTTATCAGTTTTCTGCAGTGATCCAGGACAATGCCTAATTGTGAACTTGAAGTCTCCAAAAGTAAGATGGGGCCCTCACAATGATGATTTCATGTGGACTCTGACAAACCACTAGGTTGACAAACACCAGCCAAAGATCAGCTTTGGACTAAAACCTGCTCAGGACAATTTTGAAGTGGCTCACTGAGATGATGCAGATTCACAGACTACTCTCTCTGGGACTGAGACAAGCCGTGCACTTTCCTGTTATGCAGAGACTGGACAACAAATGATACAGCTACCTATTTCAGGACTTGACATCTTTTTTAAGTTCTTTTCAGGATCCCCTAAGAATGCTGTTGCCCCCAGACAGCAAGAAGTAAATTTTAAAAAATGATGCCCACATTTCCAAGAAGTGGGTGTTGGTTTCATCCTTAAGATCAGACACACATACTACCAGATACAGAAGATAAAGGGACAGACTTTCAGTGGAGGCTCCTTTTATGAGAAATGGTGGGTACAGATTTACATAGCCATGTTTTGGGGCATGCCCAACACTCTAAGGCCATGTTGGGTTTACCATGTGGAGGCCACATTCCACGAATTTTTGTCTCACTGGGTGCCATGATGAGTTTAGCAGGTGGCTGCTATGTGCTGGAAATCCTTACATCTTACCCTTATGTTTATTATGAAAAGAAAGCCAGGTTTATGTAGATGGAGCAGGGGGAAGTGAATTGGACCAGAACAGGGTCGATGGATCTTTTAGGCAGCTTCAAGCTGTCCTAAAGGCAAAGTTTGTTTTTTTCAGAAGATGAGAGCAGTGTCTTCTGCTGATCGATCTGCCGGGTTTTGAGCTCAGGTAAGTTTAAGGCACAGGATGATAAACTTTGATTTTCTGTATTGGCTCTAAAAATGGCTCCTGGTTCCTTTTCTGTGGTCCTCAAGGGTGGCGGTCAACTGTATTCCAATGTTAACATGGCTGCTGTTTTTTTTTTTTTTTTTTTTTTTCATTCTCCAGAAGCAGTTGATAGAGGGTTAGTCTGTGGGGGAGGGAAGGGGGAGGTGAAATACCTCAGAGTCCTTCCTTTCTGGATATCTCTGAAAATGCAATTAAGTGGTGATAACTGATGAGGTCAGAATTGTTTGCCTCCCACCCCGACAATAAAGAGGCTAGAGAGGTAGAACCCCCAAAGTCTGCAGGACCGAGTATGTGGCACCCGTGTCCATGAGGAAGGAGATAGACCGCCTTGATACCTTTATGGCTACCTGAGGCTCCCTTTTTGTGATGGTGGTGGTCGGGTTAGGGCAGCCCTGGCAGCATCAATAGCCCATGGCCAGGCCTAGGAGACCAGCCAGTGATTGGTCGGTTGATAATGTCCCCCTGCCATGTGGGGCTTGGGAACAGTCACTTAGACCAGTGTTTCCCTTGAAGGCACCCAGGACAAGGCCTGAACAGCCTCTGTGAGGCTAGGCAAGAGCAAGACCAGTGGCCAAGCTGGCTACACTTAAAACACACACCAGGAGGTCTAGATTTGCTCTGCCCCAGGAGGAGGCAAAGGAGCAGGTCAGATAGCTTTGACAGCAGGAGGGATCTTTCCTGGAGTGTCTTCTCATCTCTCCTGTGAGACACTTTAAAAGTCAGCACTAAGACTTCTGCCTGTGGAGTCAGTGTTCCCCTCTCAAGAGATGTAAGTTTAGCTCTGATGTTGGGGTAGCTCTGGGTAAAAAATGGGTCATGATAAATTGCTTTTCCTCAGCGTTCTCAGGATCTAAGTTACTGTGAGAGCACATTTGTGAGGCATTTAAAAAACTGGGACTGATTCTTCGGTTTAATCTGTACTATCCCCTGCATTTTAAAAAATTGTCAAGCTTCAGAGCAGCTCTGTGCAGACTTGCCAGTAAGCAGGTCACAAATTTGTGCCTGGCTAAGACTCACCTTGGTGTATTGTAATTCTAGTGGGGGTCTACATCTAGAACAGACTCTCTCCCTGGGGTGTGGTACATTTGTCTGATGAACTTTATCTGCATGAGAACTGACCTGTTCCCAAACTTGCCTTCTAGAGCCCATTTTTTTGCCATCTGAGAAATTTCTGACAGGGGAAACAGGTTATAAACTTTCGCTATCCCATCTACGCCAGCCTTTCCCGCAGAGGGAGAACTGGATCAGGATTCTTAGGAGCATGAGAGCCAGTGACCTGTGGGGTAAATGTAAGCACCATGTTTGGAGTTCCCAGAGAGGAAGAGGTTGGAAGAGTTGCATGTGAGTGTTGAGACTTGAAAGGTGGAGGTCCTAGAGAAGGGTCTGATTGTGTGGCTAGAAACAGCTGGTGGAAGAACAGAAAGCCAGAAGAAAAAGTTTAGAACTGAGATATAAAAAGAGATGGGAAACTCTTCCATCTGCCCATACACTTGCAAAACCTAGCTCCCATATATTGGGGTCCAGTGAGCCATTAGACCATTATTTTGAGGTATCGAAGGGGTACTTAGGCCAATTCTTTGTTGGTGTCTAGGTAAGGCAGAAAAGCTAAGTGGCTTGAGTCTCAAGAATGCATCCTAGAGGTGAGGATGGAGAGACATTTTTTGCTGACTCATTCTCTATTATTGAGGCCCAGAGGGGAGGGATTCCACTGCTAAATCTGGGTCATCACCCAGACAATGAGTGATCTGGGGGAAGCTACTACTAAGTAACTTGTCAGCTCTTAGGGTAGGTGTTAGGACAAATCTCAAAAGAATGCTAGCCACCAGAAGTGAGCATAAACACCATACAAGCTATCACTAGGCTTTTATCAGCACCTATGACAGGCAATGCCTGAACCAATGCTTGCCACCTCTAAAGACTCTTTAGTTCTCAGAGGCAGGAGTAAAAACCTAATGCTAAGCCACATCAGGTACTTGTCAGCACCTAGAGTTGGCGTCCAATGTTAGCTACCCATGGGAACTCATCATCACCTAAGGTAGGCATTAGGGCAGAGCCCTGGGGACAGAGTCTGGGAGCAGGATCCAAGGATCTGAACTGGACTTCAATAGCAGGGAAGGCCAGAAATGAGTGTCAGGGGAGAAAGAACAGCCATGACCAGTAAAGATGGTGGCTGGGGGTGATCCTCGAGGCTAGAATCCTACCAGAAAGCTGGACGATCAACAGTCTTTTCCAGAGACAATCAAGGCTGGTGGTGTTTGAACAAGCTGTGGAGGGACAGGTGAAGGTGGCCTGGTAGGGAGTCCTTTTAAGAGAATGGGTAGGCACAGATTTATGTACCCATGCCTAGGCGGGTGCCCTCTTTATGCGGAGTGTTCTGCTGGCACCATGTTGGGTTTACCACATGGCTGCTATGTGCCAGGAATCCTTACAGTGTGTGTGTGGAGGGGTTGGTCTTTCAATGGGTTTATGGATGATTGTCACTGCTTAGGGTAATTAGTTACAAATTGTTATTTGTTATTGTTTAGAAAAAAAGCTAAACAAGAGAGATTAGATTCAGGGGTTTTGTTTGATAAAAAAGAAAAAAGCGGCTAAGATATGACAGGACATAAGAGTAGATTATTGAATCTACTTTTAAAAAATAATTACTAGTTTTAAATATTTTATATTGAATTGGACTTTTGTATATTGTATACAAACTGTGTATATTGATAGAAAGATAAGATTAATTTTGTTACTGTTCATACATCTCTATGCTTGTTCAAGGTGTTGTACATATACAGTTCATCTAACAATGTCATACAAATTGCTAGTCCTTGAAAGTTATTAATACCAGCTAATTAGGATATAAAGAAATACAAGTCAGTAGTGAGAAATTAAAATCAAACTTATAGTCATATTAGATGTGTTTTCAAGATCAAGCAGATATATTTCAGATGTACACGTCTTCAATCATTTCAGAGATGTACATTTAGGATATTTTAATAACATAGGTTCTTATTATTTTTATGACAATGAGACATCTACTCCTGGCAGCACCAATCTACTTCAGAAGATTATGGACATTAAAGAAACTCCATATGGAATTGACCTTCTTTGTGGCAAAAGTTAGCCACTGAGCAGGAAAGTGCTCTTGCCCTGACTGCTGACAGCAAGGTGTCCAAAATGGACAAGCAGGAGACACATCCACAAAAGAATTTCTGAACCTTGCCAAGACAAAGTAGGAGGGTCTTTGAGAATATCTTTCATTTCTTACATGTTTTAGAAGTTGCTTACTTGCCTGTGCTATTTACTTAGTTCATATTATTTCCTTCTCTGGTCTCTGAGGGAGTTGAAGATGAGAGAGTTATAATTTTCTAGGGACAGTTTCAGAAAAGAAACTCACTTAGATGTTAAAGTGTACAAGTTTAAGAAACATCAAAAGACAGTTTCCTGTTAGTAATACAAGTTACATAGAAAGTGAATTAGGTACAATCCTTTGGATTTTTACCAAAATAGGTTAAGTAATAGACTTTTTTTTTTTTTGGAATTTGTCCATTGTTAATGGGGAGACAATACTCAAGTAATTATTACTCATATATATTATATACAATTATTGTACCTATTGTATATAGTTTTTTATGTTAGAATCTTTTTTATTTTGACACAAAAGGGATATATGGTGATATATTTATATTTAATAAAATCAGCCTGGAATATCAGAGGACAGAATCACCCACAGTGCAGCCATGAGGGTCAGAGAGTGGTAACTCATGCCCTTAATCCCAGCATGGGAATGACCAGTGGTGACCCACGCCTTTAATCCCATAACTCAGGAACAGAGATCTTTCTGTGTTTCTGTGACTTCAAGACCTAACAACCACACTGTAGTAAACAGGAGTGTTGGAGAGAGGTTATTTACAGGAGCAGGGAAAATTCACAGTCCTTGGCTTCACTGAGAAGCCCACTCAGGAAATGACTCAGGAAACTCCTTCCCTGGAGTTCTCTCCCCAGAGCTTCCAGGCAGCTAGAAGGTCAGAGACTTTACTTCTTCACAACTGGCTGGTCAGGCCCCTTCCCTAGGATGTGCTACTGCTGGGGAGGGGTCTCTGAGAAATTTCCATGTGCCTTGTTTGTTTTTAGAGATGGGTCTCTCTGTGTCTCCCTGGCTATGCTGGAAATCACTCTGTAGACCAGGCTGGCCTCGAACTCACTGAGATCTGCCTGCTTCTACTGGGATTAAAGGAGTGTGCAGCCACTGCTAGGACCGATTATTTTAAATGGTTTGATTTTACGTGTATGGGTGTTTTCTCTGCATGTATGTATATGTACTGTCTGTGCAACAGCCAGAAGGTGAGAAGGGCACTGGAGCTCTTGGACCTGGGATCAGAGAGTGCTCTTACCCACTGAATCATCTCCCCCGCCCCTCTTCCAGCATGCTATTCTCCCAGACACATGACCTTTTATCCCCTCCTGAGTCTCATGGGCCTCCATGTCCCTCCCAGAAGGAATATTTCCACTCAGAAGAAACTGCTATAGAACAATTGGATGCTTCTAGCATTTCCCAGGTCTCATGATAGAGACAGACCCTGTCTGCTCCAGGCATCAGCTCCCTTATTCTTCTTAGACACACAGACAGGCTCCTGGTTCAGGGCATCTTCACTGCTGGATCCACCATTTGGTATGAACTGGGTTCACCATCCTTGAGAATGATCCTTAAACAATCTTCTACTCTTTCCACAGGTGTTACCCTCTGAAGGACATCACCCTAAACACCTATTTAAACTGCACTCTTAGGGATGGAAAGATGGCTGAGGCACTGAGAGCACCTTCTGCTTCTGCTCCAAACCAAGTTCAGTTCCCAGCACTCACCTCCAGGAGCTCTGATACCCACTTCTGACCTCCAGGACCCTGCACTCACCTGACAACACCCACACAGATGCCACACATCCACTCTGGTCAATTCTGTGAGAAATGTCCCCCAGAGGCTTGGGCAGTTGAACTCTGTTGCACGAATCCTAATTGATATTATGATAAGAACCTGGAGCCAGATGTTGGAGTAGATGCTAGAAGATCTGAGAGGCAGAGGAACAAGGTACAGCCAGTTCTCACCACTGCTGAATCCTCAGGCTGGAAGAGGTAGGTCCTGTCTCCATGACTCCTCAGACTGAAGAGGGAAAGCCAAGGGAAACACAAGCCGAAATGGAAGGAAGCACAGGGGTGAACTTCTGTCTTGTCCTGCCTTTCATTCTTCTCTCTGCCCAGCCATATGCTTCAAGTTTCAGCCTTGCTAGTGCTGGGATTACAGGTGTGAGCCACCACTGCCTGGTTCTGTTTCACCTTGAACTCACAGAGATCCAGAAAGATCTGCACTGAGTGTTAAGATTGAAGGTGTGTGCCACCACTCCATGACCTTTGTACTAACTCTGTGGCTGGGGCTCCTCTCTGATCTTCAGGCAATCTTTATTCGATATGCAATATATCACTATAGAACTTTGTTCCATACTTGGTGGCATTATTTGGGGAATTAAAGTTTTAAGAGGTGTGACCTTTCTGGAGGAAGCATGTTCCTAGGTTGAAACGGTGAGAGGAAATGACCCTCCATTTTTCTCTCTCCCTTTTCTGAGAATTACTGGTATATGCACATGATTTAGTAAAAATACTTTTTTGACATAGGCTTTTACTTTGTGGACCATGATGTCCTCCTTGAACCCCCAGAAATTCACCAGCCTCTGATTTCAGTGACCCGTCTTAACAAAATACAATAAAAAAAATTTTAAAATGGTAACTCTGATGTGGGATGTCGTTCTGTATGCTGTGAATATCATTCATTATAAAGGAACTGTCTTGGTCTATGGCAGGCATTTTAGAAGGGGGGAAATCAGAGCATAGATATGGGAAGGAGGGCAGAGTCAAAAGACATGACCCAGCCTCCCAAGAAGCAAGTTATAAAGAAATAGATAAGCCAAGGCCATGTGGCAAGACAGATTAATGGGAATGGGTTGCATTAAGATGCAATAGCTAGCCAGCAATATGCCTGAGCCATAGGTCAAGAAGCATGTAATTAATCTAAGTGTCTGAGTCATTTTGGGGTCCTAAGCAGAAGCAGGTAGGACTGGATCGTGAGACTAGGCTGGGCCAGAAACCTCTTTATGCTGAACTCTGTGCCCCATTCTGCAACTTGTACTCTGCCCTCCACATCCTGAGACAACCTGGCCTTCATTATTTCCTTACACTGTAACACAGGCATCTTCCCACCACAGCCCTTGCTCCAGGAACCAGGAACTGACATCTCACACCTAGAGCTGACTCTGCGGGTTGATCTCAGTGGACACAGCTGTGTCCCCTGTTTGAGGAGTGGATTTTCCTCCACCCAAGGTGGAGGAGGTAGTGAAAGCAGGCCAAGATAATATCCATCCACGGTCAGCACGGTGAACCCTGAGCTCACTGGTCACTCACAGGATTGTGTGAGTCGGGGGATAACCACTGACTAGCCCACCCCAGTGTCACATCCACTCACACAGCTGCACCCCTGCAGTCCCCTGACAGCTCCCAGCAGCTCCACACAACAGCCCCCCTCCCTCCGGAACTGCAGCTGGTTTAACCCTGAGAGGGAAGTGCTACCTTGTGTCAGCTCTGAGAACCTGGAGCTTCCTGTGTTTCCTGACCCTCATCAGCCTCCTCCTGGCTGCCCCAGGGATGTTTCAGTCTACAGGAAAATGCCCACAATCACCTCCCTCTTCTACAGGAGCTCCCTTTATTAACACAACCTCAGGCCAAGGGCTGGTGTGTCAAGTGCTGCACCAGGTTCCCTCAACTGAGCTCAGGGTCACCTGAGCTTTTCCCTCAGCAAATTCCTCCCTCCCTCTCCCCACCTGCCTTTCTGTCTGGGATTCATGATCTTATTTATATTTTTGTTAATTCATCAAACACTTATTGGGTTTAGGGTTTGCTGGGTCCCAGGCACCGGAAGTCATCATCCCTCACAAGACAAAGACGTCAGCACTATGAAAGAGGTCATCACCTTCTTGGTCTTCAGCATCTCTGCTAAGGCTCCTGAGCTTCTGCCTTGAAGTCACAAAGCTGGAGGAGAAAACTGCAGGGCAGACTCTGCAGCAGGCGGAGGGGATGAAGGAATTTCCATCTCTGGCGTTCACACAATGAATTTTTAAATGAGTTACCAATCATGTCCATAAGTGTTTTTCTTTTCAGTATGTACTTGTGTCATGTGCCTGTCTGGTGTCCATAGGACATTGGAAGCCATGGACAAGGAATTATGGATGATGGACCCACACTGTGGGAACTGATGTCTGAACCTGGGTCCTAGGCAAGAGCAGCAGGTGCTCTCAGCCCCTGACTCTCTCTTCAGTCCCTTGATCACATTTTTAAATAAACCTAAGTGTGAAGTAGCCTGAGCCTGTGTATCCTGAGTCACCACCGGAGGCAGCAGCCAGGGAGGGAGAGGGGACTTTGGGCAGAACACAGATCCAACAGGACAGATCTGACACCCTGTGGATCCCTCCTCTGCTCATCCTACAACCCGGGTTAGATTTTGAAAGATGGAAAGAAGGAAAGAACCTCCCTCCATGGAGGGAACTGGAAGGAGGCAGGAGCCCTGGAGACTGAGGTTCATCTCAGCCCACAGTCTCCTGAGTACAGGGACCTAGTTGGGTTTTGATGGGAAAGGATGGAAAGACACCTCTAAAGGACCACAAGGGACAGGGAGGAGGCAGCACTCACAGGACCCAGAACAGGCCTCGTCCTCCATATGAACAAAAATACAACATAGAGAAGACAGGTGAAGAGCCCAGGCTGACCTGTCACAGCAGCTCTGGCTGTCACAATCCTGGGGACAGGACAAGGCTCTGGCCATCCCTGTGTCCCTGTGATTACAGACGCTCAGCATGTGGTTCAAGTGATGAAGAGAACAGGACCAGGAGGTGACAGAGCTGAGGAGTGACCAGTCACAGCCAGCAATGGACTGAGCTCCACCTGGGCACAGCCTCATCCTGTCCCTCCAGACACACAGCAGAACATACACAGATTCTGGAAGGTTCTCCATGCTGCCATTTATTTCTTTCAAAATTCTCAGTATCTCAGTGATTTAAATTGCCCATCAATCAATCTGTCAGATCCAGGACATGAACAATAAAGTTCTCTTTCAGATCCTTATTTTCAGTGGGGAGTCAGGGGCTGCAGCTCAGGGCAGCATGGAGGTGACAGGATGGAGGTGTCCCCTCCCATGTGCTGGAACAGGATGGTTGGCTGTGGAAGGGAACAGGGTGGTACAGAGACAGGGTCCTGGTGGGCAGGGGCGGGCTGGGCTTCCCAGTTCTTCACACTTGGCCCATAGGATCTAGGAATGTCACTGTTGCCGAGAGTGAACTGAGGGACTCTGGATGTCTCAGGAGAGACCTGAGCACATCTCTGACACTCCATCAGGCCAGGCAGCTCTCTTCATACTACAGAACAAGAGTCATGAACAACCACTGTGAAGCCAACATCCCAACAACCCACCACTCACTCAAAGTTGATTCTGGGAGTCCCTGAAACCCAATCATGTCCATTCTGCCCTTCACCAAACCAGTCCCCAGTGTCACCTTTACAATCTGGGAGACACATCAGAGCTCTGGGCACTGTCCTTGTCTAGGGTAAAAGATAAATATTTATAGGAAGAAATAAACAGATGACCCAGGAGATTTCACTGGAGGATCTATTTTGTGTTGCAGGAAAACCCAAACTGTAGCTTCACTACCAAGGGCCTCAGGGACCATCCTGCCCCAAACTTACCTGAAGCAGGAGCATAGTTCCCTCCTCTTCCACCTGTGAGAAGAAAAGCTGTGCGAGATCAGGGAAGATCTAGACTCTAGGAATTTTCCAGAACTGACTGCAGACTCAGTCAGACACAGGAGCAGGAGGGGTGTGGATGTTTCCTGTCAATGGGGCAGAGCACACTTCTAAAAGGCACCTAGAGAGAACTCAGTCCCTGCCCTTTCCTACCTCTGTTTCTCCTCATCCTCACAACAGCCACACCTCCAATGATGATCACATCAGCAAGGACAACCAGGGCAACAGTGACAGCCATGGTGGGGAATGTGGATGGAGGAGGCTCTGGGAAGGGAAGGACAGGAAGGGAAGGTGCAGGTCATGACCCCAGCTCTCAGCCCCGACTCTGCTCAGGGTCTGCAGAAGGCTCCAGCTTTCCCTGACCCCAGCCCTGCATGTATGCTCTCCTTACCCCCTCTGAGGATGAGGGGCTCAGGCAGCACCTCGTGGTACACATGGCACGTGTATTCCTGCTCCCCCCAGGAGTCACCTCCACAGCTGCCCACTTCTGGAAGGTTCCATCCCCTGAAGGTCTGGTCTCCACCAGCTCCATGTCCTGAGTCAGCTCCTCCTCTCCCCTCTGCCAGATCAGGGTGATGTCCGCAGGGTAGAAGCCCAGGGCCCAGCACCTCAGGGTGACTTTCCCTTCTGGTGTGCGGTGACTGTTCACATGCGCCTTTGGAGGATCTGTGTAATGAATTAGGAAATCTCACAATTAACAAGATAAACTAAAATCTACAAAGACAAAGTTAATTCAATGCTAACACTGAACCACATGACTGTATGAACATTTCTGTCATCACACTAGTGAGCTGCAGGTAGAGCTGGTCCCCTCAACACAGAACTGCACACATTCCTGGGGGACTCAGGAGCTAAGGGAGAATCCACATGACCCATCATGGTCTCCTTATGTGATGTCACATGACCCAGTGGGTCCACATGGTCTTCTTACATGATGTCACATGACCCAGCAGGTCCACATGGTCTCTATATGTGATGTTCTATAGACAAGTTAGGAACTAAGAGAATGAGGAATGGAAAGTAATTGATTTATATATGTGATTAAATTTGTATCAAAATAAGAGGAACGTGCTACATGAAGGTGCCACCAACTCCTGCTGCCACCATTGAGCACAGCTGATGCGGGATGTCGTTCTGTGTGCTGTGAATATCATTCGTAAATAAGGGGACTGTTTGGGCCAATGGCAGAGCTTCTGATGAGGAGGTGGGAAATCCAAGCATAGAGAAATTGGAAAGAGGGTGGAGTTAAGGTAGATGCTCTTTTCATTTTGTATTTTATATGTAATATAATATATTGTAATATATGTATTCTCAAATTAAAAACCTCTAAAAATTAATTATAATACATATAATATCATACACTAAAAATAAATCCTTTAAAAATTAAATAAAAATATAAGCCACAGAAAAATAAAAATACACAAAAATCTAAATTATGTTTATTAATGTTTTCCTTTAATTTAATTTTTTACCTAATATACTAACTATGAATAACATACAATTAAAATACTACTAAATTGAACAATCATATATTTTCAAAATATCTTAACTTTAAATTTTAAATGTAGAAATATATTACTTTAAAAAATATTCTTTTCTTTTCACAAAAAATAAACAACTATAAATTAGTTCCAGACTAATTTAACTTAATTTAACAAAAACCAAAAAAAATCTTAACAAAAAATAAAGCCACATCAACTTCAAAGCTGCCAACTAAAATAATTCCGCATCAAGACCCCCCTATTTCTGCCAATACCTCTAAATCAAGAAAAAATAATAATAAAAACTATACTCAGATTCCCAAAGTATTGATTGTAAATATTTATTTTCATTATAAATAGCTAATAGTCATAGTCAATTTCTTTCTAAAATATATAGTATGAAAATAATTTTAAAAAATTAATTATTAAGTCTACTTTAATCCAAAAAACAAATATAAATCTCACACTATTTTAAATGAATAATAACTTTAATTTATTAATACAAAATTTGAATTAAGTCCATTATATATATTTCTACTCATATTTAAAATATAAAATTTATATAACTCATTTAAAATTATATAATTAAAATATACAAATTAATAAACATCTATAGTAACCACACTCATAGTCACATTAAGTTTTTATAAATATACAAAAATATATTTCAATTAAAAAGTCTTTAAACACTTCAAAAATAACTCATTTAAAATTACATAATCAAAATATACAAATTAATAAACATCTATAACCACACTTATAGCCACAGTAAGTTTTTATAAACATACAAAAATATATTTCAACTAAATAGTCTTTAAACATAACATTTTAAATATTGTTTAAAATTAATTTTTTCTAAACAATAAAACAAATCTACTGACAACAGAAATCTTCTTCAGAAAAAGACATCAAAAACTTCCATATAAAATTTACTTCCTTTATGACAAAAATTAGCCATTAAACAAAAAACTATTCTTACCTCAACTGCCTAAGAATATGCTGAATAAACTAAACATATGATCCCCACAAAAATAACAAAAAAACCAAGATAGTCCTTCAAGTTCCTACTTAACAAAAGAATTGTTCAAGACACCAAAAAACTAACACACTATGCCAAAATGAACAAAACAGTCCTTCAAATTTCCTACTTCCTAAAAAACATCCCAAACACTCTAAGCTTATAAACTAAAAATAAATACCCCAATGTTACCAAAAAACTTTAAATAACTATCCAGAAAACCAAATGTCATCTCTGTCATTTCTCGATATTAAAAGTTACTTACACTTTCTGTTTACTCAAACAATACTATGTCCTTCTACAGTCTCTAATAAAATTAAAAATTAAATCACTATCAGTACAATTTTCCTAATTATCATACAATGTATTAAATATAAAGCTTTAGACTCACAAAAATAAAATATTTTTTAATGTTACCAAATACAAATAAACAAAATATTGTAACTCTTACTTAATAACTATGTTGTTATATATAATTTTACTGTGTTAAAGTTAAAACCTTCCTTTGATTAGACAGAAAAGGGGAAGTAATGTGGGATGTCTTTCTCTATGTGGTGAATGTCATTGATTAATAAAGAAATTGTTTCAACCTGTGCCAGGGCATCTTAGCAGTAGGTGGGAAATCTGAATAGATGAGGAGGGCAGAGTCAGGGGAGACCTGATCCAGCCCAACATGTAAGATGTAAAAAGATAGATACACAGCAAGACAGTAATAAAAATGGGCTAATTACGATGCAAGAGCCAGCTAACAACATGCCTGAGCCATAAGCCAATCAACATAGAACTGATACAGCCTGTGAGTCATTTTGAAGGGCTGTGGACAAAACCTAACAACACACAACCACGGGGCCTTTTGTCCATGAAAACAGCCATCAGCACAGTGGGCACAATGTGGAGACCTAGACATTCGGGCCCAACACAGGGGTCCCCACCCCGCCCTAGGGACAAGGTCCAAGGCTTTGTCCCCAGGGTCACTGCAGGGTCTGCTGATCCCATGCAGCTCTCCCTGGGGCTCTTCCTGTCCCCAGGGCTTGAGTGACAGAGGATGCTGTCCCTGAGGAAGCTCTAACTCAAAGGGGCTAAGGGACAGCAGGGGGCTCGGATGTTCATCCTCCAATAGTCTAAGTTCACGGGGATCTTTCTCCTTCCGGTCCTCAGAAGTCCACAGACACCGGGTGTGGGCAGAGAACCCGGCCCGGGAGAGTCCGTGCCTGACAGGGCTGCAGACTGAGGAGCCACTGTTGGTCACCTAGGGACCTTCTCTCCTCCCTCCAGAGACAGATCTGGAGCTGTGCAGGGAGAAGGCTGAGCCTGGAGATGTGCACAGTCCCCGGGAGGCTGGATTAGGACCCGGGGACACCGTGTCCCCAGGGACGGGGGCTTGCGCCCAGCCCAGGGCAGAGGGAGGAGATGCCCGCGGACCCTGTACCTGTGCGCAGCAGGGTGTCCTTCCCGTTCTCCAGGTAGGTAAGGAGCCAGTGCAGGCACTCGCCCTCCATGTAGGCTCTGTATCCCTCTGCAACACCATCCTGCTCCCACTTGCGCCGGGTGATCTCAGCCGCCGTGTCCGCCGCCGTCCACGACTTCAGGTCATCGTTCAGGGCGATGTAATCTCGACCATCATAGGAATGTTGATTATACCCGCGGAGAAGGCTCAGGTCCGGTCCCAGCTCACAGCCTAACATCCACTGGTAGGTGTGAGAACCTGCAGGGACCATGATGGTCAGCCCCGCCCACACGCCCTCAGCCCCGCCCACACGCCGCTGGCCCCGCCCACCTCGGACTTCTCAAAACCGAAAGGGAAACCCATCCATCTCCCGCTCTCCTCCCGAACCTCGGACCCGGGACCCGGGCGACTCCATTCAGTGCGTAGGGACGCGGAAGGTCGTGACGTCCGACCCACGATCACTCACCGCCCTCGCTCTGGTTGTAGTAGCTGAGCGCGGTCCTCAGGTTCACCCGGGCAATCTGCTCATGGCTCTTAGAGATTTGGGCAGAAGGACCTGACACAGATTAGAAGTGAAACTGGGCACCTCTGGAATCCCCAGCCCAGGGCTTCCCCACCCTTAGCTGACCCTGGACTAGGACTTTGGGGACCCAGTGCCTAGGGACGGAGCGCTGCTTGTCATAAAGTCCTCGTGTTCTGAGGCTGTCTGCACTAGAGGAGATCCCTACAGACAGATTCATTTCATTGTCTCCTCACCCTCCCTCTTTCTTCTCTCCAATGGCCAGAGGCTGAACTGGAAAAAAGTCACTTCCTGGATACAATGGCAGCAACAAGCAGGCTGGGATACAGAGGACAGAGCTTTCTCTTTAAAGCACAGGCTCTGGCCCTGCCAGCACCACACAGACTCCCACAGAGAACAGGCTCCCGGGTTCACATGCACTAGGTGGTTTGCACTGCCAGGCCTGGTGCTCAGAACTCTCACCTGTAATAGAGACTTTGCCTCTTCGCTCAGGATCCTGTCTTCACAGCCCTGTGCTACACTCAGACTACACTGCTTCTTCCCAGATGATCCTCAGGCTCCAGGTGGTTGTGTTTCTCACAGATTCCATGGTCCCGAGATGGTGTGTGGAACTGAATCATTGTCTCAGCACAGTAGACCCCTTCTCCACCGGGAAGAGACACCATGGAGACCAAATACAGCACAGCAATGAACCCTGCCACACTCCACATTTCACTTCCATGGTCCAGTTGCTTTAGTGAATAAATGACAGTAATGAGCATCTGTAACTTAGTGTAAAGTAGAATAGTGAGGATGGTGAGTAGAAGGTACAAAATCTGTGACCCTCCCTCTCTCTCTGACCTTGACTCACACTTTAACTGAAGTAGAAAGTAAACCAGAGGTGGGTGGGGCATCCTGCACAGATCACATACAATGCAGTGTGTCAAAAATGCTTGTCCAGAGCTGATAGATAGATAATTCCAGTCACCTCTCAATGTAGGTGTCCAGGGCAGCCCAGCACCCTTGACTCTGGAGCTCTGCACTAACAGTTTCTGTGTTTTTCTGTGTGGTCAGCCATCTTGTCAGCCATCCTGTCAGCCATCCTGTCTGCCATCCTGTAAACCATCCTGTCAGCTATCCTGTCAGTCATCCTGTCAACCACCCTGTAGGCCATCATGCCAACCATCTTGTCAGCCCTTCTGTCAGCCATCCTGCTTTGAGCCAGGCTGTGTGGTTCTTTATTTAAAGCACCAATGAGGCTGGAGAGATGTCTCAGTGGTTAGAGAGAGCACTTTTTTCTCTTGCTGAGATCTGGATTCAGTTCCCATCACTCACGTGGTGCTTCACAACCAAGTCTAACTCCAGTTTCAGAGGATATAATGCCTGGCACACCTACATACTCATAACATGAAACAAACACACTCAAGGAAAATAAAACTTCAAAAAAGATATTTAAAGAAAGGTGTCATGGAAAATTCACTAACAATATATCATGTAAAGGATTGATATTGATTGAGGGGTATAGGAACACGATACAAATTGAACCTTATGACAATAATGGAGATAGGAACTGTCCAAGGTAGGGATGTGGATTCACTGGATATTCTCTCTCCTCTCTCTCTCTCTCTCTCTCTCTCTCTCTCTCTCTCTCTCTCTCTCTCTCTCTCTCTCTCTCCTCTCTCTCTCTCTCTCTCTCTCTCTCTCTCTCTCTCTCTCTCTCTCTCTCTCTCTCCCTTCCCCTATTCCCCTACTGCTCTCTCTTTCAGGATTTCTCTGTATTGCTCTGGCTGTCCTGGAATTCTCTCTGTAGCTCATGTTGGCCTCAGGTCAGAGATCCATCTGCAGTTGCCTCCTGAATGATGGATTAAAATGAATGACACCATGACCCAGGTCCTGTCATCTTGACTCCAGCGTTCAGGAAGACCTGGGAGTGAACCTTCATGGCATCCCTTCTCAGCCTCTGTTCCCATGCTACAGCAATGCTGACCTAGGAGCCCTGGGAAGCCATGGACAGGACAATCCAGTGAGCCCATCTTGCCACATCAGGGAGTTCCCTCTGAGTTCTGTGTTAGACCTGATGTTTGTCTTCAACATTCATTCCCAGCACACAGCGTACAGATGTGCCTCACATAGACCTCAGGAGGCTTCTTCTTATACTGAAACCCTCACAGAACAGTAGCCTGTTGGAGTCCTTGCCGAACGGGTCCTGAAATGTGGTGGCAGGAGTGACACACAGGTCACTATTGTCCCCAGAGCCTGTGCATTCATTCTTTACAATATATTGCAAGTGAATTTAATACACTAAATCTGGCTCTGACGTAGGCCAAAACAGTTCCTTTATTCTCAGTGGTAATTCACAGTGAACAGAGAGACATCCCTCATCACAGGGGTGTCGTGAAAGCATGATGTGAGACCTACAGCGTCCATTTCTCTCAATGACTGGGTTCCTGGTGGAGCTAGGAAACCACCCATATTTCTTATCCCATGAACCTTATGCATGTGTGAAGACTGTGTAGCATATGTTGAGTTGCTATGGGACAAGCTATTGTACACTGTAGAGGTGTGTCACTTGTATTGGTTTAATAAAACACCAGTTGTCCAGTAGCCATAGAGACAGTAGACAGGCAACTAGACCAGAAGAATTCTGAGAAAAGAAAAGGCAGAGACATGTCTTCAGTCAGACACAGAAAGAAAACAAGATGAGATTCTGGATTGAGCAAAGGTCCAAGACCATGTGGCCAAGCATAGATGTAAATTAAGGGTAAATTTAAGTGTAAGAGCTAGTTAGAAATCAACCTGAGGGCTGCAGAGGTTTCTCAGTGGTTAAAAGCACTGGATGCTCTTCCAGAGGTCCTGAGTTCAATTTCTAGCAATCACATGGTGGTCACAACCATCTGTAATGGGATCAGTTTCCTTCTTCTGGTGTGCATGAAGATAGAGAACCCATAAACATAAAATGCACGAATAAATAAATCTTTTATAGAAGATTAGCTTGAGCTACTGGCAGAGCATTGAAAAGTAATATTAAACCTCCGAATCAATTATTTAGAAAGTGGCTGCTGGGTATTTGAGAGTTTCTGAAAGAACAGAATCTTCCAACTACAAACAGCCTCCAGCATGGTAAACGTACACTCACATACAGCCCGAGAAAACTTAAAAAGGGATTCTGGACACAAAAGAACAGAGTCAAGCACAGCCTCTTGCTAGCATTGTTTTCTCAGGTGGCTCTCTTTTCTGGCAGCCAGCAGAGGTATGGCTCCTTTAAGAGAGGCTTCTTCACTCAGCTTTAGGGGCAAAAAAGTCAAGGCCCTTTTCAGAGACCCTGCTGCCAAACCCTTTAATGGTGTTTAGGAGCAGTGAATAGCAGGGCTCTACTTGGTGGCAATGTGGACCCTAAATTCCCCAGAGTTGTGGTGGTAAATGTGGTTCCTGCCAGTACCTCTGCCATGAAGTCAAACTCTCACAGACTAAAAAGCTGGGCAGGACCAGCCTCCAAACCCAAGATTTTAATCCTATCCAAGTCACATAGCAGACTAAGAGCTCCTGTAGTCAGAAGAACATAGAGATATAGAGTAAAGACATTTTCAGAAAAACCTCTAAACAGATTACATTGTGTTAAAAATAGACATAGGCCTGGGAGAGAAAACATAAAGGATAGCAAGTTCTTAAAAAATAAACAGAGTGATAATTAAAAATGAGCCTCATAAAGATGGAATATACTCAGCAAGTCTGGATACTGTATGTTATTGTTTGATCTTTGAGGTTTTGCCTGCAGAGGAAGGAGCAAGAGCTGCTAAGAGACATGTTATTATAAATGCTGCTGGATTAAACCAACCTATGTATTTTGAAAAGATCTTGGTTTAAGTCAAAAGATATGTTACTTTGGATAAGAGGTTGTGTTTTTATTTCTACAAAAAATGAGAGCCTGTGCATTGATTCCGTGTTAAAGAATATAAGGTTTGATTGTGGAGAACCCCCTGAAGACTCTGATGGAAACAGATGACCCAGATGAACCATTGTTTCAGGGCACCTTTGTGGCAGTTTTCTCAGAGTTCTGTGTCCAGAAGAACTGCAAGACTGCTGGCTGAGATGCTTTAGCCTCGTAGACTACTCCACTCAGGACTCTCACATCATCCGACTTTTCTTTGGGTCCTCATAAGATTACCACTGACACCTATCACCAGGAAGTAGTCTAGATAGAGAACTATAGATGTTTCTATATTGATACAAATGTGAAATAATTTTATATGTTAGATTGAGATAATTTGTATATTGATGCTAATTTAAATCTTAAATTGTTTTATATGTCTAAGGCAATTTGTCTATTGATACAAAATTGAATCTGTAATTGCCATATTTTGCACATTGCTTCTAACTCTGTTTAAGATATTTTGCACAATGATACATATTAAGCACATTATTGTCATTTCCATTATGCAATTTCTACCCAATTAATTATTCTAGACATAATATATAATTATGCCAGTCATAATATACACACAAGATGTTTTGTATACCTCTGTTTAGATAACTTGTCTATGATACATATTTAGGATACTGTTATCATCTTGCATGGTACATGTACATCAGGCTAACATTTGTATGATAGTCATACTGGAAGTCAGCTTTCAGAGATTGTACACCCACTTATAGGTGACCTAATTTTACAATGTAACATTCAGTCCTTAGGATGATAAAAACTACAGGTCAACATTACTTAGGTTTGCAATATAACAGTCATGTTGTGTAGGTTTCCCAGATACATGCTAGAGTATATCAGATAGACAGGAGCCTTCAACCACTTCATAGACCTGTAGAATATGGCATTTTCTGTTTTGTTGCTCAGAATGCGGCCGTGAGAGACTGGTCAACTCCTGATATCACTGTTCCTTTCCTGCGATGGTGTTGAGGACACTCCTTATGGAGTCTGTCTTCTTGGCATAAAATGGTCCATTGGACAAAGAACTGCCCTTACCTCGACTGCTGACAGTGTGCACACTGTCCAATCTGGATGAGCAGGATGAAGGATAGAGATGGCCAAAACCTGCCTGGACAGGATAAGATGGGTTCTCCAAAACTGCCCTGCTTCTGAAAAGATCTGTCAGATGTTCTAGGCTTGTAATCAAAATGATGGATGCTCTAATGGCGCAGAAATACCATGGTAGCAACCACATGGCTACATATAGACTAGATGCTTCTAGCATTTCCCAGGCCTCAGGGACAGTTCTGCCCCCCCCCCACTTAACTGAAGCAGGAGCATAGTTCCCTCCTTTTCCACCTGTGAGAAGAAAAGCTGTGAGAGACCAGGGAAGATCCAGACTCTAGGAATTTTCCAGAACTGACTGCAGACCCAAGTCAGAGACAGGAGCAGGAGGGGTGTGGATGTTTCCCATCAATGGGGCAGAGCACACTTCTAAAAAGGGCCTAGAGAGAACTCAGACCCTGCCCTTTCCTACCTCTGTTTCTCCTCATCCTCCTCACAACAGCCACAACTCCAGTGATAATCACAGCTCCTAGGACAACCAGGGCAACAATGACAGCCATGGTGGGGGATGTGGATGGAGGAGGCTCTGGGAAGGGAAGGACAGGAAGGGATGGTGCAGGTCATGTCCCTAGCTCTCAGCCCAGACTCTGCTCCAGCTTTTCCTGACCCCAGCCCTGCATGTATGCTCTCCTTACCCCATCTGAGGCTGAGGGCCTCAGACAGCTAGTGGTACACATGGCATGTGTATTCCTGCTCCTCCCCAGGAGCCACTACTTCTCCGTGTCGCTGTCGTAGGGCACGAACTGCATGCCATCCACGTAGACCACAGGGATGAACCGGGGCTCCCCGATGCCGGGCCGGGACAAGGCGGTGATGAAATACAGCATCGAGTGCGAGCCTGGGGGCGGCGCGCGGTGAGACCCCGACCCTCCTCCTGGGCCGCCCCCGCCCTCCCTGCAGACGCCGTTTCCCTCCCCGCACTCACCCGTGTGTGTCAGGGTTGGGACCAGGGCGGCCTCCAACAGCAGGTGCAGGGTGGGCGGAGCCATCGCCCCCATCAGATCCGGGGAGTGTGAGTTCAAGGCCTGCATGGGCTTTAGAACCAGTGACCGAGGCGATGCTGATTGGTTCTCCCGAATCGCGTCACACAATGGGAGTGCTAAGCGCTAAGACGTCATCAGTGTCCGGGCAGAAGGACTTGACACAAGTGAAACTGGGCACAAAGGAATCCCCAACCCAGGGCTTCCCCACCCCCAGAGCTGACCTGGGACTATGGCTTGGGGGATCCAGTGCCTAGGGATGCAGCGCTGCTTGTCATGGTGTCTCTGAGCTGCCTGAAGCCAAGTGTCTCCTTAGGTTAGTCAGGATGAAATCCAAGAGCATGACATTTCCAGGTAAGATACACACAGCACTTAGAATGGAAGGCTGAAGGAAGCAGGTTCTGTCAGACTACCGGTTAGGGTCCAGCCTGCCGTGGACGCCTGCATCCGGAGGTGGCTGGAGTTTTTTCAGCTCTGCTCAAACACTTTTGACACTGTGTCATGCCACTCTCTGCAGGGATCCTTAACCTCTGCTTTCATGTTCTACTTCAGTTATATGTGTCTGAGATTTGACAGGAAGGGAAGGTGGAGGTCATGACCCCAGCTCTCAACCCCGACTCTGCTCAGGGTCTGCAGAAGGCTCCAGCTTTCCCTGACCCCAGCCCTGCATGTATGCTCTCCTTAACCCCTATGGGGCTGAGGGGCTTAGGCAGCCCTTCGTGGTACACATGGCACGTGTATTTCTGCTCCCCCCAGGAGGCACCACCACAGCTGCCCACTTCTGGAAGGTTCCATCCCCTGAAGGTCTGGTCTCCACCAGCTCCATGTCCTGAGTCTGCTCCTCCTCTCCCCTCTGCCAGATCAGGGTGATATCCCCAGGGTAGAAGCCCAGGGCCCAGCACCTCAGGGTGACTTTCTGTTCAGGTGTGTGGTGACTGGTCACATGTGTCTTTGGGGGTCTGAGGGAAAGAGGTGGGAAGATGAAGCATCTTTCTTTCTTCTGGGGACTCAGTAGTGTTGTGTGGGCATTCTGGCCATCAACAGGAGAACTGGGGTAGGATTAGAGTGTCCACATATTAATAGACCGCAGCTAGAGCAAAGGCACTGGGGTGATCTGTTCTTTGGGATGCTCTAGGATGGGAGTGTGGCAGACAATATGGGGTAGGAGGCTTCATGTCTCTGAAGATTGACGGAGGAGGGTAAAGGATTGTGGTCCTGAGCTGAGTGAAGACCAAGAGACTCAGAAAACTGGAGTCAGGCTCCAGAGACACTGAGTGTGAGGCACAGAAGGAGGCCTGAGGGGTAAAGCTCCCATAGTTCCAGGGCTATTGTCAAGGCTGCCCTGCTATAAAAAGCTTAGTCTCCCCATAGGAAAAGCAGCCTGGGGTCTCTCTCCCTATTCCTCAGCCCACTACCTGTTGGACAGTGCTTCCTCTGAGTAAGACCCAAGCCTTTCCCCCACACTACCTAGGACCCGTGGGGATGGCTCTCTAGGTACCTGAGTTGTTAAACCCTGAGGGCTGGGGCACAGAGGAGAAGGTCCTTCCTTGTATGATACCCTGTGGTCTAGACTCATCTTAACAATTGTTAACCCTGTCAGGTGTCCCCCCCAGGAACCATCTACTGATCTCCCATAGGTTGCTTTGCAACACTTTTGAGGCTAATAGCTTTAAAACTCACCCCAATAATGTATTCAGATATCTGTGAAGAAAACAAAGTGTGACAAACTCCACAATGCTCATGGCACATCATACTTTCCTTCTCTCTCTCTCTCTCTCTCTCTCTCTCTCTCTCTCTCTCTCTCTCTCTCTCTCTCTCTCTCTCTCTCTCCCCAGATTTTCTCTGTGTAGCTCTGGCTGTTCAGGAACCCACTCTGTAGATCAAGTTAGCCTTGAATTCAGAGATTCTCCAGCCTCTGCCTCCTGAGTGCTGGCGAATGAAGGCGTGTGCCACCACCTCCAGGCTTGTCTTTCTTTCTTAACACTTTATCTTTTTCTTGGTACCTCGCTTAATCCTTCTGCGTAAAATCTACACTAAAATACCTTTATTGTTTCTTTTTCATGGCACACAGTGGTTGGCTGTGTCAGGATAAAGATGAGTATTTTCTTCTCAGCCACTAGCTGCCAGGACCTCATGGAAGTGGATGAATGCAAGCTGGGCACTTTCCACGGGAAGTGAATGACCAGAGGCAGCTGATGATGCTCTGGTGAACAGTGGAAGGGGCTGTATGGTCCAAATTAGTGGTGGAAAGGACAGACAAGGTTTTCCTTTGAAGCAAGCTGTCTGTACCCACAGTAGAGCATGCCTGCTGTTGTGTAAGTCATAATTTGTTATGGCTGTCTTTCCTGAGTGTTCCTACTCAGTCTAAATCCTTTAACAACGGGTCTTCTAAAGTAACACATAAATGATCAGACCTTCAACAAATACCTTTATTGAGCCAGTCAAAGGGCTCAGTGGGTAAGGACGCTTGCCTCTAGGTGGTCATCCCAGCACTTACATGGTGGAAGAGAACAGACATAGTGAGTTGTCCTGTGGGCTTCCACACTTGAGCTAAGACTCTCACAGACACACCCAGAGAGGCAGCTCCTAGGTGAATCTAAATCCAGTCAATTTGACTTTGAAGATATCTGATGGGATACAAAACAGAAGATTCCATTCTGAGGCAGTGGCAGCTCACGCCTTTAATTGCAGTGTGGGACAGAGATAGGTGGAGAATGAGGTCAGCCTGGTCTACAGTGGGCAGAGACTGGCAGGACAGAGTTATATTTCATTATGCAGAAAGGTCACAAAGTAAAATGTAATGTCATTTTTAGCTGTAATGTATGACATTATTTTCAGACCTCAGTGAAGCAAAGACCACTGAGATCATGGAGAGTGACATCACTAGAGACCCAGGGCTTAGGAGGAGTGTAGGCTACTTGGATTCACAATCAGATGACCAGAACCCTTGCCCATCTTCTGGAAGTCACTATGGTGTCACTCTTAACCATTATGACTTCCATTGTTTCCTCCTATTTCTGTTCCCAACTCCTTTCTTCTCCAGAAGACTCCTGATCTCCAACCACACAACTCAGCCCTTGGGTTGTTGGGAAGGGCTGTCACTTCCTGCCTGGACTCCTGACTGGGGAGCTCAGAGCTGCAGGCTGCACTTCCTCAGCAACTGCTCTAAGGTACCCGCTGACTATTTCCTCCATACACATTTTTTATGGTTGTTCATTTCATTTTTGATTTTTGTATTTATTCATTTATTTCTGAGATAAGATCTCCTGACGGTGTAAAGCTTAACTGACCTGGAACTCTCTATGGAGAGTAAGCTGGCCTGGAAACTGCTTGCTCCTGCTTCCCACAGGCTGGCATGACAGCATGCACCATCATACCTGTTTCCATACCTATTCTGTGGATCCTGTCAGGGTTCCCTTGTGCCTTCCAACATTCTCATGGTCGCATGCGCACAAATATCCTTCCTTTACTTCTTCTTGCCAGTGGAGAGTGCAGTCTTGCCAAAGGTAGGCTTTGGAACCAAACACTGTTTAGTGTGAAGACCTCAGGAAGGTTCACTCTGTGAACACTTTTACCATGACAACCCACCCTCTGTTAGACAATAAGAGCCTCCCTCGGACACTCCAATTCCAAGGATACAGACAGTGCCTCAGACTACTTCCCTTGTCCTGTCCATTCAGTCACCCCCCCCATGTCCTTCCTGCCTCCCTGAGAAGACTGCACCTCCTCTCAACAAGCCCTTGATCACCAGCAGGGAGTCCTGCTAGACTCCTCATGGGTTCCATCTGCATTGGTAAATAGCAGTCCTGGCACCTCAGGGCCAGATCTTGGTTTCTTGATCCTTTCTTCATGCTGCACCTGCCTTCTTCCTCAGTGTGACTTCGTCTCCTGTGCCCTCATTCTTTAGGAGTATTCTTCCTGTGTGGGTCTAATGCATGCATTGCCTTCTGAGAGGTGGGCAGTTGTTTCCACCACTGTGCTAATAATTCATGTTATCTAATTTGCGTGGATCAACCAACTCTTTCCTGATGTCCATTTTTTGAGGTCTCTCAACACGAGGAGATGTTCATATATACCTCTCTTAGCTCTCTTAATCTCAGTATATAACTGCACACACACACCACACACACACACACACACACACACACACACACACACACACACCACACACTCACACACACCCACACACACACACACACACACACACCACACACACACACACACACACACACACACACACACACACACACACACACACACACACCATGCTGGCTTCCCTTTCTACCTTCATGGCTTCCTGTGGTTGATGATTCTGTGAGCATGTCCCCCCCTTTCCCCTCCTCTGAGCTCCCCAGGAAGGTCATATAATGATTTCAAAGGCTGATTAATTTTATTCTCACTTTCCCAGGATGGATTTGGTTGTTGCCCCTAACAGACCCAGAAAACTCTGTCACTTTCAAGTCATCCTTATACTCCCCATCAACACAGAGATGTCTGAGGCCAGACTGGGATTCCCCTTCAGAACCCACAGCCACACCTGGAGTCAGCTCTTTAACTTCTGCTGCCTTGCTCACTGCACAGATGCCTTTGCTAACTCAAGAGTACAGAAGCATCAGCCTACTGCTTTGAATTACTAAGGAAATGATATGAAGAACACCAGGGGAGTTGAGCACTTCATCCAGGCAGTGCTGGATTGCCTGTGCTGCAGGAAGCAGCAGTGTTGGTGCACAGGCAGAAAGAAGAGACCCATGTCCTGGTCAGGGCTGAGGTGACTAACTTCTGAGACACTGTCTGCTTCTTTCCCTGACTGTCTGCAAAGGTGGGTAAAGGCAGCCACCTTCCTTCCACTTCAGCACTTACTCTTACAATCTGTGGAGCTGCTGAGCATGAAGTCACTGTGGTGACACCATCAGGTCACCTCTTATACAGGAACCTCCCTTTGGATTCCTTGGTGCTCAAGCTTCACTCCAAGGCACACAGGACAGCAGCATATGGGCCACAGCAGTCAGAGCAGCCATGGGTTCACCTGGGCAACTGGGGTCATTAAGATCTGGAGTGGGATGAAGAAAGGTACCCGGGGGTCAGCCAGGATAGAGAGGGGTGAGGTCCTCCCTAGTGTCAACTTTGTCCTCAGCTTCTCAGGCTTTGTCTTCCTCTGGACAGCCACAGGCATCAGTGTCTCCTGGGCTCCTGCAACTGGAGGCACTGGTGAGGCTCAGCATCCTTCAGACTGCACTGGAACTAGCTGGGCTGTCCATGGCCTCTTGCTGGCTTGGTGGCTCTCTTAAAGCCCTTTAGGAGCAAAAGGTGCATGCAGGCCTGCCCTGGGGGTCTCAGAAATAGTTCTCTTTTACCTGCTGAAATTGTGGGGAGCCAGGTTAGGAAAACTAGTGAGGGTGAACTCAGTAGAGGTTCTTACTGGAGTAGAAACCCAGGGTTCCCCAGGTCCATAGCAAACCAAATCCAGGGTGTTGGGTTGCATGTCCTCTGGTTTGGATCTTAAGCCAGGGAATTGAAACTCTCTGTACGAGGCAGTTCTAGGTGGTCGTGAGCCTCTCTGGCTGTGAGGTGTTGGTTCAGCAAAATGTGGGACAAGTTGAAGCCACAGTGGCAGGTGGGGTTGTGGGGGAGTAGGTGGAGGCGGGGATGTGTACAACTGTCTTGAGAGCCCCTGCATCTGGTTCATGAGATGGCAGTTTAGGGACTGGGTGAAGGTGATTCTGCCCAGCACACCAGGCAACTTGAAATGGAGTTCTGGCTGATCTGTAGGTTGAGTGCCAGCCTGGGGTCACCTCCTGGCAGCTTGGAGGGTAGATGTTTGTAGGGAGCCAGCCGGCGCCTGTATCCGGCCCATGACTAAGCAGTTTAAGGAAGCTCCTTAGTAAACAAGTCACTGCGCATGACACCTTGTAATTTTCCAGCAAGAAGCCTGGCCCCCAGACAGATACATCATATCGGGTGAGGGTGTGCTGACCAATGGGAAAGGCCCAAGTCAGAGATAAACAATGTTGCCTATAAAAGCGGCTTGCCTGGGAGGCTTGGGGTCTTCCGTTCTTTGCCCTAGTGTGTGAAGCTTCAATAAATCTGCTGCAGAAGGATCCTGTTGTACTGTGTCTTGTTTGCGGGCGAAGAAGGCGTGGGGCAAGTGGTGCCGAAACCCGGGAAAGACAACATCAGCTGCACCAGAGGAGAACCCTCAGTGACGAGGAGGATTCAGAACTGCAGAGTTTTTGCTCAGAGAGGTATGGTCCCTGACTGGGGTTTGGTTTTTAGTGCTTACTGGCAGGAGGTTTTGGCAGGATTAGGTTTGGTTCTAGTCACCCTGATCATCTTTCTTGTGGTTGCCTTTCTTTTCCATCGATTTCGGTGCTGAGTGCCTAAGACCGACATAGGTCTCGTTTTGTGGATAAGCCGGACGCCGATAAGCCGCACCGCTAATGGTATCATGGGTACTTCGCAGTCGATGATCTTGACCCTGGATTTCATTTTAAAACAGCGTGACATCAAAATTGCACCGAGAACCCTTAAAGGATTTATCAAGGAGGTTGATCGGGTCGCCCCATGGTGCGGTTGTTCTGGGTCCTTTACCGTTTCTTCTTGGAACAAGTTGGGGAGAGACCTCGATCGAAAATTTAATGAGGGCAATTTAAGGATGGGCACCAAAGCTATATGGAAGATGATCAAGAATTGTTTAAAGGATGAGTCCTGCTTGCCAGTAGTCACGGAGGGACAGATAAGGTTGAGAGAGGTTCAGGATAGCCTATCAGAAACCGAGCCGGATGAGAGATTGGGAGCGTGCCCCAAGAAAACTGTACATAAGGAAAAAAGACCCCCGGTACCAGTAAGGGGGAGACAAATTCCGAGAAAAATTCAGAGGTTAGAAGAAGGAAAGAGACCCAACCTACCTACCCCTGGAAAGAATTGGCTAATTTAGAGATCAGGGATGAAATAGAATCTTCCATTTCTTCCTCTAAATCCAGCCATGTAGATGAGGAAGACCCACTAGACCCAGGAGATGAAGTTGATTTGGAAGAGGAGGCAGCCAAATATGAGGCAGAGAGATACTCCCCTGATGATCCTCCTCATAATCAAATCAGAAGGAACAGGCACAAGGCAGAAAGCCAGTTAATGCGCAGACCTCCGCCTACAGCTCCCCCTCCTTATGGTGTGAGCGGTGCTACAAACTTTTCTTTTCTGCCAGAGGCCACGAGGCGACAACTTAGTTTAGCATTTCCGGTATATGAGGGCCAAAATAAGATCGGGTTTATGCCCCAGTAGAATTTAGTCAGATTAAAGAGCTTGCAGAATCTGTCCGCAAGTTTGGTGTAAATGCCAACTTCACTGTTACACAACTTGATCGGCTTGCCTTGTGGAACCTGACTCCATCAGACTGGCAGACGGTGGCCAAAGCTTCCCTGTCAAGCATGGGTCAGTATCTAGAGTGGAAGGCTCTATGGCATGAGGTAGCTCAAGAACAGGCTAGAGTAAATGCTGTGGCCATAACCCCTGAACAGAGGGAATGGACCTTTGAGATGCTGACTGGGCAAGGACAGTATGCTACACAACAGACCCAACTTCCTTGGGGGATTTATCCCCAAATTTCAGCCACGGCCATTCGTGCTTGGAAAGCACTCTCTAAAAAAGGAGAGGGTAGCAATCAGCTTACTAAGATTATCCAGGGACCAAATGAACCATTTGCAGACTTTGTGGCACGTATGACGGAGGCAGCAGGAAGGATCTTTGGAGACCCTGACTCCGTCGCTCCTTTTATAGAACAACTTGTCTTTGAACAAGCCACCCAGGAATGCCACGCAGCTTTGCTCCTAGGAAAGCTAAAGGACTGCAAGATTGGCTCAGGGTTTGCAGGGAGCTGGGGGGACCGTTAACTAATGCTGGTTTGGCCGCGGCCATTTTGAGATCTCAGCGAAGGCCCTTGTCAGGTCCCATGGCCAAAGTCTGTTTTAAATGTGGAAAACCTGGCCATTTTAGAAAAGATTGTCGGGCTCCCGACCAGACCTATAACAAGGCCAGCCCTAAGCCTGGCTCGCCTCTGTGCTCCCGCTGCGGTAAAGAGTATCATCCAGCAAAGCAGTGCCGCTCAATCAGGGATATCAAGGGCAGGTTGCTCCCACCCCCAGAGGCCTCAGATTCAAAAAACGGGATGGTGGGCCCCACATCCCAGGGCCCACAGAAATATGGGATAAAATTCACCCCCAAGAGCAAAGCCCAACAAGGAGAACAAGAATGGACTTGTGCACCGCCACCCAACTCTTACTAACTCCTCAGATGGGTGTGCATCCGATCCCCGTTAAACTCGAGGATCCCTTACCCCCTGATTGCCTAGGGTTGATTCTAGGACGAGGATCCCTTACTCAGCAGGGCTTCCTGGTTCACCCAGGAATTGTAGATCACCAACACTTTCAAGACATTCAAGCCCTTTGTTCTTGTCCGTCAGGGGTTTTTTCTGTTAACCCTGGCGATAGGATTGCACAAATACTTTTACTACCTACTATTGAGACTCAAGATAAAGGCCAATAGCCCATGGGCTCCTCTGGTCAAGATTCTGCCTATTTGATGGTTGACCTTAGGCAACGCCCTACCTTGTCTCTATGGGTTAATGAGAAGAAGTTTGAGGGGATTTTGGACACAGGTGCAGATCGGAGTATTATCTCCTCCCACTGGTGGCCCAAGAAATGGCCCGCCTCCCAGTCCACCCATTCTCTCCAAGGACTGGGATATGCTTCCAACCCGGTAGTAAGCTCTACTGCCCTCTGCTGGAGGGTGCAAAAAGGCCACGAAGGTTGGTTTACACCCTATGTTCTCCCCTTACCAGTTAACCTCTGGGGAAGAGATGTTATGCATGATCTAGGGCTAGTCTTGTCCAACGAGTATTCCCCCCAAGCAATACAGATGATGACTAAAACGAGTTATGAAGAGGGTCAAGGCCTAGGAAGACATGGCCAAGGGCAAGTACTGCCCATACAGCCCCCCCCCTCATAAAGAAAGACAGGGTCTGGGTTTTTCCTAAGTGCCACTGGGGCGGTACGACCTATACCCTGGAAGACAGAGGTCCCGGTGTGGGTTCCTCAGTGGCCATTGACCTCTGACAAATTGGCTGCAGCTAAAAAATTAATTGCCAAGCAGCTTGCCAAAGGCCATATTGAACCATCTTTATCCCCCCAGAACACCCCTATTTTTGTAATAAAAAAGAAATCTGGGGCCTGGAGATTGCTCCATGGTTTGCGTGCCACTAATGCTCAGATGCAATTGTTGGGCCCGGTACAAAGAGGGCTGCCAACCTTGTCAGCCTTGCCCCTTGATTGGCCTGTGGTTATAATTGTTATTGAGGATTGTTTTTTCTCTATTCCTTTGGCCCCTCAAGATTGCTCTCGCTTTGCCTTTACTGTTCCATCGAGTAACCACATGGAGCCTGATGCTAGGTTTCAATGGAAGGTTTTGCCACAGGGAATGGCAAATAGCCCCACTATTTGCCAGCTTTATGTGCGAGAGACCATTGCCCCTGTTCGCAAACAGTTTCCTCAAACATTTATTGTCCATTATATGGACAATGTATTGCTTTGTGATAAAGAATTAGAGACATTGCAGAAGGCCTATAATCTACTACTTACACAATTGAGCAGAAAGGGATTGCAGACTGCAGTTGATAAAATTCAATTCAATCAAGTAGGAGATTTTTTGGGATCAAAGGTTTTTTCTGATAAAATTTTGCCACAGAAAATTAAAATTAATAAACAGGGTTTGACTACACTTAATGATTTTCAAAGATTATTAGGAGATATTAATTGGCTTCGACCTTTTTTGAAGATATCCTCAGTGGAGCTTAAGCCTTTGTTTGATATTCTAGAAGGTGACTCTCATGTTACCTCCCCAAGACAATTTACTCCTCAGGCACTGCGAGTGCTGGAAAAGGTAGAGGCCTCTCTTACCACTGCACAATTAAAGAGGATTGATTATTCTAAACCCTTTTCTCTGTGCTTACTTAAGACTACGGGCCTACCTACTGCAGTACTCTAGCAAGAGGGACCATTATTATGGGTGTACCCTCATGGGGCACCTATGAAAAACATTGAATGGCATCCAGCTGCAGTGGCATTGCTTGCCCAAAAAGGTCTTAAAACTGCTTTAGAATGTTTTGGGGTTTTCCCATCAACCTTGATTGTGCCTTACACTGAAAATCAAGTACAAGTCCTGGCCGCTACCAATGATGATTGGGCCATTTTAACCACCATGTTTGATGGAATAATTGATAATCATTACACAAAACCCCCAATGTTACAATTTGCAGCCACCCACCCTTTGGTATTTCCACCAGTTACCTCTTCTATGCCTCTTAAGAATGGATTAATGGTTTTTACTGATGGGTCAAAGACAGGTGTTGGAGCCTACGTTGTAGGTTCGCAGATTTTTACTAAATCTTTTGATGAGACCTCACCCCAGGTAGTGGAATGTGCAATTGTTTTAGAAGTATTAAAGAAATTTAAATGCCCTCTTAATATTGTTTCTGATTCTTGCTATGTGGTTAATGCCCTAAAGATTTTAGAGGTGGCTGGGGT
This sequence comes from Phyllotis vaccarum, assembly GCA_033318265.1. Taxonomy (NCBI): domain Eukaryota; kingdom Metazoa; phylum Chordata; class Mammalia; order Rodentia; family Cricetidae; genus Phyllotis; species Phyllotis vaccarum. The sequence goes on from JARWLC010000010.1 coordinate 103,075,681, forward strand.
TATCAAAACTTCCAGCACCGTGGATAAATTGTTTTGTGCAATACAAGATTGTCTATTAGTCTGACAATTTTCCTTTTTTATTACTCATATTCGGGCACATTCAGGCCTGCCTGGGCCCCTAGTTCAAGGAAATGACTTGGCTGATAAAGCAACACGCCTTGCTGCGGTAGCTCTAGAAGATTCCCTGACAGCTGTCATAGTCTCTTTTTAAAAGGGGAAAGGCAGATAATATACACATGATGAATTATTGAATCTATTTCTCCAAAAAACAACTGTTCAGCTCAAAATATTTCACATATTGTCAAAATAAAAAATTAATGAATTGTTTTTACAATACTTTTTGTGAAAATGGAACTTATAGTAGCTACGTTTCATAATGTTTTGTTCGGTTACTCCTTAATGCTGGTGGTATAACTTGAAAATAACACTGTATTGTTTTAAAATTTTATTCTTTTAAATATTTTAGACTACCCCCAAGAAAGCTTTTGATAAAAGATTACAAAGAAGCACCCTTCAGAACACACTGTGTGAGAGGGATTCAGTCAGTTGAGCTGGGACTTTATGATGACCACAGTCCCTGCCAGCTGGCCTCATCAGGTTTTCAGACCATCAGCCCACTGTTTGGACAGAGATGGTACACATGGGTCCCGGTTCAAAGGTCACACACCCGATGCTCAATCTTACTAGCTATGTTTCTAAGTAGGGAAAAGATGAACAAACCAAAGAGCTTCATTTTTATGGGTTTCCTTGTTGCGTTGGTGGGAATTGTTCCTAGAGCCCCATGCCTGGGAGGCAAATGCTGTTCCAGTGCTGTTTCCATCAATGGAGAAGTTTATACAACACATTAGCAGACATAGCTGTGTACTTGGGCCCCAGCTAATTAAAAAGAACAGTTATGTGCAATCTCACACCTGAGTTACATGGATCATTCCATGGAAATGTAATTTTATCATAGACTTTGGCTCCAGAACAGCGGTCCTCTACTCTACCCATACACACAACATCAACATCAATCATTTGAGTTCAAGCAGAAGGATATAATATGTAGATCAATAATCTGTAATCAGGTCTTTCACGATCCCTAGAAAGTCAGCAAAGGCAGAGAGATGCTCTTGGGCTAAATAGGAAGAGGAGAATTTAAGAGAACTTGTCCATGGTCCTTCCACATTACTAAGGCATAACCTTGCTCAGGTGAGTAGTGACAGCCACTGGATCTTGTCTCCAAAGCCTCCAGGGAAGCAAATGAGCCCTGTGGGAAACAATGCTGGAACAATGTAAAAGGTCACATTTGTGAAGAGGACCGAGATATGATGGCATATATCCATGCCCATCTGAAGCTGGAAAAACAACAGAGGAATTACAGCATTTTTAAGGCAACACAGATAAAAGGCGAATTTCAAGTGTGTTGAGAAATTTTAAAATGGACACCGCGGACAGGCCATTTACTGTTGATTTGTCTCATTTCTTTGAAATTAACTGATTGTCTTTTGAGTAAGCAATTAAAATACCTTCATTTTTTTTTAAACAGGGCTTGCCTGTGTAGCACTGCCCGTCTTAGAGCAGGCTGGCCTGGATCTCAGTGATTTGCCATCCTCTTTCTCTAGAGTACTGGGATTTGAGGTGTTCACTAACACTGTTCAGCAAATTCTTCCTGTTAAAGTAAGCCTCCAGTTACACTGAGATGTGCTACATAGAAACACACACTAACACACACACACACACACACACACACACACACACACAACATAACTTGCTGATTCCAATATTACCAAAGTTACTGTGGCCCTGATCAATAGAAGACATTGCCTTATGAGTTCCAGTTACCATTAGAGTAGCACCAGGATTCCAAGAACCAGGGAGGTGTAGGGAATGGAGCAGAGTGGATCACAGTCCCATCAGGACCTGATCTAAGTTGAGTCCCTGTGGATCGATCCTTTCTACTGATCCTACACACAAGAGTTAGCTTCTGACAGGCCAGGGAGGGGTAAAAACTCTAGGCAACAGCTCTGGAGGGAGGCAGGAGCTCAGGAGTTTCAAGTTCAGCTCTTTGTGCAGGGGGCTTGTTGGGCAGTAACAGGAAAAACAGCTCCTTCTGTGGTCACACTCAGAGGAGACCGTGTCAGGCTCCACCCACAGGAATGACAGCAGGGCTACTCCTCCATACAAACTATGAAAACAAGAAATAGACAGTGAGGATGGAGAAGAAGCTACAGTGAGGACCACGTCCAGGCAGTTCTTCCACTGCAGCCCTGGACAGAGGACAGGGCTGGTGACACCCCTGTATTCCTGTGATCAGAGTCTGTCAGCATGTGGTTATAGGAAGTGACAAGGAGGACACAGCTGAGGAGGTTCAACACCAAAGCCCACATGGGCTGACCTCCACCTGGCACAGCCCCATCCTCACTGGGCTCCCACGGGCTCCTCCTGTCTCACTGGCACTCCACACAGCTAACAGTTTCTGGAAGGTTCTCCATGCTGCTGTTTCTTTTCTTTATCACACTTGAAGTCTCTTCTTTAATTTGACCTCCAGTCTCTCAGGTCAAGGGCATGAACATTGATGTTCACATTCATTTATATTTTCAGTAGGCAAGACATGGGCGGCAGCTCAGGGCAGCATGGAGTTGACAGGATGGATGTGTCCCCTTCTGTCTGTGCTGGGGAAGGGAGCAGGGGCAGTGCAGAGAGAAAGTCCATGTAGACGGAGCTGCACTGGGCTCTCTTGTTTTTCTCATTGTGTGCACAGGAATCACGAGAAACCCACAGACATTTCGCTCACTGTTTCTTAGTTCTTCAGTCAGAACTAGTTTGTCAGCTCACAACACAGCTGTTTCAAGACAAGAAGAAGAGTCCCAAAGTCAACATAGACCTCTATGTGCCACCCACTCACCAAGAGGTCTAAGTTAGAGCGCTATGGTACCCAGGTCTCTCTTCCTGGCCTTTTCAAGGCTCCAGAGAGAAGTCAGACCTCTAGGCATTCTCCCTTCCTGCAGAAGAAATAACCAGTCAGGAGACTGACAGGTGGGGCTCAGCCTCCACCCAGATCCTCAGGGACAATTCTTCGGTCACATACTGACCTACAGCTTGAGCACAACCTCTGTTTCTACCTGTGAGGAGGAAAGCTGTGAGAGACTAGGGAAGTCCTAGTCCCAGGCAGAGTTTTAGAATGGTGATTGTAGACCAGTGTTGGGTCTGGAGGCATGAAGGATTGATGCAGGGGATGAACTCATGGCTGTCAGGAGGTCTGTCCTCTGCAGGAATACTCCCCTCTAGCCCCTGACCTCTGAGAATCATCAACTCCATCATGAGGATTGTGAAACTTTCTTCCATTTTCCAAGTGCCTTACAGTAAGGTGATTTTCAGCACACAGAACCATAGATGGGGATGGGTGTGCACATGGTGTGTGTGTGTATTGCTTCCCATGAACTATGCACCCTTCTGAAAGCTGCTAATTTAAAATAACAAGAACAAGAAACCAAAAACTAAACCAAACCAAGAACGAAAATCCCCAAACCCCACCTTCTTCTTCCATACCTACATTCCTTCTTCTCCGAATAACACATCTAATGATAACACCTAAGACCACAGCTCCAACAATGATGATGATGATGATCAATGGAGACCACCCAGGAGGATCTAGGAGACAAAGGAAGGAAAGGTGAAGGTCATGGTTACAGCTACTAACCCTGACTCTGCCCAGGGTCTGCAGGAGGCTCCAGTTTTCTTGATCCCCTACGCACCCCAAATCCTAGTTACCCATCTCAGGGTGAGGGGCTCAGGCAGGCCCTCGTGGTACACATGGCACGTGTATTCCTGCTCCTTCCCAGAAGGCACCACCACAGCTGCCCACTTCTGGAAGGTTCCATCCCCTGAAGGTCTGGTCTCCACCAGCTCCATGTCCTGAGTCAGCTCCTCCTCTCCCCTCTGCCAGATCAGGGTGATGTCCGCAGGGTAGAAACCCAGGGCCCAGCACCTCAGGGTGACTTTCCCTTCAGGTGTGTGGTGACTCTTCACATGTGCCTTTGGGGGATCTGTGTAAAGATTTAGGAAATCTCACAATTAACATATAACCTTTGATCCAGTTAGTGTGTGACTTTTTGTAATAAAGTCTAAAAACTTAAAAACAACAAGGGATGGGGCGGGGCCTGTGCCCAGCCAAGGGCAGAGGGAAGATATGTCCGTGGACCCTGTACCTGTGCGCAGCACTGCGTCCTTCACGTTCTCCAAGTGTGTGTGGAGCCAGTGCACACACTCGTCCTCCACGAAGGCTCTGTGTTCTTCTGCAACACCAGCCTGCTCCCACTTGCTCAGGGTGATCTGCGCTGCTGTGTCTGCCACCGTCCAGGTCTTCAGGTCGTCGTTCAGGGTGATGTAATCGAGGCCGTCATAGGCATATTGTTCATACCCGCGGAGGAGGCTCCCGTCGGGCCCCACCTCACATCCAGACATGTGCTGGATGGTGTGAGAACCTGCAGGGACCCCACAGTCAGCCCCGCCCACCCGCCGACAGCCCCTCCCACCGCGGGCTGCTCTAAACCGAAAGGGAAACCTAGTCCCTCTCCCAGCTCTATTCCCGAACCTCGGACCCGGGACCCGGGGCGACTCAGGTCAGTGCATAGGGACGCGGAAGGCTGTGAGGTCCGACCCGTGGTCACTCACCGCCCTCGCTCTGGTTGTAGTAGACGAGCAGGGTCCTCAGGTTCACCCGGTCAATCTGCTCACTTCTCTTGGCAATCCGTGTGTTCCTCTCCCAATACTCCAGTCCCTCCTTCTCCATCCACCGCGCCCGCGGCTCCATCCTCGGAGTCTCCGCGTCGCTGTCGTAGCGCGCGAACAGCGTGTCATCCACGTAGACGACAGAGATGAACCGGGGCTCCCCGAGGCCGGGCCGGGACATGATGGTGTAGAAATACAGCAGCGAGTGCGAGCCTGGGGGCGGCGCGCGGTGAGACCCCGACCCTCCTCCCCGGCCGCCCCCGCCCTCCCCGCAGACGCCGTTTCCCTCCCCGCACTCACCCGCGCGGGTCCGGGTCGGGACCAGGGCGGCCGCCAGCAGCAGGAGCAGCATGCGCGGAGCCATCGCCCCCATCAGAGCCGGGGAGTGTGAGTTCACGGGCTGCGTGGGCTTTAGAACTGGTGACCGCGGTGATGCTGATTGGTTGTCCAGGATCGCATCACCCAATGGGAGTGAAAATCGCTTAAACGTCATCAGTATCCGGGCAGAAGCACCTGACAAAGATTAGAAGTGAAACTGGGGACCTGGGGAATCCCCAGCCCAGGGCTTCCCGACCCAGAGCTGACCCTGGACTAGGACTTTGGGGACCCCGTGCCTAGGGACCGAACGCTGCTTGTCACGGTGTCTATGAGCTGCCTGAAGCCAAGTATCTCCTAGGTTAGTCAGGATGAAATCCAAGAGCATGACATTTCCAAGTAAGATACACACAGCACTTAGAATGGAAGGCTGAAGGAAACAGGTTCTGTCAGAGTTCTGGTTAGGGTCCAGCGTGCCATGGACGCCTGCATCCGGAGGTGGCTGGAGTTTTTACAGCTCTGCTCAAACACTTTTGACACTGTGTCATGTCACTCTCTGCAGGGATCCTTAACCTCTGCTTTCACGTTCTACTTCAGTTATATGTGGCTGAGATTTGAAGATTTCAAATCAAAATCCACAGAAACAAATACCTTATAAATTTGACTTTTCTCCACAGTACTAAACAGGGATGAAACCTAGAATCCTCAGTGTGGACCTCTGCCATGAGAATGACCCTCTCTGTTCAGTGTCAGCACTGCACAGGCCTGAGGAACTCAGGAGTCAACTCCGTTTTCAGATCGAGGGTCCCACAGGCCTGTGATGCTCATATTCCTTCATCTCATGAACTCAAAGTGTGAATGATGGTCAGAGAGAGTGGAGATGGTCACAGATTATGTAAACTATGATACCATCATTATTCTGCTTCATATTTAATTACAATTCCTCTCTTATTGTGATTTATTCACTAAAGGAACTGGACCATGCAAGTGTGTAGACAGGGAAGTGTGGAGTGTAGACAGGGTTCTGAGCTGTGCTGTGCTTGGTCTCCACAGAGGTCTCTTTATAGTGTAGAACAGATCTACTGTGCTGAGACAAGGACCTCGGTACACACATACAATACCAGAACTATGGAGCAAAGATCCCTATAAACCACGACCACGTGGTGCCACAGAGGATCATCTGGGAAGAAACAGTGTAGTCTGAGTGTAGCACAAGGCTGTTAAGACAGGATCCTGAGGGGAGAGGCAAAGTCTCTATTACAGGTGAGATTTTTGAGCATGTATTGCTATTGCAGAGGTCCATGCCGGCACAGCTACCCTACAGGCTCCTGCTCACACTATTCCAAGGTCTCAGCTTTCAGGCTGTTCTGCCCTCATCAAACTGACAGCTACATGGAATTTTTCATCCTTTCCCACTGGAGGGAAGAAAACACATTGTTTTATTCCATGGAGGAGGCAGAGCCATGGAAACCAAAAGAGGCTGCAAAGCCTGGGACCAGGGAAGTTTCCAGAACTCAGAAATAGACTGATGTATTCTTAGATGTCAACTTGACTACATCATAGTAAAGTGCAGAGATCTCAAGTTCCTTTGGAAAGTCTGCTCCTTGTCCTTGGCTTTTTGTGTCTCTTTCTCCCAATACTCCGGTCCCTCCTTCTCCATCCATGGCGTCCTCCACTCGGCCCTCAGAGTCTCCCCATTGCTGTCCTAGTGCAGGAACTGCATGTCGTCCATGTAGCCGACAGAGATGAACTGGGGCTCCCCGAGGCCGGGCCAGGACAGGATGGTGTAGAAATACAGCAGCAAGTGCTAGCCTGGGGGCGGGGGAGAAGGAACACGGTGGGACCCCGACCCTCCTCAGGGGTCCAGGGTCTCAGGTGAAAGGCAGGGGAGACTGGGCCAGGGCAGCTAAGAGAAGCAGACTGGGGTACTGCTCCCACCCTGCCCTCACCCTACGCCCTGCCTCTCTCCCACAGAATCCTTTTTGCTCCCCACCCCTTTACTCACTAGCCTGGGTCTGAGACAGAAATAGGGAGCTGGCCAGCATCTGGACCAAAGCCACTGAGCGCATAATCCTCACTCCTGGGGTCTGTAGACTTTGTTCCTGTTGACTGCTTTCTTCAGAACCTCTGTGTCGCTGACTGGCTTCTCTAGAAAATAGGTGTCCAATGGGAACGAGAACTGTGAGTGTGTCATTTGTGTCCAAGACAAAATGAAACTGTGAATATAGAAACCTAGTGCTGGGCTCCATATGGCATCTTTATGAAAGAACGTGCTCTTAATAGGCACTGTATGACCTGGGATTTAACCGGACCCGTGTCCTCTGGCACTTAAGAGTCTGTGCAAGCTTTAGTTCTTTTAACTCATTCTCAAACTATGTTTCTGTGTTTGGCGATGTGAGTATGAGTGCTGTGACCAGGGAAGACAGAAGATGTCCAGGAGCTGGAGTTGTAGGTGACTGTGAGTGCCACTGGAGTGCTGGGAAGCAACCTTAGGTTCTCTGTAAGACCTTGGGTATGCACTCTTAACAGCTCCATCTCTCAGGGTGATATAATCATGGACATCATAGGCATGTTGATAGTGTCTGGCTGGAACCACCCATCCGATTCCAAGGAGCAGCCTTACACATCCTGGATACTGTGGAAGTTTGACCCCCCCCCCCTTGCATCCCCACTCCCTTCCCCTACGCAGTCAGGCTCACCGAATACCGCCCACTCTTAGGGCCAGTTGCCAAACCTAGAGCAAAACAGAGACACTCACAGCAGATCATGCAGCCTCCTGTGGAATCGTGAACACTGTGGTCGGTGGAGATTCCGGCCAGTCCATAGGGCCCTGAAGGGTTGTGATTTCCAACCAGGAGTCACTTACTGTCCTGACTCTGGTTGTAGAGGTGGAGCAGGTCCTCAAGGCAGATTCGAAAACTCTGTGTGTGCTTCCTGAATGTCTGTGTCTGGCACTTTGACAACATGTTCCCAGGTTGGCTTGGCCTCAGTAATGCAACCAGGGTGGAGGGGGCGGGGCTTGGCAAAATACCACAGTAACTGAGAGCCTGGGGGCTGCGCGGTGAGATCCCCAAGATCCTCCCCAGTCCAGGGTCCCAGCTGAAGGCAGGAGAGACACTGGGCTAGGGCAACCCAGATAAGCTGATGGGGAACTGCCTCCACTTGTCACCCTGCCGCCTTCACAGAGTCCTTTTTACTCTCCATCCCTTATACTAGCTTGAATCTGGGTCAGAACTAGGGTGCTGGCCAGCAGCTTAAGCCAGAAAGGAGAACACATGGTCCTCACTTCTGAAGGCTTCACAGAGTATAGATGCGATTCCTGTGGACTATTATATTTTGGAACCTATGTGTGCCCAATTAAAGTGCTGGGATTAAAGGACGGACCTACACAGTTTGGAGATTTTTTCTATTGCTTTAAAAGAAAGCTAAAATGTGGGGTCAAAGAGATGTCTCATTAGCAGTTCTTGTAGAAGCCATGTTCAAATTCTACACCTACATGGCTGTTCACAACTGTCTGAAAACTCCAGTTCCTGGGGTTCTGTTGCCCTTTTATGACCTCCATGGGCACCAGGCAGCCATGGGTGCAAGACACTTTTACACACACACACACACACACACACACACACACACACACACACACACACACACAATCTAAAAATTAAGTCCCAGCACTTGGGAGGCAGATTTCTATCAGTTCAAATGAACATGGTCTACAAAGCAAAATTCAGAACAGCCAGGACTATGTAGAAAGATTCTGTATCAAAACCAAAACCCAAACCTAGAATATGAAGCTCATAGGATCATAACCAATATGTTGGTCTTTTCCGAGTGTCACACATATCCTGGAATTTCCCCTGGGCTTTGTATTTTCCTCTGTCCTTGTGGGATTGTCTCCAGAGGGCAAGCTCAGTCAGTCTGTCTCTCCTCTCCTCTTGTGGAGACTCTTCAGAGTTATTATCTTTACTACATGCTTACTTTTCAGCACTTCAAATTAGCCTTTCTCTAGGATTTCTTAGTTGAATCCCTCTCCCATATCCTCTATCATCTTCTTTTCTTCCACAAGTTATCACTTCTGTAAAGATTTTATCTATGTATCCTCCATTGTGTTTGCCTGTGTGTGCTTGTGTGCATGAGGGTCACATGTGTAGGTGCCCATACCGGCCAGCAGAGGGCGTCAGATTCTTGGAGCTTGGAAGTTTAGGTGGTTGTGAGCTGTGTGATGTGGGGAAACAGAACTCAGGTCCCCTGCAGGATAACAAGAGCTCTTGATTTCTGAGCTACCTCTATTCAAGTTTCACATGTTGACCTAGTCTCTTTTACATTTTTATTATTTTATATGTATGGCTGTTTTTGCCTGCAAGTATGTCTGTGCTGCATGTGTGTGCCTGGTGCCCTGTAAGAACATGGTCAGCAGAATGACCCATGGTGAGCAGTGGGGGACAGTGAAGCTCCAGGAAGAAAGGCAGAGGGGCTTTAGCTTCTTGAATGTGATTTCATGCCTCCTACGTTAAGCATTTATATTCAATTTATGAGACATGTTTATTCTTGTTGAATGTCAGATATAGGTATAGAACCCAACCTAGTCAGTGTTCCCTGAATCTGGATATGGCCCATGTTCCCCAAATATAGTCTCTAGTACATGCCACGCAATTGTGTTTAAATGGTCTGTCCTGAAAAAGTTCTGGGAAAGGGTTTTTCTGTTGATAATTAGTATGTGTTTACTCATATTTATTTATATGTTTTTCTGAACTAACTCAAAACAACCTTCCTTGAATCACTGATTTCTTTGCTATAATGTATAAAAGTACACTGAAACTGAAGTAAAGTTGTCTGTAGCATTCGACTACAGTCTGCCCCATTTTTATCCCAGGTCTGGCAGACCCAGATCTTCACAGGTTGACAAAATTTGACAGTGCCCAAAGAGGCCTGCAGAGAGTACCAGATACCCTGGATCTAGAGTTACAGAAGGCTGTAGCCAAGGTGTGGGTCCTGGGAAATGAAAGCAGGTTCTCCAGAATAGCAGCATTCAAGTAATAAGGATCCCAGCTTAAGGCAAGGAAGTATGTGACCTTGAATAGAACCCCAGCTCTCTCCCATACAGTATCTGGGTGTTTCAAGTTGTTTATGTGTTCACAGGTGTGCTGGGAGCCAGAAAACCCATAGCAGTGGGGATACCATTTTGAGACCAGCATATTAAGCTTCCTTTTCCCTAGAAGAATTCCCCCCCCCCTAGAAGCCAGGCAGTCTCCCCTGCTGTTAATCTAATTAGCTGAGTCCCTTCCCAGGAATTAAGTAACCTTCCCTGGTTGAACAATAGGTAAGAGTAGATAGGTCTCCCTGACAAGACTTGCTGTTGGTGGAATAGCCTGCAGCTGTGTGATTCTTGGCCTGTTTAATCTTGCTTACCCTTCCCCCTAAATGTACTGATGAGAAGAATAAGGTTTCAGAGCTTGATCAGAATCCTGTCTTGCTCTAGTTCTTCCTGTTTCTTGTCTGTTCATTTGTCTGCCCCCTCTTTAGGTCCATGTTGTGAAACCCTGAGGGCTGGAGCACAGAGGAGAAGGTCCTTCCTTGTATGATACCCTGTGGTCTAGACTCATCTTAACGATTGTTAACCCTGTCAGGTGTCCCCCCAAGAACCATCTGCTGATCTCCCTTAGGTTTAATCACAACACTTTTGAGGCTAATAGCTTTAAAACTCACCCCAACAAAGTTTGACAAACTCCACAATGCTTATGGCATATCATACTTTCTCTCTCTCTCTCTCTCTTTCTCCACAGTTTCTCTGTGTAGCTCTGGCTGTTCAGGAACCCACTCTGTAGATCAAGTTAGCCTTGAATTCAGAGATTCTCCAGCCTCTGCCTCCTGAGTGCTGGTGATTGAAGGGGTGTGCCACCACCCCCAGGCTTGCCTTTCTTTCTTAACACTTTATGTTTTTCTTGGTACCTCTCTTAATCCTTCTGCTTAAAATCTACACTAAAATACCTTTATTGTTTCTTTTTCATGGCACACGGTGGTTGGCTGTGTCAGGATAAAGCAGAGTATCTTCTCAGCCACTAGCTGCCAGGACCTCATGGAAGTGGATGAATGCAAGCTGGGCACTTTCCATGGGAAGTGAATGGCCAGAGGTAGCTGATGATGCTCTGGTGAACAGTGGAAGGGGCTGTATGGTCCAAATGAGTGGTGCAAAGGACAGACAAGGTTTTCCTTTGAAGCAAGCTGTCTGGACCCACAGTAGAGCATGCTTGCTGTTGTGTAAGTCATAATTTGCTACGGACCTAGGAGAAGAAGTCCAACCTGTTCATTGTGGATGCCCATCTGCTTATTCTCAACTTGGTTATTGTGAACAAAGGAGACAAGAGGTTCCTCCTGGATTGAGACATACTTCTGTAGTGGATTTATGATGTTACACTGTAAATAATTGTGCCTCCTGTAAGTTTAATAAAAAGCACGCAGATTGGCCAAAGGCAGACAGGAAGTGTGGGCGGGGCTACCAGACTAAGAAAACTCTGGGAACAGGAAGAACAGAGCAGAAATGCCACAGAGACTCCAGAGTTGCTAGACAAGCCAGAAGATGCAGAGGTCAGCTATGCTGCTCTGAGAAAAGGTAGTGAGCCCCATGGCTGAACAGGATAAGAATCCTGGGTTAGTTTAAGGGTAAAGAGTTAGCAAGTTATATGCCTGGGCCTATTAAATTCATAGGAGGGACAATTATTTACAATGTAACATCATAAATCCACTATATACTACTATGTCTCAACCAACAGGGCTCAAAAGAGCTGGCAGAACCTGAGAGCTTTTCAATCTTTCTAAAGAAGCTGATGGTGTTGGCCAATGTGTTGTCTGAATATAAAGAAAGAATGTGAGAAGCCCAAGACCAACACGCCCAAGATTCAGCGTCCTATTATTCCATGTGACCTGCATCGCAGACACCAATGTACTCTTCTGGAGAAACAACACACTAAATAAAATGAGGATGAGGCTGCAGAACATCTTAAGCTTTTAGCCAAGAGAACGAAGGAAACTCAGGGAAAAAATGCCAGGAACAGACCCAGAGGAGATTCAGGCTGTCTTTACTGGGTGTTCCTACTCAGTCTAAATCCTTTAACAACGGGTCTTCTAAAGTAACACATAAATGATCAGACCTTCAACAAATACCTTTATTGAGCCAGTCAAAGGGCTCGGTGGGTAAAGACGCTTGCCTCCTGGTGGTCATCCCAGCACCTACATGGTGGAAGAGAAGAACAGACATAGTCAGTTGTTCTGTGGGCTTCCACACTTGAGCTAAGACTCTCACAGACACACCCAGAGAGGCAGCTCCTAGGTGAATCTAAATCCAGTCAATTTGACTTTGAAGATATCTGATGGGGTACAAAACAGAAGATTCCATTCTGAGGCAGTGGCAGCTCACGCCTTTAATTGCAGTGTGAGACAGAGATAGGTGGAGAATGAGGTCAGCCTGGTCTACAGTGGGCAGAGACTGGCAGGACAGAGTTATATTTCATTATGCAGAAATGTCACAAAGTAAAATGTAATGTCATTTTATCTGTAATGTATGACATTATTTTCAGACCTCAGTGAAGCAAAGACCACTGAGATCATGGAGAGTGACATCACCAGAGACCCAGGGCTTAGGAGGAGTGTAGGCTACTTGGATTCACAATCAGATGACCAGAACCCTTGCCCATCTTCTGGAAGTCACTATGGTGTCACTCTTAACCATTTTGACTTCCATTGTTTCCTCCTATTTCTGTTCCCAACTCCTTTCTTCTCCAGAAGACTCCTGATCCCCAACCACACAACTCAGACCTTGGGTTGTTGGGAAGGGCTGTCATTTCCTGCCTGGACTCCTGACTGGGGAGCTCAGAGCTGCAGGCTGCACTTCCTCAGCAACTGCTCTAAGGTACCCGCTGACTATTTCCTCCATACACATTTTTTATTGTTGTTCATTTCATTTTTGATTTTTATATTTATTCATATATTTCTGAGATAAGATCTCCTGATGGGGTAAAGCTTAGCTGACCTGGAACTCTCTATGGAGAGTAAGCTGGCCTGGAACCTGCTTGCTCTTGCTTCCCACAGGCTGGCATGACAGCATGCACCATCATACCTGTTTCCATACGTGTTCTGTGGATCCTATCAGGGTTTACTTGTGCCTTCCAACATTCTCATGGTCACATGCGCACAAATGTCCTTCTTTTACTTCTTCATGCCAGTGGAGAGTGCAGTCTTGCCAAAGGTAGGCTTTGGAACCAAACACTGTTTAGTGTTAAGACCTCAGGAAGGTTCACTCTGTGAACACTTTCACCATGTCAACCCACCCTCTGTTAGACAATAAGAGCCTCCCTTGGACACTCCAATTCCAAGGATACAGACAGTGCCTCAGACTACTTCCCTTGTCCTGTCCATTCAGTCACACGCCCCCTGTCCTTCCTGCCTCCCTGAGAAGACTGCACCTCCTCTCAACAAGCCCTTGATCACCAGCAGGGAGTCCTGCTAGACTCCTCATGGGTTCCATCTGCTTGGTAAATAACAGTCCTGGCACCTCAGGGCCAGATCTTGGTTTCTTGATCCTTTCTTCATGCTGCACCTGCCTTCTTTCTCAGTGTGACTTCGTCCCCTGTGCCCTCATTCTTTAGGAGTATTCTTCCTGTGTGGGTCTAATGCCTGCATTGCCTTCTGAGAGGTGGGCAGATGTTTTCACCACTGTGCAAATAATTCATGTTCTCTAATTTGTGTGGATCAACCAACTCTTTCCTGATGTCCATTTTTGAGGTCTCTCCACACGAGGAGATGTTCATATATACCTCTCTTAGCTCTCTTAATCTCCGTATATAACTGCACACACACACACACACACACACACACACACACACACACACACACCATGCTGGCTTCCCTTTCTACCTTCATGGCTTCCGGTGGTCCATGACTCTGTCAGCATGTCCCCCCTTCCCCCCCTCAGAGCTCCCCAGGAGGGTCATATAATGATTTCAAAGGCTGATTAATTTATTCTCACTTTCCCAGGATGGATTTGGTTGTTGCCCCTAACAGACCCAGAATGCTCTGTCACTATCAAGTCATCCTTATACTCCCCATCAACACAGAGATGTCTGAGGCCAGACTGGGATTCCCCCTCAGAACCCACAGCCACACCTGGAGTCAGCTCTTTAAGTTCTGCTGCCTTGCTCACTGCACAGATGCCTATGCTAACTCCAGAGTACAGAAGCCTCAGCCTACTGCTTTGGATTACTAAGGAAATGATATAAGGAACACCAGGGGAGTTGAGCACTTCATCCAGGCAGTGCTGGATTGCCCGTGCTACAGGAAGCAGCAGTGTTGGTACACAGGCAGAAAGAAGAGACCCATGTCCTGGTCAGGGGTGAGGTGACTAACTTCTAGACACTGTCTGCTTCTTTCCCTGACTGTCTTCAATGGTGGGTAAAGGCAGCCACCTTCCTTCCACTTCAGCACTTACTCTTACAATCTGTGGAGCTGCTGAGCATGAAGTCACTGTGGTGACACCATCAGGTCACCTCTCATACAGGAACCTCCCTTTGGATTCCTTGGTGTTCAAGCTTCACTCCAAGGCACACAGGACAGCAGCATATGGGCCACAGCAGTCAGAGCAGCCATGGGTTCACCTGGGCAACTGGGGTCATTAAGATCTGGAGTGGGATGAAGAAAGGTACCCAGGGGGCAGCCAGGATGGAGAGGGGTGAGGTCCTCCCTAGTGTCAACTGTGTCCTCAGTGTCTGAGACTTTGTCTTCCTCTGGACAGCCACAGGTATCAGTGTCTCCTGGGCTCCTGCAACTGGAGGCTCTGCTGAGACTCAGCACCCTTCAGACTGCACTGGAACTAGCTGGGCTGTCCATGGCGTTTTACTGGCTTGGTGGCTCTCTTGAAGCCCTGTAGGAGCAAAAGGTGCATGCAGGCCTGCCATGGGGGTCTCAGGAACAGCTCTCTTTTACCTGCTGAAATTGTGGGGAGCCAGGTTTGGAAAACTAGTGAGGGTGAACTCAGTAGAGGTTCTTACTGGAGCAGCAAGCCAGGGTTCCCCAGGTCCATAGCAAACCACATCCAGGGTGTTGGGATGCATGTCCTCTGTTTTGGATCTTAAGCCAGGGAATGGAAACTCTCTGTACCAGGTAGTTCTAGGTGGTCCTGACCCTCTCTGGCTGTGAGGTGTTGGTTCAGCAAAATGTGGGACAAGTTGAAGCCACAGTGGCAGGTGGGGTTGTGGGGGAGTAGGTGGAGGCGGGGATGTGTACAACTGCCTTGAGAGCCCCTGCATCTGGTGCATGAGATGGCAGTTTAGGCACTGGGTGTAGGTGGTTCTGCCCAGCACACCAGGCAACTTGAGATTGAGTTCTGGCTGATCTGTAGGTTGAGTGCCAGCCCGGGGTACCTCCTGGCAGCTTGGAGGGTAGGTGTTGCCTTGGAGCAGCCCTGTCATGCAGGAGTAGGAGACCTTGGTGATGAGTTCCCAGGAGCCAGGAAGAACAAGATCCCAATGACTTTGAGGGTTTCCATCAAGTGCTGCAGCTGTTAGCCTCTCTGTGAGCAATTGCTGCATTGAGAAGACAAAAGGCCACGAGATGAGAATTCCCAGCAAAACTTGTCTGCTCCCATCCAGAAACATGAGGCTGTCTCCTTTCAGTTCAATCCCGGAATTCTGATCAAGCTACTGAAGTCCAGGGCTTCCAGATACATCGAGATCCCTTCTCAAACAAAACAGATGCAAACATATTACAAAAGCCTTTGCAACCCCTGGAAATATTGCTGAGGGCTCGTACCTTGACATCCTTAAGATTCCTGATGGGGACTTGAGTGTGACAGACCCTGCCAGGGCTGTACCAAAGATATCATAGCTCCTATAAGTTCACAAACTCAGAGCTAATCATACCACCTACTGTTCCTGCTTCTGTGTGCCTGTGGATCCAAGATCCCACATTAGGCCTGATCATCCCATTTTTATCTTTTAATTGTTTCTTGGTGGATGGTCTTGCTGCATGGTCCCAAGTTTAGGGCTTGATGCCTTAAGTGTCAGGTCCCCTCCCAGTCCCTTACCTAGCCTGTCCCCAGTCCTAATAGCCAAGTATAGCCTCTTCTAGCCACTGTTACCAAAGCATCAGATTGGGGCTCTGGTGCAAAGGAGTAAGATCCAGGGAAGATCCTACCTGCTAAGGGAAGGACCCAAGGAAGGTCCTGGGGCTGCAGTGTACCTCCTTCACTCCTGGTGTCTGGTCTGCTCCAAGGCAGTCTGGCCCTCAGTTTTCACTGCATAGGCGTTGCCTTTGACTGGGTGAGCTGTATTTGCTGCTCTGAGGTCACTGGATTGGTGGTTTCTTTGGAGGTCAGCAAGCCCTTTGCTCAGGCTCCTTTTTAACTAGGGAGTGAAACCCTGAAGTTGTATGTATTTGTAGGCTATCCTGTGACGGTCCATTTCCATGTACACAGAATATGGTATAAACAGGAATAAACACATCTCCTCAACGTTGTGTGGTTTCTGTGGTGGAAACATTTTGGATCTTGCCTTTAGCTCTCTGAAAGCTGTTGTGGTTTTATTGCCATCCCACCTTGCAGCTGCTAGTGAGCACCTCACCCCTACCTAACTGTAGCCACTTCCCAGCCACTCGCCCCCCCCCCACACACACACTGTCCCTTCCCAATCTGTTTTGGGTCTGAGGGTCTGTCACACTCAAGTCCCCATCAGGAATCTTAAGGATGTCAAGGTATGAGCCCTCTGCCATATTTCCTGGGGTTGCAAAGGCTTTTGTAATTTGTTTGCTTTTGTTTTGTTTGAGAAGGGATCTTTCTAGGTATTCTGGAAATTCACTGTGACCACACTGGCCTAGAAGTTAGAGATGACCTGCCTCTGACTCCCAAGGGCTGGGATTAAAGAAGGTGTGCAATGCTTTTATTACAGCTTTTATCTCAGAGCAGCAGGAGGAACCTTCTTCCCCACCCACCCTGGACAGTGTCTCTGGACCCTGAGCTCTGGCTGTCAGTCACCCTTGGCTTTCAGGTAGGACACCAGCACCATCTGAATAAGAGCAGGCCTAGTCCTTCACAGAAACTAGGGTGCAGAGCCACAGCCAGGATAGAACCCGGGTTGACCTGTCACTGCTGCCATGGTTGCTCATAATCCTGGGGACCAGACTGGGCTCTGGCCATGTCTGATCAGGCTGTGTCAGCATGTGGGTCTGGGAGATGCAATAGGCCATTACATATCCCTGAAAGAGGCAGTCATTGGAATCCACATCAGAGCCAGACCTTACTTGGGTGATGTGAGTGCCTGGCCTCATCTCAACTGTGAGCTGTGCTCTAGGGCCCTACCCACCCACAGTCTCCTCTAAATGGAATAGGAAAGAGGTTCTCAGTTTGCCTCTTAGGAAGAAACTCAAAACTGGGACCCTGGGCAACTGGGTCTGTGCTTGGTGAGTTGGAGCTGGTCATGACTTCCAACCCATGTTCACTCACCAATGCGGCTATGCTTCTGGTAGTGTGACAGGACCTGCAGGTCCCCTCAGAAAGTCTGCTGGCTGATCTCAGCCCTTTGTGTCTCCCTCTACTCATTCTCAGGTCCCACTGACTCCACCCATGGGACCTGCAGCTCCATCTTCCCAGTCTTGGGAAGCATCACTTTGGAAGTGCATGGTCTTCCATGTACCCGGACTACCCGAAGCCAGGCCAGGACTCATCTGTGTGGAAATTCGTGTGACCCTGGACACAGTGAGACTTCCACCCTCCCCCAGGCAGGTGCAAGGGGAGTGGGGCGGAGGGCTCAGGAAGCTGCTTCCCCAGGGCTGCCCCCGCCCTCCCCACAGAAGTTGTTTCCCTCCCCACACTCACTGGCTGGGGTGCAGGTCCAGACCAGGGCTGCCACCAGCAGTGGGAGCAGCTTGCCTGCTTAGGGAGATCTGGGGCAGGTCTGAGTCTTTGAGGGCTTTATAACCAGTACAGCATGGTTCCCCAGGATCGCTCCACCCAAGAGAGATGAGTATTGCCAACTTTTGTTCTCAATGTCTAGGCAGGAGGATCTGAGACAGGGTACGCGCTGGAGAAGTGAAGCCCCCCAGCTCTGTGTTTCCCCATCACAGACCCCTCCAGCCCCAGGACTAGAATTTTGCCCAGACCACTTACAATTGAAATAAAATGATTTGAAAACCGGATTCTTTTGAGCTGAGGTCACAGGAGACACAGCTTCCTCATAAGGCAGCTGGAAAGGGCTCTGGTTTCTCTAGACTGTCCCCAGGAGTCCTTTCCTTTCCTACTTGTCTGGGTCTCTCTGGAGGCTGCTCTTAATGCAGCAGCTGGTTTCCCCACAGACAGCAATGGGGTGGAGGGGCTTGGGAGGGAGAGCAGAAAAAAGAGATAGAAAGAAAGACAGACAGAAAGATAGAGAGAAGAGAGGAGGGGGTGGCAGTGAGCAGGACCTGAATATCCCACAGGAGGGAATTGATTCTCATCCATGAAATGGGCACAGTATAAACCACTGAAAACCAGAACTAAAATCCTGCTTTACCCCAGATTCCCATGGATCAGACGGAGTTTGGCTAACTTCTTTTTCCCTCAAGCTTTAAATTAAAACAGAGTTAAAATTTGAGACAATAAATAAGATATAACAGTGTATCATTTTTTATTGGAAACAATTTTGTAATCAAGTTCTTTGTTTTTAACTTAAATGCTTTTTATCGTGTATTCATTTGGCAAGCATCCCATACTATGAGAACAGCTGTCTTGCTCAGGATAGCTACACATTCTTATTTCACTTAATACAAGCTGCAAGCGTATGCAAATGCACCAAACTCTTGGCTGAAGATGCAGATCAGAACTTTGAAATACACTTTTCCATGTCAGGACAAAAGTGAGCTCATGGAGGGGCTTCTTGAGGAGGGGGGTCAAGGAAGAGGAGGTGGGACTCAGTCACTCCAGCAGAGGTTTGAGTCAAACTCTGGCCAACCTCCAGCTGTAGCTAGCTGGGAGCCTTTGAGCAAGACTGTCAGGGAGGGGAAGAGTGGCCAGGTTTCCATTCTTGCCATGGCCACCATTTGGTTTCCTTTATTTAAGATTTGTACTTGCCTAGGGAATGTTCTCATCCCTACATGGGGAGCTTGCCAATGAATCAGCCAATCCTGGCATGAAGATGCACCCACAGGTACAAAGACTGAAGGAGAAGATGAGGTGTGGAAAAGCAGCAGAATTCTTCACAACTGGGCATTGACTATATAAAAGACACGGGCTAGCTATAAAGAAACAGTCATGAGAGAGAACCACTCAGCCTTGTTTTCTTAGATGGCAGCACAGGTTCTCAGTAGATTAGTGGTTGCAGGACGTGCCTTTCACTCCTCAGCACTCAGAATTCTGTGACTTAGATACCTGGCAAGGACACAGCAATGGACAGGAAGAAGAAAGAGATGCAGTCAGGAGAGAAGAAGATCTGAGGGAGCAGAAAGTTGCAAACAGAGAAGGCAGCAGCAGAGCAACAAGGAATGGATAAGGAAGCTCAGGTCTGATGAGTGTGAAGCTTTCCTAACACAAGCCTCTGCCTGTCTGAGAGGTCTGGGCTGGAAACTGCAGGGCAAGTGTTTGCACGGTCTTAAGAGCATTTTCAGGACACAAAGGCACTGCTTACAACACGTTCATAAGCCGTCCAGGAAGCCTGGATGCTGTGAAATATGCCCTTGTACACTGTAAAGATGTCTCACTTGTATTGGTTTAATCAAACAAATGCTGATTGGCTAGTAGAGGCAGGAAGTAGAGGTGGGGCAACCAGACTAGGAGAATTCTGAGAAGAGGAAAGGCAGAGCAAGGATGCCAGGCAGAGGCAGAGGAAGCAAGGTGAGAACTCTGCACTAAGCAAAGGTCCCAAGCTACGTGGTTAACCTTACATAGAATTATGGGTTAATTTAAAGCATACACAGTAGTTGAACAGTATCTTGACTTCAAAATTTAAGTCAAAAGTTATGTCAATTTGGCTTGGCGGGAGGTTCTGTTTTTGTTTCCACAGGAAATGAGAGCCTTTGGATTCATTATAGATTGTACAATGGACAAGCCCCAGAGGCTTCTAGGATCTTGGAGGCTGTCCTGGCCTCAGCCAGTGCAAACTGGTGATAACTGGTGCTTAAGATATATGCTCCTAAGCACGTCTACAATAGCCAACCTGGGTCTGCCTGGGGCCTTGACAAGAGCAGAATGCTGATGCAAGGTGACATAGACCAGGGAGAGTCCACCACCACAGCCACAGATCAAATCAAAGCCCTTTCCCTTGTCTGGAAGGAGGGTCTGGGGAAAAGGTTATTTAAGGAGGCTTTTGCCTCCTTAATAAAATTTAAATTGCTTGTTTCAACTTGTCACTAGAGACTGTCATTGTCTCTGAACCATCTTGCCCTTACCCCCAAGAGGAACTAGCAGGGTCCTGAGCATAGAAGAAACCCAACGTCTGACCCCAAACCTGGCCTCATCCCAACAACGGGTTAAGAAAAATCAGGTTTGATCAAGGAAGATCCCCTGAAATTCCGACTACAGACACAGAAATATAAAACCAAATAGACTACAAACAAATGACATATATTTTACCTACTCAAACATAAAACAAATAAATTATCTTTGGATGGCTTGTGTACAATGCACAGTTTACATTTTTATTAATACAGATATATATGTAACCTTTAAAAGTTTATATATTATCAGAACAAGGGAAGCAGGCACCTATAAAAACAGCCTAGATGATCCAATATTCAAATCAGCTTCAAGGCTGCCAAGATTTTCCCTCTCAAAATACTAAAGCCAAGAGTTGAAAATTATTCTGATTTGTTCAGGGTCCCTCAAAGATTACCAGTGCCCATCAGCAGCAGGAGGGAGTCTGGAAAGCTACATCCACACACCCAAAATATTGCTTATAAATATTTGTTTAAATTTAAGGGTACTGGATTAAAATTGTCATCTGTCACAGTCTCTTTTTAAAAGGGGAAAGGCAGATAATATAGACATGATGAATTATTGAATCTATTTCTCAAAAAAACAACTGTTCAGCTCAAAATATTTCACATCTTGTCAAAATAAAATACTAATGAGTTGTTTTTACAATACTTTTTGTGAAAATGGAATTTATAGTAGCTACGTTTCATAATGTTTTGTTCGGTTACTCCTTAATGCTGATGTATAACTTGAAAATAACACTGTATTGTTTTAAAATTTTATTCTTTTAAATATTTTAGATTACCCCCAAGAAAACTTTTGATAAAAGATTACAAAGAAGCACCCATCAGAACACACTGTGTGAGAGGGTTTCAGTCAGTTGAGCTGGGACTTTATAATGACCACAGTCCCTGCCAGCTGGCCACATCAGGTTTTCACATCGTCAGCCTACTGTTTGGACAGAGATGGTACACATGGGTCAGAGTTCAAAGGTCACACAACCAAGGCTCAATCTTACTAGCTATGTTTCTAAGTAGGGAAAAGATGAACAAACCAATGAGCTTCATTTTAATGGGTTTCCTTGTTGCTTGGTGGGAATTGTTCCTAGAGCCTCATGCCTGGGAGGCAAATGCTGTTCCAGTGCTGTTTCCATCAATGGAGAAGTTTATACAACACATTAGCAGACATACTTGTGTACTTGGGCCCCAGCTAATTAAAAAGAACAGTTATGTGTGATCTCAAACCTGAGTTACACGGATCATTCCATGGCAATCTAATTTTATCATAGACTTTGGCTCCAGAACAGCGGTCCTCTACTCTACCCATATACACAACATCAACATCAATCATTTGAGTTCAAGCAGAAGGATATAATATGCAGATCAATAATCTGTAATCAGATCTTTCACGATCCCTAGAAAGTTAGCAAAGGCAGAGAGATGCTCTTGGGCTAAATAGGAAGAGGAGAATTGAAAAGAACTTGTCCGTGGCCCTTCCACATTACTAAGGCATAACCTTGCTCAGGTTAGTAGTGACAGCCACTGGATCTTGCCCAGGGACAAAGCCTCCAGGGAAGCAAATGAGCCCTGTGGGAAACAATGCTGGAACAATGTAAAAGTTCACAGTTGTGAAGAGGACCGAGATATGATGGTATATATCCATGCCCATCTGAAGCTGGAAAAACAACACAAGAATTACAACATTTTTAAGGCAACACAGATAAAAGGCTAATTTCAAGTGTGTTGAGAAATTTTAAAATGGACACCCTGGACAGGCCATTTACTGTTGATTTGTCTCATTTCTTTGACATTAACTGATTGCCTTTTGAGTAGGCGATTAAAATCCCTTCATTTATTTTTTTAAAACAGGGCTTGCCTCTGTAGCACTGCCTGTCTTGGACCAGGCTGGCCTGGATCTCAGTGATTTGCCATCCTCTTTCTGTAGAGTACTGGGATATGAGGTGTTCACTAACACTGTTCAGCAAATTCTTCTCTGTTAAAGTAAGCCTCTAGTTACACTGAGATGTGCTACATAGAAACACACACAAACACACACACACACATACAACATAACTTGCTGATTCCAATATTACCAAAGTTACTGTGGGCCTGATCAATTTCCTAGCTACTCACACTAGAAGACATTGCCTTATGAGTTCCAGTTACCATCAGAGTAGCACCAGGATTCCCAAGCCAGGGAGGTGTAGGGAACAGAGCAGAGCAGAACACAGTCCCATCAGGACCTGTTCTAAGTTGAGACTCTGTGGATAGATGTTTTCTGCTGATCCTACACACAAGGGTTAGCTTCTGACAGGCCAGGGAGGGGTAGAAACTCCTCAACTACAGCTCTGGAGGGAGGCAGGAGCTCAGGAGTTTGAAGTTCAGCTCTTTGTGCAGGGGGCTTGTTGGGCAGTAACAGGAAAAACAGCTCCTCCTGTGGTCACACTCAGAAGAGACTGTGTCAGGCTCCACCCACAGGAATGACAGCAGGGCTACTCCTCCATACAAACTATGAAAACAAGAAATACACAGTGAGGATGGATAAGAGGCTACAGTGAGGACCACGTCCAGGCAGTTCTTACACTACAGCCCTGGACAGAGGACAGGGCTGGAGACACCCCTGTATTCCTGTGATCAGAGTCTGTCAGCATGTGGTTAAACGAAGTGACAAGGAGGACACAGCTGAGGAGGTTCAACACCAAAGCCCACATGGGCTGAGCTCCACCTGGCACAGACCCATCCTCACTGGGCTCCCACGGGCTCCTCCTGTCTCACTGGCACTCCACACAGCTAACACAGTTTCTGGAAGGTTCTCCATGCTGCTGTTTCTTTTCTTTATCACACTTGAAGTCTCTTCTTTAATTTGACCTCCAGTCTCTCAGGTCAAGGGTATGAACATTCATGTCCACATTCATTTATATTTTCAGTGGGCAAGTCATTTGCGGCGGTTCAGGGCAGCATGGAGATGACAGGATGGATGTGTCCCCTTCTGTCTGTGCTGGGGAAGGGAGCAGGGGCAGTGCAGAGAGAGAGTCCCTGTAGACAGAGCTGCACTGAGCTCTCTTGTTTTTCCTCATTGTGTGCACAGGAATCACGAGAAACCCACAGACATTTCTGCTCATTGTTCCTTGGTTCTTCAGTCAGAACTAGTTTGTCAGCTCACAACACAGCTGTTTCAAGACAAGAAGAAGAGACCCAGAGTCAACATAGACCTCTATATGCCACCCACTCACCAAGAGGTCTAAGTTAGAGCGCTATGGTACCCAGGTCTCTCTTCCTGGCCTTTTCAAGGCTCCAGAGAGAAGTCAGACCTCTAGGCATTCTCCCTTCCTGCAGAAGAAATAACCAGTCAGGAGACTGACAGGTGGGGCTCAGCCTCCACCCAGATCCTCAGGGACAATTCTTCTTTCACATACTGACCTACAGCTTGAGCACAACCTCTGTTTCCACCTGTGAGGAGGAAAGCTGTGAGAGACCAGGGAAGTCCTAGTCCCAAGGAAAGTTTTAGAACGTAGACCATTGTTGGGTCTGGAGGCAGGAAGAGGGATTGATGCAGGGGATGAACTCATGGCCGTCAGGAGGTCTGTCCTCTGCAGAAATACTCCCCTCTAGCCTCTGACCTCTGAGAATCATCAACTCCATCATGAGGATTATGAAACTTTCTTCCATTTTCCAAGTGCCTTACAGTAAGGTGATTTTCAGCACACAGAACCATAGATGGGGATGGGTGTGCACATGGTGTGTGTGTGTATTGCTTCCCATGAACTATGCACCCTTCTGAAAGCTGCTGATTTAAAATAATAACAAGATACCAAAAACTAAACCAAACCAAGAATGAAAATCCCCAAACCCCACCTTCTTCTTCCATAGCTTCATTCCTTCTTCTCCGAATAACACATCTAATGATAACACCTAAGACCAAGACCACAGCTCCAAGAGTAGTAGTACCAACAATGATGATGGTCAAGGTGGACCACCCAGGAGGCTCTAGGAGACAAAGGAAGGAAAGGTGAAGGTCATGGTTCCAGCTACTAACCCTGACTCTGCCCAGGGTCTGCAGGAGGCTCCAGTTTTCTTGATCCCGTATGCACCCCAAATCCTAGTTACCCCATCTCAGGCTGAGAGGCTCAGGCAGCCCCTCGTGGTACACATGGCATGTGTATTCCTGCTCCTTCCCAGAAGGCACCACCACAGCTGCCCACTTCTGGAAGGTTCCATCCCCTGAAGGTCTGGTCTCCACCAGCTCCATGTCCTGAGTCAGCTCCTCTTTTCCCCTCTGCCAGATCAGGGTGATGTCCGCAGGGTAGAAGCCCAGGGCCCAGCACTTCAGGGTGACATCACCTTGAGATCTTGGGTGATGGGTCACATGCATCTCTGGTGGGTCTGAGAATAAAAGTTGTTCCGGGAGTCAGAAAACCCTTAGCAGTGGAGATGCCATTTTGGGACCAGCATCTTAAGATTTCTCCTGGAAGAATTCCTCCCCCAGATGCCCAGTGGCCTCCCTGCTGTTAGGCTGCTGTTAGATGAGTCCCCTCCTTAAACTCCCCCCTAAAGGACTCTATGTACTGCTGAGAAGAATAAAGTTTCAGAGTTTGAGCAGAATCCTGTCTTGCTCTCCTTCCTCATGTTTCTTGTTTCTTCATTTGCCCGCCCCCTCTTTAGGTCCACTTGTTAGACCCCGGGAGCCAAGGAAAAGATGGAAAGCGAGGGTCAGAAATGGGGTGAGGGAGGGGTTCTGGATAATCTTATCTTTGCAGATTCTAGATGTGGGTGAAAGAGACCAGGGCCAGAGAACTCTAGATGCTGCACCCAGAAAAAGGGAACTTCTGGTCCTGACTGGGTGGCACCGAGAGTTTCAGCCTCACTGAAGCCAGACTCCAGAGATTTGAGAGTGGGCAGAAAAGTGGGCCTGAGCAAGTCTACGGCCCAGACAACCACAGATGGAAGGTTAACTGTCTTGGTCATAGAGGCGCCAGTCCCTGGTAAAGGGGAAGGAGACCCCATAGAACTTTCTACCTCCCACATGGAAAAGAACTGGAGACAGGTGGATATTATGTCATAGGAGAGACTCGCAGAGTTTCCTCTAAAGCCAGGAATGAGACTGTAATGATTTTATGTAACCTGTCGTAATCAGACTGAAGAGAGGCTTAAGACAGAGCATATTAGGAAAGGAGGAAGTTACACTATCTTTATTTCCAGACAACAAGATTCTTCCTTAAAAGACTGGTGATTAAAAGACCCTGTTGAGTCCACAGGAAAACCCTTGGACCTAATAAACACTTATGGTTGCCTGATACACAAATCCATATGACAAAGCATCCTTTGCATATGCCAATATTGAATTTTCATTAAAAGCAATTAGGAAATGTACAACATTCAAAGTAACTCCACCAGAATTAAGTGTTTAGAGAGATGTTCTAACCAAAGAAGTAAATGACTCTACAATGAGTATGTTAAGATACTGACAGAGGAAATTGTAGAAGAGGCTGTGAGATGATGCAAAGACAATCCATGCTCAAGGACAGGCAGAGTTGGTCTTGTGAAAATGGTCAATACTGCCAGTATTAACCAACAGATTTAGGACAATACCATCAAAACTCTGATACATTTTACAGCTTTAGAAATAAGGCAGGAATTCTTCTGGAATGAAGAAAGCCTATGAACAGCCATCAATCCTAAAATTTAAGAATACTGCTGGATGCTGGGCAGTGGTGGAGCATTCCTTTAATGCCAGGACTTGTGTGGCAGAGGCAAGTAGATTTCTTTGAGTTCCAGGCAAGACTTCCATACAAAGCAAGCTCCAGCACAGCCAGGAAGGTTAAACAGAGAAACCCAGTCTTGAAAAACAAAACAGAGCACCTGCTGGAAGGTTACACTCCCAACTTCAAATTATTCTGCAGAAATACAGTGACAAACACAGCCTGGAACTGGCATAAAAGACAGGAAAACCAGTCATAGGACAGATCCTGGAAACAAAGTGACAAAGCTGTGCATACTCCATTTTAGTTTAAGAATGTAAACCACAATTTGGAAAAAAGAGCCCATTCTGGAAATGATGCTGCAACCCTGTTTTTTAGGATGAATTTAGATTCCTACCTTTCACCTTGTACAAAAGTAAACTCAAAATAGAGCAAACACCTTATTATGTTCAAACCTTGAAACACCCAAACTGCAGGAAGCCAACCTAGGGAAAATGGTCCAGATGCAGAGGTAGACAAGAATTTTAGAACAGAACAACAATACCACAGAAGCTAACTAAGTCACACATCACCATGAAGATTTAGTCTATTCACAGCATAGGGCACAATCAGCAGAGTGAACAGAAGTCACCACAGGGAGGACTGGAACCAGCTGGACTGCAGACAAGGGACCAGAATCCATGATCCAGAAACTAAATACCAAGGAACTAAGGTTGTCAATCAACCAGTGGTGGAGAGAACTGAAGAGAGAGTTATCTTAATAACAGAAAAAAAAAAAACCCACAAATGGCAACTATGTTTTGTGTGTTTAGTATCTCTAGCCTTCATGAAAATGCACAGTAAAGATTTGATTTAATCCATCAACAGATGCGGAGAGATGGAAGTTTGGTATACATATAAAATGGAATCTATTCAGCTCTAAACAATGTAATCACAAAACACTCAGGAAAATGGATGAACTTACCATGTATAATATTAAATGAGGTCAGATCATCTCAGAAAGAAAAAAACTATATTGTTTTTCCTCATAGGTGGGATATAGCCAACCATCTATTTATACATGTAAACAAGTGTACATGTGGATATAGTATAACATGATTAAAAAAAAACAAGAAATGCTAAATACTAAGGATGAGAAAGGAGTGAATGCCGAGTCATTGCCCTAAGTTATCAAACAAACAGGTTATAAGGGAAATTGTTTACTTGTTTTAAATTTTTTTTTTCTGTTTCTTATGTCTAGGATAAATGTATGAAGTGTATTTCATAACGAAAGATATAAAAGCCAAAGTGAATGTCCACAAGTTTATAATGGCTACCCTAAATGTATGAAAATTTACTGAGATGCATATAACCTTTGATCCAATTAGTGTGTGACTCTTTGTAATAAAGTCTAAAAGAAGGGATGGGGCAGGGACTGCGCCCAGCCCAGGGCAGAGGGAGGAGATGCCCGCGGACCCTGCACCTGTGCACAGCAGCGCGTCCTTCCCGTTCTCCAGGTGTCTGCTGAGCCACTGCACGCACTCCTCCTCCACGTAGGCTCTGTATCTCTCTGCAGCACCAGCCTGCTCCCACTTGCGCCGGGTGATCTGCGCCGCCGTGTCCGCCGCCGTCCACGACTTCAGGTCGTCGTTCAGGGCGAAGTAATCGCGGCCATCGTAGGCAGTTTGCCAATAC
The DNA here is from genome assembly GCA_033318265.1 of Phyllotis vaccarum. Classification (NCBI taxonomy): domain Eukaryota; kingdom Metazoa; phylum Chordata; class Mammalia; order Rodentia; family Cricetidae; genus Phyllotis; species Phyllotis vaccarum. Next base: position 103,103,505 of record JARWLC010000010.1, read on the forward strand.
CCGCGGAGGAAGCGCAGGTCGGGCCCCACCTCACAGCCGGACATTCTCTGGATGGTGTGAGAACCTGCGGGGACCTCAGGTCAGCCCCGCCCACCCGCCCTCAGCCCCGCCCACCCGCCCTCAGCCCCGCCCACCGCGGACTTCTCAAAACCGAAAGGGAAACCGAGTCCTTCCCCTGCTCTCCTCCCGAACCTCGGACCCGGGACCCGGGCGACTCCGGTCAGTGCGTAGGGGCGCGGAAGGTCGTGACGTCAGACCCGCGGTCACTCACCGCCCTCGCTCTGGTTGTAGTAGCCGAGCAGGTTCCTCAGGTTCACCCTGAAATTCTGCTCATTGCTCTTGGCTCTCTGTGTGTTCATCTCCCAATACTCCGGTCCCTCCTTCTCCATCCACGGCGCCCGCGGCTCCATCCTCGGAGTCTCCGCGTCGCTGTCGTAGCGCACGAACTGCGTGTCGTCCACGTAGCCGACAGCGATGAACCGGGGCTCCCCGAGGCCGGGCCGGGACACGGCGGTGATGAAATACAGCATCGAGTGCGAGCCTGGGGGCGGCGCGCGGTGAGACCCCGACCCTCCTCCCGGGGCCGCCCCCGCCCTCCCCGCAGACTCCGTTTCCCTCCCCGCACTCACCCGCGTGGGTCCGGGTCGGGACCAGGGCGGCCGCCAGCAGCAGGAGCAGCGTGCACGGAGCCATCGCCCCCATCAGAGCTGGGGAGTGTGAGTTCACAGGCTGTGTGGGCTTTATAACTGGTGATCGCGGCGATGCTGATTGGTTCTCCAGGATCGCGTTACCCAATGGGAGTGCGAAGAGCTAAGACGTCATCAGTGTCCGGGCAGAAGGACCTGATACAGGTTAGAAGTGAAACTGGGGACCTGGGGAATCCCCAGCCCAAGGCTTCCCCACCCTTAGCTGACCCTGGACTAGGACTTTGGGGGACCCCGTGCCTAGGGACGGAGCGCTGCTTGTCATAAAGTCCTCGTGTTCTGAGGCTGTCTGCACTAGAGGAGATCCCTACAGACAGATTCATTTCATTGTCTCCTCACCCTCCCTCTTTCTTCTCTCCAATGGCCAGAGGCTGAACTGGAGAAAAGTCACTTCCTGGATACAATGGCAGCAACAAGCAGGCTGGGATACAGAGGACAGAGCTTTCTCTTTAAAGCAGAGGCTCTGGCCCTGCCAGCACCACACAGACTCCCACAGAGAACAGGCTCCTGGGTTCACATGCACTGGGTGGTTTGCACTGCCAAGCCTGGTGCTCAGAACTCTCACCTGTAATAGAGACTTTGCCTCTTCGCTCAGGATCCTGTCTTCACAGCCTTGTGCTACACTCAGACTACACTGTTTCTTCCCAGATGATCCTCAGGCTCCAGGTGGTTGTGTTTCTCACAGATGCCATGATCTCGAGATTGTGTGTGTGGAACTGAATCATTGTCTCAGCACAGTAGACCCCTTCTCCACCGGGAAGAGACACCATGGAGACCAAATACAGCACAGCACTGAACTCTGTCTCACTCCACATTTCCCTGTGTCCACTCACTTCCATGGTCCAGTTGCTTTAGTGAATAAATGACAGTAATGAGCATCTGTAACTCAGTGTAAAGCAGAATAATGAGGATGGTGAGTAGAAGGTACAGAATCTGTGACCCTCCCTCTCTCTCTGACCTTGACTCTCACTTTAACTGAAGTAGAAAGTAAAGCAGAGGTGGGTGGTGCATCCTGCACAGAGTCACATACAATGCAGGGTGTCAAAAGCTTGTCAGGAGCTGATAGATAATTCCAGTCACCTCTCAATGTAGGTGTCCAGGGCAGCCCAGCACCCTTGACTCTGGAGCGCTTCACTAACACTCTCTTCCATTGTATGTGGTTTTTCTGTGTGGACAGCTATCTTGTCAGCCATCCTGTCAGCCATCCTGTCAGCTATCTTGTCAGCCATCCTGTCAGCCATCCTGTCACCCATCCTGTCAACCATCCTGTCAGCCATCCTGTCAGCTATCTTCTCAGCCATCTTGTCAGCCATCCTGCTGAGAGCCAGGCTCTGTGGTTCTTTATTTAAAGCTCCAATGAGACTGGAGAGATGTCTCAGTGGTTAGAGAGAGCACTTGTTTCTCTTGCTGAGATCTGGATTCAGTTCCCATCACTCACATGGTGCTTCACAACCAAGTCTAACTCCAGTTTCAGAGGATATAATGCCTGGCACACCTACATACTCATAACATGAAACAAACACACTCAAGGAAAATAAAACTTCAAAAAAGATATTTAAAGAAAGGTGTCGTGGAAAATTCACTAACAATATATCATATGAAGGATTAATATTGATTGAGGGGTATATGAACACGATACAAATTGAACCTTAAGACAATTCTTGGAGAAGGGAACTGTCCCAGGTAGGGCTGTTGATCGGCTTCTCTCTCTCTCTCTCTCTCTCTCTCTCTCTCTCTCTCTCTCTCTCTCTCTCTCTCTCTCTCTCATCTGATCTCTGTCCTTGTCTCTCTTTCTCCCTCTCTCTCCCTTCCCCTTTCCCTGTCCCCCTTCCCCTCTCTCTCTATCCCTTTTCCTCCCCCTCTCTCTCTACCTCCCTCCCTCTCCCCCTCCCTTCCCCCTCTTTCTCTCTCTCTGCCTCCCTCCTCTCTCTCTCCCCCTCCCTCTCTTCCTCCCTCCCTCTCTCTATCTCTCCCCCTCCCTCCCTCTCTCTATAGCTCCTCCTCCCTCTCTCCCCTCCCTCCCCCCTTCAAGATTTCTCTGTATTGCTCTGGCTGTCCTGGAATTCTCTCTGTAGCTCATGCTGGCCTCAGGTCAGAGATCCATCTGCTGTTGCCTCCTGAATGCTGGATTAAAATGAATGACACCTTGACCCAGGTCCTGTCATCTTGACTCCAGCATTCAGGAAGACCTGGGTTGAACCTTCATGGCGTCCCTTCTCAGCCTCTGTTCCCACACTACAGCAATGCTGACCTAGGAGCCCTGTGAAGCCATGGACAGGACAAACCAGTGAGCCCGTCTTCCCACATCAGGGAGTTCCCTCTGAGTTCTGTGTTAGACCTGATGTTTGTCTTCAACATTCATTCCCAGCACACAGCATACAAATGTGCCTCACATAGACCTCAGGAGGCCTCTGCTTATACTGAAATCCTCACAGAACAGCAGTCTGTTGGAGTCCTTGCTGAACGGGTCCTGAAATGTGGTGGCAGGAGTGACACACAGGTCACTATTGTCCCCAGAGCCTGTGCATTCATTCTTTACAATATATTGCAAGTGAATTTAATACACTAAGTCTGGCTCTGACACAGGCCAAAACAGTTCCTTTATTCTCAATGGTAATTCACAGTGTACAGAGAGACATCCCACATCACAGGGGTGCCTTGAAAGCAGGATGTGAGACCTACAGTGTCCATTTCCCTCAATGCCTGTGTTCCTGGTGGAGCTAGGAAACTACCCATATTTCTTATCCCATGAACCTTATGCATGTGTAAAGACTGCATAGAATATGTTGAGTTGCTATGGGACAAACTATTGTACACTGTAGAGATGTGTCACTTGTGTTGGTTTAATAAAACACCAGTTGTCCAGTAGTCATAGAGACAGTAGACAGGCAACTAGACCAGAAGAATTCTGAGAAAAGAAAAGGCAGAGACACGTCTTCAGTCAGACACAGAAAGAAAACAAGATGAGATTCTGGATTGAGCAAAGGTCCAATACCATGTGGCTAAGCGTAGATGTGAACTAAGGGTTAATTTAAGTGTAAGAGCTGGTTAGAAATCAACTAAGGGTGGACAGATGACTCAGTGCTTAAAAGCACTGGATGCTTTTCCAGAGGTCCTGAGTTCAATTTCTAGCAATCACATGGTGTTCTCAACCATCTGTAATGGGATCAGTTTCCTTCCTCTGGTGTGCATGAAGATAGAGAACTCATAAACATAAAATATATACATAAATAAATCTTTTATAAAAGATTAGCTTGAGCTATCAGCATAGCATTGATAAGGAATATTAAGTCTCTGAGTCAATTATTTAGAAAGTGGCTGCTGGGTATATGAGAGTTTCTGACAGAACAGAAACTTCCAACTACAAACAGCCTCCAGCATGGTAAACATACACTCACATATAGCCCGAGAAAACTTAAAAAGGGATTCTGGACACAAAAGAACAGAGTCAAGCGCAGACTCTTGCTAGCATCCTTTTCTCAGGTGGCTCTCTTTTCTGGCAGCCAGCAGAGGTACGGCTCCTTTAAGAGAGGCTTCCTGACTCAGCTTTAGGGGCAAAAAAAAAAAGCCTTTTAAGAGACCCTGCTGCTAAACCCTTAAATGGTGTTTAGGAGCAGTGAATAGCAGGGCTCTACTTGGTGGCAATGTGGACCCTAAATTCCCCAGAGTTGCGGTGGTAAATGTGGTTCCTGCCAGTACCTCTGCCATGAAGCCAAGCTCTCACAGACTAAAAAGCTGGGCAGGACCCGCCTCCAAACCTAAGATTTTAATCCTATCCAAGTCACATAGCAGATTAAGGGCTCCTGTAGTCAGAAGAACATAGAGATATAAAGACATTTTCAGAAAAACCTCTAAACAGATTACATTGTGTTTAAAAATAGACATAGGCCTGGGAGAGAAAACATAAAGGATAGCAAGTTCTTAAAAAATAAATAGTGATAATTAAAAATGAGCCTCATAAAGATGGAATATACTCAGCAAGTCTGGATACTGTATGTTATTGTTCTATCTTTGAGTTTTTTGCCTGCAGAGGAAGGAGCAAGAGCTGCTAAGAGACATGTTATTATAAATGCTGCTGGATTAAACCAACCTATATATTTTGAAAAAATCTTGACTTTAAGTCAAAAGATATGTTATTTTGGATAAGAGGTTTTGTTTTTATTTCTAAAAAAAATGAGAGCCTGTGCATTTATTCCGTGTTAAAGAATATAAGGTTTGATTGTGGAGAACCCCCTGAAGACTCTGATGGAAACAGATGACCCAGATGAACCACTGTTTCAGGGCATCTTTGTGGCAGTTTTCTCAGAGTTCTGTGTCCAGAACTGCTGCAAGGCTGCTGGCTGAGATGCTTTAGCCTCGTAGACTACTCCACTCACGACTCTCCCATAATCCTACTTTTCTTTGGGTCCTCATAACATTACCACTGACACCAATCACCAGGAAGTAGTCTAGATAGAGAACTATAGATGCTTGTCTATTGATACAAATGTGAAATAATTCTATATGTAAGATGGAGATAATTTGTATATTGATATTAATTTAAACCTTAAATTGTTTTATATGTCTAAGGCAATTTGTCTATTGATACAAAATTGAATTTGTAATTGCCATATATTGCACATTGCTTCTACCTCTGTTTAAGATATTTTGCACATTGATACATATTAAGCATATTATTGTCATTTCCATTATGCAATTTCTACCCATTTAATTATACTAGACATAATATATAATTATACCAGTCATAATATAGACACAAGACATTTTTTATACCTCTGTTTAGATAACTTGTATATGATATGTATTTAGGATACTGTTATCATCTTGCACAGTACATGTACCTCAGGCTAACATTTGTATAATAGTCATACTGAAGTCAGCTTTCAGAGACTGTACACCCACTTATAGATGGCCTAATTTTACAATGTAAGATTCAGTCCTTAGGATGATAAAAACTACAGGTCAACATTACTTAGGTTTGCAATATAACAGTCATGTTGTGTAGGTTTCCCAGATACATGCTAGAGTATATCAGATAGACAGGAGCCTTCAACCACTTCATAGACCTGTAGAATATGGCATTTAATGTTTTGTTGCTCAGAATTCAGCTGTGGGAGATGGGACGACTCCTGGTGTCACTGTTCCTTTCCTGCGATGGTGTTGAGGACACTCCTTATGGAGTCTGTCCTCTTGGCATAAAATGGTCCATTGGACAAAGAACTGTCCTTACCTCGACTGCTGACAGCGTGCACACTGTCCAATCTGGATGAGCAGGATGAAGGATAGAGACGGCCAAAACCTGCCTATACAGGATAAGACAATTTCTCCAAAACTGCCCTGCTTCTGAAAAGATCTGTCAGATGTTCTAGGCTTGTAGTCAAAATGATGGATGCTCCAATGGCGCAGAAAAACCATGGTAGCAACCACATGGCTACATATAGATAAGAATTAAGGGTTAAATTAAGGGTAAGAGCTAGTTAGAAATAAACTAGATCTACTTTATGAGCAATTATAAGTAATATTAAGCCTCTGAGTCAACTTTTTGGAAAGCGTTTGATGGGTATTTGAAAGTTTCTGGCAGGACAGAAACTTCTGTCTACACTGAATAAGTTGTAAGTGTTAATTCATGTGACAGTCCACTTCTTCCCAATCACTTCTCACATCTCAGTCATCCCTGTCTGCATATTTTGACACAGACACTCTGTGTCTCCAGTGTGGGGACACAGCCTGTCTTGAAGCAGCCCTCACCAGCACCTCTGTCCTACAGCAACAGGAAGCTGTGCAGAAAGCAGGTTAGTGTCCTAGATTGTCCTTCTCCACAGGTGACCTATGACACCAGCCTTTCATCTTTGATTTGTTTCTCCAATCCCAAGGCTTGGAGGTTTCTCCTGTCTGCAGTTGCATCCCTTAGCCTGGGCAGACACTCCCACGTGGCTGCAATGTCCAAGGAGGCCACAAGAGGGTGTCAGTGCCTAGAGTTGGAGTTCTTGGCAGATGTTACCCACACCTTCACATACAGACATGGGGCCTGGAGAACAGCAAAGGCTCTCGCCTGGAAGCCATTTTCTAACTTCTTGATGATATTTTAAAATGCCATTTAGCCTTCCTGCACTGGACACCAACAACTGACAGCTGAGGTGATGAGAGGGTGGTAACAAACTGAGACAGTGACATGACTTTCACCTGGGTGGCTGTCGTGAGACAGACGCCCATTTCTGACAAGATAAATGTCAATAACTCAATATTCGAGATGCTCCAGGTTTGCTAGGACCATCTTGTAATCAAAGTCCTGCAAAGGCTGTGAAGCTCCTTCAGAAAAACAAACTCTGTATTACAAAAAACAATCAGAGTTTGATGTAATAATTTCTCAAATATTTCTGTAAATATGTACAGAAAACAACGGTTTCAGCTAATGTTTACCCTAGATCAATGCTTCTACCTGATTTTCTACCAAACTCCATGACCATGGAAACTTATATTTTAGAAAATTAATTGGTGCTTGCTTACATTTTCAGAGGTTTGGTTCATGATTGTCAGGACAACATGATTCTAGAGAAGTAGCTGAGAGTTCTAGATCCTGACCCTCAGGAAGCAGGCAGAGACACAGATACAGATGCTGGGCGTGGCTTGAGCTTTAGAAACTTCAAAGTTCACTCCCAGAAACACACTTTCTCCAACAAGCCACACCCTCTAACCTCTCCCAAGGAGAACCACTCCCTAATGACCAAGATGCAAACCTGGGAGCCTAAGAGGGTCCTATTTCAACCACAGTGACTAATAAATGTAACAGGAGACCTTGCAGAGCATTGTATCTAGCTTAGATTCTGAAGTGTTAGCACCTGGTCTTTGATTTGCCTTTTGTGATGCTTCCTATTGTTACTGTTACCTTTTGTTATATTAATTTTGTCACTGTTAACTTTTATGAATTTTACCTTTTGTTACTGTTACCTTGTGTTCCAAGTGTTTGATTTTTATCTGAGTTTTTACTGAAGGGTTCAAGGACTTTACAAAGCTTAATTCTGAGAGAATGTGGAAACCAAGAGGTCTCATGACTGAGCCTTGTTTGGGCATTTGGTTCCTTCAAACAACTCTAGATAAGAGGTTCTAGTGTGTGAAATTTGACTTGCTAAGAGGTGTAAATTATGGATAATAATAATAATAGTAATAATAATAATAATAATGGCCTTTTGGTGAAGCAGAAATTGGTTCCCCTGCTGCTGCTAAACCTAAATGGCATGCTGGAGTGACCCTAATTCTTCCACGGATCTGTGCAAATCAGAACACCAACAAATTAAACTTTTTTTGCCTGTAATAATTAGACTTTCACCAGTGCAAAGCAAACAAACAAAAGTTCTCAAGAGCCAAGATGTAAATGTATTTACCTAATACGTCAAGACACAAATATCTTAAAATGAAATGTGTAATGATTCACTTTTATGTGAATGCCTTTTGAAGTTGATAAAAATTCAATTGTAGATATTCTTTAATATCTGAAAATTCAAAGCCAAGTCACTGAAGACAGAGGCTCCTAATGTACTTATCCCTTATCCTTCTTTGATAAAGAGCGGTGTCTGGGTTCAATGGCCTTCTCCAGCTGTGCCCTTGTCTAACAATGGGATCCTATCCTGTGTGGAGACTGCAAAGTGCTCTTTAGTTTCAGACCCTAGAAGTTCATTATCTCCTCCTCAGATGTTGTGTCTCCAAACAGTTCCTGGGTAAACTAGAGTTTAGATAAAAACAGAAGTTGTACAAAATACCTGACTCGTGCCATCAGTAGTAAGGTGATCAGCAAGGCCATGCACACAGTAGGATTGTGGCATCTTACAGCCAGGACAGAGATCTATTAGGTACTTCAGCAGCACAATGGGCATCACATGCAGACTCACAAACTACTCTAGCCAGGACTTCAGAAAAGCCCTGCACTTTCCCGGGTGTGTGAGTTCCATGGGCTGCATGGGCTTTATAACCGGTGACCGCGGCGATGCTGATTGGTTGACCAGGATCGCGCCACCCAATGGGAGTGAGAAACGCTAACATGTCATCAGTGTCCGGGCAGAAAGACCTGACACAGGTTAGAACCTGACACAGGACTAGGACTTTGGGGACCCCCTGCCTAGGGATGGTGCACTGCTTGTCATGGTGTCTCTGAGCTGCCTGAAGCCAAGTGTCTCCTTAGGTTATTAGTCAGGATGAAATCCAAGAGCATGACATTTCCAGGTAAGATACACACAGCACTTAGAATGGAAGGCTGAAGGAAACAGGTTCTGTCAGAGTTCTGGTTAGGGTCCAGCGTGCCATGGACGCCTGCATCGGGAGGTGGCTGGAGTTTTTACAGCTCTGCTCAGACACTTTTGGCACTGTGTCATATGTCACTCTCTGCAGGGATCCTTAACCTCTGCTTTCACGTTCTACTTCAGTCACATGTGACTGGGATTTGAAGATATCGCGTCAAAATTCACAAAACCAATCAAATTTATAAGTTTGATTTTTCCCACACTACTACACAGAGATGAAACTTTAAATCCCCAGTGTGTACCTCTGCCACGAGAGTCGCCCTCTGTTCAGACATCACACAGGCTTGAGAAACTCAAAAGCCAATTCAGCTGTCAGATCTAGGGTCCCACACCATTACGACATTTATCTTTTGGTCTCCAGCAGCTCATAAAGTATGAATGAAGGTCAGAGAGGGCCACAGGTTATCTTCAAAATTATCATCATTATTCTGCTTTATATTTAGTTACAGATGCTCATTACTGTCATTTATTCACTAAAGCAACTGGACCATGGAAGTGAGTGGACACAGGGAAATGTGGAGTGAGACAGGGTTCAGTGCTGTGCTGTATTTGGTCTCCATGGTGTCTCTTCCCAGTGGAGAAGGGGTCTACTGTGCTGAGACAATGATTCAGTTCCACACACACAATCTTGGGAACATGGAATCTGTGAGAATCGCTGTAGTAAGGGAGGTTTCTGGCCCGGATTTTGGGCCTAGCCTCAAGGTTGGGATCCGCAGACCCGTAGTCCCACAGTCCCACAGAGACACACACACCCATAGATCCACAGACCCGCAGAGACACACAGAGGCTTACATTAATTTTAGGCTGATCTGCCTAAGGCCCAGGCATATAACTTGCTTACTCTTTACCCATGAACTAACCCATGATTCTTATCCTGTTCCACCATAGAGCTTGTTACCTTTCTCAGAGCAGTATAGCTGTCCTCTGCATCTTCTGGCTTGTCAGGCAACTCTGGAATCTCTGTGGCATTTCTGCTCTGTTCTTCCTGTTCCCAGAGTTTTCTTTGTCTGGTAGCCCTACCCACAAATCCTGCCTGCCTTTGGCCAATCAGCGTTTTTTATTAAACTTATGGGCGGGACAATTATTTACAATGTAACATCATAAATCCACTACAAAACACAACCACCTAGAGCCACAGATGATCACCTGGGAAGAAACAGTATATTCTGAATGTAAGCACAAGGCTGGGAAGTCAGGATCCTGAGTGAAGAGGCAAAAATCATTTAATGATGCAAAGATGTGGCTGAGTAAATAAAATTCACCTGTGTTCTGGAGGCTGAGCCGGAAGTTAGCTGACAGGAAGCAGAATGAAGAAGCCATGGCCTGAAAAGGTTTTGAGTGGGGCAAAGAAGCACAGGGTGTTTGGAGTAAGGGGAGGTGAGCGACTTGGTACTCAGCCTCTGTGAGGAGCAGAGTCCCATCTTAACCTTTTAATTTTGAGTTCTACAGAGGGACAGAAATTTAGTTAAGTTTCTTTGTAGCTTTGAGAGAGTCCTTGCCTGTCTTTCTGTGGCTTTTGGGACTTTTTGTGGTCTAAGAGCTGTTAGTAGAGGCAGAATTACAGTTTATGATTTGGACAGCATGGCTTAAAAGACATCAAAAAAATTTTTTTTTAAAGGACAACGATTGTCAACCAATGGGTAGGGTAGTACAACCAACCACATGGAAAGAGGGGCTAAGCCAGCTGGATCTGCTACATTTGACCTCTGGAGCTTTCCAATGCTGGCTGGCTTTGCTATCTGCCTTCTAGAGTTATTCATCTGCTGTCTCTTGTCAGTAGAAGTAAACAAATTGGTGAGAGACTTGGATAATCATTTAGGAGAGTAAGAGAGAATTGAATAATATTGAAAAGAAATTAAGAATGTTAAGAATGGGGAACATGACAATACAGGGCGGTAGGGCTGCTCTTTATACACCTACTGTAGAAGGGCTTGAAGTTAAAATCAGAATATGGGAAGATTAATGATTTAAGTGAACACTGATGTAATACTGATAATACTTACTATCACTATGGCAGTTAATATTTTATCAATAATAGTCCTGGTGGTTATTTGTGCTAAATATGTCAAATGGAATAATCAGATGCAGGTTTTGGAAAGATACACTAATGGAAAAAAAACTCCAAAATACTCAGATACAGAGGAATTTAGAGCAGAGTTTTCCATGTCATTGCCCTGTGAAACTGGAGGGGAACAGCCTAAGATTATTAGAACACCAACTTTAATATATAAAGTTACTATTCAACAACAACCACCAGATACTGGGCATCCCCAAAGTTACGAAGAAGTTCACTGAAGTCCTGTAGATATGTTAGACTTAAAGAGATTTAATAAAGCAGTAGTTTCATATGGTAGGCATTCACCCTTTGCAAAACATATGTTAAACTCAGGGGTAAAAAAGAACAGAATTATTCTACAAGGCTGGAAGGATTTAGTTTCAGCAGTGTTAGAAGCTGATCCTCAATTACAGTGGAAACTCAGTGGAGAAAGGAAGCCAGAGTCCTGGAGCAATGAGGCGGGGCTAGAGGTTGTGATTTTCTCAAGACAAAATTCTTGGTGAAGGTCAGTATGCTAATTTGGAAAGATGGTGTATGTAGGATTATAACACCCTGATTCTATGGCTTATATCAGCTTTGGATGCTAGGAAAAGGATTTAAGAATTGGAAAAGACTGAATCGTCTACTACAATTAAATAGGGCCTGAAAATTTCACTGAACTTTTACACAGATTAACATCAGTTGTAAATTGAATGATATCTGATTCCAACACTACAGAAATATTAATTAAATCTTTGACTTATGAAAATACTAATGCAGAGTGTAAAAGTGTGATTAGGCCTTTAAGGGCAATGTCAGCATCCATAGAAGAATGAATCAGAAATACAGCTGATATTTGTCCCCATCGTCTAGTGAGGATCCTTGGGTATGAGCACTGCTTTCTAAAAATAGAAAGAAAGTATTAAATGTTAAGTGTTTTAATTGTGATAGACTAGTCATCTGAAAAGGAAGTATAGGCAAATTGCTCCTAGAAACAATGTTTATTGTAGAAATAATTATAACAGAAGCCCTCAGCCTTTCGAAGTGTGCAGAAGGTGTGGTAAAGGCCAGCATTAGGTTAATGAATACAGATCAACAAGAGACAGAAAGGTAACCCTTTGCCATCAGGAGACACCCTGAAGAGCCTTTCACAAGCTCCAATGTGAAATACCAGCATTGGGGAAAACCCTTCTCAAATTAGTAAACGATATAACACCTGTTGTTAAAAATCATTGTGTTGTGTATGCCAGAACAGCTTTAGAAATAAAAATTTTAGGAGAACCCATAAAGTAAATATTTTATCCAATTTCTACAAATGATCAAAAGTCAAAGTTACAAGTAAATGGCATAGACCTTGACGGTTTTGTAGACACAGGTGCAGATGTAGTAATAATTGCACCAAATCATGGCATCTAGGTTGGCCTCATGGGAAAGTCAATGTTCAGCTTTTAGGAATTGGTAATTTGCTTCAAGTAAGACAAAGTGCAAGATGGTTGGATGTATAGGACCAGAAGGACAAATAAATAAATTGAAACCATATGTGGCTTACATAATAATGAATTTATAGGGGTGTGATTTATTGCAGCAATAGAAAACAGAATATTTCAGAATTTCAGGAACAAACTATAGTATAAGGAATGCTTATGAGAGGAATATCAAAAGATACTAAACAGACAGTCACAGACCATTTCAGCTGTACCTAAGCAAGACCAAAAACTGTTGGTATTTCAAAGGTACCAACAGCCTTACCTTTAAAATGATTGATTCACAACATATTTGGGTGGAATAATGGCCTTTGATATCAGAAAAATTACAGGCCTTAGAACAGCTTGTAAAGGAGCAGTTAAATCTCAACATAATGAAGAATCAACAAATCCTTGGAATTCTATGTTGCTATGAAAAAGAAATCTGGAAAATGGAGAGTGGTAACAGATCTAAGAGCCATAAATAAGGTGATTCAGTCAATGAGCTCTTTACAATCTGGAATTCTCTTACTTCCTTTACTACCTAAGGGATGGCCTATTATGGTGATTGATTTAGAAGACTGCTTTTACAGCTACCTTTATAACACTGGATAGAGAAAAATTTGCCTTCATGGTTCCAATAATAATTTATTATGATATTATATCAATTATATAATATAATATTATAATAATTATAATAATTCTTATCGTGTTAAGAGATGTCAGTGGAAGATTCTCCCACAAAGGATGTTGAACAATGTCAATATTTATATGCCAGCCATTGGAAATGATTCATGTACAGTTTTCTTAATGTATAACTTACCATTACATGGATGATATCTTATTAGCTCAATCAAATGTAGATACTTTAGAAAAAGTGTTTGAAGAAGCAAACTTTGCCTTCCTGGGGATTACAAATTCCTTCTGAAAAAGGAGATTCTATTAACTACTTAGGATATAAAATAGGTTTACAAAGAATTCAACCCCAAAAGGTACAAATCAGAAGATATCAATTGGAGACGCTTAATGACTTTCAAAATTGCTGGGAGACATAACCTATCCACAGCCAAGTATTGGAGTAACAGCTCAAGACCTGAGTGATTTGTTTCAAACCTTAGAAGGTGACAAGGACTTAAATAATTCAAAAGAGTTATCAGCTGAAGCTGAGAGAGTTGGCTGTGATGGAAAAGAAATTTTACAGGATGCACACATGGATCATTTGGATCCAGAATTGATTGCATTCTTGTTATATTTAACCTTTAAGCATTCTCCCACAAGGATTTTAATGCAGAGGGAAGATACTATTGTAAAATAATTTTTTAAAACTGCACAGAGTAAAACAGAAAAAACATGTGGAAAAGGATTCTGAGTTGATTCTAAAAGGAAATTAAGGCTTTATCAATTGACAGGAATGGTCCCAGCAGAAATTGTAGTTCCTTTTAGTAATGCTGAAATTGCTTCACTATGGGCAGAAAATGAAAATTGGCAAAGAGCTTGCAGTAATTTTTTCGGAGATAAAATTACAAATATTGAAAAAGTAAAACATTTCCGTTTATAAAAAAGACTAATTGGATTCTCCCTCATATAGTAAAAGTCACCCCATTTTCTGGAGCCTCTACATTCTATGCTGATGCAAATAGATCAGAAAAGGCAGGTGATAAGTCAGGGAAAATAAGTAAAGTGGTTCAAAGTTCTTATGATTCACCTTAGAAATCAGAATTATGTACTATTCTCATAGTGTTATTAGATTTTTCAGACCCTTTTAATATAGTTAGTAATTCTCAGTATGAAGAAAAAGTTGTCTTACAGATTGAAATTGCTGAATGTGTTCCTGATAAGTCAGAATTAACTTTGGAAACAGTCAGAATTAGGAATCATTCCTTATATATAATACACATCCAATCCCATATGGGACTAGCAGACCCTCTAGCACAAGGTAATGATGAAACTGATCAACTATTTATAGGAAAAGAGCTGGAGGCCTCAAGAAGTTTGTTAAAAACACCATGTCAATATTAATGATTTAAAAAAAGGATTTTTACATCACTTGGCAAAAAAACCCCAAGGAAATTATAAGAAAAGGTCATTCTTGCTCCTTGTATAACCAAACTCCACTATCTGCAAGAAGTAACCCCAGGAGTGCTCCAAAATTGAAATTTGCCAAATGCATGTGTTTCATTTTGCAGAATATGGAAAATTTAAATACCATAGATACATATTTACAATTTCAGTGGGTAACTGTGGGGATATGTTTCAGATTTAATAAAAACCAGTCTGAGATATCAGAGACATCTACCCACAGTCAGTCTAGGAGGATCAGACAGTGGTAACTCACATCTTTAATCCCAGCACAGAGAATATCTGGAAGTGGTGACCTTTACCCTTAATGCCAGCAAATCTGAGTTTGAGGCCAGTTTAGTTTACAGAAGGAGTTCCAGGTTCCCAGGCAGGCAGGCAGTAGTGGTGCCACACCTTTAATCTTAACCTGGATGTGAAACAACTGAGTGAAGAGGGTATTTAAGGCAGGCATAGAAAGTCAGAGCAGGCAGAAGAAGCCCTGAGGAGCAAGGCTGAGGAAGCTGGAAGACAGCTGGTGAGATCTGACTGTGTTGTTTCCTATCTTTGATATCTCTCTTTCCCTGAGATTGGGCTCAGAGTTTCCTTTGAATTGCTCTGAATTTTGGAAAGGCTGGTTATGTAATTAAGCATCTATTAGAAGTTATAGCCATTGTGGGGATACCTGTACAAGTTAAGATCAACAATGCTCCAGCATATGTGTCTACTAAAATAAAACAGAGTTTTTGCATATTATAACATAAAGCAAAATACCACACAACCCTACAGGACAAGCAAGGTATAATAGAACTTTAAAAGAAATGATTAATAAGCAGAATGGAATAACAAAAGATCCCAAGAGATAGATTGCATGTGCCTTATAAGCTTTAAATTTTCTAAATGCCAATGAGAAAGGAACAACAGCTGAAGAGAGACACTGCACAGTAGGAAAAACTACTGAATAAAAGCAGCCTGTGTACTTTAAAGATGTGCTGACTTCACAATAGAAACTAGGATGTGTGCCTCATTGGGGGAGGGGTTTTGCTTCTTTCCTACAACAGAAAAGCTATAAATACCATCAAAATTAATAAAGATTCAATTCAAACAGGAGAGACCGTTTGATCAGGAAAACTGATAGTTTATCAACCAAGATGGCAATTTGTCAAAAGACAAAACTCACCAAATTAGGGTCAGGGCAGGGTTTTGTTTCTATCTTTACAGGAAAATGAAAATATCCCTCTTTGGACAGATAGATATCTAAAGAAGAAGGAAGAACTATCTAGAAAAAATATTAACAAGAAAAGCAAGTCTGGTATGCTGGTTAAATTGCTTTCTTCAGGGTAAAATCTCTTTACCTCTCAAAATATTTGTTGTCCTGACTCACCTATAAACCAAAGCTGGCTTTGGAGTTGGAGTGTGGCTCTCTCCTTCTCTGAACCTAAGCATGTTGTTAAAAGAAAATTCAGTGTCTATTTTATATCAGAAGAGCCACCTGGACAGGAAAAAAACCCAAAATATAGGGACTACTGTTCTCACAAACACATTTTCCCTCAAGTTTTTAGAACTTTTCTTTGGCTATGTTATTATCATAAAATTTAAACTTTCCATTTTGATATTAATAATGTTTAGGTTGTCCATAGTGAACAATACATTTTCCTAAAAGCAGTTTCTGAAGTTTCCAAAAGAATCATGGGCCCCACAACAACAATTCTACCTGGATCACAATGTTTTCTCAGGAATTGTCCAAGATTTCATTTTTCTCAGGGTATCATCATCACCAGACAATAAGAAGTAATTTTGGAGATGATAACCATGTGGTAATATATTGTATATTCAATAAAAATAGCCCAAAATATCAGAGGACAGAGCCAAGCCAAGAAGGTCAGAGAGTGGTAACCCTGGCCTTCAATCCCATCAATATCTCTTTGCGTTCTAGGCCTTAAAGCAAGGTGGTGGTAGCTCACACCTCTAATCCTAACTCTAGAAATGTTAAATGAGGAAGTAAAATAACTCAGTTGGAAAAGAAATATAAGGCAGGAGAAGGCAGGAGTTTTCCATTCTGCCTGTACACTCAGTCTAGCCTAAGAACTCATAGAGATACCTTGCTTGGCCTTAAGAGCTGGCTGGGTGAGAATGCGCTGTCATGCTCCCTGTCCCTCTGATATTCCAGCTTTGCCCCAATATGTGGCTCCAGGTTTTATTATACACTAAATAAACTTTGGTCAGTATCTGGCACCCAATGTGGGGCCCTGTAGTGGGATTCCAGTGCACTTCTCTGACGTAAGGGCTTGGCCTCTGGGCCAGCACAGCATAGGATTTACCTATGACCTTCCAAGCGGTAGCCTTGAGGTGTGGCCTGGAACAGTTTAAAGATCGAGGTTCACACCCCAGCCCTCTCTGCTTTCCCACAGCCTGGAAGGAAGACCCATTCCATCTGGATGAGTGGGTCATTCCACTTACCTGCCTTTAATTGTTGTAAGTTACTTTTAAACCCCTGTTAATCAACACTAACCCATCAATTGCCTGATTAGTCGCTGGCTATATTTGTAGGCCAACTTTGCAAACCCCATGTCTGGCTGGCCCACATTGTTAGCTCCAATCCTATGGTGAGTTGGAGTACTTTTTCCTCCCATGAGACCTTAGAATAGGGCTGTCTTTGACCAGTTAAACCCATATCAGTTTTATCACAGGTTTGCTCCTGTGCCCTTTCAGAGAACCTACTGTGCCTGAGCCTGATATCAACTCGTGGTAAGTGGCAGCCACTTCACATATGCGTGCCAATTAGTTGTGCCCGCCCACCTGCCAGCTTGAGCTCCAGTTCTAATGGTGGCCACTCATGTGCTCTGGTTGCCCATTTGGCAGCCTCATGATCTGGGCATTGTGACACTAGACCTGTGCAGAATGTGATTCAGCTGCCACAGTTGCCACTGGAGCCACGCAAGTACATCTGGGGTGCCGAGCCCCTAAAACCTTTCCTAACACTACCTGTATTCTCCTTCCAAAGCCATTTGGGTTCCATTAGGACACTATATTCTAATTGTCTAATGTTAGTAGATGCCGTCTCCTAGGTGCTGCCTGCATTGACTAGTTGTGTGTAACATCTGCTGGCCAAATATTGCTAGTACATCCAAACTGAGATAAACACCCTTCAAAGTAAGTGTTTGTCTCCATGGCAGACACTATAACCATTCAAGAATTTAGAACCATTTTTGATGTTACAATTTTTGAGGAAATATTGTACGATTTGTATAATGTCCCTGGGAGTTAAATGCTTGCAGTTTTGTTAATTCTTAGCTTGACCCTACATTTTGTATTTCTAAAAAAAGTTTAATAGTTATATTAAATATGAGACATTAATTGCACTGATAGAGACCTTGCAAATAAAAAATGATAAATTAACTTCTGAGATGCATAACATGGAATCTGCCAATGACAGACTGGCATGCAAAGCTAATTTTATGAAACCTGGTTATAACAACCTTTTTGATAGAACTTCCTTCTTGGAAGCAAATCTTAAGACCACACAGAAGAAACTTAAATCTGTAGAACCATGTGTTAATGATGGCAATAGAAAATTTATTAATTCCATGGAATCATTAGGAAGACTTGCTATTCAGGAGATTCAGACCTTGGAGAAATTGGTTAGTTTCTAAATTTCAACAATTGGAAGGTCATTTTGCTGGAATTGAGAAGGATGTTAAGGTACAATCAACCAAGAACAGTTCAGAACCACCATCACTGATATTGTACGGAGTTGCAGAAGATTTATCTAAAATTATAAGTGGACAGATTTTCCTTTCTCCCCTACTATGATCTATGTAGTTACTATTCAGAAAAAAACAATGATAAATATCGAGGAGGGTTTGTATAGTATAATTGGGAATCTATACATATGAGAGATCTAAACGACATTACGGAAGCTATAATGGTCCATGGTATTCATTCCACCTATTTTAAACAAATGTTAAGTTCATGATCTACCAAAAATAGTCACACCTGGTGACTGGATGAAGCTGCCAGCTGCTGTCTTAGATTATAGCCAACATTTCCAGTGGAGAAATTGGCTAAGAGAGGAGGCTAAGGCCATTGAACATCAAGGGGAAATCTGAAACTTTAACTTTTCTCAAGACCAAATCCCTGGTGAGGGTCCATTTGCTGATATAAAGGTTCAGTCTTTTTTGATGAATATACATTATTGCTGTCATACTGCTGCTTTGAATGCTTGGGAAAAGATTCTAGAACCAGGACAGACAACTGAGATGCATGCTAAGATAAGACAAGGCTTGAAAGAACCTTATACTGACTTTCTGCAGAGATTCACCAAGGCTGTGCACTGGGCAGTGACAGAGCCAGAAGTCAGAAAATAACTAATTCTCTCTTTGCCTTTGATCATGCTAATTTAGAATGTTAAAGAATGCTGCTGCCTCTAAAGATCAGATCGGAGCCCCCAGAGGAATGGATTCAATATACAATCAATGCTGAGTCTCTTATTTATGATGAGAATTGGGTAGGACAATCCATTACTAATGTCATTTTAAAAAATCAAGGTATTAAATGCTTTAATTGTGAGAAACCAGGCCATATGAGAAGGAACTGTATGCAGAGCATTCCTAGAGCTGAAATTCTCTCCTAGGAATGACCAAAACAGAAGGTCTCTAACTTCTGCATTATGCAGAACGTGTGGCAGAGGCCGGCATTGGACCAATGAATTTAGATTTACAAGGAGCAAACGAAGCAGCCCCTTACCACTGGGAAACACCTCTTGGGTCTCTCTCAAGAGGCCCCCAAAACACAGGTCTTAAATTCAAATATGGCCCAATTATTTACAGTCCCTGTGGAGGGAAATCTTTTCTAAGACAATTAGAGAATAAAGTGCCTGATATAAAAATCCATACTTTGCTGGAGGAATCATAATCAACCTAAAAGTGGAATTACAATCTCCCACAAAAACCACAAGATGAATATTCTGGCAGAATTCCCTAAGTGAACAAAGGCCAAAATTAAGAATACGAATTTATAACATTTTTATTCAAAGCTTGGTAGATACTCGTGCTAATATATCATAACCCCACCATCGTGGCATCTGAAATGGCCTCTAAAGGAGGTAAATGTTCAATATCTATGGATTGGAGCCATATCTCAGATAAAATAAAGCATGAGATGACTTGAATGCATAGGACCAGAAGGAAAGAGGGAACAATGAAGGCATATGTGGACAATATAGCAGTGAATCTATGGGGTCATGATCTGCAGCAATGGATACCCAGATGAAAATCCCTCCAAGCTCAGATATGAACCATAGACCCACAATGTTTCTGAGACAGATATAAAGTGTTATGAAAAACAGTATCAGCCATTCAGGTTATACAAAAATGGCAGAATAGCCATTGACTTCTCAAGCTACCAACAGCCCTACTCTTAAAATGGTTGGCTGACAAACCTGTCTGGGTTGAACAATGGCCTAGGACCAAAGATAAACTAGAGGCCTTAGAACAGCTGGCACAGGAGCAATTAAATGTTCAACATATTGAAGAACCTACCAGCCCTTGGAACTCTCCAGTATTTATTATTAAAAAGAAATCTGGGAAATGGAAAATGGTAACAGATCTAAGAGCCATAAATAAGGTAATTCAACTGGTGGGCTCTATACAGCCTAGATTGCCCCTGTCTTCTCTGTTACCTAGAGAATGGCCTATATAGTTATTGACTTAAAAGATTGTTTCTTTTGCAAGAAAAGGACAGGGAAAATTTTGCCTTCACAATGCCCACTTATAATAATTCTCAACCAGTTAAGAAGTATCAATGGAAGGTTCTCCCACAGGTAATATTAAATATCCCTGGCCTGTGCCAATATTTTGTGCAAAAACCATTGGAAATATTTTGAGCAAGATTTCCAAAATCTATAATTTACCACTATATGGGTAATCTCATTAGCAGATTCAAAGTCAGATTAGAAAATATGCTCCTAGAATTACAGAGAGTTTTGCCTCTCAGGATTAACAAATTGCCCCTGAGAAGATACAAAGAGGAGATTTATTAATTATCTATATATAAAATAGAGCTACAAAAATTAGGTCATAGAGAGTACAACTCAGGAGAGATTGATTGGTAACTCTTAATGACTTTTAGAAAATACTATACCTCCTGTATTTGTTATTAAAAAGAAATCTGGAAAATAGAGCATTGTAACAGATCTAACAGCCATAAATAAGGTGATCCAGCTAATAGGCTCTCTACAGCCTGGGATTCCTTTGCCTTCTCTGTTATCTAAAGAATGGCTTATTATAGTTATTGATTCAAAAGCTGTTTCTTTACAAAACCTTTACAAGAACAAAACAAAGAAAATTCCCCTTTACAATGTCTACTTATAATTTTTGGCCTGATTCAAAAGCTGTTTCTTTACAAAACCTTTACAAGAACAAAACAAAGAAAATTCCCCTTTACAATGTCTACTTATAATTTTTGGCCTCTTTTAAGGACCACTTTGGGCTGATATTTTGTACAAAAGCCATTAGAACAGATATGTAACAAATTCCCCCAATCTGTCATTTACCATTATGTGAATGTAATGTTGGCTGATTCAAATGTCAATACCTTAGAAAGAATGTTTGAA
Source organism: Phyllotis vaccarum (assembly GCA_033318265.1). Taxonomy (NCBI): domain Eukaryota; kingdom Metazoa; phylum Chordata; class Mammalia; order Rodentia; family Cricetidae; genus Phyllotis; species Phyllotis vaccarum. The sequence continues at coordinate 103,124,669 of JARWLC010000010.1, forward strand.
GAAGTGAAAAGAAATTGCCTGATGGGGATTATAAATTGCCCCTGAAAGAAAATACAAAGAGGAAATTAATTATTTAGGTTACAAAATAGATCAACAAAAAATTAGACCTCACAAGGTACAAATCAGGAGAGATAGATAAAAGACAATTAATGATTTCCAAAGATTGCTAGGAGACATTGTCAATTTATGAACCACTATTGGAATGATGAACTGGATAATTTTTTCAAAACCTTAAATGGTGACAAGGACTGAAATAGTCCAAGAGGACTGTCACCTGAAACAGAGAAAATTGGCTTTGGTGGAAAAGAAATTACAGGACGCACATGTGGATCGTGTGGATCCAGGTCTTAATTGCATTCTAGTAATCTTGCCCTCTAAGCATTCTCCTACAGGAATTTTAATGCAAAGAGAAATTTTATATTGTAATGGATGTTTCTTCCACATAAACCAAGTAAGAAATTAAAGACATATGTGAAAAAAAATTTCTGAATTGATTTTTAAAGGAAAATACTCTGCCAGTTGACAGGAATGGACCCAGCAGAAATTGTTGTACCTTTAACTAATGAAGAAATTGGCCAATTGTGGGTAGAAAGTGAACCTTTGCAAAGAGCCTGCAGTATTTTGGGGGATATATTAACAACAGATATCCTCAAAGCAAAAGAATTAAATTTCTAAAGAAAATTAACTGGATTCTTCCTTTTCTTGTATAAGATAATTCAATTTCTGGAGCCCTTACATTTTATACTGATGCAAATTAGTAAAGGCAGGTTACAAATCATAACATATAAGTAAAGTGGCTCAAAGCCCTTATAATTCTGTTCAAAAGTCAGAATTATATGCTATCGTGATGGTATTAATGGACTTTACTGAACCTCTTAACATAGTCACTGACTCTCAGTATGCAGAAAGAGTTGTTCTACACATTGAAACAGCTGATTTTATTAATGATGAATCAGAATTAACTTTATTATTTATTCACTTACAAGAAATAATCAGGAATATGAATCATCCCTTCTATATAACACATATTTGATCCCATATGGGTCTGCCAGGTCCTTTAGTAGTACAAGGTAATGATGAATTAATAGGAAATGTGCTAGAGGCCTCAGAGTTTCATTTTTAAAAAATCATCACACCAATAGTGAAGGACTAAAAAAGTATTTCTCTATCACTGGGCAACAAGCCAAAGAAATTGTAAAAGGGTGTCCCACCTATCCTTTCTATAACCAAACTCCATTGTCAGTAGGAAGGAATCCTAAAGGCATACATAGAAATGAAATCTGGCAGATGGATGCGTTTCATTTTACAGAATTTGGGAAATTAAGATATGTCCATCATACAATAGATACGTTTTCAGGATTTCAATGGGCAACTGCTTTGAGTTCAGAAAAGGCTGATTCTGTAATCACACATTTGGTAGAAGCTATGGCCATCATGGGAATACCTGCACAAATAAAGACTGACAATACTCCAGCATATGTCTCTAGTAAAATGAAACAATTTTTTGCTTATTATAATATAAAGCATATTACAGGAATACCACACAATCCTACAGGGCAAGCAGTCATAGAGAGATCAAATCGAACTCTAAAGGATATGCTAAATAAACAGAAAGGAATAACAAAGACCCCCAGAGATAGACTACATAATGCTTTATTAACTTTGAGTTTTCTCAATGCTAATGAGAAAGGAACAACAGCTGCTGAAAGGCATTGGACTGTAGAAAAAACAGCTGAACTAAATCAGCCTATTTACTTCAAAGATGTACTAACCTCTGAATGGAAGCCACGGTATGTGCTGTGTTGGGGAAGGGGTTTTGCTTTTGTTTCCACAGGTGAAGAAAAGTTATTGATCCTGTCAAAGTTAATAAAGACTCAATTTGAACCAGAGAAACTTCATGAAAATAAGAATTGATAGCTCATCCACCCATATTACAATTCTTTAAGTTGTAAGAAAAAACAAAGTCTTAGGGCAGATTTTTGTTTTTGTCTTTACAGAAAACTAGAAATACCCATCTTCAAGAAGATAAAAGACCTTGGACATCTAGATATCTAATGCAAAAGGGAGGCTATCCAGAAAAGTTTACAAGCAAATGACTATTGGACCTGTTGGTACCAGTATACTCTACAGGGTAAAATTTCATTGCTTAACCTCAATATGTCCTTATTTGTAGGAGAAGTTGAAGTCCCAGTTTAATTATAATTTAAAGCTGGCTTTAGAGTTGGAGCCTGGCTCTCTCCTTCTCTAAACCCAAGCATGCTTGTTAAAGGAAAATACAAAATCTCTGAATCATATCAGAAGAGCTACCTGATATGGAACAAAAGAATAAGTTATAAGAAAAATAAGGGACTATTCTATTGTTACTAATCCTATGCTGAATAAATATTTATATTAAAACCCATAAGATTATATTTATATATTTTAAACTTTTGTCACAATATTAATGTTCATACAAAATACTAATTAATTATAGAAAAAGACTTTATTTAGTTTCCTGTACATTGTGTTGGGTTTTAGTCTCTTAACAGTTTTCTGCAGTGATCCAGGACAATGCCTAATTGCGAACTTGAAGTATCCAAAAGGAAGATGGGGTCCCCACAATGATGATTTCACATGGACTCTGACAAAGCCACTAGGCTGACAAACACCAACCAAAGATCAGATTTGGACTAAAAACTGCTCAGGACAGTTTCTAAGCAGCTCGCTGAGATGAAGCAGCTTCACAGACTACTATAGCCAGGACTTGAGACAAGCCATGCACTTTCCCGTTATGCAGAGACTGGACAACAAATGACACAGCTCCTTATTTCAGGATGACAATTTACAATACTTTTCTTTCCAGGATGCCCTAAGGATGCCGTTGCCCTCAGACAGCAGGATGTAAATTTAGAAACATGGTGCTCACATTCCCAAGAGGTCGGATGGGTGGTTTTGGATTTTTTAATGGGTTGTGGATGACTGTCATTGTTTATGGTAATTGATTAAAAATTGTTATTGTTATGGTTAGAAAAAGATAAACAAGGGAGATTAGATTCAGGGTTCTTGGAAAGAAAGAAAGAAACAAAGAAAGAAAGAAAGAAAGAAAGAAAGAAAGAAAGAAAGAAAGAAAGAAAGAAAGAGAGAGAGAGAGAGGGAGGGAGGGAGGGAGGAAGGGAGGGAGAGAGAGAGAGAGAGAGAGAGAAAGAAAGAAAGAGAGAGAGAGAGAGAGAAAGAAAGAAAGAGAGAAAGAGAGAAAGAGAGAAAAGAGAGAGAGAGAGAGAAGGAAAGAGAGAAAGAGAGAGAAAGAGAGAGAGAAAGAGAGAGAGAAAAGAGAGAGAGAAAGAGGAGAGAGAAAGAGAGAGAGAAAGAGAGAAGGAAAGAGAGAAAGAAAGAGAGAAAGAGAGAGAAAGAGAGAGAGAAAGAGAGAGAGAAAGAGAGAGAGAAAGAGAGAAAGAAAGAGAGAAAGAAAGAGAAAGAGGGGATACAGATATGATAGGATATTAAGGTAGATTATTGAATTTATTTTTAAAAAACAATTACTAGTTGTAAATATTTTATATTGAATTGGACTTTTGTATATTGTGTACAAACTGTGTATATTGATAGAAAGTTAAGATTAATTTTATTGCTGTACATATATCTCTATGCTTGTTCAAGGTGTTGTACATATACAGTTCTTCTAACAATGTCATACAAATTGCTAGTCCTTGAAAGTTATTGATACCAGATAATTAGGATATAAAGAAATGCAAGTCAGTAGTGAGACATTAAAATCAAACTTATAGTATTAGATATGTTTTCAAAGTCAAACAGATATACTTTAGATGTACAGGTCTTCAAGCACTTCAGAGATGTACATTTAGGATACTTTAATAACATAGGTTCTTATTATATTTTTTATGGCAATGAGACATGTCTGCTCCTGGCAGCACAATCTACTTCACAGATGATGGTGGACATCAAAGAAACTCCATATGGAGTTGTTTTCTTTGTGTCAAAAGTTAGCCACTGGGCAGAAAAGTGCTCTTGCCTCGGCTGCTGACAGTGTAATGTCTGAAATAGACAAGCAGGACACACAAGAAAGAACTGCTGAGCCTTGCCAGGACAAGGTAGGAAGGTCTTTAAGGATGTCCTGCTTCACAGAGAAGTCTGTCGGATATGCTAGGCCTGTAGGCCCAAGATGGATGCCCCAGCACTGCAGAGGAACCCTGGGTGACTCTCCAGGCAGCCATCTGTTTCTGTCATTTCTCACAGTTTTTGGAAGTATCTTGCTTGCACTTCCTATTTAGTTAGTTAATATCATTTCCTTCTCAGGTCTCTGAGGGAGTTGAAGATTAAGTAGGAATATTTTTCCTGGTTACAGTTTCAGAAAAGAAGCTCACTAAGAGGTGTAAAGTGTGTAAGTGTGAACATCAAAAGATAGTTAGTAATACAAGGTAGAAAGTGAATTAGGTACAAGCCTTTAGACTCTCCAAAATAGGATAAATAATAGAATATCTTCTTTGAATTAGTCAATTGTTAATGAACTGGACATTACTGATGTAATTATTGTTTGCATATATTGCATATAGTTATTGTACTTATATATCATTTTTATATTAATTATAAGCTTTTTATTTTTGACACAAAAAGGAAGATGTGGTGATATATATTTAATAAAAAATAGTCTGAAATGTCAGAGAACAGAGCCACCCCCAGAGCCAAGTCATGAACGTCAGGGAGTGTTGGCCCACGCCTTTAATCCCATTACTCAGGAGGCAGAGATCCCTCTGGACCTCTGTGAGTTTAAGGTCTCACAGAGCCAGGCAGTGGTGGGGACACCACCTTTAATCCCAGCTCTAGGAAAGTTGAACCAGGAAGTGAGGAAGCTGGGCGGAGACAGAGGAGGGAGAGGTCAGCTTCCTCGGATTCTCCATTTTTAGCTGAGGATGGAGAGGCTTGAATTTGGAGGATTCATGGAGACAGGCCTGAGGCGTTGGCTGGGTGAGAAAGGACTGTGGTGTGTTTGTCTCAATGATATTTCAGCTTTCCCCCAATATCTGGCTCTGAGCTTTTAATTATATACCAAATAGAATTAGTGCAATGGTTATCAAACCATTTTTTAAGGACATGATGTGATTTGCCAGGCTAATAGTAATTACAGCTGACAATGTATTCATCCCGGCTAGGTTGCTTATCTCTCCTAGCGAAAAGGAAAGGTTTTATTTTGTTTTTATCTCCTGCATGGCGATGTTACCCGCCATTGGCGTGGAAGGAGCTTATACACTGTAAATTTATACATACATATATATTTAACAGTTTAAAGTTCAAGGTTAGCAAAATTTAGGATGTAAAAACAATGTTTGGCCAGCAGGTGGCGCAAGTGTGTTGCCAGAGCAGGTCCTGGGACACTGGCTCCTCTCTGGCTAGACAGCCGCCAAGGTAACCGGCCTGTGAGTTCTAAGCAAAACCTAAACGAACTACACGGAACAATGTTAGAGGTTGCCCCAGGCTCTCCTCGGAAAGCTGGACTGGGCGGAACACCGGAACATCGGAGCTGCCTGGCTCGGCCGGGAGCCGAGCTGGGAGCTGGAGCTGCGAGCGCCTGGGCGGGAGCTCGAGCTCTGGCCGCAGTCGGGGGTACCCGGTGGGGCGGGAGGGGCACGGAGGGGGTATTTTAAAAGATGGGATTTGCAGCTAGCCGCTTGACCCGAACTGAGCAGCGGGCAAATGTGCAATGCAGTGGGAACATCCCTCAGCGCCCAGCGCGCCTCGCATGCCTAAGGAGTGCGGGGGCTCGGAGCGCTAGGGGCTGCGGCTGAGCCGAGGCTGGAGGGGAAAATAACGCCACCAATCTGTCGTAGGCACCACTGGGAGCAAGGATTTTTAAAAATTGCCCTGGTAGAGCCGAACTGGGAGTTAGCCTGCTTGGATGGGCGGGCACTCAAGATGGCCCACCCCGCTGGTGGAGTGTCAGGTGTAGGCAGAAGTTTCTGTCCCAGCCCTGGGGAGGCAGAGGCAGGTGGATCTCCGAGTTTGAGGCCAGCCTGGTCCACGTAGTTTCACACAGCCAGGTCTATATAATGAGCTCTTGTCTCAGAATAACATCAGAGGGTCAACTGTCTTTCCCTGTGGAGTCTGGGGAGCAAACTCGGGTCACCCGGTTTGTGCAGCAAGCACTGAACCTATTGGTCATTAGGGAGTGGCATGGAAAGTGTGTCCCTGGGGGTGAGCTCAAGTCAGACCCAGTGTTTCTGTTTCTTATTGCTGCTGCCTGCTCATCCAGATGTAGACCTTGGCAGTGTCTGCTTGCCTGCTACTCTCTTCCCAGGATGGCAGTGGACTAACTCTCTGAAGTGTAAGCCAGCCCAGTTAAATGTTTTCCTTTGGAAGAGTTGCCGTGGTCATGGCGTCTCTCCACAGCAGTGGAAATGCTAACGAGACAGTGACTGTGTCTCAAATTAAATAAGGTCGAAGAGTTAGGGCGGTGACTCCATGGCTGATCTGCACACTGCTCTCCTGCCTCTCACAGACAGAGGACCAGAGTTTGGTTCTAGCCTACACAGGGATATAGCTCATGGCTGCCTGTCACTCAGTTCCAGGGGACCCAGCATCCTACTTGGGCACAGTTCTATGTGTACAAACCCTCACTCAGACACACACATATAATTAAAATTAAAAATAAAGACTTTGAGGTTGAACTGGGCATGATGGGCAAAGTTTTAATCCCATCATCTGAAAGGCAGAAGCAGGCAGATCTCTCAGGATTCAGAGCAAGCCAGGGTACATAGAGAGACCCTGTTATCAGTCAATCAATCAATAATGTTGACAATGCAGGAAGATATTTGACTGCTGGCTTTCAAATCCACGTGTATTCACATGTGTGTGTGTGCATGCACACACACACACACACTTTCCCTGTGGAGTCTGGGGAGCAAACTCGCTTATATATATATATCACCTCTCATATTGTAGTGCAAAGTGCTATCTCCTGCATGAGGCAGGAGGACAATTAATTCTAGCCTAGTCTGGGCCACAAAATGAGTTACTGGACAAGGCAAATAACTTAGTGAATCTGACCAAAATACTAAGTGAAGGTGACCTGATGGTCGATCCTGCCGTGCCAGCTCTCAGGAGGCTGAGGCAGAAGGATTGTGTTGAATTCTAGGCCAACCTAGGTTATAGTGTGAAACTGTCTCACAAACACAAGAGAAACAAACAAAGGTCTAGTTAAAAATGGTGTGCACCTCCATGTCTGCTGTTTTTATAGTTATTAGAGGTTTTGTTTATTTTACAGTTCCCTCCTCCCGTTCCCTCGGCCCCCCTCTGCCCCCCTCCCCAACCCACCCTTCCACCACCTCTGTTCAGAAAGGAGCAGGCCTCCTATGGGTGGCCTGCAAGTTGAGGCCATGTCTGATTTAATGGGACATTCTTCATCACACAAACAGAATGGAGGACAGTGTTCCTTGGTGACCGCTTGAAGCTGTTAAGTGTGTCCAGTAACATAAACCATCACCTCAAAAACACAGAGAGAAGGGGCAATGCACTTCCAATGCATTTGGGGAGCACTCTACCTCAGACTCATGGAGGAAGAGTCCTGTCCCCTTCTGTCTGAAATCTGGGAACATCTAGATTCTCCCGCCCCACACCCTGACATGCTCACAATTATGCAAACAGTGTTTGTGGTGTGTCCACTGCTAGGCCCGGGGAGGGCGCCTGCACCCAGGATCCTGACCCTCAGGGATCTTATATCCAACGGGGAAGGACACCAACCAAATAACCACCTACAAAGGCAGAGGTTGACCGCACCAGCCCTCTATGGGAAGCTACACTTTGGGGTGAGGCTGCTGAAAACCTTCCCTGAAGCAGCTGGCTATGAAGGAGCTGAACTAGGGGACCCAGAGGGAGGAGCCTTCGGGTCAGGTTCTATGCTAGTCTTGGCTACAAATCAAGGCCTAATTCAAATCCAAATCCTAAATCTCTCCCATGGCCACCCCATGGGTAGTAGAGAAGACGGTCAAGCTTCTTTGGCTAATGTGAGTCAGAGGAGAAGCCAAAGGAGAAGCCAATGGTCCAGATGGGCGGGTCACAGAGGCAGAGTGACCCAGTGGGCAGACTGGAGCTATACTCAGCTGATAAATTAACAGGACAAACTCAGGCATGACACCAGCATGTAATTCCAGCACGTAAAGAGTGGAAGCAGAGGATCTGGAGTGTGGGGATATTTTCAACTATAATAAAAACAGTCGGAGATATCAAAGGGATCTACCCACAGTCAGTCTAGGAGGACCAGACAGTGGTCACACCTTTAATCCCAGCACAGGGAATATCCCGGGAGTGGTGACCTATGCCCTTAATCCAATCTGAGTTTGAGGTCATTTTAGTTTACAGGAGGAGTTCCAGGCTCCCAGGCAGGCAGTGGTGGGACCACGCCTTAACTGAGCAAGAAAGTATTTAAGGCAGGTATAGAAAGACAGAGAAGGCAGAAGAAGCCAGGAGGAAGGGGCTGAGGAAGCTGGAAGACAGCTGGGTGAGATTTGACTGTGGGGTTTTCTCTTTGATATCTCTGCCCTTCCCAGAGATCTGGCCAAGTTTCCTTTATTCGTGCAACACCGGAGTTAAAAAGGGAAGAGCTGGGATGTAGCTGAATTGGGAGTCCTTGCCTACCACACACCAGCCCAGTCCATTCCCTATCACTACAGGAATAAGGTAGCGTGTAATCTCAGCACAGGGAGGGAGAGGCTGAAGGATCAGGAAACAGCCAGTTAGGGCAAGCCTAGGATATATGAGACCCTTTTAAAGTTTTTAGTTATAATTTTTTTAAGGTACAAGTGCTTTGTCTGAATGGACACCTGCATGGCCATAAAGTCTTACTGTAGGTGGTTGTGAGCCTCAAGGCTCCCTGCTGGATACTCATGCCATAGCCTGGAGGGACATCTGACTGCAGCAGAGATGTAGGTTTAAACTATATGTCATAGTATGCATACATCCTATGCAGTATGGGATGTATATAGATATGCAGGTTTAAAATAAGTCTCTGCTGTTCTCTTGACCAACAAAGAAGTCAGATGTGGGAACGAAAATGTGTCAATCAGAGATGGCTGAGAAACAACCTGTTGACCTTGCTTTTTAGCCAGAGACCCAGCAAGAGCCAGCTTTCCACTCATCCCACACCAAAAAGTACAGAACTCCAAGTCCCGCCCCACTCCTTCCTGTGCACCTATCTCATTCCTGGCTCCCCCAGACTGACTATGGCTAATTCTGGTCAACTAGTTGCTGGCTCTGCCCCCTGACTAAGGTTGTTTTTATTTAATTAATGCAAAGGCAAACTTAGGGTCTACAACATGATCGGGTATTTTGAAACAGTGTTCACTGAAACTTGGTCCCTACAATAAACTATCCACAGTTCCCTTAGAAGTGAGAGCCATGTTTTGTGTGACACGGGCCAGCCAGGATCTGCCCTGTGGAGTAGCCTCTCGAGCATCCTTTTCCCTTTGGCTTCTGTCAGTTATCACCCTCTGACACAGCACGGGGAACAGTGTGGCCAAGCTTCCAAGCTTGTGGGACAAGGAAACACAGGGACCGAGGCCCTACTTGGTCTGTGACAGGAACAAAGTGCAGACTATTTCTTAAGCCAGTGACTTCCCTAAGGGACCCCCCACCAGAGTGAACATGGCAGCCCCCCCTTCAGTGCCAGGTTGGGTGGAGGGGACTGCTCAGGTCCTTCCTTGGAAGTGCCAGTTCCTGGATGGGGGTGCTGTGCGATATTTGATTACACTGTGTAAGGATGTTCCTCCGATTGGTTTAATAGAAAACTAAACAGTCAATAGCTAGGCAGGGAGAAAGGGTGGGGCTTCTGGGAAGAAGGAGAAGCACCAAGGAGATACAAGGGAGTTGGACATACAGGATGAAGAGGTGAAACATCACAAGGAAAAGTGTAGATTAATATAGATGGGTTAATTTAAGTTAGAAGAGATGGTGGAACAAGCCTAAGCTAAGGCCAAGCATTTATAATAAGACGTTTCCCTGTCATTATTTGGGAGCTGGTAGGACAGAGAAAGTCTAGTTTCGGGGGAGTGTTTGGTAACTTTCTTTTCTTTTTGTTTTTTGTTTTTTCTTTGAAACAAGACCTGACTACGTAGCCCTGGTTGTCCCGGAACTCACCGAGTAGACCATGCTGGCCTTAAACTCCCAGAGACCCCTCTGACTCTGCCCCACCATGGTGTGTGTTATCATGACTAGCCTAGATAGCATCTGAGAAGTGCCACTGAGGCTTTTCTCTTGGGTGAATCTGGAAACATTAACCATCACATACTCTTTCCCAGGCTGACCTCAAACTTGCCATGTGGACAGACTGGTTAAGATGGTCCTTCTCTATCTATATCTTAAGAGCCGGGATCTGACATATGCCACCTCATCTAGTCCCCCATTTTGCAGGCCAGGACAGTACAGAAAGACTGAGTGGCTTGTGCAGGTGAGGTGGAGGTCTGTCCCTGGTTGCCTCCTTCATCCTTCCGGACCTCTGTCCTCCACAAAAGTCCAGAGATAAAATCTGTCATCTTGCTGAGTCTGTAACGCTGCCTCGGCAGAGGAGAATGTGGGGTTAGTGAGTGAAGAGTGAGCAGCGCTCACATGCCACCTCCTCCTGGCACTGCAGAAGGCCTGTTGAGGTGGGGACACTTACCCTAGGAAATCTGAGGCAGGCCCACACATGGTGTCTCCAAAATAGGGAGCCATGCCTATGAAGTTCAGAGTTACACAGGGTCAGAGGAGATGGAAAGAGGCTAAAAATGTGAGAAACGCTGAGGAGAGTTAGAAAAGAAGCCAGGCAGCAACCCAGCGAGAAGCCCCTAGGGATGGGGGGGGCCCACATTCCTTATTTAAGGTGGACTTCTTCCTCAGGGTCTCACTGAGCTCCTTCCCAAAAACCTTCTAAAATAAGGCCGGACGGTCTACTCCACATCCTGGGTACAAACTAAGGGAATGCGGCTGGGCACGGTGGTGCAGGCCTTTGACACCAGCACTCAGGAGGCAGAGGTTGGCAGATCTCTTCAAAGCTGTCCTGAGGGCCGGCCTGCCTGACAGAGAAAGATCCAATTTAAAAAACAAAACAGAGGGGGCGGGGCTCCAGGGTAGCAGTTGAGAGCATCTGGTACCTCTATGAAGATGGCAAATCCACAGGTCCATTGTACTCAAAGGGGCTGGAGGATGGGTGGGCTGTAATTGGCGGTACCAGAGACCAAATAATAAAATCCAAGGGATCCAAGGGAGTCCATCCAGCCCCGCTACAGAGTCTTGAGGCCCTGATACTTCACCTGCAGAGCCTAGGGAGGAGCTGCTGGGGGCAGAGTACATTCTTTCTGCAGAAACCTAGGTTTCTCTGGGACTCCAGACCCCAAGGCTACAACTGGTTCTCACAGCCCTCGATCTTTTCTTTTCAGACATGAGCAGCGATGGAATTTTCCCATCAAACTTCCCTGCTGTCTTCTGGATGGCCAGACTGACCCTGTGGGAGGCCTGGCTCTGCATCTGACCCCTTCATCCTACTCCTCCAGCTCTGCACTGGCCCTAGTTGTTTGGGTTTTTGGAGACTGGATGTAACTAGTTCGGGCTGGCCAGGAACTGTAGATCAGGCTGGTTTCACAGTTGTGGTAATCCTTCTGGCTCTGCCAACCAGATCCTGGGATTCCAGGACTTTGAGACCACAGCTGGTTCCTCCCTTTTTATTTCGGGGGGGGGGGGAGAAGGTGAGTTATAGGGGAGCTAACCTCTGCCATCACTTCCCTATTCCAACACTGATTTGTAGTGGGGAACATTGCCCTTCCACCTGTGACCTTTGGGCACAAGCCCCTAGGGCGTAGCCTTTTGGTTTAAGATCTGGGAAACACATATTCGAGGTCCTTCTCTCTCGCACTCCTAGATGATCTACCCATAGTATAAGATGCTCCCCCATAGAATCCTTTAATAAAGTATCCCTTTCTCTAATACCTGTGGATTTCTCAATTTACTGATTTCCTTTGAGTCTTAAGCTTTCCTTCCCAATTAAAATATTTTTAGACAAGGTCTCACTATGGAGCTTTGGCCAGCCTGCAACTCACTCTGCAGACCAGGATGTCTTCAAACTCAGAGACCCATCTGTCTCTGTCACCCGAGTGCTGGAATTAAAGCTGTGAGCCACTATACCCCGCTTATTTTTAATATTATGTGTTAAGGTGTTTTGCTTGCACAAGTCAGTGTACTGGTTGGTCACTGCAGAGGCCAGAAAAGGGCATCCAACCCCCTGGAACTGGAGTTACAGGTGGTGGTGAGGACCATGTGGGAGCTGGGAATCAAACTCGGGTGCAAGAGCAGTCAGTGCTCTTAACAGATAGGCCAGTTCTCCAGCCCTGCCCCGCCCCTTAATACACCCTTGACAGACAGACACAAGGACTTCAGGCTTCAAAGAAGTTAGCAAATTTGTTGTTGGTAGGAGGGCAGGGAGGGAGCTGTGTTCACCTTCCCTGTCACCTGCAGGATGGGTAGTTAGGGTCCATAGAAAAGGCAGTTGTGAGCACAGGTCCTGTGCAGTACAGTATAGAAGAATCTGAGGGGGCAACTATGTAGAAATCAAAAGCTTATCGGGCTGTCCATCACTTCCTTTTCTCTGTGTCTAATGGACTTTGATACTCCTTGGACAATCTAAGAGCCCTGTTCTGAGGTGACATATATAATCCAGGAGACTCTGTGAGAGGATTCCTTCAGAGTGGACCTGGGAGAACTCTGAACAGCACCAGAGCCATTGTTGGGCCCTGCCGGCCTCTCCTTTTTGCCTCCTGAGGACCACAGAGGAAAATCTCAAGGATTGGCAGGACTAGCTTGAACGATGGATTCTCTGCCAGGTCCTTTGCTGTCTATGGTTTAGATTGGTTTCTCTCTTATTTTGTTCCTGTTCAGGGATCTTTTGTAGTTTAAAGTCTAGAGACCTCCAGTTCTCCCGGGTCCTCCTTCCTAAGTAGCTGTGAGTTCCCTGACAGGGAGGTTTGCAGAAATCTGAACTGTGGAAGGTAGGACTCAGCCTGGAACTGTGGGACTGGCCGGGAGGTGACATGAAAGGAGACAGAGATGAGATAAAGCTCCTTCAGCAGGAATGTGAAGTTTTTCTTTGGTGATCTCAGCATGAGGAGGGTGTCAGGTGCAGCCAGGAGACTGTTCTGTGGTCCTGCTGCTCCTGGAGGGCACTACCCTCTCTGTGCTTGTGGCTGGTGAGTGGGATCCTTGGGGTCCTTCTGAGCAGTGTCAAAAGAACAGAAGTCAGACAGAATCCTATCTCAGTGGGTTTCTGTCTGGGGAAGAAGGCAGACCAGAGTGCTGTCTGTAGTGGGCAGTGCTGTCTGCCTTTGCCATCAAACAGGACTCAGAGCTTCCAGTTCCTCTCTGTGAGTCTTACTCCCTGTGTGATTGGCTCCTGGCTGTCCTTGGCCATAGGTGCACAGGTCCTCACTCATCCCCTCTGATCCCAGGGCTGGAGCTGTTTCCTGGTAGTTCCTTTGAATCAGTCCAGTCCTTCTTGGAGGTTTTGTGCTCTGTGACCACTTCCCAGTGTAGGGAATAGTTCTCAAGTCCATGAATCTAGTTTCTCCCGAGAAGCCCAGCAGTCTGTCCTCAGTGAACTAGAGGCCTCCAGGCATGGTGCTCTCAACCTCCCTTTGTCCTGTTTCCATCTTGGAGGGAGACCCCAGGCATAGCAGCCCCTCCTTGACCTAGGAGGAGAAGGACTGTGGTTCTGAGGGGATGGAGTCTGAGCAGTCCAGCACCCAGGGGTCCACATCTGCTGTGTCCCCTCCCACTGCACCAGCCTCCTGCTCTCCTGGATTCTCCCCCTCCAGAGCTCTAATGTTGCCCTATGCTGCCCTCCTGGATGCTGCCCTCCTGGATACTGCTCTCCTGGATGCCTCCCTCCTGGATGCTGCCCTCCTGGATGCTGCCCTCCTGGATGCTGCCCTCCTGGATGCCTCCCTCCTGGATGCTGCCCTCCTGGATGCTGCCCTCCTGGATGCTGCCCTCCTGGATGCCTCCCTCCTGGATGCTGCCCTCCTGGATGCTGCCCTTCTGGAGGCTGCCATCCTGGATGCTGCCCTCCTGGATGCTGCCCTTCTGGATGCTGCCCTCCTGGATGCTGCCCTCCTGGATGCTGCCCTCCCGGATGCTGCCCTCCCGGATGCTGCCATCCTGGATGCTGCCCTGCCGGATGCTGCCATCCTGGATGCTGCCATCCTGGCTTCTGTCCTTTGGACTGTTCCTTCCTGTCTTTATTACTATGTGTCTGAGGCTCCATCTCCCCCTGCTATAATAAAACATCACTTAAGAGGGGCCTTAGCAATAATCCCACACTGCACTGCTGCTTCCCCAACACCCCACTTCTGCCCTGACAGTGAGATTCTGTGTGATTTATTTTATTTTTTTATTTTGTGGGTCTGGTATAATTGCTCAGTGGCTAAGAGCACTTGTTGCTCATGCAGAGGACCTGGGATCAGTTCCAAGAGACAACATGGCAGCTCACAATCCTTCCTGTCTCCTGCTCCAGGTATGGACAAGGTTCATATGCAATGAGTTACTCATGCAAATAAACTGAATAAATTTAAACATTTTAATGAAATTTTAAAATTACACTGATTTGCTCATCAGCCAGTGAGTGAGGGAATGCTCAAGGACTGAGGGGAGGCAACTCATAGGGGTCAGTTGTCTTCTTCCCCTGTTACTTCTAGAGAGTGAACTCAATTCCTCATGCTTGCTGGAAAGTGTCTTTATCCACAGAGCTATCCTGCCATCTTGTGGTTTATCCACAGCAGGGATCAGCCCCAGAAATCCCACCTCAGCACCTCCATCCCAAGCTCAGCTCTGGTCTGTGCTGAGAGGAACCAGTGAGCAAGTCAGGGGCCACCAAGGTGCCTGTGGGCAGAGAAGGAGGCCGTCCCTCCAGCCAGCACCTTGTCCCCTAGAAATATCCATCAATATGCTCATAGCCACCCCAACAACAAGCTGACATTCAATGTCTGCCTCTTGCTGTACCACAGAAACACCTGGAATCCTACCTGGCCAAGTGCTATGATGCCTTCGCTGTTTTTCTCTGTATCCACACTGTTCTTTGGTTCCACAACATTGCAGCAAATAGGGATGTTCCTGCTCTGGACAGGTCACTGAGTTCTGGTCCTGGTGCCTCCAGGCTTTAGCCTGACTCATTCTCACCTGATATCCTTCACCCTTATTACCTGTGTGAGTCCCAGGGACAGCACTGGTGTCATGCACACCTGCAGCCGGCTCATTCTCCTGAAGGGTGCTGCTCTCCCCCAGCTGGCCATCACCCCTTCCAGCTGCCCTGCTCATGTGCGGAGTGAGGACTGTAGAACTGTGGTTCTCAAAATTCCAAATGCTGTGACTCTTCAATAGATTTCTTCTCCTTGTGGTGACTCCAACCAGAAAATTATTTGCACTGCTGCTTTGTACCTGTAAATTCCCTACAGTTGTAAATCATAATGTAAGTATCTGTTTTCTGATGGTCTAAGCAAGGCATATAAAAGGGTCTATCAACCCCCAAAGGAGTCATGACCCACAAGTTGAGAGCTCTAGAGTAAAGGACCATCCATGACCAAGTCCTTTTGAGGGAGTTGTGGAGACAGGGTTTCTCTATCTCCTGGCTGTCCTGGAACTCACTATAGACCAGGCTGGCCTCAAACTCAGAACTCACCTGCTTCTGCCTCCCAAGTGCTGGGATTAAGTGTGTGTGCCCCACCATCCAGCAACTTGACTAAGTCTTAAAAGTCAGTATAGTTTGTAGACCTGTAATCCCAGCTAATTGGGAGACAGGTGTGGGATAGAACGCCTGCTTGGCCTACAGAATAAGTTCAAGGCCAGCCTGGACCAGGCCTTCAAACAAAGGATGGGGATGAGAGATGGCTCAGTTAACAGTACTGGATGCACTTCCAGAGGTCCTGAGTTCAATTCCCAGGAATCATGTGACTCACAGCCATCTATAATGGCATCTGGTGCCCCCATCTGGCCTGCATGTGTATAGGTAGGTAGAGCACCATATATACCGAAGATAAAAACAATTTAGAAATGAATCTTAAAGTAAATGTCCGGGGATGTATGCCAGGGGAAGTTGTTCCAATAGAACTGCAGTCTCTAGATTCCTTTGACATCGTGGCAGGAAATTTCAGGTGAAGAAGCTGCCCAGAAAAAAAATTAAGTAATTCGATCTTTTCCTCCACCCACTATTCACTTTCAGGTCCTTCTCCAGTGGCATCTTTGAGCCCTTGCATCTGTGGAAGGGAAGGTGCAAACCCAGATAAGCCCAGAGAAGGGAAAGGAAGGAGCCGACTCTGAAGCCATCTGATTGGCTCCTATGACTTGTGGGCGGAGTCAGAGAGCTGTCCTGGGACCTAGCCCAGTGCTTTCCCTTCTCTGGTCTAGTTCCAGCTTCCCCAGTCCCGTTCTGGTCAAGTTCCTTGAGGCTTTCCCGGCACAGTACTAGGCTTGGGAGGGGGGTGTGGGACACGGACTGACCCCAGACCCGGCCCTGAATCCTTCGTGGTCTTTTCTCGCTTGCCAGGTCTTCACCACCGACTCCACCTCGCCTTCTAGGAGTCAGTCTTGGGGATCCCTGTGTTCTGGTCTCACCTTGTAGCCATTGCTATGTGGATCAGGAACTCAGATCACCTGCCTCTGCACCCTGAGGGCTGGGATTAAAGATGTTCTTTGAGTGGATCACATCAAACTGAGCTACTGGGGCCGATGTAGTTCAGTTAGGATGCGCTCAACATGCCAGGTTCAGTCCCGGGCAACATCAGCATCTAAAGGAAAAGAAACTCACGCTGTGGTGTGAATGGTTCTTCAGTGTGGCCCAGACAGCCCAGGAGGCTCCTGAACCAGGCCAGCAGTTCCCTGTTGGCCTCCGGGACCCTCCGATGCCGCTGATGGCCGCCAGGGGGCAGCAGGACCCAGGAGAGTGAGCTGCTCAGCCCTGCTCACCTGAGCGGCTGGAGCTTTGAATGCTGGGGAAGGCACCTCAAGCTCTTCCAAGAAGAAAACCAACAGCAGAAGAGAACACCAGGATCACACATCAGTAGCATCGGTAGGGGAAGTTATGTCCATTCCCCTTCTTTCGCTTCATCCCTCAGACCACTGTGCACATCTAGTGCAGGGAACCCTGGCTTGGAGGTTCCCATGGTGCTGTAAGGACCCCAAATACTGTTCAGGGACCTCTGGAGAGAGATCTTATTTCCTCCATTTATTTCTCTTTCTTTTTAAATGTATTATTTTTATGTGTATGAGTGTTTTGCCAGTGTGAATGTCCCTGTACCAGGTTAATACAGTTCTTCAGGAGGCCAGAAGAGACGGTGTATATCCCGTCCTGGAGGGTATGTGGGAGAGGCTGGAATTACAGGTGGTTGAGAGCTGGGAATCTAACCAAGGTCCTCTGGAAGAACCTTGAGGCTTCTTTATCTCAGAGCAATTTCTCCAGATGCGTACCTATCCTTAGAAGGTATATCAGCTTTATTTATCTATTCACAGTTGTTTATTATTATTATTATTATTATTATTATTATTATTATTATTATTATTATTATTATTATTATTATTATTATTGATACAAAGGTTCTTTGTGTCGCCTTGACTACCCTAGACCTAATTCTGGAGACCAGGCTGGCCTCAAACTCTGAAATCCACTTCCCTCTGCCTCCCAAGTGCTAGATTAAAGGTGAGCACCATACCACCTGATCATGAAGAGATAAGAAACAGGAAGTACTAGAAGAAGACAGGATTCTGTTCAAACTCTGAGACTTTATTCTCAGTAATCCTTACCTAATTCCTGGGAAGGGACTCATCTAGCAGCAGGCTAACAGCAGAGAGGTCACTTGGCTTCTGGGGAGGGATTCTTCTAGGGAAAAGGAAGCTTAATATGCAGTTCCCAAAATGGCATCACCACTGCTAAGGGTTTTCTGGCTCTGGGAACTTAATAAACACCCCCAGGAGTAGATTATACAATGCTTTATTAACTTGGATTTTTTAAATGGCTAATGAGAACGGCATGGTTGCTGTGGAGAGACCTTGGAGAGTAGAAAAATTTGCAGAATGAGATCAGCTTGTCTACTTTAAACATGTGTTGACTTCAGAATGAAAACCAGGATATGTATTGTGTTGGAGCAGAGGCTTTGCTTTTGTTTCCACAGGAGAGGAAAAGATATGGGCACCAACAAAATTAATAAAGATCCGATTTGAAAAGAAGACCCCCCCTCCTGAAGAGGGGACACAATAGCCCATCCTCCAATATGACAATTGGATACATGGTAAGGAAAACTCACTTAACAAGGCTGGGGCAGGGTCTCATTTTTGTCTTTACAGAAGAATGGATACAACCATCTGTAAGATATTAAATGGATTCTGAATGATTATACACCGAAGGTGAAAGGAGATCGTTTATGAAAGGGTTACAAACAAAGGAATAAAGGACAATTGGTACCAATATGCACTACTGGGTAATTTCTAAGTTCTCACTGCTTTACATCTATATCTCTCTCTTAAGAAAAATGTGGTCCAGGTTTAATTATAAATAAATCTGGCTTTGGAATTGGTAAGTGGCTTTCTCCCTCTCTAAACCCAAGCACATTGGTAAAGGAAACTTGAGAAATTCTGTTTCATAGCAGAAAAGTCACCAGGTGTGGGACAGAAGACAGCCAGAATATATAGGAACAGATACTATTATAATTTTATCTTTAATCCCATTTCTCTGTGTATCTATTCCTTCCTAAACTTAAAATCTTCTCTGCATACAATTTTCTCCTGAAAACGTGAAGGAAATAAAAATCTTCATTTGGTATAAAGAATGTTTAAGTTTTCCATTGTAAACAACAATTTCTCCTATTGATAATCTCCAAAGCATCTGGAATGAAGATGGGGCTCCTACCATAATGATTCTATCTGGTATAAAAAAGAGAGAGAGAGAGAAATAGAGAGAGAGAGGAAGGGACAGATAGAGAAGGAGAAAGATAGAACTTGGTGAACCTTACTCAGTGCCTGCTTTTGGAATACAGACTATTCAGACGGTTTCAAGATAACCCTCTATGATTATCCTCATGTCATGTCTTTAACAAGAATTCCAGATGGCCTTACCCAGTACTCTGAGAACAGATGTTTATAATCAATCCATTAGGATCTAACCATGGTCTTAGTTCTTACAGGATCCCACAGAGATGCCGCTGCTCACAGGTCAGCAGGAAGCAACCTTATGAAAAACTATGCCCCTCTCCCGATAAGTTTTGTCCTCTGAGGGTTATGGATAATTATCGTTCTGATGGAGTAGTTATAAGTTAAAATTGGGTTGAGAGTAGAACAGTAATATAGACTCAGGATCTCTTTTAAAGAAGAGAAAGGGGCATAGATAGGATAGATGTAGGTTTATTATTGTATCTACCTGTAAACAATGATTACACAAATATGAGCCAAAGACAATTTGCAATGGTATAGGTGCTTGTATATTGATACAAATGTGAACTAATTTATATGGTTTATTGAGATAATTTGTATATTGATACTAATTTAAATCTCACATAGTTTTATATGTCTAAGGTAATTTGTATATTGATACAAAATTGAATCAGTAATTGCCATATTTTGCACATTGCTTCTACCTCTGTTTAAGATATGTTGCACATTGATACATATTAAGCACATTATTGTCATTTCCATTATGCAATTTCTACCCATTTAATTATGCTAGACATAACATATACTTATCATAATATACACACAAGACATTTTGTACACCTCTGTTTAGATAACTTGTCTATGATACATATTTAAGATATTGTTATCACCTTGCATGGTGCATGTGCCTCAGGCTAACATTTGTATGGTAGTCATACTGGAAGTCAGCTTTCAGAGATTGTACACCCACTTATAGATGGCCTAATTTTACAATGTAAGATTCAGTCCTTAGGTTGATAAAAACTGCAGGTCAGCATTACTTAGGTTTGCAATGTAACAGTCATGTTGTGTAGGTTTCCCAGATACATGCTAGAGTATATCAGATAGACAGGAGCCTTCGACCACTTCATAGACCTGTAGAATATGGCATTTTATGTTTTGTTGCTCAGAATTAAGCCATGAGTGATGGTACTCCTGGTATCACTGTTCCTTTCCTGCAATGGTGTTGAGGACACTCCTTATGGAGTCTGTCCTCTTGGCATAAAATGGTCCATTGGACAAAGAACTGCCCTTACCTCAACTGCTGACAATGTGCACACTGTCCAATCTGGATGAGCAGGATGAAGGATAGAGATGACCAAAACCTGCCTGGACAGGATAAGACGGGTTCTCCAAAACTGCCCTGCTTATAAAAAGATCTGTCAGATACTCTAGGCCTATAGCCCAAATGATGGATGCTCCAATGATGCAGAAAAACCATGGGTGACTGTCCAGGTGGCTGAATGTCCCTGTCCTCTCCTAAATCTTGGAAGCTACTCTCTTGTGCTTCCAACCTTCAGGTAATATATTTTCCTTTTCAGATCTTTGATGGGATTGAAGACCAGACAGTTAAGGTTACTATCATCTCATCCCTTAGCAAAGAACGTTCGAGTGTTGTATTTTTACTATTCAAGATAAACAGCTTTGAAGTAATTTATATACCTCACTACTGACCAATACTCTAGACATGCAGGATGTACCTCATATTTGTTGGGTTTTAGTTGTAGTTTGACCCTGCTTGTGTTTTGCCTTTTCCTCCCCCAGACATTACCTTATAATGGTTCCTATTGTATATAGTCTTAGTTTAGAACTTTCTTAGTTAGACAAAAGGGGGAGATGTGGTGGAATTCAGGTGTTAGCTCACCAGGCTGGGAAGCATGTCTCTGGAGTTCTGGAAGCTCGATGAGGAGTTCCAAGACCCCTTGAAGAAGCTACTGGGACCCTGAGCTGCCCCAACTTTGTTACTGTGTTCTTGGAGAGTAGAGCAGCAGCCTCAGTTTAGAACCATCCTATTTCCAGGAATTGTCTTAAGGTTCAGTCTGTATCAGTGAATGTTAATATACCCCTGAATACATATTAAACCTTTTATGGTATATTGCAAGTGAGTATTACTGCAATAGCAGACCAACCGGACTAGGAAGCAAGGTGAGAATGCAGGACTGAGCAAAGGTACCAACCACATGGCTACATATAGATAAGAATTAAGGGTTAAAGTAAGGGTGAGAGCTAGTTAGAAATAAGCTTGATCCAGTGCATGAGCAATTAGAAGTAATATCAAGCCTGTGAGTCAACTGTTTGGAACTTGATTGATGGGTATTTGAAAGTTTCTGGCAGGACAGAAACTTCTGACTACACGGAATAAGTTGTAAGTGTTAGTTCATATGACAGTCCACTTCTTCCCAATCACTTCTCACATCTCAGTCATCCCTGTCTGCATGGTTCAACACAGACACTCAATGTCCCCAGTGTGGGGACACAGCCTGTTGAAGCAGCGCTCACCAGCACCTCTGTCCTACAGCAGCAGGAAGCTGTGAAGAAAGCAGGTTAGTGACCTAGATTGTCCTCCCCAGGTGACCTATGACACCAGCCTCTTATCTTTGATTTGTTTTTCCAATCCCAAGGCTTGGAGATTTCTCCTGTCTGCAGCTGCATCCCTTAGCCTGGGCAGACACTCCCAGGTGGGTGCAGTGTCCAAGGAGGCCACAAGAGGGTGTCAGTGCCTAGAGTTGGAGTTCTTGACAGATGTTATCCACACCTCACACACAGACATGGGGCCAGGATAACAGCAATCATTCCCTGGAGAAACAGCAAAGGCTCTCACCTGGAAGCCATTTTCTAACTTCTTGATGATATTTTAAAATGCCATTTAGCCTTCATGCACTGGACACCAACAACTGACAGCTGAGGTGATGAGAGGGTGATAACAAGCTGAGACAGTGACATGACTTTCACTAGGTGGCTGTCGTGAGATAGATGCCCATTTCTGACAAGGGAAATGTCAAGAACTCAATATTCGAGATTCTCCAGGTTTGCCAGGACCATCTTGTAATCAAAGTCCTGCAGAGGCTGTGAAGCTCCTTCAGAAAAACAAACTCTGGATAACAGAAAACAATCAGTGTTTGCTGTAATAATTTCTCAAATATTTCTGTAAATATGTACAGAAAACAACTGTTTCAGTTCATGTTTACTCTAGATCAATGTTTCTACCTGATTTTCTACCAAACACCATGGCCATGGAAACTTATATTTTAAAAAATTAATTGGTGCTTGCTTACATTTTCAGAGGTTTGGTTCATGATTGTCAGGACAACATGATTCTAGGGAAGTAGCTGAGAGTTCCAGATCCTGACCCCCCAGGAAGCAGGCAGAGACACAGATACAGATGCTAGCTGTCCCTTGAGCTTTAGAAACTTCAAAGTTCACTCCCAGTAACATATTTTGTCCAACAAGCCACACCCTCTACCTCTCTCAAGGAGAACCACTCCCTAATGACCAAGATTCAAACCTAGGAGCCTATGAGGGTCCTATTTCAACCACAGAGAGTAATAAATGTAACAGGAGACCTTGCAGAGCATTGTATCTGGTTTGGATTCTGAAGTGTTAGCACCTGGGCTTTGATTTGCCTTTTGTGATGCTTCCTATTGTTACTGTTGCCTTTGTTATGTTAATTTTGTCACTGTTAACTTTTATGAATTTTACCTTTTGTTACTGTTACCTTTTGTTCCAAGTGTTTGATTTTTATCTGAGTTTTTACTGAAGGGTTCAAGGCCTTTGCAAAGCTTAATTCTGAGAGAATGTGGAAACCAAGAGGTCTCATGACTGAGCCTTGCTTGGGCATTTGGTTCCTTCAAACAACTCTAGATAAGAGGTTCTAGTGTGTGAAATTTAACTTGCTAAGTGGTGTAAATATGGAATAATAATAATAATAATAATAATAATAATAATAATAATAAAACTAATAATGGCCTTTAGTGAAGCAGAAATTGGTTCCCCTGCTGCTGCTAACCGTAAAATTGTAAAAGAAAATTTAACTTTAATATTTAAAGGAAAATTTGTTCAACTCTTTATGACTATTCACCACCCCCTCCTGATAAACAAAGAATGAGCTTAAAGTTCCAGGATCTGCCTCTGCATTCCTCAGGTAAGTCACTTGTCACCTGCATTCCTGCACCTGCATTCCTGCACTTAGCAATCCCCATGACCTATAAAAACTTTGTTCAATTTCAGCTAGGGGCTCTCTCTCTGTTTCTATTGTACAGTGAGCTGAGCCCCAAGTATACTTGGAAAATTAAACCCCTTGTGTGTTGCATGAGAGAAGGTCTCTTGGAGTCCCCCTTTTCCTGGTGGATTTCTTAACCTTTACATTTGGAGGTTTCACAGAGATTTCCTCCCATGAAGGAGAGGCTCCAACAGTCATCTCCCTGGGGTAAGTAAGGCCTTTCTTTTCTGGAGTGAGATTGCCTAGGGTGTCAGACTGGTTGTGTGGCTGTGGGGAAGTGTGTGAGCTTTCCCCAACTGCAACTGACAGACAGGTCCAGGAGTTGCAGCCTCAGGGGGAAGGACCTCCAGGGACCCTGGATGTCCTGTCTGGTTGACTCTGACTTGGTAACTTTATTGCCAGTAGTTCAGAGATCTGGTGGTTTCAGGCCAGTAGAAATAGTGTTTTATACATTCTGTAAGTCTTGGAAACATTTTGTGTCTTTGTTTGTTGTCTTACTGTGCGCGCTTTCGCTCTGTGTCTTTGTCTTGTTTCATCCAACAAACATGGGTCAGTCAACTTCAACTCTTCTCTCTCTGACTCTGGATCAGTGAGCCAAAGTCCAAGAGAGAGCACACAATCTCTCATTGATCGTGAAGGAGGGCAAATAGCAGGCTTTCTGTTCAGCCTAATGGCCCTCCTTCAAGGTGGGATGGCCTGCCAGGGGTCCTTCCACCTCCAGCTGATCCCAGGGGTCAAAGCTGTTATCTTCCAACCAACCAGCAGCCCTACATTGTGGTATGGCAGGACCTATGTGAAGAGAGTTCAAGAAGGGGGGTAAATGGGTGGGGTCTGGGCAGTCAGTCCAGAGGATTTAACCACTGTATCTGCCAGCGGATTTTTCAGGCTCCCTGTTTCTCCCAACCCCTCCACCTGTGCTTTCCCTGTCCTTCCAGGAATCTCTGGGATGGTCGAGAAGGCCTCGTTGGGGAAGGTGGCTGGGGGAGGGCGTGCGCCATGCCTGTTGTTCGCCAGGGGCCCAGAGCTCATTTGTGCTTTGCTGGTCCCCATGACCCTCCCCCACAGGATCTGCTATTAGGGCTTGCACCCCAGGGCACCTAGAGGTGCCTATGGTGGCTGGTAGGGGAGCACCACGCTTCCGGGAGAGGGGCAGCACCCAGGAGCAGAGGTAGGCTGCTCTCTGTGAGTTCAAGGCCAACCTCCAACTGCATTCCTCCATCAGCCTTTAAGGGAGTTTCATCTGGATGGACTCTGGGTGAATCATTGTGGATTCCGCGAGCTCAGAGCGCCCTCTAGTGTCTTTTAGGCTCCATCACATGATAATTAGAAAATGCTGATGGTACTTAGGTCCACCTGGACTTGTTTGATGCCAACTGCCAAATTTTCAGGGTCATTATGGCCCCTTCTGTGAACCTGTAATTTACTCTTACCCCACAAAATATGTCACTACATTGGAGCATGATTGGGGTCTTAGAGTCTCCTCTGGTTACATCATAGCCCTAACAACAGAGCTCGGTACAAGGCCAAGCCAAAGACCCCTAGCCCTATGCAGTGCCTGTGCACTGTGCTGGTCCCTGGGCTTTGTGTAAAGTCCCTGCCCCTGGTTGATCTCCAATCCATGTGTGCTCCCTCCTTAAGGCTGTGTTATTGCTGTAGTCTTGAGAAACCAAAGACCCTCACAGTGTGGCCTCAGGACAAGCAGCAGGGCCATCAGTTCCATTGTTAGGAAGGCAGTAGAACCCTTTCTAATCTTTCTCAGGCTTTATGTGGGAGTTTGGTCCCACAGATGGTGTTGGAATGCCACCTGTGCGGCATTGGTCCTGGGCGGCCAGAGGTCTGGACTCACAGACCTGCAGCCCCAGGACCCTTAGCCTCCTGCAGCTGATCAAGCCTCCCCAAATGACTCAAATGTTATATTAGTGAACAAAAAATAAATAAATAAATATTGCTCCAATGTGGGTTGAATATCCACTTAAAGCTTGAGGAAGATTAGAAAGGGTTGTAGATCACAGAAACTGAGCCAAAGGAGCTTCTGAATTGTGCATCTAAAGCAGGTCATTGTACAAAGAAAGCATGTTGCCTGGGTCACATTCAAAATGGCGTGGCGGACTGATGGCAGGTAGTGTAAGCTGCAGCTGCAATCAGGCGTGTTCCTGAACTCTCACAGAAGACTCAGTAGCATGTGATTGATTTTAGATTTCTGCTTATTTTGAACAAAAAGGAAACAAAGACAGTTTCTTAGTAGCAGCATTTTCTTGGGTGTGCTCTGTTTGCTGGCCACGAACAGAGATGCTGTCCCTTTAAGAGAACTTACTGATTCGGCTTCCTCGGCAAAAACTATGCAGCTCTTTAAGACAGTGTATTTTAAAAGCTCTTATGGTTGAAAGATGATTAAGGATTCACAATAAAACAGATTCAGATGAAAAGAAAAACCTGCAAATGGGCTACAATGTGTGTAAAAGGTACATAGGCTTCAGAGAGAATAGAAAGAGGATAAAGTCTTTAAAAAGAGAAATCGAGTAATAAAAAAATAATAAGCCACGTAAAGATGGAAAATAGACACAAAATCTGGATTTTGGTTGTTATTGTGTTTTCTTTTAATTTTTTAACTGTTAATGAGCTAACTGCAGCAAGACAATGGATTGCAAATGCAAAGGCTACTATGTTAAACAAGAATATATGTTTTAAAGGCATTTTGATTTTGAAATTTGTATCTAAGGATTTATTGCTTTGGAAGAGCTCTGCTTTTGTTTCCACAGAAGATGAGAACCTGTGGATTGCTTCCAGGCAAATATGGTTTCATCAACCAAGACCCCCTGAAAAAATCTCTGATAGGAAGAGATGGCCGTATCAGCTTCAAGACTGCAGAGTATGATCCTGTCTAACCATGAGATTTTCAATGTCCCATAATCAGCAGGAAGTAGTAATGGAAAACTACACCCAAATTCCCCAAATATTGTTTCTAAATGTTTGTTTTAATTATAAATGGTTAATGGTCATAATTAATCTCTTTCTAAGAAGAAAAAGGGGATATGGTTTATCAATGATTTTTTTAAAAATTAGATTATTGAATTTATTTAGATCAGGAAATCAGCTGTTAAACTGCTTTACATTGGTATAGATTTTGGTTTATTGATACAAATTTCAGGTCAATTTTATTATGCTGTATGTATTTTTCTATTCTTGTTTAAGGTATGATGTTCATGTAGCTGATTTAAAATTGTAATGTATAATTAAGAAATGAAGGTTAATAGTCACTTTGATAATCAAACTTATAGTTAGGTTAGTTAGGATTTTTAGGTATACAAAAATATATTTCAATTAGGTAAGTAATCTTCAAACACTTCTAAGACCTACAGAATATGGCATTTAAAATGTTTTAAGAACTTAGACTTTTCTGGACAGTGAGACAGGTCTGCTCTTGGCAGCACCAATCTTCAAGAAAACAATGAGCATCGAAGAAACTCCATATGGAGTCTACTCTCTTTGTGGCAATGGTTAGCCACTAGAGAAGAACCTGTTCTTATATTGACTGTTTGACGATAAGCTGTTTAAACTGGACATGCAGGTTCCATAGGAAAGTGACTTCTGAACTTTGGCAGAACAAGCCAAGATGGTCATTCAGGTTCCTGCTTTGCAGAGAAAACTGTCAGACATTCTTCAGGACTCAAGTAGAAGCAACTGATGAACTGTGCCAGAATGGGCAGAGCAGATTTCCCGTTTCACTGAAATGAAAAGAGACTCTGGGCCTGTAGGCTGAAGATGGATGCCCCAACTTTATAAAGGAACTTTGGGTGACTGTCCAGGCAGATAGGTATCATCTCTGTCATTTCTAGATTTTGGGAGTTGCTTGCACTTCTGGTTTACTTGGGTAAATATATCCTTCTGCGGTCTTTGATGTAGTTGAAGATTAGATAGTTATAGGTACAGTTTTTCTTAGTCATTTGAAAGGTATATTAGATATAAAACTTTAGATTCATAAATATAAGGTAGATGACAGAGTATTTTCTTTAATTTTGCTAAATACAAATAGACTAGATATTGTAACTGTAATTCTTGCTTGATAGCTATTTTGTTATATGTAACTTTGCTATGTTAAAATTGAAACCTTCCTTTTTGATTAGACAGAAAGGGGGAAGTGATGTGGGAATGCCTTTCTGTATGCTGTGAATCTCAATCTTTAAATAAAGGAGCTGTTTTGGGCCATGACAGGCACCATAGAAGAAGTAGGAGGAGGAATCAGAATAGGTAGGAAAGGAAGGGCGGAGTCAGAGGCAGATCAAGCAAGCCACCCAAGGAGCAACATGTAGGAGCACAGGTGAGCCACAGGCCATGTGGCAGACAGATTAATAGAAATGGGTTGATTTACGATGTAAGAGCTAGCTGGCAGGGTGCCTGGGCCATAGGCCAAACAGCATGAAGTTAATATAAGATTCTGAGTCATTTCTGGGGGCCTGAGCAGCGGACGGCTGGGCAGCAGAGGGGTCTGGCGCAGCAGGTTCTGGGTTTCTGGCTACCCGAGACCTAGAAATCCCACCACTACAAACAAACAAACAAACAAATAAATAAATAAATAAATAAATAAATAAATAAATAAATAAATAAATAAATAAATAAATAAATAAGAGAGAGAGAACCGGCATTAAGAAAATTCAAAGTCAAGAAGGCACTATGCAACCTCTCCCTGGGTTTTCACATCTTAACTCTTAAATTAGCCCATGATTAGCCATGAGTTTTAGCACCGTTTTATTAGAGCAGCGTTCTGACCTTCTTTTCTCTGTGTCTGCTGGTGCCTTTGCCCTGCTCTTCTTCTTTCCAGAGTTTTCTATGTCTGGTAGCCCCACCCATACTTCCTGTCTGACTTCTTGCCAATCAGCATTTTATTAAACCAGTAGGAAGGACGAATATTTACAGTCTACTAGAACATAATCCCACAGCAATATTTGAACCAGTAAAAGAAAAGATAAAGTAGATGAGATTATCATTATAATGTTTATCATATTGTTTAGTATGAATATCATTGGTTTATTTCTGTTGTATCATTTAAAAAGTCACTTTATGTGAATGCAAAGAAGAAGCTATTAGAAAAGTCTATTAAGAGAGAAACAAAGATATT
Source organism: Phyllotis vaccarum (assembly GCA_033318265.1). Classification (NCBI taxonomy): domain Eukaryota; kingdom Metazoa; phylum Chordata; class Mammalia; order Rodentia; family Cricetidae; genus Phyllotis; species Phyllotis vaccarum. The sequence continues at coordinate 103,152,964 of JARWLC010000010.1, forward strand.
CAAACACAAACAAAGGAATATAAAGAACCAGTGTCAACATTTACTTCTAAGATTACACAAAAAACAGCACAAGGCTATCAAACAGCTAACGTTAGTATATCCAGTAGCTTTAAAGAAATTGAAAAATGATAGAAATTGTACAGAAGTTAGTTGGTACAAATGTTAGAATTAAGAAGAGTCAAGGAAGCAGTTGTCATATATAGTATGTACTCACCATTTGTAAAACACATGTTAAATTCCTGGTCAACATGCAATGGAATCACCTCTAAGAACTGGTTAGGTATGGTTACTGCTGTTTGGGAGGCTGGGCTACTTTTACACTGGAAGACATGGTGGAAGGAGGAGGCTAAAATAATAGAATAAAGAAGCAGAGATAGAGGCAGAAAAATCTCCCAAGACCAACTTGTTGGGGAGGGAGAAAAGGTATCACTGTATGATAAGCACAGCCTGGACTTATGCTGAATGGCAGTGTTAAATGAATGGGATAGGATTGAAGAAATAGGAAAGAAAACTGAATCCTTCACAATAGTAATTCAAAGCTCAGAAGAAAGTTTTACATGCTATTTTGTGGAGATTAACTGTAACAGCAAGCAGAATGGTACCAGGTTCAGAAGCTGGGTGAATAATAATTGAATCTCTGGATTTTGAAAATGCTAATTCACAATGTAAAAGAATAATTAGACCATTAAAAGCACGGTCAGCACCATTGGAGGATTGGATTTGTGATAAATTAATTTAGACCCTTATAGCTGTGATGGGTAGGCGAGGTTATTTCCAGAGGTATAAGAAAAATCAAAATATTAAATGTTACAATTGTGGAAAGTAAGGTCATGTAAAATGAGATTATAAACAAGGCATTCCCAGAAAACAGTGTCTTTGTTAGCAATAATCTAAAGATAACTCCCCTCCCCTCCTTCTGGAGTATACAGAAGATGTGGCAAGGGGAACCGTTGTATTAATGAGTGCAGGTCAACAAGGGACAGACAAGGTAACTTTTTGCCTTCAGGAAATACCTTGAGGGAGCTTTTGAAAGTCCCCAAACCCTCATTTCAGATCCAGTTCAGTCTTTTCCTGTCATCTTGGGAGGAACCCCTTCCCAGAGCTACTTAAAGAACATAGTGTCTATTATAAAAACCCATGTTGCTCTGGATGATAGAAAAGCTATTAGAAGAAAAAAAAAATCAGGAGAAACCACAAATGAAAACTGATAAAGATTAGAAAGGGAAGCTCCCCAAAGTTAGGTTTGGGAAGGGTTTTGCTTTTGTTTTTGCAGGTGAAGAAAAGCCAAGGAACCATGAAAATGGATAAAGACTCGATTTGAACAGGAGAAACTTCATGAGAATGAGAAACAGTGGCTCATCCACCCATGTGACAATTCTTTAAGTTGTAAGAAAAACAAAGAGTTGGGGCAGCTTTGTCGTTCCAGAAATCTAGAAATACCCATCTTCAAAAAGTTACAGTCCTTTGACATCTAGAGGTCTAAAGCAGAAAGGCAACTATCTGGAAAAATTTACAAGCAAAAGAATGTCAGATCTATTGGTATCAGTATACTCTACAGGGTAAAATCTCATTGCTTATCATCTTTATGTCTTATTTGTAAGAAAAGTTAAAGTTTCAGTTTAATTATAATTTAAAGCTGTCTTTGAAGTTGGAGCCTGGCTCTCTCCTTCTCTAAACCCAAGCATGCTTGCTAAAGGGAAATGCAAAACTCTGAATCATATCAGAAGAGCCACCTGATATGGGACAGAAAAATAACTATTGTTACTTATAATCTTATGCTGAATAAATGTTTATATCAAAATTTATAAGATTATATGTATTAAACTTTTTTCATGATATTGATGTTCATATAGAATACTAATTATTCCTGAAAAAAGGCTTTATTTAGTTTCCTGTACACTGTGTTGGGTTTTAGTCTCTTATCAGTTTTCTGCAGTGATCCATGACAATGCCTAATTGTGAACTTGAAGTCTCCAAAAGGAAGATGGGGTCCTCACAATGATGATTTCACGTGGACTCTGACAAACCACTAGGCTGACAAACACCAGCCAAAACCTGCTCAGGACAATTTTGAAGTGGCTCACTGAGATGATGCAGATTCACAGACTACTCTCGCTGGGACTGAGACAAGCCATGCACTTTCCCGTTATGCAGAGACTGGACAACAAATGATACTGCTACCTATTTCAGGACTTGACATCTTTTTAAAAGTTCTTTTCAGGATCCCCTAAGAATGCTGTTGCCCCCAGACAGCAAGAAGTAAATTTTAAAAAATGATGCCCACATTTCCAAGAAGTGGGTGTTGGTTTCATGCTTAAGATCAAACATACATATTAGCAGATACAGAAGAAAAAGGGACAGACTTTCAGTGGAGGCTCCTTTTATGAGAACTGGTGGGTACAGATTTACATATCCATGTTTTGGGGTATGCCCAACACTCTAAGGCCATGTTGGGTTTACCATGTGGAGGCCACATTCCACGAATTTTTATCTCACCTGGTGCCATGATGAGTTTACCGGGTGGCTGCTATGGGCTGGAAATCCTTACATCTTACCCTTATGTTTATTATGAAAAGAAAGCCAGGTTTATGTAGGTGGAGCAGGGGGAAGTGAATTGGACCAAAACAGGGTCGATGGATCTTTTAGGCAGCTTCAAGCTGTCCTAAAGGCAAAGTTTGTTTTTTTCAGAAGATGAGAGCAGTGTCTTCTGGTGATCAGTCTGCTGGGTTTTGAGCTCAGGTAAGTTTAAGGCACAGGATGATAAACTTTGATTTTCTGTATTGGCTCTAAAAATGGCTCCTGGTTCCTTTTCTTTGGTCCTCAAGGGTGGCGGTCAACTGTATTCCTATTTTAACATGGCTGCTATTTTTTTTCCATTCTCCAGAAGCAGTTGATAGAGGGTTAGTCTGTGGGGGAGGGAAGGGGGAGGTGAAATACCTCAGAGTCCTTCCTTTCTGGTAACCTTCTTGACAGTAGAGTCTGAGAAGCAGGCTGGAATGGAAAACTCAGATGAGGAATTTTGGGGAAATGTATCTAGCAACAGAAGGATTCTGTGTGTTCCCACTTTGGGGTTCACCTGGGGGCTGGAAGAGGGTATGAGGGTGGTATATGGCACTGAAGGGTTGAGCAGATAGCAAGAGAAGCAAGGGAGTGGCTGGAGCAGCTGACTAGGCTAGAATCAGGGAATGTGATGACCAAAGGAAATGAAAGTTCCTACTTTAGCTAAAACAATCCCTTCCCATCAGAAGCAGGTTGGTGTGACCAAAAATGATTGGGTGGTGGGATATCTCTGAAAATGCAATTAAGTGGTGATAACTGATGAGGTCAGAATTGTTTGCCTCCCACCCCGACAACAAAGAGTCTAGAGAGATAGAACCCCAAAGTCTGTAGGACTGAGTATGTGGCACCCATGTCCATGAGGAAGGAGATAGACTGCCTTGATACCTTTATGGCTACCTGAGGCTCCCTTTTTGTGATGGTGGTGGTCAGGTTAGGGCAGCCCTGGCAGTATCAACCGCCCATGTCCAGGCCTAGGAGACCAGCCAGTGATTGGTCCGTTGATAATGTCCCCCTGCCATGTGGGGCTTGGGAACAGTCACTTAGACCAGTGTTTCCCTTGAAGGCACCCAGGACAAGGCCTGAACAGCCTCTGTGAGGCTAGGCAAGAGCAAGACCAGTGGCCAAGCTGGCTACACTTAAAACACACACCAGGATATCTAGATCTGCTCTGCCCCAGGAGGAGGCAAAGGAGCAGGTCAGATAGCTTTTGCCAGCAGGAGGGATCTTTCCTGAAGTGTCTTCTCATCTGTCCTGTGAGACACCTTAAAAGTCAGCACTAAGACTTCTGCCTGTGGAGTCAGTGGTCCCCTCTCAAGAGATGTAAGTTTAGCTCTGATGTCAGGGTAACTCTGGGTAAAAAATGGGTCATGATAAATTGCTTTTCCTCAGCATTCTCAGGATCTAAGTTACTGTGAGAGCACATTTGTGAGGCATTTAAAAAACTGGGACTGATCTGTACTATCCCCTGCATTTTAAAAAATTGTCAAGCTTCAGAGCAGCTCTGTGCAGACTTGCCAGTAAGCAGGTCACAAATTTGTGTCTGGCTAAGACTCACCTTGGTGTATTGTAATTCTAGTGGGGGTCTACATCTAGAACAGACTCTCTCCCTGGGGTGTGGTACATTTGTCTGATGAACTTTATCTGCATGAGAACTGACCTGTTCACAAACTTGCCTTCTAGAGCCCATTTTTTTTGCCGTCTGAGAAATTTCTGACAGGGGAAACAGGTTATAAACTTTCGCTATCCCATCTATGCCAGCCTTTCCCGCAGAGGGAGAACTGGATCTAGATCTTAAGAGCATGAGAGCCAGTGACCTGTGGGTAAATGTAAGCACCATGTTTGGAGTTCCCAGAGAGGAAGAGGTTGGAAGAGTTGCAGGTGAGTGTTGAGACTTGAAAGGTGGAGGTCCTAGAGAAGGGTCTGATTGTGTGGCTAGAAATAGCTGGTGGAAGAACAGAAAGCCAGAAGAAAAAGTTTAGAACTGAGATATAAAAAGAGATGGGAAACTCTTCCATCCGCCCATACACTTGCAAAACCTAGCTCCCATATATTGGGGTCCAGTGAGCCATTAGACAATTATTTTGAGGTATCGAAGGGGTACTTAGGCCAATTCTTTGTTGGTGTCTAGGTAAGGCAGAAAAGCTAAGTGGCTTGAGTCTCAAGAATGCATCCTAGAGGTAAGGATGGAGTGACATTTTCTGCTGACTCATTCTCTATTATTGAGGCCCAGAGGGGGGGGATTCCACTGCTAAGTCTGGGTCATCACCCAGACAATGAGTGTTCTGGGGGAAGCTACCACTAAGTAATTTGTCAGCTCTTAGGGTAGGTGTTAGGACAAATCTCAAAAGAATGCTAGCCACCAGGAAGTGAGTATAAACACCATACAAGCTATCACTAGGTTTTTATCAGCACCAGGACAGGTATCAGGGCAAAGCCTGAACCAATGCTTGCCACCTCTAAAGACTTTAGTTCTCAGGGGCAGGAGTAAAAACCTAATGCTATATCACCACGCTCAGCACCTAGAGTGGGAGTCCAATTGTTAGCTACCCACAGGAACTAAGGTAGGCATTAGGGCAGAGCCCTGAGTCAGAGTCTGGGAGCAGGATCCAAGGATCTGAACTGGACTTCAATAGCAGGGAAGGCCAGAAATGAGTATCAGGGGAGAAAGAACAGCCATGACCAGTAAAGATGGTGGCTGGGGGTGATCCTCCGCGAGGCTAGAATCCTACCAGAAAGCTGGATGATCAACAGTCTTTTCCAGAGACAATCAAGGCTGGTGGTGTTTGAACAATCTGCAATGGGGCAGATGAAGGTGGCCTGGTAGCGAGCCCTGGATCAGAATCTCCTGGCCTGTGCGCACCTAAGCACAGCACCAAAATGTTGGTTTAGCTCATGAGACCAGACACACACCACCAGATGTTACACTAGAGTTTATTCAGGGGAGTTGCTGAGCGGGTACAAGGGAGAGAAGCAGAAGAGAAGACACAGACTTTCATGTGGCATCTCCTTTTAAGAGAATGCGTAGGCACAGATTAATGTACCCATGCCTAGGCGCATGCCCTCTGTATGCGGAGTGTTCTGCTGGCACCGTGTTGGGTTTGCCATGTGGCTGCTATGTGCCAGGAATCCTTACAGTGTGTGTGTGTGGAGGGGTTGGTCTTTCAATGGGTTTATGGATGATTGTCACTGCTTAGGGTAATTAGTTACAAATTGTTATTGGTTATCATTAGGAAAAAAGCTAAACAAGAGAGATTAGACTCATGAGTTTTGTTTGATAAAAAAGAAAAAAGGGGCTAAGATATGGCAGGACATAAGAATAGATTATTGATTCTACTTTTAAAAAGCAATTACTAGTTTTAAATATTTTATATTGAATTGTACTTTTGTATATTGTATATAGAATGTGTATATTGATAGAAAGTTGAGATTAATTTTGTTACTGTTCATACATCTCTATGCTTTTTCAAGGTATTGTACATATACAGTTCATCTAACAATGTCATACAAATTGCTAGTCCTTGAAATTTATTAATACCAGCTAATTAGGATATAAAGAAATGCAAGTCAGTAGTGAGACATTAAAATCAAACTTATAGTCATATTAGATGTGTTTTCAAGATCAAGCAGATATATTTTAGATGTACACGTCTTCAAGCATTTCAGAGATGTACATTTAGGATACTTTAATAACATAGGTTCTTATTATTTTTATGACAATGAGACATCTACTCCTGGCAGCACCAATCTACTTCAGAAGATTATGGACATCAAAGAAACTCCATATGGAATTGACCTTCTTTGTGGCAAAAGTTAGCCACTGAGCAGGAAAGTGCTCTTTCCATGGCTGCTGACAGCATGGTGTCCAAAATGGACAAGCAGGAGACACATTCACAAAAGAATTTCTGAACCTTGCCAAGACCAAGTAGGAGGGTCTTTGAGAATATCTTTCATTCCTTACATGTTTTAGAAGTTGCTTACTTGCCTGTCCTATTTACTTAGTTCATATTATTTCCTTCTCTGGTCTCTGAGGGAGTTGAACATGAGATAGTTATAATTTTCTAGGGACAGTTTCAGAAAAGAAACTCACTTAGCTGTTAAAGTGTATAAGTTTAAGAGACATCAAAAGACAGTTTCCTGTTAGTAATACAAGTTACATAGAAAGTGAATTAGGTACAATCCTTTGGATTTTTACCAAAATAGGTTAAGTAATAGACTTTTTTTTTTTGGAATTTGTCCATTGTCAATGGGGAGACAATACTCAAGTAATTATTACTTGTATATATTATATACAATTATTGTACCTATTGTATACAGTTTTTTATGTTAGAATCGTTTTTATTTTGACACAAAAGGGATATGTGGTGATATATTTATATTTAATAAAATCAGCCTGGAATATCAGAGGACAGAATCACCCACAGTGCAGCCATGAGGGCCAGAGAGTGGTAACTCATGCCTTTAATCTCAGCACAGGAATGACCAGTGGTGACCCACGCCTTTAATCCCATAACTCAGGAACAGAGCTAGTTCTGTGTTTCTGTGACTTCAAGGCCTAACAACCACACTGTAGTTAAAAGGAGTGTTGGAGAGTGGTTATTTACAGGAGCAGGGAAAATTCACAGTCCTTGGCTTCACTGAAAAGCCCACTCAGGAAATGACTCAGAAAACTCCTTCCCTAGAGATCTCTCCACAGAGCTTCCAGGTAGCTAGAAGGTCAGAGACTTTACTTCTTCACAACTGGCCAGTCAGGCCCCTTCCCTAGGATGTGCTACTGCTGGGGAGGGGTTTCTGAGAAATTTCCATGTGCCTTGTTTGTTTGTTTTTAGAGATGGGTCTCTCTGTGTCTCCCTGGCTGTGCTGGAAATCACTCTTTAGACCAGGTTGGCCTCGAACTCACTGAGATCTGCCTGCTTCTACTGGGATTAACAGAGTGTGCAGCCACTGCTAGGACCGATTATTTTAAATGGTTGGATTTTACACATATGGGTGTTTTCTCTGCATGTATGTATATGTACTGTCTATGCAATAGCCAAAAGGTGAGAAGGGCACTGGAGCTCTTGGAACTGGGATCAGCGAGTGCTCTTACCCAATGAATCATCTCCCCATCCCCTCTTCCAGCATGCTATTCTCCCAGACACATGACCTTTTATTCCCTCCTGAGTCTCATGGGCCTCCATGTCCCTCCAAGAAGGAATATTTCAACTCAGAAGAAACTGCTATAGAACAATTGGATGCTTCTAGCATTTCCCAGGCCTCAAGATATAGACAGACCCTGTCTGCTCCAGGCATCAGCTTCCTTATTCTTCTTAGACACACAGACAGGCTCCTGGCTCAGGGCATCTTCACTGCTGGATCCATCATTTCATATGAACTGGGTTCACCATCCTTGAGAATGATCCTTAAACAATCTTCTACTCTTTCCACAGGTGTTACCCTCTGAAGGACATCACACTGAACACCTATTTAAACAGCACTCTTAGGGTTGGAAAGATGGCTGAGGCACTGAGAGCACCTTCTGCTTCTGCCCCAAACCAAGTTCAGTTCCCAGCACTCACCTCCAGGAGCTCTGATACCCACTTCTGACATCCAGGACACTGGTACTCACCTGACAACACCCACACAGATGCCACACATCCACTCTGGTCAATTCTCTGAGAAATGTCCCCCAGAGGCTTGGGCAGTTGAACTCTGTTGCACGAATCCTAATTGATATTATAATAAAAACCTGGAGCCAGATGTTGGAGTAGATGTTAGAAAATCTGAGAGGCAGAGGAACAAGGTACAGCCAGTTCTCACCACTGCTGAATCCTCAGGCTGGAAGGGGTAGATCCTGTGTCGATGGAAGCACAGGGGTGAACTTCTGTCTTGTCCTGCCATCCATTCTTCTCTCTGCCCACCATATGCTTCAAGTTGCAGCCTTGCTAGTGCTGGGATTACAGGTGAGAGCCACCACTGCCTGGTTCTGTTTCACCTTGAACTCACAGAGATCCAGAAAGTTCTGGCCTGAGTTCTACAATTGAAGGTGTGTGCCACCACTCCATGACCTCTGTGCTAACTCTGTGGCTGGGGCTCTTCTCTGATCTTCAGGCAATCTTTATTCGATATGCAATATATCACTATAGAACTTTGTTCCATAATTGGTGGCATTATTTGGGGAATTAAAGGTTTAAGAGGCATGACATTTCTGGAGGAGGCATGTTTCTAGGGAGAAAAGGTGAGAGGAAGTGACCCTCCATTTTTTTCTGTCCCTTTTCTGTTTGCCATCAAGGATGTCAGCTCTCAGCCACCTTGCCTATGGCTTAGTACTCTGAATGCCTGCCATGATGCACGCTTATCCACTGGAATTGTAGCTAAAAGATGCTCTTCTTGGGGGCTGGAGAAATGGCTTGAAGGTTGGGAGCATTCAGTGTCCTTCCAAAGGTCCTGAGTTCAATTCCAAGCAGCCACATGGTGGTTCACAACCATCTGTAATGGGATCTGGTGCCCTCTTCTGGCCTGAGGCAGAACACTGTATATGTAATAAATAAATAACTTTTTAAAAAAGGCACTCTTCTAAATGTTGTCTTGGTCCTGATGTGTGGTGATATGTTATGTATTTAATAAAAAACCAGTCTTAAATATCAGAGAAGAGATCTACCCACAGTCAGTCTAAGAGGATCAGAGAGTGATAACCTTTAATCCCAGCACTGGGAAAGACCAGGAGTGGTGACCTAGCCCTTAATCCCATCAGATCTGAGTTTGAGGCCAGCTTGGTTTACAGAGGGAGTTCCAGGCTCCCAGGCAGGCAGTGGTGATGCCAGCCCTTTAATCCCATAACTCCAGAGACAGAGGAAATCTGTGTTTCTGTGAGTTCAAGGCTAACTACCAAATAGTAGTAGCCCACACCTTTAGTCTTAACCTGGATGTGAAACAACTGGGTGAAGAGGGTATTTAAGGCAAGTGTAGGAAGACGGATGAGGCAGTAGAAGCAACACGGAGTGAGGCTGAGGAAGATGGATGACAGCTGGGTGAGATCTGACTGTGGTGTTTCCTCTCTTTGATATCTCAGCCTTTCCCTGAGTTCTGGCTCTGACTTTCCTTTAACACAACCAGAATTCATGAAACAACGGTGCTTTATCACAACAATAGGAAAATTACTAGTATGTGCACATGATTTTTAAAAACAGACTTTTTTGAGATAGGGTTTTACTTGCTGGACCATGATGGCCTTGAACTCCCAGAAATTCATCTGCCTCTAATTTAGAGACCTCTCAAAAGAAAATACAATAAATCTTTTATAAAACAGTGACTATAATGTGGAATGTCTTCCTGTATGCTGTGAATATCATTCGTTATAAAGGAACTGTCTTGGTCTATGGCAGGCAGTTTTGAAGTTTGGAAATCAGAGCATAGATATGGGAAGGAGGGCAGAGTCAAAAGACATGACCCAGCCTCCCAAGAAGCAAGCTATAAAGAAATAGGTAAGCCATGGCCATGTGGCAAGACAGATTAATAGGAATGGGTTGGATTAAGATGCAATAGCTAGCCAGCAATATGCCTGAGCCATTGACCAAGAAGCATGTAATTAATCTAATAGTCTGAGTCATTTTGGGGTCCTAAGCAGAGGCAGGCAGATCCAGACCATGGGACTAGGCTGGGCCAGAAACCTCTTTTTGCGTAACTCTGTGCCCCATTCTGCACACTTGTACTCTGCCCTCCACCTCCTGAGACAACCTGGCCTTCATTATTTCCTTACACTGTAACACAGGCATCTTCCTAACACAGCTCTTGCTCCAGGAACCAGCAACTCTGTTGCACTTCCTAGTGTGTGTCAGAAACAGGACTGACATCTCACACCTGGAGCAGACTGTGTTGGTTGATCTCAATGGACACAGCTGTGTCTCCTTTTTGAGGAGTGGATTTTTCTCCACCAAAGGTGGAGGAGGTAGTGAAAGCAGACTAAGAAAATATCTGTTCATGGTCAGCACGGTGAACCCTGAGCTCACTGGTCACCCACAGGATTGTGTGAGTCAGGGGATCACCACTGACTAGTCCACCCCAGTGTGCATGTCCACTCACACAGCTGCACCCCTGCAGTCCCCTGCACAGCTCCCAGCAGCTCCACACAACAGCCTCCCCTCCCTCCAGAACTGCAGCTGGGTTAACCCTGAGAGGGAAGTGCTACCTTGTGTCAGCTCTGAGAACCTGGAGCTTCCTGTGTTTCCTGACCCTCATCAGCCTCCTCCTGGCTGCCCCAGGGATGTTTCAGTCTACAGGAAAATGTCCACAATCACCTCCCTCTTCTACAGGAGCTCCCTTTATTAACACAACCTCAGGCCAAGGGCTGGTGTGTCAAGTGCTGCACCAGGTTCCCTCAACTGAGCTCAGGGTCACATGAGCTTTTTCCTCAGCAAATTCCTCCCTCCCTCTCCCCACCTGCCTTTCTGTCTGGGACTCATGATCTTATTTTGCAGTGCGCAGCCTCTGGCCAGCAGAGTGAAGCACGACCACATGCAGAGGTTCTTCTTAATCACACTTTATTGGAGTTCTGCTTGGTTGATAGGAGAATTGGAGAGAAGGACCCCGAGAGCCTAAGAGGCGGCTATTAAATATTAAAAAATGGTGGGATGTGTTGCGTTATGATAGGCTACTGCCTGGGAAGAGCTCATGGGGCACTATAGGATTGGTGTGTATCACAAGCCCTATAAAGCATGCCAGAGCTGGTTGAAGCAAAGTCAGATGCCAATTAGCAAATCTGACTTGCGCAGTGTAATGCCAGTAAAATGCCAGGTCAGGATGACTCAGCAAGAATCATACCGTGCCTAGCATTATTTATATTTTGGTTAATTCATCAAATATTTATGTAGAGAGCTGCGTGGCCGCACCTTAAAGATGGTGCTGGCTTCTGCCTTTCACCTTCCCGAGGTGAGAGCTCTCTGAGGTAAACAACTCCTCATTTGGCTAAGGCTAAGCTCCTGGCTTGCTTCCAGGTGTGGCTTGCTTCTGTGAACCTGGATCTATTGGCATGGCCCACAGGGCACCCCGTGACTAGCAGTCCAGAGGGTATATAGCTGGGAGCAGTTTTCCCCAGTAGGAGAAACCAGTGAGAGAAGCAGCAGACGAAGTTTCAAGGTCCTAAATAAACCACTGAAAGAAGAGCCTGGTGCCCCATCGTCCTTGTGGGCGAGGGTGTGCACGACATATTTATTGGTATTAGGGTTTGCTGGGTCCCAGGCACCGGAAGTCATCATCCCTCACAAGACAAAGATGTCAGCACTATGAAAGAGATCGTCACCTTCTTGGTCTTCAGCATGTCTGCTAAGGCTCCTGGAGCTTCTGCCTTGAAGTCACAAAGCTAGAGAAGAAAACTGCAGGGGCAGACTCTGCAGCAGGCAGCAGGGGATGAAGGAATTTCCATCTCTGGCGTTCCCACAATGACTTTTTAGAAGATTCTCCAATTTCATGTCTATGAATGTTTTTGTGGCCAGTATGTATTTGTGCCATGTGCCTGTCTGTTGTCCATAGGGCATTGGAAGCCATGGACAGGGAATTATGGATGATGGACCCACCCTGTGGAAGCTGATGTCTGAACCTGGGTCCATGGCAAGAGCAGCAGGTGCTCTCAGGCCCTGACTCTCTCTTCAGACCCTTGATCACATTTTTAAAGTAAACCAAAGTGTGAAGTAGATTCAGCCTGTATATCCTGAGTCACCACAGGAGGCAGCAGCCATAGAGGGAGAGGGGACCTTGGGCAGAACACAGATCCAACAGGACAGATGTGACACCCTGTGGATCCCTCCTCTGCTCATCCTACAACCCGGGTTAGATTTTGAAAGATGGAAAGAAGGAAAGAACTTCCCTCCATGGAGGGGCCTGGAAGGAGGCAGGAGCCCTGGAGACTGAGGTTCATCTCAGTCCACAGTCTCCTGAGTGCAGGGGCCTTGGGGGGGTCTTGACAAGAAAGGATGGAAAGACACCTCTAAAGGCTGTCACTCAGGGACCACAAGGGACAGGGAGGAAGCAGCACTCACAGGACCCAGAACAGGCCTCGTCCTCCATATGAACAAAAAATACAACATAGAGAAGACAGGTGAAGAGCCCGGGCTAACCTGTCACAGCAGCTCTGGCTGTCACAATCCTGGGGACAGGACAAGGCTCTGGCCATCCCTGTGTCCCTGTGATCACAGATGCTCAGCATGTGGTTCAAGTGATGAGGAGAACAGGACCAGGAGGTGACAGAGCTGAGGACCAGTCACAGCCAGCAATGGACTGAGCTCCACCTGGGCACAGCCTCATCCTGTCCCTCCAGACACACAGCAGAACATACACAGATTCTGGAAGGTTCTCCATGCTGTCATTTATTTCTTTCACAAATTCTCAGTATCTCAATGATTTAATTTGTCCATCAATCAACCTGTCAGATCCAGGACATGAACAATAAAGTTCTCATTTAGATGCTTATTTTCAGTGGGGAGTCAGGGGCTACAGCTCAGGGCACCACGGAGGTGACAGGATGGAGGTGTCCCCTTCTGTGTGCTGGAACAGGATGGTTGCTGTGGAAGAAAACAGGGTGGTACAGAGACAGGGTCCTGGTGTGCAGGGGCGGGCTGGGCTCCCCAGTTCTTCAAACTGAGCCCATAGGATCTAGGAATGTCACTGTTGCTGAGAGTGAACTGAGGGTCTCCGGATGTCACAGGAGAGACCTGAGCACATCTGTCACTCCATCAGGCCAGGCAGCTGTCTTCATGCTACAGAACAAGAGCCATGAACAACCACTGTGACGACAACATCCCAATAACCCACCACTCACTCAAAGGTGATTCTGGGTTCCCTGAAACCCAATCATGTTCATTCTGCCCTTCACCAAACCAGTCCCCAGTGTCACCTTTACAATCTGGGAGATACACATTAGAGCTCTGGGCACTATCCTTGTCTAGGGTAAAAGATACATATTTATAGGGAGAAATAAACAGCGGACCCAGAAGATTTCACTGGAGGATCTATTTTGTGTTGCAGAAAAACCCCAACTGTAGCTTCACCCCCAAGGGCATCAGGGACAGTCCTGCCCCCACACTTAACTGAAGCAGGAACATAGTTCCCTCCTCTTCCACCTGTGAGAAGAAAAGCTGTGCAAGATCAGGGAAGATCTAGACTCTAGGAATTTTCCAGAACTGACTGCAGACTCAGGTCAGACGCAGGAGCAGGAGGGGTGTGGATGTTTCCCATCAATGAGGAAGAGCACACTTCTAAAAAGGGCCTAGAGAGAACTCAGACCCTGCCCTTTCCTACCTCTGTTTCTCCTCATCCTCACAACAGCCACCACAGCTCCAATAATGATCACAGCTCCAAGGACAACCAGGGCAACAATGATGGGGACTGTGGACGGAGGTGGCACTGGGAAGGGAAGGACAGGAAGGGAAGGTGGAGGTCATGACCCCAGCTCTCAGCCCCGACTCTGCTCATGGTCTGCAGAAGGCTCCAGCTTTCCCTGACCCCAGCCCTGCATGTATGCTCTCCTTACCCCCTCTGAGGGTGAGAGGCTCAGGCAGCCCCTCGTGGTACACATGGCACGTGTATTCCTGCTCCTTCCCAGGAGTCACCACCACAGCTGCCCACTTCTGGAAGGTTCCATCCCCTGAAGGTCTGGTCTCCACCAGCTCCATGTCCTGAGTCAGCTCCTCCTCTCCCCTCTGCCAGATCAGGGTGATGTCTGCAGGGTAGAAGCCCAGGGCCCAGCACCTCAGGGTGACTTTCCCTTCTGGTGTGCGGTGACTCTTCACATGTGCCTTTGGAGGATCTGTGTAAAGATTTAGGAAATCTCACAATTAATGTGATAAACTAAAATCTACAAAGACAAAGTTAAATCAATGCTAATACTGCACCACGTGACTGTATGAACATTTCTGTCATCACACTAGTGACCTGCAGGTAGAGCTGGTTCCCTCAACACAGAACTGCACACATTCCTGGGGGACTCAGGAGCTAAGGGAGAATCCACATGACCCATCATGGTCTCCTTATGTGATGTCACATGACCCAGGGGGTCCACATGGTCTCCTTATGTGAAGTTCTATAGACAAGTTAGGAACTAAGAGAATGAGGAATGGAAAGTAGCTGATTTATATATGTGATTAAATTTGTATCAAAATAAGAGGAGCGTGCTACATGAAGGTGCCACCAACTACTGCTGCCACCATTGAGCACAGCTGATGCGGGATGTCGTTCTGTGTGCTGTGAATATCATTCGTAAATAAGGGGACTGTTTGGGCCAATGGCAGAGCTTCTGATGAGGAGGTGGGAAATCCAAGCATAGAGAAATTGGAAAGAGGGTGGAGTTAAGGTAGATGCTCTTTTCATTTTGTATTTTATATGTAATATAATATATTGTAATATATGTATTCTCAAATTAAAAACCTCTAAAAATTAATTATAATACATATAAAATCATACACTAAAAATATATCCTTTAAAAATTAAATAAAAATATAAGCCACAGAAAAATAAAAATACACAAAAATCTAAATTATGTTTATTAATATGTTTTCCTTTAATTTTTTACCTAATATACTAACTATGAATAACATACAATTAAAATACTACTAAATTGAACAATCATATATTTTCAAAATATCTTAACTTTAAATTTTAAATGTAGAAATATATTACTTTAAAAAATATTCTTTTCTTTTCACAAAAAATAAACAACTATAAATTAGTTCCAGACTAATTTAACTTAATTTAACAAAAACCAAAAAAAATCTTAAGAAAAAATAAAGCCACATCAACTTCAAAGCTGCCAACTAAAATAATTCCGCTTCAAGACCCCCCTATTTCTGCCAATACCTCTAAATCAAGAAAAAATAATAATAAAAACTATACTCAGATTCCCAAAGTATTGATTGTAAATATTTATTTTCATTATAAATAGCTTATAGTCATAGTCAATTTCTTTCTAAAATATATAGTATGAAAATAATTTTTAAAAATTAATTATTAAGTCTACTTTAATCCAAAAAAATATAAATCTCACACTATTTCAAATGAATAATAATTTTCATTTATTAATACAAAATTTGAATTAAGTCCATTATATATTTCTACTCATATTTAAAATATAAAATTTATATAACTCATTTAAAATTATATAATTAAAATATACAAATTAATAAACATCTATAGTAACCACACTCATAGTCACATTAAGTTTTTATAAATATACAAAAATATATTTCAATTAAAAAGTCTTTAAACACTTCAAAAATAACTCATTTAAAATTACATAATCAAAATATACAAATTAATAAACATCTATAACCACACTTATAGCCACAGTAAGTTTTTATAAACATACAAAAATATATTTCAATTAAATAGTCTTTAAACATAACATTTTAAATATTGTTTAAAATTAATTTTTTCTAAACAATAAAACAAATCTACTGACAACAGAAATCTTCTTCAGAAAAAGACATCAAAAAATTCCATATAAAATTTACTTCCTTTATGACAAAAATTAGCCATTAAACAAAAAACTATTCTTACCTCAAGTGCCTAAGAATATACTGAATAAACTAAACATATGATCCCCACAAAAATAACAAAAAAGCCACGATAGTCCTTCAAGTTCCTACTTAACAAAAGAATTGTTCAAGACACCAAAAAACTAACACACTATGCCAAAATGAACAAAACAGTCCTTCAAATTTCCTACTTCCTAAAAAACACCCCAAACACTCTAAGCTTATAAACTAAAAATAAATACCCCAATGTTACCAAAAAACTTTAAATAACTATCCAGAAAACCAAATGTCATCTCTGTCATTTCTCGATATTAAAAGTTACTTACACTTTCTGTTTACTCAAACAATACTATGTCCTTCTACAGTCTCTAATAAAATTAAAAATTAAATCACTATCAGTACAATTTTCCTAATTATCATAAAATGTATTAAATATAAAGCTTTAGACTCACAAAAATAAAATATTTTTTATGTTACCAAATACAAATAAACAAAATATTGTAATTCTTCCTTAATAACTATGTTGTTATATATATATATAATTTTACTGTGTTAAAGTTAAAACCTTCCTTTGATTAGACAGAAAAGGGGAAGTAATGTGGGATGTCTTTCTCTATGTGGTGAATGTCATTGATTAATAAAGAAATTGTTTCAACCTGTGCCAGGGCATCTTAGCAGTAGGTGGGAAATCTGAATAGATGAGGAGGGCAGAGTCAGGGGAGACCTGATCCAGCCCAACATGTAAGATGTAAAAAGATAGATACACAGCAAGACAGTAATAAAAATGGGCTAATTACGATGCAAGAGCCAGCTAACAACATACCTGAGCCATAGGCCAAGCAGCATAGAACTGATACAGCCTGTGAGTCATTTTGAAGGGCTGTGGACAAAACCTAACAATACACAACCACGGGGCATTTTGTCCATGAAAACAGCCATCAGCACAGTGGGCACAATGTGGAGACCCCGACACTCAGGCTGAGCACAGGGGTCCCCACCCCGCCCTAGGGACAAGGTCCAAAGCTTTGTCCCCAGGGTCCCTGCAGGGTCTGCTGAGCCCATGCAGCTCTCCCTGGGGCTCTTCCTGTCCCCAGGGCTTGAGTGACAGAGGATGCTGTCCCTGAGGAAGCTCTAACTCACTAGGGGCTGAGGGACAGCAGGGGGCTCGGATGTTCATCCTCCAATAGTCTAAGTTCACGGGGATCTTTCTCCTTCCGGTCCTCAGAGGTCAGGACTCGGTGTCCACAGACACCGGGTGTGGGCAGAGAACCCGGCCCTGGAGAGGCCGTGCCTGACAGGGCTGCAGACTGAAGGAGCCATTGTTGGTCAGGTCGGGACCTTCTCTCCTCCCTCCAGAGACAGATCTGGAGTTGTGCAGGGAGAAGGCTGAGCCTGGAGATGAGTGCAGTCCCCGGGAGGCTGGATCAGGACCCGGGGACACCGTGTCCCCAGGGACGGGGGCCTGCGCCCAGCCCAGGGCAGAGGGAGGAGATGCCCGTGGACCCTGTACCTGTGCGCAGCAGGGTGTCCTTCCCGTTCTCCAGGTAGGTGCGGAGCCACTGCACGCACTCGCCCTCCAGGTAGGCTCTGTATCTCTCTGCCTCACCAGCCTGCTCCCACTTGCGCCGGGTGATCTCAGCCGCCGTGTCCGCCGCCGTCCACGACTTCAGGTCTTCGTTCAGGGCGATGTAATCACGGCCGTCGTAGGAATGTTGATTATACCCGTGGAGGAGGCGCAGGTCCGGTCCCAGCTCACAGCCTAACATCCACTGGTAGGTGTGAGAACCTGCAGGGACCCTGATGGTCAGCCCCGCCCACACGCCCTCAGCCCCGCCCACACGCCCTCAGCCCCGCCCACCTCGGACTTCTCAAAACCAAAAGGGAAACCCCTCCATCTCCTGCTCTCCTCCCGGACCCGGGACCTGTGCGACTCCGGTCAGTGCGTAGGGACGCGGAAGGTCGTGATGTCCGACCCGCGATCACTCACCGCCCTCGCTCTGGTTGTAGTAGCTGAGCGCGGTCCTCAGGTTCACCCGGGCAATCTGCTCATGGCTCTTGGCGATCTGTGTCTGTCTCTCCCAATACTCCGGTCCCACCTTCTCCATCCACGGCGCCCGCGGCTCCATCCTCAGAGTCTCCGTGTCGCTGTCGTAGCGCAGGAACTGCGTGTCATCTATGTAGCCGACAGCGATGTACCGGGGCTCCCCCAGGCCGGGCCGGGACATGATGGTGTAGAAATACCGCAGAGAGTGCGAACCTGGGGGCGGCGCGCGGTGAGACCCCGACCCTCCTCCCGGGCCGCCCCCGCCCTCCCCGCAGACGCCGTTTCCCTCCCCGCACTCACCCGCGCGGGTCCGGGTCGGGACCAGGGCGGCCGCCAGCAGCAGGAGCAGCGTGCGCAGAGCCATCGCCCCCATCAGAGCCGGGGTGTGTGAGTTCACGGGCTGCGTGGACTTTAGAACCGGTCACCGCGGCGATGCTGATTGGTTGGCCAGGATCGGCCAGGATCGCGTCACCCAATGGGAGTGAGAAGCGCTAAGATGTCATCAGTGTCCGGACAGAAGGACCTGACACAAGTTAGAAGTGAAACTGGGGACCTGGGGAATCCCCAGCCCAGGGCTTCCCCACCCGGAGCTGACCCTGGATTAGGACTTTGGAGACCCCGTGCCTAGGGACAGAGCGCTGCTTGTCATAAAGTCCTCGTGTTCTGAGGCTGTCTGCACTAGAGGAGATCCCTACAGACAGATTCATTTCATTGTCTCCTCACCCTCCCTCTTTCTTCTCTCCAATGGCCAGAGGCTGAACTGGAGAAAAGTCTCTTCCTGGATACAATGGCAGCAACAAGCAGGCTGGGATACAGAGGACAGAGCTTTCTCTTTAAAGCACAGGCTCTGGCCCTGCCAGCACCACACAGACTCCCACAGAGAACAGGCTCCAGGGTTCACATGCACTGGGTGGTTTGCACTGCCAGGCCTGGTGCTCAGAACTCTCACCTGTAATAGAGACTTTGCCTCTTCACTCAGGATCCTGTCTTCACAGCCTTGTGCTACACTCAGACTACACTGTTTCTTCCCAGATGATCCTCAGGCTCCAGGTGGTTGTGTTTCTCACAGATGCCATGGTCCCGAGATGGTGTGTGGAACTGAATCATTGTCTCAGCACAGTAGACCCCTTCTCCACCGGGAAGAGACACCATGGAGACCAAATACAGCACAGCACTGAACCCTGTCTCACTCCACATTTCCCTGTGTCCACTCACTTCCATGGTCCAGTTGCTTTAGTGAATAAATGACAGTAATGAACATCTGTAACTCAGTGTAAAGCAGAATAATGAGGATGGTGAGTAGAAGGTACAGAATCTGTGACCCTCCCTCTCTCTCTGACCTTGACTCACACTTTAACTGAAGTAGAAAGTGAACCAGAGGTGGGTGGGGCATCCTGCACAGATCACATACGATGCAGTGTGTCAAAAGTGCTTGTCCAGAGCTGATAGATAATTCCAGTCACCTCTCAATGTAGGTGTCCAGGGCAGCCCAGCACCCTTGACTCTGGAGCTCTGCACTAACACTTTCTGTGTTTTTCTGTGTGGTCAGCCATCTTGTCAGCCATCCTGTCAACCATCCTGTCAGCTATCCTGTCAGTCATCCTGTCAGCCACCCTGTAGGCCATCATGCCAACCATCTTGTCAGCCCTTCTGTCAGCCATCCTGCCTTGAGCCAGGCTGTGTGGTTCTTATTTATAGCACCAATGAGGCTGGAGAGATGTCTCAGTGGTTAGAGAGAGCACTTGTTTCTCTTCCTGAGATCTGGATTCAGTTCCCATCACTCACATGGTGCTTCACAACCAAATCTAACTCCAGGTTCAGAGGATATAATGCCTGGCACACCTACATACTCATAACATGAAACAAACACACTCAAGAAAAATAAAACTTCAAAAAAGATATTTAAAGAAAGGTGTCGTGGAAAATTCACTAACAATAAATCATGTAAAGGATTAATATTGATTGAGGGGTATAGGAACACAATACAAATTGAACCTTATGACAATAACGGAGATGGGAACTGTCCAAGGTAGGGATGTGGATTCACTGGATATTCCCTCTCCTCTCTCTCTCTCTCTCTCTCTCTCTCTCTCTCTCTCTCTCTCTCTCTCTCTCTCTCTCTCTCTCTCTCTCTCTCTCTCTCTCTCCCCCCCTTCCCCTATTCCCCTACTGCTCTCTCTTTCAGGATTTCTCTGTATAGCTCTGGCTGTCCTGGAATTCTAATTCTCTCTGTAGCTCATGCTGGCCTCAGGTCAGAGATCCACCTGCTGTTGCCTCCTGAATGCTGGATTAAAATGAATGACACCATGACCCAGGTCCTGTCATCTTGACTCCAATGTTCAAGAAGACCTGGGAGTGAACCTTCATGGTGTCCCTTCTCAGCCTCTGTTCCCACTCTACAGCAATGCTGACCTAGGAGCCCTAGGAAGCCATGGACAGGACAAACCAGTGAGCCCATCTTCCCACATCAGGGAGTTAGTTCACTCTGGGTTCTGTGTTAGAGCTGCTGTTTGTCCTTCAGATTCATTCCCAGCACACAGCATACAGATGTGCCTCAAATAGACCTCAGGAGGCTTCTGCTCATACTGAAACCCTCACAGAACAGCAGTCTGTTGGAGTCCTTGCATAAGGGGTCCTGAAATGTGGTGGCAGGAGTGACACACAGGTCACTATTGTCCCCAGAGCCTGTACATTCATTCTTTTACAATATATTGCAAGTGAATTTAATACAATCAATCTGGCTTTGACATAGGCCAAAACAGTTCCTTTATTCTCAATGGTAATTCACAGTGTACAGAGAGACATCCCACATCACAGGGGTGCAATGAAAGCAGGATGTGAGACCTATGGTGTCCATTTCCCTCAATGCCTGGGTTCCTGGTGGAGCTAGGAAACCATTCATATAATTTTTGTTCCATGAACCTTATGCATATTTAAAGAATGTGTAGAGTATGTTGAATTGCTATGGGACAAGCTATTGTACACTGTAGAGATGTGTCACTTGTATTGGTTTAATAAAACACCAGTTGTCCAGTAGCCATAGAGACAGTAGACAGGCAACTAGACCAGAAGAATTCTGAGAAAAGAAAAGGCAGAGACACAGTCACCACATTTCAAAGAAATGGATTGTGGAGGTCTCTGTTTGTTTAGAATGTTGCTTATGAGTTGTATCAGATAATGGTCTGAAAAATGCTAGACAAAAAGATTAGATTCAGGGTTTTTGTTTTTAAAAGGAAAAAGGAGAAATGCTGTGAGATAATGCTCTTGTACACTATAAAGATACGTCACTGTTATTGGTTTAGTAAAATGCTGATTGGCCAGTAACTAGGAAGGAAGTACAGGCAGATTTTTGTGGAATTCAGGTGTTAGCTGGCAAGGCTGGGGGCGTGTCTCTGGAGTTCTGGGAGCCTGATTAGGGTATGGCCAGACCCATTGAAGAAGCTACTGGGGCCTTGAGCTGCCCCTGTTTTGTTCCTGTGTTCTTGGAGAGCAGAGCAGCAGCCCCTGCGTTGGACTGTTCCTATCTCCAACCATTGTCTTAAGGTTCAGTTTGTATCAGTGAGTGTTAATATACCCCTTGATAAATATGAATCCTTTTTATGGGATATTGCAAGTGAGAATTACTGCAATTGCTCGTGACCACATAGGGTCTGTGATAGCCAGGCTACTTGCCATGGGCCAGGAGCCAAGGGCTTACAGGCCCACATACCTTTGAGTGGACCTGCTTGGAGCCATGCTCTTGGCTGACAAGCAGTGAGTGTTCTGTAAGTCTGTTTTCAGCTAAGGCTGAAAAGCTGCAGGGCACTTCTCCCCAAAAACAAAGTCTCTGTCTCCCCAGTTTGTAATGGGGGCTTTTAGTCCTTTTTTGAGTCACAGCGGGGCATATTTCACCACCCGGGCTCTTGAAGAGAGCCATTGCCAATGTTAGGGTGAGGAATCAAGGCATTACTTGCTTTAACTGTGGTAAACCAGGCCGTATAAAAAGGAATTGTACACAAGGTGCTTCTGTGTTGGGAGCCGCTGGCCCCAGCTCCTCAAGATGGCGCCGATATCCGGTGCTGGCCAACCTGCCTGAGTCAGTAAACAAAGCAAGAGTGCATGCCTTTGGTACTCTCTCGAGACTGGTCTCTCTGCCTCTCCCGTGGCGTCATGTGGGATAATGAGCTGCAGCATATAGAGAGGTGACATGTCCAAGGCAGAGGTCTTTGGTCTATATAAAAATTGGGCTTTTCCTACCTCGTGCTCTCTCCATGTTCTGTAAGCTGATGCTCTCCCTCAAGGAGCATTAAAGCTTTGCTGCAGAAGGATCCTACATGTACCGTGCCTTTTCTTGCGGGCGAGAAGTGGGCGCGGGACAACTGGTGCCGAAACCCGGGAACTGAACACCATTTGCACCGTCGGAGATCCCTCGGAGACGAGGTGGATTCAGAACTGCAGGTAGGCTGCTCGGAGAGATATGTCTGAACTGGACTTTGGTTTGGGACTTTTGCTACCCTGGAAAGGATTTTTTGAGGCCTTGATGCTTGTCTTAGCAGTGCTGTTGTTCGTGGTTGCCTTTTGCTTCTACCGGTCCGTGGGATCCTCCCAGTCTATCGTAACAGCACTAGACTCCTTGCTTAAGCAGCGTGATATTAAGATGGCACAGTGTACCCTAGAGAACTTTGTAGAAGATAAAGCCTGTAAAGATCTGATAGCTAAAGGGCGAGATGTGATGGAAGAAGTTCAGGACAGCATGTCAGAAACCGAGCGCCATGTGAGGTTAGGCACGCGCCATAAAGTAACAATACTCGATAAGGAAAAAGGACCCCCTGGTAAAGTAAAAAATATGGGGGAGTTAAGAAACCAGAAACTACTCAATAAGGAAAAAAGACCCCCCGGTAAAGTAAAGAATAAGGGGGAGTTGGGGAACCAGAAACTAAAGCCTGGTCCCCCCACCTTGTACCCTGTACGGGAACTTGAAAATTTAAATTTAAAGTGTGGCTCCTCAAGTGGCTCTGATACATCAGAGCACTCAGGAGATGATGAGTTGAGCCCTGATGAGGAAAGTGACCTAGAGGAAGAGGCGGCTAAATATGAGGCAGAGAGATATTATCCTCATGAATTTCCCCCCGAGAATCAGAATAAAAGAGTTAGAAAATGACAACTGGCCGTCGAGCCTACACGGCCAGTATCTACCGCTCCCCCTCCTTATGAGGGACGAGTCAGGACCCTGTCCTTTTTGTCTGAGAAGGTTAAGAGAAAGCTCCGCTTGGCCTATCCAGTGTTTGAAGCAGCGGAAGGAGGACGGATACATGCTCCTGTAGAATACGCTCAGATTAAAGAATTAGCTGAGTCAGTCCAAAAGTATGGTGTAACCGCCAACTTTATGGTTGCTCAGCTGGACAGGTTAGCATTGTCAGCTATGATGCCTGCCAATTGGCAGACAGTTGCTAAGGCCTCCCTGGTTAGTATGGGTCAATATCTAGAGTGGAAAGCCTTATGGCACGAGGCTGCTCAAGAACAGGCTAGGGCCAATGCTACTGCACTTACCCCCGAACAACAGCTCTGGACATTTGAGATGCTGACAGGGCAAGGACCACACGCAGCTGATCAGACTAATTACCCCTGGGGAGCTTATCAACAGATTGCTAATACAGCCATTAGGGCATGGAAAGCTTTATCCAGAAAAGGAGAAGGGAGCGGTCAATTGACTAAGATTGTTCAAGGTGCGCAGGAGCCCTTTTCTGATTTTGTGGCTCGCATGACAGAGGCAGCAGGTCGAATCTTTGGTGACCCAGAGGCGGCTGCCCCTCTGATAGAGCAGCTGGTATTTGAACAAGCTACCAAGGAATTTCGTATGGCCATAGCTCCCAGAAAAAATAAAGGACTACAAGACTGGTTAAGGGTATGCCGAGAGCTTGGCGGTCCCCTGACAAACGCCGGTCTGGCTGCAGCCATTTTGCAGTCCCAGAGGCGCCCTCAAGCGAGCCCCGCCAAGAGAGTTTGCTTTAAATGTGGCAACCCGGCCATTTAAAAAGGGAATGCTATGCCCCCGAGAGGCCTGCCCCTTCTTTATGCTCTCGATGTAGTAAAGGATACCATAGGACAGATCAATGCCGCTCGGTCCGAGATATTAAGGGGAGAATTCTACCACCATTAGAGACTACAGAGCCAAAAAACGGGATGATGGGCCCCGTGTCCCAGGGCCCACAAAAGTATGGGGCAAAGTTTGTCAGGGAAAGCAAGAATGTGAGCCCTCCAGGGGAGCCCGACTGGACCTGTGTGCCTCCTCCCACTTCCTATTGACACCACAAATGGGAGTGCAGCCTATACCTGTCTGCCTGCCTGAGGCGATCCCCGAAGCATGTATTGGGTTGCTGTTGGGGCAAGGCTCCCTCACTAAGCAGGGACTTGTAGTTCACCCTGGTTTAATAGATCATCAACATATTGATGAAATTCAAGCCTTATGCTCCTGTCCTACTGGGGTGTTCACCATTAGACCTGGGGATAGAATAGCACAGCTGGTTCTGCTCCCCACTTATGGATCAGACACCGCAACAGGCCTCACAATGGGCTCTTCAGGACAAGACTCAGTCTATTTATTAGTTGACTTGAGACAGCGACCAAGCCTAACTCTTTGGGTTAAAGACAAAAAATTTGAAGGGATTTTAGACACAGGCGCGGACAAGAGCATAATTTCCTCCCATTGGTGGCCAAAATCATGGCCCACTACTGAGTCTTCTCATTCCTTACAAGGCCTTGGGTATGCTTCTCACCCCACAGTTAGTTCATCTGCTCTAGCATGGAGAACAGAGGAGGGTCAGAAAGGCTGGTTCACACCCTACGTCCTCCCACTACCAGTAAATCTATGGGGACGGGATGTTATGCAAGAGCTAGGGCTAGTATTGTCCAATGAATATTCGGTTCAAGCACAAGAGATCTTAAAGAAGATGGGGTATGAGGAAGGACAGGGCCTGGGGCGGTTAGGGCAAGGACGAATCACGTCCATCTCCCCCAAGATTCATAAACAAAGACAGGGCCTGGGTTTTTCCTAGGTGCCATTGGGGCAGCACGACCCATACCTTGGAAGACAGAGGTGCCGGTATGGGTTCCTCAGTGGCCACTGACCTCTGACAAGCTTAAGGCAGTGATTGAGCTTGTTGCAGAACAGCTTGCTGGAGGACATATTGAGCCCTCCACTTCTCCATGGAATACACCCATTTTTGTGATTAAAAAGAAATCCGGAAGGTGGCGTCTGTTACACGACTTAAGAGCTATTAATGCGCAGATGCATCTTTTTGGGCCAGTTCAGCGGGGAATTCCCACGCTCTCAGCCTTGCCAAAAGATTGGCACATGATTATTATAGATATTAAGGACTGTTTTTTCTCCATTCCCTTAAATGAGAGAGATAGGCCTAGGTTTGCCTTTACGGTTCCCTCTATTAATCATCTAGAACCGGATAAGAGATATCAATGGAGGGTATTGCCTCAAGGGATGGCTAATAGTCCTACCATATGTCAATTATATGTTCAAGAAGCCCTAGCACCAGTACGGCAAAAATATTCTAGGGTAGTTATAGCCCATTATATGGACGATATACTCCTTTGCTATTGTGATTTGATGATTTTAAGAGAGGCTTATGTTTTATTACAAGAGCAATTAAAATTATGGGGACTTCAGATTGCAATAGATAAAATTCAGACTTCAGAAATTGGACAGTTTCTAGGGTCTAATATATTTCCTGATAGAATTGTTCCCCAGAGGATTAAAATTTTCAGAAGAGATTTAAGGACATTAAATGATTTTCAAAAATTACTAGGAGATGTTAATTGGCTTAGACCTTTTTTGAAAATTCCCACTGCAGATTTAAAGCCTTTGTTTGATATCTTGGAAGGTGATTCTAATCTCACCTCTCCCCGCAGTTTAACACCGCAAGCTAAAGAAGTACTTAAGGTAGTAGAAAATGTGACAATGAAGGCCCAATTAGCTCGGATTGATTATGATAAGCCATTTTCCCTATGTGTTTTTAAAACAAGAGTATTGCCTACTGCTGTATCATGGCAGACAGGCCCCTTATTGTGGATTCATCCCCCGGCCTCACCCCAGAAAATTATTGCCTGGTATCCAGCCGCCGTTGCCCAGTTAGCTCAGAAGGGCTTGAGGGCCTCGGCTGAGTATTTTGGTACTTATCCCACTTTGATGATCTTACCCTATACCACCCATCAGGTTTAGGTCCTGGCTGCTACCAATGATGATTGGGCCATATTAACTGCTATGTTTCCTGGAAAAATTGATAATCATTATCCTAAACATCCTTTGTTACAGTTTGTGGCCTATCACCATGTGATATATCCACGTGTTACTTCCTCAGTACCTTTAAAAGATGGCTTAATTGTATATACTGATGGCTCAAGAAATGGAAGGGGTGCTTATGTTATAAATTCACAGACATTTTTTAAAGAGTTTGGTCAAAGATCACCCCAGATTGTTGAATGTCTAATTGTGTTAGAAGTTTTACAAAAGTTTGATTGTCCGCTTAATATTGTGTCTGATTCCCATTATGTGGTAAATGCCCTTCAATTACTTGAAACAGCCAGTGTTATTAATCCTTCCAGTACAGTGTCTGCCCTGTTTTGCACCATACAAGATTGTTTGCTGCAACGCCATGAGCCCTTTTATATTACCCATATACGGGCACATTCGGGACTCCCGGGCCCTATGAACAGGGGAAATAATTTGGCTGACCAAACCACACGCCTGGTCGCGGCTGCCCTTGCTGACCCATTGCAAGCTGCAAAAGATTTTCATACAAAATTTCATGTTACAGCGGAGACTTTACGCAAGCGTTTTTCACTTACTAGACAACAAGCTCGCGAAATTGTGACACAATGTCAAAACTGCTGTCAATTCCTCCCTGCTAAAACTGTTGGGGTTAACCCAAGAGGCATTTCACCATTACAAATATGGCAGATGGATGTGACACATGTTCCATCCTTTGGAAAGCTTCAATTTATACATGTTTCTATTGATACATGTTCAGGTATTATTCATGCCACACCACTTACAGGAGAAAAGACCATACATGTTATTCAACATTGCTTAGAGGCATGGAGCGCCTGGGGTAAACCAGCTTACCTCAAGACTGATAATGGGCCAGCTTACATCTCCCAAAAATTTGCCCAATTTTGTGCACAAATGCAAGTAACACATCTTACCGGGTTACCATACAACCCTCAAGGACAAGGCTTTATTGAACGTGCACATCGAACCTTAAAATCCTATTTGTTAAAACAAAAAGGGGGAATGGGGTTGCCCCCAACACCAAGAGTGTCCATTGCCCTGGCATTGCTTACCATAAATTTTTAAAATATTGATGATAATTATCAAAATGCTGCTGAGCGACATTGCTCAGAACCACAACGGCCAAAAGAGCTAGTAAAATGGAAAGATATTTTGGAGAATAAATGGAAAGGCCCGGATCCTATTTTAATAAGATCCAGGGGAGCTGTTTGTGTTTTTCCACAGGATGAAGGAAATCCGGTTTGGGTCCCAGAGCGCCTCACCAGGAAGATATTGGAAGAGCAAGAGCCCTCGCCTTCTCCAGTTGATGTATTGGGTGATACCAACATATCACACCCGGGGAGAACAGCGGTGGGGGATAATATCCACCTTCCCTCTGCCAATGCCGGTGATGTATAATGCACAAGTTTTCCCTCAATTTTTTACCACTGATAAGGATTTAGGCCTAGCATTAAAGAAAATAGAAGTTTGGGGCTAAAGGGAAGTTTATGTTTTAGTTGAAAATAGTTCATGTGTAGTACTAAAAAATTTCTCGGCAGCCTGGCAAAAAGAAGCAGAGCTTGATAAAACCAAAATTGTGGCAATGCCACCGTCCTTTATGGATGGCGGCCAAATGTGTTGGGGCAAAAAGGAAAAGTGCCCCCTCAGCAACCAAAATTGGCCCCCTTTTGCTCAGGCAGGCCGGATAAAGATTCAATTTTACCATGGACCAGTTGCCAATCCAGGAGTATAGGTTGGGCCACGCCTGAAGTATTTTCATTTTCTCCCAATTTGGCCACTGATTTTAGAAAGTTTGATGAAAAGGAAGTTAATGATAATCCGTTTGATCAGTGGTTGCTTTGTGGGGTATATGGAAGTTGCACAGATTTGACACCCATGGCCATGATAGGTAGAGGACAAGTTGAGCTGAGACAATTGGAATATGATTAAAGCAAGAGAATAGAAGACCACGTGAGCTCAGGTCTAAGAGAGGGTTCTGGCTCCTGGCAGAGTAAAGATGTTGCCTATAAGGCATTTAAACAACAAAGTTTTAGTCCTGCTCCAATATGTGTATGGACACCATTTATTTAGATTGTTAGCAATGCTTCAGAAATTATAGATAAATCGAGATACAAATTTGATAATTGCTTTTATGCCTTATGCTGGGATGCTCAGCTTTATTTCTTTGCAGTAGTGGCCCACATGCCACGATTTGTGCCCATACCAGTAGAGACCCCCAGTAGCTTGTAGCTATTTAGACAAAAAAGAGATTTTAGAATCTCTGCTGTTATTGTAAAGATTGTTGCCACAGCTGCCATGGGGGCCTCGGTGACTGCCTCAGCTCGTGCACTTTCAGGGACAGTGCAGACTGCGCAAGCGGTTAATGATTTGTCCGCCTCAATAAATGGCACAGTTAGGATGTGAGCAAAAACTTGCTGGCTTATGCATAACCTCTATTCAATATAAAAATTTTACAAAGGCAGCTAATCTTTCGAGAAGCCTTTCTCAATTTTTGTTACAGAATTGGTCGTCTGAGTTTGAGCAGACCCTTCGTGACCTGCAGGTGGCGATCATCCAGGTCAATTCCACTCGGCTAGACCTGTCGCTGACCGGAGAGTTTTCTCCGTGGATTTCCTCAGCCTTCTCCTACTTCCAGGAATGGGTGGGGGTGGGTATGTTTGGCCTAGCCTTTTGCAGACGACTGGTCATTCTTCTCTAGATGGTTTGCAGGCTCAGAATCCAAAGTCAGAGAGACAAAGCAGTTTTGGCTCAAGCCTTAATGGCTCTAGACTCAGGAACCTCAATAGATGTGTGGCTAATTATGCTAAAGCAATAGGGATATTTTGGCTTGAACAGCTCCTGCACACCTAGGACAGTCCTGTCCATTGCACTGGGTGGAGTGTTCGGCCCCTTTCCTGAGAGGGGTGTTGAGCCAAGGGCATCGCACAGGACATAGCTATGTCCTGGGAGGTATGTTGTCCTGCATAAGGGTGCCTGCCTTAACTCCCTTCCCAACAAAAGGCAGAGGACAGGCTGGGGGCATCTCGATCCATTGAGGGATTAGAGATGACGCCCACGCAAGTCCACAATGTTTTCTGGGGGATAACCACTGCCTCCACCCTCTTACAGGATTCCCTCATTGCTTAGAAAAGAAAAAAGGGGGAGGTGTTGGGAGCCGCTGGCCCCACCCCCTCAAGATGGCACCGATATCCGGTGCTGGCCAACCCGCCTGAGTCAGTAAACAAAGCAAAGGCACATGCCTTTGGTGCTCTTCCGAGATTGGTCTCTCCTCCTCTCCCGTGGCATCATGTGGGATAATGAGCTGCAGCCTATAGAGAGGTGACACGTCCAAGGCGGAGGTCTTTGGTCTATATAAGAATTGGGCTTGTCCTACCTCGTGGTCTCCCCATTTTCTACGCATTAAAGCTTTGCTGCAGAAGGATTCTATGTGTGCCGTGCCTTTTCTTGCGGGCGAGAAGTTGGCGCGGGACAGAAGTTAGATGTGGGGACGAAAATGTGTCAATCAGAGATGGCTGAGAAGCCACCTGTTGACCTTGCTTTTTAGCCAGAGACCCAGCAAGAGCCAGCTCTCCACTCATCCCACACCAAAAAGTACAGAACTCCAAGTCCCGCCCCACTCCTTCCTGTGCACCTATCTCATTCCTGGCTCCCCCAGACTGACTATGGCTAATTCTGGTCAACTAGTTGCTGGCTCTGCCCCCTGACTAAGGTTGTTTTTATTTAATTAATGCAAAGGCAAACTTAGGGTCTACAACATGATCGGGTATTTTGAAACAATGTTCACTGAAACTTGGTCCCTACAATAAACTATCCACAGTTCCCTTAGAAGTGAGAGCCGTGTTTTGTGTGACACGGGCCAGCCAGGATCTGCCCTGTGGAGTAGCCTCTCGAGCATCCTTTTCCCTTTGGCTTCTGTCCATTATCACCCTCTGACTCAGCACGGGGAACAGTGTGGCCAAGCTACCAAGCTTGTGGGACAAGGAAACACAGGGACCGAGGCCCTACTTGGTCTGTGACAGGAACAAAGTGCAGACTATTTCTTAAGCCAGTGACTTCCCTAAGGGACCCCCCACCAGAGTGAACATTGCAGCCCCCCCTTCAGTGCAGGGTTGGGTGGAGGGGACTGCTCAGATCCTTCCTTGGAAGTGCCAGTTCCTGGATGGGGGTGCTGTGCGATATTTGATTACACTGTGTAAGGATGTTCCTCTGATTGGTTTAATAGAAAACTAAACAGTCAATAGCTAGGCAGGGAGAAAGGGTGGGGCTTCTGGGAAGAAGGAGAAGCACCAAGAAGATACAAGGGAGTTGGACATACAGGATGAAGAGGTGAAACATCACAAGGAAAAGTGTAATTAATATAGATGGGTTAATTTAAGTTAGAAGAGATGGTGGAACAAGCCTAAGCTAAGGCCAAGCTTTTATAATAAGCCGTTTCCCTGTCATTATCTGGGAGCTGGTAGGACAGAGAAAGTCTAGTTTCGGGGGAGTGTTTGGTAACTTTCTTTTCTTTTTGTTTTTTGTTTTTTCTTTGAAACAGGACCTGACTACTTAGCCCTGGTTGTTCCGGAACTCACCGTGTAGACCAGGCTGGCCATAAACTCCCAGAGATCCCTCTGACTCTGCCTCACCACGGTGTGTGTTATCATGACTAGCCTAGATAGCATCTGAGAAGTGCCACTGAGGCTTTTCTCTTGGGTGAATCTGGAAACATTAACCATCACATACTCTTTCCCAGGCTGACCTCAAACTTGCCATGTGGGCAGACTGGTTAAGATGGTCCTTCTCTATCTACATCTCGAGAGCCGGGGTCTGACATATGCCACCTCATCTAGTCCCCCATTTTGCAGGCCAGGACAGTACAGAAAGACTGAGTGGCTTGTGCAGGTGAAGTGGAGGTCTGTCCCTGGTTGCCTCCTTCATCCATCCGGACCTCTGTCCTCCACAAAAGTCCAGAGATAAAATCTGTCATCTTGCTGAGTCTGTAACGCTGCCTCAGCAGATGAGAATGTGGGGTTAGTGGGTGAAGAATGAGCAGCGCTCACATGCCACCTCCTCCTGGCACTGCAGAAGGCCTGTTGAGGTGGGGACACTTACCCCGGGAAACCTGAGGCAGGCCCACACATGGTGTCTCCAAAATAGGGAGCCATGCCTATGAAGTTCAGAGTTACACAGGGTCAGAGGAGGTGGAAAGAGGCTAAAAATGTGAGAAACGCTGAGGAGAGTTAGAAAAGAAGCCAGGCAGCAACCCAGCGAGAAGCCCCTAGGGATGGGGGGCGCGCATTCCTTATTTAAGGTGGGCTTCTTCCTCAGGGTCTCACTGAGCTCCTTCCCAAAAACCTCCTAAAATAAGGCCGGCCGGTCTACTCCACATCCTGGGTACAAACTAAGGGAATGCGGCTGGGCACGGT
Organism: Phyllotis vaccarum; assembly: GCA_033318265.1. Taxonomy (NCBI): domain Eukaryota; kingdom Metazoa; phylum Chordata; class Mammalia; order Rodentia; family Cricetidae; genus Phyllotis; species Phyllotis vaccarum. Next base: position 103,184,755 of record JARWLC010000010.1, read on the forward strand.
GACGCAGGCCTTTGATACCAGCACTCAGGAGGCAGAGGCTGGCAGATCTCTTCAAAGCTGTCCTGAGGGCCGGCCTGCCTAACAGAGAGAAATCCAATTTAATAAACAAAACAAAGGGGGCGGGGCTCCAGGGTAGCAGTTGAGAGCATCTTGTACCTCTGTGAAGATGGCATGTCCACAGGTCCACTGTACTCAAAGGGGCTGGAGGATGGGTGGGCTGTAATTGGCGGTACCAGGGACCAAATAATAAAATCCAAGGGATCCAAGGGAGGCCATCCAGCCCCGCTACGGAGTCTTGAGGCCCTGGTACTTCACCTGCAGAGCCTATGGAGGAGCTGCTGGGGGCAGAGTACATTCTTTCTTCAGAAAACTAGGTTTCTCTGGGACTCCAGACCCCAAGGCTACAACTGGTTCTCACAGCCCTGGATCTTTTCTTTTCAGACATGAGCAGCGATGGAATTTTCCCATCAAACTTCCCTGCTGTCTTCTGGATGGCCAGACTGACCCTGTGGGAGGCCTGGCTCTGCACCTGACCCCTTCATCCCTCTCCTCCAGCTCTGCACTGTCCCTAGTTGTTTGGGTTTTTGGAGACTGGATGTAACTAGTCCGGGCTGGCTGGGAACTGTAGATCAGGCTGGTTTCACAGTTGTGGTAATCCTTCTGGCTCTGCCAACCAGATCCTGGGATTCCAGGACTTTGAGACCACAGCTGGTTCCTCCCTTTTTATTTCGGGGGGGGGGGTGAGTTATAGGGGAGCTAACCTCTGCCATCACTTCCCTATTCCAACACTGATTTGTAGTGGGGAACATTGCCCTTCCACCTGTGACCTTTGGGCACAAGCCCCTAGGGCGTAGCCTTTTGGTTTAAGATCTAGGAAACACATATTGGGGTCCTTCTCTCTCGCACTCCTAGATGATCTACCCATAGTATAAGATGCTCCCCCATAGAATCCTTTAATAAATTATCCCTTTCTCAAATACCTGTGGATTTCTCAATTTACTGATTTCCTTTGAGTTTTAAGCTTTCCTTCCCAATTAAAATATTTTTAGACAAGGTCTTACTATGGAGCTTTGGCCAGCCTGCAACTCACTCTGCAGACCAGGATGTCTTCAAACTCAGAGACCCATCTGCCTCTGTCACCCGAGTGCTGGAATTAAAGCTGTGAGCCACTATACCCAGCTTATTTTTAATATTATGCGTTAGGGTGTTTCGCTTGCACAAGTCAGTGTACTGGTTGGTCACTGCAGAGGCCAGAAAAGGGCATCCAACCCCCTGGAACATGAGTTGCAGATGGTGGTGAGGATCATGTGGGAGCTGGGAATCTAACTCGGGTGCAAGGGTAGTCAGTGCTCTTAACAGATAAGCCAGTTCTCCAGCCCTCCCCCCCCCTTAATACACCCTTGACAGACAGACACAAGGACTTCAGGCTTCAAAGAAGTTAGCAAATTTGTTGTTGGTAGGAGGGCGGGGAGGGAGCTGTGTTCACCTTCCCTGTCACCAGCAGGATGGGTAGTTAGGGTCCATAGAAAAGGCAGTTGTGAGCACAGGTCCTGTGCAGTACAATATAGAAGAATCTGAGGGAGCAACTATGTAGAAATCAAAAGCTTATCAGGCTGTCCATCACTTCTTTTTCTCTGTGTCTAATGGACTTTGATGCTCCTTGGACAATCTAAGGGCCCTGTTCTGAGGTGACATATATAATCCAGGAGACTCTGTGAGAGGATTCCTTCAGAGTGAACCTGGGAGAACTCTGATCAGGGCCAGAGCCATTGTTGGGCCCTGCCGGCCTCTCCTTTCTGCCTCCTGAGGACCACAGAGGAAAATCTCAGGGATTGGCAGGACTAGCTTAAACAATGGATTCTCTGCCAGGTCCTTTGCTGTCTATGGTTTAGATTGGTTTCTCTCTTATTTTGTTCCTGTTCAGGGATCTTTTGTAGTTTAAAGTCTAGAGAACTCCTCCAGTTCTCCCGGGTCCTCCTTCCCAAGTAGCTGTGAGTTCCCTGACAGGGAGGTTTGCAGAAATCTGAACTGTGGAAGGTAGGATTCAGCCTGGAAATGTGGGACTGGCCGGGAGGTGACATGAAAGGAGACAGAGATGAGATAAAGCTCCTTCAGCAGGAATGTGAAGTTTTTCTTTGGTGATCTCAGCTTGAGGAGGGTGTCCAGTGCGGCCAGGAAAATGTTCTGTGGTCCTGCTGCTCCTGGAGGGCACTGCCTTCTCTGTGCTTGTGGCTGGTGAGTGGGATCCTTGGGGTCTTTCTGAGCAGTGTCAAAAGAACAGAAGTCAGACAGAATCCTATCTCAGTGGGTTTCTGTCTGGGGAAGAAGGCAGACCAGAGTGCTGTCTGTAGTGGGCAGTGCTGTCTGCCTTTGCCATCAAACAGGACTCAGAGCTTCCAGTTCCTCTCTGTAAGTCTTACTCTCTGTGTGTAGTGGGCAGTGCTGTCTGCCTTTGGCATCAAACAGGACTCAGAGCTTCCAGTTCCTCTCTGTGAGTCTTCCTCCCTGTGTGATTGGCTCCTGGCTGTCCTTGGCCATAGGTGCACAGGTCCTCACTCATCCCCTCTGATCCCAGGGCTGGAGCTGTTTCCTGGTAGCTCCTTTGAATCAGTCCAGTCCTTCTTGAAGGTCTTGTGCTCTGTGACCACTTCCCAGTGTAGGGAACAGTTCTCAAGCCCATGAATCTAGTTTCTCCCGAGAAGCCCAGCAGTCTGTTCTCAGTGAACTAGAGGCCTCCAGGCATGGTGCTCTCAACATCACTTTGTCCTGTTTCCATCTTGGAGGGAGACCCCAGGCCTAGCAGCCCCTCCTTGACCTAGGAGGAGAAGGACCGTGGTTCTTAGGGGATGGAGTCTGAGCAGTCCAGCACCCAGAGGTCCACATCTGCTGTGTCCCCTCCCACTGCACCAGCCTTTTGCTTTCCTGGATTCTCCCCCTCCAGAGCTCTAATGTTGCCCTATGCTGCCCTCCTGGATGCTGCCCTCCTGGATGCCTCCCTCCTGTATTCCTCCCTCCCGGATGCTGCCCTCCTGGATGCTGCACTCCTGGATGCTGCCCTCCTGAATGCCGCCCTCCTGGATGCTGCCCTCCTGGATGCTGCCCTCCTGGACGCTGCACTCTTGATGCTACCCTCCTGGATGCTGCCCTCCTGGATGCTGCCCTCCTGGATGCTGCCCTCCTGGATGCTGCCCTCCTGGATGCTGCCCTCCCGGATGCCTCCCTCCTGGATGCTGCCCTCCTGGATGCTGCACTCCTGGATGCTGCACTCCTGGATGCTGCACTCCTGGCTTCTGTCCTTTGGACTGTTCCTTCCTGTCTTTATTACTAGGGTGTCTGTGGCTCCATCTCCCCCTTCCATGATAAAACATCACTTAAGAGGGGCCTAAGCAATAATCCCACACTGCACTGCTGCTTCCCCAACACCCCACTTCTGCCCTGACAGTGAGTTTCTGTGTGATTTATTTTATTTTTTTATTTTGTGGGTCTGGTATAATTGCTCAGTGGCTAAGAGCACTTGTTGCTCATGCAGAGGACCTGGGATTAGTTCCAAGAGACAACATGGCAGCTCACAATCCTTCCTGTCTCCTGCTCCAGGTATAGACAAGGTTCATATGCATATATGCAGGTGAGTTACTCATACAAATAAACTGAATAAATTTACACATTTTAATGAAATTTTCAAATTACACTGATTTGCTTATCAGCCAGTGAGTGAGAGAATGCTCAAGGACTGAGGGGGCACAACTAATAGGGGTCAGTTGTCTTCTTCCCCTGTGACTTCTAGAGAGTGAACTCCATTCCTCATGCATGCTGGAAAGTGTCTCTATCCACAGAGCTATCCTGCCAGCTTGTGGTTTATCCACAGCAGGGATCAGCCCCATAAATCCCACCTCTATACCTCCATCCCAAGCTCAGCTCTGGTCTGTGCTGAGAGGAACCAGTGAGCAAGTCAGGGGCCACCAGAGGTGCCTGTGGGCAGAGAAGGAGGCCGTCTCTCCAGCCAGCACCTTGTCCCCTAGAAATGTCCATCAATATGCTCATAGCCACCCAAACAACAAGCTGGCATTCAATGTCTGCCTGTTGCTGTACCACAGAAACACCTGGAGTCCTACCTGGCCGACTGCTATGATGTCATCGCTGTTTTTCTCTGTATCCACATTGTTCTTTGGTTCCACAACATTGCCGCAAAGAGGGATGCTCTGGACAGGTCGCTGAGCTCTGGTCCTGGTGCCTCCAGGCTTTAGCCTGACTCATTCTCACCTGACATCCTTCACCCTTATTCCCTGTGTGAGTCCCAAAGACAGCACTGGTGTCATGCACACCTGCATCCGGCTCATTCCCCTGAAGGGTGCTGCTCTCCCCCAGCTGGCCAGCACCCCTTCCAGCTGCCCTGCTCCTGTGCAGAGTGAGGGCTGTACAGCTGTGGTTCTCAACCTTCCAAACGCTGTGACCCTTCAATAGATTTCTTCTCCTTGTGGGGACTCCAACCAGAAAATTAATTGCATTGCTGCTTTGTACCTGTAAATTCCCTACAGTTGTAAATCATAATGTAAGTATCTGTTTTCTGATGGTCTAAGCAAGGCCTATAAAAGGGTCTTTCAACCCCCAAAGGAGTCATGACCCACAGGTTGAGAGCTCTAGAGTAAAGGATCCATGACCAAGTCCTTTTGAAGGAGTTGTGGAGACAGGGTTTCTCTATCTCCTGGCTGTCCTGGAACTCACTCTGTAGACCAGGCTAGCCTCAAACTCAGAACTCAGGTGCTTCTGCCTCCCAAGTGCTGGGATTAAGGGTGTGTGCCCCACCATCCAGCAACCTTGACTAAGTCTTAAAAGTCAGTATAGTTTGTAGACCTGTAATCACAAGTAATTGGAAGACAGGCACGGGATAGAAAGCCTGCTTGGCCTACAGAATAAGTTCAAGGCCAGCCTGGACCAGGCCTTCAAGCAAAGGATGGGGATGAGAGATGGCCCAGTTAAGAGCACTGGATGCACTTCCAGAGGTCCTGAGTTCAATTCCCAGGAATCACGTGACTCACAGCCATCTATAATGGCATTAGGTGCCCTCATCTGGCCTGCATGTGTATAGGTAGGTAGAGCACCATATATACAGAAGATAAGACAATTTAGAAATGAATCTTAAAGTAAATGTCCGGGAATGTATGCCAGGGAAGGTTGTTCCAATAGAACTGCAGTCTCTAGATTCCTTTGACAACGTGGCAGGAATTTTCAGGTGAAGAAGCTGCCCAGAAAAAAAATTAAGTAATTCAATCTTTTCCTCCACCCACTATTCACTTTCAGGTCCTTTGCCAGTGGCATCTTTGAGCCCTTGCATCTGTGGAAGGGAAGGTGCAAAACCAGAGAAGCCCAGAGAAGGGAAAGGAAGGAGCCGACTCTGAAGCCATCTGATTGGCTCCTGTGACTTGTGGGCGGAGTCAGAGAGCTGTTCTGGGAGCATGCCCAGTGCTTTCCCTCCTCTGATCTAGTTCCAGCTTCCCCTGTCCCGTTCTGTTCCAAGTTCCTTGAGGCTTTCCCGGCACAGCACTAGGCTGGGGAGGGGGGTGGGACACGGACTGACCCCAGACCCGGCCCTGAATCCTTCGTGGTCTTTTCTCTCTTGCCAGGTCTTCACCACCGACTCCACCTCGCCTTCCAGGAGTCAGTCTTGGGGATCCCTGTGTTCTGGTCTCACCTTGTAGCCCTTGCTCTGTGGATCAGGACTCAGATCACCTGCCTCTGCACCCTGAGGGCTGGGATTAAAGATGTTCTTTGAGTGGGTCACATCAAACTGAGCTAGTGGAGCCGATGTAGTTCAGTTAGGATGCGCTCAAAAAGCAAGGTTCAGTCCCGGGCAACATCAGCATCTAACGGAAAAGAATCTAAGGCGGTGGTGTGAACAGTTCTTCAGTGTGGCCCAGACAGCCCAGGAGGCTCCTGAACCAGGCCAGCAGTTCCCTGTTGGCCTCCGGGACCCTCCGATGCCGCTGATGGCCGCCAGGGGGCAGCAGGACCCAGGAGAGTGAGCTGCTCAGCCCTGCTCACCTGAGGGGCTGGAGCTTTGAATGCTGGGGAAGGCACCTCAAGCTCCTAGAAGAAGAAAACCAACAGCATAAGAGAACACCAGGATCACACATCAGTAGCATCGGTAGGGGAAGTTATATCCATTCCCCTTCTTTCGCTTCATCCCTCAGACCACTGTGCACATCTAGTGCAGGGAACCCTGGAGTCGTGTAGGAGGGCCTTGGAGGTTCCCATGGTGCTGTAAGGACCCGCAATACTGTTCAGGGACCTCTGGAGAGAGATCTTATTTCCTCCATTTATTTCTCTTTCTTTTTAAAAGTATTATTTTTTATGTGTATGAGTGTTTTGCCAGTGTTCATGTCCCTGTACCAGGTGAATACAGTTCTTCAGGAGGCCAGAAGAGACGGTGTATATCCCATCCTGGAGGGTATGTGGGAGAGGCTGGAATTACAGGTGGTTGAGAGCTGGGAATCTAACCAAGGTCCTCTGGGAGAACCTTGAGGGTTCTTTATCTCAGAGCAATTTCTCCAGATGCGTACCTATCCTTAGAAGGTACATCAGCTTTATTCACAGTTTATTATTATTATTATTATTATTATTATTATTATTATTATTATTGAAACAGAGGTTCTTTGTGTCACCTTCACTACCCTAGATAGACCTAACTCTGGAGATCAGCTTGGCCTTGAACTCACAGCTTCCACTTCCTCTGCCTCCCAAGTGCTGGATTAAAGGCAAGTGCCATCACCACCTGGTCACTTTTATTTCGTTTTATTTTTTAAAGATTTATTTATTATGTATGCAGTGTTCTACCTGCACACCAGAAGAGGACTCTCATTGTAGAAGGTTGTGAGCCACCAGGTGGTTGCTGGGAATTGAACTCTGGACCTCTAAAGAGCAATACCTTAGGGGCCGTCTGCAGGCTCCAATATCAAATTTGGTCCAAGCATTCCCTGTCAGCAGTGGAGAAACTCACCCACAGAGTATGAAAAGATTGAAAGCCTGCTGTTAAAAACAGTACAGCTCAGGGTCGGTCGACATTATAGGGCCAGAAGGACACGTAGGAAACTTTTGTTACTTTTTTTTTTTTTTTTGAGGCCCAGGCTGTCCTAGTACTAACTCTGTAGACCAGGCTGGCCTCAAACCCACAATACTTTGCCTGCCTCTGCCTTCCAGATGTTGGGGTTAAAGGTGTGGCTACCACTGCCCCACTCAAATAGGAAAAGTAAAGCCTTATGTGGCTAAGACAGCCATGAACTTATGGGGATGTGATTTGCTGCAGCAATGGAAAACAGATTAGCATTCCTCCAACTTGAGAAACGTACAATAAAATAAAGGATGCTTCTGAGGAAAAATTTAAACATAATGAAGAGTCACAGAGCATTCTGGCTGTACATAAGCAGGGCATAAAAGTGTTGGTCTATAATGATACCAACAGCCCTACCTTTAAAATGGTGAGCAAACATGAGGGAAATTACAGGGTCTAGAACAGCTGGTACAAGAGCAGGAGTTCACCACTGAAGAATCAGCCAGTCCTTGGAATTCTCCGGTATTTGTCAGAAAAAGAAATCTGGAAAATGGAGACTGCATTCTACCCTCTGATCCTACTGGAATTCTGTGCAGGGAGAAGATAATATATTGAAATAGACTTTTATCACAAAACAGTGTAAAAAATTAAAGATCCCTTAGAGAAGGTTTCTGCAGTAATTCTGGGAAAGATGACTGTCAATCAGCAGAAATAAAGCCAGATGAAATTATGGTACCTCTTACTAATAACGAGGTCACTCCATCATTTCCTTTGCCTCATGTAGAAAATTAACATTGGCAAAGTTTGGAGTAATTTTTGGGGAAGAGATTAACAACAAATATCTCCAAATCAAGAGACTTCAGTTTATAAAGGAAAATAATTGGATGCTTTTTCTGATAGTAAATTAAAGAGACATCAATTTTTGGAGCCCCTGCATTCTATACTGATGCAAATAAATCAGGAAAGGCATCTAAGTCTAAAAAATAAAGTGGCTCAAAGCCCTCAGTTAAAAAATCAGGCTGTTTGCCATTTGTATTATTCAATTTTCCTGAATCTCTTAATACAGTTACTGACTCACAATATGCAGAAAAATTGTTCTACACATAATTTATTCCAGATTATTTAGAATTATTATTTAGAATTATTATTGCTATTTATTCAATTACAACAAATAATCAGAAGTAGAAATCATCCCTTGAATGTTGCACATATCGGTTCCCATACAGGTCTGCCATGTCCTCACCACAAGATGATAACAAAACCCAATTAAAAACTACACTTGTGGCTACTGCAGCCAGGGTCTGTGTTGATGTACAGTATTCCTGTTGCCATTGAATGCTGTGCAGTCACCCAAGATCGAGGGTCATATTGGTGTCTCAGGACCATACTTCTGCTGGGGCAGTGGTAACATCCAGAACCAGCTGCTTCGGAAGATCACGTTGGGTCCATTGGTCCTACTACCGCTGGGGTTCTGCTGAATTCTGGGTCATGCATTGCCACCAAAGGCACATGGAGGCCCAGGTCAGGGCCACAACCTGAGGCCTTGGTGGTGTCCATACATCTGCCCAAACCATTTCCACATGAGTGGCCATTCCTTGCACCCAGAGCTAGGATGTCTTCCGGGCCCAAGCAGCTGCCCAGGGCCAAGGTCCATGGTTTAGCTGCAGCTGGGGCCTGTGTTGATGTCTGTGGCCATGTCACATCAGGAAGCATTAGGAACCATCTGAGATGAAATCAGAGGGCCACACTGACATAGTCCCTCCCTTCGCTGGCGGGACACTAGAGCAAGAGCCCTGGCTCCCTCTCCACAAGCTGACTCTTCAGGCATTCATGTAGGGGAGATGACTCCCCTCTCCCGCCCAAAGTGGGTGGCCCCAGTGGCCAGTACTGACCAGCTTGGCTACCACACAGGCCCACCCCAGCATCTACCCCTTGTAATATCTGCTGGAGCGCGTGTAGGGACTGGTCCTGTGGAACAATACCACCTGTATCTCCATGACAAGGGACAGCTGAGGATCCAGTGAGGATGGTGAAGTAGAAACCAGAGGCTTTGACACAGACCAGTGACTCATCGCAGTGAACGTCTGCCATAAACCTGATGGGACAAAGGAGTGTACTGCATGGCACACCGAAGCCTCCAGTGCCACCAGGACAAAGGAAGAGGTGTTGGAGGGGCACGAGAAGCAAAGAGGGTTTCTGTTGTTTTTACCTCAGTTTGCTTACTTACTTCGTTTTGTCTTCTTTGGGGAGGGGCATGGAAGGGGTGAGGGGAGGATACCGGGTATCCAGGGAGTGAGCAGAATGGGGATGCATGGTGTCAAACTCCCAAAGAGCCAATAAAGAAGATACATTTAAAAATATGTCAAAGCCAGCTTTGAAGTTGGAGCATGGCTGTCTCTGTCTCTAAACCCAAGCGTGCTTTTTAAAGGGAAATCCAAAATCTCTGTATCATATCAGAAGAACCACCTATTACAGGACAGAAGAATAACAAAATTAAGGGACCATTCTATTGCCACTAATCTCGTGATTCTGTCCTTTAAATTTGACTCTTTAAAACATTTATAAGGGATAAATATTAACTCAAAATTTATAAGATTATTATATATATTTAAACTTTATGCCATGATATTAATGGTCATATTCGTGGTTCTAACTAATTGTAGGATATAAGCTTCACCTAGCTTCTTGTACATGTTTTTGGGTTTCGGTTTGAAGCAGGTAACTAGGAACTATGTTTGTCTGTCCTGGATGTTTTTAACAAATTGTGGCTTTTAAACCTCTTGGAGATCTGCTGCATGTGACATTTAAAACTTTTGAGTTGTCTGCAGTGATCTGTAAGATCTCCAAGAATGTGACAGGCCCTCAACTATGAATCTGTCTGGATTGTGTAATACCAACCACTAAGCTGACACACGCCACCCAGAGGTCAGCTTTGGACTAGACACTGCTCAGGACAACTTTATATTAGTTAGCTAAGATGGCCCAGCCTCATAGACTTCTCAAGCCAGGACTTCAGATATGCACTGGACTGTATACAGCTGGCTCTCCCAGGACTTAACCATTATCTTAATTTTCTCAGGGTTCTCTGAATATGCCATTGCCCCCAGACAACAGGAAGTATTTTAAGAACAACACAGCCACATTCTCAAGAAATGGGATGTGTGGATTAGGTCATTCAGTGGGTTATAGATGTTTATCATTGTTTAGGGGGGTTGATTCCAAGTTGTTACTGGCTGTGGTCTTGGAGAAAACTAAGCAAATGTGGCGAGATACAGGAATGTATTACTGAAGGGATGAAGTGGAGATATAAAAATGAGAGGGGAAAAGGGGTAGAATATTGAATCTGCTTAAACTAAAAAGCAGCTATTGTATACTGATACAAGTTTAAGGTCATTTTGTTACACTGTATATGTTTCTACTCTTGTTTACGGTATTGTACCTATACAGGTCATTTAAAAATGTAAAGTTCTAACCCTTGAAAGCTATTATTATAAACTGTTTAGGATAATGAAGAAATGTGGGTTAGAGATTATTCATCTATAACAACTAAACTCTTGTCAATGTAGGTATGTTTCAGATATATTACATGGATATTTTATATAGGTATATAGTCTTCAAATGCTTCAGAGATCTAAACAACATGGCATTTAAGATAATAAATAACATAAGTCTTTTCATGACAGTGAGATATGTCTCCTGCTGGAAGCACCATTCTACCTCAGAGACGATTGAAATTAGAGGGTCTCATTTGGAGTTTGTTTCCTATGTGAAAAGGTTAGTGACTTGCCTGGACTGCTGAGAATGTGCCGTCCAAATTGGACAAGCAGGACACAAATGAAGGCAACTGTTACCTTTGCCAAGACAAGGCAGGCCAGGTATTCCTGCTTCACAGAGGTCTGTCAGATCTGCTAGGCCTGAAGGTAAAGATGGATGCCCCGACATTTTAAAGGAACCTTGGGTGACTGTCCAGACAGCCCGATGCCTCTGTCATTTCGTTGGTAGTATTTGCTTGGCACTTCCTGTTAGCTCAGGATATTTTATCCTTCTCAGATCCCTGATGGTGTTGAATGATAGTTATACCATTTTCTTTGTTTCCAAATTCAACAATGAGATTTACAAAAGAGATGTAATGCTTATAAGGCTCAGAGACATAAAAGCTTAAGGTGTTTATCTAAGAAAATCATTTAAGGTCTAAGAAGATATTTTAGGGTAGTAGTACAAGTTATGATAAAAAGAATTTGACTCACCATGGTGGGGTAGATAACAGAGCAATTTCTCCAAATTTGTCAAATATAAATGGACTGCACATTAAGAATAACTCCTAACGGATATTGTTTTTATTGTATGTAGTTCTACTATGTTGGAGTTAAAACCTTTCCTTTTTATTTAGACAATACCTGAACCTTACTGTACATATTTTTACTGTGCTAGAGTTCAAAACTTTCTTTTCTATTTAGATAAAAAGGGTTATATTGCAGGATATGTTAACAAACTGTGACACGCTCAGACTGTTAATAAAGTTATCCTTGAATCAAGGGTGAAGTCAACAACCCGCAGACTGGTTTTGGAGAACCCGGGGTAATCTAAAGAGACACAGGAAAGAATAGGAAGGGTCTTCCAAAGATTCCTGGGCCTTTTCCATCTGGGAAAGTGGAGAGAGAGGGCCCTTTGCTGCTGCTTTCTTGATCTATCAGGTTTCTATCCCAATAGCTGACTCCTGAGTTTTTAATAAACATAGAATGATTTAGATAAACACTTTGCACAGCTGTGTCCCCTGCTTGAGGAGTGGATTTTCCTCCACCAAGGTGAAGGAGGTAGTGAAAGCAGACCAAGAAAATATCCATCCACGGTCAGCACGGTGAACCCTGAGCTCACTGGTCACCCACAGGATTGTGTGAGCCAGGGGATAACCACTGACTAGCCCACCCCAGTGTCACATCCACTCACACAGCTGCACCCCTGCAGTCCCCTGACAGCTCCCAGCAGCTCCACACAACAGCCATCCCTCCCTCTGGAACTGCAGCTGGTTTAACCCTGAGAGGGAAGTGCTACCTTGTGTCAGTTCTGAGAACCTAGAGCTTCCTGTGTTTCCTGAACCTCATCAGCCTCCTCCTGGCTGCCCCAGGAATGTTGCAGTCTACAGGAAAATGCCCACAATAACCTCCCTCTTCTACAGGAGCTCCCTTTATTAACACAACCTCAGGCCAAGGGCTGGTGTGTCAAGTGCTGCACCAGGTTCCCTCAACTGAGCTCAGGGTCACCTGAGCTTTTCCCTCAGCAAATTCCTCCCTCCCTCTCCCCACCTGCCTTTCTGTCTGGGATTCATGATCTTATATTTTTATTAACTCATCAAACACATATTGGGTTTTAGGGTGGGCTGGGTCCCAGGCACCGGAAGTCATCATCCCTCACAAGACAAAGACGTCAGCATTATAAAAGAGGCCATCACCTTCTTGGTCTTCAGCATCTCTGCTAAGGCTCCTGAGCTCCCACCTTGAAGTCACAGAGCTAGAAGAGAAAACTGCAGGGGCAAACTCTGCAGCAGGCTGAGGGGATGAAGAAATTTCCATCTCTGGCATTCCCACAATGACTTTTTAGAAGATTCTCCAATTTCATGTCTATGAGTGTTTTTCTTGCCAGTATGTACTTGTGCCATGTGCCTGTCTGGTGTCCAGAGGGGATTGGAAGCCACGGACAAGGAATTATGGATGATGGACCCACCCTGTGGGAACTGATGTCTGAACCTGGGTCCATGACAAGAGCAGCAAGTGCTCTCAGGCCCTGACTCTCTCTTCAGTTCCTTGATCACATTTTTAAATAAACCTAAGTGTGAAGTAGCCTGAGCCTGTGTATCCTGAGTCACCACAGGAGGCAGCACTAGGATCCCAGAGCCAGGGAGGGAGAGGGGACCTTGGGCAGAACACAGATCCAACAGGACAGATCTGACACCCTGTGGATCCCTCCTCTGCTCATCCTACAACCCGGGTTAGATTTGAAAGATGGGAAAGAAGGAAAGAACCTCCCTCCATGGAGGGGCCTGGAAGGAGGCAGGAGCCCTGGAGACTGAGGTTCATCTCAGCCCACAGTCTCCTGAGTGCAGGGGCCTTGTTGGGTCTTGATGGGAAAGGATGGAAAGACACCTCTAAAGGCTGTCACTCAGGGACCACAAGGGACAGGGAGGAGGCATCACTCACAGGACCCAGAACAGGCCTCGTCCTCCATATGAACAAAAATACAACATAGAGAAGACAGGTGAAGAGCCCGGGCTGACCTGTCACAGCAGCTCTGGCTGTCACAATCCTGGGGACAGGACAAGGCTCTGGCCATCCCTGTGTCCCTGTGATCACAGACGCTCAGCATGTGGTTCAAGTGATGAGGAGAACAGGACCAGGAGGTGACAGAGCTGAGGAGTGACCAGTCACAGCCAGCAATGGACTGAGCTCCACCTGGGCACAGCCTCATCCTGTCCCTCCAGACACACAGCAGAACATACACAGATTCTGGAAGGTTCTCCATGCTGTCATTTATTTCTTTAACAAATTCTAAGTATCTCAATGATTTAATTTGCCCATCAATCAACCTGTCAGATCCAGGACATAAACAATAAAGTTCTCATTCAGATCCTTATTTTCAGTGGGGAGTCAGGGGCTGCAGCTCAGGGAAGCATGGAGGTGACAGGATGGAGGTGTCCCCTCCCGTGTGCTGGAACAGGATGGTTGGCTGTGGAAGGGAACAGGGTGGTACAGAGACAGGGTCCTGGTGTACAGGGGTGGGCTGGGTTCCCCAGTTCTTCACACTGAGCCCATAGGATCTAGGAATGTCACTGTTGCCAAGTGTGAACTGATGGTCTCTGGATGTCACAGGAGAGACCTGAGCACATCTCTGACACTCCATCAGGCCAGGCAGCTGTCTTCATGCTACAGAACAAGAGTCATGAACAACCACTGTGACGACAACATCCCCACAACCCACCACTAACTCAAAGGTGATTCTGGATTCCCTGAAACCCGATCATGGCCACTCTGCCCTTCACCAAACCAGTCCCCAGTGTCACCTTTACAATCTGGGAGAGACACATCAGAGCTCTGGGCACTATCCTTGTCTAGGGCAAAAGATAAATATTTATAGGAAGAAATAAACAGAGGACCCAGAAGATTTCACTGGAGGATATATTTTGGTTGCCAGAGCTACCCCAACTCTAGCTTCACCCCCAAGGTCCTCAGGGACAGTCCTGCCCCCCACACTCACCTCAAGCCGGAACATAGTTCCCTCCTCTTCCACCTGTGAGAAGAAAAGCTGTGAGAGACCAGGGAAGATCCAGACTCTAGGAATTTTCCAGAACTGACTGCAGACCCAGGTCAGTCACAGGAGCAGGAGGGGTGTGGATGTTTCCCATCAATGAGGCAGAGCACACTTCTAATAGGGGTCAAGAGAGAACTCAGACCCTGCCCTTTCCTACCTCTGTTTCTCCTCATCCTCACAACAGCCACCACAGCTCCAATGAAGAACACAGCTCCAAGGACAACCAGGAAAACAGTGACTTCCATGGTGGGGAATGTGGACTTAGGAGGCTCTGGGAAGGGAAGGACAGGAAGGGATGGTGGAGGTCATGACCCCAGCTCTCAGTCCCGACTCTGCTCAGGGTCTGCAGAAGGCTCCAGCTTTCCCTGACCCCAGCCCTGCATGTATGCTCTCCTTACCCCATCTGAGGGTGAGGGGCTCACGCAGCCCCTCGTGGTACACATGGCACGTGTATTCCTGCTCCTCCCCAGGAGTCACCTCCAGAGATGCCCACTTCTGGAAGGTTCCATCCCCTGAAGGTCTGGTCTCCACCAGCTCCATGTCTTGAGTCAGCTCCTCCTCTCCCCTCTGCCAGATCAGGGTGATGTCTGCAGGGTAGAAGCCCAGGGCCCAGCACCTCAGGGTGACTTTCCCTTCACGTGTGTGGTAACTCTTCACATGTGCCTTTGGGGGATCTGTGTAAAGATTTAGGAAATCTCACAATTAACAAGATAAACTAAAATCTACAAAGACAAAGTTAAATCAATGCTAATACTGCACCACATGACTGTATGAACACTTCTGCCATCACACTAGTGACCTGCAGGTAGAGCTGGTCCCCTCATCACAGAACTGCACACATTCCTGGGGACTCAGGAGCTAAGGGGGAATCCACATGACCCATCATGTCCACATGGTCTCCTTATGTGATGTCACATGACCCAGCAGGTCTGCATGGTCTCCTTATGTGATGTCACATGACCCAGCAGGTCCACATGGTCTCCTTATATGACGTTCTATAGATAAGGTAGGAAGTAAGAGAATGAAGGTATGGCAAATAGTCGATTTATGAATGTAATTAAATTCGTATCAAATAAGAGGAACGTGTATATGAAGGTGCCACCAACTACTGCTGCCATACTGAGCACAGCTGATGTGGGATGTCGTTCTGTGTGCTGTAAAGATCATTCGTTAATAAATAAAGGGAGTGTTTGGGCCAATGGCAGAGCTTCTGATGTGGAGGTGGGAAATCCAAGCATAGAGAAATTGGAAAGAGGGCGGAGTTAAGGGAGACACTATATTTTATATATTTAATTTAATAAAATACATTTTTATACCTCATTTTTTATAGATTTTATCTTTAAATAAAAGATCCCTGTGAGCTTAGACTATTGGAGGATGAACATCTGAGCCCCCTGCTGTCCCTCAGCCCCTAGTGAGTTAGAGCTTCCTCAGGGACAGCATCCTCTGTCACTCAAGCCCTGGGGACAGGAAGAGCCCCAGGGAGAGCTGCATGGGCTCAGCAGACCCTGCAGGGACCCTGGGGACAAAGCCTTGTACCTTGTCCCTAGGGCAGGTTGAGGACCCCTGTGCTGGACCTGAGTGTCGGGGTCTCCACATTGTGCACACTGTGCTGATGGCTGTTTTCAAGGACAAAAGGCCCTGTGGTTGTGTGTTGTTAGGGTTTGTCCATAGTCCTTCAAAATGACTCACAGGCTATATAACTTCTATGCTGCTTGGCTTATGGCTCAGGCATGTTGTTAGCTGGCTCTTGCATCATAATTAACCCACTTTTATTACTCTGTCTTGTCCTGTTACCTGTAACTTATCTATTTTTTATATCTTACATGTTAGGCTGGATCAAGTGTCCCCTGACTCCGCCCTCCTTATCTATGCTCAGATTTCCCACCTACTTCTAAGATGCCCTGGCACAGGTTGAAACAATTTCGTTATTTACCAATGACATTCACAGCATAGAGAAAGACATCCCACATTACTTCCCCTTTTCTGTCTCATCAAACGAAGGTTTTAATTTTAGCACAGTAAAATTATATATGACAACAAAGTTGTTAAGTAAGAATTATAGTTATATTTTAATATTTATTGCTAAGAGTAAAAATATTTTATTTATTTTATTTTTGTGAGTTTAAAGTTTTATAATTAGCATATTTTTATGATAACTTGGAAAATCATATTGATAATTATTTAATTTTTAATTATGTTAGCGACTGTAGAAGAACATAGCATTGAGTAAACAGAAAGTATAAGTAACTATTAAAATCTAGAAATGACAGAGATGACATTTGTTTGTTTGGTTAGTTATTTAAACTGTTTTGGTAACGTTGGGGTATTTATTTTTACTTCATAGGCTTAGAGTGTTTGGCATGTTTTTTAGGAAATAGGAAATTTGAAGGACTGTTTTGTTCATTTTGGCATAGTTTGTTGGTTTTTTTGTGTTTTGAAGAGTGTTAGTTTTTTGTTAAGTAGGAACTTGAAGGACTATCTAGGCTTGTTTTGTTATTACTTTGGGGTCTTGTATGTTTAGTTTATATAGTATATTTTTAGGCAGTTGAGGTAAAAATAGTTTTTTGTTCAATGGCTAATTTTTGTCATAAAGAAAGTAAATTTTATATGGAGTGTTTTAATGTCTTTTTTTGAAGAGGATTTGTGTTGTCAGGAGATTTGTTCTATTGTTTAGAAAAGTTTAATATTTTATATTTAAAATATTGTATCTTGTAGGTTTTTGAAGTGTTAGAAGATTTTACTTAATTGAAATATATTTTTGTATATTTAGAAAAACTTCATGTGACTATAAGTGTGGTTTTTATAGATTGTTATTAATTTGTATTTTTAAGTTATATATTATAACTTTAAATGAGCTATATAAATGTTATATTTTAGATAAGAAGTATATATAAGCCTAATTTAAATTTTTATTAATAAATTAAAATTAATATTTAAAATATTTTGAGATTAATAGATGTTTTTTAAATTAAAGTAGACTTAATAATTTGATTTTTAAATTATTTTATATTTTTAAGAAACAAATTGAATGTGAGTATTAGTTATCTATAATGAAAATAAATATTTATAAACAATATCTTGGGCATTTGGATATAATTTTTATTATTATTTTTTGTTGACTGAGGTACATTAGCAATAATACTGGGGGTGGGATTTTGAGGCTGGATTATTTTAATTGGCAGTTTTGAAGTTGATGTGGCTATATTTTTTATTAAAGACTATTATAGGGTTTTTTAAAATTAAATAAGTCGGGAAATAACTTACAGGTTTTTATTTTTTGTAGAGATTAAAGTATATTTTTTAAAATAGTATATTTTTAGACTTCAATTTTAAAGTTAAGATATTTTGAAAATATATATGTTTAATTTAATATTTTTTATAATTATATATTTTGTAGTTAATTAATGGTTAAAAATGAAAAGAAAACAGTATAAAGATAATTTAGATTTTTTTATGTGGCTTATTATGTTTTTGTTATTTTATTTTATTAAGAATTTATTTTTTAGCTTATGGAGTTATATACTGTAATTTATTTTTAGAGGCACCGGTCCTCAGATGTCAGGACTCGGTGTCCACAGACACCGGGTGTGGGCAGAGAACCCGGCCCGGGAGAGTCCGTGCATGACAGGGCTGCAGACTGAAGGAGCCACTGTTGGTCACCTAGGGATCTTCTCTCCTCCCTCCAGAGACAGATCTGGAGCTGTGCAGGGAGAAGGCTGAGCCTGGACATGAGCGCAGTCCCCGGGAGGCTGGATCAGGACCCGGGGACACCGTGTCCCCAGGGACGGGTGCCTGCGCCCAGCCCAGGGCAGAGGGAGGAGATGCCCGCGGACCCTGTACCTGTGCGCAGCAGCGCGTCCTTCCCGTTCTCCAGGTAGGTGCGGAGCCACTGCACGCACTCGCCCTCCATGTAGGCTCTTTGTCTCTCTGCAACACCATCCTGCTCCAACTTGCGCCGGGTGATCTGCGCCGCCGTGTCCGCCGCCGTCCACGACTTCAGGTCGTCGTTCAGGGCGATGTAATCGCGGCCGTCGTAGGCAGTTTGATAAAACCCGCCGAGGAGGCGCAGGTCGGGCCCCACCTCACAGCCGAACATCCACTGGATGGTGTGAGAACCTGCGGGGACCTCAGGTCAGCCCCGCCCACCCGCCCTCAGCCCCGCCCACCGCGGACTTCTCTAAACCGAAAGGGAAACCGAGACCGTCCCCTGCTCTCCTCCCGAACCTCGGACCCGGGACCCGGGCGACTCCGGTCAGTGCGTAGGGACGCGGAAGGTCGTGACGTCCGACCCGCGGTCACTCACCGCCCTCGCTCTGGTTGTAGTAGCCGAGCAGGTTCCTCAGGCTCACCCTGAAAATCTGCTCATTGGTCTTTTCGATCTGTGTCTGGCTCTCCCAATACTCCGGTCCCTCCTTCTCCATCCACGGCGCCCGCGGCTCGACCCTCGGAGTCTCCGCGTCGCCGTCGTAGCGCACGAACTGCGTGTCGTCCACGTAGCCGACAGCGATGTACCGGGGCTCCCCGAGGCCGGGCCGGGACACGGCGGTGTGGAAATACAGCATCGAGTGCGAGCCTGGGGGCGGCGCGCGGTGAGACCCCGACCCTCCTCCCGGGGCCGCCCCCGCCCCCCCGCAGACGCCGTTTCCCTCCCCGCACTCACCCGCGCGGGTCCGGGTCGGGACCAGGGCGGCCGCCAGCAGCAGGAGCAGCGTGCGCAGAGCCATCGCCCCCATCAGAGCCGGGGAGTGTGAGTTCACGGGCTGCCTGGGCTTTAGAACCGGTGACCGTGGCGATGCTGATTGGTTCCCCAGGATCGCGTCACCCAATGGGAGTGAGAAGCGCTAAGACGTCATCAGTGTCCGGGCAGAAGGACCTGACACAGGTTAGAAGTGAAACTGGGGACCTGGGGAATCCCCAGCCCAGGGCTTCCCCACCCGGAGCTGACCCTGGACTAGGACTTTGGGGACCCAGTGCCTAGGGACGGAGCGCTGCTTGTCATAAAGTCCTCCTGTTCTGAGGCTGTCTGCACTAGAGGAGATCCCTACAGACAGATTCATTTCATTGTCTCCTCACCCTCCCTCTTTCTTCTCTCCAATGGCCAGAGGCTCAACTGGAGAAAAGTCATTTCCTGGATACAATGGCAGCAACAAGCAGGCTGGGATACAGAGGACAGAGCTTTCTCTTTAAAGCAGAGACTCTGGCCCTGCCAGCACCACACAGACTCCCACAGAGAACAGGCTCCCGGGTTCACATGCACTGGGTGGTTTGCACTGCCAGGCCTGGTGCTCAGAAATCTCACCTGTAATAGAGACTTTGCCTCTTCGCTCAGGATCCTGTCTTCACAGCCTTGTGCTACACTCAGACTACACTCTTTCTTCCCAGATGATCCTCAGGCTCCAGGTGGTTGTGTTTCTCAGATGCCATGGTCCCGAGATTGTGTGTGGAACTGAATCATTGTCTCAGCACAGTAGACCCCTTCTCCACCGGGAAGAGACACCATGGAGACCAAATACAGCACAGCACTGAACCCTGTCTCACTCCACATTTCCCTGTGTCCACTCACTTCCATGGTCCAGTTGCTTTAGTGAATAGATTACAGTAATGAGCATCTGTAACTCAGTGTAAAGCAGAATAATCAGGATGGTGAGTAGAAGGTACAGAATCTGTGACCCTCCCTCTCTCTCTGACCTTGACTCACACTTTAACTGAAGTAGAAAGTAAACCAGAGGTGGGTGGGGCATCCTGCACAGAGTCACATACAATGCAGGGTGTCAAAAGCTTGTCAGGAGCTGATAGATAATTCCAGTCACCTCTCAATGTAGGTGTCCAGGGCAGCCCAGCACCCTTGACTCTGGAACTCTGCAGTAACCCTCTCTTCCATTGTATGTGGTTTTTCTGTGTGGACAGCTATCTTGTCAGCCATCCTGTCAGCCATCCTGTCAGCTATCTTGTCAGCCATCCTGTCAGCTATCTTGTCAGCCATCCTGTCAGCTATCTTGTCAGCCATCCTGTCAGCTATCTTGTCAGCCATCCTGTCAGCCATCCTGTCAGCCATCTTGTCAGCCATCCTGTCAGCTATCCTGTCAGCCATCCTGTCAGCCATCCTGCCAGCCATCCTGTCAGCCATTCCTGTCAGCCTTCCTGTTAACCATCCTGTGGGCCATCCTGCTGTGAGCCAGGCTCTGTGGTTCTTTATTTAAAGCTCCAATGAGGCTGGAGAGATGTCTCAGTGGTTAGAGAGAGCACTTGTTTCTCTTGCTGAGATCTGGGTTCAGTTCCCATCACTCACATGGTGCTTCACAACCAAGTCTAACTCCAGTTTCAGAGGATATCATGCCTGGCACACCTACATACTCATAACATGAAACAAACACACTCAAGGAAAATCAAACTTCAAAAAAGATATTTAAAGAAAGGTGTCGTGGAAAATTCACTAACAATATATCATATAAAGGATTAATATTTATGAGGGGTATAGGTACATGATACAAATTGAACCTTAAGACAATTCTTGGAGAAGGGAATTGTCCCATGTAGAGCTGTTGATCCACTGTATAATCTCTGTCTCTCTCTCTCTCTCTACCCTTCCTTTCTCTCTATATCCCTTTTCCTCCCCCTCTCTCTCTGCCTCCCTCCCTCTCCCCCTCCCTCTCTCCCCTCCCTCCCCCCCCTTCAGGATTTCTCTGTGTAGCTCTGGCTGTCCTGGAATTCTCTCTGTATCTCATGCTGGCCTCAGGTCAGAGATGCATCTGCTGTTGCCTCCTGAACGCTGGATTAAAATGAATGACACCTTGACCCAGGTCCTGTCATCTTGACTCCAGTGTTCAGGAAGACCTGGGAGTGAACCTGCATTGCCTCCCTTCTCAGCCTCTGTTCCCACGCTACAGCAATGCTGACCTAGGAGCCCTGGGAAGCCATGGACAGGACAAACCAGTGAGCCCGTCTTCCCACATCAGGGAGTTCACTCTGGGTTCTGTTTTAGAGCTGCTGTTTGTCCTCCACATTCATTCCCAGCACACAGCATACAGATGTGCCTCACATAGACGTCAGGAGGCCTCTGCTTATACTGAAATCCTCACAGAACAGCAGTCTGTTGGAGTCCTTGCTGAACGGGTCCTGAAATGTGGTGGCAGGAGTGACACACAGGTCACTATTGTCCCCAGAGCCTGTGATTCATTCTTTTACAATATATTGCAAGTGAATTTAATACAAAAAATCTTGCTCTGACATAGGCCAAAACAGTTCCTTTATTATCCAGTGGTAATTCACAGTGTACAGAGAGACATCCCACATCACAGGGGAACCTTGAAAGCAGGATGTGAGACCTATCGTGTCCATTTCCCTCAATGCCTGGGTTCCTGCTGAAGCTAGGAAACCACCCATATTTTTTTTCCCATGAACCTTATGCATGTGTGAAGACTGCGTAGAATATGTTGAGTTGCTATGGGACAAGCTATTGTACACTGTAGAGATGTGTCACTTGTATTGGTTTAATAAAACACCAGTTGTCCAGTAGCCATAGAGACAGTAGACAGGCAACTAGACCAGAAGAATTCTGAGAAAAGAAAAGGCAGAGACACGTCTTCAGTCAGACACAGAAAGAAAACAAGATGAGATTCGGGAGTGAGCAAAGGTCCAAGACCATGTGGCTAAGCGTAGATGTTAACTAAGGGTAAATTTAAGTGTAAGAGCTGTTTAGAAATCAACTAAAGGTGGAGAGATGACTCAGTGGTTAAAAGCACTGGATGCTCTTCCAGAGGTCCTGAGTTCAATTTCTAGCAATCACATGGTGGTCACAACCATCTGTAATGGGATCAGTTTCCTTCCTCTGGTGTGTATGAAGATAGAGAACCCATAAACATAAAATACATAAATAAATCTTTTATAAAAGATTAGCTTGAGCTATCGGCATAGCATTGATAAGGAATATTAAGTCTCTGAGTCAATTATTTAGAAAATGGCTGCTGGGTATTTGAGAGTTTCTGACAGAACAGAAACTTCCAACTACAAACAGCCTCCAGCATGGTAAACGTACACTCACATATAGCCCGAGAAAACTTAAAAAGGGATTCTGGACACAAAAGAACAGAGTCAAGCACAGCCTCTTGCTAGCATTGTTTTCTCAGGTGGCTCTCTTTTCTGGCAGCCAGCAGAGGTATGGCTCCTTTAAGAGAGGCTTCCTGACTCAGCTTTAGGGGCAAAAAAAAAAGCCTTTTAAGAGACCCTACTGTCAAACCCTTAAATGGAGTTTAGGAGCAGTGAGTAGCAGGGCTCTACTTGGTGGCAATGTGGACCCTAAATTCCCCAGAGTTGCGGTGGTAAATGTGGGTCCTGCCAGTACCTCTGCCATGAAGTCAAACTCTCACAGACTAAAAAGCTGGGCAGGACCAGCCTCCAAACCCAAGATTTTAATCCTATCCAAGTCACATAACAGATTAAGGGCT
The DNA here is from genome assembly GCA_033318265.1 of Phyllotis vaccarum. Lineage (NCBI taxonomy): Eukaryota > Metazoa > Chordata > Mammalia > Rodentia > Cricetidae > Phyllotis > Phyllotis vaccarum. The sequence goes on from JARWLC010000010.1 coordinate 103,207,549, forward strand.
CCTGTGGTCAGAAAAGGATATAGAGTAAAGACAGATTCAGAAAACCCTCTAAACAGATTACATTGTGTTAAAAATAGACATAGGCCTGGGAGAGAAAACATAAAGGATAGCAAGTTCTTAAAAAATAAATAGAATGATAATTAAAAATGAGCCTCATAAAGATGGAATATACACAGTGAGTCTGGATACTGTATGTTATTGTTTTATCTTTGAGTTTTTGCCTGCAGAGGAAGGAGCAAGAGCTGCTAAGAGACATGTTATTATAAATGCTGCTGGATTAAACCAACCTATATATTTTGAAAAAATCTTGACTTTAAGTCAAAAGATATGTTATTTTGGATAAGAGGTTTTGTTTTTATTTCTAAAAAAAATGAGAGCCTGTGCATTGATTCCGTGTTAAAGAATATAAGGTTTGATTGTGGAGAAGCCCCAGAAGACTCTGATGGAAACAGATGACCCAGATGAACCACTGTTTTAGGGCACCTTTGTGGCAGTTTTCTCAGAGTTCTCTGTCCAGAAGAGCTGCAAGGCTGCTGGCTGAGATGCTCTAGCCTCATAGACTACTCCACTCAGGACTTTCCCATCATCCTAACTTTTCTTTGGGTCCTCATAACATTACCACTGACACCAATCACCAGGAAGTAGTCTAGATAGAGAACTATAGATGCTTGTATATTGATACAAATGTGAAATAATTCTATATGTAAGATGGAGATAATTTGTATATTGATACTAATTTAAACCTTAAATTGTTTTATATGTCTAAGGCAATTTGTCTATTGATACAAAATTGAATTTGTAATTGCCATATATTGCACATTGCTTCTTCCTCTGTTTAAGATATTTTGCACATTGATACATATTAAGCATATTATTGTCATTTCCATTATGCAATTTCTACCCATTTAATTATACTAGACATAATATATAATTACCAGTATATATAATATATAATAATTATATAATATATAATTACCATAATATATAATATACCAGTCATAATATAGACACAAGACATTTTTTATACCTCTGTTTAGATAACTTGTATATGATATGTATTTAGGATACTGTTATCATCTTGCACAGTACATGTACCTCAGGCTAACATTTGTATAACAGTCATACTGAAGTCATCTTTCAGAGATTGTACACCCACTTATAGATGGCCTAATTTTACAATGTAAGATTCAGTCCTTAGGATGATAAAAACTACAGGTCAACATTACTCAAGTTTGCAATGTAACAGTCATGTTGTGTAGGTTTCCCAGATACATGGTAGAGTATATCAGATAGACAGGAGCCTTCAACCACTTCATAGACCTGTAGAATATGGCATTTAATGTTTTGTTGCTCAGAATTCAGCTGTGAGAGATGTGACGACTCCTGGTGTCACTGTTCCTTTCCTGCGATGGTGTTGAGGACACTCCTTATGGAGTCTGTCCTCTTGGCATAAAATGGTCCATTGGACAAAGAACTGTCCTTACCTCGACTGCTGACAGCGTGCACACTGTCCAATCTGGATGAGCAGGATGAAGGATAGAGACGGCCAAAACCTGCCTGGACAGGATAAGACAATTTCTCCAAAACTGCCCTGCTTCTGAAAAGATCTTTCAGATGTTCTAGGCTTGTAATCAAAATGATGGATGCTCCGATGGCGCAGAAAAACCATGGTAGCAACCACATGGCTACATATAGATAAGAATTAAGGGTTAAATTAAGGGTAAGAGCTAGTTAGAAATAAACTAGATCTACTTTATGAGCAATTATAAGTAATATTAAGCCTCTGAGTCAACTTTTTGGAAAGCGTTTGATGGGTATTTGAAAGTTTCTGGCAGGACAGAAACTTCTGACTACACTGAATAAGTTGTGTTAGTTCATATGACAGTCCACTTCTTCCCAATCACTTCTCACATCTCAGTCATCCCTGTCTGCATATTTTGACACAGACACTCTGTGTCCCCAGTGTGGGGACACAGCCTGTTGAAGCAGTGCTCACCAGCACCTCTGTCCTACAGCAGCAGGAAGCTGTGCAGAAAGCAGGTTAGTGTCCTAGATTGTCCTTCTCCACAGGTGACCTATGACACCAGCCTCTCATCTTTGATTTGTTTTTCCAATCCCAAGGCTTGGAGGTTTCTCCTGTTTGCAGCTGCATCCCTTAGCCTGGGCAGACACTCCCACGTGGGTGCAGTGTCCAAGGAGGCCACAAGAGGGTGTCAGTGCCTAGAGTTGGAGTTCTTGGCAGATGTTCCCCACACCTTCACACACAGACATGGGGCTGGGATAACAGCAATCATTCACTGGAGGAACAGCAAAGGCTCTCTCCTGGAAGCCATTTTCTAACTTCTTGATATTTTAAAATGCCATTTAGCCTTCATGCACTGGACACCAACAACTGACAGCTGAGGTGATGAGAGGGTGGTAACCAGCTGAGACAGTGACATGACTTCCACCTAAGTGGCTGTCCTGAGATAGACGCCCATTTCTGACAAGGTAAATGTCAAGAACTCAATATTCAAGATTCTCCAGGTTTGCCAGGACCATCTTGTAATCAAAGTCCTGCAAAGGCTGTGAAGCTCCTTCAGAAAAACAAACTCAGGATAACAGAAAACAATCACTGTTTGCTGTAATAATTTCTCAAATATTTCTGTAAATATGTACAGAAAACAACTGTTTTATTCTAATGTTTACCCTAGATCAATGCTTCTACCTGATTTTCTACCAAACTCCATGACCATAGAAACTTATATTTTAAAAAATTAATTGGTGCTGCTTACATTTCAGAGGTTTAGTCCATGATTGTCAGGACAACATGATTCTAGGGAAGTAGCTAAGAGTTCTAGATCCTGATCCCCAGGAAGCAGGCAGAGACACAGATACAGATGCTGGGCGTGGCTTGAGCTTTAGAAACTTCAAAGTTCACTCCCAGAAACACACTTTCTCCAACAAGCCACACCCTCTAACCTCTCCCAAGAAGAACCACTCCCTAATGACCAAGATTCCAACCTAGGAGCCTATGAGGGTCCTATTTCAACCACAATGACTAATAAATGTAACAGGAGACCTTGCAGAGGAGCATTGTATCTGGCTTAGATTCTGAAGTGGTAGCACCTGGTCTTTGATAAGCCTTTTGTGATGTGTCCTATTGTTACTGTTGCCTTTTGTTATGTGAGTTTTGTCACTGTTAACTTTTGTGAATTTTACCTTTTGTTACTGTTACCTTTTGTTCCAAGTGTTTGATTTTTATCTGAGTTTTTACTGAAGGGTTCAAGGACTTTACAAAGCTTAATTCTGAGATTCTGAGAGAAGGTGGAAACCAAGAGGTCTCATGACTGAGCCTTGCTTGGGCATTTGGTTTCTTCAAACAGCTCTAGATAAGAGGTTCTAGTGTGTGAAATTTGACTTGCTAAGAGGTGTAAATTATGGATAATAATAATAATGGCCTTTGGTGAAGCAGAAATTGGTTCCCCTGCTGCTGCTAAACCTAAATGGCATCCTGGAGTGACCCTAATCCTTCCATGGATCTGTGTAAATCAGAACACCAACAAATAAAACTTTTTTACCTGTAATAATTAGACTTTCACCAGTGCAAAGCAAACAAACAAAAGTTCTCAAGAGCCAAGATGTAAATGTATTTAGCTCATACCTCAAGACACAAATATTTGAAAATAAAATGTGTAATAATGCAATTTTATGTGAATGATTTTGATGTTGATAAAAATTCAATTGTGGATATTCCTTAATGTCTGAAAATTCAAAGCCAAGTAACTGAAGACAGAGGCTCCTAATGTACTTATCCCTTATCCTTCTTTGATAAAGAGCAGTGTCTGGGTTCAATGGCCTTCTCCAGCTGTGCCCTTGTCTAACAATGATATCCTATCCTGTGTGGAGACTGCAAAGTGCTCTTTAGTTTCAGACCCTGAAAATTCATTATCTCTTCCTCAGATGCTGAATCTCCAAATAATTCCTGGGTAAACTAGAGTGTAGATAAAAACAGAAGTTGTACAAAATACCTGACTCATGCCATCAGTAGCAGGGTGATCAGCAAGGCCATGCACACAGCAGGATTGTGGCATCTTACAGCCAGGACAGAGGTCTATTAGGTACTTCAGCAGCACAATGCCCATCTCAATCCACAATGGCTCCATGGATATCTCAGGGTTTCTATTCCTGTGAGGAGACACCATGCTCAGTGCAACTCTTATAAAGGAAAACATTTTGGGGGGGCTTGCTTACAGTTTCAGGTGTTTAGTCCATTGACATCAAGGCAGCATGCAGATAAACATGGTGTTGGAGAAGGAGCTGAGAGTTCTTACATCTTGATCTGTGGGCAATAGGTAGTGACCTGAGACATTGTGTATCCTGAGCATAGGAGACCTCAGAGCTCATTTCCACAGTGACACACTTGCTCAAGCAAGGCCATAGCTACTCCAACAAGACCACATCCCATAAAAGGGCCAGTACCTTTGGGGACCATTTTCTTTCAAACCACCACAATGGACTTTAGCATCTTCTTAACCACCCAGGAGGGTGTGACCAAGAATGTCAGCTACTCCAAATACGAGCTCAGTCACTCTGTAGTCATTGCGGGCAGATGTTTGTTATAAGATCCATTATTCTCAGGCTGCCTTCAAAGTCCCTGTCACCAAGGCTGGCTTTGATCCTGACATCCAGCCTCAAACTCTTCAGTCCTGGGGTCAGAGGCACGCATCTCTATGTTCACCTAGCCTGTGGTGTTTGCACAAATGTGTATCATGGTACCTTGGTCATTTCACCCTGACTAGTCCCCCTGTCCTGCCTCTCCTGCTGCCCCTCGCCCAAGTGGTCCTCCTGCTCTTCCTGTCTCACATGTTAAATCTAGAGTCAGCATGTGAATACACATGGATGACGTCACAACATCCCTTCAATACAGCTGCCTCCTATGTCCACTGGAAAACTCCAGTAATGGCCCCTGTCTATACTCCTTGTGTTATTGTACACACTACTAAGATAAAGTTTAATAAATAAAAGACAGTCTTTCAAAGGCAAGCAAAAGCCTACAGACTTTTGAAGTGTCCACAATGAACTTGTTATTACCATGAGTCTAGTCAAAGAGAAACTAAGATAACCCCCAAACCAGAGACTCCTTATGAGAAAACAATGACCTCGATCTTTAAGGGGGCACTGGACAGACTATGACAGATAGAATAGGGGAGATATTACTAGCTCTTTGTGTTGGGGTTGCAAAATACACAGTAGTGTGGCAAGAGAGGTTTGAGGTGACAGAAGTCCGTCAGTGGGTGCATCTCATCACAGGGAGAAGTGAGATACACATGACAAGGCCTGAGCAGATCCTAAAGCACAAGCAAGATGAGGAAGTGACCACATGCCTATAGTTCCTCCTGTGGCTTCCTGTTTCCCACAATGCACCTCATGGGGTGTGTCCTGTGAGGAGCTGACTGAAGAATGGAGGAGGGCCTGATTGACAGAGATTCTGCTCACTGTGCAGTCCCCATGGAAATGGACAGCTGCAGTATTACAGCCTGTTTCTGGGACAACCCTGAAGAACAAGGGACATCTTCACAGAGGGCAGAACTTTTGGTAAGGCACCTGATTATACATTTTTCATGGAGGGAACTATATTTAACTTGATCTTGGTCATAGTCCCTCCTGGGCATGCTCAGTGGCTGGCCGCTTCATTGATTTCACATCCAGTAAAGAGAGATTAGACATCACAGTCAACCATCACCAACTTCAACATATTCAATGCTTGGATGGCGGCTCATGAAGAATGTGACCCTTATGCAAATAGATTCCCTTGCCTCTCAGTGATGGTGTCCCAGAAGCCATGAGAAAGAGGGCATAGCATATTTATGAAGGGATGCAGAGGGACAGCCTGCTCTTCTCTATGTGGTCTACCACACACTGACTGGTATCCTCATTGGTTCATCATGGTCTCTCCCACCTCAGGCCTCAGGCTCAAGCACATTACTGTAAGCACCAGAAAAGCCAGGCTTACGTTTGGAGCATGCAGGTGCTCTATGAATTCTTGTGAGTGGAGGCCAGATTTCTGCATGCTTCTACAGATTTGGGGTAACTCTGGCTGTGGGGTGATACAGAAAGGGTGCTGCTTGCTGGCTTGCCCAGCCTGCTTTTATTTTCTATCCTGTGGATGGCTCCACCATCTCTGTGTAGCCCGGGCTGTGCTGGAACTCACAAGGACAGTCTAGGCGGGCCTCAAACTTAGATCCACCTGCCTCTGCCTCCCAAGCACTGAAATTAAAGATATGGGCCTGGTATTTGTAGAATGTCAGACCATCAGCCCAAGGGCTGCACCAACCACACTGGGCCAGGCCCACTTTCATCAATCACTAAATAATGTGGTCAGGTGGTGTTGGTACACGCCTTTAATCCCAGCACTTTGGGGCAGAGGTAGGCAGAGTTCTGAGAATTTAAAGCCAACCTGGTCAACAGAAGTTCCAGGACAGGCTTCAGGACAGCCAGGGCTACATACACAAACCTAAACCCTGTCTCAGGGTAAAGGAGGCAGGGAGGGGAGAGCAGCACACTATGGCCTGCCTATGCCTGATCTCATGGACGTATTTTAATTGAAGCTCCCTCCTCTGAGATGACTTTCACTTATATCAAGCTGACATAAAACAGGTCAGCACACATGTGACTGGGCAGGTATCTAATGGTAGTGGAGAAACCTAGCAAGGCTCGTCTATACTTTTGTGAACATCTACCTGGATTTGGCCAAATCTTTTCAGAAATGGGCATCTCATGAGCTAAGTAGTAAGAGTATCTGCTGCTCTCACAGAGGACCCAGGTTTGATGCCAGGCACTCAGGTGGCTCACTATCTGTAACTCCAGATCCACAACACATGCCCCCTTCTGGCTTCCACGGGCATTGCACCTGTGGTGGATTTATATACAGTAATATGAAAATAAAACTAAGAGCCTAATAGACCTAAGAATTAAAGCTCTCCAGCCTCAGGTGAAGACCCTGACCTTGGCAAAGCCTCTCACCTAAGTCTTGGACTGTCTTCTGTGCAGACTGTTCTTGCCAAGTCAGGAACACGGGTTATACAGGGAGGGAGTCAAAGCCAATGGGGCTGTCCAGTAGCTGCTTCTCCTCAGGGGACCAAGAGTAACACCACTGGTTCCTTGTCATGACAACTGCCCACAGGGCCTCTCAGCTCAAGAAAACCAGAACTTACACAGGATCGGTGGGGACAGGATTTCTGTATGCATGTGGAGGGCTCAGGAGCCTCGAACTGACACCCAAGTGCCAGGCCAGGATATGAAGGCACACTGGTGCCCAGACCTACAGGAGTAGTCAGTCACTTGACAATGTAATGAGGCCTGGGGAAATTTTCACCTGGGGGAACGGAGGAGGCAGAACTCAGTATTTGAGAACAAATGTGAACGTTTCAGCAAGGCAGACTAGGTGTGAACATCCCCTTGGAATGCCTGTTAGTGCTAAGAGGCTGGGTGCACACCAGCATCCTAAAGCAGCTAAACTGTCAGGATCTGAAGTCTCAAGTCAGTAACACAGGTTCCAACCCCTGCCTGGTCTGAATGGGCAATGCAATGGCGGACACCTTGCCCAGGACTGTCTTGAAGACACTAGGCAGCTACCATGGTACATACTCCAGCCTGTCACACTTTCACCTAACACCTCCCACCCCGTCTCTCCAGGGATCCAGGGACACTGTGTGGGACAGGAGCATCAGGTCCATGTCTGACAACAGAAATTTCACTCATGAGCGTCTGAACTCAGATCAAAACCGAGAAAGGAAAGTTCATGTTCCTTCAGTCCTTTACTCTTCCCCACCCAGGGAAGACAGCCTCTCTACAGACAGCTAAGCTGGCCCAGGGGAGGAGAAGCTGGAGCTGCACAGGCCCCACTTAAAAGTGCAAGCTGCCTGGGAGGCACAGGCCCTGGGACTCAAAGCCCAGAAGCTGAAGGAGCAGGTGAGATGCTGGGACAAGGACCTTGTGCTCTTCATCTTACAGCTCCAGGTACATTCACATCTTCACCTTCCACAGCCCCTTTAGAATGGGGGAGACCACGAAGGGTAGGTCAGGCCCCGACAGGAACAGTCCAAGCATTTACAGACAGCACACACTTGTTTCATTCTTAGTTTTGTTAAAAAAAAAAACAAAAACAAAAACAAAACAAACAAACAAAGGAACAACTCTGATCAATGAGGAAGAGGTTTAGGAGCAGCGGTGATGCAGAGGGAGCACGGACTGGACAGGATGAGGGTGGCAGGACAGTCTCATCTCCACCCTGATCCCTGCTGTCCTCCTCTAAGGACAGAAGCCACAGTCCAGAGTGAGTGATTCCTCTACCGCGTCTGTTCAACTGAGGAAAAACACCAGAGGTTACAGTAAGACATAAAGAGAGAAATCTCTCTCTCCCTCCCTCTCCACCCCCCCCCCCACAGTTTAGAAACAAAGCCAGCTGGGAGGGTGCACTCACTGTACGAGGAGATGTCGATCTCATCAGGGAGCTCACTAATGTTGACCTCAAAGCGGTCCTGCACGTCATTGAGGATCTTAGCATCATTCTCATCAGACACAAATGTGATGGCCAAGCCCTTGGTGCCAAACCGGCCTGCTCTGGCCACCTGGAAGGAGACAAGGGGAAGATCACAAGCCTCCTGGAGACAGGCACACACACACAGGGGAAGTGGGGTGAGGGTGGACAGTTTACCCGGTGCAGGTAGGTGTCCGAGTCCTCTGGCATGTCATAGTTGAAGGCAATGTTCACACGCTCAATGTCCATGCCTCGTCCAAACAGATTGGTAGCCACAAGAATCCGACGCTGGAAATCTTTAAACTGCTGATACCGAGACAGCCTTTGTGAAGAAGGAAAGGAAAAGACTGAGATTCCCTTCTCACTCTACCTTCTCCTTCCACATTAAATCCCTGGTCTTCAATTCACCTCTCCTCCTGGGGCATCCCGCGGTGGATCGCAATAGCTGGGAAGTTCTGTTCCACTAGAAGCTGGGCCAGGGCGATGCACCGCTGCACGGACTTCACAAAGATCACCACCTTGGGGGGTTTGAATATCAGTGTGAGGAGTGCAGAAGTTCTCCAGATCTCACTTTTTGTTTTAAAGTTTATGTGTATGGGTGTTACCTGTGTGTAAGTCTGTGCACATGCATGCACAATGCCTGCAGAAAGCCAGAAGACACTGATTGCTCTTCCCTCACCAACTAGTTACATGACTGGGTGCTAACATGAGACTTGAACTTGCACACCCTGTAACTAAAGAGCTCGTAACCTCTGAGCCATTTGTGCAGACCCAGGAAGCTCACTGCAGGTTTTTAAGTATATAGTATGTGTGTGTTTGTATACAGGTATGTACAGGTGCCCATCAAGGCCAGAAGAGTGTGCTGCATCTCTCTCAAAGGACAGGACATTTCTTTGAAGACAGGATTTCTCTATGAAACTCTAGTTGTCCTGAAATAGACTGTGTAGATCAGGCTGGCCCCCACTGCTTGGGATTAAAGATGTGTGCTAGCACACCTGGCAGATTTTCTTTTTCTGATCCTTGGCTTTTCTGTGTATCCCCTGGATGTTCTGGAACTCACTCTGTAGACCACGTTGGCCTTGAACAAGAGACTTGCCTACCTCTGCCTCGTGAGAGCGGAGATTAAAGGCAGGAGCCACCACCACCCAGCCCTGGCAGAATCTCTAAAGGAATCCCTCAGTCCTTTATTCCATCTCAAATGAACCTTCACAAATGTTCTTCTCTTGAACCTGCCTGTGTGTCCAGGCCAAGATTTCTCAACTGCCTGACTTCTGAGTTGCCATGGACACAAGACCTCAACCTGGCACACCCAACGCTGAGGCCACCTCAGGAAAATGCTAGAGAAGCAGATGGTCCTCTTCAAACAACAGGAGCTCCATCGTGGCTCTGCACCCAGCTGAGCACAGGATGACACTGCTCCCTCAGGTGAGTCCAGTCAGCAGAGTCACCACCTCAGCACTGCTTCTTGGCTTTTCTCCCCTCACTGAGGTCACGACTACTCTATCTCAGCTCCCTCACCCAGCTGCTCCTCCTTCCCACTTCACACCTGCTCACCTCTTCCATACTTGGCTCCTTCTACACAGGCTCCTTCTACACAGGCTTCTGACACAGCTGAGATGTCCAGTGCTCATGACCACATAGACCCTCAATACTGACCTGGTTGAACTCAAGGACATCAAGAAGGTCAAAGAGCTTCCGGTTCTTCTCGTTGTCCTTCAGTTTCACGTAGTATTGCTGCAACCCATGCAGGGTCAACTTGGTCTCATCATCCACGAAGATCTCCATAGGCTGAGGGAAGGAGGGTGGGGGCAGGGGGAGGGCAGATTGGGGGGTTAAACCTGGGGGGGTGGAGGACGCTGATCTCCAATACACCCCATGGACCAATGGGGAGGAAGGAGAAGACTGAAAGCCCCTCCCCACCACAAAGAACCCTCTTTATGCAGAGGCCCCTTTCCAGTTCCATCTGGCAGCACAGCATCAGCTGACCTTTAAGAAACCCAAATGGGAATAAGAGAAAGGAACTCTGCAGAGCAGTGAAGCTCTCAGTTCCCAGGGGCTCAGCTCAGAGGGAGGTGATGGGGGAAAGATAACAATGGGAGATGGTGCCCAAGGGGAGAGCATGGCAGGAAAATGGGAACACACAGGAGAGGCAGCAGTGATGGGCCTGGACAATGCCACCAGCACAGCAGAGCCACAACTGCTCCACCCAATTGTCCTTTCAATGCGCTTCAGGAAATATCAAGACCAGAAGGTTGCAATGGACAGTCAAAAGCCATCAAAAGCCAGGGTTAGTGGAACACTGTGATCCTAGATCTTGGGTAGAGGCAGAAGTCTTTAAACTAAAGAGAAGAGGTGAGGGACACCCTGTGCTCAAACCACTAGGCTCAGCCTTAGAATAGACTTGTCTCTAAAGTAAGTCAGACCATCTAAGTGTGGGAGGTGAGGGGTCACCACATGGCCTTAGACAACACCAAGTGTGGGCTCTTTCTCACAGACTCCACTGCTAGTCCAGAGCTAACACCTACCTTCCAGAGCTAACTCAAAACAACACACCTTTGCCTGCTTCTGACTTTCTCTCTCCTCTTATACCAGGCAGCATCCTTATCAGCTTCTCCTGACCCTCTGGAGCCCCCACCCTGCAGGTGCCTGCAGACCTCATCATTGAGCCCTTTGTTTGCATGGCTTCCCTCTCCCTCTTCCCCAGCAGCTTCCCTGCCCTATTGCTTTTCTCTGAAAACCTAACACGATGATCCCTTAGCATCAAAGGGAAGGGGCAATAGGAAGAAATTGACCTTACATAAGAAAATAAAACTATAGACCTACCCCTAAGCACCCAAGGGAAGAAGCATAATCATTGAAACAGACGTCAGTTAACTGCAGCTGGGACTGTCCCCACCCTCCACACTGTCTTGAGAGACAGTTCACATAGAGCCAAGGATGAAGAGGGGGTGTCACAGAAGCCTCTTCCAGAAAGCAGGCTGGCAAGTCCCAAATTAGTCTCATAGCCTCCTCCTAATTCTAGCTCCAAGCCCAGCCCAAAAGAAAGCCATCTTCTCAAGGGATGGGGTGGATCACTAAGGAAACGACACCCCCACATTGCTCAGTCTTGGTACTGACACCCACATGGTTACATCTCAGTGCAGCTTCCCATTTGACTTTTCCCATCACCCTTGTTTTTAAAAAAGAAGGAGGAAAAAAAAAATCTACCACCCCACTCAGGACACCCCTCCCCCAACAAGTATGGGGAAATGGGGTACAGCACATTAGGTTCAGGAAAAAACCAGGAACAGAAAAAGAGGTTGGCTTGGTCCTCAGCATCCGTCAGGCTCCCCGTGGCCTCCGCTGCTGCCATCCACCGCTGGTAGGTCTGCATTCTCCTCTCGTGCCTCAGGGCTTCTCTGCTGCCAGCTCACGTCAACCAAGGCTCCGATGGGCGCAAGGAGGTATGGGCAGGAAGGAGTAGGGGACTGAAGGGCTGAGGTGCCAAAGGCCCCCACCACTGAATGTCGGGAGGGGCAGATTCATGGTGGTGTTTGTTTGCTCTTCTTCTGGACAGGCCCTGCCACCTGACTAACTGTCCCTGTCTTGCTCTCCTGACACTGAGATGTATGGACTTCGGTTAGCAGAGGCTCCAGCTGAACGCTCCATACCACGGAGGATGTGTGGCTGTGTAGATGATGGGCAGGTGATAGGGCACAAAATCTTGCCCTACCCCCAACAGGGAGAAGAGGTTCAAAAATGTTGTGATTAAAAAATGTCAAAACTACCCGCTCTCACGTTAACCCGACCAAGTCTTCCGGAGTTTCCCTGACACGCGCACAGACCCTATCTCTAACTGTCTCTGTGTTTTTCTTCAGGGAGTCGTCACTCCCAGATGGACACAAGCTCCCTTCTTGGTGTTTGAAGGACAAGGGAGTCTGGAGGAGGAGGGCGAGGAGGGGGAGGAGGCAGAGGTCGGGGAGTGGAGGGAGAGAAGGTAGAAGGGTATTTACATCTTGCATGAACTTGCGGCAGACTGGCCGGATCTCTTTGCTCAAGGTAGCACTGAACATCATGACCTGCTTCTCATGGGGGGTCATGCGAAAAATTTCCTGGACATCCCGACGCATGTCTGCAGAAGAATCAGCAGAAGGAAATGGGTGTGATTTAGTGCAATGGAAACCACTCTAGAAACATGGCCTCCTCTCCCATCATCTCCAGGAAACTAGTCAAGCATGGTTGGCACAGGGCTGTAATCCCAGCCCTTAGGAGGTGGAGGCAGGAGGTTCGGGAGTTATGTATTGAGTTTTGAGATCAGCCTAGGCTACTGAGATTGAAATGTAACTGAATCTAATCACCAAACTTATAAATTGGGGACAAAATCCATGCGAAGATCAGTAACAGTGGCCCTAAACAACTAATATGAGACTGGAGGGAGCATTTAAGGGCACTTGCTGCTCTTCCAGGAGACCTGGGTTAGTTAGGTTCTGAGCTTCTACAACTGTTAACTTAAGAGTTCCAAGGGAATCCAATGCTGCTGGCCTCTATGGGAACACACACACAATTAAAAACAATAAACTTAGAGTTCACGCAAGTGACACATATATTAAAATTGAAACTATACAAAGATTAGCAAGGCCCCTATGGAAGAAGGACACAAAATTTTTTGAAAAGTCGACATAAAAATATAATAATAAACTTAAATACAAGATATTCTGCCAGGCGTGGTGATGCGCATCTTTAATCCCAGCACTCAGGAAGTAGAGGTAGGCTGATCTGTGAGTTGACAGCCTGGTCTACACAGCAAGTTCCAGGCTGGCCAGAGCTGCATGGTGAGTTGTGTACATAACACACCTTGTCACCAAGAAAAAACAGGACTCTGAAGGCCCTTCCACCAGCTTCTCTCCCTCCGCCACAGACGCCAGTGCACCCTGTGCCTCCATGTCGCTCCTGTCTGACACCCTTGTCTGGACAAAGGCCATTCAGAAAGACTTATCTCTGGGGCTACATGTTTTCCCACACTCCCAACTGCCCAAAACCAAAATTCTTTTTCTTTATTCGGGTTTTTTTGTTGTCTTTCTTGTTTTAAAGATAAAGTCTTACTATGTAGCCCTGGGCTGTCCTGTAATTCATAAAGATCTACCTAGGATTAAAAACACAGAGCTTCGATGTGTGGCCATGGCTGTCCTTGATCTGCACAACAGGCTCTTCTCCAGCTTAGACCACAGCCTTGGCCTTAGTGCTGCAATTAAAGGTGTGCACCACCACCAAGGTATTTTTCATCTGTATTATGTATGTAGATGCTTTGCCTGCATGTTTTGTCTATGTACCATGTATGTGCTCAAAGGCAGAAGAGTCTCAGATCTCCCTGGAACAGGAGCCTTACATGACTGTGAACTGCCATGTGGGAATGTGCTGAAATGAAAGCCAGGTCTAGAAGAGCAGCCAATTCTCTTAACCACTGAGCTTCCTCTCCAGTTCGTACTCCAGTGTATGGATGTTTTGCCTGCACTTTATTTGTGGTCCACGTGTATACGGTACCCATGGAAACCAAGAGAATGAGCTCTTGAATTACAGACTGTTGTGAGCTGCCATGCTGGTGCTTGGATCAAAACCAAGGCCTCTGAAAGAGCAGCCAGTGCCCAACAAAATTCTTCATATTACAATTCCCAACAGTAGTAAAATTAGTTACAAAATAGCAACAAAAATAATCCTATGGTTGGGGGTCACCACATTGCATCATTACAAAGATTAGAATGTAAAAGCAGGCACCTCCTGATCTAGTCTAACAACAAGCCAGCATGCACATGGCCCCGGGTTCAACACCCAACACCAGGGGAAGAGGAGGAAACTCGAGCCATCAGTCATGGGTGATAGATCAAGGGTCGTCCTTGCACACAAGTGCTCCTTGTCAACAAACATCATTTGGCTCCAAGGGGCAGCTTCCAAAAACACCTGCACCCAGGCCCCAGCACCACCACTCACCGAGCTGTTCAAGCATCTTGTCACATTCATCCAAGATAAAGTGTTTAATGTGCTTGAGGTTCAGGCTCTTATTTCGAGCCAGGGCTAGAATTCGGCCAGGAGTCCCCACAACAATATGCGGGCAGTTCTTCTTCAGCACCTCTTCATCTTTCTTGATAGACAGACCACCAAAAAACACTGCCACCTGTGGGCCAGCAGGAACATCTCACAAGAAGGAAGGAGGCTCCCTTCTTCCATTATTCACCTCATCCCCCCCCCCTTCTTCTTTTGAGGTAAGGTTTTGTTGTGTGGCTCAAGCTGGCCTCGAACTCACTTTGGGATTGACCTGCCCCTGCTACCCAAGTGCTGGGATTAAAGGCATGGGCCACCTTTCCCTACACCAGTGTCCCACTCTTAGCTCACTATAAACCGTTAGCTTTCAGACCTACAAGGATTCAGGAGCCTCCAAACATCCAGGTAAGAAACAAAGAAAGCTGGTCATCTCTGTAGGGCTCACTGGGGGTGGAGCTAATTGGAGGTGGGACTCAGGCTGAGGGTTCAGTCCCTCTGCCCCCACCCAAACACTTTTTTTGAGGCAGGGTCTCTCTGCACAACCCTGGCTGACTTACATAGGGAGGCACACAGGACTCTGAAGCAAGGCTTCCTTAGAAGAATGAAACTACCAGATTAAGTGTGGGGCACCACAAAAAACCACCCACACAAATAAATACTAAGCTTTCCTAACTCAACAAATTGAGACAGATCTAGGAAGCTTTGGCTGACCTGGAGCCCCTGCCTCTGCCTCCTGAGTCTGAAATGATAGTCATGCTCTGTGTAAACCACCAGGGCACTGCTGGCAAAAAGTCACACGTTACATTGTAGAAAACACAGGCCACTGTTATAGCTTTCTATCACCTTCAAGCCCACACCAGGGCTGTTTTAGAGCTCCTTCCTCTTACCATACACCCTGAAACTCTCAAGTGTGCTAGAGAACAGAGGAGTGCTGGACAAGCAAGGTGGCAAAGGCCTGTCCCAACTACTCAGGAAGCTATGCAGGAGACTCAACTTTAAGGCCTACCTGGGTCATCTGGTAAGAGTCAATCTTAAAACCAAGGCACAAGGGTAGCTCAGTAACAGACTGTTCACTTAGAAGCTCAAGGTCTGGAATCGGATTTACAACACCACAAAATAAATAAATAAGATGCACTCTGTGGCATCAACATGTAGGTGCTGGGAACTGAACTTTCAGGGAGTTGGATGTATTCACAGCACTGCACCTGAAGAGCCCCGCTTCCTACAGCCCTTCATGCCTCAGGACAGCCAACTGTTTCCCTACCCCTTACCTGTCCCAGGTTTCTTACCCCCTTACCTTGACATTTGGCATGTACTTCGAGAAGCGCTCATATTCCTTGCTGATCTGAAAAGCCAACTCCCTGGTGTGACACATCACCAGCACAGACACCTGCACGGGCGCAAATGGAGACCGGCACAATGAAGGCAGTCTTGTCATCCTCTCTCCAAAGTGACTGTCACAAAAGCATCTGGCAAACTGTTGGTGACTTCAATTCTGAGATTTAAACCATTAAGCCCATGCTGCTCCAGGACATTCCCCCTGAACAGCCAGGGGAGACCAGCTCTGTAGCCAGAAACAGCCTCCCAGTGTATCACCCTCAATGCCCCCAGCCCTTCCCCAAACATACCTGCCCAGTGATTGGCTCCAGCTGCTGCAGTGTGGCCAAGACAAACACTGCTGTCTTTCCCATGCCCGACTTGGCCTGGCATAGGACATCCATCCCCAGAATGGCCTGAGGGATGCATTCATGCTGGACTGGAACGGAAGGGGAGAGAGACTTTTTGGATCTCATTTCATTCTGCCCCGGTCACCTTCTAGGCAGACCTGACTTATCTCTGACCCCATAGTCACATTTACATCCAAATCAAACCTTAACAGTCTTAGCTTCGGGCCTCCTGATTTCACTAAAAACCCTCTTGTATCTACCAAGAGCTCACCTTCCATGTTCCTGAATGTCTACCACAGGCCAATTCTCCTATATAGGTTGCCATGCAACCCTGCAACCGTGGACAAAATGAAGAGCATGGTACCTGACCCAGGAGCATTAAGGTTTTCAGAGACCAGGTAGCCTGGCCCAAAAGGGAGAAACTAAAGGTCTGAAAGTCCCAACAGCCAGAAGGACGAAGCCCAACAAAGAAAAGAACAAACAGCAGCCCTCTGTCTAATCAAAGCCAACAAGTGTCTTCCAGTGCTAGCACCCGGGTCCATTCTCATCGCCTGGCCTATCCTAAATACAAATCCCATCCCTAAGACCCTCAATGAGGTCTCTATGCCCAACAATAAAATATACCCTCTGATGGATGCTCAAAGCCACAGTCAACGATGGCCCGGAGCAACTCTGGCTTGAGCAAGAAGTCTCGGAAGCCGGAGCTGTGGATGGAGACGTAGGAACCCTTGACGTCTTTCTTGGCAGGAGCTTCCGTCCCATCTCCCCCGGCTGCCGTCTCCACCTCATCATCTTCATAGTCCAAGAGCTCGTTGTCCACATCATTCTCTGCCATGATCCGGCCGGCAGGAGGAGAAGGGAGGTTTTTGGGTAAGTGGGGTCCCAGAGCAGGTGAGAAAGCAGGGGTTTCTTTGGGGGGGGGGGGTGTTGAGAAACAGCAAAGGAAAAAGACACTGGTTTTCTGACAGAAGAGCTGGGAAAGGGCAACAACAAAAAAACAGAAACACTCATCAGTCAGGAGCAGACACCTACCACCGTCCCCCCGCACTTTCCGCCTATCTTCCCTAAAGGTAACAAAGAGGTACACAGCATAAGAGTGGTCTCAGGTGCCCACTGCTAACAGACAGTTCCACCGAACAGGAAAACGCAGAGGACAGGAGGAGACCCGGGGCTTCCCTATCGCCTCGTGTTGATCCGTCAGCCATCAGTCAAGGGTGATAGATAACGGTCAGCACTGCGCAAAGCGCTCACTTCCCGATGGCAAACATCATGTGGCCGTCATTCACCGGATCAGAGGTGGGCGGGAAGGAAAGTCAAAGCAAAACCCGGAAAGGCTGGGGACCGGGAGCGCCTGCTTAGCAATTCGAGGGGCCGCAAGGTCCAGCTACGAAGTCCCAGTGAGGAGCCATATGCACCCCGCTCCGGCCTGGAGTGTGCGCAGAGGGCCTTATCCCCGTCCTGCACGTCTCGGCGACGACGCCTTTCCGAGACGCGCGCCAAGGTGGCCATTTCGACGGGGCTCAAAACCCGGGGGGGGGGGGCAAGAGAGGTCACCGAGGCGGGCGCGCCAGGCCCGGAGGGGGCACGAGAGCGGCCCCGCCCTCCTCCTCCTCGTAGCGCCGCCTCCGGCCGCTGCGGCCTCGGGTGGGAAGGGGACCCGCTGGAACGTCCAGGAAGCAAGGAAACGCGATGGCGGCCGGGGCCACCATTTTGGATGGTCACCCCTTGTCTCCCGGTCCCCCGCCGAGGTTTGCGCTCAGAAAGGGGGAAGACAATGGGATGGAGAGGCCGGCGGAGCCCCAGCGGCCAGGCCACCGCCCGGGGAAGGGGTATCGGGGGCGCGCGCGGCGGGATGCGGCGGGGAGAGAGCGGATGGCGGCGGATGCTGCACAAGGCCAAAGCTTACCTAAGCACCGCGAGCGCGTATGGCGGCAGCAACAGGGACGGAGGCGGGAACCTGCCTTCACTTCCGGTTCCAGGCCTCCCGCCTTCCCGGACGCCGAGGCGCAGGCGCGGGATGCCGGAAGTAGGCCCCCCGTTGCGCGCGCTCCGGGGCTGCCTTTGAAACGTGCCTTTGTGACATTCTTCCTCCCACGACTCCGCTGCCGCTAGGGACGGAAGCGCGATGCGATCCCGAAATTCCGTCCCTTTTGTTTTCCTACGCTTCCCCACACCCTTCACCTCGGCGTTCGGTTTCGGTTGTTTTGTTTTGTTTTTTTTCTCTGCCACGCCAGGCTTCTCTCTGGGCACCTCTCCCTGAGCCTAGGGAGAACTCTGCGGGCAGAACGGGAAGCCTTTCTCACGGGGTCCTTAGCCTGGTAGTCAAGGTGACCTGAGAGTGGCCTCCGCCGCCTTGGAGGGGGCGGGGCGTGGGGCCTGACTGCGCCCTTTACGGATGCGGGGAACAATGAGCAGGATTTGCCCAAAATGATATTGGCAGTGTAGCAGCTTGGGAGATGGATGTTTACATCCTGTCCAAGCATTAAAAAAAAGATGAAGTTTGAGGGTTGTGCAGCTTTCCATAATTATTACTAATTTAGAGCAGAATGCTCCACAATTCCATGGTTCCGCTGGATTTTTCCCCCTAAATATGTGGCACTCCTTGGAGATGCTACGTACTTCAGAAGTGATGTCCTGCTGACCCAATGCATCACAAATATAAGCGCGAGCTTTCCCTGTTAGGACGCTTCACCAAGTAGGTACCATTGTCACCAGCCAGCTCAGGAGCTCCCGAGATTCCGCAGCTTGACGGGGGAGCGAGGTGCGCTGACATAGTAGCCGGTGGTGCCCTCTAGTGTTGGCATTCACAGACGCCACAACTTTTGTGTACGCCTAGGAGTAAGCAGGGAGAAAAAATGCTGGCTCCGGAGAGTGAATTATCAGAGGCCTATGGCTTTGAAGACAGCTCCCAGGAAGTCTAGTGACCTAGCCGGCAGTCTCTCAGACACTTGTTCCTGTTGTTACCAGCTCAGCCTAAAAGGCTAGAGAAGACCTCTCAAGAGAAGCCTTTTATTGGACCTAACGCTGTAGCACCGAGGATAACAGGTTTATCCCAGCTGACCCACCAAGTGGGTCAAACACTGCTTTACAGCCAGCAAAGGGTGTTTGCACCAGTCACAACACATCCTCTGCTCCAAGACTATAGGAAGTTCCATCGTAGGGAGGGGGGTGGATGGGATGATGACACATCTAGAGGCCATCACGGCCAAACGGACTGTTTCAAACAGTCCACACCTTCAGGAGCTGGAGGAACTAGCTGTCATCACTGTGTGGTTTCCTCAAAATGTTCAAAATAGCCAGTGTTGAGTAAAGGATGGTCTGGCTGGCAGACCTGCTTAAGGCAGCCAAAGCAGGAATTGTCCAGCAGCTGTCAGCTGCCCCGTCTCCTGGCAGATTTGCTTATTTATAGGAAAGCGGACATCGGGGGGAGCACTTAGGATGAGAACTTGAAGAACTCATCAACATTCGTGGTGAATTTCAACAATTCTTAAAACCTGGGTCACTGGTCCAGAGCAGGAAGGGTCTCTTTCATCTGTCTTTCCTGTGTTAGTGAGTTTGGGTCTGTTATGTAGCCTAGACTAGCCTCAAACTCTCAATTTTCCCACCTCAACCTTCAAGTGCTAGAATTAAAGGCAATAGGTGGTATGCCCTGCTCCACTATTCCTATAAATATACGCAAATAGAGATAAAGCAAGATGTTGCCAAGATGTAAGCATCCCCATTTCCCACCAAGTCTGTCTCCCTACTTCAACCCTGGTTGATTTTGTATGGCTGTTCCCTCATGAGAGCAGAGAGGGCTCATAAAATTCAGAAAGAAGTTGCAAGACACAGAACTCTTCTCCAAGATGGTGAGTTCCTGGTGACAGGAGTCTCTTTGGTGGATCTGTGTACAAGATATGCAGAGAATTCTAAGGATGGAGGAAGGTGACTTTTGATGAGAAGCTTCTCTAGTCTCCCTTGGTCCTGTAAGTGACCTATCACCCAAGCTACTGGCGATGAGCGCTTGCTTGGCCGGTCTAGACTTAGGTGGAGAGGTTTATTTGGTCTTTCATTAGTACCTTGTCTGACAGAAGTTGACTTTTTATGTTTACCTACAGAAAAGTAATAGAAGAAAAGACGGGTTTTCTCCTTGATTTAAGTCCTAGGTGAAACGAACTTACCTTCACAGTGAGGGGAACATGGTTGCAAGAAATGGGGGTCATAGAGAAGCTTCCCACCCCTGAGCATCATTTCATCCTACAATATTTACCAGTTGCCAGCTGTGTAGCCATGCTATCCTAGGCTCTGGGGTCACAACAGCCTATCATCAGGTGCTTTACCTAAACATATAATGTCAAGCCAGGTGCAGTGGCACACATCTTTAACCCCAGCACTCAAGAAGCAGAGACATAAGGATTTCAGTGGGCTCAAGGCCAGCCTGGTCTCTGTAGCAAATTCCAGGACAGACAGGAATACATAGTAAGATACAGAGTGAGACACCCCGCTCACACAGACACACACAAGGAAGCTGCAGACTGCTTGCTCTAACATGCCAGCTTTTTTCTTACAGTTGTCATATGCAGCCCTCGGTTCCCAGGGAGCTACACATGTTCCCACTTGAGAGAAAAGAACAGGTGCTTTTTCCCAAAGCGTCCCAGGTCAGCCTTTTGCAGCGTTCCAAGGAGAGTGAGTGAAAACAAAAGAGGCAAACAGAGACTCCTTCCATCACCACTAGGCTCATCTGTAGATATTTTATTGACACTCTGCTGTTCCACAGGGAATCCATGGACGTAGGTACCACAGCATCATTTCAGCTCTGGGAAGCAGTAAGCTTTGGGAAAACAGGAAAGAGGGAGAGCCAACAAAGAGAATGGCCAGCTTATGAGGAACAAAGAGAGATGCTAACAGCTTCAATATACACCTGGGACTCGGAGAGGGGCTAAATGACATTATCATTTCAGGTATACAGGAGTCATGATGAGCCTTCGGAGAGCAGAGAAAAAATCCTTTAGAGAATTACTAGTCACAATGACTGAGCGTTATGAGGAGACAGAGTATTAGGATCCGAGAAGGCAGAATATGCTCTGCCCTTGCCATTTATCGAATCGCAACTACTACCCATCTGGAACTATGCTGAATTCTTACAGGATGATTCACAGCAGCCACCTTATGAGGGAAGCATGATTGTTATCACTTCAGTTACTGAGAGGAGACATTGAAGGGATATTAGGGATTGAACCCAGGGCTCTGTGCATGCTCACACAAGCGATTCTGAGTCGGTATATTTTTGTTTGGAAGGAACTGGCAGAGGAGACAGACTCTAAGGACATGTCCCTAAGAAGTGGTCCTAGACAGTGATCCGGTAGTTGGGGTGGACCTGGGGCCTGACGTCACAGACCATGCCAAGAAGCTGAGCTAGGACACGCTCCCGATTTCTCTGCTGGGAGCTCTGCATGCCCTGAACCTGCCATCTCGTGGCCTGCTCCACTTCAGCAGACAGGTTCCCCTGAGAGCCCATGGCCTGAGGGAGGGTGGAGAGAAGGAAAAGAGCAGAAACAGAGAAAGAAAGGTCCCGGCATGTAGGAGGAAGGCCTAGAAAGCCTCTTCAAAACGATTCCCATCCCACAAAAATATCTAGATACCAGGCACAGCACAATCCGATTTCTAAGACTTGAGATGCATCCTCACCCTCCCCCCCTCATAAAGAAACAGACTCTAAAATTCCCTCCCTCTTAACTCTGTCCCCCACCATCGATGTCGCCGCACTCCACAGACTGTGAAGGCTGCTGCCCCCACAAGCTGCATTGTGCCCTTTAAAATCCCCAGAACTTGCCTGTTGCTCTCCAGCCCTCTGACACCCTAGCTTCTTGTTGAGTCACCGACATACGTCTTTCAGGAGGCACCCCCTAATTTTCACCCTGCTCCCCTCCACTCACCGCCTGCTGCTTGCTCTGGAACTCCTGCTCACGTTCCCTGCGGTATTGTTCCACCTCCATTTGAGCCTCCTCCTTTGCCTGCTTCAGCCGCCGGGCCTTCCCTAGAGGCAGGATAGTGTCAGTAGGTGTCGGTCCCCTCCAGAACGTTACTTAGCTTCCTGTTAACCGACCAGGTGCTCGATAGTAATACCCACCCATTTCTTCTCCTAATAAGCTTTCGGCCTTCAAGTTTGTCTCCATTATCCTTGGGTTTTCCTAAAGACTCAAACGTCCGATATCTCCTACCCTAAATTCTCCTTCTAGAGTCTAAGAGAGGAAAAGGGGGGCTCACTTTTCCTGGCGTCGGCCACCTTCTCCGCTGCCCGCTTCTCAGCTTGGAGGAGCTGCTGGATACCCTGGGACTGACTGGCCATTTTTGTCACTAGAGAAGATGCTGTTTCGAAGGCGACCAAGATACCAGATGGCTCCCGCCGTCCAGCGCCTACTCCTCTGGCCCGCTGCTGCGGTCCTCCACTCCCACTGGGTCTTAGCGCTCCCGGTTTCCCTCGGTCTCCTGCATCCTCACACGGATGGCTGGTCCTCCTCTTGCACCTCCCTGAAGTAGTACCCCAAACTGCCGCCTGGGGGCAGCAGAGACCAGGCCCTGTGCTCACTAACTGCAGCAGGTGCGGGGCCTCCGTGTCACCGGGATCTACAGGGATGGAGCGTTTGGATGGGAGGGGACGTTGATTGATGGTCTCAGGGGAGACACAAAGACGATGGGAATGGTGTGGGAAGGTAAGGACGTGCTCGGAGAACCGTGCACGGGTTTCACACTCCCAACTCTCCCGTCTCCCCGCCTCCGCCTCCCTCCACCCCTCCCTCTTTTCAGTCTCCATCTTTTAACATATTCCCCAAATCCGAACGTCTGCACACATCTCACCTGCCCTGCCCTACGTTCGCCTTCTTAGTGTCCTCTCGTGTGCTATTGTTTTTGGATCTCCATATATCTGACCTCGTTGTGATTTTTCTTGTTTTGTTTTGTTTTTCCAGACAGGGTTTCTCTGTGTCTCCCTGGCTGTCCTGGGAACTCGCTCTGTAGACCAGGCTGGCCTTGAACTCTAAGATCGGCCTGCCTCTGTCTCTTGGGTGCTGGGATTAAATTTGTTTTCCATTTTAATTTTTTCAACCTTTACTTCTTCTTTGCTCTTTCTCTTTATTTTTTTTTTAAATGCGTTATTAAACTACCCCTTCTCTCTTCTAGTAAGGGGTCGGAGATAAACCTCAAAATAGCCCTCCAGTATCCCAGCAACAGCCTTCCGTTCGTAACCTCCCCTCTAATCTTGTCTTCCGGTTTCAGGAGGACCCTGTGTCGCAATTGCCTTGTTTCCCCTCCGGAGGCCTAAAAACGAGTCACCGCGTCGGGGCGGAACTATTTCCGGGATGGGCCTCATAGTTCATTTCCGCTCGAGACTTGCGGCTGCGCTCGCGCCGTTTCCGCCAGCGCGGAGCACAGGCCCCGGGCCTCGGGCTCTGAGGTCCCTGGGGGCGGGAGCAGGTCATGAGCGGCCCCTCCCCCCAGGGGCCCGAGGGAGAAGCCTCTACGTCTGTCTGTCGGGTACATTATATTCAATTTCTCGATCACTCTTTGAATTTGTGACTCTCCAGTTCAGGTTTTGGCTGGTGCAAATCTTGCCCCGTCTGACCTCACTTGGTTTTTTCCCCCACCTCTCAAAAGTTCAGAATTGACTTTTCCTCCCTCAGAATAATTATGTATCATCTTCTCAAAATCACATCAAAAGTTAAATATGGGACCCCGGCCGTCAACTTAACCCCCACACCTCCCCCACTCCTCAACCTGTCATCCGGTAAGGGACGAGTGTTTAGGCTTCATTGCTGCAGATGTGAGAGGGAGACAGGACAAGGGGAGAAAACAGGAAGAGTTTGGTCCTCACCGCTGCCATTTCCCACTTCTTCCCCAGCCCAAGAGTTCCATGGCCTCTGCCTCCCGCCGGCAACGCCGAGAGCGCCGCTTCCGGCGGTACTTGTCTGCAGGGCGGCTGGTGCGGGCCCAGGCTCTCCTCCAGCGACACCCAGGCCTGGATGTGGATGCCGGGCAGCCCCCTCCCCTCCACAGGGCCTGTGCCCGCCACGACGCCCCAGCCCTGTGCCTGCTGCTGCGTCTGGGGGCTGACCCTGCCCACCAGGACCGCCATGGCGACACGGCGCTGCACGCTGCTGCCCGCCAGGGCCCTGACGGTGAGTGGGACGGTGGGAACTGGTCATGAGAGGCCGATCAGATCCGCAATGAAAGCCTGCTTAATGGTTGGGTGCACACCTTTGACCTGAGCACACAGGGGCAGGTGGATCTCTGTGAGTGCCAGGCCAGCCTGGTCTACACAGTGAGCTCCAGGACTACATAGAGAGACCCTGTGTCCAGCAGCAACAAAAGTAGTTGGGAAATAAGCTAGTTATTTGGTCCTTGGGACCTGTTGAAGCAGTTATCCTGGTTGGCATGTGATAGTCACGTGCCTTGTACCGCAACAGATAAGCTTATTCCAAACAGCAATGAAGGGGTGTGTGTGTGGGGGGGGGTTAGTGTGGTGTGACTGTTGGGGGAGGGGTTGTTTTAAGTTGGGGTCTTGCTGAATATTTCAGGCTGGCCCCAAACACGTTCTTGCTCAGCATCTCTAGTGCCTGCTGAGATTGACCACATCACCACACCTAGCCTGCAGCCTTTTCTTGACATTTCCTATCTTTCAGGGTTAGTGATTACTTTGTTTCTTTGATGGCTTTTTGTCTGTAGCACAGGCTTGCAGTGGGTTGCTCAGGGGTCAAGAAGTTCACCCAACTCTACCCCCCCCCCCCAGCTTAGTCTGCCTCTCTGCCTGTGGAATTAAAACTAGCAACCTTTGTGATTTGTATCCATTTGTATCCATGTTCCCTGTCACATGATCAGCCCCTGTGACCAGCAGACAGAAGCCTATCGTAGTTACGCTGGAGATCTGCATTCACATGTTATGAGCAGATTCGTGTTTCTTGGCACATACTTCTGAAATACAGAAACACCCTGGGAACCAGTTTTCCCCAGTCTCCACCAAGCTGGTGGTGCAGGCCTTTAATTCAGCACTTCGGAGGTAGAGGAGGTCAGTACCCAGCGAGTTCCAGGCCAGTCAGAGCAATATTAGAGAGACCCTTTCTCAAAATAACAGCAAAACATCTCAGATCAGTGGTCATGGCTTTACAGTGCAAACAGCCTCCTTCTGCTCTGTTTGTACAGATAACCCACCCAGAAACAACCTAGCTACTTAGAGAATACTTTGTCTGCTT
This sequence comes from Phyllotis vaccarum, assembly GCA_033318265.1. Taxonomy (NCBI): domain Eukaryota; kingdom Metazoa; phylum Chordata; class Mammalia; order Rodentia; family Cricetidae; genus Phyllotis; species Phyllotis vaccarum. The sequence goes on from JARWLC010000010.1 coordinate 103,232,976, forward strand.
GCCTGCCCTCTCCCGCCACAGGGGGAGGTGCCGCTCTGTAGCAGAAGCAGCTCCGACAGATCAGCCTCCTCAGGAGACGTGGAGGTGAGGTCCTTCCACTGAGAGACTGAACACAGGAGAATACTGTTCTTTTCATCTCCAGCTTGGTCTCTCCTTGGCAATACTTGTGATGGAGCCTTTATTTACCACCACTGGGAGTGTCCAAACAGTAGCAAGCCAGAAGCATCCTCTACCTCCAGTTTGTGATGTACACAGAAGGGCAGTTCTGGACATCTGCAGCAAGCAAGAGTTGTTTACAGAAGCAGAGAGTGTGGGGATATGTTTCAAATTTAATAAAAACCAGACTGAGATATCAGAGGGATCCACCCACAGCCAGTCTAGGAGGATCAGACAGTGGTAACTCACACCTTTAATCCCAGCGCTGGGAGTATCCAGGAGTGGTGACCTACACTCTTAATCCCAGCAAATCTGAGTTTGAGGCCAGTTTAGTTTACAGAGTGAGTTCCAGGCTCCCAGGCAGGCAGTGGTGATGCCAGCCCTTTAATCCCGTAACTCCAGAGACAGAGGAAATCTGAGTTTCTGTGAGTTCAAGGCTTACTACCAAATAGCAGTAGCCCACGCCTTTAGTCTTAACCTGGATGTGAAACAACTGGGTGAAGAGAGTATTTAAGGTAGGTGTAAGAAGACATGAGGCAGTAGAAGCAACACGGAGTGAGGCTGAGGAAGCTGGATGACAGCTGGGTGAGATTTGACTATGGTGTTTCCTCTTTGATATCTCGGCCTTTCCCTGAGTTCTGGCTCTGACTTTCCTTTATTTGTGCTACAGGAGAGACAGCAGTTAAATGGCCAGACAGTTAACGGTTAGCTCAGGGTCACTTTGTATAGAATTTATGACTGGTCCTGGTCCAGAGACCAGTTCACCATAGAAACTTACGTCTGGTCTAAATGACCAGAGACCAGTTTTTACCCGTTAGTTAAGTTAGTTTTAGACATTAGAAGAATGCTTTCATGAGCCTGGATAGTCACAAAGTGCAGTGCCTGGGGAAGCTCCTTGCAGATCCTGGGACCTGCACCTTTACCTCCAGGAACCTGTTTGCCTCTAAAATAGAGATTGTGATGAGCACATATGACCCACAGGTTAGCTGCGGTTTTGCTACTTAACAATATACTATTTTTATGTGGTTCAGGTAAACTTGGCTGAGTAGACCCTGATGGTGGAGTAGGTACCTCTATTGTTGTATTGAATTCTGAGAAACATGAGAAACATTTAAGATGAAGTGGTGAAAGTGAACCCTTTCTCGGAGCTTCAAGAACTTGTCTGAAATGTCAGTGGGAAGGTTGCAATGTCCCAAAGAGGAAACCCCTCTTCCTCCCTCTCTTCCTACATCTACTCCCAAACCCTGGCGGCCTCTCAGGCGTCTTACTCTGTCACCTGCCTGCCCTGCCACCAGGTGGCGCTCTAACTTCAGAGTCTCCATCTCATTCAGCTGCCAGCTGCCAGCTGCCTTGGAGATAGTGAAGTAAGAATGTTTTTGTTGAACAGGGTAAGTGATCTGCAGGAGACTCCCCGCAATTCCTGTTAGATCTGAGGGAAGGATGTCCAAGTTCACTGAAGTGACAGGTGGGTTTATCATACCCACCAGAAGCCAGAACACTGTCGCCCCCCCCCCCCCCATTTTAGGGGTTGGTAACTTTTTTGGAACACCATGGTAGAGTGGTCTCAGCTGTCAGACCCATCAGAGGCATGTGTGAGACGGCAGTCACTCTGCACAGAGCAACTGTGAACCCTGACAAACAAGGTTTTTGGGTAAAAACAAGTGAACAGTCATTCTGATATTTGGGTTTTAGGTGTGTTCCAGTGTGCTGGGGTTGATTCTTTGACACAGGTCTCTCTGTAGCCTTGGCTGTTCTGGAACTCAATGTGTGTGTAGACCAGGCTGGCCACCAGCAGACCCTACCTAAGTTTGGGGATCATAGGTATGGACCAGCTTATTGTAGTTTTCATTTTTCATGATGTTGGGACTTTAGCCCAAGGTCTCATACATGCCAAACAAAGCACTGAGCCTCATCCCCAGCCCTCCATTTTTTCTTTTTAGTTTGAGATAGTGGCCACATGTGCAGCTTGGGCAGCTCTTGACCTTGTGGTATTCTTGACTCTGCCTCCCCAGTAGCTGGGGCACAGACCTGAACCACCAGGCTTGTTTTCTCTATAGGGCATTCGCTGCACTTCTGTGCTTGTCATTGCAGCAGCAAACATACCATCCGCTGCCACCTTGATCTGCACCAGTAGAAGCAAGAGGCAGCCTTGTTTTAAAATGACTAGGCATGGCTTATGTTGCATCTTCCAGCCTCAACTTCTGCACACCCACGTCTCTGTCACCCCAGCCACAGTTGTCTCCAGTGACTCTAGCACAGGTTTCACAAGCCTTGCCCTATTAGGATATGGCTGGTGAAAGAATTTACCAGAGCCAGGCCTGGTGGCACATGCCTAGAGTAGGACACTTGTGTGGGCTTGTGTCTAGCTGCTTAGGTGGACATACATTCCTTATTGCAGGATACATTTTGCAGTATAAGTTATTTCCTCTTGGGACTGTATCTTTGTAAGATGTCATGAGTTACTAGGGGTCAGACTAGGTGGCCTGAGCCTGCTTGTTAGAGAGAAGTGGTATCATGATAACCCTAAAATAGACTGCAGCCAGGCTCATTATGCTTAGTTATTTCTCTTTTAAAATTTAGTTTTCTTTTTCCATCTGTGTGTAGAGGTCATTGTACAGTTGGCTGTTGGTTCTCAACTTCAATTGTATTTGAGAAGGTGTCTTTTGTTTCTTTCTTCCATGAGTCTGTATGGACTGCTGTCTCCACCTCTCATCTTGCCATGGGATCACTGGGATTATAGGTGCGTGCTGCTGCATCTGACTTTATATGAGTTTATATATGATGCCAATCTAGGTCCTCATGATTTTATGGGAAGTACTGTACCAATTCTTTCTTGAGCCCAGCCCTGTGCATCCACCCATCACAGAGCAGCAACCACATACACCCTACACACAAGGTTCACAAAAGATGCAAGATTGCTTCAAGGCTGAGGGGACTCTTGCTGGAAATACTGATTTGTCATAAGACTTCTGGGACCACAGGACAGCAAATGTGCTGGAAAGGGGGGGTGGGGGTGCTGTGGAAGGGGATCAGAGGTCAGACCAGGAGGTACGGGTGGCCAGAGGTGGCTTCATGAGGTGGCACCATCTGGAGCTGAGACATGAAATCAGAATCACTGATTTTCCAGGAGGTTGAGCAATCGAGCCAAAGACACAAAGCAGAATTAAACACAAGAAAGGGTTTATGGGAGCTGCTAGGAGTTGTCCTAGCCAGGGGGCTGTTTTGTTTGTGACTGGAGTGGGGGGTGGGGTGAGAAACATCTTCACACAAGGGAGGAAAAGCAGGCAGCACAAGGGAAGGTCATGTGGTTCTGAGACTTGATCACTTGTTAGTTAAAATAGGAAAGCTGGGAATACGGGAGCGCCTTCCCTAGACAGGGTGGTGTGTGAGAATCTCAGATGGTTCCTCTAGACAACAGAGTATGGTCAGAATAGCAATGAGTGACCCTCACAGAAGACCCCCATCACACCAGGCCTGTAGGGAAAGCTGGAGGACATAAGGCAGGGGAGGAGACAGCTCAGTGACTCCAGGACAGTACAGCAGTGACCATTAGGTGGAAGGAACCCTGTGGATATCTGGGGAGTAAAGGTGGGACCACCTGGGTAGTTTAAGAGGTTTCCTTGAGGAAAGAGCCAGGATGAATTTCTTGAAATGAGTTGGGGTGCCCCCCCCCCCCCCCCCCCCCCCCCCCCGTGCTTGGAGGGGAGAGAGAGAGCTTGAACTGGAAAGGGCTCCTCAGTTAAGAGCACATGCTGTTCTTGCAGAAGACCTAGGTTCAGTTCCTAACAGCAAACTCAGAACCATCTATAGCTCCAGTTCCAGGGGATTTGTCTCCTCTTTTTTGACCTCTGTAAGCATCAGATACACATGTGGCACATATGTGTGGTGTGTGTGTGTGTGTGTGTGTTTATGTACACATTGGCAAAATACTTAGACACATAAAATCTTTTAAAAAAAATTTTAAGAGAAATTGAAAACTTATGTATCATTAGAGCTCAGAAAAGAGAGATAAATTATCTTAGCTATTCATTAGGGTCTGGGGTGTGTGAGGACAGGTCACTTGGTTCTTTCCAGAAGAAGAGAGCAATCTCCAAGTAGCAGACAGAAACAGTCCCACTTCTGGACTTAACCTGCAGTGGCAAGCCTTACTGTCTGGCCACAGTTGAGTAGAGGGGAGCTGACAGGGCCCCGTCCGGAGAACTTTGAGCACCTTTGTCATGAGGGAGGATAGTGGTGGTTGTGGGGTTTTTGGTTCTCTGTGTATCCCCTGGCTGTCCTGGAACTTCCTCTGTAAATCAGACTGGCCTCAAACTCAGAGATCATCTTGTCTCTGCCTGAGCGCTGGGATTAAAGGTGTGCGGCATCACCGCCTTGTGTTAGAAAGGGTTTTATGACAGACCCAACTCCTGGGTCAATTTGTGATGCTCCCAAAAATGTGAACTCTAGTTTAGAGCCGTTCTTACCCTGGTACTTAGTGGCAGCCTTAATAGTTTGTCTCAGTGGCATAATACTGAGACAGATGATGGATCTCTGGTCCAAGAGGCTCTCCTGGAAGAAGGGCCAACCGCGAAGGACTTGAAGGGCTGAGGTGAGCTGTAGGCCTGAGTGATTCCAGGTCTTAGAGGTGTGGCTGGGAGGTGAGTGCTGAGTCTAGAAAGCAGCCTGCTGAGGTCTCTTCGTGGTTAGCTTTGCTCTCTCGACCTTTCTGGAAGATTGAGGATGCCACGCAGCAGAGAGGTGATGCTGAATCTGAGTGATGCTGGGAATGAAAGCCACCAAGCAGCAGAGAGGTGATGCTGAATCTGAGTGATGCTGGGAATGAAAGCCACCAAGCAGCAGAGAGGTGATGCTGAATCTGAGTGATGCTGGGAATGAAAGCCAGGTCTTTGCCAGACTGAAGGGACCTGGGAAGCCAGAGTGGAGGACTGTGCCTCTGAGACAGTGGTCACCTCTGAAGCCTTTTGTCTTTACCATCCAGTGTTTTCTAGAACTAGTGAGCAGAGTAGCAGAGTATGCGGCACGAAGATCTGTTTCTTAGTTTTCCCTGGCTTGCTTCTCCCACACCACACAGGCTCTGGAAGGGAGAGGCCAAGGGATGTGTGCTGACTGGGACACGAGCAGGTGGTACAGGCTGAGCTGTGGTAGGAGGACATCTTGGGGACATTATGGCAGCTCTAGAAAGGATTAGCCTGGTGGAGCATAGGTAAGGGTGAGTGTGGACCTTGTGAAGGCTGCTTTTCTTAAACCTTTCCAAAGCCAAGAACTGTCCTGGGCCCAAGGATTCACTGGTCTCAGGCTGACACTTGGGACTTGGGATCCCTTTTGAAGAGGAAGTGTCAGCCCTTAACTACCTGCAGTTCAAATACAAATACGGCCGCCTTCCTTACACCTTGTGTCAATCATGCTCTGAAAAAGCAGTTTATCCAGGAGAGGTAGATCCATTTGGTCATTTCTTAAAGAAGGCTGTTGTGTTCTTGAACTTGGTAGGGGCCTTCTATGGCTGCAGCCAGCCATCTGCAGGATGGCCCTGCATGTCTTTGTGAACACTGGCTCCCTGGGAAGAGGAAGATGAGATTCCTGGGAAGGTGGTGGCAGAATTTTATTTTGTGTTAATACTTCTATTGTCATCATCACTATTTTACTTATTTTTATTGTTTTGTGCTTCTAGCCCATCCTAGGCTATCCTGTATGGACCAGCCCATCCTGGGCTATCCTGTATGGACCAGCCCATCCTGCCTCTGCCTCACAAGGGCTGGGACTGAAGGTGTGTGCTACCATACCTGCCTTGAAACAGATTTTTAAATGAGCAAAATCCTGGTCTTGTTAAAATTTAGTTTTTGAAGTAACGGAAAGCCCAACAGACTCGGCAGAAAACAATCATCATGACAAAACAGAATCTTTGTCTCTTGAAGCCAGCTCTTGGCAAATGTTCTGAAGTTCGAGTCTCAGGACTCGAGAAGTGGAGCTGGGCTTTAGCTGTGGGTGGGTGCTGCATTGTCGAGTTTCAGTGGCACTAACCAGCACACACTCACTTCAGCTCTGTCTGCTGCAGACCTTGTGACTCAGACTGCCTTCCACACACTCACACTTGTTAGTTTGCCCTCAGCTTTTCCATTCCGAAACAGTCCAGTCACTCTATCTTAGGAGAAACTTAATTGACACATAAAAAACTTAACTAAAAACACCCTTTTCCTTTTCACCTTCTTCACCCACAATGTCCCTTCACACCTGTTGCCCCTGCTCACGCCTTCTCCCATTCACTGTGTCTTTTTACTGATTTTACTTCTTTACCAGAGACTTGAGTCTTGGGTTGCGTCCCTGACATGAGGTAGCAGCCTAAGGTTCCTGCAGACACAGTATCCCTTCTGCTCCATTATCATCTCCTGTAAGTTACTGTATAGTATCAGGAGCAATTCAAGTCCGTCAGACACCTAAGATTGATTATGTGCTTATTATTATAACTGTTAAACATGTTCCTAATCATGAAACCAGGATACAAATGCTGTTAACGTCCTTATGCTATGAACGAGAAAAGAAATTCAGTGTTTAAGTCCTTAGTGACCCCCGATGGCTGGACAGTGTGAGTGGGCAGAGAGATTTTGACCCAAGCACTGATGCCAGGATTCGCTCTCCAGCAAAAAAAATAATAAACTCAACAGAGAAGAGGTGGCGTGAAGGGCAGGAAGTCTCACAGTACCACTGATTATAACAGTGATGATAAAGATTTGGTGTTAAGGACTGGGTTACTGTATTTTCAGTTACTTTTGTTCTGACATCCCGACCAGTTTCCCTCCCTCCTCTCCTCTCAGTCCCTCCCCTCACTGCTTGGATTTTTAAAAATCTCTTTTATGCTTAAAGAAATACAGGTGCTCCCTTCCTGTCAGAGCTGGCAAGGGCAGGGCACTGCCTTAGTGTGCGCACAGAACAGTAGGCACAGCCAAGAAGGCCGTGTTAGCCCTACAGAAACTGAAGGGAGTACAGTGGTTAGTTTTTCTGGAGGATAGGAGTGGGGAGATGAAGGAGGAGCAGAAGCTGCCCAGTGTTGGCTCCGGTGATAGTAGGCTGGACCTAGAGCAGGTCTGTCAGAGGGAAGGGGACACATACCTAGATGTTGGGGTGGTGATAATTGTTCACTGGTGTCCCTATACGAAATCCTTGAGTGAATGTGTGAGGAGAGAATGCATGTGGGTAAGGAGGTGGGAACGGAGTTTCCAGGGGTGCCAGTGCAGGGAAGCTGGAGGTTGAGTGGGAGCAGCCATAACCATCGGGATGTCATGTCATCTACAGAGCATGTGTGGCCATCAGGATATCATCTACGGATCATGCTTGGTTATCGGGATGTCATCTATGGATGAGTTCAAGGGAGGCCAGGATGGGGGTGGGGGGCATCTGTTGGGGTCTCATGCTGAGGCCATGAAGTACTGGATAGGAAGAATCTTGGATTTTTTTCCCCCAAAATTATGGCAAAAAAGATTCAATTGTAGGTCAGGGTTGTAACTCAGTGTTCTGTGGCCAGTGTTCCTGTCTGGGAGTAGAAACAAGGGCCAAGTTTTATTACAAAGGAAAATAAGGTTTTCTTTTCTTTTTTTTTTAAGAACTTGAAAATAGAATTTAGGCAAGTTTTTGATAATATATCTCAGAATCAGGGATCATGAAACCCATCTCGTATCCTACCAGAGATGCAGCCTTGCCCCGCCCCGAAGGCATCTTCAGAGGTCAGCAGCCCCTCCCTTTTTCAGTACTGAGTTGACTGAGGTTTACTCCAAAGCAGAGCATCCTCTGAGAACAGAGACCACTTGACTCACACGGTGAAACCCAGCTGGTCAGGCCAGACTGACCTCAAAGAGAGGTATACAAATAACCGATCAGAAAAGTGACACATTGGCTACCCTTGGGTCTCTTCAGAAAGTCTGGCTGGGACCCGGAGATGATCTGCTGGAGTGGACTGTTCTCCTCTGTGGTGCTGAGGTTCCAGCCAGGGAACATAGCTAGGCAAGCGCTCTACCCCTGAGCTGCCTTTAGCCCCAAACCTGTTTCTTTGTCTGTGCTCCCTCCCTCCCTCAGGTGAGGAGAGAATCCTGCTTTTGTTATTAAGGGGAATTTTCTTCCACAAAACTTTTCATATATACTTTTTTCCCATATGAACACAGATGTTGGCCAAACATGATGTCACCTTTTAATCCCAGCAGTCAAGGAGCAGAGGCAAGCAGATCTTTGTGAATTCTAGGACAACCCGAGCTACATGGCGATACCCTACCTCAAAAAAGATAAAATGGAGGAAGAGAAGGAGGGAGGGAGAGGGAGGGAAGGAAAAAGTTGATTTAGGGACGAAGAGGCAGCTCAGTGGTCCGCAGAGCACACTACTCCTTCAGAGGACCCATGTTGGGCAGCTCAGTGGTCCGCAGAGCACACTGCTCCTTCAGAGGACCCATGTTGGGCAGCTCAGTGGTCCGCAGAGCACACTGCTCCTTCAGAGGACATCAGCTCGGGGATCTGACTTTGTCCTGAAGGCCAGAAGAGGGCACCACAGATCTCATTCTAGATGGTTATGAGCCACCATGTGGGTGCTGGGAATTGAACTCAGAACCTCTGGAAGAGCAGCCAGTGCTCTTAATCTCTGAGATATTTCTCCAGCCCAGAAAAGACTGTTTTAACAGTCCTGTAAAAAGGACTTTTTAAGCTATGTGAGGTGGCATACTCCTTTAATTCCAGAAATTGGGAGGCAGAGGCAGATGGTTCTCTGAGTTTGGGGCCAGCCTGGTTACAGAGTTCTAGAACATCCAAGACTATGCACACAAAAAACAAAGGGCTTTCATAACTGTACGAATATGAAAAAAAATCCAAAGAAGAAAGTAAAGATATGTGAACAGGTTATTTACCAGATAAATACTAGTAGCCATAAATATTAATAAATAAATAAATTAACTATTAAAACTTTTTTTTTTTGAAACAGGGTTCCTGCATAGCCCTGGCTGTCCTGGAACTCACTCTGTAGATCAGACTGACCCCAGACTTAGAGAGATCTGCTTGACTGCCTTCCAATTGCTGGGATTAAAGGCCTGTGCCTGGCCTAATAAAGCTATTTTTTAATCTGTCCTATTAGCAACATGAAAAGGTTGGCATGAAGATTGGCGTGCATGTACAGTAAAGAAACGTGGGTACACTGTGTGTTCACGGCACAGACATTGAGAACAATCTGGCAAGCTTGCACATGCTTTGACTCAGAACATCTGCCCTGAGCAGACACCAAGTCCACAATGCAGATCTGAGGCTGAAGACTAACAACCCTGAGTGGAGAGAGTGTTGTGTCTCAGGCTCACAACGGAGCACTCATTACCCCCAACAAAAAGAGTAAACAGGCAGATTCTTGTGGGAATTATAAGCTGCAAAAAGAAAGGCTGTGAGGAGGAAAGGCCGTAAGTTTCAGGCCAAGTGAGACCCTGTCTCAAACCAAAACACCAAGACCATCTTCATTTACTACTGTCAGACTTTGTGGCATATTTAGCCATGTGTGATGTGACTGTCCTAAGTATTCTGTTAATTTAAGTGGGATGTGTTGACCCATACAGACCTTGGACATATGAGCCAGAGGTAAGAGAATCACCAGTTTGTGGCCAGCCTAGAACTCACTCAGTTACAAAATTGAGTTCTAGAACACCGTGGACTATATGAGACCCGCTCCCAACACACACATGCACTACATAGCCAATAAAATAAATTCGGTATTTCATGAAAAAAAAATTAAAAGGCAAGTTGCCAAGCCAGTTGCATGCCTCTGAGTAAATGTGCATGCGTGTGGTCACGAGCCTCTGAATAAAGTTGCCATGTGTGCATTTGTATAAACCAAGGCAGGACTGGGGGATTGCAGCAAACTGTTAAACTGGGTGTGTTGGTAAACAACAAAGTCCCCAAAATCATATGAGTTAAACCTCCTCTGCAAGCCTAGACACATACACACACTACATGCTCACACTCTATAAGCACACACCATATACTCTCATGTATCCTTTACGTGCTTTGGTGGGAAGGAGTCTAAAGACGGAGACACAGCAGATGCTTTGTTAAGTGGGACAGTTTAGGAGGTTTGTGGCAGATCACAGCAACCCTGAGGAAACCTGCCTCATCCTGGTGTGGTTTCAGAGGGTACTGGCACCTTGGGCAGCTAGGGGTAGGCCCTCATCTTCCTGGCATTGACAGGTCAGCCCTGCTTCTATGCCATCCTCCTGGTAGATGAACAGTGCTTCCTGGAACCAGCCAGGCCTGGCATCTCCTGCTTGCTACAAGAGAATAGGTCCACAGGGCAGGAAAGCAGCTCCACTCACCTGCTTCTAGCTCCTGAATTGAGGCAGTTGCAGCCCAGCTGGTAGGCTTTGCTGAGGGTAAGGTGAAGCAAGTCCCATGGCATTTGGCAACCCCTATAGTCTCTACCTGTTGAGATCAGGGTTCAGAAACAGGTACCGAAGATGTTTGGGCCCTTGCTTCTCCTCTGCTGATGGCTGCATCTGTGTGGCTTCACCCTCACTGCTGCTCTTCCCTCAGAAATCATCAGTTTTATTGGTAGAAGTCGTAAATGTGCTTACATGTTTATAATGCAGACCCAGTGTTTGATCTTCTCTGTTTTCTTTATTTTTGAGGCAGGGGCTGTCCTCACTCAGACTCACCTGCCTCTGCCTCCTAAGTGCTGGGATTTAAGGTGTGTGCCACCACCACCTGGTGGTTATCTTAATGTAGTTTGGGTGAGAGCCATAGTTAGGCATATGTATATAGTGATAACAGTTTCAAACCAAAAATAATAGTGAAAAGAATTTGAAGTTGTCCTAGGTGGCAGGAGCTGGGGCCAAAAAACATCACTTGCTCCAGCAGTGCTTGGAGAGAACTGAAATTGTTTGTGGGGAACAGGCCAGAACATTCTAAGTTCCCATGTTCACTGCTCGTGTACTTCCGTGTACTTCACACTTAGCACTCACCAGAACTGATCTGTTCCCTGTCTCTGCCCTAGCTTACACAGACTTCTTCCTGCCTCTGCTGAGTCGCTGCCCCTCTGCCATGGGGATAAAGAATAAGGATGGGGAGACTCCTGGCCAGATTCTGGGCTGGGGACCTCCCTGGGATTCTGCTGAAGAGGAAGAGGATGATGAGGTTTCCAAGGAGCGGGAATGGCGCCAGAAGTTGCAGGGAGAGCTGGAAGATGAGTGGCAGGAGGTCGTCGGGAGGTTTGAAGGTGAGCAGCCAACTGCCACCAGGAACTGCCGTCCCTCCCTCCAGGCCCTCTGCGAGTGTCCTCTCTTTCACTTGTCCACCCTCTAGTCACAGCCTGTCTCCTACAGCCTCATCCCTCTTCCCAAACAGATGATGCTTCTCTGGAGACTCAGGAGCCCGAGTCCTTCTCAGCCTGGTCAGATCGCCTGGCTCGAGAGTATGCCCAGAAACGGCGGCGGCAGATGGAGGCACAGGGATCCTGCAGACCCCAAAGGGCTGAAGGCCCCAGTCACAGTTGGCGTCAGCAAGAGGAGGAACAGCGGCTTTTCCGAGAGCGAGCCCGGGCCAAGGAGGAGGAAGTGCGAGAGAGCCGAGCCAGGAGGGCTCACGAGGCTCAAGGAGACAGAGGGACAGAGCCTCCCAGGCCTGGACCCAGGGCAGAACACCCTCGAGGAGCAGAGAGGGGCAGCCTCTGGCGCTTTGGTGATGTGCCCTGGCCCTGCCCTGGTGGAGGGGACCCAGAGGCCATGGCTGCAGCCTTGGTAGCCAGGGGTCCCCCTCTGGAGGAACAGGGGGCTCTGAGGAGGTACTTGAAAGTCCAGCAGGTCCGATGGCACCCTGACCGCTTCCTGCAGAGATTCCGAAGCCAGATTGAGACTTGGGAGCTGGGCCGCGTGATGGGAGCAGTGACAGCCCTGTCTCAGGCCCTGAACCGCCATGCAGAAGCCCTCAAGTGACCATAGGAAATGAGCAAGAACCTCTGGGGATGTAGCCTTAAGGACAAGCAGGAAGGTCGTGGATAGGGATGGACAAGGGGCAGCAGCAGAGAGGATATGGAGCAGGCTCACGTAATGGGTGCGGGGGTGGGGGAGGTACTGCCACTGCTCCTGACTGCTATTTCCTAATAAGACCAGCTTCCACATCTCACTCCAGAGTCTTCTCTGCTTTTTCCATTGCTATGGTTTTCATCACCCATGACATCTCCTTTCCCGCCCAACTGTCGAAACCCGCAGCTCCCACACACCTGCAGCACGTAGTCAGTGTGTGCTGTCAATGGAGACCAGAAGCCCCCTGCCTGCCATCCTTTAGAGTCAGCCCTTACAAGGCCCAGCTCAGTCTTTCAAAGCCCCTCTGCTCCCTCTCCTGGGGTCCTGACCACTTTGCTGTCTGCAGCTGAAGTCAGATGTGAACAGTGACAAAAAGGGAACAAGCCCATTTTCCTCCCCCGCTCCCCAACCAGAACCACATCCTCCTCCCCACTCGCACCTCCACCCCGGCACAGGGCTTTCCCTGTGCTGAGTCACTGAAGGAGAGTTGGGGGCAGCCGGGACTGGGGACCATAAAGACCTAGGAGGATGGAGATAGGAAGAGGGGATGGAGGAAGAGTGTGGGGGAGGGAATTTCATTTGCTAAAATTAGAAGCAGGAAAGAGCCAGATTATGTAACCTGGGTTGTCTGTTCTTAGGCAACTAGAGATCCACACCCGAGCCTATCCAGGCTCCTGGGCAGCTCCTCTGGCTTCTCATCTCTCTGGGCCTCCTGGTATCTACTGTTCAACTCCCTGACCCTAAACCTGGGCTTCCACATAAACTTGTCCTTCCCAGGAACCCTTAGTTGAGGCCCTAAGGGGATGGTGAGAAAGGGGGACATAGAAGATGGAATGGGAAACCCATCTGTATACCACTGTTCAAATTCAGCAGCTCTCTGGAAATGGAGAAATTGTACACAGACCCCACTGCCAGCATCTAAGACAACTGGGCATGCAGGCTTTCTTTTTTTTTTTTTAAGTAGAGACAAGACAGAAGAAGTGTATTGTGGGTAGTTGTATGTGATCCCAAACGGAATCAGCCAGGCCTACTCGAGGGTTCCCAGGACAGGAAGAAGCTGCGGGAAACATGCGGTGGGCCTGAGACCCTGGGAGACTTCAAGGAGGTTAGGAAGGGGCCCAAGCCCCCTGACCCCAAAGCCAGGCAGATGTTGAACAGGGTGAGAAAGAGCTCTGAGAGGAAGCTGTTGTGATTCGGAGAAGAGTCTTGGAACTGAGCAGCCCGGGCATCCGGTTCCCCTCACAGGCTGGGGATTTCGGAAGTGGCATGCAAAGTGCCCACGTTGGAGTCCGGACCCTTGCACCAGGTTGAGAGGCAGTGCTGGCGTGTGGCCTGAAAACTTGTTTCCTCCTCTGCCCGAATTACATGAAACCAAAATACGCTGACACCCCCTCCTCGGTAGACACCCCCCCCCGTGTCTGGCCCTGGTGGGGGCCCCCTGAGATGAAGGCTGTTCACTTTCTCTGACCACACCGTTTCCGCTTCTGTATCTCTCATTTCCTAGGCTGACAAAAATACCGAGTCCCAGAGGCCCCGGCTTCCTCTGACCCCCTGGTACCTGGCAGCAGGCATCCTGTCCACCGTGGTGGGGGCGGGGCGGGGAGAGAGCTCAGGGATCCCCAAAGTTGACTCAGTGCCTACCATAGAACAGTAGCCGATGTGGAAATGGGTCCCTTCCATCAAGCTGAGTCCAGGAGTTGGATCTCTGGGGTGGCATACTTTGGGGTTCAATTTGAGAAAGAGGTTAGGAAAGAAAGAAACTAGAGATTGAATGTCAGCCTGGGATTGAGGTGGGGGTGGGTTAAAATAGGACGGGGGTCTGGGCTTTTGTTTGGCACCGTTCAGCTGAGTATCTTGTAACCAAAGAATTCAAACCCTACTTCTGGGGACACACCCATACCCTGGTGTCTGAAGGCATGAAGAACCACTGTTACAGTAGGACCAAGAGGCTTTCCAGAGGGCAGAAACCCTGGAAATGTATGCATGTGCAAAGAGCTTGAGCTGAGGCTGAGAAGCCAGAACACGGCTGAGCTGGGTGGGCACCTTGAAGTGAAGAAGCACAGGCTTGAGGGAGCCTGTGCAAAGGAGGCTGGGCTCAGGGAGCCGGGATTTGTACTGAGATGCTCTGACCCTGGGGCCCGCTGTGAAGGTTGGGAGTGCTGAGGTGCTGCAGGGCCAGGCTAAGTCCCAGGCTAGCTCACCCTTTTCCAATCCAATCACTAATCTTGCTGGGGACTCCAAACAGATAGATCCCTCAAGACAAGGCACAGGAGCCCACTGAGTGCTTTTTACTGAAGGGACTCAGAGGCAGATCTGTCATTCTCCAGTCTCCACCCTTCCACCTCTCCCAGAGCCACTCACACACTAGAACTCTTGCCTATTTGGGTCTTCTTCAAACCCATAAAACTTAACAAGCCTCCATGTTTTCCCAATTTTCTATGTAAAAATTGCATAGAAATTCTTTGGAGCATGTTGTCTGACAGTAAGTCATAAACCCCTCTGCAGAGGTCTTGGGATGAAGAAGTCCCACTTGGTAAGGTCCTGACAATAAATGGATCTGTATCAATTAGGTGACAACCCCTGTGCATCACATTTATACACAGCTTGTGTGTTGTCAAACCTAAAAACTGACACCCAATCAGGGCTTAGGTCTGAAGGTTCTGTTGCAAAATGATTTTTTCATTTGCTTTTGTCTTGTTAACATCTTTGTAACAGCAGGAGCTAAGGCCCTTTCGAGGTATGAGGAAAGTGGTTGTAGCCTTCAGCCCTACGCTGTCAGCCAGCGTGTCTACAGAATGCACGTGTGGACCCTCCCTTTTTAGCACAGCCATCAGCTCACAAGCAGTGGAATGAAGGAAAGTCCCCTAACTTATGCTTCCTAAGTCCAGTAACTGAAGTAGCACTGAGCTGGGGAGGGGACTGAGGGTGGGAACATGGTGCAGTCTGTAAAGTGCTTGATCCTCAGCACCCACATGAAGAGTTAGGCTAATAGCCTAATAGTGCATGCTTGTGGTCCCTGTGTGGGGATATTTCAAATATAATAAGAACAGTTGGAGAAATCAGAGGACAGATCCACCTCCTCCTGTCTTTTTATTTGTTTGTTTGTTTGTTTGTTTGTTCCAGACAGTTTTCTATGTGACAGTCCTGGCTGTCATGGAACTTGCTTTGAATTGACGGAGATTCTCTTATCTCTGCTTCCCAAGTGCTGGGCCTCACCATGTGAGCCATGGCTTCTTCTACCTGCTCTGTCTTTCTATGCCTGCCTTAATTACTTTCTCTGCTCAGTTAAGGCGTGGCACCACCACTGCCTGCCTGGGAGCCTGGAACTCCTCCTGTAAACTAAAATGACCTCAAACTCAGATTGGACTTAAGGGTGTAGGTCACCTCTCTGGGATATTCCCTGTGAGTTACCACTGTCTGACCCTCCTAGATGACTGTGGGTAGATCCCTCTGATATCTCCGCTGTTTTTATTATATTTGAAAATATCCCCACATCCCTGCACTGGGGAGGTGGAGGACCCCAGGAGCTTGCTGGACAGCCAACCTACCTAACATAGCCATGAAGCTCCACGTCCCAATGAGAGACCCTGGCTCAAAAAAAAAAAAAGATAAAGAACACGGTGGACAGGCCAGAGGAAGGCATGTTGCTGTCCACACAGTAGAAGGAGAGAGAGACTGTCCAGCAATTATCCTCTGACCTTCCCATGTACCCTGTGACATTCCTGCACACAACAAACAAAATAAACTTTAACCAGGCAGTGGTAGAACTCCTCTAATCTCAACTCTCTGAGGCAGGAGAAGTTGGATCTGTGAGTTCAAGGCCAGCCTGATCTACAAATTGAATTCCAGGATAGTTAGGAATACACAGAGACACCTTGTCTCAAAAATATATATGTAATTAAACTTTTTTACAAAGTGGATGGAGCTGTCATCTTTAATCCCAGAACTCAGTAGTCAGGGGCAGGCGAATCTCTGAGTTCAAGGTCAGTCTGGTCTACAGAGGGAATTCAGGACAGCCAGGGCTGCACAGAGAAACCCTGTCTCGGGAATGGGAGTTGAGGGGGATAGTGGACGGCTCCTGCGTATACACACCAAGGAGAACAGCATGTGAAAGGAGTAGTCTGTAAATGTCAGAGGGCCATGAGGATGTGACAAATGGTTGGTGGGAGTAAGAAAGGTCTCAGATGGACTCCTGTGTTAGCCGCCTAACTAGCTGGATGGGTGGTGGTGGCTTAAGGCAAGAAGATGCTTGGCCAAGGGAATGGGCAAAGTTCAGTTTCAGGGAGTGCTGGGTAGTCAGACAAGGCACTTCTACATGAAAACTAAACCTGAAGGCCTCTGTCACCAAACTCCAGCCCAGTGAGGCAAGAAGCACACAAGTCTACGGTGGCTATGGACCCATGGTGAAGTGCTCAGGGCAGGCTGCCTAGCGTGGTACCCAGGGCGGCATCCAGCCTAAGCGTGTGGGCCTCACTGCTTCCCATAGAGGTGAACCTTTGAGCGGAGAAGGTGGAGTGACCCAGGAAAGCCCCAAGAATGATTATAGAAGAGCCAGCAAAAGAGGGTCTGGAGAGGAGCAAAGTTTCAAAGGGGCGGCCATGGCTCAGGCCTCAAAGAGATGTTAGGTGAAAAGTGAAAGGATCTTGTAGGCTCACAAACTAGACAATTTCGAATTTTGAGAAATTTCATTATATGAAGGGAGTTGCTTTTCATGTTGAGGAAAGAGTGGGAGGTGAGGCGGGGGCGTGGGTACAAAAGAATGGTGAAGACATGACAGGAATCATCTCTACCCACAAATCTTGACGGCGGGGGGAAAATCTTACTGGTTCCTGTTAGTCAGGGGTCTAGTACTCTGAAACAGAGAGGGAAAGAAAGGAGAAAGATTCCAGGGAGGGGTTTCTACAATCGTCCTCAAGAAATAACACTGGATATGTTTGTTAATGGGAGATACATAACATTAGCGCAGCCCTGGAAGTATGAGAAAGGGTTGGGGAAGAGTGGACACAAAGGGTGCAACTGAAGGATCCGCCTTGGGAAGGAAGTAAAGAGGAAGTCTAGCAACATGGAGGGCAAGGAAGGAGGGAGGGAGGGACACAGGCCATTGTCCATGGGTTCAAGCATCACCAAGGACAAAGAATCCATTGGGTCAAGGATGAAAGGGGGTGTGGTGTACCCGAATCCCGCTGAGCAGTCAGCCCAGCCCATCAGCAGCCCCTTGGGCTCTTTGGATTTGGCAGCTCAGGAGGAAGACCCAGGAAAACTTCTTTCCATTTCCTCAGACTGAGATCTTAAGGGCTTTTTGGTAAAACATTAGGTGGGTAAGAATTTCAAAACTGAGATTGTAACTGAAATTGTTAGGCCTGTTCTTTGTGGTAAACAAAACCATCCAGAAGAGCTGACGGGTGGCTGGGCTGGAGAAGGAGGGAGGAAGGGATGGGTGGATGGAGAGATGGAGAGATGGATGGGGTGGGGTGGGGTGGGGTGGGGTGGGGTGGGGTAGGGGGTGGGGTGGGGTGGGGTGGGGTGGGGTGGGGTGGAGTGGGGTAGGGGGTGGGGTGGGATGGGGTGGGGTGGGGTGGGATGGGATGGGGTGGGATGGAGTGGGGTAGGGGGTGGGGTGGGATGGGGTGGGGTGGGGTGGGGTGGGGTAGGGGTGGGGTGGGATGGGATGGGGTGGGGTGGGGTGGGGTGGCTAGATTGACGGGATAGGTAGGTGGATGGATAGGGTAGATGGAGGGATGAGATGGGTGGGTGGGAGGATGAAGGGATGGATGGGATGGGATCGGTGGTGGATGGATGGATAGGATAAGCAGGATGGATGGATGAATAGGCTGGGGATGATGCAGTGGGTAAGCACTGGCACATAAGCATGAGGAGCTGGGTTGGGATTGTGCAGGTCTGCAGTATCAGCAACTCCTACAGTGTATTATATTTGAAAATATCCCCACATACTCCCCCTTTGTGTCAAATTTTAAAAAAAGGTTATAGCTAACATAAGAAAAACCATATACAATGGGTACAATAATTATATACCATATATACAAACAATAAATGAGTAATATTCAGTCCATTACCAATTGACAATTCAAAGAAAATATTTCATCCTATTTTGATGAGTCCAAAGGATTATACCTAATTCACTTTCTTTCTAATTTGTATTACTAACTAAAAACTATTATTTTGATGTCTCTTAAACTTACACACTTTAACTTCAAAGTTTCTTTTCTAAAACTGTCACTAGAAAACTATAACTATTTCATCTTCAACTACCTCAGAGATCCAAGAAGGAAATAATATTTACCCAAGTAAACAGGAAGTACAAGCAACTCCCAAAATCTAGAAATGACAGAGATGACACCTATCTGCCTGGACAGTCACCCAAAGTTCCTTTATAAAGTTGGGGTATCCATCTGAAGATGGCCAGGGTCTCTTTTCATTTCAGTGAAGCAGGAAATCTGCTCTGTCCATTCTGGTGTATTTCAGTCACTTCTCCTTGTGTCCTGAAGAATGTCTGGCAGTTTTCTCTGAAAAACAGGAACCTGAAGGACAAATCTCAGCTTGTTCTGTCAAAGTTCAGAGGTCACTTTCCTAGGGAACCTGCATGTCCAGTTCAAACAGCACACTGTTAAGCAGTCAATACAAGGACTGGTTCTTGTCCAGTGCCTAATCGATTCCACAAAGAAAGTAGACTCCATATGGAGTTTCTTCGATGCCCATTTTTCACTTGAAGTAGATTGGTGCTGCCAGGAGCAGATCTGTCTCAATGTCCAGAAAAGTCTAAGTTCTTAAAATATTTTAAATGCCATATTCTTTGGATCTCTGAAGTGTTTGAAGAAGACCTGTTCATCTAAAATATATTTGTTTGATCTTGAAAACATATCTAATCATATCTAATATGACTATGTTTGAATGTAATGTCTAACTACTAACTTGTATTACTTTATATTCTAATTAGTTGGTAATAAAAACTTTCATGGACTAGCAACTTGTATTACATTGTTAGATGAACTGAATAAGTATAAGACCTTGAACAAGCATAGAGATATATGTTCAGTAACACAATTAATCTCACTATACACAATTTGTATACAATATACAAAAATCCAATCCAATGTAAAATATTTAAAGCTAGTGAAACCTTTTAAAGAAGATTCCATGATCTATCCTTATATCCTATATATCTGTATCCCCTTTTTCTTTCTATTTTTTTTAAACACAAATCTTGAATCTAACCGTTCTTGTTTAACTTTTTTCTAACCATAACTATTAATAATTTTTAACCAATTAACCTAAACAATGACAATCATCCATAACCCACTGAACAACCAAAAACAACCCACCCCACCACATGGGAATGTGGGCACAGTGTTCTTAAATTTACATCCTGCTGTCTGGGGGCAACGACATCCTTAGGGCATCCTGGAAAGAAAAGTATTGTAAATTGTCGTCCTGAAATAAGTAGCTGTGTCATTTGTTGTCCAGTCTCTGCATAATGGGAAAGTGCACGGCTTGTCTCAAGTCCTGGCTATAGTAGTCTGTGAATCTGCATCATCTCAGCGAGCTGCCTAGAAACTGTCCTGAGAAGTTTGTTGTCCAAATCTGATCTTTGGTTAGTGTTTGTCAGCCTGGTGACTTTGTCATAGTCCATTGGAATCATCGTTGTGGGGCCCCATCTTCCTTTTGGATACTTCAAGTTCGCAACTAGGCCTTGTCCTGGATCACAATAGGTCCGATATTCTTTGCTTGTAAACTTTTCTGGATAGCCTCCCTTTTGATTTAGACGTCTAGATGTCCAAGGCCTTTTAACTTCTTGAAGATGGGAATTTCTAGCTTTCTGTAAAGACAAAAACAAAAACCTGCCCCCACCCTGTTTTTTCTTTCAACTTAAAGAGTTGTAATTAACTTTTTTTTTCCTTTTTCTATAGATTTTCTATCATTCAGTATAGTATGTCCATATAATCACCAAGTCAAGTTTTGCCATCTGCTGCTCATTAACTCCATCTCAGTATTAGACAGCAGGGCCTCTTAAAAGACTCACAAGTGTTTTGTCTCTAAGGCTGAATCAGAAGCTTCTCTTAAAAAAAAAATAAATAAATAAAACAAGCCTCTGCTTGCCTCCAGCAAACAGAGCTGATCCAAGAAAAATCACCTCTAAGAAGCCATCTTTGATTGTGTTCTGCTTTTGTTCTTATGAACAGAAACCTTAAATCCACCACAGAGCTCTTTGCTTACATCTAGACTCAGGAACTGGCCTTGTTCACCTTAAATTTCGTGCAGCAAACACGCCGTTTTATAATTTAATCCCATACACCACTCAGTCTCTTTACCACGGGCCACTTCAGAGACACAACTTGGAGCTGCTTTGGGCTTCATTTCTGTGCTCTAGACCTTTTTTTTTTTTTTTTTTAAGCTTTCTCCAGCTTTATGTGGGTGTATATCATGTATATCACGCACGTCGGGCTGCCATTAAGGCTTTTTAAAGACCCTTTTCTTTGCATTTATATTAATTGACTTTTTAAGTGATAGAATATGTGGGGATATTTTCAAATATAATAAAAACAGTGGAGATATCAGAGGGATCTACCCACAGTCAGTCTAGGAGGATCAGACAGGTAACTCACACCTTTAATCCCAGTACAGGGAATATCCCAGACAGGTGACCTACGCCCTTAATCCAATCTGAGTTTGAGGTCATTTTAATTTACAGAAGGAGTTCCAGGCTCCCAGGCAGGCAGTGGTGGTGCCACGCCTTAACTGAGCGAAGAAGGTATTTAAGGCAGGTATAGAAAGACAGAGCAGGCAGAAGAAACCAGGAGGAGCTGAAGAAGCTGGAAGACAGCTGGGTGAGATCTGACTGTGGGATTTACTCTCTGATACCTTCGCCTTTCTCAAAAAAAAACAAAAAACAACAACAAAAAAAACAAAGGCTGGAAGAGGTGGATCTGTCCTCTGATATCTCCGACTGTTTTTATTATATTTGAAACATATCCCCACAACAGTGAGCTAGAAGGTGAGGAAGAAGAATCCTCAGACACTTGTGGGCCAACAAGCCTACTGTGTGCAGCCACAAAGACATGACCCTGTCTCAAATAAGAGGTAACATCAACCCCTGAGGCACACTCATCAACCTCCAGACACACACATGAAAGCACACACAAGTTTGTTTTGTTTTTAATTCAACAAGAAGCTTGATATAGTGGCTTCTGTCTGCAATCCCAGTTTTTGGAAAGTACAGGCAGGAGGATTAGAAGTTCAAAGTTAACTTCAGTTACATACTGAGTTCAAGGCCAATTTAGGCTACATGATTCTGTCTCAAGTCCTTCATTCCCCGAAAGCAGTCATCAGGAGGGAATAGGACTGGAAAGATGGCTCAGGAGGGAAAGGTGCATGCCTAAATCTAGAGAAAAAATTATTTTTCCAACCAGGCTGTGGTAGCACCCGCCTTTAATCCTGGCACTTGGGAGGCAGAGGCAGGCAGATCTCTGAGTTTGAGGCCAGCCTGGTCTACAGAGAGATCCAGGACAGCCAGGGCTTTCTATGCAGAGAAACCCTCAAAAAAGTAACAGGAGGGAGGGAGGGAAGGAAGGAAGAAAGGAAGAAAGAAAGAAATTCTTTTGAGATGGGTCTTACTGTGTAGCCTTGACTGGTCTGAACTCGCTCCTCTCAAACTAGAGACCCACCTGCCTCAGCCTCCCAAGAGCTGGAACTGGAGGAGTGTGCCACCTCACCAGATCCTGATGACCTGTATTAATCCTTGGCACCACAGGGTAAAAAGAGAAAACTGAACGGATTCCTCTAAGTGTCCTCTGACTTCCACACATGCATTGGAGCATGTGCTTGCCCCACATACACAAAATAAACAAATGGTTAAAAATTTCAGAAAGAGAAGCTAGAGAGCTGAGTCAAGAGAAGAATTAACTCAGTGAAGAGAGAAGAGGGAAATGGGCTATTTTAACCAGGGAGAAGTAGAGATCAAACTGTTAAAAACAATTATTTTATTATTAATTTGTGTGGGCACATGTATGCGAGTGCCCACAGAGGTCAAAAGAGGAATTGGAGCCCTTAGCTGCAGCTGTGAGCCATCTGATCTGATGTGAGTGTTGGGAACTGAACTCCTCTGGTCCTCTGCAGGAGCGATGCACTCTCTCAGCCCCTGAGCCATCTCTCCAGCACCCAGAGTTTCAGCTTTGAAAGGAAACCTTGCTTCCGAGCGAAGCTGAGGTGGGAAGCATGCCCTTTTCCAAGCTTGGCAATGTTAAGAAAGTTGGAGAACTGAGTCCAGAGCTAATATATGTAGGCTCTGAGTGGTTTTGAAGATGATGGCAAGGGATGAGAGCTGCAGAGAAACTGAACTAGATGTACATGTTGTTAGGAGCACAGAACAGATATTGATGGAGATACAGCTGTGAACACAGGAAGAGTGTGATCAATGTAGTCAGGATCCTCTGAAGAAGAGAGGCATGTAGATAGGCAACATGGCCTCTTTCCTCTGTCCCTTCTCCCTAATGCTAGTGTCAAAGAAACAGCAGACTTCTTCAAAGAAGGCAGAAGAATTGTTAGCAGAGAACTAAGCCCCTGGTACCAAAAGAAAATGCCTTCAACAATCAAACGGGATGTGTGTGGACATTCCACAGCAATAGAATACTGAGAACCAGATCTACAGAAAGGGTCCTTGTGGGGTAGACAATTAAATCCGGCGACTTTAAATCACAATGGGAACATAGAAGGATTTATGGAAAGGCTTTCTCTTGAAATCCATGACAGAATTCACACAGCATTTATTGTGGGGAGGCGTGTGACCTTGACAAGCCCTTGGTTCATGGCTTTCAAAGCTACCTTCATGCTGGTGGCTGCTAGTCTCCCCTAACTCCACCTTGCACCTGAAACTGCATGACATCAGACTTAACAACCCTTGAGGATGGATTAGACCTCACACATCCAAAGAAGCACTTGGATTTCCCCTGCCCATCCACCTCAGAATCCCACATCCAACTCAGTTTCCTTTGCTCCCAGCCAGCCCATCACCTAGACCTGTCAACTTTCTCCTTAAAAGATGTCCCAAGTGAGTCCGCCTGTCTCACCTCAGCCACCACTGTCTGCTTAGCACAACTGCTATCGCTTGCCTCTTATGTCCCCATCTCTCTCTCTTGTCTCCTGCAAGGCACCGTAGATCAGGGAGCCATGGGGAACTTTGCTTAGACAATCTCACTGTGTAGACCAGGATGGCTTCAATTAACAGGGGTCCACTTGCCTCCTGTCCCATCCCATACACAAAACACCCTCCAAAAGATCCATGGCAGAATAAACCGGAGACACTTGGCCTCTTCTCACTTGGTCCTGCGTAATCTGCTAACTTGCAAGCTTGTTCCATCCTCCCCACCTCTGCCAGATCCCTTTGGAAAACTTTGTCCCTAGACTTGCACCCAGTCTGTCACCTGCCTTCAATGGACCCTCTGAGGTATTACTGACTACTGTGTCCAAAAGGCTTCGTTTCCACGGTTCCATCTTGTTTTTCCTCACAGGACTATTTTACTGATTCATTTTTATTTTATGACAATGCTCAGGATTGGAGGCCCTCCCCCCTGAGCCACATCCCCATCTTTACGTGTTTCGCCTGTATCTAGCTCTGCTGGAACACAATCTCCAACAGTATAGGTTCCTTGTCTCACTTTTTTCTTTTTCTTTTCTTTTTTTTTCTTTTTTTTTTTTTGCCACAGTATGCTTTCTGCCTTGAATAAAGTTCCTAGTTGGTACTCAGCAAATACTTATTAAAGGGTGGTGGATAGGTAAAGCAGGATAACACCCAACTGTCATTTCTGGCTGAGGTAGCCGGTCCACCTAGTGTCATGCTGATGTTTGGGGTAAGTATCTTATTAACACTAGTGACAGGGTGAACTGCCTCACAGGATGGATTTTATTGTGGGAGTTCTCTGATAAGTACCTGCTTAGATCTGAGGTTGACTTTGAATTGTGATTTGGGTTAAGGTTTAACCTGGATTAAGTTTGAGTCTAAAAACAGAAACAGCCTGAGGCTTGTCACTGCAGCCTGCTTTGGAGGCCCCGGAGATTTCTGCAGCCTCCCTCTGAGAGCACTCTAGACACTGCACAAGACTCCCAGTCATCAGCTCTCCCACCCGGGGAAAGTCCCAAACAGCTGTTGACCTCCCCAAGAAAGAAACCGAATTTCACACAACCTCTAAAACTGAGATTGAAACCAAAATTGGCCCAGGGCAAGGCCCATCCTTCAGCAAGCTGCCAGCTCCCGTGACACAGCTTTGCCCTTCTCCTCTTCCTTCCTGTCAGTCACATCTCCTCAGGCCTTCCTCCTTCCATTGTCTCCCCATATTCCTTCTTCTCTGACCCAAATCTAGTCTCTCTCCCTCCTTCATTGTAATGCCATTTTTCCATTTTCATATGGCCTGGCCAGGGTCTCGAGGTCTCAGTCCGTCAGCTACTACCATGCAAGAGGCAGAAGCAACAGGAAGCTTGAAAATTCCCAGGGAAAGAGGAACCAAAGATGATACCAACAATGACAAGATTAAAGTTCCGGTCCTAGGTCCTAGAGAAGGTAGCTCATCAGGGGAGAGCTTGCCCCAAAGGCTCACACTACCAAAGGGCAAAAGTACAAGAAGATACAATATAGACTAGAAATGACAGGGCCTGCTTTGTTGTTGTTGTTTACAAAATATCTCATGTAATCCGTGTAGCGAAGTCTGACCTTGAACTCCCCCGATCCTCGGTTTTCACTTCCTGTGTTAGGATTATAGGTATGCATTGCCTCCTGCTTTATGTGGTGCTAGAGAGGGAACCCAGGGCTTTCTGCTTGTTAGGCAGGCACTCTACCAACTGAACCACATCCCCACCCCCAAAAGAGATGTCTATGTGTTTCCTTCCTCCATTATATTCACCAGCACTAAAGGCTGACTCCTGTCATCTCCTGGCTAGGCCATTGTAAAATGTTCTTTACTGGCCTCCACGGTGACCTCAGAACCCTCCATTCTTCACATTGCTTCCAGACTCCATTTTATAACATTATAATATAAGCAAGTCTCTCTCTTATTTAAATTTTCTTGTGGTTTCCTTTCATATCAGAATGAGATTTAAACTTCTTTCCTTGGTTTTTAAACCCTGCAAGTTGTGTTCTCTGTTTACCCACAAGTTTTCTTTTGCTTATTCCAGAAGTACCCAGATGCACATCTCAGCCCACAAGGGCTCTCAAATCTGCAGCCAGTACGCATGTTCTTCCCTATCTTGAGTGTCCCTCCCCACCTGCCTTACCTCTGGTAAGGAATGCCCTCAGGTTCTATGGATTCCCTGTGGGCTGCCCTGCCAAGATGGAGAAGCGTGACCACACTCCACTAAACCTCTCTAGCACCACATAAAACAGGAGGCAATGCATACCTATAATCCTAACACAGGAAGTGAAAACCGAGGATCGGGGGAGTTCAAGGTCAGACTTGGCTACATGGATTACATGAGATATTTTGTAAACAACAACAACAAAGCAGGCCCTGACATTTCTAGTCTACCCTGAAGTCGGGGAACCGAGTCGTTGGAACTGTTTCCCTAGTTCCTTGTGGCAAGTGCACGGTAGTTGTTTGTGGGGTGCAGAGGATGCTGAGGAGATTGTATGAGAATCACAAGAGCTCACAGCATAGGCCTCCAAAAGATGCAGCCTGAGCATTCTGGGAACTTCAAGATGAGTATAAGAGCAGAGAAGCAGCACCAGGTCTCTCCACCTGTCCGGCCTTCTGTCCTGCCCACATCTTCCTCTGAGGCAAGCTATTAAAACCGGAATTCTTCTTTATCAACGTGGGTCATAGAGACTAGAATCCTCCTTTTCCATGACCTAGAAGTGTTGCCCTTCCCCCACCTTTCTGTGTGAAAACCAGTCACTAATTCTAGTCCTAGGTCATAAGTGTTATTCTGCAGGGTTCTGCTTTATGAGAAAGCTGAGCAGAGAGTACCAAACTTATCTTCTGATTCAATCACGGGGGCTTGAGAAGGGCAATATACAGTGACCAGTCTCTACAAACTCTGATTGAACAGAACAGCAGCAGCACTATTGACATTTGAGGTGACCAACTGCTGTCCCACATCTCAATCTCATAAAACATATACAAAATCATCTTTAAAAACTTTGCTTTTTAAAAGCTGTAACTTACAAACTGAGTGAAAACTGGCTTATGCACAGAGTTTCCTAACCATCTCCAGTGTCCTAATTGGCTTTCCCTGTCCACTTACCACAGTCTAGAGTCACCTGAAAAGACTCTCATCTGAGGGATTGGCCAGGCTAGATCAGCTGTGGGAATGCCTGTGGAGAATGGTTAACTACTGTAGGAGGGCCCAGACCATCTTCTGGAAGGGGATTCTGGATTGTATTTTTTAAAAAGCTAGATAGACTAGACCTGGTGGCACACCTTTAGTCCCAGCACTCAGGAGTATTTCTCTGACCTCCACAGTGGTCTGTGGCACTTGTGTGCACTCGTGTAAAATAGATAAATGTATTTTTAAATGTCATTTGTCTGGGATTTTGCCTTCACATATGTCTCTGTGTCACTGAGCGAGGTGCCTGCAGATCCTCTGGAAAAAACAGCCAGCGCTCTAAACTGCTAAGCCAATTCCTCCAGCCCTCAAAATAAATACTTTAAGGTTTCATTTTAAGGGATTAAAAAAAAAAAATCAGTGTTGCTTTTGGGAATGTGGAGATGGACACGGACACACCTGGCAAGCAAGCTGCCTGAGCTACACTCAAGACCCTTCAGACAATCATGGCTCTTCAAGGGCTGCTGTTAGACAAGAGCCTGGGCTACTGTCCTGTGTGCAATTCTGAAGCTTCCTCCATACACAACTTTGGAAGCTTGGGGTATATATTTGAGGCTATAGAGACCTTACTATACATGAGTGTGACCCCCCCCATCACCCATCATCTTCCAGACCTGGACACTCTAGGGCAGTGGTTCTCAGCCTTCCTAATCCAGTAACTCTTTAATACATTTCCTCATGTGTGGTGACGCCAACCATAACATTATTTTCATTGCTGCTTCGTATCAGTAATTGTGCTACTGTTATAATTCATGATGTAAATATTTTTGAACAGAGGAATTTGCTGAATAGGTTGTGACCCACAGGTTGAGAATCACTGCATTAAAACTGTCACCAGGATGCTCCAGACCTGGTGTGTGGGGGGGGGGCCCTCTGTAATGGAACGTCTAGACATGAAACTGGCAGAGACCAGAAAATACATAGATTGGAACAAGTGTGACTTGAACTGAACCCCCAAAGACAAGAAAGGAAAAGGGGTAAAGGTCGGTGGCAGAAGGCTTGTCTAGTATACATGAGACCCTGGGTTCAATCCTGTCAAAACCAAGGTGTCACTAGCCACATGTGGCTGCAGAGCCCTCCAGATGTGACCGAGAAGGATGGAGATGCTTATGAGCAGTCAAGGGTGCAGACGTGTTACAAACCACCACTCTTCAGGGAAGCAGGCTTCCAGCCACAGCCCAGCTATGCCCCCTGTTCTCCACGAATTGCCTGCCCCTTCTCCGGAACTCCTAGGCCTGACCGTGCTCCTTGATAGTCCCTGCAGCCCACAGTTCCCCTGACCCCACTCCCTTTCCCAGAACTCAGTTGCCTGAGCCTCTAACCTGTGGTCTCAGCCTTTCCTGCCTCCGACTGAAACAGTAGGTATCTTCTAAGCCCTGGGGGCTTCCCCAGGCCCCAGCCCCGACCTAGAACCCGCCCGCTGCCTGCCACACAGCCGGCCGCTTCCTCTATAAAGGGACCCGAGCGCCAGCGACCAGGACCCCGCACAACAGGTGAGCCTCTCCCATCTTATCCTCCTTGGGCTTACCCTGGTAACAGGCATCCCTCGGGATCCTGCCTCTTCACTTGGGCCCCAGCCCTTTCTGTATAACCCGCTTGATTCCAGCCTTATTGGGTCTGGTCCCTGTGGTTTTGACTTTTGGTCTGTTCCGGTGGTGTCTAACCCTGTCTAACTCTGTGTTGTCATCTGTCAGTCTCCTTACCCCTGCTCGATTCAGGGTTTCCCTGCTTGGGTCTTGTCCCCTTCTCTGTCTGTTGCCCTGTATCTCAGGGTAGCTGTCTCAGCTGGGAGGTAAAATTTGTCTTCCGCTGTGTGCCCCGCCTCCCCTACACACACACACACACACACACACACACACACACACACACACACACACACACACTCTTTCTCTCTCTTTCTCTCTCTCTCTGCAGGTTCTCTCCATGACACCACTTGGACGTCTCTACTTCTTGAGGGTGCTTTGCGCCCCCCCTGTATTCCTTCTAGGACTGCTGCTGGTCCAGGTGAGGCAGCAGGAAAATGGAGGTGCTGGGGTCTTCTAGCTAACCTGGAGCCTTACAACCCTCTCAACTCTGTTCTTCCCTAGGGACTCTCTGGTGTTCGCTTCTCAGCTGCCAGGACAGTTCATCAGCTCCCTCAGAAGTATTCAACTCATGGCATCCTGAAACCTGCTGCTCACCTTGTTGGTAAACTTCTGCCTACAGAGGTCCAGTCCCTGGATCCCCTCCTACTTGCCCAGGGACCCAAGTAATCATCCCATCTCCCCACACCAGCTTCTCATACATTTAAAGGCAGGCATTCTACACCCATCCCCCACCAACCATCACAGTTGTCTAGTGTCTGATTCCTCAGGGATGGGGACCTCTGACCTTGACACACACACCCAAAACCTTATGACTTTTTCTAGGATACCCCAGCAAACAGAACTCACTGCTCTGGA
The DNA here is from genome assembly GCA_033318265.1 of Phyllotis vaccarum. Lineage (NCBI taxonomy): Eukaryota > Metazoa > Chordata > Mammalia > Rodentia > Cricetidae > Phyllotis > Phyllotis vaccarum. The sequence continues at coordinate 103,261,924 of JARWLC010000010.1, forward strand.
GAGCGAACACAGACCGTGCCTTCCTACAACATGGATTCTCTTTGAACAACAATTCCCTCCTCATCCCCACCAGTGGCCTCTACTTTGTCTACTCCCAGGTGGTCTTCTCCGGGGAAAGCTGTTCTCCCCAGGCCCTTCCTACACCCATCTACCTGGCCCATGAGGTCCAGCTCTTCTCCCCCCAGTACCCCTTTCACGTGCCTCTTCTCAGTGCGCAGAAATCCGTGCATCGGGGGCTACAAGGACCATGGGTTCGCTCAATGTACCAGGGGGCTGTGTTCCTACTCAGTAAGGGAGACCGGCTGTCCACCCACACAGATGGGGTCTCCCATCTACACATCAGCCCCAGCAGTGTATTCTTTGGAGCTTTTGCTCTGTAGGATCTAGACAAACCCAGGAATTGGTTTCCAAGCCTCCATTCTGACCATTTTAAAGGTCACACTGCCTCTCCTTTGCCCATCTCCACAGTCTCAAGCCTTCCCCCACCAAAATCACCCTACACCTTCACAGAAGGAGTGTAAGGCACTTTAGGGGAACCCCATCTCCCCCAGGGCCATCCCAGATGCTCATCTGAAGATTCAAGCGTACATAGACATTCCTGCACAGAGCAGTGTCTCTGGGTCTGGGTGGAGCAGAGACCTGGACGTGAAGAAGGGATGGATGTGGGGAGGTGCCTAGGAACAGGGAAAGGAGACTATTTATGAAGGGAAAGGTTAAGTTATTTATTTATGGAGAATAGGAAGAGGAGACATCTGATGACAATTAGGTCCCAGACACAGAGTGAGGTGACATCAGGACTCATCTAAGGGAGAGAGACCCAGCTGTGAGTGACCAAGGGTTTCAGAAGGAAGCACAGGTTCTAAGTGCACTGCTTGGCTAGACACCCACAAGGAGCCACCTGCACCATCAATGACACCCAATAAACCTCTTTTTTTTTTTTTTGAAATTTTGTCTCCTTGTGTCTGTCTGTCTGAGATCGGGTAGGCTCTTTCGAGTCTCTATAAGGAACGGAGTAGGGGAAGCAGCCTCAGGTGGATCATGGGCTGTGGGTAGATCAGGGAGATAGATATAAATGGGTTGGCAGCTCCCATATACCAGATATGTGGTGGATTCATGGGAGTCAGACAGCCTACCTGCTGGAGAAGAACCAAAGGATAAACCAGGGAGATTAATCAAAGGGTGTGATGAGAGGCTCTGAGAGAAGTAACTGTCCCAGAGGGTGGGAGACTGTCAGGGTCTGGGAGGTGGAGAAGGGGAGTCATTGGAAGATGTGGAGCCATAAGGGTTGGAAGAAACCTTGGAAGCGGGGGTGTGGGACATGGATATCTGAGGAAACAGATGGGGCTACACATCAAGACTACACAGCAGAAGCTTGGGGTGAGGGGAGCCCTTAGAAGCCGAGACTGAAAGCAGCAGCTGAGTCTATGGTGGTCAGAATGAAAGGAGAAGGCTTGCCTCGTGGGGTCCGTGAATTCCCAGGGCTGAGTTCATTCCCTCTGGGGCTGTCCCATACTTGTCCCGGATACTCCCACCAGCCCTCCCAAAGCCCATTCACACTCCCTATTCTCAAACTGCTCAGCCCCTAGCTACTTCCTCCCAAGAACCCAGACAGAGTGCTTCCCTCTCCAAGAGCCTGTCTCCCCCTCATGCACCCAGCTGTCAGAAGCAACTCCAATGTCAACTTCTTCCCCATGGAAGTCCCATAGAGAAATCAAAGGGAAATAGACCAGACAAAGTCTCCCTACAAACAGATAATTAATTATTAATACCAAAGGACAGGGAGAAAATGGGTTCAGTTCCCAGAGTCTTGCACACACACTTCGTGATTGGCCCAAGATTGCCACAGAATCCTGGTGGGGAGGGGGAAGAGATTCCTTGATGCCTGGGTGTCCCCAACTTTCCAAACCTCTGCCCCCGCGATGGAGAAGAAACCGAGACAGAAGGTGTAGGGCCACTACCGCTTCCTCCACATGAGATCATGGTTTTCTCCACCAAGGAAGTTTTCCGCTGGTTGAATGACAGCATTTCCCCGCCCTCTTGCCCAAGGGCTATAAAGGCTGCCTCTGCACAGCCAGCCTGCAGAAGCTCTCTCAGCGACACCAGGGGACCAGCCCAGAGGGAGAAGAGCAGCTCCAGAACACCCTGGAAATATCTCCCAAGAAAGCAAGCAGCCACCCAGGAAGGTTCTGTCCCTCTCATACACCTGGCCAAGGTTCCACATCTCCCTCTGGAAAGGACACCATGAGCACAGAAAGCATGATCCGAGATGTAGAATTGGCAGAGGAGGCACTCCCCAAAAAGTGGGGGCCCCAGAACTCCAGTCGGTGCCTGTGCCTCAGCCTCTTCTCCTTCCTGCTCGTGGCAGGGGCCACCACACTCTTCTGCCTGCTGAACTTCGGAGTGATCGGCCCCCAAAGGGAAGAGGTGAGTGCCTCCGAAGCCTTCATTCTCACTCGGGCAGAGGCAGGGCAGGAGGGCAAGAGAGGGAGAGGTGAGCTGATGGGTACAGACAGTGTGGAGGAGAGCGGAGAGGCAGCCCATAGAGATGGTGGAGAGGGAAAGAGAGACAGGACCTCTGACCTAGGCAGTCAATTCCACCAAACTCCTGTTCAGTGGCTGCGTGGAGGGATGTAGAATACCTGTGCAGAGATGTGGAGAGATGTGGGATGCGGGCGGGGATAGGAAGAGATAAAGAAAGCTAGAGGGAGAAGAAGGAGGTGTGAATGGTCAGGAGTGAGATGAGGGAAGATAATGTGAGATCAATCACAGAGGACACTTCCAGAAAGATGCTGAATGATGAATGAATGAACAAAGGCGGAGTGAAGAAGGAAAGAACAGACATGGGGTGTGTAAGAGGAAAGAGCTGGGGGCTTCTCCTTTGTGGGTGACTCCTGAGCTACTACTGGCTCCTAACTTTGTCTTTCTCTTCCTACACAGAAGTTCCCAAACAACCTCCCTATCATCGGCTCCGTGGCCCAGACGCTAACGCTGAGTAAGTATCCTCAAATCTCCTCTCTTCATTTAGGATGGGGACAGCTGGGCTGGGAAGGGAGCAGGTGAAGAGAACTTAAGGCTTTGGGTTTGGAGAAAAAGGGAATTAGGAAGCCAAGTAGACACGTGCCTGCTGGGAAGCCTAAGAGTCTCTTCTTTTCCCTTCAGGGTCATCTTCTCAAGATTCCAGTGACAAGCCCGTAGCCCACGTTGTAGGTAAGTACTCTACGTGTGCATCTTGGGGATGAAAGGACAGGATTTTGGGGTCAAACCAGGCTGAGAGTAGCCAGGGCTTGGAGATGGCAAGGGGAAGCAATTTAAAAGCAAGGACTTAGTGGGGTTACTCAGGACATCTCGGCCAATGGGCCCTGAGATGACAGACTGTGCAGGAACCGGAACCGGAAAGGAAGTGTGGGTAGAACTTTGAGGTTCAGGATAGGGAGTGTGAACTGACAGAGTCACACTGACTCAACTCTCCCTCCTTCAGCAAACCACCAAGTGGAAGATCGGCTGGAGTGGCTGAGCAAACGTGCTAATGCTCTCCTGGCCAACGGCATGGATCTCAGAGACAACCAGTTGGTGATACCAGCGGACGGGCTGTACCTCGTCTACTCCCAGGTTCTCTTCAAGGGCCGGGGCTGCTCCAGCTACGTGCTCCTCACGCACACTGTCAGCCGCATCGCTGTCTCGTATGAGGAAAAAGTCAGCCTCCTGTCTGCCATCAAGAGCCCCTGCCCCAAGGAGACCCCCGAGGGGGCTGAGCTCAAGCCCTGGTACGAGCCCATCTACCTAGGAGGAGTCTTCCAGCTGGAGAAGGGCGATCGCCTCAGTGCTGAGGTCAATCTGCCCAAATACCTAGACTTGGCAGAATCCGGGCAGGTCTATTTTGGAATCATCGCTCTGTGAGGCAGATGGGTGTCCGTCCATTCTCTGCCCAGCCCCCACTCTGACCCTTTTATTGTCAACTCCCCAGAGTCCTAATCTTTCTCCTTCTAACTTAGAAAGGGAATTATCGCTCAGAGTCAGACTCTGAGCTCAGAATCTTCAACTACAACACACAGAAACACAAGAGACAGGAATGGTGGGCCGGACTATGGGGTTCTCATGAGCCATCAAGGATTCAAACAGGCTTGCAGAATTCTCGGGAGCCTCAAATGTTGATTCTTGACTTCCAAAAAGGGGGATCAGGCTACCTCTGGCTCAGAATGCAGAATGCTGCTGGAGAAGATCTCAGGCCTTCCCGTCTTCAAATATTTTGACTCTGCTGTGCCCGCCTAGCCTTCCTCACAGAGCCAGCTCCTTCTATTTATGTTGCACTTATAATTATTTATTTATTATTTATTATTTATTTATTTGCTAATGAATGTATTTATTTGGAAGGCCAGGATGTCCTGGAGGACCCACGGATGGGAGCTGTCTTGAGACAGACTTGTTTTCTATGAAAACAGAGCTGAACTATATCAGCCCTTCCCACCTGGCTTCCTGGCCTTATTGTCTCCTTTTTGCTTATGTTAAAAACAAAAATATTTATCTAACCCAATTGTCTTAATAATGCTGATTTGGTGACCAGGCTGTCGCTACATCACTGAACCTCTGCTCCCCACGGGAGCCGTGACTGTAATCGCCCTACGGGTCAGTGTCAGAAATAAAGATTGCTTGAAAAAAATAAATGATTTTTCTCTTGGGATTAAGTTCGCATCTGTCACTCTCTGGAGAGTCATAAGGAGGTGTTTGGGTCCAGATACCATCTTTACTCTTGGCCCTTAAGACCCCATAAAACAAAAACCAGCCAACATTCCCGTCCTGTCCCCGGAAACTGGGGCCTAAACCTAATTACCTTTGCTTCTGGGCATGGGAATTTCCCACTCTGGGAATTCCAAATACCTGCCAGGGAAAGTACTATAGTTCTTTCCGGCTGCTGTGGCTCTGATAGAGCTGGGGAGGAGCCACATTCTCAGGTACCTGAATCACAGCCAAGGAAGTTCCAAAGCTTCAGGTGTCTGGGCTCCAAACACTCATTGCACACCCTCAACCATGCAACCTCCCCTCTGAGCAGAGACAGAGCAGTATACGGAGAGAAGCTCTAACCTTCACCTGTGCCCTGTTCCGTGCTGGACAGGGCAGGCTCAACCAGCTCTGCCACCCTCCCAGCCACCAGATGCCTGTTTTTTCCACTTGAAGATAAAAGAGAAACATTTTAAAAATACTTAGGGCTGAAAGTGTGCAGTGTGTGTGTGTGAGGAGGGGAGCACTTAGCTTCTGGGACGCTCTGAATTCAAACCCAAGTCAGCAACAACAGAGAAAGGGGCTCTACGTGGTGAAGGGGCCGTGGCCGGCTCTGGTTTCACCAGTGTTTTGACAAATGATGAATATGTGAGGTGGGTGGATTAGAAAGAGAAAACACCTTGTTTAAATACTTTGTTTTTTTAAAAAAATTACTTAATCACACATGCAGGGCCTTGGATTTGATCCCAACACCAATAATAATAATAATAATAATTTATTGTTGTTGTTATTCTATAGTACTTGCTGAAGCATGTAAGGCTGACTTTATTCAGAATTACAGTTATTGGTGCAGAGACTTGTAGTGTGTAGTGGGATCAAGTGGGTCTTAAGAGGCAGAGCGGGGTGGGCGTTGGGAGGCAGCAAATGACTAAGAGAAAGAAAAATCAGGGGTAGGGGGACTCCGTCTAAACAGATCAGACAAGACGCTTGTTAAGACAGGCCAGATGATCAGACATCACCCCAGGGGCTGTGGAGTATGACTGAGGGTGACCAAATATGGGAGAGGGAGCTTGCTAAACCCAACTTAATGGGGCTTTTCACTAAAACTGGGTTTTACAAGGAAAGCAATGACTGAGCGTAGGAGATTCAGAAGCCTGACTAGACATTAGCTAGAGTTGGTCACCCCCTCACGGCACTGGACGGCCCTTGTGCAGGCAGGCAAAGACAAATGAGACAGGTGTGTAGCCAGGCTTTTAATCCCAATGCTCAGCAGGCAGAAGTAGGTGACTCTTTGTGAGTTCATGGCCAGTCTGGTCTATATAGAAAGTCCCAGGCTAGCCAAGGCTACATAGTGAGACTCAGAGAGAGAGAGAGAGAGAGAGAGAGAGAGAGAGAGAGAGAGAGAGAGAGAGAGAGAGAGAGAGAGAGAAGACAGGAAGAAGGAAGGAAGAAAAGAAGCAATAGAATGAAAAATGGAACCCCAGAGAGTGGCAGCCTTAACTGGGCTCACTGTCAAACCCCAGTAGCCAGAGAGGGGAAAACCAAACACGTGGTAATGGTGCTGGCTGTGGGGTGACCCACTCGGGTGACCTACATAGAGTCGTGGGTTCCCCTCTGCCTCCTCCAGCCGTGGTGTGGGGGGACTGTTGTTACTCAACGCAGGGGCCTCCCACTTGCCCAACTTTGTGTATGTGTGTGTGTGTGGGTGCCTCAAGTGTGAACTCAGGGTGAGGACTTTCCATTTCTAGAAAAGACCCCAGGGCATCAGTTTCCCCTCTGCACTCCTCCTCTGGCACCGGTCTCCACCCACTCCCTTCTCCCACACGTTCAATTTTCTTCTTTCGTCTGTGGGACCGACCTGACCCCCCCCCCAAAGATTAGCTGTCAGAGGGCTGGTGGCTCTTTAATTCTAGCATCCAAGAGACAGAGGCAGGTGGGTCCCTGAGAGTTTGGGGCTAGCCTGGTCTATATAGTGAGTTCCAGGTGAGCCAGGGCTACATATGGGACTCTGTCTCAAAATAAACAAAAAAACAAACACGTAAAAGCTGTCGGGGCAGCAGTGGGAAGCTAATGAGCGGGGCACACAGCACTTTGTTCTTCAGGTCCTGGAGTTTTTCTCTCTGGGTATTGCCACCTTCCCCTGAGGCAGAAGCCAGGAGAAAAGGAGTAAGTGAGAGGTCTTGCAAGGACCAGGTGACCCTGGTGGTCAGGATCCAGAGGGAAGTCTCGGGGTCTAACTGTCTCTTTTTCTCTCCACCTGGACCCCTTGGCTTAGAGTCTGGGGGTGGGTGCAACAGGTGTCCACTGCTCAAAACTAGGCCATCCACGCCTGTACGATACCCAGAATCAAGCCACGCCTGCATCTCCATGCCGATGCTGGCACAAGCCAGCATAGTTTACATTCTTTATTTTCAAAATTCATGTCCTACAGTTCTCCCCGATCATGGGGTCCCAGGCTCCCCAACTGTCCGGACATCATGATTCATACATTCGCACCGGCAGTCGATCCTCCAGGGATGCAGACGGTTGTCACCCCACCATCACCGCCCCGAAGAAGGTCTTCCCTCTCCTGTAATCCACCATGTCCGGGTGACTGATGTTGACATACACCCTCTCTCCGCTCCGGAGCTGCACCAGGCCGCCGAACCCCACGCTCGTGTACCACAGAGACCCATAGCCGATGGGATTCACAACAGGGGTCACGGTCTCTGCGCCCTCTAGCAGCAGCTCGGGGGAGCCCCTCCCGTAGGCGCCCCCCGCGCGGTACACGGCGCTGCGCAGCGTGAGCGGGCGAGCACGGCCTCGGTCGGCAGGGGTCGCCCTGCCCCGGTACCCGACGTGGCAATAGAGGTAATACACGCCGTCCTGCGGCAGTGCCAACCCGTCGGTGCGGGAGAACTGCGCCCCGCTCCTCAGAAACGCTTCTTCTTGGCTCGCCTCCCAGCCGAGCCCTTGCCCGCTCATCCAAGCGCCTGCAGAGAGGGACACGTGTGGGCTCCTGGGCTGTGATCTCTAGATTGGGGACCCCGTAGGGTGAGCGGGACCCAGAGCAGAGGGGAGGGTTACTCAACCGGGAGGGGCAGGGATAATGAGGCTACGTCCCGAAGGGACTAGGGTGGCCAGATCCTGGCCGGGTTTTGTTTTCTAGAGAAGTCAGACAGAGGGAGAACTTGGAAGGGTGGACGTTTCAGGGGCGAAAGACTGGTGGGGGAGTTGGGAAAATGCCAGCAGTGTCATAGCAGAACCAGAGGACCTTCACTCACTGTGGAGGTGCGTGTCTGTCACTCTTCGGGTCTACAGATGCTTACCTATGAGGTGGGCAGCAGGAAGCTCAGGCCTGAGATCAGTTTCTGGCTCCCCCTTTGGCAGCTGTTGAACCCCTGGATCTGGTAAAGAATCCACGGCAGGAGACAAGGTGGTCACCCGTGTAGATGCCTCCTTAAAAGACTGTGCAATAGGCTCCTGGGATGGGGAGCCTAGATTCCTAGAAGAAGAGGGTATCGGGGGAAGCAGGCCGGCGTCAGGAGTCCCTGAGGGGCTGGAGGGTGAGGGCAAGAGGCAAAATGGCTTCTTGTCATCCAATCTTTTCCGAGCCTGTGCTCCTGAGCCAGCGATCTTCTCAACCTGCATGGTAGTAGGGTCACAGTGCCCAGAGTTCAGATTCATCTAATGGCAGCTCCACCCCTCCCAGCATAGACCCCAGCTCTAGAGCTGCCTCCAGCACTCTAGCTAGCAAGCATCTTGCTGAAAGACAAAACAAAGCATAAATATGCTCTCCAGCAGAAGGACAGGCGCCAGGGGTATTAGGAAGAGCCGGCAACTGGGAAGGGGCTTGCAACATCAGGGTAGGACTGTTTGGAGAGCTGGCCGAGACCAAGCAGACATTCCCTCTAGTGAGACCCGCCAGTTGAGCCAGGGGGCAAAAGCACAGCCGGAGGTCAATGAACGTATCTCTTGCAGCCACTCACCCGGCTTCCCTGATCTTGGGGCACCAAGGCCAGCACAGCCAGGACAGTGATAGGCACTACCAACAGCAGGGTCACCAGGGAAGTAGCTCCTGCCACAGCCAGCAAGAGGCAGCCCCTCCCCTGGGGCCTCCCACCCAGGCCCTGCAGCCCCCGTGTCCCCATCCAGACTCAGCACCAGAACGGGGGCAGGGGCTTTCATACCTCAGGGGTAGGGCCACCCCCTCCCCGCAGACCTACACACCTGTCTGGGACTTTCCGAACACCCCTGCACCCCTCATGCAGCTTCCTGTTTACCCGGAGCTGGGGCCAAGGCTGGGTGGCTGGATGCCTGGGTTCTCTGAACTGGGGAAGGTGATGGGGTTTTCAAGGTAAATTGAAGAGGGACTTAGCAGGGAAGAGAAATAAAGCCCAGAGAAGAAAGGTATCTTACAGAAGGCCAGGCAATGAGATTGTAAAGGCTAGGCAGGATTCCAGGTATTTCCTGTGGTCTGCATGCTTCTGGACTTCACGGAGCCAGTGCTGGGGGGGGGGGGGAGCTGCCCACACAGAAACACACACACACACACACACACACACACACACACACACACACACACACACACACACACACGAGGTTAGGAGATCGAGTGAGAAAGCCAAATAGGGACAGCTGAGTGTCTGCATCCCTGAGATGGCCTTATTCCCAAACTGGCTGACTTCTTCTATTCCTAACCTCTAAAACTAGGTAGGTAAGGCGGAATTAATCCAGTCCACAGCTGATACGGCTTCATGAGGGGGCCCCAGCCTTGCCCTCTCTGAGGAAGGATGGTGGTAACAATGACAGAACAATGCAGAGGCACACTCCACCTCAAGGACTCAGTCTAGAATGAGCCTCATCCATTAGGAAGTATTCCCTAAATGTTTATAAATGAATGACAGGATGAGCAAATAAGAAATTCACTGAATTTAATGAACAGCAAGGACCGAATTAATGGAAGAAGCAGCAGCTGATTGGAGCCTAAGGAACAGACCAAGATCTCAAGTCATCTAATCATCTCCCCTTCCTGACAGCCCTGCAGTAACCGTGTCCGGTGGTAATGCCAGTGCTAACTCTCACAAAATAAAACCGACGGATAAACAGTGCTGAGAACGTTGGCCACCTCTCTACAGTCTTTTTATATTATGGATTTAATCTCAGCACTGCTCCCTTGGCTGGAATGGGAGTGGATGGATTGATAGGATGCTTGGCTACAGGGTTTGATCTTTTTTAATGGCAAAACTACTGATTTCAGATTTTTACATTTTACTATATGTAAATTTTATCTTCCTGTGTGGGGAGGGGAATGAGGAAATAGTATTGAATTTAAGCAGTTTGGAGGCAACATGTAGTAATGCTTGCAATTTGGAGAGATATGAGAAGTAGCCTGAGGGTGTGGTTCGCTGGACAGAGTTCTTGTGTAGCATGCACAAAAAGCCCTGGGTTTGATTCCCCAGCACTGAATAACACAGGTGTGACGCAGCAGGGCTGTAATCCCAGCAAGAGAATCAGAAAGTCAAGGTCATCCTTTACTGTAAGTGTGAGGCCAGGCTGAGATACATAAAAACTTGTGAAAGAAAGAACCAGGCAGGTGGTGGTCCATGTCTTTACCCCGGCACTCAGGAGGCAGAGGCAGGCAGATCTCTCTGAGTTGAAGGCCAGCCTGGTCTACAGAGTGATTTCCAGGACAGTCAGAGTTACACAGAGAAATTCTGTCTAGAAAAACGTGTGTGTGATGTGTGTTTGTGTGGTGTGTGTGTGTGTGTGTGTGTGTGTGTGTGTGTGTGTGTGTACTGAGATAGGTATGTGATTAAGCAAAGAAAAACACGTTTGTATATCTAGGTCAGTGGTTCTCAATGCTGCAACAGTTGCCTATGTTGTGGTGACCACCCCGACCATAAAACAATTTTGTTACTACTTCATAACTGTAATCTTGCTACTGTTATGAATCATAGTGTAAATATATGATATCTGGGATATCTGATATGTGACCTCCCAAAGGGGATCGAAACTGCAGGTTGAGAACCGCTGATCTAGTTGATAAGAATAGTTTATGGGGCTGAAGAGACAGCTCAGCAGTTAAGAGCACTTGCAGCTCTGGCGGAGGATCTAGGCTCAGTTTCCAGTGCAGAGGTCGGATGACTTACAACCACCAGCTCCAAGGGCTTATCACCCTCTTCTGGCTTCTGATGGCACCTGCACTCATGTGCAGACACTGATATAAACATAATCAAAAATAATAAAAACAAATCCTTTGACATATATATATGTTGTAAGGTTTTTTTCTGTTTTTCTAGATGTTTGATTTTTGCAAGTGCGTGTGTATCTCTGTGTGCATTTGTGTGTGTGTGGTGTGTGTGTGTATGTGTGTGGTTTGTGTATGTATGTATGTGTGTGTGGTATATATGTGTGTGTGTCTCTGTGTGCATTTGTGTGTGTGGTGTATGTATGTGTGTGTGTGGTGTGTGTGTATCTCTGTGTGCATTTGTGTATGTGGTGTGTGTATGTGTGTGTTCTTGGGTGTGAATGCATAGAGGAAAGCCTCAGTTTCCACTCCTGGCCTTCCACCTTGTTTGAGATAATGCCTGGTGTTGTCTTCTCTGTAGATTCCAGGCTAGTCCCTCCGTATGATCTTTCAGGAATCCCCCCTTTCCCCCTCACATCTCACAGCAGGAATATGAAATTCAGAAATGGTTGTCACACCCATCCTTTCAAGGGTTCTGGGGGCTCAAACTCATGTCTCCATGCTTGTGCAGCAGGAGTTTTCACCAATGAGGTTATCTCTTCACCCAGTGTTTGAAATTTCTAATAAAAAAAATAAGATGTAATAATAAAACATAAGAAAGAAGAAAACCAGTTATATTGTGTCCTATTTATTCTGCTGGGGGAACATTGGACGGGTGTGTGTGAGAAATAAGTACCACAAAACTCCTGAATTTGTCCACAAGAAATGTATAGCGACCCAGGTTTACTCACCCTCTGCCTCCATTTCGGCTACCAACCTGCACCCTGTTCAAAGACAGGCCCTCTACCGCCTCTCTCCCTCTCAGTCACAGTTGAGAGGCCTTCACCCAGGGCACAATTGCCCTTAGTTCTCTGCTCAATGCCAGAATGCTACCTCCAGGGTTACCCACATCTTTGCTAGCATCAGCTTATCACCCACTTCCTGCATCTGTCAGCGGAGTGTTGATCAGTGCTCTTCCTTCTTAAGTAGCATACATCAATAACCTACTGCATATGGCTGCCAAACATCAGGACAGGTGCTAGAGGTGCTGGGTATACACCACTGCACACACGAATCTTAAGCAGACACAGCCAGAGAGGAATCTGGAGGCGAACTCATCGTAAAGGCCCTTGGAGAAAGTGGATAATCATTCGCAGGGTGGATTGGAAGGCTGGAGTTGACGGGACAACCACCCTAGTGGTAGCTAGGAGTCCCAAAGAGAAGATGCTGTAAATCATCCCCCATGGTTCCTTCCTCTGCTAGATTCAGGGAGATACAGAGACAGGAGAAATATGCTTAAACCAGAGGAGGAGCACATGTGTCTGAGGTAGGGATGTTCCTGTCCAGTCAGGTGCCTCAGAACAGTTGAATGTGTCCCCTCTGTAACCCATAGATTCTGGGTAAGCTGGGAGTGGGTGGTGATCCTGCATGGGAGGGATTCCTGATAAGATAAAGGGAAACTATGGATTTGGGGCTTCTTGAGCCTGAAGGAATCTTCTGTTTTTAGATTCTACCCTTGGAACCCCATATCTTCACTTTGCAAAGATGTTAAAAGAATCTATAGCCAAAAGTAGCAGGTAGCACACCCTGTCGTGCACTCTGTAAGCTGAAGCAGGAAGATGGTGAGTTGTTCTGGGCCAGCCTGGGCTATGTAGCAAAACCTTGCCAATAACTATAATCAATTAAATAAATAATCTGTTCCTGATTTCATCACAGCTTCTCAGGGTCCCCCTCCACCTGTGCTTATCCCCCTCACACCACTGCATTCCTCTTAAAACTAAGAGGCTCTTGGTTTCACACTGTCATATCTGAATCTGGTTCTTGGGTTCAGTTAGGGCCCTCTTTCTGCCCCTCAAACAGGAACCAAATTAAAGGGCAGGAAGTGCCGAGGGAAGTTAAAAGCCTCAGACCATTCTTCTTAGCCACTTCCCCATACCAGCCAAATAAGGCTTTCATGGGGATGGGTAACTTCTGTTTTCCCAGTGACCCCACACCTACTCCAGATCCCGGATCCCCTGCCTTTATCAGTCCTCTCACCAGCATCCAGGATCCTGCAGTTCCTCTGGACTCCTCCCAGACTCCAATCAAGCCCCCTACCCCCAGACCCCCAGCCCCACCCTCACCCATCAGCCTAAGGCAGAGGAAATGAGGGGGGGGGACTGGGGACAGTTAAACACCTTCTCTATTCCTTTCCGGCCTTTCTTGGATTTTTGTTTTCTTTTGATACATAGTGTTACTTTGTATCCCTGGCTGGCCTGGAACTCACAGAGATCCTTCTGTCTCTGCTGTCAGGCTTTTGTTGCTGAAGTCTCTGGCCCATGGCTGGGAAGAGGGTACCAGAGTATATGATGACAAAACAGCCCGGAGAGGACAAGGATTGTAATGGGGCCCCTTGCTCAGATGGGGAACTTAGGAGCACATGACTCACCCAGGTCATTAGGCTAGAAGAGCAGGGCTTAGTTTAATCTTGATCTTCAGGCCTGTTCCAAGTCCCTGGCCATGTCAGACAAAGGTAACAGTAAGTAGGGGACTCTTGCCTTGCATTCTTCGAGGTTGAAGGGCGAAAAGCAGTGCCATGGCTAGGAAAGGTGGTCAGACCCTCTCAGAAAGAACTAGAGTGGAGAGGTGTGGGGCTTTAGAGGCCCCCAAACATCAGGGTGTGGACATGAAGTCAGGAGAGGTGAGAGATCTTAAATACCAGGAGAGGTTACCTGAGTACCGGATCGCTAGAGGAAGTGAGAAGTTGAGGTGTGGGTAAAAGAGTGCATCTCGGGTTATAGCCACAGTGGCTCAGACAGGGCATGGTAGTGCCTCCTGTAATCTCAGTACTGGAGAGGTAGGGCAGGAGGACCAGAGGTCAAGTTCATGTACTCTCTGCATAGAACTTGAGGGAGTTTGAAAGGGGCCCAGATTATAAGAGACTCTACATTAAAATAAATAAATAAAAGCAGGGTTGGAGTGGCACACGCCTTTACTCTCAGCATTCTGGAGGCAGCTTGTTTTACAGAGTGAGTTCCAGGACAGCCAGGGCTACACAGAGAAATCCTGTCTCAGAAAAAAAATATCTCCTAGAGTATATTTTCCTGCGTATAAAACTGTAAGAGGGTGGTAGAGCCCTGGCTTTGACCCCTGAACCACATGAAAACAGGCAGGGTAGTACATTCTTGTCAACCTGGAAGCCAGAAGTGGAGGCAGGAGGATCAGAAGTTCATACTTGGCTATGTAGTGAGTCTGAGCCTCCAAGAAAACATGACAGACACCCTGTCAACAGGAAAGAGACAGAAAGGTGGGAGTACTAGTGGGGGGTAAGGGTGGGGGGGGACGGGAGAGGGAGGAGGAGAGGGAGTTGGGGGAACATGATCAAGAAACTTTGTATGTATGTATGAAATTGTCAAAGAATAGAAAAAAAGGGGATGGGGAAGAAGAAAAGATGTAAGACAGAAAAATCCAGAGGAACTGTGAAATTTACATTTAGCCAGGGGATTGGGGAGCACCCTGTCTTACTCAGCTTTCTACCCTATAGATAAATTTCTTTACCTGTATGGGGGATTGGGCCTGGGAGGGCTCCTCCTCCTCCTGCTTGTCATCATTCTGTTTGCCTGCCTGTGCCAGATCCATCGGAGAGGTGAGCCCTACCCACAGCCACCCACACCCCGCCCCCCACCCCTGCCAGATTCCCATCGGAGAAACTAGTGTCTGAAGTCAGCGAGTGGAGAGTGGTGAAGGGTGTGCTGGGAGAGCTGGGGCGCTGTTCTAGGGAGGGGGGCCATCCTGAGGCGGTAGATCCGGTGTGATGAGCCAGTTTAGGGTGCCATTCTGGGACTGTGGAGGGTCTTGGGGTGGCATTCTGGGGGTGTGGGTGTGGAGGGTCTTTCTAAATCACTTTTTTCTCTTCCAGTGAAAAGACTGGAAAGGAATAAGGTGAGTGAGGGGGCTGGGGCAGGGATGGGGGCGGGGGTGGGGGCGGGGTGGGGTGGGGGCGGGATGGAGGGCGGGGATGGGAGCGGGGGCGGGACGGGATGGAGGGCAGGGCGGGAGCCAAGAGAAAAGGCAAGAGGAAGAGGGGGGAAAGGAGAAAATAAGAAAGGCAGAAAGAGAGATGAGATAGCCAGAAGAGGGGAAGAAAATGGTGAGTTTGTAAGACTATAAGACGAGCTCAGAACTACCGAGAAAGGAGGAGATATGAGAGAGAGAGAGTGTTCCAGGACAATCAGGGCTACTTAGGGAGGCCCTGCCTCAAAACAACAAAAGTCAAGAGCGAAGCGGGGAGTAGCTAGCAGTGTGGTTTAGCTATCATCCTCCAGCTGGCGTGTCCAGAACCCTGGGTTCGATTCCTAGCATAGCATAAACCAGAGCACTGTTATGCCTGAAATCCCAGATAGGGTCAGGGAGGCTGTCCTCAGCTACATATCCAGTTGAAGGCTAGCCTGAGCTACAGGAGACCCTGTCTCTAAAAAGGAGGGAGTTCTGGGAACACTGCTTGCTGTTGCCTGTCATGGCAGGTGTGCCTGGAACTCCAGTACTGTGAGGTGCAGACAGACAGGTCCTAGGGGTTTTCTGGCCAAGCCAGCTTAGTGGGAATAGCAAATTTCAGTTTTAGAGAGAGACTCTATAATTATCATCATCATAAAGTGTAGAAACAAGTAGAAAGACATTTAAGCATGAGCTTCTGACCTACACAATACAGGCAGACACACGTACATGGTATATAAACAGATGGAAAGGAAGGAAGGATGGAAGGAAGAGAGACAGAGTCAAAGAGAAACATAGATGTGAGCAAAGAGAACACTTGGGTGGACAAGGGGAGTTTCAAAAAAGAAAAAAAAGGAGATTTGAGGCAGGAGAGAGAGGGAGAGAGAAAGGTGGGAGCAGGGGCAGGAAAGGTGCTCAGGGAGGGATGTGAGTGCGGCACCCTGAGCCCTCATCAGAGTCTTCTGCTGGCCAGGCAAACCTCCCCGGGCAGGAGCTCCATTATGCATCTCTGCAGAAGCTACCAGTGTCTAGCAGTGATGTCACAGACAGAGAGGAAAGCGAAGGCATGAAGGAGGACCCCAACACTGACTATGCCTGCATCGCCAGGAACAAACCCACCTGAGCACCCCAAAATGCCTCCCTGGACCTGGGTCGGTGGTCAAAGTTGCCCTGTGTTCACCTAGTAAAGACTGGTCCCTCCACTTGTGTGTCAAGCTTCAGTCCAAGGTTCACCTTCCCACCTGCTCGGGGCCAGTCAGTAGTTACTGAGTGAGAAAGGGCACTTAAGAACCCTGACTCCTCTAAAAGCCAGTAAACAGCTTGCCATCCCCAAGGTTCGGTTGACAAAGGGTCAAAATGACTCTGATAATTTTCGTGTCAGTCCTGGTGGGAGGGAGAGCTAAGGGTTGGTGTGTGTGGAGAGAGAAGCACAGAGGGGTGTCAGGAGAATGAAGAAAATACATGAGAGTCCTAAGTAGGAGCAAGAGCCAGATAAGGATTTATTGCTGGTCTTTGAGACTACTGGATCTTTCAGATTTAGAATCACTCCTTACAAGCAGTGGGAAGTGTTCCCAGGTGACAGGGGCCTGGGGAGAAACATCGGGGAACTGTTGAGAGCTACAGACCTGAAGCTCTCTCTTCTTGCAGTCAACTCTTCCCATATCTGCCACGATTGCCCCCACTCAGCAACTCACATTTGCTCTGATAATAGAGGGTACTGCCCATGGCCACAGAGAGAAAGCTGAGGGCATAGAATCCAGCGCGGAGGAGGACACTTGTGTGGGTTGCTCGTTCTGAGTTGGAGGCTTGCTGAGGCAGCTCTGCAGCAGGACATAGAGGAGGAGATCGGGAAATCAGAGCTGGGTACAGTCCTTTACTCCCAGGAACATTGCATCTTGGGGCTTCCACCACCTCACCTTTCTCTACCACCAGCCGAGTCCCGTTTCCTGTTCCGACGCCCAGGCCTAGCACCTCCACCCTGCACACATAGATTCCGGTGTCATGGCTTTGGGCGTTCTGTATGAGCAGCTCTGCCTTGTGGTCCCTCATGAATTGAGGAACGACAGCAAAAGAGGCCACACGGCCCCTAAACTCCTGGGTCGTGTTGCTCACCTCCATCCCCGGAGCCACTTTATCTTGGTACCATGTAACAGAGCCAATGGCCACTGTCCCTCGGCTGGCATTGAAGGAGCAGGGCAGGAGGGCAGTGGTGCCCTCCTGGACACTAATCTCAGGGGGCTGGGACACCCAGAGCACACAGGATCCTGGGAAGAAAGCAAATATCCAGAGACACCTACCCAGTTACTCCAAAGAGAAAAGCCACCTGGACGACACCCCAGCTTTCCTCATGCGGATGTGTCATGACGAGCACCCTGGTGCCTCATCAAACCCTTTCCTCTTAATTAAATTTCTTAGTTTTTAAAATTCCTTCACACACCAGCTCCTGCCCGTACACAGCCCACCTTCTCTAGAAACCCATTTGCCTGACTTACT
Organism: Phyllotis vaccarum; assembly: GCA_033318265.1. NCBI lineage: Eukaryota > Metazoa > Chordata > Mammalia > Rodentia > Cricetidae > Phyllotis > Phyllotis vaccarum. Next base: position 103,279,313 of record JARWLC010000010.1, read on the forward strand.
CCTCATTGTACACTCGAGGCTCATGAGTGAACGCAGCTCTCTAGCTAAGTAATGGCGTTGTGGCTGCTTGCCCCAGCTAGTATTATTCTGATGGGAACTGGTTTTGCCATATGTTTGCTGGTGTTTTTCTGTTTTCTGTACACCTGACACACAAACACAGATGCAGAAAAAACACCAGGGCACCTGAATTAATTTTTAAAGTTTGGTTTGGTTGGGTTTTGTTTCTTTGGAGACAGTGTCCTCTGTGGAACTTACCTTGTAGATCAGATCGGCTTTGAACTTACAGAGATCTTCCTGCCTCTGCCTCCAGAGTTTAAGAAAAGCATTTTATTACATGTGTATAGGCATTTTTTTTCCTGCATATGTGTTTGTACCCAGACAGCATTGGATCCTGTGGATGCTGGGGGTTGAACCTGGGCACTCTGGGAGAGCAGCAAGTGCTTCTAAAGTAACCCTAACCATTTAGCCATCTCTCCACTGCTCCCCTCACCCCCTTTCTTTAGAAACGGGGTCTCAGGTGCCCAACTTTGACCTTGAAGTCATCACGTAGCTGAGGATAACCTTGAATTTTTGGCTCACCTGAGTGCCTGGATACAGGCATGTGCTAGCCACCATGCCCAGTTTGTGCAGTGCCTGGAATCAAACCCAGGGCTTTGTGCATGGTGGACACTCTATCACTGGGCTACTTTCTCAGCCCACTTTTTAAATTTTTATTTTTATTTTATATGCATTAATGTTTTACTTGCTTGTGCGTGCATCTGTGTGAGGGTGTCAGAACTCCTGGAGCTGCAGAGACAATGGTGAGCTGTCGTGTGGGTGCTGGGAGCTGACCTGGTCCTATGGAAGAGCAGCCAGCACTTTTAACCACAGAGTCATGTTTATAGCCCCTACATATTAATTTTAAAACTAGACCAGGTTATTTGAGATCCTGTCCCCCAAATAAACATTAAATTAAAAACAATTGTGAGTTGAGTATGATGATATCAGCCTGTCATTCCAGCACTCTGGAGCTTAAGCCAGGAGTAACTCCAGAAGTTCAAAGATCAGCTCAACTACACAGAGTTTTGTAGGTCATCTAGGGCAACATAGTGAGATCCTACCTCAAAATAGGAAAGGCCCAATCAATCTATTAATCAATCGGTAGAACATTACCATGGGACGGCCCACTAGAGACCTGAAAAAGAGCTAGAGAATTTGCTCATTGATGACCTTGGGTCTGCAATCTACAGTTTGAAAACACTGTTTCCAGTGAACATAGCTTTTTATGTTCTCTTGATTGATTAAAATCTGTTTTAGTAAAAAAAAAAAAAAATTATCTTAGATTTAATTCTCTCAAACTCCTAACTATATATTAGTATCCTACCTATAAACTCAATAATCTATTAGACCTCATACAGCAAGTCAAATCCTCAAGGAAAAAAATCAGAATGACTAGGTGGCTTACTAGAGCCTGGTGACCTGAGTTCAAGGTCATAAACCCATTTAGCAGAAGGAAAGAGCAGACTCCTGTAAGTTATTCTTGATCTGTGCAAGCCTTGATGGGTGTGTGTTCTACCTCCAGAATAAGTTGATATACTTTAAAAAATTAAAAACATCAAAGGAAGAAAACCAGCTGAATGTGTTCGTAGAAGCCTGTAATCTCAGGGAAGAAGGAGAAAGGTCAGGGTCAGGCTGGGGCTACAGTGCTAGGCTAGGGGATTAGCTCATTTGGTAGATGCAGGAGGCACCGGTTTTAATCCCCAGCACCAAGCCCTGTGGTGCATCACTGTAATCCTGGCTCCTTAGAAGTGGGAAGAGGGAACCAGCTCAAGGTCATCCCTCACTATATGTGTCTGAGAGCAGCCTAGGCTATTAAGACCTTGTCTCAAAAACAAACAAGCAAAGATAACACCAATAGCCAAACTCAAAATGCTGTTCCTAGTTCTCTTTCCTTTTTCCCTGGAGCCTTTCAGGTTTCTCTTTCTTGAAAGGATGCTGAGAGGAAAAGAGATTCTGGAGTGGTTGATAAAAATGATATTTCTGGGGTGGAGGTGACCTAGCAGGTCTGTCTTCTCAAAGAGTCCCGAAGCAACAGCTTTGTACACACTGAGTTCCACCTCTTCCTTTTGTCCACACCCTGCACCCCAAGCAAACTCCCAGTCACCTGGATAAATCAAGATGCAGATGAACAACAGCTCCTTGGCCATGTCTTCGGCTGGTGAGGCAGACCTCAGCAGGGAGGTCTAAGGAAAAATGACCAACTACTGGAAGCCTAGGATAAGCAGCACTCACATAGGGCACGCCAAGAACCTCCACTGCTTGGGGTTTTGGGGCATCATATGTGTGTCCTGCTAAGGAGAGAGATGTCACTGAAGGAGATGCTAGTGGTCAGGTGGTATTCTAGGACAGGATGTCCTCACATTTATGATTTTACAAGAACGGGTGGGTGAGACCAGGATGTGGTTCTCTCACCTTCTGAGGTTCAAGACCAGTCCTTCGCCCAGAACAAAGCTCTAGCTGAGAAGCTAGCTCTCCTCCTTCGCCCCTTTGTTCAGGTGTGCCCAGGCCTGCGGCCTCCATGCCTCTCCCCCAACAGTGTGGACAGAGGGGTCAGTATTATTAACGCATATATTTGGCTCATTCATTTTCACATTTCACAGAAGTTCTACATTACTGTTCCTGCTACACAGACTTACCCGCTGTGCCCATTCATTTGTTATTTTATTGGTGGCTTAACCACATTTTTAAATTAATTTTTTTTACATGCGTTGGTGTTTGACCTGTACATCTGTGTGAGGGAGTCAGATCCACTGGAACCTGAGTTACAGTTGTGAGCTGCCGTGTGGGTGCTGGGAATGAATCTGGGTCCTCTGGAAAAGCAGCCAGTGCTCTTAACCACTGGGCCACCTCTCCAGCCCCCAGGCTTAGCCCCATTTATTGGGAATCTACAGAGTGCCCATATGTATTTCACAGGCACAATGGCAGATATCTTGTTACCTATAACTTCAGGTCACATGGGTGTCGGTATCCCCTGGCATGTACTTCACAGATCCACGGGAGATGACATAGCACCTACTTGTGCTGTGCAAAACATGGGCCCAACCCCAACATCCACTCTCTGCCTCCTTTTTTATACTTTTATGTGTGTGTGTATGCAGGAGGGCGCGCCACAGGATGTGTGTAGAGGCCAGAGACAACCCGTGCAAGGGTTCTCACTTTCATCCCTGTGGGTCGTAAGGACAGAAGTCAGAGAGTTCACTGGTCTTGGTATCAAGGGCCTTTACCCACGATATCACTATGCCCATTTTTTTATGCTTAGTTTTTTTAAACCTAAATTTAAAATTTATGTGTATTTTGGCTTGCATGTATACAAGTGCATGTCTGGTGCCTATGGAAGTCAGAAGAAGACATCAGATCTTCTGGAATCTGAGTTACAGATGGTTGTGAGCCATCAGGTGGGTGCTGGGAATTGAAGTACCATCCTCTACAAGAGCAACAAATGTTTTTGATCCATCTCTCTAGTCCTTAACCCCATTTTTTAAGCTAACACATTTTCTCTCTTTTCTGCGTGTAGCTCTTCTACATGTTGTCTATTTACTTCTCACCCACATGGCTTTCTGCTGAAGAAGCAATTACCTAATTTTAAGAAAACTGGCTTAGCCCAGCAGTGGTGGTGCACACCTTTGATCCCAACACCTAGGAAGCAGAGGCAGGAGGATCTCTGAGTTTGAGACCAGCCTGGTCTACAGAGTGAGCTCCAGGACAGCCAGGGCTACACAGAGAAATTCCCATCTTGAAAAACCAAACCAAAGACTGAATGGGGCACTTCTGGTGCTCTCCCAAACTATTCACAGTCTGGGAAGGATTCACAGGGTCATCTGGCCACCAGTAAGCTCAGCTCCCCCACTAACATAGCAGAGTGGAGGGACACGGGACTCAGGTGCTCTGGACAGTTATGTGCTGCCCCCTGCTGGCTACAGAACCCGAGACTACAGGCATCGAGGCTATTCTGGGCTGAGCCTCTGCTCCCCGGTCTCTTCATCCACAGAGAAGCAGTGTGGGGAATACTGTCTTCTTCACCACAGACCTGTGGGTGAGGTACAATGCCCTTTGGACTTGAGGTAAAAGCTGCATCTTCTGCTTTGTTTTGTTCTACAACAGGGTTTCACTGTAACAGCTCTGGCTGTCCTGGAACTCTCTGTAGAGCAAGCTGGCCTTGAACTCACAAGGGATCTGCCTGCCTGTGCCTCCCAAGGACTAGGACTTAAAGGTGTGTGCCACCACGTCCAGAAGAAAGCTCTATTTTCTTATCTTTTCTCTTAAGTTTTATTTTTTATGTGTAAGGGTGTTTTGTCTGAATGTACGTCGGGCTAACATGTGTGCCAGATACCCACAGAGACCAGAAGAGAGCACAGGGTACCCTGGGATTGGAGTTACTGGGAGTTTCAAGCTGCCATATGGGCTCTGGGAGTCAAACCTGGGACCTCTGAAAAAATAGCAAGTACTCCTGCGCCTGAGCTGTCTGTACAGCCCTCAAACTGTATCTTCACAGTGCACACTCAGACACAGGGCAGCACTCTATCAAAGAAGGATGGACTCTGCACTACTTGACGCACCTCTGTAAACCAGGAATCACAGCTGTGAACTTCCAGAGCACCCCATGCTAGGCACCGTCCCACTTGGCTGAGGTGACCCCAAAGGTGACTGGGCTCTGCTCCCCCCTTTCCTTTCGTCACTGTCCTCTTTGCCGTACTTGAATGCTTTTTTTCATTAGTCCATGTCTCCGTCAGCGTCTCTGTCGCTGTGATGAAACACCGTGACCAGGAGAAACCTGGGAAGAGCTTATCTGGTATGTCCTTCCACGTCACTGTTAATCATCCAAGGAAGTTAAGGCAGAGGCAGTTCACACAGGTCAGGAACTTGGAGCAGGAGCTGATGCAGACCACGGAGGGAGGGGCACCGTGCTTACTGCCTTGCTCAGCCTGCTCTTAATAGAACCCAGAACTACCAGCCCAGGGATGGCACCACCACCACGGGCTGAGCTTCCCTATCAATCAATCACTAAGAAGATGCCCTAGAGGCTTGGCTTACAGCCTCATCTTCTGCTGGCATTTTCTAAGTTGAGCGTCCCTTCTTTCAGACTTGTGTTGACATAAAACTATCTCGGGCAGTCTGACCACGGTCAAGAACGGTATCTCTGAGACTTTCTAAGAACTTTAATATTTATTTATATTGGAGACAGGGTTCTAACTGTGTAGTTCTTGGCTGACCTAGAACTCCCTCTGTAGTCTAAGGTGGCCTTGAACTCAGAGAGATCCACTTGCCTCAGACTCCCGAGGGCTGTGATTATAAGTCTTCACCTCCACATTCAGCCTTCAATTTTTGTTTGTTTGCTTTTTACCAGAGACGGGGTTTCTCTGTGTGGCCCTGGCTGTCCTCTGACTCAACTCTGTAGACTAGGCTGGCCTCCAACTCACAGAAACCCACCTGCTTCTGCCTCCTGAGGGCTGAGATTAAAGGTGTGAATCACTACCACCCAGCTATCAATTAGATATTTTAGTTAATTAAGACACATCTCACTCTAAATCCCAGGATACTTGAAATCTAAGTATGTAGACCAGGTTAGCCTCAAATTTCCAGCAACCTCTTGAATTAAAAATGAGTTCTTGCGGTTGAGAAATAGCTCGGTCAATAGATGAGTGCACTGGCTGCTCTTCCAAAGGACGTTTCTGGTCCATGGCCGCTCACATCCTTTTGTAATTCCTGCTTGAAGGTATCCAACATCCTCAGTTGTCCTCTGGAGCAGAAGTGGTACATGGACATACATGCAGGCAAAGACCTCACACACGTTAAAAAGTATATATTATTCAAGCCAAGCAATGGCGCTCTGTCCTGTGTCTTTATTAAAACCGATCTTCTCTGGCTTCAAATTACAGCACTTGTGGGTTTGAGGCAGGAAGATCAGTTGCTCAAGGTCATCTTCCAGGCCACCCTGGGCTCCACAAGTCCTGTCTCAACAAGACGAAAAGAAGAGAGAAAAAGTTATACAACTTTTCCATCATAGATTGCTTGAGATCTGTCTCACAGGCCACAGAAACCTCAAAGAAATCTTGGCAGAGCTGGTTTAAGGGGAGGTTTCGGCCACTATGACCTCATGGAAATGCAGCCATGGTGACAGGCACCAGTGTCCTCCATCCCCACTGTCTCTGTCAGAAGCTTCTCCATAGCCCCAAACATACCCTCTGATATGGTCTGCACAGGTTAGTCTCCTGGGCAAAGGGCTGGTGAGGGAGTGAAAGGCAGACAGATGATTCTTAGGACACCCACAGGCACCTTGCAGTTTCTGCCCAGTGGGCCTAACTCTAGTCAGATGAGAGAGCACAGGCCCCATAACAAAGGTCTCTAATCTCACAGGGTTCTGCAGATCCTGCCCCATCCTCATCCTAAGCCTGTTTTGGGGTTTTAGTTTTTTCTTAAATATATTTATTCTGTCTGCTGATGTGTGAGTGCATACCTGGAGGGTTAAAGGTCTGCTCTTCCCTTCCTACTGTGTTCTACTTTTCTACAAGCAGCCATTTCCCGTCCCTTGCTTTTGTTTCCAGACCAAGTCTCAGGCTGGTCAGAACTCCCTTAAGGCTGCTGGCCTCAAACCTTTGGCACTGCTGCCTCAGTCTCCCCAGTGCTGGGAAATATAGTCCTGCTGACTTTCTAAAAACCCTTTAATCTTTCACTACCCCCCCCCCCAAAGCTTTAGTTCAACTTCATCTGCACCTGATCGCAAAGCTTCTCTGCGAATACTCCAGGCGTGAAGACTGCTCTGGCCTCAAGGCCTCTGAGTTTGCCTGTCCTCATACTCTCTCTTCCCCATACTACACTAAGATAAAGAACCTCCATTCACTTCTTGGGCAAAGCTCCTAAAACCCCTGCAGTTTTCCAAGTGATAAAGGTTTAAAAGGGCATCTTCTGTATATTATAAGACGACTCTTCCCACTGGGCTTATGCTAACAGGGTAACCTTTGGAAAGTCCCTCGAGGTAAGGAGTCTTGCTGCCAGAGGCAGGGAAGGAGGCTGTCATTTTTGATACAACTGGTCTTTAGCATATAGCTAATGACTTAATGGCTCATTCCCGAATAACACATCCTTAACACCCCAAAAGATGGCATCAGAGAGCTGTCAGGGAGGGTGGTACCCAGGGACATGGAAGCTCCAGACCCATCTCCCTAGTACCTTGTCTGCCTCACCTGTTCCATCCGGCTATCACTGTTAGATACTTTATAATGGACCAGCAAATGTGGCCAAGGTGCTTACCCTGAGCCTCGTGAGCCATGCTGGCAAATTATCAAAGCTGAACAGGGTCTTATGGCATTCTTGGTTTATATAGCTGATTGTCCAAAAGTATAAGAGGCCTAGACTTGAGACCAGCATCTTAACCTGCACTGGTCTTGTTACATGATGTCAATTCCTCAGTTTCCACCAGGAACTGGGGAACTGGCTGGCTCAGGAAGAACCTTGCCATGAAGTGCTGTAACCGGGAAACTGGCTGGATCCAAGTTCTGCAAGTGTCCTTTGATCTCCATACATGTCCAGTGGCATGCATGACTGCACACAGATACACCAAAAAATTAGGATCAAATTAAAACTGTATTTTGTCCCCTTTTACCCAATTATCTCACTTCTCTGAGAGTCAGTTTCTCAGAACTGCCTCCTCGACTGCGCTGTTCAAACCTGCCTTCTACACACAGTGCTGGCCATGAGGACAGACTTGTCATTTGTTGGCTCACCAGGGCCAGCAGTGCTGCATCAACATGGCTAGAGAACTGTCCCCACCAGACACCGAGAGGGCATGGAGGGCAGGCCTGCACGGCTCTCTGTGGGGAGAGGGCAGCTACCACAAAAGAAGTGTGTGGAGTGGAGTCTTCTGCTGGATCTCCCCACCTGGGTCAAGGAGGAGCAGAGTGGATACTGCCTGCAGGGGAAGGGACATAGCCTGGGGAGGGGGCAGCCGAAGGCAAGGGGTCAGAGTGAGCTAGACTAGACGCAGCCCAGTGACTGAAGTGTGAACGGCTATTCCTGGGGAGGAAGGACATTGACGTGAGGTTTAGACCCTGCTCAGCCTATAGTGGAAGTGGCTCAGTCTCACTTTCTGTTCCTCCAAAGCATCTCCTTACATTCTCAAAGGCCTTTGTAGATTTTATAAAGATTTCAAAGTAGGCAAGGCAGGAAGGCAGCACTGCAGACTCTGCCCTAGTGAGAGAGACGTTGTTTCTGTTTCTTTTCTTTGCCAGGCCCTGGTCTCAGCTCACCCCGCTCCTGAATTCTACTAGACTTGAGCTTCTCTCTTCCATAAGGAACGGAAGAAAGTCGGCCAGCCTTCCTCAGCTGCCTGTCTCAACCTGCATCATGAGGCCTGAGGAGATTTCAAGTAACCCCACCCCCACCCTCAGGATCTGGGGAAAGCCACTGTTTATCGCTTCTTTGTTTCTGGTTTTCACTTGAGACAGGTTCTTATTATGTAGGCCTGGCTGGTCTTACCTCCCAGGATCCTTCAGCCTCAACTTCTCTTAGGTGCTGGGATTGTAGGCCTGGGGTACCACGTGTGCCCCCCCCCCCCCCATCTGCAGTACCATTCAATACCTCCAGGAGCTGACCTAAGTTTTTTTTTTCCCATGTAGTCTGCTTTCTTGGAGGAATTGTGTGGAGCTAGGTGTGGTGCAGGGTTGCAGTTGCAGCCCTTTTGGGAGGCTGAGGCAAGGCAGCTGCTTCAACTCAGGCACACGGACAACAGAACGACTCTGCCAAAGAAAGGGGCGGAGATTCATCAGCGTGTTATTTTCTGCATCTCCCTTTTGAGCCCTCTTCATGGGGTGTTAGTGTCAGCAGAAATGATGAGGAAGTGATGCCTGGGAGTTAGCAAAGGAGGAATGAGTGGAAAGGGGAAGTATGAAAGAGGTCCCGGAGGAGACTAGTGGAGAGACAAGGCAGCAGACAGAGAGACCGCCCAGCCTGGCCATCTCCCCTCCTAAGGCCACCAGCATCTGCAGAGCTATGAGCCAAAGCAGGGACTTGCAGGGTAGGGTGGGTGGACCATACAGCCTCATGAGCCAGGAGTCAGTATGACTCAGGCCTGGGTTGGGGAGCCAGGAGGGCTTCAGGAGGATCTCGGTGGGCACGACTTGGGAAACCCTCGGGCTGGGCATGGGGAGCAGGGAAGGAGAGTGGGTGGTTAACCTCTGTACCCCTCAGGAGGAAAAGCTTTTGGACTGCTGAAGGCCCAGCAGGAGGAGAGGCTGGATGAGATCAACCAGGTAAGAGAAATGACTATGGGTAGAGTCTGGAGGCTCCCAGACCAAGAGGGATGACCCTGGCTCTCATCTGCCCCCAACAGCAATTCCTGGAAAATCCTAAATACAGCAGGGATGAGGACCTGCCCTCCAATCTGGAAGCCTTCAAAAGTGAGGAGAAAGAAGTGATGGGTGGGGAGATGGGGCTGGGGTTGAGGCTCATGGCAGGGTCAGCAAAAACAGCTGACTTTTGTGGAGGACGGGGGAAGGCTGCTTTTATGGCCTTCCTTCCATTCTGTGGTCCTTTTCCCGGCCCACCCATCTGAGCACTCCACAGGCTCCCCCCACCTTCACGGCCTCACAACCCACCATCCCCACTTCCTGTCCCCCTCCTCCTTCCACATCTATACCACCCTGGCATTAGTAATTATCTCTTTCTTAAACCCCCGGAACCAGCAATTACTCTCTCTCTCTCCTACCTAGAGAAGTACATGGAGTTTGATCTGAATGGAAATGGAGATATTGGTGAGAAAACGATGGTGGGGAGCGCAGACCTGGCTAATGGAGGTCTTTCCCACCACCTCTGTCCTCTGTGCAGGCAAAAGTCCAGCACAATGATAAGGCAAGGGTGAGGGATGGGGGCGTGGAGGGACCAGAGGACCTTCCCACCTTCATTCTCCTCAGATATTATGTCCCTGAAGCGAATGCTGGAGAAACTTGGGGTTCCCAAGACCCACCTAGAGCTAAAGAAATTAATTAGAGAGGTGTCCAGTGGCTCTGAGGAGACATTCAGCTACTCTGACTTTCTCAGAATGATGCTGGGCAAGAGATCTGCCATCTTGAGAATGTGAGCGTCCACTTCCCACCTCCCTGATCCTCCCTGTCTTGTCCCAAGCAACCACCCTTCCTTCCCAGAAGGAGTCTTCCAAGATCCTTCACTATCCCCGACCCATCCACAACTGTGGCCACAGTCCCCTGAAGGGTGTTCACTGCCCTTAGCTCCCCCCCCCCCCAAACTCCTACAGCTGAGAAATGTGTCCCTGACGCCTGTGTCTCTTCCAGGATTCTGATGTATGAGGAAAAAAACAAAGAACACCAGAAGCCAACTGGTCCTCCAGCCAAGAAAGCTATTTCTGAGCTGCCCTAATTGGAGGTGGACGTACATGTAGGGACTGAAGGGAGCCGGCAGCAGCAGGGGGGGGGGTAGTAGTTGTGAGCCAGAATCAAACTAAATAAATATTGCTCCCTACCAGATCAAGTCAGCTTGGCTTTATTGGGGACACCTGGCTGGGTCTTCAGATGAACAAAGAAGCTTTGTCCCAAAAATCCGTCCACTCAATACTGAATGGGTTTCCTGTAGCAGATAGCACTTTGAACTAGGTATGGGCAGTGGGAGGCAGAAGCAGGTGGATCTCTGAGTTCGAGGCCAGCCTGGGCTACAGAGTGAGGTCCAGGACAGCCTGGGCTGCACAGAGACACCCTGTCTCAGAACAAAACAAGGAGTGAAGTTTGTAGAAGAATTATGTTGTTCCATTATAAATAATTATCCCCTCCCCCACCCCATAAGTTTAATAAAAAGTGCTGATTGGCCAAAGGCAAACAAAAAATATAAACAGGGCTACCAGACTAAAAAGACTCTAAAAACAGACAAAAGAAAATACCAGAAAAAGCCAAAAGATACACAACCAACTATGCTGCTCTAAAATGCCAGGACACATGGCTGGACAAAAAAGAAGTAATGGGTTAAATCTGCCTGGGCCTTAGGCCAATCCGCCCAAAACTACTGTAAGCATCTCCATGTCTCTGCAGGTCAGTGAGTCTGTGGGCCCAAACCTTAAAGCTAGGCATGAAAGTCCAAGCCAAAGACCTCAGACTACAGAAGTTACCCTTGACCAAGTCTTCATCTCTACCTCTGTGACCCCGACAAATCACGGCCTCTCAGGCTTCACTCTGCAAGCGCCAGTGGACTGAGCAGTTTATTTTTCCAGACAGCATTTTTCTGCATACGTCTGGCAATTTGCTTTGTAGATCAGGCTGGCCTCTTCCCCCAGAGATCCCCCTGCTTCTGCCTCCCAAATGCTGTGATTAAAGGCATCTGCCGGGAGCCCTAGAGCCTGGCTAAGAGCTAAGTTACTGTGTCTGGCCTATCAGAAGTCCTCAGTAATGTGAACCAGTGTCACTAGGTGGGGTAATGGTCTCATGACACTGTAAAGTTAAAACAAATCATTGGAACCTTATGAGAAAAACTACAAAAGTCCACTCTAGAGGTAGGGCCAAAGCTCAGTGCTAGAATGCTTGCCTAGCTCTAAGTTCAATTCCCAATACTGTCAAAAGAAAAGCCCATCTGTGGTGATATATTATATATTTAATAATAGTCTGGAATATCAGAAGTCAGAGCCGTCCAGAGCCAAACCAGGAATGTCAGAGAGTGGCGACCTAAGCCTTTAATTTCATTACTGGAGAGCCAGAGATCTCTGTGAGTTTGGAACAAAGCCAGGCATTGGTGGCACACACCTTCAATCCTAGCAATAGGAAAGTTGAATTAGAAATTGAGATAGCTGGGTGGCTGGGGGGTATAAGGAGGAGAAGGCAGTTCTTCCTTTTGCCTGCACGCCCAGTCATCTGAGGACCCACCCCAAGAGGCCTGAGGAGTTGGCTGGGTGGGAATTGGCTGTGGTTGGTTCTCTCTCTGATTTTCCAGCTCTCCTACAATATCTGGCTCTGAGTTTTATTATATACTAAATAGAATTCGTGCAATACCCATCTACTAATGAAGGGAAGAGAGGCTCTATCAGGTGTGGGGATTCAATAAAAGCTTCAGAAGTTTCAGAGATATCAGAGGGAATCTACCCACAGTCTATGTGGGGAGTTAATAAAAGTTCCAGAAGTTCCAGAGCTTTGACCACAGTCAGTATAGGAGGATCAGAGTGGTGATTCAAACCTTTAATCCCAGCACAGGGAATATCCTGGGAGTGGAGACCTATGCCCTTAATCCCAACTGAGTGGAGGTCACTTTAGATTATAGAAGGAATTCCAGGCTCCCAGGCAGGCAGTGGTGGGGCCACGCCTTAATTTACCTAGAGAGTATTTAAGGCTTAAGGCAGGCATAGAAAGACAGAGTTGGAAAGGAAGCCAAGAGGAGCCAGACTGAGAAAGCTGGAAGACAGCTGGGTAAGATCTGACTGTGGTGTTTATTCTAATATCTCCGACTTTCAGAGATCTATCCCTGAGTCTCATTTATTGTGCAACAATCAGGAGGCTCCTGGGGGTAGATACAGGATTCAGCATATCTAAGTGACAGAAAGTGTGGAACTGCCAAGCAAACCAGGAAAAGCAGGAACCTAAGAACCGAAGGCCAGACCTCTCCTCCTCCAAGGGACCCAGGTGAGCCACTCTAGCCATGCTCAGTCTCTGGCCATTAGCTCGTTCTTTGTTCCTGCCTGCGTCCAATGCTAGGTTTAACCCAGGGTTTCCCACATACTGAGCAAACATTACTACTGAAATACATCCCCAACTCATATTTCTTTGCTCCTTGAAAAAGTATTTCATATACAGCAGCCCCAGCACACAGAGACTCCCAGGAGGCTCTTCCCAGAGTAAAGTATGAAATGTCATTTTTGGTAATTCCCATAGAGAGGTCCAGTAACTGTAAACTTCAGGTAAGGGGTAGAGGGCTAGAAAGAGGCTCAGTAGTTAAGAGCACATACTGAAGAGGACCAGGGCTGGGAAGCTCAGAGGTCAGGGTAAACAGGTCTGCGTTTAATCCCCAGAACAACAAAAATAACAAAAAGACCAGAATTTTGTTCCCAGTGCTGTGGAGCCTGGGATTCCAGTTCCAAAGGCTCTGATACCTCCTTCTGCTGTCTGTGGGCACCGCACTCATGTACACCTCACATGTACATATACAAATAATTAAAACAATAATCCCAAGCTTCAGGAGGCAAGCGTAGGCATACCTTCTGTGGGTTTGAGGCCAGTCTGCTCCTTATAGTGAGTTCCAGGCCAGCCAAGACAACAAAGTAGCTCGAACATAAACATACACACAAATTTTATTTGGTGCTGGGAATTAAATAAGGGACTCCAGCACATTATCACAAAGCTATCACTTCTAACTATGACTGAAATTGTTTTAATTTTTTTATTGTACATACACGTATGTTAGTATGTGCACATGAGGGCCTAGGACATTAAAGGCACAGAATTAACCCTGAGCTGGAGCTACAGGAGATTTCTGAGTCACTTTATGGAGTGTCGGAAACCGAACTCTGGCTGGTCCTCTGTAAGATTAGTCACATTCAATAGGCCATCCTCTCTCTAGTACCCAATCTTTCTCTCTGCTTGCCTCCTTCCGCCCTGCAAGCTTTCACTCTGAAATTTATGTTGTTCAAACTCACGATCCTGCTTCAGTCTGGGAAGTGCTGGGATTATGACACCAAATCAGCAGTCCCTTTGTTCTACCTAGATATTATTAGCAGGCAAGACGCTCTTTAAAAGCATGTTCGGCCGATTTTATCTCACTCCCTTTTTGTTAGCAGCAAGTGGCGCCCTCTAGTGTAGAGTTCTCAACACTCAATTGCAGCTTCCTGGCAGCCCAGGCTCCTTCGGCATTTGAGATCAAGGGCAGTAGTTGGGAAGGGGTATCCAGGACCCATCCTGAAAGCTTGACAGCTCTCTGGAACTCTTACAGGGACTGGGGTCTGCAGTTTCTCCTCTCTGGTTCTTTTATTTTATTTATTTTGGGTTTTTGAGGTAGCCCTGGCCGTCCTAGAACTACTATGCAGACCAGGCAGGCCTTGAACTCACAGAGATCCACCTGCCTCTGGCTCCCAAGTGCTGGATTAAAGAGGTGCACTTATCATTGCCAAGACTTTTATTGTTCTTATTACTTTACATATACCAGTGTTTTGCCTCCTTGTAAGTGTATGCCCTTCCTTCCTTGGAGGCCGGAAAAGGGAGACTGAGGTGAGCCTCTAGCATGTGCGTGCTGGGGGTTGAATCCTGGCCTCCACAGGAGGTTGGCAGTGGCAGGTGTTCTTAACCTCTGAGGCATCTCTCAGCTTTTGTTTATTAAAAAAAAAATTTTTTTTTTGAGACATCATCTTACTATGTAGACCAGGTTGGTCTGGAATTCATAAAGATCTGCCTGCCTCTGCTGGGAGTCATGGGGTGTGTCACCAGCTCCTCATCCCTTATCCCCCTGCCCCCCAATCCACACACATGCTCTCTCAAACTGATGAGTGGCCTCCTCTCCAGCTGTGAGCTTGCCTCTGCCATCTCCATGCTGTTTTCTCACACTGCTAGCTCAGCCCACACCACTGAAAGAAGGCAAGAGATCACCAGAGAGGAGTCTTTAACAAGTGCTGTCCAGGCAACTTCCAAGTGAGCCAAAGGTCTTTACTTATATCCCCAGGGAAGGGGTAGCTCCAGTGACAGCAAACCTCTCCTGAACATGATTCATACTGTGAACCTCCCAGACCTGCCCCTTTAGCATCAGTCACAGCAGCCTCTCTACCAGGCCACTGAAGGTGGTGCCGTCTTTCTGACCCATGTGGAAATAGCAGATCATCTAGAATTCATGAAGGCCTGTGAGAAGAGACAGTACAATTTGAAACACGCTGGCCCAGGCTGTACATCAGGGACTGGAGCAAACAGCCATCTGCTTTAGTGTTTCTTCAACACTGTGAAGTGTTCAAAAGAGTGGAGGTTTGCAAAGAGGTCTGGCAAGCTTTTGACTGACAGACCGTCCTCTCAAGAAAGCCAGGGAAGGAAGGAAGGGAAAATCCAACAGGGGCCTATGGGGAGTCAAACTGTCCCTCAGCCAGCTTCTTGCTTGTGTACAGAAAAGTGATCAGAATGAGTGTTTACAATAAAAGCTTAGGGAATTTATTGTTAGTTAATAATTTAAATAGTGCTCAGCACCCAGTGCCCCAAGTAGGGTGTTTCTAGATTACAAGCACATGCTAATTTATCACTGGGTCCTGCTAACTTTTGTCTTCATTGTCTGCTTTGGACAGTGATTCCTTTAATTCCCTACATCAGCTAGGCACAGGCTGCAAATCTTTGTCTGCTTCTACTCATCTGTCTTCTGTACTTGAACTATATGTATCCTCTCAAAATTGACTATTTTTGCACCACATTTCAATGTGTCTGTCTGTGCATGTATGTGTGTACACAGTGAAACACACACACACACGAGAAAGAGAGATGCAGGTACATACGGGGCAGAGGACAACCTTGGCTGTCTGTCATTCCTCAGATGATATCCACCAGGTTAGGCTGACAGGCAGTAAGCCCTAGGGGGACCCATCTGTGTCTGCTACTTTTCTACTTCCCCTTGGTCTCTTTCTCTTCATGGCTCTTGAGGTTCTCTAGAACACTTTTTAGCCTATTCTCACTTGCACAGTCAAATTACCCCTTTATGTCTACAACACTGTCTCTAGCACTTCAAAGTGTTATTGATGGCCGCTGGAGAGATGGCTCAGTAGTTAACAGCACGTGCTCACAACCACCTCTAAGTCCCAGGAGATCCAACATCCTCTTCTGGTAAATATGTATACATGTAGATATCCAGACACAAAACAAATATAAATAAAATCTAAAAAAAAGTTATTTCTGGGGTTGAGGAAACAACTCCGTGGATGAAGTACTTGCTATGCCACTGTGAGGACAGAAGTCTGCTGAGTCTGGATCTCTTGTACTCATATAAAAGCTGGCCAAATCACATATCTGTAACTCCAGCACTAAGGTGCAGAGACAGGAAGATCCCTGGAGCTCATTGGCCAGTCCATCTGGAATCCGGGTTCACCCACCTCGCTATCCAGATTCACTGAAAGAGAATATGCCTCAAAAAATGAAGTGTCGAGAAGGCTTAGAGGTTAAGAGCACTGACTGTTCTTCCAGAGGTCCTCAGTTCAATTCCCAGCACCCACATGGTGGCTCACAATCATCTATAATGAGATCTAGTAGTGCCCTCTTCTGTATACTGTATACATAATAAATAAATAAATTAAAGAAAATGAAGTGTCCTGTGGGAGATGCCCATTGCGGCCGCGTACCCCTCATCTACATAAAAAAATTAACAAGAAAATGTTGACTAGGTAGGAGGACTGGTGAGATTACAGTCAAGTAAAAACTAAGAAACAAAGAGGGGAAACAGTAATACTTTTAAAACGGAAACTCACTGTTGAAAGAACACAAACTGCCAATAATATGAACTATAATTGTTTTGAAAAATTACAGGGCATAAAATTAAATGTCTACCTCAGTTATTCACTGGTAAAATTTGGAAGAGTAGGTCTCTCCTAGTCTTTGTTCAAATGATTTGCATATATTATGCAAATATCCAGAACTCGAAGAACGCCAATTCGGAAAAAGTCAATGATACACTCTTCCGGACCCTTTCATTGGCTTGTCCATCCATTTCATTTGCATGACGTGATTTAATAACTGGAAAGCCCGCCTCCCCGAAGCCTTTACCTCTCCCGACTCAAGGGTCTACGTAAACTCCGCCCTCTACTAAGTAATCCCTTCCGCTCCTCGCAGTTTTCTCCGTCCTCTCGGCTGAGCGTGTCCTAGCACCGTTTCCCAGCGTCTCTCCATCCTTCCGCGGACGCACCACGCATGCGCCGCCTCTTCCACCATCCGTCGTGTAAATTCTGCGCCCCAACGGCCCATCATTCCGCCCGGTCTACGCGTCTCAACTGCCGACGCCACGGCGCCTCCTTAGCCAACCGGCGTCCCAGCGTCTGTAAGTCCCTCCCCTTTATGCAAATTGACCCCCATACTGCCTTTATTTTTAAAGTGGGGGGGGGGACAGACCTGAAGCGCCGAGGGGTCGGATAGAAGAGACCCCGCCCTCTATGCAAATAAGGGGGCGTGCCCAGTCGCAGAGGGAGGCGGGAGGTGGAGGGTGCTCCCGGGGGCGGCGGTTGCCCGGATGGGCCGTTAGTCGGAGCCCAGCCGCGGAGTGAGCGAGGGAGACGGGAGGAGCCGAGCGCGGCGCCATCCGCCGCCATCCGCCCCCGCCCCACCGCCATCCGCCCCGGGGCGCCTCTAAACCCGGGTCCCGGACCCCCGCGCACCCGGCCAGGTGAGTCTGGGCGAGCCGGGTGCTGACGCCCTTTCCGGCGCGGGGCGGCGGCGACGGCGGCGGCGGGCCGGGGGAGAAGCTGCCATCAGCCGCCGCCATCTTGTCCTCCTGCCGCCGGCCCGCCCCTCCCCCTCGGCCTGCGCCGGCCGCTCCCAGGCGACCGTGGAGGGCCGGGGCGGGGGGTGGGGGGGGCGACCGCAGCCCGACAGCCCTCCCCTCGGGGCACGACCCCGCCGCAGGCCGCAGTTCCAGCCTCGGCCGGTCCGGTGGCCCCTCCGGTGTTACCGCACCCCTTCCTACCACCCGGGCGCTATGGTTCCCCCCTGCGTCTCGGTCTCGGCGTCGAGTCACTCCCATTCTGGAGCCCCGCTTTCATCCAGCACCTGTGCCTTTCTGCATTCCCCAAGTCTCTGCGTTCTCATCTTTCCGGTTAGCCGGTTCGCCGCCGCTCTCCCTCCTCCTTCCTGGCTGTCTTGACACTGCCCCCTGCTCTGCCATTCCTGCCTCCATGTCTCGTTCCCCTCCCTCCTTTCCTGGTGATTCTCTCTCTCTTTTATTAGCCTACGGTTGTGGGCCCTACGGTTTTTCCGCTCTCCCCTTTTCATCGTAGATTCGGATTGGCAGCCCCCATCTCCCCGATTTCGGCTTTTATCCTTTGCCCGCATGCTTTCTTCCTGTCGTCCTGCTCATCACACTGTTCCCACCCACAGACGGATGGACTAAGATGGGAGAGTTGGGCCTGCTTGGGGTTATTAAGGAAAGAACTGACTGCTGCTTATGGAGAGATTTCATGATAGGGAATGACGTTGGTTCTGGTTTTGGCTCCCGGGGCCCATGGCTACGGCCTGTTACAGGGTATTAGCTCCGTGATGCTTCTGGTTTTTTCCTTGGTTTTACATGGGGTACATCAGAGTCCACCAGTGTTTTTTTTCTACAGGCGGAATTGTTTCCAAGGTCCAAGATGGGGCAAGTTAGGGGCTAGATGGAGTATTGTGCTTACAGGGGTTTTGTTCAGCCCGGGAGTGTATAGAGTCCCTGTCGTTCTCAAGGCTTATGCTGGCACAGTCTGACATAGTAAGCACATAAAAATCCTAGGCCTAGCATACCTTCCTGAAACCTCCCCAGATGGGACTTAAGGCTGCTGGGAATGGAACCTGGGACACAAGGGCCCTGGGGCATGATTAGGGAGCTGATGTCTAATAGGTTGGCAGTCCTAAGTTCTTTTACTTGCTCGATGGAGTTGTGTACCTCTTTCTGGTTTCCTCTGGGGTTTAGACTCGGCTGTCCAATTTCCCATCTATCTCTGGTTACTGGAGGAGTGAAAGGTGATTGCTTTGGGGATACAAGAGAGGCTGCTGCCATTTCTAAAGTGGTATAAAGGATAGAGCGATTATATCATGAAGATTCTATGGTCTTGTGTTTTCTTTGTTAGGGTAATGTCAAGGAGAAGGACTGGCTGTGGGAACTGAGTGGATTGTGGTTGCTTAAGAGACTATAGTAGTTTACACAGGCTAGAGAGTCAGATACCTGGTCCCTAAAGAGAATGATGAGAGCTTCTGGGCTTTTGTCTGTGAGGGGGGCAGAAACTGACTGAGCTGCCTCCTGTCTGACCTACAGGCACCGGCTCGTTTTGGGGGAGGTGCCTGCAGGACCCAACGTACTCAATGAGCTTCCAGCGCAATGTCCGATCGCTCGGGGCCGACTGCCAAGGGGAAGGATGGAAAGAAGTATTCCTCGCTCAACCTGTTTGATACGTATAAGGGCAAGTCCTTAGAGATCCAGAAACCCGCCGGTGAGGGTCCTGCAGAGATGTTCTTATGTGAAGGCTGAGCATGTGTGGGGTATAGGCTTCCTCAGCAAAGGCAGCAAACAGACCTCAGTGTCATCTTCAGTGCTGGAGAGGGTGCTGGGCTTGGGGGTAAAACACCAGTCATCCTCCTGCAAAGGCGTGTTTTTGGTTCCTTGTCCTTGGACACGTAAGAATCGGAGGCAAAGAAATATGGATTGAAAGAACTGGGGCCAGCTTGCTCCCTGCAGGCTCTGGAACAACCGTCCTACAGAGAAGCAGTAATTATAAAATAGCTCACCCTTCCTGGGAGAGCATAAGGATTGTTACTGTGTGGTGGAGTGGCTTCTCAGAGCATGCTGTAGTGAAAAGGTAGTAGAATGTTGAGATAGTCTAAATTCAGCTTGTGGACGGGAGACTGTTGGGTCTCCCACGTGACGCACTTTTGATTCTTCACCTTTTCTTCAGTTGCCCCTCGACATGGCCTACAGAGTCTCGGAAAAGTTGCCATTGCCCGGCGTATGCCACCCCCAGCCAACCTTCCAAGCCTGAAAGCCGAGAACAAAGGCAATGACCCCAATGTCTCACTAGTGCCGAAAGACGGAACAGGATGGGCAAGCAAACAGGAGCAGTCCGACCCCAAGAGGTAGATAGTGATGAGTCTTTTAGCTTTACACTTGAGAATGTATTAAGGTGTGGTCTGTTCCAGAGACAAAGAGAAGCACATGCTGCACTTAATTTGTTGACAAAGAAATGGAATGAAAAGTGGGAAAAAAAAAAACAGACGAGTTATTTTGTCCTGGTGTTTGTAGATGGAATCGATAGGCCAGGGTCAGTTTCATCTTTGTACCAGTTGGAGAATTGAGGGAGAGGCATCTCACACTCTGGGTAAGCTTTCCATCCTGCTCTTCCCCCCAGTTCCGATGCCTCAACCGCTCAGCCGCCGGAATTGCAGCCACTGCCGGCTTCACAGACGCCTGCCTCCAACCAGCTGAAACGACCCCCAACAGCCCCAGAGGTACCTGGAGAACTGGAGGCGATGGAGGAAGAATAATACTTACTCTTCCCTCCCTATCATGACCATTTACTGTCTTTGCTTCCCCAGAACACTCCTTCGGTTCCAAGCGGGGTAAAGTCCTGGGCACAAGCCAGCGTCACCCATGGAGCACATGGAGATGGTGAGTTCAAGAGAGTTGGAGGTCTGGACTGTGGTGGAAAAGGTCCTTAATCCCAGAACCTGGGAGGCAGAAACAGGTGGATCTCTTGAGTACAAGGCCATGAGTTTCAGGACAACTGGGGCTACACAGAGAAACCCTGTCCTGAAAAACAAAAGTGTTGAAGCACTGTGGGAGGCAGGAGCTCTGCTTACCTTCAGGAAAGATCTTTGGTCTTTGTCTGAGTCTCTTCCCCCCAGTATTCAGAGCCTTCCACTTCTATGTACATGCTCAGGAAGTGAAGTGTGTGTGATTCACACCCTCTTTGCAACAGGTGGAAGGGCATCAAACCTACTGTCGCGATTCTCTCGAGAGGAATTTCCGACCCTGCAGGCGGCTGGCGACCAGGACAAGGCTGCCAAGGAAAGGGAGTCTGCCGAACAGTCGTCTGGGCCCGGACCAAGCCTCCGCCCCCAAAGTGAGTGGGTTGCCTTGTGTGAATAAGTGGTTGTCTTATAACCAGAATAGAGCCTGTTCCATGAAAAGAGTTTTAACTCTCCATTTTTTTTTTTATGTCCCCAATCAGTAGTAACATAGCTCTTCCCCATCTTTGCATTTTCCAAAATACAGATTCCACAACTTGGAGGGACGGAGGTGGGCGTGGCCCTGATGAACTGGAGGGCCTGGACTCCAAACTTCACCATGGTCACGATCCCCGGGGTGGGTTGCAGCCTTCAGGCCCACCCCAGTTCCCTCCCTACCGCGGAATGATGCCGCCCTTTGTGAGTTGGGCTATCTGTCTTTTTGTAGTTTCACTAAAGCCAGAGTAAAAGCTAAAAGTTAAAAGCCAGAGTATTCAAGAGTTAGGATTTAGGCGTGTTATAGGTGGTTCATGCCTTTAATTCCAGATATGGAAGGCAGAGGCAGACAGATCATTGTGAGTTCAAGACCATCCTGATCTGTAAGTGAGTTCCAGGATACCTAGGGCTGGCTACACAAGAACTCTCTGGGAGTAGGGGATGAGTCAGGACTTAGTCTTTGGTAAACACAGAAAGTAGTTGGGTGGGGGGGGAACATCATGCCTTTAATCTCTGCACTCTGGAGGAAGAGGCAGACAGAGCTCTGGGAGTTTGAGGCCAGCCCAGTCTACAGAGTGAGTTCTAGGACAGTCAGGGCCACACAGAAATGCTGTCTTTAAGCCACAGTGAGGTGGTGTTGGGTGGGCTAGCAGGCGATTTATGTCTCTTAGCTGTTGTCATTGGGCCCTTTTACAGATGTATCCCCCATATCTCCCATTCCCTCCACCCTACGGACCCCAGGGGCCTTATCGATACCCGACTCCAGATGGGCCCGGGTAAGCAATCAGATTCTGGATTTGTTACTGGGGCAGCGTTGAGGCTGCTTGGGAAGAGATGTTTTCTACCAAGGAGGTTCAGTTTTGTATGTGTTTCTACCACATTCTGTATTTAACATTGGCTCTCCTCCCCTTTTCTCCCCTCACCTTTCACAGCCGTTTCCCCCGTGTGGCGGGCCCCCGGGGCTCAGGGCCGCCAATGCGCCTTGTAGAGCCTGTGGGTCGGCCGTCTATTCTTAAAGAGGATAATCTCAAGGAGTTTGACCAATTGGACCAGGAAAATGATGATGGCTGGGCAGGTGAATTTGAATATTTGGATCTTAATGACGATGGGTCATGTGAGAGGAAAGCAGACAGGCTAGGGTAGGTTATACGTGGCAGGAAGCCAAGTGCTACGGAGGACGGAGGATCACAGGACTAGAAGCTGAAGGCTGGAGGGTGGGAAGACTGGGGAGTGGTCGGTTTTTGCTAGTGTTTTCCAGACTGTTGGCCTTGTTGGGGAGAGTATCTGAAACTAGGAAGCAGACTGCTGGGTTTACTTTCTGTCCGTGTTCTTTACATCAGGAGCCCATGAGGAGGTCGACTACACTGAAAAGCTCAAGTTCAGCGATGAGGAAGATGGGCGAGACTCTGAGGAGGAAGGAGCTGAGGGCCAGTGAGTTGGGGCACCAGAGGAGAAGGGGGCTTCTAGAAGGGCTGGTTGCAGCTGATTCAAACACACTGATTTGCCCACAGCAAGGATTCCCAGTCAGCTGCTGGGGAGGAGCCTGAAGCAGATGGCAGAAAGGGCTCCTCCCCTGGAAGTGAACCGCCCCCTCCCAAGACCGCCTGGACAGAGAACTCACGGCCTCCAGAAGTAGAGCCAGTTCCTGCCACCCCAAAGCCTCCCCCCCCACCACCTCATCGGGGACCTGTGGGGAACTGGGGCCCCCCTGGGGACTACCCAGTGAGTATCTACTGTGAGGGTTGAGAGGGTCAGTGGTGGGGGGGGGGGAGGCTACATGGTTTTCAGGACAGTTTGGGAACCTTGTTGTAGGGGAGTTGGGGAAAGAGCTGGGCCTGCGTGTCTAGGTCTCCATGTCCAAGGTTCCTCCTGTCGGTTGATTACTTGATTGATGTCTGCCCATTGCCAGGATCGTGGGGGACCTCCCTGCAAACCCCCACCACCTGAAGATGAGGACGAGGCATGGCGGCAGCGTCGGAAGCAGTCTTCCTCAGAAATCTCCCTGGCAGTGGAGCGGGCACGCAGGCGGCGAGAGGAGGAAGAGCGGCGCATGCAGGAGGAGCGCCGGGCAGCCTGTGCTGAGAAACTCAAGCGGCTGGATGAGAAGTTTGGAGCACCTGACAAGCGGCTCAAAGCAGAGCCTGCGGCCCCACTTGTTCCCCCTCCTGCCCCAGCTCTACCACCTGCGGTCCCCAAAGAACTCCCTGTACCTCCAGCTCTGCCGCCAGCAGCAGCCCCAACACCAGAGAAAGAACCCGAAGAGCCAGCACAGGCCACTCCCGTGCAGTCCACCCCCAGCCCAGGTGGGGCTCCAGCTCCCACTCTGGTGAGTGGCACTGGCACCAGTAGCACCAGCACTGGCAGCTTCGAAGCCAGCCCAGGTACGGAGGGAGGAGGCTCTGTGGGCGCTTGGCTTGTGGGTACTGGGTAAGAGAGAGGGTCTTTGGAAGAAGTGGTAGTTTTATCGAGTAAGCTGTGAGTAGTAGGGGATGAGGATCCCGTCTGGGAGGTTGAACTAGAACTAGAACCATTTTTGTAGAATATAAAGTGGAACAAAGCAAAGTCTTGGTTGAAAACTTAAGTGGATGTTGAAATGTCCTTCAGCTGTTTTGATGGACCAAGTCTTTAATGTTCTTTAATGCAGCGGGACCCCAGCCGCCTTCCAAAGAGGCTCCTGAACCACCAGAAGAGGTTCCTCCCCCTACCACACCCCCAGTCCCAAAGGTGGAACCCAAAGGTGATGGGGTTGGTCCTACTCGCCAGCCTCCTAGCCAGGGCTTGGGCTACCCGAAATATCAGAAGTCCCTGCCACCTCGCTTCCAGCGGCAGCAGCAGGTGAGATCAAGTTCTTTCCCTCTCCTGCTGTTTTGGTCTCTTGGGCATCATCTCCAGGCCTTTGTCACCTTTGGATTGTGCTCATCTATTCCATATTTCTGTCATTCTACTGATGCCCTTGGATGTAAGCTGTGCCAACCTCTGCCATCCTGTTTTCCTGGCAGGAGCAGCTCCTGAAGCAGCAACAGCAGCAGCAGCAGTGGCAGCAGCAACAAGGCACTGCCCCTCCTGCCCCAGTGCCCCCATCACCACCACAGCCTGTGACCCTGGGAGCTGTACCTGCCCCACAGGCCCCGCCCCCGCCCCCCAAAGCCCTGTACCCAGGTGCTCTGGGCCGGCCCCCACCAATGCCTCCAATGAACTTTGATCCCCGCTGGATGATGATCCCTCCTTATGTGGACCCTCGGCTTCTTCAGGGCCGGCCCACTCTGGACTTCTACACTCCTGGTGTGCATCCCTCTGGTAAGCTTCTTAGTACAGGAAGGGATACTTACTGTCTTTGTATGGCAGATTCTGAGATTGTGAGAATAGGATTGGGGAAGAGGGGGTTGGTTACTTACTTAGGAAAGCTGAGTGTTTGACTATATTCACAAGAGAAGGCAAAACTCCGGCTCTAAACAAGAGGTGCACGGTGCTACCTGCTTCCACGGGGACGTTACTTTTTGGTATGGAAAGTATGACAGAACAGTTTCTTTGTTTTCTTAGGTCTGGTTCCCCGGGAACGCTCAGACAGTGGGGGCTCAAGTTCAGAGCCGTTTGAACGCCATGCACCGCCTCTATTACGGGAGAGGGGCACCCCACCAGTGGACCCCAAGTTGGCCTGGGTAGGAGACGTCTTCACCACCACACCTACTGACCCTCGCCCCCTTACCTCACCTCTGCGCCAGGCAGCTGACGAGGATGACAAGAGTATGAGGTGAGTTGCTGGGGAGGAAGTCATGCAAATCTGAGACTCCTTAGGGAACTGCATGGAAGGAGTGTCCAGGCCAAATGTGCTAAGTGCTCTCCCAATCTGTGTGTATTGGTCCTCATCCTGAAAAACTTTGTCTCTCTTCAGGAGCGAGACTCCTCCAGTACCTCCGCCTCCACCTTATCTGGCCAATTATCCAGGTTTTCCTGAGAATGGAGCCCCTGGACCCCCAATCTCTCGCTTCCCTCTGGAGGAGCCAGCTCCTCCAGGACCTCGTCCACTCCCCTGGTCCCCAGGCAATGATGAAGCTTCCAAGATACAAGCTCCACCACCCAAGAAGGAACCCCCCAAGGAGGATCCACCACAGGTGCCAGGACCAGAAGCAGGCAGAAAGCCTGCCCGTGGAGTTGGAGGTGGCGGCCAAGGCCCACCACCACCACGCCGAGAAAATCGTACTGAGACTCGCTGGGGCCCTCGTCCAGGCAGCTGTCGTCGTGGAATCCCTGCAGAGGAGCCAGGTGTCCCTCCTCGCCGAGCTGGGCCTATAAAGAAACCGCCACAGCCTGTGAAAGTTGAGGAGCTGCCTTCTAAAGCCCTAGAACAGGGGGATGAGACCCCAAAAGTCCCAAAGCCAGATCCACTCAAGACAGCTAAGGGGAAGCTGGGCCCCAAGGAAACCCCGCCGGGTGGGAATCTCTCTCCTGCACCTAGGCTTCGGAGGGACTATTCCTATGAAAGACTGGGCCCTACATCTTGTCGGGGTCGGGGCCGAGGAGAGTATTTTGCCAGAGGAAGGGGCTTTCGGGGTACCTATGGAGGCCGAGGTCGGGGAGCCCGGAGCAGAGAATTCCGAAGTTACCGGGAATTCCGAGGAGACGACGGGCGTGGGGGTGGTTCCGGGGGACCAAACCACCCCTCTGCTCCCCGAGGCCGCACTGCCAGTGAGACCCGGAGTGAGGGTTCAGAGTATGAGGAAATCCCCAAGAGACGTCGCCAGCGTGGCTCTGAAACAGGCAGTGAGACCCATGAGAGCGACCTGGCCCCTTCTGACAAGGAAGCCCCCCCACCCAAGGAGGGAGTGCTTACTCAGCTCCCCCTTGCCCCCCCACCGCCTGGAGCTCCCCCGTCCCCAGCCCCAGCCCGGTTCTCTACTGCACGCGGTGGTCGTGTGTTCACTCCAAGAGGAGTACCATCGCGTCGTGGCCGAGGTGGGGGACGGCCCCCTCCTGTTTGCTCAGGCTGGAACCCTCCAGCCAAGTCCCTGGTTCCAAAGAAACCTCCAACCGGTCCTTTGCCCCCAAGTAAGGAGCCTTTGAAAGAGAAGTTGATTTCAGGGCCTCTGTCCCCCATGTCTCGAGGTGGCAACATGGGTGTGGGCCTAGAAGATGGGGAGCGACCCCGACGGAGGCGACATGGCAGGGCTCAGCAGCAAGACAAACCCCCTCGGTTCCGGAGGCTGAAACAAGAGCGTGAAAACGCCGCCAGAGGAGCTGATGTCAAGCCCCCTTCCCTAGCCCTTCCAGCCTCTACCCCTGGAGCCGAGGAGACTCTGGCAACAGTGGCTGCTCCCCAGCCCCCTCGCCGCACAGCTGCTAAGTCTCCCGATCTGTCAAACCAGAACTCGGACCAAGCCAATGAGGAGTGGGAGACTGCGTCGGAGAGCAGTGACTTTGCCAGTGAGCGCCGGGGTGACAAGGAGACTCCTCCGGCAGCTCTTACGACCTCAAAAGCTGTGGGGAGTCCCGGGGGCAATGCAGGCGGGTCTGGACCGAGCATGTCAGCCATGTCTCGGGAGCTGAACCAGAGAGCTAAAGATTTGAGCAAGAGAAGCTTCTCAAGTCAGCGGCCTGGCATGGACCGTCAGAACCGCCGCCCAGGCCCTGGGGGCAAGACTGGTGGTGGCAGTGGAGGTGGTGGCGCAGGCCCTGGGGGTCGGACTGGCCCAGGACGAGGGGATAAGAGGAGCTGGCCATCGCCCAAGAACAGAAGGTGGGTGAGGGTAGATTGTTAAGTATGGTTGCTGGGGCAAGGGAGTTGGGGACCAATGAACATGTCAGGTATCAGGAGGTACCATAATTTCTCTGCCTTGCTAAGGGCAGTTAACGGATGAAGGATTTTGCAGTCAGTCCCCATGCATGTTTTCCTGCACTGGTTTTCTCAGCAAACCTTCTTTGCAAACAAAACCTTGAAAGGGTTTTATCCGGAGAGAACAGGATGCCAGTGGAGAAGCTAGAAAATAGATGCTTGACTTGTAGGGAGTTTAGTGAACTCTGGAGCTGATGCTCTGCTTTCTCCAGCCGTCCTCCTGAGGAGCGACCCCCGGGGCTTCCTCTGCCTCCACCGCCCCCCAGCAGTTCTGCTGTCTTCCGCCTGGATCAAGTTATCCACAGCAACCCTGCTGGCATCCAACAGGCTCTGGCCCAACTTAGCAGCCGCCAAGGAAATGTAACTGCACCAGGGGGGCACCCAAGGCCTAAGCCTGGGCCTCCCCAAGCCCCTCAGGGCTCCTCCCCTCGGCCCCCAACCCGTTATGACCCCCCGAGGGCCAGCAGCGTCCTCAGTTCTGGTAAGCTGGAGGCAAGCAGGTGGGAATGACTCCATCCCCAAAGGTCAGGTGCTGGAGTGGGGAGCAGAAGTTTGGCCTGGGGGTCCTGGGTTTGGTGGTGAGCAGAGCTGGAAGGATTGGGAGGTGGGGTCAGTGGTAGAATAAGATAGATGCTGACAGTTTTCCCCTTTTCCCCAGACCCCCACTTCGAGGAGCCAGGGCCGATGGTGAGGGGGGTGAGTGGGACTCCCCGGGACTCTGCCGCGGTTAATCCCTTCCCCCCGAAACGGCGGGAGCGGCCTCCCCGAAAACCGGAGCTGCTGCAGGAGGTGAGGGATGGAGCTGGAGGTTGGGCTTCATTGCATTCCCACCTTTGAAGGTTCTTGGCTATGCATTCTGTTAAGCTCTCACCCTGCGTTCTCATTAGTGATCACCACTTGCCTCCTGTGTATCTGTCTGTCCTGCTGCTATTGGTCCTCACTCTGCCCCAGCTTATTTGTGTCTTACCCTTCTGGGTTTTCTTCCACTTAGGAATCTGTGCCAGCTTCTCATAGCTCTGGATTCTTAGGCTCTAAGCCTGAGGTCCCAGGTCCTCAGGGAGAATCCAGAGATTCAGGCTCGGAGGCCCTGACTCCCCACATCTGGAATCGTTTACATAATGGTGAGTTACACTGGGATGGGGGTGGTGTGAGGTGTGAGGGCCTCAGGATTGTTCTCTCACTGCTTCATGGTTGATGCTCTCTAGCCACAAGCCGAACGAGTTACCAGCCCGGCTCCATGGAGCCCTGGATGGAGCCCCTGAGTCCCTTTGAGGATGTGGCAGGCACTGAGGTGGGTGGGCATTGGGAAGGAGGTGTCGGTATACCTTCCAGATGCCAGCTGCTTTCTGCTCTAACTTAGCTGCTGCTCCTCCTCAGATGAGCCAGTCTGATAGTGGGGTAGACCTGAGTGGAGACTCTCAGGTGTCATCAGGTCCCTGCAGCCAGCGAAGTTCCCCTGATGGAGGACTCAAGGGGTCAGCAGAAGGACCCCCCAAGCGGCCTGGAGGACCCTCTCCTCTGAATGCTGTTTCTGGTGAGGGTGCATCTGGCTCTGAACCCTCTGAACCTCCTAGGAGACGGCCATCTGCTCCCCCGGATGAGGACAGAAAGGTAAAAGACCGACATGACCTTGTTCTGCCCATGTGCTGTGGGGTTTTGTGGTTGGTTTTTCTGTCAGCTACAGTTGTGTTGTTTCCCAATCTAGGAGCTGCCCCGGGAGCAGCCTCTGCCCCCTGGTCCCATAGGCACAGAACGATCACAACGCCCAGACCGAGGCCCGGAGCCAGGCCCCCTACGGCCAGCCCACCGACCTGGCTCTCAAGTTGAGTTTGGCACTACCAACAAGGTCTGAATGGGCTGAACTTGCACATCTCCTGGGTTGGGTACAGAGAGTAACAAGTGGGATGGAGATATGAAGATTTGAATTGTGCCACAATGTCCTGCCCCCCCCCCGTGTTACAGGACTCAGACTTGTGCCTGGTGGTAGGAGACACTTTAAAGGGAGAGAAAGAGTTGACGGCATCAGTCACGGAGGTGGGTAGAGCGTGAGCTCTGATAAAAATAAGAGTTCTAAGCCCCTAGAGCAGTGGTTCCCAACCTTCCTCATGCTGGAGCCTTTAATACAACCTTGTGGACTGTAGGGATCTCCATCCATAAAATTATTTTGTTGCTACTTGATAACTATAACTATAATTTTTCTGTTGTTAAGAATTGTAATGTGGGGGTTGGAGAGATGGCTCAGTGGTTTTAAGAAGTCCTGAGTTCAATTTCCAGCACCCACATGGTGACTCACAGCCATCTGTAATGAGATCTGATTCCCCTTTCTGGTGTGTAGGCATACATGCAGACAGAACACTGTATACATAATATTTAATAATAATAATAATAATAATAATAATAATAGGCTGGAGAGATGGCACAGAGCTGTTGTTCTTCCAGACGTCCTGAGTTCAATTCCCAGCAACCACATGGTGGCTCACGACCATCTGTAATGAGATCTGGTGCCTTCTGGCCTGCAGGCAGACAGAGCACTATATCCAAATATCTTTTAACAAAATCATAATGTAAATATTAGATGGGACCCCTGTGAAAGGGTCATTCAACCCTCAAAGAGATCACAACCCACAGGTTGAGAACTGGTCTAGAATGTAAGATTTCCTTCTTGACAAGGTTTCTTTTGGCCAGGCCATTCCCATATCCAGAGATTGGGAGCTGCTCCCCAGCGCTTCTACTTCAGCTGAACCACCATCCAAGAGCCTGAGTTCTGGGCACTGTGGTCCAGAGCCCAGCCCTTCAAGTCAGCGGCTCTACTCTGAGGTCTTCTATGGCAGTCCTGGACCCCCCAGTTCCCAAGTAAGCCTCATCTTTAATCATTTGCTCCCTTTCTACTTGTCTTTGCCTTTTCCTTTTGAGACAGGGCTTGAGACTTAGTGTATAGACCAGGCTGGCTTGCCACGCACTTGGATCAAAGATGCAGCCCTACCAACGTGCCCAGCAGATAATGCTTTTGGTTTTAATTTGTTTGTGCCAGAGCATGTGCTACATCTGCAAGCCGAGGTCAGGACTGCTTTGTGCTTTTTGCTCCTCACCTTACAGGAGGTTATCAGGCAACCACAGCAGGTGACTACCTGCCCAGCCATTTCTCCTGCCCTGATGTCGGTTAATCATAAAATATTCCTATGTATCCATTTTTCTTTTTCTGCAGTGGGTAGGATGGGTGAGGTTTTTTGTTTCTGAATTTTTGTTTTTGACGGTATGTGTTAGATTTTCCATTTCTTTGACAAAATACCTGAGAAAAACCTGTGGTTTTGAAGGTTTTTTGTGGTAGGGAGGACCTTGGTGGTGGGGTGGTATGGTGGAACAGATCAGTTACTTCTTGGTGATCAGGAAGTTTGAGAGAGGGTTCTTTTGATTTTTTTTTTTTTTAAAACATTTATTTATCTTATGCTGGAGAGCTGGCTTAGAAGTTAAGAGCACTGGCTGCTCCCCCAGAGGTCTTGAGTTCATTTCCCAGCAACCACCTAGTGGCTCACAACCATCTATAAGATCTGGTGTGCAGGCATAATGGAGGCAGAACACTATACATTAAAAAGGCTTATTTATCTTTCTGGGTGGTGACAGCACACACCTTTTAATCTCAGTTCTGCAGAGGCAGGTGGATCCACTAGAGCAAGTTCCAGGCCAGCCAGAGCCACATAGAGAAACTTTGTTTTGAAAAACCAGAGAGAGAGAAAGGGAGGGAGATGCATGGATGTTTTGCCTGCATTTGTCTGCACCATGTGTATACAGTGTCTGCAGAGGCCAGAAGAAAGCATTAGATCTCCTTGGAATTAGAGTTACAGGTGGTTGTAAACTGCTGTGTGGGTGCTAAGGATAGGCCAGACCTTCGGGAAGAGTAGCCAGTGTACCCAGCCACTGAGGCCCTTTTCTAGCCTCTTTTTAAGACTTATTTTAATTACGTGTATTCAGTGGGTATGTGCACATGATTGTAGGTGTTCACAGAGGGCAAAGGTGTCTGAACTCTTCTGGAGCTAGAGTTGTAGATGGCTGTAGTGCCCGTTCTTAACAGTTGAGCCATCTCTCAGCCCAGCCATGCCTTCTTGTCATATTTGGCCTTGAGCTTACTCTGTAGTGTGAGCTGATCTTGATGGTTGTGCACTTTGCCACCTGCCTTCCTAGGAACTGAGATTCCACCAGGCTCCTTTTTTACTTTTATTCTGTCCAGGCCCCTGGCCTACAGAATGGTGCTGCCCACTCTGAAGTGGGTTAACCCTCTTCTGAAACATCCAAACAAACACAAAGTGTACTTTTCTGTCTCCTGTGCATTTTTATTCTCAATCCTGTTGACAACCAAGATTACTCATCACACTGTGATGAGATCAGACCTGGGGCTCACGGGCATTGACGCCCTCTACCACTGTGCTCTATGTATCTAGCCCAGAGATACTGAACTGCTTCTACCTCGCTGTTCTATCAGGTCTCTGGGAGTGCCATCGACTCTCAGTTACATCCCAACAGTGGAGGCTTCCGTCCTGGGACACCCTCGTTGCACCAGTACAGGTAAAAAACTAGATACCTACAGACCTCCAGAGGGAATCAAGGTAGACTCCAGGGGAAAGGGAGCCATCACTTAAACTAAGAGTAACTAAGGAATAACACCTCTCTAACCAGAGGGAATCAAGGTAGACTCCAGGGGAGAGGGAGCCATCACTTAAACTAAGAGTAACTAAGGAATAACAGCTCTCTAACTTCTTTTCAGGTCACAGCCGCTGTATCTACCCCCAGGTCCAGCCCCTCCCTCGGCGCTGCTCTCTGGGGTGGCTCTCAAGGGCCAGTTTGTGGATTTCTCAGCACTGCAAGCCACAGAGCTGGGGAAGTTGCCTGCTGGAGGAGTTCTCTACCCTCCGCCATCCTTTCTCTACTCCGCAGCCTTCTGCCCCAGCCCTTTACCTGATCCACCCTTGCTTCAGGTGTGAACTGTTGAGCTCCTAGGGCAGCGCAGCAGGAGGGTGCTCTTGGGGGACTTGAGATGGCAAGCCTCTTGGACTCAGTTACAAGTTTGAGCATCACCCCCGCCTGGGAATTGACTTTTTCCTATTTTCCCTACAGGTCCGCCAGGATCTGCCATCCCCTTCAGATTTCTACTCTACCCCTCTACAGCCTGGTGGTCCAAGTGGCTTCCTTCCTTCGGGGGCCCCTGCTCAGCAGGTATTTTGACCTCCCACTCCTGCCTCTGGCTTTGTCTGGATTTTTCCTGCTCTAAGGGGCTCACTGCGGCTTCTTGTTGCAGATGCTTCTACCTGTGGTGGACTCACAGCTGCCATTGGTGAACTTTGGCTCCCTGCCGCCAGCACCACCTCCTGCTCCACCTCCTCTTTCTCTGTTACCTGTGGGTCCTGCTCTGCAGCCCCCCAGCCTGCCTGTGCGGCCCCCACCTGCTCCTGCTACTCGGGTCTTGCCTTCATCTGCCAGGCCCTTCCCCCCTAGCTTGGGGCGAGCAGAGGTAAGGTGTAAGGTACAGCAGCTGAGAAGTGAGGCAACTTTTATTTAGGTGGAAAGATTCAGTATTTCAAGTTGAATGGGTTTTTGAAAAATGGCAAGGTGTGAAGATTCAGAATCTCTGTCCAGAAATGGGGGGAATGGTGAATTGATTTAGACAGGATGTTCAATGGGTAAATTATTTTTATCTTCAGCTGCACCCAGTAGAACTAAAGCCTTTTCAGGATTATCGAAAGCTGAGCAGCAACCTTGGTGGTCCTGGGTCATCTCGGGCTTCTCCAGCTGGAAGGTAAACACTAATGGGGTTTAGGCTCCGCATCCTCAAGGGTTTTCTTTGAATTTGGGGCAGGTCTTGGGCTAGCCTTGACTAAATTTCTTCCCTTAGGCCCTTCTCTGGTCTAAGTTCCCGTCTCAAGGCCCCACCTTCCACCTACAGCGGAGTATTCCGAACTCAGCGCCTTGACCTCTACCAGCAGGTGAAGGAGAAATTCTGTGACCCCTGTACTTAGCTCAGGTTACCTTCCTGAGCTCTTGAAGAAATGCTGACTTGCTCTTGCACATGTACCTGTTCTTAGGCCTCCCAACCTGATGCCCTGCGCTGGATGCCGAAGCCTTGGGAACGGACAGGGCCACCTCGAGAGGGGCCTCCCCGAAGAGCAGAGGAGCCTGGGTCCCGAGGGGACAAGGAGCCTGGATTGCCCCCACCCCGCTGAGGGAATTCCCCTTGACCCCCACCCCCGGGGCTTGTATATAGATTATAAATATATAAGGGGGAAGGGGTGGGTGGGGAGGGGTTGTGGGTCTGGAGCCTCACTTCCCCTCTTCTCTTCCCCTGATCCCCTATCCCTGGGGCCGTTTGTTAAAAAAGAATAAAAGAATTTAAAAAAGGGGGGAAGTCATTTGAGGGGGTAGTAGCTGTAATGTTTTACAGTGTGTTGCTCAGTGATGTATTCAGTTGATTCAGTAAGAAGTTACCTGTCTTAGGATTTCTATTGCTGTAACCATTGCAGTTCTTAGAAAGGAAAGCATCTAATTGTGGATTCCAGGCAGGTTCATGGTGCTGGAATACATCTGGATCTGCAGGGAAACAGAATGAGAGAACCACTGAGCACCTCCATCAAGGCCACAGCTAATGTGACTCCTCTGAGCCTATGGAAGCTGTGTTTGTTCAAACTATATCTCATTCCCTGCCCCATAGGCTTGCCGCTAGTACTGTTCATAGAAACGGTTCCGTCCAATCTCAGAAGTCCCCATGGTCTCAGTCTCAAGTCTTCTGAGATTCGTGCAGATCACACACAAGGCTATAGCATTTCCCAAAGGGAGCAAAGTGATACTGGACCAAAGCAAGACTAAAAACCTGGCCAAATTTCAAAATGTCCATCTCTGGTGTGAAAACACTTCAGAGCTTCAACTCCTTTCCCTTTGTTGACTGCTAGATAGTTCTTGTTATGGGATGTACTCCCATGATTCTGGGAGCTCCAAAATATGAGGGCTCCACACCTCACAAGATGGCCCCTCTAAGCCTTCATGTAGAGAGAGACCCTGATACATCTGGCTTTTGTGCCCTTAGTATGAAGCAAATTCCATCCGCACCTTGGCCTTTTCTCTTTCCTGTGGCCACTGCAGTCTCTCTGACACAACCAGGGGACCTACATGAGTCTGGTGTATTCTGCTTGTGTATTGTAGTGTGTACCTTGGTCGGGATTCCTAGTAGGAATGGACTGTCAACTCTTTAACTGGCTCCTGACACCATAACCCCTTTTGCCAAAACCATGTGGTTGAAGTTGTCAAGTTAGGCAACTTGCTAGGGCTGGAGTGTAACCCCTTCATTGAAACACATTGTCACAACCAGTTTGGTGGTTTCTTTTACTATGTGCCTCAAGGCCCACTCTGAACAACAAGGCCCACTTCTTCCAACAAAGCCGCACCTAATGGTGCCATTGGAACTGCCATATTCCGTCCCCTGGGCCCCATAAGCAAACGTGTGTACAAGTTCAAAAGTGTCCTGTCTCCCCCCCCCCCCCAGGTTCATACAATCTCTCAACTGTAAACTATAAAATCAAAAAGATCACATACTTTTAATGTATGTGCAGGCTCTGTGTTACTCCATAGGGAGTGTAGTGAGGTGATAGGTTAAAGTAAGCTCTGCATCTCCACATCTGATGTCTTCAGATGGTCTTGGTTGTTTGTAGCCAACTTCTCTTGAGCTGGTTCCACATTCAGCAGCTCCTTGACAGATTCTGTGGCTCAGGCATTCCCATCTAAGGTAATCCAGGCTTCACATGCACACCACCACCAAATGGCCTCTGCAGCCATGCGGGGACATCCAACCTTAATGCCTAGCATCAGCAGCTTCCTTTAGCCATGGAGATTTCATAACCCATTTCATGTATCTTTGATTCAAAATCTAGAACCATGAAACTAAAGTTGCCAAGTTCTGCTGCCTGATGGGGCTGGTATGTGACCCCCTTGTTATGTCTTTGCTAACATTTTTAATGGTTTCCTTCAGTGCCTAAAGTTTGGCTGATCTGTAACTTGCTCTGTAGACCAGACGCCTCTATCCATCAGTGCTGGGCCTGAAGGGGTGTCACCATACTCTTTCTCACCAACTAGATTAGCTGGAGTTTTGCATCAGGCTCTTCTGTTCCTTTTCTCCTCAAACAGTACTTGTACTTTTCACTGCTCAGCTTGCTTTGCATTATAGATTTAAATGTGACAAAACCAACAGCATTGCTATTAAGCTGTTAATCCGTAAATCTTCAGTTCAGTCCCGGGCAGTTTTTCCATACAAGAGAAGAAAGCCACATTCTTCACCAAAATATCACAAGTCCACCTCTTATTAATAATTTTCTCTGAAACCTCTTGAGCCAGACCCTTACAGTTCAAAAATACCTTCAACATCACACCTCCATGCTCCTACTAAGATGGTCAATTAAGTCCCACTTAATTTATACAGATGCATTCCTCCTAACAAAAGCATGTAGAATATCAATACCCCAGTCCCTGATATTAAGTGTTCTAGTGAAGAGACACCATAAACATGGTTTTGGGTGTATGAGATGGTGGCTCTGAATAGCTTTGAAGCCCATCCTAGACCTCACCCTGTAGACAAGATTGGCCTTGAACTCCCCCCCCCCCCCCCCCCCCCCCCGAGTGCTGGGATTAAAGGTGAGCAACAGCACAACCTAGTTGAGCTGGTTTACAGCCTTAGTCTGCTATAAGCATGGTGCAGCCCACACAAGGGCCAAGAATTCTATACCTGGATGAGGAGGCAGCAGAGTGCCACTGGGCCTGGGTTGAGCATCTGAAACCTGGAAGCCCACCCCTACCTATTGGCACACTTCTTCCAACATTTCCACACTTCTGGCAGTGGGGGCATTTTCACTTAAAACCACCATACACAGCACCATGCAGCATCCTGGGCACTAAAGTTTCCTTTAGCTTAGTGTTTAGCTGTCATGAGCTTAATGAGAGCAGTTTAAAGTTACAACAGTGGGCTCTTAGGATTAGTGTTAAGGGGGTGGCACAGAATGCTACTTAAGCCCCATACTGATAACAACTTTAACATTTCTTCTAGTGTCATGTTATGAGAAAGTTCAAACCACTGATATACACTAGGTTCCTAGAGATTCTTTGATGAAATCTGTAAAGAAAATGAAGGTACTCAATGCAAGCAGACAAAGGAGCCAGGAAAATCCGACTTTTATTCTTAAATACTGTGAAGGAAGGGGATGGTCCCCTGGTGAGAAAGCTAGGGGTCATCAGCAAATGCCCGGTGGGCATTAGGGAAGCGCTGGGGGCTGTAGTTGGGATCTTCCTGCAGTCGTTTCTGGATATCAGACCGGAGCTAGAAAGAAAAAGCACAAGCAGGTTTGAGGAGGCCTGGTTTAGCCGTATGC
This sequence comes from Phyllotis vaccarum, assembly GCA_033318265.1. Lineage (NCBI taxonomy): Eukaryota > Metazoa > Chordata > Mammalia > Rodentia > Cricetidae > Phyllotis > Phyllotis vaccarum. The sequence continues at coordinate 103,315,408 of JARWLC010000010.1, forward strand.
TCCCAGCAAGTGCAAAGACCAACCCTCAGCAAACACTTCCCCACCAGTTATGCTGGCAAACCCAATTAGATTGCCGAGTCTTCCCAAATGCCACAAGGGAAACCTTGACCACCAACCGGCAGCCCCAACACTACCAATTCATCTCTGAATAGATTCAGGGAAGCAAGAACCTGGCCCAACCCCTCCCAATAGATAGACCATCCCTATTCTGCTGCAAAGTGGGGGCACCTGCTGCCTGTAGCTCTCCTGAACCTCTGGTGCCTCCAGGTCCCGGCTCAGGCTCTCGGGGCTTGTCAGGGGCCGAGCTCCGGCTGCCTTAGCTGCCCGGCTCACTGCCTCTGAGAGTAGCAGCTGGGGGCCCTCACCCTGCATTGTCTGGGGACAGGTTGAGAGGGAAAAGGGGATCAACATGAGACCCAGTGCCACCACCCAGTTCACCCTTTCCACTTGTTAACCAGTGTCTATACAGGGTCTGGGAAGTCTGCATGTGGTTTTAACAGCAGAAATGCCTTCCTAGTTATGGTCAAAAAATGTTTGATTACAAAGAAGGCACCAGCAGGTCAGACCACCTGAGACTCAGCTAGCTACACTTCAAGGCAAAGCCCGCTTTACACAATAGTCCCTAATTACTTGGGAAATCACACAGCTGAGGTAGCAGAACTGCCAGAAATAGTAAGACGAAGGCCCAAGTCACATATACTAATCATCAACAAGCCTGACTCCCAAGCAGGCTTCCTAACTAGATGAAGAAACTGAACTAGTAAGCAAAAGCCTCCAGCTCAGCAAGGGCACTGGATAGAAAGACATCCTCAGGAAGAGACAGACCAACCTTGCGTCTCTTGGCAGGCATACCACTGAGGTAGGCATCACTCAGGGGCGGCTGAGGTTTCACCTTACGCTGGCTCTGAATGTCCTGCTGGATAATAGGGACCCATTCCTGGGGAGGAAAGGATTAGAAATAATTCCCACAATTTATAGCTCTTAATCCCACTGGATCACCTCTCCTGCCACTTACAGGGGGGACTGCAGCTGCCCAAGGTTCTGCATCAGCTGAAGCTCCATCCTGCTCATCTCGGGAACCCCCTTCAGGAGCAGGGGGTGGACCTCGGGACATGGCTTCTTCTGCAGTTGTTCCCGGGGCTGGGGAAGCATTCTCCCGCTGGAAGACAGATGGCAGGAAGGTCCAGACTTCATAAGTCTTTCCCCCAAGCTCCCTTTCTTCCAGCCACCTATACATTATTTGGCCTCTCAACCCTGGTACCTGAGGTTCAGGAGAAGTTCTTTCTGCTCCCTGAACTTCCATTGGCTCTTCAGGAAGTGTCTGTGGAATTGGACAAAGAAATGAAAGGGGTGGTGGTAGGAGGTGCCAGTCCAATCCATCTCCAGTCTCCTTATGCGCCCCGACTCCACAGCTTATCGGATCCCTTACCTGGGGGGGATCACCAACCCTGCGAACGTATCTGAGGATGGCATCAGGGCCCACAGGCATGTGCTCCAGGACCACCTGAAGCCTCAGTCCCATCATAGTTGTCAGCCAGCTCACCAAGGATGGGTTCACTCCACGAGACATACGGCGCTGAGGGTTAGAAAACAGACTTACAATGTTCAACCTGCTTGTGCAATCTACATCTAGAGCAACAGATGGTGTTGGAGAAGAAATATAAAAACTAAAAGACATAATAACAAAGAAGCTAAAGCCCTGGAATCAGGTGGTGCTTACAATTCGGCCATTGATGACGGCAGCAAGTTCCATCTGCTGTCCCCCCAAGCAGTGCAGATTCAGGGCCAAGCACTCAAACAGGCCCTGGTTACAAAGCTCCAGCAACCGGGCTCCAAATCCACTGTCTGCAGGGGAGGATGTGAGAGGGCACATGATCCTGCACAGTCCAGCCCAGTCCAGCCCAGTCCACGCTACCCACCCCACCCACGGGCATGACCTGTACAGTGCAGCACATGAGCAGCAATGCTATTAAACTGCTCTTGGAGAAATTCTAAATTCGTCCGGATGATGTCCACACCTGGCTGAACCTGCACCAAAGACTGAGACAAAACACAGAAAGATTTCAAATCAGGACCTTGAGATCTCAGAAGGTAGGGGACCCCCAGCTTCCCTGCTCAACCCTAGACAGGAAGAAAATAACCAATGGATACTCACGAAACTCTCCCGCACGTACTCCTCCAGCCCAGTGATCAATGTGTGGGTCGCCATCTGTGGAGAACATCAGAGCTCGGCTTTAGGCCAGGGCTTGGGCTTTAGCAGATCTTTCACTGACAGAGGCAGTCAAGATGAAAGAAAGGAGGGAAGGAGGGTAAGCTCTGGGGCCCTGGGCCTTCCTTTACCCGGATGTTGCCAGGTGTGGGCTCCTGACCACCCAAGTAGTGCTGGTGGAAGAAAGAGCGCAGCTGCGGCTGGAGTCGCTGCAGTGGCTGGAAATGCCCATGGAGAAGCATCACCACATCCACCATGGAGAAGTTCTGGCACAAAAGAGAGAGCAGAGCTCCAAAGAATCCTAGGGATAGGGGCAGAACGGACAGTTGCCTTAACCTTCTTGCCTAGCCCCCACAAGCTGTCAGCCTAATCCTCCTTAGTAAAGAAAGGCTGACAGCCTCCCCCACCCCCCAGTTCCCAAGGCCACAGCATCCTCATTTGCTTACCAAGAGCCCCATCAGCCCCAGGCTCAAAGATGTTGCTGGACCCACTGAGGCGTTGGATGAAGGCCGCAATGCTCTCGCTGCTGCCAGCCCGAGCCCCCAGGGAGCCCAGGAGGGAGCTCAGCACACCCTGCACCACTGAGGTGAAAAACTCTGGGGGCAGGCTCTCAGGACCTAAGCCTCCAGGACTTCCTGCTCCACCAGAAAGAGACCCTGGTGGGGGGGCCGCCTGCTGCTCTGGAGCAGGGGGTGGGGGTGGAGGAGGTGGAGGGGGTGGAGGGGCAGTCTGTGATGCCTGGCAGAGAAGGAGTTAAAAATAGAAGACAGACCACAGGGTCAAGAATACAAAATTGCATCAAGAGGGCAGAAAACAACAGATGTGGGAGAAGGGGAGAGAGCTAGGCTCTGATCTTGACTTAAAATATACACACACGTATATGCTTATTTACCACTGTATTTATGTGTATTGACATTCTGTCTGCCTAATATGCCTGTGAAATGTGCATGCCTGGTTCCCACGGGGTGACAGAACCCTGGAACTCTAGTTGCAGATGGTTGTGAACCACCATGTGTGGGTGCTGGGAACGGAACCCAGGTTCCTCTGAAAGAGCAGCAAGAGCAGCTGATCCTAACTTCTTAAGCTAGAACACTCAAGGACAGACGTGCAACAGAGGGCACAAACCCCAACAACTGCCTTCCTGCCTCTGAATGGCTCACATCAGGAAGCGGGATGGCACTAACCTTCAGGCAGTCCTTCCCTTCATATTACTCTCCCTTCACTCAGGCTATTACTCAGCAGCTACAGAAAGGCAACCAAGTACCACTGCTCTACTGGGCTGGGGGACAAAGTGCCAAGGACAGCCACTCACCTGCAAGAAATCGGTCATGCCCTGGAGAAAAGCGGGAACACCAGGCATTGCAACAGTGATGGTGGGTGAAGCCATGCCAGGCCCGCCAGCCCCTGGCCCTGCAGGCCCCAGCAGGTTCCCCAGAAGCTGAGAGAACTGAAGGTCAGCTGCAGAAGGCTGAGGAGGTGGAGGCTGGGTAGGACCCCCAGGTGCAGGGCCCGATGTTGTAGCTGTGTTGGTAGTGCCCGCACTAGCTGAAGCAGTGGCCGGAGCTGGAGCTGGAGCCGGAGCCGGAGCCGGAGCCGGAGCTGGAGCTGGAGCCGGAGCGGGAGCCGGAGCGGGAGCGGGAGCTGGAGCTGGAGCCATTCCTGGAGTACCCTGAGCTGTCAGGAACCAAAAAAAGTACAATTTGAACAAAACCCAAAGTATAGCGGCCCCATTCTTGCCTCTCCATCAGGAAAGTAAGAACTAAGACAAGGCTAGCTGAGAAATTAAGTCTACGGTCTAGGATGTCCTTGAACTCACAGGAACCCACCAAGGCACTACCGTGAGCAGCTTTAGCTAGAAGATACCCACTGTCTGAGTCAGAAAACAACAGGACTCACCGACAAGGACAGGCTGCATGAGGAGCTGCCCTACAAGGCCGCTCACCATCTGGGCCAGTGACGTGTTTGTACCCAGCCCAGTGCCCTGCTGAGGCAGGAAAAGAAGTTAGTCCTGTCCTTCAGTCTGCCAGGGTTTTCCTACTGGTACCGCCCCCACCCTTGCTCACCAGAGTCCCTGCGACTGGAGGACCTCCAGGATGGGAAGGCCGAGCCTGTGGAGGAGTGGGCCGGGCAATCACCACCCGAGTCGGTGCTGTTGGGAAGCCGGGAACCTGCTGTCCTGTGGACAGAGAGACCAAAGAGGGCTGAGGGCTCAGTCCTTGCCTGCCGGCAGACAATACCCACCACCATGAACTAGGCCCCACCTCCCAGGCCTCCCCTTCCAGGTCATTACCTGCGGCCGCGGAGGCAACAGCTGCCACCATGGCCTGATGAGTGATCTGGTGGGCGACGGCGTGCATGAACTCAGGGGGCAGGGAGGGCAGCTGGATGAGGGTGGAGCCTGGGGGGTGGGTCTGATGTAACCTTGAACCTGGACCCCTTCAGCCCACCCACTCAGCCCTAACCCTTTTCTACCCAGAGCTCTTAGCCTGCTGATAACCTCATTCTTACCCAAAGTCTGTCCATGACCAGGAGGTCCCAGAGGACCAGTGGGAGCACTTGGGACACCACCAGGCTGTGGTCCAGAATCTGAGCAGGGAAGACAGCCAGAAAAATGTAAGAATGGAAGGGCCAAGGCTTGCTGTACCTCCTGAGATCCATTCTTCAGGCCTCCAGAAACCCTGCCCTTTCCTGCACTGACCAGGAAGGCTGGGTTCCCTTCATACAAACCCAAAGACGAAGCATCTCCACCCTCCTGCCCCTTCCCTCCCCTCCACCCTCCTGCCCCTTCCCTTCTGCTCCTACTGTTTCTGCCAGCAACTGTCCTCACTCACCTTGAATGTTCATGTGCATCATGACCACGGGCTCCACACTCTGGTGGGAAATCCGGATGACCCGTGGGTGGCCAGTGGCCGGTGGTGGAGCTGGCCCTGGTGGAGGAGCTCCTTCAGTTGATGAATCAGCAGTAGCAGAAGATGGAGGCAGGGATGAGGCCTGGCCAGAACCTGGGGATGCTGCCTCCGAACTGGGAGCTGGTGGAGCTCTAGTCCCATTGCCTGTCATGGTCACAGTAGTCCCCACATTGATCTGGAAGAGACGGACAGGCCAATATTAGGTAAGCATAAGGGTCCAGCCCAGAGTGCCCCGAGAGTCACCTCTGAAGACTCCACACGCTTCAGCATCATAGCTTTCCAACCTCCCAGCAGCTACTTGGGTCATTTTACTCTACCAAGCCCCTCTGTTCTCCCTCCAGCCAGGTTCCCTGAACCCACCTGAATGGGGATGGCTGCCTGCTGGAGCACCATAGGAGTTGTGTAGTGCGACATGGGTCGTACCACATGTAGGTGCCGTGGGGGTGCACAGGCTAGATTGCAGCGCAGATCAGACAGTGCCACGAAAGTGTTGCCCAGTAGCCGAAGGCTCTCCCCCACCAAGTTGATCAACCTCTGGTCCTCCTCACGGCCCTCATGCTGTGACCAGGTCAAACCCAGAGAAGCAGGAAATTAACAACAGGGATGATGCCATTGACCAGTCTTTGGAAGCTTCTACATGAACCAAAGCTCTTCAACTTTCAAGTAAATTCTACTCAATATACATAAAGAATTTCCACAAAACACAACCAAGTATCCACGTATAATTCTTTTTCACTCTGTATACTTCCTAAAAAATTAAGGACACAAAAGTCTACAGACTGTCAGCATCCTCATCAGTTAACCCATTAAGAGGGATTTCTGTGCTAACCCTGGGGACAGTGAAGAGGTAGGAGGGAGGGAAAGTCACGCAGACTCACATTGTTGTTGTAGTCTGTAGTGGCCGCAGCGCCCAGGACTTCACAGTAGCGCTGCAGGAAGGGCTGAAGCCGGCGCTGCAGACGCTGCAGCTCCTGGAGCACCTCCACATGTTCTGCAGGGGATGGGTGGCTGTGGGAACACCGGGGCATGAGCTGAAGCTGTCCTGGGGGGACCCCTGCCATTCCCTTCGCTCCCCAAGACAAGCAGAAGATGGAGAGGAGAGAGCCAACTCCCCACGTCCCACACAAAGGAAGCAGGCAAAGAAGAGCTCAAAACTAGGCCAGGCCTCTGCAAGCCACAGCCTGGGAGGCATCCTGATCACCCCCACAACACTATAACCATTAGGTTCTTCTTCATATCCTTCCATAGTCCTCACACTACACCAATGACCACGCCCCTTTCCAAGTCCCCAAGGTTCCTCCATCTCTCACTTGGGTGCATTTGTTTCTGGTGCAGGAGTTGGGCCTGCTGGAGCTGGGCCAGAAGAGGTGAGCTCTGGAGTCTGGGCAGGGGTGCGTTCCTCCATTTCTTCCGACTCCATGGGCTCTCGAGGAGGTGCTTCACTTTCGACAGGTTCTGATGTTTGTGGGTTCAAGGCTCCTGTCTCCGAAGTCACAGTCGGCGTCTGCGGTGGTGCTTGACTGGTCTGCGTTTGAGGTCCCCCTCGACACTGAATGTGGAGGAAGAGTCAGGACACCAAGGGCGATATGGTGCCCCACCGAGGATCCCTATGAAGGCAGGGCTGTGCATCCCTATGACTGGCAGAAATTGGATGTACAGTAAGTATCTGCAATATCTGCCGAGTGAGGACTATGCTTTCCTAACTTCCATAAGGAGAGAAAACAGCCACAGGCTGTGGCTATAACAAAACTGAAAAAGTGAGGACACCCCCATACTGAACAGGACAGGTAAGAAATTTACAAACTCTCTGTTAGTTCAAGACCAATCTGGTCTAAAGAGCGCATTCCAGGACAGCCAGGGATACAGAGAGAAACCTTGTCTTGAGAAAAAATAATAACAATAATAAAGAAATAAAGGATTGTAGAAACTATGGCATGAAGCCATGCGTGGTGTCCCACACCTATAATCAGCACTTAAAGAGAATGAGCTAGGTAGGAGGCACAATGTTAAGTTCAAGGACAGCCCAGGACAGAGGGACTTCAAAACAGCAGGAAGAACAGCGGGACATGCCTGTAAGCCTCACTTGAGAAGCTGAGGCAGGAAGGAATGAGACAGTCTCACAACGATACTTTCTTTGCCTAAAAGAACAACTATACAGAAAAACCCAGAACAGGAAGGCAAACTCTGTTGCACTCCTGTGTGTGTGGCCAGGAATGTTCCTATTGCAGGACCAAGACAAGAGAGGAACCCAAAAGAAAGTCTAGCCTGGCAGATTTGCCCACTCACCTCCATCCTGGACAGTAAAGTCTGTATATCCCTGATCATGTGCTGAGCCATCACCAGCCGTACCCGGGGCTCACTCTACAACAGAAGGAGCATGATCAGGGAAGGTGAGACAAAGCCATGAGCTCCATCACATACTACAACAGCTCCCAGGCATCTCCTCAGTCAGGTCCTCCCCCACCTCATGGCCTCCTTCTCCCAGATCCCCTTCCCTGACCCTCCCAGGCCCCTCAATACCTGAATTGGGGCCTGTTCCATGTTGATGTGAACATCCACAGCAGAGCCGTCACTCTGGGGAAAGGGTAAGGGAAGTTGCTCTGGGAGAAGGGACATACTAAGGCCTCCATACTGCCAATCCCTTTTCTGGAGCCCTAACCTCTCTTCCTCAAAAACTGAGGCCAGGATAGGTCGGAAGGTTTTCCAAACTCAAGGCAAGCACTCAAGACATCTATCTTCTAGGCTACCTGAAGCTGCCATAACCAAAGCTACTCTTCCCAACAAAACCCTCCCACGTGAGAAACACAGGCTCACAGGAAGATTGAAGGTTCCAACCATGACATAGCTGTTGGCATTCCGGTCATGAACAGAGGCCCCAGGCCCCCGAGTGCCAGGCAAGGGTGCCCCACCATGAGTAGCTGAGGCAGACCCTGTCCCAGAAGATGCTCCAGAAGGGAGCTGAGTCTGAGGAGGAGCCCGTTCCACCAGGTGGATAACCTTCCCCCCAACATCTGCGGAAAGAAAGAGATGTACACCAAAACTTGTAAGTCGGTAAACCAACAGCCTCTGCACGGCAGTCTTAATCTCAAGCAAGCTCCCCCAGTCCCTTACTGTATTCCTGGAGCTTCTTATCATCTTGCAGAACCCGGCCCTGGTAGATGAGCCGTTGTTTCTCAGAAGGGATGCTGACAGAGGCAGCAATATGCTCCTTAAACTCCTTTACATTCATCTGAAAGGAGAGTCATGCGTTGGAATCAGAAAACCAAAGTTAAGAACCAAGTGGGATGCCTAACTTGACTTCAGGTGTTGAGTAGAGTGAAGTCAAAATCAAACAGGGTCACTAGTCAACTACATCTACAGGAAGGAGTTTATTGAGCCCAAACCAAACCAAACCAAACAATAAACAAAACTGGGTATGAGGGGCGGGAGGAAAAACACCAACAACAAACAAAAAAGCAGACTGGAAAAATGGCTCAGGGGTTAAGAGCTAATACTGTTCCAGCACCAATATTGGGCAGCAGCTCACAACTACTGGTAAATCTGCTGCTCCAGGGGACCCAGTGCCTCTGGCCTCTATGAACACTTGTACCCAAAGGCAGCCCCCCCCAAACCAATACATAATTAAAAATGAAAATAGGTGAGGAGTGGTGGTGTATGTGCCCAGCACTTGTGAGGCAGAGACAGGCAGCTCTCTTTGTGAGTCTGAGGCCATCCTGGTTTACTAAGTAAGTTCCAGGACAGTCAGAGCTGTGTAAAGAGACTTTGTCTCATAAAATCAAAATAGTAACCATAATAACAGCAGTAAACAAATAAAATAAGAATAGGTCTTACAAGAATAAAGAAAAACAGCTCTCCCTTTTCCTTCTTGGTTTTGTATCTAGAAACAGTGATGATTACTACATATAAAACCACACCAGGAATGTATGTAATTTCAAAGCTAAAAACAAGTGGGCCTGGTGGCACAAGCCTCTAATCCTGCGGAGGCAGAGAGGCAGGTGGATCTCTGTGACTACCAGGCCAGCCATGGCTACAAAGTGAGACCTGACTTAAAACAAGAGGCTGGAGAGATGCCTCAGAGGTTAATAGCACTGCTGCTCTTGCACAGGACACAGTGGCTTACAACCATCCATACTTAACAGGGCAACTACTATGATTTCCTAACTTACACAATGAGAAGAAAAGGCCACAGATTACAGAACCCAATACCTGTGCTTCTGACCTTCTCCGGCACTTATCACACACATGGTGCTCACACATTCGTGCAAATAAAAAACACATATAGAAGAAATAAAAGCCAAGCTTGATGGTCCACACCTTTAATCCCAGCACTTGATAGACAGAGGCAGGTGAATCTCTGTGAGTTTGATGCCAGCCTGCTACACAGTGAGAGCACAGTTCCTACTCAACAAAAGTAAAAAAAAAATCTTAAAAACCAATTTGAAGCCAGGTGGTGGTGTTAATCGCAGCACGCTCTGTGAACTCTAAACCAGCCTGGTCTGCAGAGTGAGTTCCAGGATGGCCAGAGGTAACAGAGAAACCCGGGGGGTGGGGTGGGGGATGGGTGGGGGTGTGTGTGTGTGTGTGTGTGTGTGTGTGTGTGTGTGTGTGTGTGTGTGTGTGTGTGTGTGTGTGTGTGTGTGTGTGTGTGTGTGTGTGTGTGTGTGTGTGTGTGTGTGTGTGTGTGTGTGTGTGTGTGTGTGTGTGTGTGTGTGTGTGTGTGTGTGTGTGTGTGTGTGTGTGTGTGTGTGTGTGTTAAACCCCCCCCCCCAATTATCACCACCAATGGCAAGTAATACTGGGTAAGGAACCAGGGTCTGTAAAGACAATAAAGGTAAAAAGGGAACACAGGTTACCTACAGTTGTAGTACGTGCTTTGTGCTAGGCCCTAGGTTCAGTACTCAGCAGGAGCCTCCCCCTTCCTCAAAATAAATAAGGGAAGGGGTGGAAAAGAGAACCCAAAACAAGACCAGCATGGCATCTAGCATATACGCGAAACAGCTAGCATATGCGCGAAACCCCAATCTTGGAAAGCAGACAGGAGGGATCCAAGACCATCAGTTCTAAGACACAATGAGTTATACAAAACCCTACTTCAGCCAAGTGCTGGTGGCGGCCGCCTTTAATCCCAGGAGGCCAGCCTGGTCTACAGAGGGAGTTCCAGGTTAGCCTGGACTACACAGAGAAACCCTGTCAAAAACAAAGAAAAGCAAAAGAACAGACAACAACAAAGACTCCAAAATACAAGACAAGCCAGACGTGACACAATGACCAAGGCAAGCCTGAGCTAAGGAGATAGTGTTGTCCTCACCCCCCAAAAGAGAATCCTCCTAATTAGACAAAGAATTAACTATCACGTACACCACAAAAACGACCTGACCCGCTCGTGACTTTTTTCCCCCTCAGAGAATGATGCAGTAAAAACAAAGATAACTGTGTCCACCCTGTACCTCGGATACTGGCAGTTCTTTAACTGTGTGTGAAAGCAGCTTTCTGGAATCTATAAATATAGTACAAACCTGTGAACAAGTTGCCTGAGGTCCCTGTGCTGTTTCCGGTCCCAAAGGCCGGAATCACATCTAACCACCCAGGATAGGTATAGATTCCTTTTCTGTATTTCCTCTTCACTGAGTTCCACCAAGGTAAAGGCAGGCATAACAAAATCTGCCTCACTCAACAGTAAATGCACCTCCTCGCTCAAAAAGAACCTCAGATGTTCTATCCAGTAAGAGACAAAGGAGTCATAGACAAGAAAATCAGCCTCATCCCTTAGGAGACAAACGAGCAAAGGGACAGTATCATCCCTAAAAAGTACCGCGGTCTCACCTGGGCCCCCACAATAAAAGTCCGAGTCTGAGAGTCCAGAGTCTTCACCAGAACCTCCAGGCTGTCGGGCTCCTCCATAGCGGTACTGGTACTATCGCTCGGCTCCATGGCCGACAGCTCTCTAAGGAAGAACGAAGGAGGGGAGGTGGTTCGCTGTCGCCCGCACTGTATCTGATACACCCGGAAGACTCTGGTCCCAATCTCCGCCCCGATCCCTTAAAAGTTCCTCATACACAAACACATATATCCATCCTCGCTCTCATCCCCTTTTTGATTCGGAGGCATAGGAAGAGAAACACAAAGGGCAGAAGATCCACGGCATAGGGAGGTGAAGGACGGGGAGGTGGGAGGGGCTCCACAATGCCAATCACAATAGGGAGAGCCAGTTGGGCTAGGAATCGGGCAAGGAAGCACGAGACCGACCGGAGACCAGTGTCATCACCGCTCGCGGCCGAGCGAGCGCCCGAGAGAGAGATCGGGAAATCCTAGGACAACGCGGGGCGGGGGGGGGGAGGGGGGGTCGCGCTAGACTCGGCGGAGAAAGTGGCTTCGCGCACGCGCGCCCCCACGATCGAACCCGCCTAAATCGCCACAGACCCAAGACCGCGGACACTCACGGGAGCCTGGACCGGCTCGCTGACCGCCCCTCCTTCCGCCTCCCGTCCGGTATTCCAGCAACGCGACTTCACCAACACGCGGCCAAATACATACAAACACACATACACAGCCCACCACCCTGTGGCTCCGCCCCTGACTTCCCCACGGTACCGTCACTTCCGGTCTCCCCCAATCTGGCACCAAAAGCCACTTCCGTTCCCCCGATAGTATTTGGGGATCTCGAGGCGGTACTTCCGGCTTCCCCAGGCTCCCCCAATTTACTTTCTGTGGGGCACGATGAGAAAGTCCACAGCCCCAAACAGTGAGTTTCTGGGGGGCGAGACGGGCAGGGGTCGGCCTAGATGGGAGGGAGCCGACCGCCCCGAGGAGCCGCCGCCGCCGTCGCCGGGGGAACCGCACTGCGCCTGCGTGAGCCGCGGTACGCGTGCGCACACTTTTAAGTGTTTCCCCGCCCCCCAGGTTGTTTGCGTTTCTTCCCTGCGCGCGCCGCCGGAGCGCTACACGACCGAGGTGGCTACTGTAATGCCTGGAAAAAAAAAAATTACTGAGTGGAATGCTGCCCCTACCTCGAGAGGCGCTGTGAACGCCTGTGTGGGAATTGTGGGATTACACCTCGTTAATCTACGTTCAAGGCTTGACGGGGGGTGAAAATGTACAGGCATAATCCTAGACACCTAAAACTCGGCCCGGCTTCTGGTCCTCTCGGCATTCCTGCGCTTCCGGGAGTTTTTTCCCTGCGCTTTTCTTCCCCGGACGGTTGGGGGCGTTCCTTGGGCTGGGATTGCTCGTATCCGCGTCCGTGATCCTGGCGGGATGAAGGCGGAAGGGCGTTTTGCAGACTCCTGGGAGTAATGCAGATTGAGAGCGCCCGAAGAACCTTCATGTTTTAAGACAACGAAGCGTTTTTACTGCTTTTTAAATTTTGTGAATAAAGGAAAGGGGCATGGTGGCGCTCACTTTTAATCAGCGGGCGCCTCTGAGTTCCAGGAGAGCCAGGGCTACACAGAGAAACTCTTCCTCTAAAAAACAACAACCCGGTTTTCTTGGTTATTGGATTAAAAGAGAAGAGATTGAAGTTACTCCCCCAAGGGGTTGCACAGAGCGGGACGGTTGCAGTTTCTCTGTCTCCTTCCCCACGCTGGTACTGATGAGAGTTCCTGTAAACATTTAGCGAGTAATTTTACTTTTTGTCGGCCTGTATGATAACACTTTTCCATAGTATATCACTGTAGCCCTGTGCTTTGATTAAAGTCATGTAGCGCCTTGACATTACTACGTTTATTTTTATTTTATTTTATTTTTTTTCCGAGACAGGGTCTCACTATGTAGGTCCAACTGTCCTGGAACTCAAAGAGATCCAGCTGCCTCTGCCTCCTGACACTGGAGTTAAAGCATTTTTTAAAAATTTTTTCAACACTTGTTTTGGGCGGGCGTGTGCCTTGCATCTGCCACACCTTAAGTGTGGAGAAACATGCTGGTGCCCTTGTTTACTGTGTGGGGATCTGGGGGTCAGAGTCAGGTCCTCAGGCTTGCTATCAAGTACCCTCATTTTCTGTTTTTTATTATGAAATTTTCAAGGGTTTGAGTGGTAGAGCACTTGCCCAGCAAGCCCAAGGCCTTAAATTTGATTCCTTGCTCCCACACACAAATCTGAATATTCCTCCGATAGAATAACCATGCCTATCATCAACTTCATTGTGATGGTTACGAAGCAAGATAGTATTAGGTATGTAACCGAGGGTGGCCTGAATGGCAGTTGAAGGGACTCTGGCCAGCCTGAGGGTGCTGAGCTTAGCTCTGCGGGCCTTGCCTTTCTCTCTCATTCCCTCTGCCTTACTAAACATTAGTCACCAAGGTCTGTTCCCTTTGGCCTCTTCCTCTTCCTGAGACTGACTACCAAGGTCCAGCTATCAAAGCATCAAGTCCAGTAATTGTTTCCAGAGGCCGTCCTTTGTATACACAGGACAGATACCTCTGCCCCTTCCTCTTGTTCCCTTCTCCCTTTTTCTCCTGTGTTTGTCTCTTATTCCCCACCTACTGTTCCTCTGAGGCAAATAAATCTCCTTCCTGTTGAGAACTTGGCCCTGGGGGTCCTGAGCCCATATTCCTCCTTCCTCAGCCTTCCCAGTACTGAAGGCCTACACCATTGTTCCTTTAAATAAATCACAAACCCCTAGCAAGTCTCACTTCTCAGCAGACTTGTGTTTAAAGAAAAGCTAGAGTTTATGTCTATGCATGGGCCTTAAGGCAGAGACGGGCACTTAGGAAAAGGACAGTATACACCTAAGGCACGGTCATAGGCTTCTCAAGAGAGCCACCAAAGTTGTGGCAGTCCACAAATTTATGTAAATAAGTCCTACTTCTCACTATATTGACAGCTCCACACACTGACTATCCAATGACTTTCTCTTGACACCACATTTAAATATTGACAATCTAGCAGTCTACCATTTAAAAATGATTGCCAGAAATTGCAATGGGTGCTTTGCAGTTTCTAATGATAGTGGATATTTACTTATGACTTGGTGTGTACGTGAGCTCATTTGACTGAGACTAATGAGTTGCCCATTCCACAGATAGAAAAAGAGAGGTTAATACAATTGTCTCAGGAGGCTGGGGGTGTGCATCATTGCTATTACTGGTATGAGCATGCCTGGTATGCATGAAGCTCTAGGTGTGATCTCCATCAGGAAAACAAAAAACAAGAACCTGTTCCTCGCCCAACCGTGGTACAAGCCTTTAGTCCCAGCATTCAGGAGGCAGAGGCAGAGGGATCTCTGAGTTCAACCTGGTCTATAAAGTGAGTTCCAAGACAGCCAGAGCTACTGGCTTGTCCAGGTCAGACCCTGTCTTGAAAAATAGAAAAAGGAAAGAGAAATCCTTGCTCAGCACCTGGATGGTACCTGCTCTAACACTTATCAACTTGTATTGGAGTGGTTAGTTTGTACAGCTGTTTTTGTTTTAAAAGAATGTCACCCAGGATTAGCCAGTTCCTGGCAAACAACTGACATCTCCAAATTTGCCAAGTGAATGAATGAAAGACCTAATCTAGTCACTTCTTCTTGGTGCTTCCTAACACAGCAGAGCTCCAAGTCAGATACAGACGGGAAGATTGTAGGGCTCAGCTCTCCTAATGCCTCAGAGTCGAAGGACATGCAGGGTATGTTGTAGAATGGTTACATCCGGAAGGGGGAGGAAGGCCCCAATGCTGTAGTTAATCCAGGCTTGGTTGGAAAGCAAGGCTGAAGTTACTTATTAGCAGGTAAAAGGGTCAAGGGTCGAGGCAAGGGGGCTGAAAGCAGAGTGGACCGAACAGCCAGCAGAGAACAGTTAAGGCAGAAAGTCCCCTCACTGCCAGCACCAGCCCTCTGCTGCCTGAGATGTTCCACCAAGTTTGGGCAGCTCTGCTCTACCTCTATGGCCTTCTCTTTAACTCCATGAACCAGTGCCCTGAGCACAGTCAACTAACAACGTTGGAAGTGGGCGCGGATGAGGTATGGATTGAGGGAAGGGGAAGCCAGTATTAGAATCTGAAAGCCTTTGGGTGGGTTGCTGAAGATGAGGAGCAAGCATGTTGGGGAAGGAGGATGAGGAAGAGGATGTGTGGAAGGCAGAAGGTGAAAGTCACCGATGGCTCCTTGTTGCAAACAAGGAGGGTCACCAGAGCCTCTAGCCCAGAAACTTGGTCCGCTGGCTGATGGAAAGGTTGGGTGGGTTTTGCGATGGACCTGCTAACTCCCTTCACTGCCTGTCCAGTCACCAGATCCCCACCTGGGCCTGTGGTACTTCATCGCAGGAGCAGCCCCCACTAAGGAAGAGTTGGCTACTTTTGACTTGGTGGACAATATTGTCTTCAACATGGCGACCGGCTCTGCCCCAAGGCAGCTCCAGCTTCGGGCTTCCATCCGCACGTGAGTGGTTTGGAGGCAGAGGCACCACTGGGTGTGTTCTCTGCCCAGCCTTCAAACAATCACCCCATCCAGAGTACAGGTCCATCACTCCTTGCCCACTGAACTCAACTGTCAGGATGGACCTAGCTACCCCTTGGCAGCTTGAAACCCAAAGAACTGGGGTGTGGGAAAGACTAGGATGGAAAAACAAGTGAGGGTTGGTAGCGTGTGGTTGACGGACACTCTACCTTGCTACCACATCTGCAGGAAAGATGGGATCTGCGTGCCCCGGAAATGGGTATACCACTTGACTGAAGGGAAAGGAAACGCAGATCTCAGAACCGAAGGTTTGTTCCCACCAGCCCTCCCTTCTCTACTGTCCCTGAGCTGTCTCCCCCACTAAGAACTCTTACATTGGAGGGAAGCAGGCCGTCACTGAACTCTATCCCCAGACCCTTTCTAACCTCGTGCCTTGGTTGTTGAACTCATCCTGTAGTCCAGGCAGGCCTTGAATGTGAAATCTTCCTGCCTCAGCTTCTTAAGCAGCTGGTATCGCAGGCCTGGACTACTAGGCCTGACTCAGCTTGGTTTTGCATCTGTCCTCACCATCCTCTCATGATCCTGACAGGCCGCCCCGACATGAAAACAGACCTCTTCTCCAGCTCATGCCCAGGGGGAATCATGCTGAAAGAGATGGGCCAGGGTTACCAGCGCTTTCTCCTCTATAGTGAGTATGGACACAAGGCAGGAAGTGCCAAGGGACACTGGAAGGCGAAAGGACCCCCCTTTCAGAGCAGGATGGGCATCTTCACCAAATCCTTTGGGCTGAGAAGCAGGAATGTTGACTGGCCTGGCTGTTCCCTGTTCTTCCAGATCGATCACCACACCCTCCAGAGAAATGTGTGGAGGAATTCCAGTCTCTGACCTCCTGCTTGGACTTCAAAGCCTTCTTAGTGACTCCCAGGAATCAAGGTGAGGGGTTGAAGTCTCCCAGAAGAGGTCTGGGAGTCTTCTGTGGTATTGGAAAGAGCTCAGTGCAATGTCAGCAGGGGCTGTGGCCCAAGGCAGACATTATCAGAATGCCTTGACCTCTCTAATTTTCATGGGCAAGAACGGACTAGAAGGAGTGGGCTAAAAGCTCTGGGGTCACCAAGCAGGGCTCTGGTGACTCAAGAGGCTTTGGGGGGCTGGAGAGATGGCTGTTCTTCCAGAGGACCTGAGTTCAGTCCCCAGCAACCACATCAACCACGTGGTGGCTCACTCACAACCATGTGAAGCAGCATAAACATATACATGCAGATAGAACATCATATACACATTAATAACTCTTTAAGAGACTTTTGGTCAGGAGTAGTGGCACACACTTGTAATCCCAGCACTCAGGTGTTAGTGGCAGAAGAATCGCCACAACATTGAAGCCAGCCTGGTCTACACAGTGAGTGTCAGGACAGCTAGGACTATGCATCTCTCAAAAAGAAGAGGAAAAAGATAGGTTTTTGAGACTTTAGATCAGCGATTCTCAACCTTCCTAACACTGACTCTAATACAGTCCCTCATGTTGTGACACCCCAGCCATAAAATTATTTTGTTGCTACTTCATAACTGTAACTTTGCCACTGTTGTGAGTCGTAATGTAAATATCGGATATTCAGCCCCCCGTGAAATGGTCGCCCAGCACTGAGAAGCAGTGCTTTACAGGGAGGAGAGGGGTGGATGCAGAGAGATGAGCCTGTCAACCCACTCCATCACCACTAACTGGACTTCCTTCCCGTCCTTGGGCTTTCCTCCTCACAGAGGCCTGCCAGATGTCCAGCAAGTGACCGTAACTCATCTGTGTCCTGGACAGACAGGGTGGGGGCCGAGCTTCAGGAGTATTTCCCTCTCAAGGATAATAAAGATGGTTTTTCAATCCTCATGTCCTGGACTTTGTCTGCAGACATCAAAGTCACTTCTCCATTTTTACACTCCCCTCCCCCAGAATGAAACCGCTACCAACCACCTAACACCCCCAGGTATTCGGCATCAGGAAGGACACTGAGGAGCACCTCTCACGCTGTACCGGTGTATTTAGGATTTAGTGTAGCACATTTATTGCTGAGTAGGCAAGTCCCTAAGCTGAGTGGAGATGACAGGCGCTCGCTCTCCTACCCCCACTGGAAGTGAGCGCCCTTCTGAACTGGTCCTCGAGCCAATGTGTCCTGCACCATCCCTGTTTCTTCTGGATCCCACTGAGTACCAGACCCTCCCTGCAGGTACCACAGCACCTGTAGCCCCTTCTAGAACCCACTTCCTCCTACCTCACAGCCCCACTCTCCTCTAGATGGCTCCAGTCCTAGGATCCAAGGGACATCATGGATCTCCCTGTCACCTCTTAATGCAGAAATCTTGTCCTGCCTCTGGCCTCGTCCACCCCTGGGGGTTGGAAAGGACCCTGTGGCCTTCACTTTCCAACCATCACTTTTATTTTATTTTTGCTCTTAGAAAGTGGAGGTGGGGGAAAATTAGACGTGGCAATTTAAAAAAAAAAAAAAAAAAGGTGGGTAAATGTAAAAGGAAGAGATAACAGCTGGTGACTGAACTGGTGATGCCCCATTGTCGGTTACTGGACACCCTAAACAGCCCCGTCTGTCACTTGGATGACAGAGCTCCTGGGCCTTCTTGCTCCTGAGTCTCCTCCCCATCCCTGAGGTCACTGTGCTTACAATCTGGGATTCCCCACCTTCCTCCTAAAGGCCACACCACTATTTCACCCCTTTCTCCCACCCTCACCCAGTCACAGCACCCTTTCTGGACCTTCCCTCGGCTCCTTGGCCTCCCTCCCCTGCCCCTCACTCTCCCAGTCAGTGGTTTCTTCATCTTCAGTAGGCTCCCGGAGGCTGACAGCCAACACCAGAGCCTGCAAGAGGCCAAAGAGGCAGGCAAAATGCAGGGGGTGGGCAGTAAGTAGGCTCAGCACAGCATGGAGCCCATGTAGGGCAGCTAGAAAACACAGTAGCCCATGCAGCCAGAGGCCCACAGGTCCTCGAAGGCCCAAAGCATCCAAGACAGCTCGAAGGGGCCTAGAGCACAGAGCCAGCAGGGCTGAGGCTAGTAGCTCCAGCAGGTGCAGGGTCAAGTTGGTAGAGATCTGCAGATACTCCTCTGGGTCCTGCAGGTAATGTGAGGGAGCCCCCGGGTCCCCCCGTAGCCAACGCAGCAACTTCTGACGTCGACCAGGTTTCTCCAATAGGGTTTCTGGTCCAGTGCTGCCTAGACCCCCTTGGGGCGTCTCTCCAGGTTTCTTTATGCCACCTGAATCCACAGAACCCCATTCCATTTTGGGGATGGCTCCTCCAGTTTCCATTCTTGCAGGCTCTTGAATGCTAGAGACAGTCTTGTCCCGCTTGAAGGAATCATTTCTTTTGCTCCTCAGGTGATCCACCTGGACCTCCCTGCTGGACTCTGGAGCAGCCCCAAGGGTGCTCGGTTTCCCTGAATTCTTGGTCTTGAGAGGCCTCACATCTCCCACGGTCTCTGGGGCACTGTCCCAGTCACTCCCCGAATTCTCGGGGGAACTGTCCACCCATCTGGGTTCTGGGGCAGGCAAGTCAGTCTTAGCTGATTTCCTGCGGCCCCAAGGTCGAGGTAGCCAGCCACCAAGCCTTCGCAGGAACATGACTGAATTGTGTAATGATCCTCCCCAAATCTGCGACTGCTTCCTGACTCTGCTTATGATTCTCGCGATCTCCTTAGAGGCCAAAATCTGTTCCGGTTCAGAATAGATATCTGATGCTTGGTGATGTCGTCCTACTCTGAATTTAGAAAGAGCCCCAAGTGTGGTAAATGGCCTCCTTCCTTGTCAGTTTAGGGGGAAAGAAATCCATTTGCCACCCCACACACTCATAAGACTTCAAGGGCCTTATAAGGCCAGGATCACCCCTCACAATGTTCTGTTTTCAGATTTTCTTCCCGGCACTCAGCACCCTAAGTTTCACTCACCAAGGCCACACCCCAAGGTGCCCCCAAAAGGGGGGAGGTGATGCTCCATCGAAGAAGGAAGGAGGGTGGCCCAGAGTCCTTCGGTCCTGAATTTGAGAAGCCTTAAACCGCAGCTCAAAGAACAGGAACTCTCGGGAGAGAGGAAGGTGGGATGGAAGTGTCCAGCGAACTCCAGCCAGTTACACGCATTCCACAAAGTGGCCCCACTGTCCCGCGAGGGCGCAGCTGAGACGCGGCCTTCGAAAGGTCAGAACAGAGATGTCCTTGGAGACCGCGGTCGCGAGGCACAGTGCTGGCCTACCTGGGGACGCCGCGGGGAGCTCTGGGGCCCAGTGTCCGGGGAGCAGCCTCCCGGGCCTCCCGGCGCCGTGCGAGCCCGGAAGCAGCTGTACCGGGTCGGGAGGAACCGGCGGGGGCGGAGTCCCGCAACTCGTGAGGCGGACCCGGCAGAACGACCTCCCCCGTAGCCCCCGCGATCAGCGAGCGCAGGCGTGGAGAGGATCACTTACTCCAGCCCAGTTCTGCTCTTCGGCACCTAACCTGACTCAGGCTTTTGCTTGTTTTTAGAGAACGTATGTCCGTATATATGCAGCTCGGGAAAGGCCTGGGTACATATAGCCCAGGCTGACTTTGAATTGATCCTTTGTCCCGCTTCCCTATTGCCGCGCTTCTGGCTGCCCTATGGTTCTTCCCCACACCACCCCCCCTCCATTTCTCACCTCCGACTTCATGCCATGCTGGTCAGGAAGGATAAATAACAGCTGCCCTTTGCCCTTCCTGACTGGGATTTGAAAGCTTTCATGTTCATAGCACTTGGTATGAGCATCCCAAGTGGGTGTGGGTGTCAGATAGGAAAGAAAAATGTAGACATACCTGCTGCCTGTTTTCAGGGAGTAAAATGCAAGTCTTAGGACCATCTGTGTTAGGACTAGGGAAGTATTTCCATAAACACTTGCAGAGCCGGTAAGAAGCCCTAAGTTACATCTACCACAGCAAAACGGGGTGTGTGATACACACCTTTAATCTTAGCATTCCAGCTGTAGTTGGATTTACATTGCTAGCTTCAGGACAGCCTGGTCTACATAGCAAGATGAGACGGTGGCAACAGTGTACTTCATACTACAATCAGAGCCTGAGGGTCTGTGGTGTTTTCAGCACATAGTAAACTTGGCTTGTGATATGACATACACCATTGACTGGACTGATCCAGAGACCTACTGAGAGGGGAGCCTTAGAGCTGGGCAATTCCTAGCTGAGGTGGGGGTGGGGTTCCAAGACCATCAAGGCTTAGGGATTGTCACCTGGAGAGTTTGCCCTTTGACTCAGGTTACACCTTCATGTGACTCCAATTTGCTCCAACGCTCTACAACACCATGCAAGGAAGTAAACAGACCACAATGAAGGGAGTTTATTTATCTTTCAACTCTCAGCCCTCTCTCTAAAAGGAGAGCTCAAGAGCCAAAACCTGAGGGTCTGGTATCTGGGCGGATCCCAGAAAGCAGAAGCCCAAGTGCCCAGTCAGGTCCAAGTCCAGAGAGTAACAGGTCAGAATTCAAGGTTCATGTACAGTCTCAGGTCTCGCTCCCAGGCTCTGTCTTTGTCTTCTCTCTTCCTGTTCTCCCTCTGACTCAGTGTGGCAACTCGAGGAACTCTCTCTCTCCCAGACACAGCCCGGGTATCCCGAGCAGAAAAATGGGTGACTCGGGGCTGGGGTGCAGGTCTATAGCCCAGTCCTTCTTGGTCCCGCTTGAGGACAGTTGGAATAGGGTTGGCACGGCCTTCACCCCGGGGTCCTAGCCCCATTCCTGGTTCCCAACCACCCCTCATCAGCAGCCTGAAGCCAGGACTGGAGCTGGGCACCCCAAGGGGAAGGTGGGAGGTCTGAGGACTCCTAGACAGTGACAGCAGGTGAGCAGTAGATGTACGGTGGTTGGAGTCTTCAAAGTAGGCACCACAGTCCTCGCAGAACTGGGAGGAGGGGGCAGACCTGTGGAGACACAAAGTGACCCTTTGACAAGGATGCTCTTATCCCCACATCCCAGACAAGGGCTGACTTAACTACACGGGAGGGCCAAGAGCCCGTTAGCTGTTCTGGAGACCCGACAAGAACACAATAAAGATGAGTATGCCTTCCTCCTCACCGGTTCTGGCTCTCAGGACTCCTTGTCTCTCCATGACTCTCTCTGACCATGCGGGCTATCTCAGGGAAGCCTGCTTCTTCAGCCAGCTGAGCAGCATCTCTGCCTCCCAGCTCACAGACTCCTACCCAGGCAGCCCCTCGGCCCAGGAGATAGTGCACAGCAGGTCCCTGGCCTGCTCTGGCAGCGCACATCAAGGGAGTCCACCAGAAGGCATCACGGGCATTGATGTTCCCTCCGGCTCCCCCTGCCTCTCGGGGTTCCAGCAACCTTCGAAGTTCTGCCACATCTCCATTCTGGGCTGCCAGCAGGATCCAGTGAGTCATCTTATCTTCATCCTCCGGTGCTCGTCCTTGCCCCGAGGCCCCTGCTGCCTCCCCTGCAGCCTCTCTCATCACCCTCTTCCTTTTTCTTTTCCTGGTAGGGTCAGCTCCCTGGGGCTTAGGGGAATGACCCTCATCTGAAATTAGAGCCTCGTAGAAAGCCCGGGCTGCAGCCCCATCGAGGACAGGCTCTGGCTTCTCAAGCTGAGATTGCTGCTGCCCATCCTTCCAGAGGTCGCTGGAGTCAGTAGCTGGAGTAAATGTGATGAAGGAGGGCCTAGACATAGCTTTGTGAAGAAATGAGAAAATAAGATTGGGCAAGAAGGATGTGACAAGCACCCCAACCTCTCAGAGAGTCACTGTGATGACCAGCACCACCTCCAGGGGATGAGAAAGCAGTTTAGAACTAAAATGCCCCCCACCCCAAAACTGACTCCGCGACCTAGGATCTTGTAGAGCCCAGGGTTCATGTGTAAAATGGACTCCTAGAATAACAGATCCTGAAGTTAAGGAAATTTCACCAGAGGCATGGTAGATAAGGTTCTATTGCCTCGAATTCGGGAGATCTGAGTTCTATCTCTACTAAAGGAAATTAATAATAATAATGAGAGATATCCCACCAGACAGTTGTCTAGAGGGCCTGCGTTCTATTCCCATCTTCCTTCAAACGAAAATGGCAGCCTCTCTAAAAACATTTCCCCATTCTGCAACATACCTTTAGGAAATATCAGCTCGACCTTTTAAATTTTGCTCGATCTCATTTGGGGGTCTCCTTTTCCCAAATAAAAACAGGCGTGACATCATTCCGGGTGGTTTCGGGGGTGGGGGGGGGAGAAAGGGGGAGTGTTGCACTGTCACTTCCGTACCGGAAAATGGCGCTCTTGCAATGCTAAAGTTGACAAAATCAAATTAACCACATGGCACAAAGACGCATGCGCAGCAGTAACAACAACAAAACACCCACAAGGTTCAGTTTCCCGCGCTGGAACCTTTCCAAGCATCCGCGGGAAGCATCGCGTGCCCAGATAGCGCGAGGACCCAGGGGGACCTGTCGGTTGGGGTCCTACTTTTACATAACGCCCCCACAATGCTCCTCGCCACCCTCGACGTGGTCCCTCCCGCTCCAAGCTCCTTTTCTGGAGCTGGGAGGCCACGCTCTGCGTTAAGAAAGGCCCTGAGGACCCAAAGGGAGATCCGTGGAATGCGGGGGAGCCGTGAAATGAAGTAACATCACTGTGCCCCTCATCACTACTCTGAACACACTTAGGGTCCGCAGCAGAACGCTCCACTGAAGCCCTGAGGACATGGAGAAGAGCACAGGGACGAGCGGCAGAACGGCTGGCGCCACCTCAGGTTAGCGCGCAGGGGCGGTCCAGGTTCTCGCTCCGCGCGGCTCAGCAATTGTCAAGCACACCCGACCTAAGTCCCGAGCCACCGAGCCACCCCTCTAACGCATGCCTGATCCTGAGCGAACTCTTGTCGCGGGCCTGACAGGAGAACCAGGTTCCGGTGGGCTGGCCTGGGACGGTGTCAGCCCCCTGGGCGACAGGGAAGACCTGCAGACCGGTGAGGGAGCCGCGGGGACGGATCTGACCGCTGGCGCCTAAAGCGCATAAGACTATATTTCCCAGGCTTCCCGCTTGGGAAGAGGCTGTACTTGGCTTCCGCTTCCGGTGGAGCCTCTGTTCGCCCCGCCCCCAAGCGGCTTCCGGTAGGGCCTCGCGACCCCGGAGTCATGCGCGGGTACTCATGGGATTGGTAGTTCGCCTTTCCCTCCGCTCGTCAGTTTCTCTCCCCTGACGGGACTCCATCTCCCGGCGTCCGTAGAGGTAGGGGGCGGTTCTTGACGCCTGCGCGTTGCTCTCTCCTCCCCCACCCTCACCAGTTTCCACTGGCCCCCTCCCCACTTGGCCTGTGGCGGTCGGGTCGGCTTCCTGCGGTAGCGGTCGCTGCCGTTCCTCCCGCCCCAATCCCAGTCCCCGGCCGGCCGGTGAGTCTGGGGTTGTCTCCGTGCCGCGTCGCCCGTCCCTGGGCGCGGCACTTGGTTCTGTGCCCCTAGATGTGGGGGCGAAGAAGGAAGTGACCGGGTCGGGAGCCGAAAGAGGGTGGGTGGCCTGAGGAGAGGAGGAGGAGGAGGCGGCATGTGGGGACGCTCGTGAATGCCACAGGAGTGCGGTGCTCTCGTCAACCCTGTGAGAGCAGGAGAGGTCGGTTCTGTAGGGAAGGATGAACTTCGGAAGCCTTGGGACAGGCGCCAGGAACATGCAGGCACCTGCGGTGGTGGGGACAGGGGCCTGGCCTTCGGGAACGCCAGGCACGGGGCTAACACTAATAGGCAGGACCTGTCATTTTCTGGAGAGTAGTGGAGAGGGATGCTTCAGAGGCCTGGGACCTTTAAGCCAAGGTGGCCCCCGAATCCTTCGTTGGTGGGGAGAACGCGTGGGAGGAGGGAAGAGACCAGAAACAGCTTGGTCTCCACTTAACCTCTTCTTTCTCAGCCGACATAAAGATGAGTAGCTCAGAGGAGGTGTCCTGGATTTCCTGGTTCTGTGGGCTCCGCGGTAATGAATTCTTCTGTGAGGTGAGTTTAACTAGCCTTCTTGACCAACTCTGCAATTCCCTCGGTGTTTTATGTTGAGATCAGATTTCACTCGAAGATTACTGTGTAGCCTAGACTGGCCTTGAGCTCCTGACCATCCCACTGCCTCTGTCTCCTGAGTGCTGGATTAGGGTTAGGGTTTGACACCAGGGTATATGGCTAACAGCTATCTCTAGTCACCATTAGGAAAATGTTTCGTGTTCACATTAATGGTCTGTAACATGAAAAATCACAGTGTGTTAACATAGAAAATTATAAATGCTTTTTAGCCTTCGTGAGAGTCTGATGTCCCTGGCACATCCAGTTCCAAGAGAGCAAGAGATGAGGGACAGAAGTTGAATAATGTCTGTGTGTTGTTCCTTGTTAGCCTGGAAAGGAAAGAGCTGCAGTTTGTACTGAGACTGAGTCCACTTGCAGATTTGGGAATAGGAAACCAGGGGAACTATGCGCTTGTTCCTTTTATGGGCCCAAGTGAAAGGTGAGGACCCTACCACAGACTCACCTTGACCTCCTTGTCCTGGTAGGTGGATGAGGACTACATCCAGGACAAATTTAATCTGACTGGACTCAATGAGCAGGTGCCTCACTACCGACAAGCTCTAGACATGATCTTGGACCTGGAGCCTGGTAATGTGCCCTAGGGCTGTCGAGTGTGGGGTTGGTGATTATAGGTGCGCTTGTGTATGCCTTGTTCCTATTTTCTTCCCGTCTCTGCTCACTGGCTTCTTGAATTTTTTTTCTCTTCTTTTTTTATTTCTTTTTGCTTGTTTGTTTGTTTGTTTTTTCCAAAACAGGGTTTCTCTGGCCTCAAATTCACAGAGATCCACCTGGTTCTACCTCCTGAGTGCTGGGGTTAAATTGTATGCTGCTGCCACCGAACCGCTTGCTTCTTGAATTTCTAAATTTTCTTTTGATTCACCAGCACTTCTGACTCCAAATTCCTTGCCTGCTTGTTTTGTGTTTTCTTCCCCCACTTCTATCCCCTCCATTTATAATTCAAACTGGACATCACCACTTACTCTTCCTCCCCTAGCCTTCAAGTGCTGAAATTATATCTTATGCAGCAGTGCTTGGCTTCTTTGTTATTTTGGTTTCATAACTGACCCTTGCTTTTTGGGACTTGCCTCCATGCTCTCTGAATGTCACTCAACTCTATTTCATAATGCTAGTTTCCTCGTGGGATTTGTGGACTACTTCTTTCCTCCTGCCTGCCTAGAGTGCCCACCTCTGCATTTATGTGTTTATATTTATGTGCTGGAAAGAAGCAGGCGGAGACAAGAGGTTTGAGGAGAAGGCAGTGCTGAATGGTCTTGGGTAGAAAGGTCAAAAGCCCAGATTTCTGGGTCAGGTGCATGGGTAATAGATAGGGTGAGGCTCAGAAATAGGCGCTGGATAAACTGTAGGTGGCCACCTTGGGGATAAGGTGGAGTTACAAGTGGCCATCCCACCTTTCAGATGAAGAGTTGGAAGACAACCCCAACCAGAGTGACCTGATTGAACAGGCGGCAGAAATGCTTTATGGGTTGATCCACGCCCGCTACATCCTTACCAACCGAGGCATCGCCCAAATGGTGAGGCTCTGCTGCTACTGCTTCTGAGGCAGTAAGGGAAACAGGTGCATGAGTCAGAAGGCATGTTTCATACCTGTCAAGAAGCCTAGTAGAGGAGACAAGGAGAATCCTCACTGAGGGTCCTACTGAAGGTATTGGTTTCAGGGAGGGAGATGAGACCATGGGCAGAAAGGAGTTTTCAGGGAACAAATAGCAAATGGCTCTTGTGGTCTGCAGCCTGCCAACTTGAGAAAAGACAGTTGGGAAGTTTGAGGGCCTATCTTGACAGAGAAGGGGCTCCTAGTTAGAAGTGGGGAGCAGGGAAATGAGTTAAGCTGCAAAAGGAATTGCTCTGCATACTCACTCACCAGCCTCTCTGTTTTATATACCTCAGTTAGAAAAGTACCAGCAGGGGGACTTTGGCTACTGTCCTCGTGTGTACTGTGAGAACCAGCCGATGCTTCCCATTGGTGAGTATCAGAAAGGGGAGAGGTGGGCACTATCTGGCAACTGTCCTCATGTGTACTGTGAGAACCAGCTTGGGGGGGCCATTATCTGGCATCCTCCAAAAAGTTGGGTTAATCTAGTCAATGTCTGAATTCTGTGGGAGGTTGGGAGGAGTTGGGGGTACCTGGTCTGCAGTGTCTGTCTATTTCCCAGGCCTCTCGGACATCCCAGGTGAGGCCATGGTGAAGCTCTACTGCCCCAAGTGCATGGACGTGTACACACCCAAATCATCGAGGCACCATCACACAGACGGCGCCTACTTCGGCACTGGTTTCCCTCATATGCTCTTTATGGTGCATCCAGAGTACCGACCCAAACGACCTGCCAACCAGTTTGTACCCAGGTGGGGAACAAAGACAGTCACAAAGGGTCAAAGAAGGACTCAAGATCTGGAGAGAATTGGAGAAGAACAGGTTCTTGAGGCCTGGCCATCCCAAAGTTGGGGCCTTTTTTTTTTTTTTCCCTGAGTGACTGGGAAGTCACTTGATTGCTTGTGCCTCTGTTTTCTTACCCATAGAGCAGGGCTGCTGCCAATTTAATTTAAACCGTGGCCATTGCTGTTACTATCTTGGCTGCTCAACTTTTTGCCAGAATCCTCAGATCTTGTGGTTCAGCGTGGCTTATTGTCTTTATCTTATTTTTACTGTATACCAGGGAAGAAAGATTCCATTTGTACAAGCACTAATCTGCAGCCCCTCAGATGTGAAATGTCCTGTGTGAGCTGGGGGTTAACCCAGGGTTAATAGAGGGATAAGCACAGACTCTCCTTGAGCTACACTCTTGGTGTGGGTTTTTGGTTTTGGTTTGGTGAGCGTGTCAGGGAGGGGAATGGGGATATTCGACAGAGTTGTTTGTTGGCTGAGTTGGCCTTAAGGGATCCTTCTGCCTCTGTCATAAACGAGACTATACACCTGCTCTGCCGTTACTTTGCCTGGAATTTGTGCTCAATTCCCAGTGCCCACATGGTGGCTCACAACCATCTATAATGAGACCCAGTGCCCTCCTCTGGTGAGCTGAGGAACATGCAGACAGAGCACTCATATATATATATATATATATATTTGGGAAAAAAAAGAAAGAAAGAAAACATTTTTAAGGTAGATATGGTGGCACATGCCTTTAATCCCAGCATTTGGGACACAGAGGCTGGAAGATCTCATAGTTCAAGGCCAGCTTGGGTACTAAGCGAGTTCCAGGACAGCCGAGGCTGTTACACAGAGAAATCCTTGGGGCGAGGGTGCTGGTACATATTTATGAGCAAGGAAGTTGGGGGACTATTGAGCAGGCATGAGGAGGAGGCTGGGGAGGGGTTGGGATGTCAGCCATTGGCAGGGCCAGAAGAGAGCTCACTCTGCTGCCTCTGACTCTGCCCTGCCCAGGCTCTATGGTTTCAAGATTCATCCAATGGCTTACCAGCTGCAGCTCCAGGCCGCCAGCAACTTCAAGAGCCCAGTCAAGACGATTCGCTGATTGCCTACAAGTCTTTCCCCCTGTCTTTGACACCACCATTCCTTTGCTGCCATCCTTTGAGGAAGTCTATGGTTTTTAGTTTAAATTAAAGGAATTGTTATTGTGGTGGGAACATGAAATAAAGTGGAAGAAAAGGCCGTGAACTGGTCCACTGGTCCTTGTTGCTGGGGAAGGGCTAAGGAAGGGAAGGTGGCAGTGTACTGGGTTCCAGGATCCTCACAGTCTAGTCCTCCCTAGGTTGGGAGCAGCACAGATGCTTCATAGATTTGGTAATGTTAGTAGATAGAGTGTATAGTATATCACTATACACTATAGCCGCATTCTATGTTGGGTAGGGGCAAGTACAAGTTTAAAAAGCAAAGGTTTTAAAGGCTAGAGTAACCGCGCTTTGGATTCAACTATGTGTTTCTACTCCAGGGGCTTCATAAGTATTCTCAGTTTTGCTATTAAAGGAAATGTAATCCTAAAGTAAATAGAACTGCAGGGAAGGCAGAGAGCCGCAACTGTGGCTCTTCTATCTGTGTGCCCCCTGCTGGGAGAGCTGAGACATGCCGTCTGGAAAGGATGGGGCTTCTCTCTGGCCAACCTCTCCCAGCATAATGGGAACCAGCCCTGTTGTGTAAGTGGACAGCAGGTAGTGCCCATGGCCCTCGAAGTAGTGGGTGCAGATCTTTTAGGCCATGTCTAGGATGAAGACACCCAATAAAGATCTAGCTGGTGCATACATGGGAACCAGCCCTTGTGAGTAAGGACATCCCATTCTTACTTCCCTGGGTGGGAATACAGCTCTGCATCTACTGCAGATTCTGCCCAGACTGCCTGTTGAAACCATTCTGCCTCTGAGGTTTAAGGAACATGATCTAGGAAGTTTGGAAGTCTTCCACAGGAGCTGCTCCCCTCCCCAGAATTCCATAATGAAGGCCTGTGTTCGTGTGGGTGCTGCCCATGGTGGGCTTTATAGTGGGAAAGGGTTAGTGGGACCAAGGAAGGCAGAGCTGGGGATCTGGGTGTCCTTGAAAGTGAATTCTCAGTCTCATTTGTTCCTCTGTATGCCAAGCTCCAGTTGCTGATGTCCACCTGCCTCTTGTGCCTCTTGGAGGACTTCATTGGGCTGCGTTTCTGACTCAGAAAAATGCACCATCCTCAGCTCATCCCCAGGGAAAGGGCTGCTGATAGAACAGTGTGACTTGGTCTTCTGCAGCGTGAGGGTTGCTGGGATCTCGGAAGGGGGTGTGTGTACAGACAAGTGAGTGAATTTTTATTTTTAGCCTCTTTGAGAGTACATCAGATAAAATCTGCTCTGCATGAATGCTGGGGAGAGTTAGCATTTGGGAAATCTCTGGGGACTGTGGGAAGCTATTAACAGGGATCATAACTGTCCCCTCCCCTCTAGATGTTAAGGTTCACTTCTGGGTACAAGGCTGTGGACAGTACAGTTCCTACCGCTGTAAAGAAAAGCACATCACCTACCCCCTCGCTGCAGGCACTCTGCCTGGGCCCGTCTGGTTCCCAGACACACCGGTTCTACCAGGCCCTGAACCTCTCCTTGCCCTACTAGGTTCCATGCTCATAAGGTGTGAGAGCCCAGACCTGCTTACCCTGCTCCTGGAGCTGGGCGTGTTCATTGCCATCCTGCTCCAAATGTACTTGTTCCTCAACAGTTCAGGACTCCCCGTTCTTCCCCAGACTAGACCCTGACATGTCTGCTCTGCAGACCTTGAGCTCCCCTGGTCCCTATGATCTAGACCTCCTCTGTATTCCCAGCTCCCAGGGGTGCCTGCCTCTGGGTGCTGGCTTCTCTCCTTTCTGTTCAAGAACCTTAAGTATGGCTTCTGCTCAGGCTGACCTGAGAATGCTTCCCATCATGAATGTCACTGTTTCACGGACCCTGCCTGGTCATTACCAGCCTTACTCAGAACTGGCTCTTTATCCTCTGTCTTATACTTATCCCTGAGCCCCAGTGCCAGGCTTCAGCAGGAAAGCAGAGTGGTGTGGCAGCCTGTCTCTCTGTCCCCAGCATCCTGGTCTGCTGTCCTCCTGACCGCACTTCACCTAACTGCATGCCTGGGCAGGGCCTGGGCTATTCTGCTTACTCTTGCAGCCCATGTTTCCCTCCGTCATAAACCAAGACTATGCTAGGTCTGTGTCATTGTGTGAGGGGAGGGGGGTTTCAGGTCAAAGAGTTAAGTGTAGGGTTCAAACGGGATTTCCAAATCCTGCCCATTGTATTACCCTGAAAGATCACATCCTTCCTCTATGTTCAGCTAAAGACCGAAGCACGAATACAGACTTAACCTTCAAAACCTGGAACGTTAAATCCACGTGGTGCTAGGTCTTGACCGAAGGAGAGACTCAAGCCCATATCTACATGTATTGAGCAACCTGGTTCATTTCAAGAGTCCTGGCACTTTGCTGTATATGTATGTCCGTGATGTGTAGCTCAGTGGTAGAATGCAGGCACCAGGCCTGGGTTCAATTCCTGGCAACATACAAGAGACTGGGAAAATGGCTTTTGCTTCTGCAAAAGGAGTGTGGGCTACTGAGGCTTGTCTCAAAAGGCCAGATAAAGTGTACACAAGCCAGACCTAAGGCTCACACCAGAAATCCTAATACTGGGAGGCTGAGGTAGATAGAAAGGTCAAGTATGAGGGTGGCCTGGCCTGCATAGTGAAATATTTTTAAAAAGAAATCTGAGAGTGTAGTGGCAAAGTGCTTGTCCGGCGCGCTTGAGCCTCGCTTCTATCCACAATGCTACAGAGGGGAACCATATAACAAAAGGTTGTGAATGAAGACAGCTTAACCCGTAGATTATTAACAGCATTGTCCTAGCCAAACTTTCTGCTGCATTCCTGTGATCACAACACTCAGGAAAAGGAGGCGGGAGAATCACAAACTTAAGGCTAGCCTGGGCTACATAGTGTAGTTCTGGACCTAAAATCAAAAGAAAATGGTTTCTGGAGCCACCATTAAATGGGGGTGCTAATACCCGCCTCAGAGACTACATCAGCTCTGTTGTGCTTAGAATGTGCCCTCACCAGACCACATGGAGTATCTATTAATCTGATAGAGGTAGAATGCAGTCAGTCTAAATGAGTGCCTGCCTGGAGATGAGGAGAGAGAGCTCTTTGGTGAACTGTTGACCCAGGAAGAAGTCTGAGGCTGTTGGTGAAAGCCAAGCAAACAGATAGGATCGATCATCTGTGATGTGAGAGCAAAGGACCAACCAAACCTGAACATGAGCCCTTCAGGGTCAGCAGACCAGGCAAAGAGCAGTGGATGTGCCGGGAGGGTCTCTGAGGAAGGCCAGTGCCTCTGGAGAGCCCAGGGCCCTTCAAGGCTGGGCGGTCGGTTATGGGTTGAGGAGAGGAAATAGTAAAGACGGTGGTTCTGACAGAAAGTGCTGGAATGTCTTAGGGCTGAGGGAACAAGATACAGTGCAGCATCAGAGACCGGGAAGAGGCTTGTGGGGGCTGGCCATGGTGGGAAGAGGGGTCCACTTTTCTTTGTGTGCAGAGTGATGCAGCTGCTGCCCAGAGATTTGAGGCAGATATCTGACTCCAGAAAGCACCCCAACTCTTTGGTCTCCAGTAGACCTCGGTAGCAATGCAGGTACTTGGTTAATGCAGGTGGCTGAGTGGTTTCTCAACAAGAATGGTTTGACCTAGAACATAGAGAAATGCAGTGATCCAGAGTCCCACTCTCCATCCTGTGTCAACTCCACTGTTCCCTGCTCTGTAACCATAAAACCTTTGATTCTTAAGAGCCATGTGCTCTAACAGACCTCATTTAAAAAAATCACTCTTGCTAGGGCTGGTGGTATTCTTCAATTCTATACTCAGAGGTAGAGGCTAAAGATCTCTGACTTTGAGACCATCCTGGGCTACACAATAGGCCAGGGCTACATAGTAAAATCCTATCTCAAAAAAGTTAACAAATCAAAAACCCAGACCTCCATTCTGTTATACCCTAAAGAAATGTACCCATTTAGCATATATTTAAAGGACCAACCTACCCAGGACGAAGTAAGCCTGATTTACATTTACAGGTGAAGTGGAAGTTGCCCATCCCAGCCTTGTTGGAACAGTCTTTTTTCTAGGGCTTAGTTTTTCAAGTGCTAAGATTAGAGCCACCACACCAGGCTCTGCATTTTCTTTTAAACATACCACCCCACCCCACCGCACCCCTGCCCCAGGTCCCAGCATCCTGAGTGCTGGGTTGTCAGCAGTGAACGTGCCTTCTCCTCCTCCTTAGTTTAGTTTTGATTCCCAGGACCCACATTAGTGCTCACAGTTGTCTGTAACTCCAGTTCCAGGTGGTGCAAGCCCTTCTCTCCCCTCAGCGGGCACTGTGCATACATGGTGCACATATGTATATACATACTAAACAGCAATACATGTAAAATAAAGTAATTAAAAAATACCCTGGAACTCACGTTACAGACCAGGCTGACTTCACACTCACAGGGCTCTGCTTGCTTGCCCCTGCCTCCAAAATGCTGGGATTAAAAATGTGCACCACCATGCCTGGCAAAAGGGTCTGTTTTAGCACATTCCAGGTCACAGTCCGTCATGGCAGGAAAGTCCAGGGACAAGAATTCTAGAGACCACAGTTAAGAGCGAAGAATAAACTCCTGCATGTCTTCTGGTGCTTGTTTACTTTCTTCACCTCCGCCCAAGGTTTGTGTTTGTGTCTGTTGGTCTGTCCGCATCGACATATGCACATGTGTAGGTGGGCGGCCAAGAGGGCTGCAGAGGGTATTACATCACACTTGTTTTCATTCTCACGACTGAGTAGTAAGTATTTTTAACCTCTGAGCCATCTCTCCAGCCCAGCTTTTCCATTTATACAGTTCAGAAACCCCTTCCTGAGGAAATGAACAGCCTAAGTGGTAGGTTGATTTTCTTGCTTCAATTAATGTAATCAAGACCCCCACACACACTCTGTTCCCGGGGATTTCAGATTGTGTCAAGGTGACAATCCAGCATGCTGACCCTTTGGATCATTGCTTTAGGTGCTGGGGATACGACTGGTGGAGGTCTAAGGGGTGGGGGGGAGAAAGCAGCAGGCAATGGTGGGGAGGGCAGAGTGTGGATCACTAAGGCATCTGAAGCCAATGGCCAGAGGGACTTCAGCGGGAAGTGGCCAGATGTTTTTTAAAGTACACATTTGCTGCACATCAGAGAATTGAGGGCTAAGAGTGGAAGCTAGTGTGAGCCTGGTGTCATTGGCCTGTCATTCCATGTACTCACTCAGGAGGATTGCAAATTCAAGATTTGACTGAACTAGAGTGAGTTCAAAGTGAGCCTAGGTAACTTAATGTGAACGTCTCTCAAAATAAAAAATAAGGGCACACCTTTAATGCCAAGATCATTTTGAGTCTGAGCCCAGCCTAGTCTACATAATGAGTTCCAGGCTATCCAGGACTACATGGTGAGACCCTGTAGGTAGATCTAGATGACAGACAGACAGATAAATGGATGATAGATGGAGCAAACAGGGAAGAACGCTACATGTGTGGCTTGCCTAGCATACCCAATCCCCAGCAGCGTCGAAGAAGCCAGAACAGAGTGCAATTCCTCATTTCAGTCAAATGATGGCGACATAGGATTTGGAAAAGAAGTGAGGCTGCAGACATTATGAATGGAGGTAATAGTGTTTATTTAAAAAGAATCCAGACAAGTTCTCCCTCCATAGCTCTCTCTGGCCTGAGCAGACCAGGCTGCCCTTGGACTGGTCCTCCTGCCGCCTCCCTATCCTGGGATGACAGCACCTCCAAGCCGAGAGCTTTACAGAGGGAAAAGACGGAAAGGGTTTGTGAGGTTAAAAAAGCAGGGCGGGCTTGCACAAAGTGACCAGGGCCCACACCACCTCCCTCTGCCCTGCCGTGCTAGACTAAGGGTCACTGCATCTAGTCTCTGGGCCCACAGACTCAATGCTCCGAGTCTCCGCCCTGTGGCTGACACGGCATTGGCTCCAGGGAGGACACAGACACATAGTTGGCTCCACTCAAGCGCAGCTCAGTAGATGACTGGCAGGCATGAGCACAGGGGTTGGAGCCAGTCAGGCCCTCAGTGCTTGATGCCACTGCGTCCGCAGAAGGTGATGCTCTGCAAGTGGGTCTTCCTCTCGGGCCCCGGCCGGGAACTCAGGGCTGGACTGCTTGCTTCTTCTCTCCACATAGATTGCAGGCTTGAAATTTGGCTTTAAAGCACAACCATGGGAGACAACCTGCTTTAGTGTTCCGCCTGTCTGTTTAGTGTACAGGCTGGACCCGGTAGTCCAGGCCCCACACACTGTCAGAACTTTTTCAACGATCATCACATCTTGGGACTTAGGGAAAAACCAAAGTCCCGAGAGATGGACCAGGAGAAAGAAATGAGCTTCTGAGGGCCCAAAAGAAACTAACGGCAGTGCCTGACAATGTCTGTTGCATGAAAGCAGAAGAGTGTTTTTACACACACACACACACACACACACACACACACACACACACACACACACACACACACACACACACACACGCTTTCCCAACTTTATGCCAGAAGAGGGCACCAGATCCCACTATAGGTGGTTGTGAGCCACCATGTGGGTACTGGGACTTGAACTCAGGGCCTCTGGAACAGCAACCAGTGCTCCTAACCTCTGAGCCATCTCTCCAGCCCCAGAGTCCTCCTTGAAGAGTGCACAGAGCATGCTCTGACCTGACCAACTGCACCATCCCTGCTCTAGGAGATCAGGACTCTGAGACAAGCCAGGGCGCAGCTCTGGGAAGACTTCAGGGACAATGAGCCTTTCTTTGGAATGTGGTCTAGAGCCCTTGCTTCCTTTTAGTAATTAAAAAAAGTTTATGTATATGGATGCGTTCCTTGCAAGTAAGTCTGTGTGCCATGTGAGTGATGCCTGTGAAAGGCACAAGGGGGCAGTTGTGAGCCACTTGTGGGTGTTAGAGGGAGTCCAACTCAGGGTGCTCTGGAAGCCTTGAGTCATTGCTCCAGCTACCCCACCCCTTGTTTCTTTTCTGTCAGCTGTTGGAGATGGATACTGAGGATCCAGGGCCCAGACAGTGTGTTTCTATGACAACAGCTTCCCTCCAGGTTTTCCTAAGGTAAAGAGGACTTTGTAATAGTCGTCATGGTGACTGCAGTAGAGGACCACCGTGCTGAGCGCTCTCCCTTATGACAAGGGATGCCAGAAGGTAAACAGCCAAGTGATGAAATAGGCAGGTCTGAGGACAGAATGTATGCCTTACAGACAGGGAGGAACACATACGTAAGGGGCAGGACATAATGATGGATATGAGAGCTAGCTTCTGTTGGGGACATCACTCAGAAACTGAACCTTTATCTGAATGTTAATGAATGACTAGGTTCACAAGGAGGTAGAGATGGATGGATGGATGGATGGATGGATGGATGGATGGATGGATGGATGGATGGATGGACGGACAAATGGAGACCCAGGTTTAGCAATGGCAGGCTTCCATCCTCAAGGGCCTTTTACTCGGGACCCTTGCTTATTTTTGACAGCTTTGGAGGAAACATATGCCCATTCCTGGGGCTTGAAGCAATATTCAACCCACCCTGGAAACAGGCCTATACCCTGGTCAGTGAGAATAAGTTAAGATGTGATCTTGTCCAGGGTCCAGGGACCCACCCACTTTGCTCAGGTTTTCTTTCAAAGTATCCTTCTAGAGACCATCTCTCTATTGGCCTAGCTCCTTGGTGCCTGGTGCCTGGGTGTCAGGCAGGCCTCACCTGGCACACACAACAGTAGAGACCAGAACCCCAAAGCTAACTTTACCTACATTTGTTGAAGCCTTGGTTTATACAGTGAGAAATGGACTGTGAGCCAGTCCCCACCCTGAGATTATGGGATATAGAAAGTAATCTGAAGTGGACTACAGCCCTCGGTGACTCAGAACTCACATGGTGTGCACCTACTCCCTTCTACTTCAGTTATCCGAGGCTCCTCCCAACCTGTAGTATACGTTCCGGAAGGTAGCAGGATGGCAGTCCCTGATGGCCCACTACAAACAGGGAGCTCTTGTGTCCAAGGTAGGGGAGATAGTACTAGGGGGGTCCCTTAGCCGAACAGATAGATTTAGTTCCAGGAATTTAGTTTGTAAGGTCAGGGTAATGCTTTGGATTGATTTTGTCTGTGTAGCTCTGGCCAACCTAGAACTCACTGTGTAGATCAGGCTGGCACTGAATTCACAGA
Source organism: Phyllotis vaccarum (assembly GCA_033318265.1). Taxonomy (NCBI): domain Eukaryota; kingdom Metazoa; phylum Chordata; class Mammalia; order Rodentia; family Cricetidae; genus Phyllotis; species Phyllotis vaccarum. The sequence goes on from JARWLC010000010.1 coordinate 103,351,639, forward strand.
GATATACATGCCTCTATCTACTGTGTGTGGGACTAAGGGTATACGCCTCCACCATGTCCTGCCCAGAGTAGCTGTACCCTTCCCACCATGTCTACCTCCTGGGTTGGGCAGAGAGGGCATCATTCCTAGCTCTCTGCCTGCTGTTTGCTGAAACAGAGGCTAGGGCCACCTTCCTCTTACCCCAAACCTCATGTCATCAGTCAGTCTGAGTCCTGTATTAAGATTCAGCACACTGTCAGTGAGCTGCTGAGCTGGCTGACACCCTCTGGACCGGTGGTCAGAGAGGGTGGTGCTCTGGGAGGCCACATGGAACCAGCCCATGTAACCAGCACAAAATGCTGATTCTTTATTAAGTACCTTGTTCAAAGTAGTGGGCCCCAAGCGTTGGATCTGGAGTTACTTCACCTGAAGAGAAGTTTCCAGGAGAAGGAGACCAGGACATTATTCCACCCCACAGGTCCCAAGACCAGAGTACAAGTTGTGAGGATCCAGTTTCCTCAGCTTCAGCCTGGGAAGGGCAGGAGTACTTGGCACATGGCCCTCACTCCCCACTGGTCCTGTTTGCTGAATTATAAAGGGAGTGTGAAGACTTGGTGACAAGCTGAGGACAGGCACAGGGTTTGTTTTGTGGAGATAAGAGCTGAGCCAGGAAAGGCGTGGGGCAGGGCAGGGACTGTACACTAGAGTGCCACAGGGAACCCCACCTTCCAGGCAGGGACTGGGGTTCCCCAAAGCCTCACCCCCTGGGCTTCTGTTCTTCCTAACTTGGCCTAGTTGCCTGGATGTCTGGAAAATCTCACAATCAGCCACATAGTAGAAAAAATACCTTTTTATTAATTATTAGGCATAAATCATTCCTTTAATGCAGGGTGTGTATTGAGGAGAGCTAAGTGCTTCCATGTGGATGAGGGGAAACGTGCAGCAGGACGGTGGTCAGCGGGGAACATCCCACTGCCCAGACTAGAAACAGCAACATGAATAGAGAGAATCACAAGTGTCCCCTCACGTCTCTCCCATCTTGTCCCTTCCAGAAGAGTCTAAATATGGTCCCTAAAGGTGCCAGGGCATCTGGAAGTGCTGGGCTGGGAGTGGAGTGCAGTGTGTGGCTTCAAAGTTGTGTAGATGCTTCCGTGCCTGAGGAGAAAAGGCAGGGTGGTGGGTGCAGGGCACCTTCCCCTCTGAGCCCACCACCACTATAGGATCCCATGCCCACGCCCTGTATAACGCCCTCCATGCAGGACCTGCCCTCACTGGCTCCTGAGCTCACCAGAAACAGCGCCAGCTGCCTCCGTCCTTCCACACTCATGTCCTCCCCTGCAGAGCAGAGCAAAGGCCCTCAAATCCAGTGTCTAGGGCCCTCCCTCCCCTTCACACCCCACCTCACTGAGGCCCTCCTTACCCACACTCCAGGGGAAATCGGGCCCATGTTCTGCCTGGTAGGAGCGGAGGACAGACAGACACCAGTCCTCCTCCACCTCCCATCGGCTATAAATGGAAGCTGCCCAGGGAGAAAAAGGAGAGTTCGTGGACAAGCCCCCTTCCCAGGCCCCTGTCCACCAACTTCAGGTGCCACCTCACCTTCCTCTAGCTGGGAGGAGGCCTCCAGCCACTGCCTCACAGCTCGGAGCCCCTCCTCCACCATCACGCGAGGATACCTTGGGAGCAGCATGGGAACAGGACAGAATGGAACCACGGCATCCCTCACCTCCTCATCCTTCCCATTGCTGGGTCAGCCTGGGGTATCCCCCCAGCTCTCACCGGAACTGCAGGAGCTTTAGCAGGAGGTCATTGCCTCTGTTGGACATGATGTCTTCAGGAACCCTGGAGCAACAAGAGTTACCCTGCTTAGGGAGCCGGAGGACAGGGAGGGCAGAGTAGGAGGGACGAGCCCAGGCACTCACGTGGTGGTGATTATCTCATCCTTGGTTCTCCGGATCAGCAGCACAGGGCCTTGGAACCTTCGGAACAGAGCAGCAGTGAGGGAGAGGCCTGACCATCCAGGGAGTAACTGACTGAAGAGGGGGAGCTGAGCCAGGCTTAATGACTGGACTCGGGGTCTCACAGAACCTGGGAAGAGTTAAACCAGCCAAGATGACTGGGGGGAGGTTGCTCTCACCTGCACAGCTGCTCCGAGTTGTTGAGGTTGAGATGCTGCCTCACAGTCCTGGTCACCAGGACTCCTGCAGTAGGACACAAGGTCTCCTAATCAGAAGAGCCCCTGTGCTGGCCTCCCCTCCCCTGGAAAGGACAGGCATGGGGGCTGCACTCACTCCAGCTGTCCGGCATGACCTTCAAGGCCAAGGGCACCAGGTCATCAAAGGAGGCATCCAGGATAACAGCACTAATGTCTGGGTAGGACATGGCTGCCCACGTGGCTAGTGGAACAAGAGAGGGGTGGAGGGTGGGGCCCAGAGGCAGGAACACTTTCCATTAGGTCCCTTTTATCCACTCAACCTTTCTCTGGAAGCCTGCATCCCCTGTGCCCACATCCCCTAGGCAGGGAAAAGAATCTGTATAAGGCTGGATTAGCAGAGGTAACAGGTACCAGTGAAGCCTCCGATGGACCAGGCGTAGATGACAATATCCTGGGGCTGGAAGCCCAGGCGGTGGATGGCAAACTGAACTACCACATCCATGGCATTGGCCTCATTTTGTGGGAATGGTACCCCCTGTAGGAAGACAGACAGAAGGACAGGGTCAGCCGGAGGACAGCTCACCTAGTGTGGACCCTTCCTGCAGCCACCTTGTAACACGGAGATTCGTGACCATTGTATCCCTCTGCCTGTCATGGGAAAAGCTGCAGCTCCCATAGTGTCCCCAGCACCCAGGTCACCAGGTCGAGGGCATGTGGAAGGCCCTTCTTTTCATGACTGACCAGAGGAGGACACACACGGTCCTGGAAAAAGGACGGGTCTCCAGAGAGGGTCTCACCGTGCTTCCAGCAAAGCCTGGATGATTCCAGCCCAGGACAGAATAGCCAGCTGCAACACAGGAAGAGGCGACTATGTGGGTGGGGCAGGGAGGTGAGACAGACAGCCTAGGGCATGAATGCATGGTTAGCAGAGCCAGAGTGGACTTTTCCTCAGAAGATGAACTGGATCAGGCCACAGAAGTATGGGAGGGGGACACAGTCAGGTCCAAGGGATAGAAATAAGAGGTGTGAACCATGGGCATACCTTCCAGGGGAGTGGAGACACAGCCCACCTCATAAAATCCTGCATTTCCCTCACAGCAGATCACCTGGGGAAGAAACAGAAGGAGGGTTGGGAGGATGCTGGATGGGGAAATCTTTACAACAGGAGGCAAAGTAACTGCAGGTGCTATGCAACAGGAACTAGGGAGCCCATCCAGGCTGAGCTCAAGCCCCCCAGCAGTGACCACATCCCCTGGGATTTAACAGGACAGGCTGGGGGTGGAGCTCAGGGCCCATGCTCTTGTGCAGACAGCTTTTCTCTCTGCAGGTCTATGGTGCCCAAGCTAAAGCCTGGAGAGCTGGTGACAGATGGCAGAGCCAGCACCAGAACCCAACCTGCTAGACTCCTGTGCAGTGCTCTTTCCAGGCCAGGCCTACCTTAAGGACATACCCAGTGCAGGCTCCAGCACTGCTGCTCACTAGCCGGGAGCACCGACAGCCTCTGCAGACGATCCCACCTCCCACAGAATGGACTCACAGGCAGCGGTATGAGTATGTCTTGCATGTGGCAAATGTTATTTTTGTTTTCCTGAGACAGGGTCTTGCTAAGTAGTGCAGGCTGGCTGAGATCCAGGCCTGCACCAGCAGCCCATCTAACTGTCTGCTGTGGAGCAATGTCTGTGTGTGGTCAGGCCTTCAATTCAGGCTCTCTGTGTGCCTCCTGTACACTAGGCAGGCTCTCTGCATCCCTAGTTCAAATAACCAGCCCTTTCCTCTCCCTCCCTTTCTGGTGCTGGTGTGTGTGTGTGTGTGTGGGGTACATACACTAGTCTGCTATGATGTTATGATATTTAAACTTTAACTTCTTTTTTGAGACACAGGCTGGCTGCAACTCACCATGTAGCCAAGGATTGCGTGCGTGCGTGTGTGTGTGTGTGTGTGTGTGTGTGTGTGAGTGTGTGTGAGTGTGTGTGAGTGTGTGTGTGAGTGTGTATGTGTGAGTGTGTATGTGTGTGAGTGTGTGTGTGAGTGTGTGTGTGAGTGTGTGTGTGTGTGTGTGTGTGTGGAGGGCAGAAGGAAACCCCCATTGTCAGCCCTTGCCTTCCACTTTAAGGCAGGTCTCTCTGTTGTTTGTGACTGGACGACATATGCAGGTTGTCAGAAAGCTTCCAAGGGTTCTCCGTCTCCCTCCCACAAGAGTGCTGGGATTACAGGTGGCTAACACAACTCAGGTCCTCACGCTTGCATGGCATAACTTCACCCACTGAACCATCAACCCAGCCCTGGCCTTGAACTCCCCTCACCTCTACTCCGGAGTGCTGGCATTAGACGTGTACCCCAGTTCTCAGCTGGAACTAAAGGCATGCCACCATCACTGCCCAGCAGGTTATTTTGGGGGGGATGGTATTCTTCTTAACTGTGGTTCTACAGCAAAGGCTCTGTAGCACTGGGATCTCCACAGTCTCTATTGACCCCTATCACTCCAATTGGCACCCTGCCCCTTCTCACCAGCTTCTGTCCTTGGGGCTCAGCTGTCCCCCGCCGGTCCACAAACATGGTGTCAATCTCGTTACCATCACAAGCGAGTAGTTTTGCCCTGCGCCCATTACACTGAAGAGGGGAGATGCAAAGCCCAGGTCATAAGGGGCAGGAGGCCAAATTCCTAGGACAGGGCAAGCAGCAGATAGAAAGTCTCACCTCTTCCACCAGTCGGGCCTGGCCCTGCAGTAGCACAGGCATGAGGGCCTTCTGGAGCAGGTACACAGAGCCTGGGTACAGCATCCGGCGCCCTAGGGTGTGTGCCACCAGGTAGCTGTGGGGACATGGATTAGTGAGCTCCAGCCCCAGCCCAGCCCAAGGACTGATCTTAGCACTTGCAGTCAGACCCCAGAGCACGCGAACCTTCTCTCTGTCAGCCCTTGATGAAATCGTGTGAGCCTGGTGTTTTCCAACTTCTTCTATAAGATGTCCATTTTAGGGTTTAGGAATGAGGACCATAGCTTAGTGGCAGAGTGCTTGCCCAGCATGTGTGAGCCCCTGGGTTTGAGCCCCAGCACTATGAAAACAAACCAAAATCATTTTCTAGTGTGGCCCAGTACAATACATGGCTGCCTCTAGACTCACAAAGGGTTATGTCCTGAAAAAACCATCGTAAGTTGAAAATAACAGACACTGCAAAAACACTTGACCCCATGACCCATGTGGGAATGTCTTTCTGTATGCTGTGAAATAAAGGGACTGTTTTGGTATCTTAGAAGTAGGCGGGGAAATTGGAGCATAGATAGGGGAAGGAGGACGGAGTCAGAAGAGACATGATCCAGCTGCCCAAGAATCAACATGTAAGGAACACAGGTGAGCCACGGGCCACGTGGCAGACAGATGAATGGAAATGGGTCGAGTTAAGATGGAAAAGCTAGCTAGCAATGTGCCTGAGCCATAGGCCGAGAAGCATGAAATTAATATTAAGTGTCTGTTTCTTTGGGACTTTATCCTGGTCCAGATAAGTGGGCAGGTCCAAACTGTGGGGCTAGTCCAGGCAAGAAGCCTCTTTACTACAATGACCTATTGAACATGATGGTGGAGCCACCTAGAACAGTGAAAAGCACTTCGGGCTGATGAGGGCTGTGCCTCACAGCCCCTGCCTGGCCCCAAAGAACATGCTGCCCATCACTAGGTCAAGGAAAGAATACAAAACTCAAAAGTTAAGCTATAGCATATTAAGGACTGCTTGGACACAGTTCTGAGAGTTTTATGAGAACTTCTAGGTACAATAAACAAATGCACAGTTATCAAATATAATTCTGTTAATGCATAAAAATACAACTTATTAAAAGTTCTCAAGGGCTGGCAAGATGGCTGAGTGGGTAAAGGGATCTGCATCCAGGCCTGACAACCTGAATTCATTCAATCCTTGAGACCCACAGGGTAGGAAGGCATCACCAGGTGTGTCAAGGCATGAGGGCTCTACACTTACATATATAAATAAATATATTTAAAAGCTTAAGTCCTCAAATAGGACCATGTGATTACTGCTCAGTGGCGGAAAACAAACACGGGGTCCTCCCCCAGAACCATTTCAAAACAACAAATAATGATGGTTTGTACCAGACTGACTAGTAGAGCCGGGTAACACACACCTGTCCTCCGAGCACTTAGGAGGGTGAGGAACTCAGGGCCAGCCTTAGCTATACAGGGCCAGCCTTAGCTACCACCAATTCAAACCAGCCTGGGCTGCATGAAGGCACATCTTGAAAAATAAAAGTAAAATTCATAAATAGGTCAAGATCTGTAGCCTGGGAGATACCAGCTGGATGCCCACCTGGCAGGGCAGAGACCTGGCTGTTATGTTCACAATGACAATAGCTACCACATACAAGCTGCGGAAGGAGCTCAACAAACATTTACTGCATGTGTGGACTCAATGTCTAGTTAACGTTGCCAAACAACCGCAGAGCCACTTTGAGGTAGGCCTCAGACAGACATGTCCCGAGCATATCACTGTGCCCACCCCTTCCTCCGTATTCCCAATCCCTGCTGCAGTGTAAGCCTGAGTACCCAGCAGGGCAGGTCTGAGATCTCTGGCTTTCCTCTGCTCTCAGGCAGGTAGGGAAGTAGGGAAGTAGGGAATCAAGGAGTGAAGGGCCAGGACAATCGCACAGCGGCACCTAGAGCCTATGCCTGACAGTAGCAGCAGAGGGTCCTCTTCACTCAGTGCTGCCCCCTCGGCAGCTCTCCCCATGAGACACAAGAGAACACAGCACTAGGTCCTATAACTACTCAACAGAGTTCACAGTCCAGGGCCTTGGCCTCTGCCCCCCCCCCCCAAGTTTCCCACCTGGTGATCTGACAAGGCAGCTTCTTGACCCTGTTGAGGAATGTGTCTGCTGTTCCACGGTGCAGAGGCTCTGGGCGGAGCAGGGCCACACCCCTGCGGGAAGGGCCGCCTCGGGACCCCTTCCTGGGGAAAGAAAAAGGAGGGAACAGGGTGAGGATGTCTGGAAGATGCAGTAGTCCTGGAAGGCAGGCCCTAGGAGCTCAGAGGGATGAGAGCAGGTGTGTGAGGCAGAGAAGGGAAAGAGCCAACTGCTGTCTCACCGGCTGCCGGGTTCCTCCCAGTGGAAGTCGACTGGCCAGCTCCTGAAGTCGAAGTTATAGTTGGCCAGCTGCCTCTGTGGTGGGCATGGAAAGGATGGAAGGAACAGAGAACTGAGAACTGAGGGAGCCCCAGCTATCTACCCTGGACACCCTCACTGTGCCAGGGGCTGCTCCATACCCCAGGGAGACCACGGGGTGGAGGTCAGGACTCTCTCACTTCTACATCAAAAAGATTTAATATGACCACAGTGCTAGAACAAGGCAGCTGCCTCCCCTGACCAGGCCATCTGCTGGGGTAGAATGTTTGCTTAGCATGCATGATGCTCTGGGTTCAATACTGAATGCCACCAAAAAACTGTTAAAAAGCCAGAAAGGGCGGCTGGAGAGATGGCTCAGTGGTTAAGAGCACTGACTGCTCTTCCAGAGGACCTGGGTTCAATTCCCAGCACCCACATGGCAGCTCACAACTGTCCCTCACCCCAAGATCTGACACCTTCACACGGACATACATGCAGACAAAGTATCAATGGACACAAAATAAAAAATAAATATTTTTTAAAATGCCAGTAAGGGCAGTGATGGTGTATACCTTTAATCCCAGCACTCAGGAGGCAGAGACAGGTGGATCTCTGAATTCAAAGCTAGCCTGGTCTACATAGCTAGTTCCAGGACAGCCAGAGCTGTTATACAGAGAAATGATGTCTCAAAAAGAAAAGAAAAGAAAAGAGAAAAAACAAAAAACCCAAAGGAACAAAAAGCCAGCAGTGACAGCATAGTCCTACAATCCCAGCATTCAGCAGTGACAGCACAGTCCTACAATCCCATACAATCCCAGCATTTGGAAGCAGAGGCCGGGGGGGGGGGGGGGGGGGGGGGGGGGGGCAGCCTGGGCACATGTGGAATGAGGGTCCTATCTCAAGGACAGGCCATTGGTAGCACATTTAGGACCTCACCGAGGAGGCAAAAGGATCATAGGAAATACCAGATCAGCCTGGGCTGTTTAACATGACCCTATCTTTAAATAACAAATCAAAACAAAAACCCCACAGAAACATCTAAGGCTGATCCACCCCAAGGGGTATGCTCTGTGCAGAGGTGGGGCTGAGGGCTACTGGCCAGTCAAATTATCCTCCCACCTGGTCTAACAGAGCCGAGTTCCAGAACAGACAGGGCTACACAGAGAAACTGTCTCCCCAGCCAGCTAAGCTGATGGTCCCATGCCCACCCACAGTGAGCTCTGTGCACCCAGGTTCTTTTCCTCTCTTAAGGCCCCGTGTGCACAGCCACTTCCCTCCCCACATCATGGCATCCGGAGACCAGCGCTACCCTGTAGACCATCTGTGCCTGTGTCTCCCTACTGCACTGGGCCACATGCTGTGGGCTACATCTTCCCAATCCTCTGTCCTCCCCCATACCCATGACTCTGAGGTCTCTATTTTGAGGATTATTTTTTATTTTTTGCCACAGAAATGTTTTTGACATTTTCAAAAATAACTTGACTAAGAAAGAGCAACAAAAAAGGGAAATGTACAAAAATGAAAATAACAAGCAGAGAGACGAGTGGTCACATCTCAGCCAGGCTCAGCTCTGTGTCTGGGCTACTTGGCCACCATCTCTCTCTGACACAGTCACTCAGTCTCTCTTGGCCTCTTTCCTCAGCTGTAAAAGTGAGGGTCGTTATCCTACCTTAGGTGGTGCTGAATGGCTGTACTGAGGGCTGTGGGGCATGCCCTCATGCCTATGAGTGGTAGTGTGGTATGACCGTCAGTGCCACGATGGTCAGTGGTGCTCATGGCTATGTGGTCCCTTCATACCAGGAAGAGCTTTATGAGGCCTCACAGCCCCATCCCACAGATAATCACACTTCTCCAGTAACAGCAGGCCTGGCACCCCAATGGAGTGCACGCACCTGCCAATTCCTTCTGTCCCCAGCAAAGCCAGGCCAGTGTGGTGTTTCAGGGCACACAATGAAGTAAACGCTGAACTGAGCTGCTGGGAGAGGAGATACTGTGGGCACTTCTCTGTTTAGACAGTTCCTGAGCCCGGAAATGGAAAGGGAGAGGAATGTCCTAGCAGAGCATCTACTGGACGCTTAAGAGTCCTGGCAGTGTGCAGTAAAGATGAGCAGATGCTGGTGCCTGCAGTTAGGGGCGGGAGGGGGCTGGGGAAGCTGGACACACTGTCACTGTCCGAGGACTCCTCACCTTGTTTTCTGCAGACTGGTTCCGATGTGTGGCTTCCAAGATGGTGATGAACTGTCTGTACTGGGGGTTGGTCCAGCGGCCGATGCCTGGAGAGAGAGGACAGAAAAGGTAAACTGGGAAGACAGACACAAGGAATCAAGAAATCAAGAGAAGAGTTGGGAAATGGGCAAGGAGGTCCTGAATGGAGAAAGAGCCTTCCATGTTGGAAGAGGGAATCTCCTCCCCACAGCCACTGCCTGCACCATTTTTCTCTTTAGAGTCTTCAGCTTTATTATTTCAAGTGGCATCACTATTATTATGATCATTATTTTATATTGTGTGTCTGTGTGATTGAGTGTGGGCAACAGCAGGAATATGGAGACCCAAGGACAATTTCCACTGTGGGGTCTGGAGACTCAAGTCACCAGGTTTGTGCAGCAAGCACTTTGCCCACAAGGCCTCACCAGCCCTTTTGGTCCTTTTGTTTTCTGAGACATGGCTTCACTATGTAGCTCTAGCTGGCCTGAGAGATCCACCTGCTCTGAATCTCCCAGGTCCTGAGATTCCAGACATGCCTTACCTTTTTGAAACAAGGTTTTACTCTGGGCCCCAGTCTGGCCTGAAATTCATTATATAGCTAGAATGGCCTAGAGCTCTCAAGAATTTTGCTTCAGCCTCCCAGGTGCCGGGGGCCTGGCAGCTTCTTTGTAAACAAGTAAATCTCTACCTTGCAGAACATTCACGTTCCTAATGTTACAAGTCCAGCAATCTCACAATTCTGCTAACAGTGGGCTTCCTTCCTATCCTCTTCAGGGGTTCCCTGAGCTTGCTTTCTGCATGCCCCAGAACCCTTGCCCCAGTGCCAAGGCCTTGCTCACAACAACTTCCCACCCTCATTCCCTGCATCTGCCCCACTGACTCTTCTTGCCTCTGGGGGTCCCGTCTCCCTCCTCCTGGCCCTTCCTTGTCTCACTCCAAATCCTGGAGCTCCTGCTGGCCTCAGTGATGACGCCTCTCCCTGACCTGGCAGGTGCCATGTGTTGGGGGCCATCCTACCCACGGAGCCAGGCAGGAAGTAAGACACAGCTCTTGGCCCTGAGAAAGTTGGCACTATGGCTGAGGTGGATGTGGCTGGGAGAGACAACAAACCAGCCAACAGGAGAATGTCACGGGGCCAAGAGCTACAACAAAACCAATATGCTATGGCGAGAGGGAAGCGAACCGAGCCACTCACGCCAAAATAGGGAAGTGCAGCAGAGTGCTGGGTGCATCTACCACCCTGGGCTAGCCACAGATAACACACAGTTCTGTTGTTTGTTTTTGAGACAGAGATTTTCTGAGTAGTTCTGGCTTAGATCTCACTCTGTAGACCAGGATGGCCTCAACTCAAGAGAACTGCCTGCCTCTGCCTCCTGAGTGTTGGGATTAAAGGAGTGTGCACCACCACCTGGCAAAATATAGTTAAAAATACAAATAAGAGGCTGTCGAGATGGCTTGGTGGTTAAAAGCATTTGCTGCTCTTCTAGAGGACACAGGTTCAATTCTCAGCACCCATATCAGGTGGCTCACAACTGCCTGTAACTCCAGTCCCAGGTTATCTGATATCTGCTGGCCTCCAAGAGAATCTGCACACGTGATACACAAAAGAAAATTCAGACACACACACACACCCACATTAATAAAAAGTGAATAAACATCCTTCTTTTTTAAAAAAAGCAAAGTATTGAGCTAGAAAGATGGCTCAGTGGCTAAGAGCATATACTGCTCTCCCAGAAGACAAAGTTTGGTGGCTTACCATCAACCACTGTGACTCCAGTTCCAGGGTCACATGATTCCACTGGCCTCTTCAAGCATCTGCACTCATGCATACAGACCTACACACACACACACACACACACACACACACACACACACACACACACACTATTTTAAAAATGAGTAAAAAAACAAAACGGAGCCATCTCTCACCAGGGGTCTCCCAGGCCTGTAACACCCCAGCACTTTTGGGAGAACTACACGCTTATGTCTTTTGGGTGTCATCACATACATATGCATCTGTCCTGACCTTCACTTACATACTTGAGTCTCACCAAGTAGCCCAGGCTGGCCTGGAGTTCATCAACTTCCTGCCTCCCTCTTATCTAAGCACTGGGGTTAAAGGACACATTCTCATGCTTCCTCTGAATCTTTTATAAGTGAAAACTTCATACCATCTGCCTAACAATGCATCTAGGATCTGCACGATGTCTCTAAGTGTGGCTACATCACTAAATAACTTCATGCATCTTAAAGTTGTAGTCCCAGAGTGCTGTCTCAATCTGAACATTATTTAATTCTTATTCATACATTGCTTATGCACATGTGGGATGTATCATATAAGCCACCTGAAGGAAAACTCAGCACCTTAGATCATCCTCAGTTAGTTCCTGCAGGGCCCAGCCCCAACCTGAAAAAAAAAGCACTTAGTATTTATTCAGTCATAGATCCAAAGCAAATTCCTCTCTACCTACCTCGGAGGCAGGCCACACCTGCCAGAAGCAGCAGCAATGTCCCAGCGTAGTGAGAAAATGGCACCACTTTGGACAGACTCAGGTAACCTGGGAGGGAAGAGAGACAATATGAGAGGCTCTTGCGGAGCCTCACCTCTACCCCAGACCCTCTCTTTGCCTTGGCCATTCTCCTGGAGCAGTGGTTCTCAACCTGTGAGTTGTGAACCCTTTGGCAAACTTCTTTCTCCCGAAATATTTACTTTATGATTCATAACAGCAGCAAAATTAGATGAAGTAGCAACAAAGATAATTTTATGGTTGGGGGGGTCACCACAACATGAGGAACTGTATTAAAGGGTCGCAGTGTAAGGGAGGTTGAGAACCACCGTCTTAGGGATAAGGACCCCCTTCCTCTTTGGGGGGCTGATTCTCCTGCTGGTGGCATGCCCACTTCCGCCCCCCGCCACCTTTGGAAGCACACTAACCTTTCCTGTACAAGTAGAGGAAGGCGAAGGGAGAGGAGTAGTAAGAGATGGACCAGAAGACGGAAGCCTGCGGCAGAGACAAGGCAGGCACTCAACACGCCTGTGTGCACACTGTCCTGCCAGCCTAGGCGCTGAGGTGGGGACCCAGAATCCATACACTAAGCAACTGCTCTCTTCATGACATCGTGAACACAATAGGGACACACACATCAGAGCATAACAGTGGCTGACATAATTCTGTCACATTGCAAACACCTGCCTCTCTGTCTACTCAAGTTAATCAAGCCTTCACAGTTGGCCCCACTCTAGAGAGTCCTAGGCTTTGTCCCCAAGAGATGTGTCACCATAGGAACTCTGCCAGAGAGAACAGCTGCCTGTGCAGCCAAAGAGGTTAGTTGCCAGGGAGGACAGGTCACACGAGACGGCAGATGATCCCAAGGGTAAATGTGTTATCCTCAGGGCTCAGACTGCTCTAGAAAAAACCTACAGTACATAAGGGGGAGTTTCCAAGGGGGAATGCCAACTGTATGCACTTGGACTTCTTCTGCACAGAGCTCAGAGCACCCCCACCTCCTGGAGTGCTGCCTTCTCCCAGGCTGGTGAGGAGGAGCATCCAGAGAGCAGCTGGGTCTGACAAGAATTACCGAATCGCAGATGCAGAGCTGACTTACCAGCGCCAGGATGCTGTCAGCATGCTTCTCCAGGGCACGGGGCTGATAATATGTATCCTGGCAAAACAGATGGCCTATTAAAGGACCCTGCCAGTTGACAGGTCCTTCCTCCCTTCTGCCCTAATGTATGCCACCTGGTTCTAGCCTCCCTGGCCACTTCTCTTGGGATCCTCCTGGCCTGTACTGACAGAGACTGACTTCTCACCTCTGACCCTGAAAACAACCCCAGGGTGCTGGATTTGGAAGCGAAATGAAAGCTGCCTTTGGGAGACTGGCTTTTCCCCCCACAATCCCGGATGTAAATATGATTGTGTGTATATGGGTAGAAGGGTAAGAGTGGAAATAAATGACTCCATGACAATTCTAAGAGAATCAACATAAGTTGATTCTGGAAGAATGTGGCTAGGTGTGGGCACTTTGGAAAGGCTCCTAAACATAAGTAAAAAGGGGAATTAAAAAGGAAGAGAATATCTGGAGGGCAGACTATCTACCACCACCTGCAGCTGTCATGAACGCAACGACCCTGGTCTTCAAGGCTAGGTCTGTGGGTTCGACTTGCACAAGTGGATACATGACACGTAAAAGTTATTTTGAAACTGAAAAGTCAGGTTAAAGAGAAAGTCAACAAAGCCAAGGGGAGGAAATCGAAAGTACACGGGCAAAAGCCATCAGTGTGCGCAAGGAATTCCAGACTCAATTGGCACGAGCCATGAACCCAGGGTCGGGGGTCGCGGAGGGGGAAACGCAAGCACCGGGTGGTGAGAGTGAGCAAGAGTTGCTCCAAAGCCGTAAAGAGAGCCGGCGGCCAGCCCAGCGTGCCAGCGAGCGGGGAAGCGCCCACAGGCGGACTGCGCGACCGCCGCTTGACAAGCGTCCCCCCCCCCCCGATCCCGGCAGTGGAAGCGTCCGGGGAGCCAGGGGCCAGTGCATTTGGGCCGTACCATGTTCTCAGCCGGGGGGTACTCGACTCACCCAAGAACTGGAGGACGGGGCGGGGACGGCAGCGGGAGGGTCGGGGACGCTGGACGCGGCCCGATCCGTGTCCCTCTCCCGGTAGATCTTGTAAAGCCGGGGGCCAAGGACGCAGCTCAGCAGCTTCGCCATGGCCCCGGCTCGGGCCGCTGTTGCTCGGCCTCAGGTCCCCCGCCGGCCCCGCCCTCGGCCTCCGAGGCGCTACGTGTGTGACGTCAGCACGTACCGGCTCCTCCCGTAGCCGGGTCCGGCCTGACACTCTCACCGCGAGAGAGGAGTTCCGCACAGTTGGACCTAAGGTGCTGCGATATGCAAGAATTAGAGGCATTCTGAACGTCGAGAATTAGAAATTGTTCCAGCGTCATTAAATCTTTTTTTTTCTCCTAACCCTTACTGTCAGCATGCTCTGGAACGATCTCTGGGTGAGAGTAGGTGCATTTAGCAAGAATTCATGAAGAGTCTAGCGTCCGGAGATGTAGCTCAATGGTAGAGAGCCCAGGAATTATTTACACAAACAGAGAGAGAGAGAGAGAGAGAGAGAGAGAGAGAGGGAGGGAGGGAGGGAGGGAGGGAGGGAGGGAGGGAGGGAGGGAGGGAGGGAGGGAGGGAGGGAGGGAGGGAGGGAGGGGAAAGAGGGGGGTGGTGATGGCACACTTCTTTAATCCCAGCTCTCAAAAGACAGAGACAGTTTGGTCTCTGAGAATTCCAGGCCACCCTGGTCTACAAAGTAAGTTCCAGGCCAGTCAGGACTATATAGAGAGACCTTGTCTCAAAGTGTGAGGATTAAACTGTGTGTGTGTGTGTGTGTGTGTGTGTGTGTGTGTGTGTGTGTATCCCCATATGCACGCAGCCTTTATGTCCTAGAGTTTTTTATTAATGGCACTGGCAAGGAAATTTCAATGCAGCCTAGTATTGACTCTGTTACGTGGTTTTTAGTGGTCACTTTTGTGCAAATGTATAATGAAAGGGAGCAAGCCAGTAAACAGCACCCCTCCTTGGCCTCTGCCTCAGCTCCTGCCTCCAGGTTCTGCTCTGCTTGAGTTCCTGTCCTGACTTCCTTTGGCCATGAACTATTACATATTACAATATTAACCCTAACTAAGACATTAACAAAGCTTCCCCCTTGTTTTATTTATTGGTTTTTGAGACAGGATTTCACTATGTAGATCTGGCTGTCCTGGACCGGGCTGGCTGGCCTCTGACTTGTAGACATCTGCCTGCCCCTGCTTCTCAAGTGCTGGGATTAAAAGTGCATAGCACCATGCCTGGCTTAGTTAGGGTCTCTATGGCTGTCATGAAACACCATGACCAAAGGTAACTTGAGGAAAGGGCTTATTTCACCTTCCACTTCCACATCACAGTCCATCACTGAAGGAAGAAATTCAAGAAGCAAGCCAGGTGGTGGCAAGCATGCTTGATCCCAGCACTCTGGAGGCAGAACCAGGTGGATCTCTGAGTTCAAGGCCAGCCTGGTCAACAGATTGAGTTCTAGGACAGCAAGAATACACAGAGAAACTCTGTCTCAAAAAAAAAAAATGTTCTTCCCACAGGGCCATAAGGTGTAAAGTTGACATTAAAAACTAGCCAACAAATGGGGGAGAGATGCGGGGGCAGGGCATGGGAGAGGAAGAAAAACTGTGGTCAGGATGTAAAATATAAATAAATGAATAATAACAATCAAAAAACTAGTCAGCACGCTTTATGTAAAAGTCAGAAGCAATTCTGGGGAGTCAGTTCTCACCCCCCATGTGTATCCCAAGAACTCAGCTCATGCTGTTAGGCTCCTTGGCAAAGGCCTTTATCAATTGATAAACCAGCACAGAAGAAAATAATGTAATGTCTGGGGGATACACCTCCGACAAATGGTGCATGCCCATCACCTCACCTCATACATGCCCATCACCTCACCTCATACCTCGAGAGATCAAGGATCAAGAATTCAAGGTCATTCCTAACTACACCGTGGTTTTGAAGCCAACCTGAATATCATGAAACCCCGTATCAGGACAAAACAAAACAAAAAATAACGAAACAAATATCATCAGATGTGTATAAAAGCTTATGAGTCTCAGCATCCACGAATAATCCAGGTCCTGCTACGTTTCTCCTTGAGTAACAGCTAACGACACTCCTCGGGGGTTCTGGAGTGGTCCCTGGCGTGCCAGGTAACCACAGGAAAAGTCATTTGAGATCTCTTATGGTGCACTGCCTGCATGTGCAGTTTTTTGCCAGGTTCCTAGGAGAGAGCAGGCAGAGTGATTTGGGCCAATGGTTGTTGTCTTGGGGGTAGACGAGAAGCCACAGAAGGCTTCTAGGCTGAGAAGAGATAGATATCTGGGATTTCTTATACAGGAGCAGCTTGCACCAGGACCTGACTCCAAGAAATGGAAGATGAAGTTTCCTCCCCACCCCCAGAAGACATGAAGCTGAGTTTTATCTCCCCACATCCTCACCCCCCCCCCAGAGGCCCAGTGGCTCCAGCCCAGGGAGTATGGGCCTTTATCTGTGCTCTGCTTCCTCCCTAGAAACACCAGGTCTTTGGAGCAAGAGAACTTGGCAGGCTCTCTCCATGGCAGTCATAATTACCCTCCTCCTGTTCTTGTGTGGGCACCCCCAGGCTGCTGCAGGTAAGGGGTAGAAGGTGAGGGATTCTGCAGCTATTTGAAAAGTTGGGAGGGACTACTGTTTTTTTTCTCCTTAGCATATGACTCAAGAAGACAGGTTTACCTTGTTTGAACTCTCTTTGCTTTTAATCCTAGGGAGACCCACAGGTTCCATGAGCCTAGTTATATGTAGTTTCTTGTATTTTGAAAAATATAAGTATTAGGTCTGGGGATGTCACTCAGAGAGTGCTTGCCTAGTATGTACAGAGCTCCGGGTTCATCTCCAGCTAAAAGTTTGATTCCTGTCACCACATAAGTGGGTGTACTATGCCCATCATCCCAGAATCTGAAGGGAGACTGGGAGATCCAGGCAATTCACAGCTACTCAGCCAAATTGAGGATCCAGGATGAGGATCTTGCTAAGTGGTCGTGATGATGAATCTTCCAGTACAGATACCTCTAGGCATTTCTAGAGAGTTTTAGCTGAGGAAAGAAGAGCTATCTAAATTTTGGGTGGCAGCCTTCAGTGGGCTAGGGTCCTAGACTAAATAAAAATGGGAAAAGGACAAAGCCAGTAGAGTACAGGCATGCCCCTTTCTCTGCTCCTAAATCCATCCAGATGCAAACATGTTTCTATCACCATAAATTTCCTGGTATGGGGCATGCCTTTAATCCCAGCTCTTGGGAGGCAGAGGCAGGCAGAGCACTGAATTCCAGGCCAGCCTGGAGCCTGGTCTACAGAGTTCCAGGACAGCCAGGGCTACACACACACACACACATACATACACACACACACACACACACACACACACACACACACACACACAAAACGCTGTCTCAAAAAACCCTCACAAATAATAAGGAAAAGTAAGTAAATCTTACACACTTAAGTTGCTTTAGCTAGGTTTTTGTCAAAAATAAGGAAACTCCCAGCAGGCCAGGCTGGTCCTGAAGTCTCTCAGCTCAAGCAACCCTCCTTTCTCTGCCTCCTGAATGATGTGACTACAGGTGTGTGTCACTACACCCAGCTCACTTTCCCTTATTTTGTTATTATCTGTTTATTTTGAGACAGGGCATTGCTTTATAATTGCCTTGTCTGGCCTGGTACTTATGTTGTAATCCATCTTCCTTAGCCTCCCGAGTGCTAGTATTACAGGCGTGTGCTACTATACCTGGCTTAGTTCCCTGTGTAAATAAAAACAGATGAGGATATGTCTGAAGAGATAAGGGTTTTCATCAACTATTGTAGCCTATTTCTATCCTGACTCAGAACCTGTCACTAGCGAGGAAAAATGAAAAGCCTTTACACTCATTACTCCAGCTTCCCCACCCCATCTCGCTCAGTCTGGGACTCATGTATCCAGGGTAGCCTTGAACTCCTTAAGTAGCCGAGGACGACACTGAACTTCTGATCTTCCTGTCTCTGGGTGTCTGGATCGAAGGCATGCACCAGCATGTTCAGTTGCTGGGTACGGTGCTTCATGTAAACTAGACAAGCACTCTGCCAGCTGAGACCTGAGCCACATTCCCAGTGTGTAAGAGACCCGTGCTTCTCTTTCAGTGCTGGGTATGGAACCCAAGACCTCAGACAAGCCCTTAACCAGCTAAGCTATGCCCCCAGCCTAGCCTGCCTCCATTTCTTCCAGCAAGTCACTTGAGAATATGTTCACAAGCTAAACCAGTGCTCGGAAATCCCAAAAGGAAAGAAAGGCAGAAGTGAGCGCTTGCTAAGGGCATGGACAGCTCTAGTCTGACACCACCATTTCTCCACAGACAGCATCCAGACCATCTACGTAGTCTCTGGGGAGTCGGTGGAGTTGCCTTGTCCTTCACCACCCTCCCTCCGTGGGGGGCAGCTCCTAACCTGGTTCCGCAGCCCTGCAGCGGGTTCTTCCACCATCTTGGTGGTCCAGATCCAAGTAGACAGGCCAGTTTCAGATCTGTGGAAGCCTGAAAATGACTCTAGGTTAAAACCCCTCGGGAACTACTCCTTATTGCTGGAGGGGTCCAGGAATGAAGACGCCGGGCGGTACTGGTGCACTGTGATGGATCAGAACCATAAGTACCAGAACTGGAGGGTGTATGACGTCTCTGTGCTCAAAGGTACGTTGGGGTGTAAAGACCTCTCTGGACATTGGAGACTAGGGAAGACTATGCAAGAAACTGAGGTGTTCCTCTCTTGCCAGGATCCCAGTTCTCTGTGAAGTCTTCAGATGGCCTCTCTTGCTCTGCCCTCCTGTGCTCTGTGGTCCCAGCCAGGCGTCTGGACTCCGTGACATGGCAGGAGGGGAGGAATTCCGTGCGAGGACATGCTCAGTACTTTTGGGGAGATGGGACTGCCCTACTATTGGTGTGTCCTGGAGAGGGGCTTCCTGAGACCAGGGGCCGTAGACAGAGGAACATCCGCTGCCTTATGCCTCAGAACAAAAGACTCAGCTTTAGCTTGACAGGTAAAATGAGAGGAAATGAAGAAATGGAAAGGGGTATTCTCTCTGGTACATCACTCAAGATTGGAAAATGAGGCAAATCAGGCCAGGTAGTGGTTACCTCCCTGTAGGGGAGGCTTTTCCCCCCCTCTTCATTGACCAAATCTATCATAAAGGAGGGTTGATTAAGCCAACTTCCTGAAGGAACAAGCCCGACCAGGAGCCAAGACCTACTTTGGAGGGATAAACCACTGTTTAGAAAGAGGTTAATGTAGGGAGCAGAGAGAGCTCTCCTAAGTAAAGTGCTTGTAACACAAACATTAGAAACCACATAAAAAGCTATTCATGGTGATACATGCGTGTAGTCCCAACACTAGGGAGACAGACAGACAGACTCCTGGCTCTCAGGCCGGCTAGCCTGGCCTGCTTGGTGAGCTCCAAGTCAATGAAGTACATTGACTCATAAATAAGGTGAAGATCTCCTAAGCAACAACACCCGAGGTTGGTCTTTAACCTCCACACACTTGCATGAACACCCACACCCACACATGAACACACACACCCATACCCACACATGAACACACACACCCATACCCACACATGAACACACACACCCATACCCACACATGAACACACACACCCACACATGAACACACACACCCATACCCACACATGAACACACACAGGTATAAACACACATGAACATACACACACACACACACACACACACACACACACACACACACACGAGAAAAACAGGCTGATCTACGCAGGGCATGGTGTCACATGCCTCCCAGCACTTGGGGGTTGAAGAAGTTAGAGGTCAGCCTTGGCTCTTAAAGCCGGCCTGCACTGCATGTGACCCCACTTCTTAAAAAAGAAAAAAAAAGATCAAAAGAAGAAAAATAGACCTGTGCCTTTAATCTTAGCTCTCAGGAGGCAAAAGCAGTCAAAATCTATGAGTTCAAGGCCAGTGTGGCCTGCATAGTAAGTTTCAGGCCAATCAGAACTATATAGAGAGCCCCCCCCCCATCCCATGCCAAAAGAAGAAAGACAGAAACAGGCCAGTATAGAGCCAAGCACAGTGCTACACACCTGCAGTCCCAGGACCCGGGAGACTGAGGCAAGGCCAGTCTGGACTGCATGAGACCGTGTCTCAAGACAAACAAAATAAAAACTGATCTATTATTTCTGTGGACTTTCCTGCTGCAGAGAGTTAATACGTAGGGATTTCTGGGGGTGCGGAGATGTGACAAAGGAGTTCTGAATACTGTTGTATAATGGCCTATTGACAGGGAAGGCAGAGGCAGAAACCGTACAATTGTTATATGAAATAGAAGGCCATTATATAGAGAATGAATACCACCAGCTAGGAAATAACCCATTTTATAAGTCAGAGAGGAGCAAATGGCCATTATCTCAAGAGAGGAAAGTGTTGGCGGAGCCTGGAGGATGAACCGCGAATGGCCGAAAAGGGAATGAAGAAATGCAAATTGTAAAGCACATTTTTTTCCATTTTCACGTGTGTGATAGACATGTGTGTTTGCATATTTGCATGTGTGTGGGTACACTTGTGCGTACCCATGTATGTGGGTGTGCAGGAGGCCTGAGGTTGATGTCTGGAATCCATTGCTCTTCCATCTTATTCACTGAAGCACCATCTCTCAACCAAACCCAGAGCTGGTTAATGAGGCTAGTCTCCAGGGACCCCCTGGCTCTGCCTTCGGAGGCTGGAATGACAGGTGGGCTACCGTGCCTACACAGTATTTACATGGGTTCTGGGATTTGAACTCCAGTCCTCACACTCGTGTGGCAAGCATGCTAACCACTGAGCAGACTCTCCAGCCTCTGTCTTTTTGTTTTGTTTTGTTTTTTATGGTGGTTTCTCACCCTGTAGGCCAGGTTGGCCTTGAACTTCCTCATTTCTTTTGCTTTGAGACAGGCTTTGCTGTCGTCCAGGCAGGCCTCCAGCCCCTGTGTAGATGGCCACCTCAAATCAGTCCCTCCTTCCCTCCCAGGTACTGGCATTGCAGGCAGACGTCATGGTGCCCAGCTGCAATACTTTGCTTTTTCTTGAAAATGTGAAATACTGTGAGGGAAGTTATGGCTAGGATGTGCTCTGGCATCAGCTGTCTCTGTGTGACGGGGCTCACTGCCGCTGTCTCTGGATATTGACTCTTGGAGTCCATAAGCAAATTCACAGGGCGGCGGATCCTGGAGGCAGGGGGCTGATGAGTATTTTCTATAGGAAAATTCCACTAGATGGTGTGGGAAGTCCAGGACTGCTTCTCCATTGGCTGCTCAGGACCTTTTCGTAGGCGACATGACAGAATAATTCTACTTCCTTCCTGCAGCTGTGACAGCCCCTCCCCTCCTCACTACCTGTTATTTTTGTCTTGATGTCATGGCAGCTTCCACAGAACCTTCTCCCCCTGTCTGCGCCTCTGTCCGGAGCTGGGATATGCCCTGGGTGTTGATGTTGTCGCTCATAGCCGGCCAAGGAGTCACCATCATTGCCCTCAGCGTTGTGCTCTGGAGGCGGAGGGCCCAAGGGTCTCGGGACAGAGGTGAGTCTTTCCCCACAGGTATCACTTGGGTGTGAGGTTGAGGGTTGGGCTCACATCCAGACTCTGGACTCTGTCTGCTCTAGGAAAAGGGTGGCAAGGAACACATCCTTGAATTATCCTTGACGTCTATACATCATATGGCTTCTTTTCCCCAGAACCTTCAATTCCTCACTTCAAACCTGAAGTCCAGGTCTATGAGAACATCCACTTGGCCCACCTTGGGTAAGGGAAAACTGGGGGACAGAGGCTTAAATCCCAGAGGGCCTGAGCATGGGAAATTGTTGCTTGGAAACTGGGGCTGGATTACAGATGGGGGGTCCTGGTTCCTGAGAAGGTGCAATAGCTTTAACAGGACTTCTTGCTTTGCAAACTCTACAGCCCACCCACCCACAAGACCAAGTGATCTTGGTGACATCTACCTCGGAAAGCCTGACCTGCTGTCCTGTGTCTCTGGCATGCTGCACCTGAAGGATTCCCTGAAAACCTTGGCGAGGGGATGGGGCTGAGGGTGTGACTCTAGTTCCTCTGGGCTTCCAACAGCCACCAAGCTGGAGGGGCCAAGGACTACCTAAGGGAGTGACATCATTCTGTGATGTCACCTACAAAAGGTGTGGTCTCCTGTCTTGAGGCAGAGGAGTGACCCAGAGTAAGATGTATTGTGAGGTTTGGAGAGTCTGTTGGTGGCAAGAAGGACAGGGGAGTCCAGAGACCTGAGAATGTCCGGGCATCTGTTGTATGAGAAGCCATGCAGATAAGTGGGGGGAGGGGGGTTTGAGACTCAGATGCAGAGTGGGGAATGGGATATTTGGGGGACAGGGAAAACAGAAGAGATCCAGACCTCCCCTCCCCCTGTTGTACTCACAAAGAGACATTTAGAGGGAACAAGACCTTTAATCAGGCCCCAGACTTCCTCAGACGGGACAGGAGGGAAGCAAGCCCAAAGGGGAATGCCAGTCCTCAGCCCCGGGCAGGGCTCTGTCCTTATCCTAGGCACACATGCTTCTCTGTGGGTCTCTTTCAGCATGAGCAGCTTATCACGTCTCACTCCCTGGGAGCTCTGCCCTTTGCACCCAGGGCGCCCAGGCTATCTCCCTGGATGGAGGAAGCATATACGAGGGGTGGCAGATAGATCCCTAGTATTTCCAGACTTTCTGAACAGAGGACAGCTCTAGACCAGTGAAGAGGACTGCTCCATGGCAGTCGGCCCCTAGCCTCCGGAACCGAGGCTATACCCTCATGAGCAGCTCTGCCAAATGCCTTTTTTGACTCTTGTCTCTAGCTTGGCTCTTAATGGAAGGAGCAGATGTCTTGGAATCCTCACTTGCAGCCTTCAGCTTAGGCTCAGATGTTGGCAGAAAAGAAGATGCCAGCCACACATATGGAAACTGGGTGTGAAGCACCATTTAGGATCCGATGTGCCAGTCCAACCCACAAGGCAGCTACCGTCCGTCCGTTCTTGTGTGTGTGAGGGTTGTATACATGTGGGTGCATGTGTGCGCACACCAGTGCATGTATGGAAGGCATCAGATGCCCCATTCTTTCCTCTTAATCTTATCTCTTTGAGGCAGGGTCTCTCCCTAAACTTGGAGCTAGGCTAATGGCTGACCTGGGACACCTAGGAGAGACAGCAGGGATTTCTTATGAGGCAAGGATCTGGACACATGCCTACTGGGATTGGAAACTCCATCTGTAGGAATCAGGTCTTAGGAGGGGTCTGTAGAGGTGTTGGTAAAAAACCCTCAAGGGCCAGGTTTGTGTTTTTGTTTTTGTTTTTTAATGCAAAGTCACACTCTTGAGAGTGTCTCAAAAACATCTGTGCAGGTATTCCCAGGTCTACAATAACATCAGAGTCCTGGGTGACATGTACTTACAGGCTAGAGGAAGACATGTACTCCCCAGGCAAAGATGGCTGCAAAAAGCAACAGGGTGGTGACGGGAAGGTTTGGGAGTCGTGAGGCGGCAGTGTTGCATAGGTCCTGCTCACAGCACTGGTGCCTTAGAGCATAGGACTGTGACCAGTAGGTGGCACGGCCCAGCAGAGGGCACTGGGCCCTAGGAAGGCAGCCTTTCCGCTGGATGACTTCCTCCTGGTCTATGGGACAAAGGAGGAACACTGAGGTTAGGTGGCAGAGGTGAAAAGCCACCCAAGAAGGGCCATTGCAGCCAAGTCTTACCTGAGGTGCCAACACTGATGCCACACACCTCATCTTCCTGGCATTCCGTGAGAACAGGGTAGCAGGGCTTGGCAAAGCTGCAAGTATAACACTGGAGTCGTCTTCTGTTTGGATAAGTGGTGAGACCTGTTGGGTCGGCAGAGATCAATCCAATTTGGGGGGGAGGAGGCAAGAGGCAAAGTCAGAGACACACAGAGGAGGGAGGGAAGAGCCATAAAGTAGGAGCGGACGGGAATATAAAATACAAAGGAAGGAGAGAGCAAAGAACCAGCCAGAAGAAAGAGGGATACAGTAGTCAGGAGAGACAGACAGGAATGGAGGCCAAGAGAATGGTGCTATGGTGTAAAAGGCTAGATCCCTGAGCAAGAAGGGGAGATGCAGAAAGTGACCTGAAAGGTACAGGGACAGAGACAAGTCAAAGATTCAAAGAGATAGTTACTCTCCAATGCCCTCTCCCCTGCCGGGCTTTAGCCCAGATCCTCCTGCCTCAGTCTTCCAGTGTCCTAACTACTCCCCATTTCTCCTCACCTGGGTCAGCTCCCTCTCCATTCTCCCTCCAGCCCTCTGCCCCTCGCGGAGTCCTCAGGCCAGCCTTACCCAGTGCCCCAGAGAAGAACAGGATACCGAGAAAGGTTCTGGAGGGACCCATGGCCAGACCCGCTCAGCAGTCTGAGAGAATATGATCTGCACCCCGGCTCAGAACACACCTGGCCAAAGAATAGGGAGGAACCCCTAAACGAACAAACAGATCTAGTGAGAGAATCTGGGGTGTGGGAAAGAGAGAGTTTCTCTGCCTGATGCAACAGCTCTTTGTTCCTACACCTCGTCTCTCCCTCCCGCCCATGCTAGCCTTGGGGGTCTTCTGTTTTCTGTGTTTACTAACTCAGCCTAGCTGTCTGTCTGTCACCTTCCCCTCCTGCTCCCCTCCAAGCTCCAAGCTCAAGCTGTTCTCAGTTCTCTTTGCTTTCTGTCTACCCCCAACAGACACGTGTCTACTCCCAAGGTCACACTCTGAACCCTCCCTGCCCCAGATGTTAGAGCCCTGTTTGAAAGTGGTATCGACAAAGCCCACCCACCCATTCTCACACCCCACCCCACCCACAAAGCCCAGCTGTGAGGGGGCCCTGCCTCACCTAGCTCACATCTCTTTGATTCATGCCACCCCCCTCCCCAAGCCTCAACATTGCTACCCCATAATTATCCCTCCTGGCTTTACTACCTTGCAGAAAAGAATTAATCAGGAGCCGGACTTGAAGGATGTATGTTCTTCCTCTGAGAAGAAATTGGAAAAGGAAGACGGGATAGGTTTCCAGGATGGGAGATGGCAGTAAGGAACGTTAGGGATTAAGAGATTGGGTGGGGAGGACAGGGCTTGTAGCACATGTAGGTTTAGAAGGTTTATTCAACACAGGGGCCAGCCCTGGGTTCCATTCCCAGTATGAGAGAGAGAGAGAGAGAGAGAGAGAGAGAGAGAGAGAGAGAGAGAGAGAGAGAGAGGGAGGGAGGGAGGGAGGGAGGGAGGGAGGGAGGGAGGGAGGGAGGGAGGGAGGGAGGGAGGAGAGAGAGAGAGAAACACTTCATCTGGAGGGCTATGATGAAGAAGAGGGTGATGGTCATCTTAGCATCTCTTTATACCCTGAAAATGACTGAAGACCTCAGAGATCTTTTCTTCATATAAATTCTATCAATATTTACCCTATCAGAAATGAACTGGTGAGATAGTTCAGTAGGTGGATGTGTTTGCTGTGTAAGCCTAAGGACCCGAGTTCGAGTCCTGGCACCACATAGAGGCGAGAAGAGAACCAACTGCAGAATCATCCTTTGGCCCTTACCAGTGCATCGTGGCAAGCACTCAGCTGCCTCTGAGGAACTCACCAATAATAAATTTTATTAACTTATTGTTTTTGTTTCTTTGGCTGACCTGGAACGTGATATGTAAACCAAGTTGGCCTAAACCCACAGAGACCCACTATCTCTAGGTCTGCTCTACCACATCTGACTTTTTTTAAAAAAAGACATTATTTTTAACTATGTATAGCTGTATGTGTCTGTGTATGGATATATGCATGCAAATGCAGGAACCCAGAGGCCAGAGAGGACACTGGGGCCCCTGGGGTTGAAGCTTTTCTGAATGAACAGTAAGCTCTCGTCCACTATTGTCTCTCTCCAGCCCTAAATAAACATTTAAAAAATAATAATAAATTAAGAGGCTGGAGAGATGGTTTAACAGTTTAAAGCATTGGCTGCTCTTGCCGAGGACCCAGGTTCTGTTGCCAGCACCTGCATGGTGGCTCACAACCATCCCTAACTGGAGGTCCAGAGATCTGATGCCCTCTTTTGGTCTCTACTGGCACCAGGCACACATGTAGGGTACATATCTACATGTAGGCAAAACATTAATTCACATAATAAATCTTTAAAAAATATAAAAAGGACTTAAAGTAAGAAGCCACAGGTGCTGGTACGTGTCTGTAATCACAAGGCTGGGGGGGCGGCAGTCTGAAAGTGTGATATCAGCCTGGACTGCATGCTGAGCTCTAGGCCAGCCTAGATTACGAGTAAGACTCAGCTTTAACAAGGGTGTACAAGCACATACCACAGACACACACACACCACACACACACCATGCACACACCACACACACACCACACATACACCACACACACAGCATACACACCACACACACACACTCACATATACACACACACAGACACACACACCACGCACGCGCTAAATGTATATTGAAGCCAGGCATGGTAATTCATGCCTATAGTCCCAGCACTTGAGATGCTGAGGCATGAGGATCAGAAGTTCAAAGCTAGCCCTGTCTCAAAAACAACAATCAGCTAGTTAAATAAATTATTAGGCATAGTTTGATTCATTTAACAAATAAAAACAAACATATTATATGTTAGGAAGACATAGTTTTGTGAAAAATAATAATTAGCCTCTGATGGCACGGAGAGTTTTGCATTTTTGAGAATCCATTTTGTGCTGCTTATAATCAAAGGTGGCTGGGTTTTCATAACCTACTTCTGCATTCCAGCTGGAATGTGGGTGAACAAGATCAAACCCTCAGAACTGAAAACGGAAGGCCCTAGGGGCCCCTCGCCCCCACCCCCACCCCGGGTGGTTCTTCCGCTGGAACTGCTGTTGAGGATGGAAGCCTTTGGGGCTCCAGAGGACGCTCAGAGTCATTCATGGGGCCCCTCCCTGACCGCACTGGGGCCCTGGTGTCTGCTAAGGGAGACTCTTTCCTTGCTTTTTATTACCCTATAAAGCTCAAGGCAAGGGGGATATAAGGCTGGCAGAGTAGAGCCTGAGAGGGGGGTGGGCGGGAGGGAGAAGGCGCTACCGACATAAACAGACGTGATGAACCCCCCATTGGTCGGGATCCTGCTCTACGCCCTGCTAGGCGCTGCCTTGGGTAAGGAGGAGCTTCTGGTACCCGCCTGTCCTTTCCCCCTGCCAGGGCTCCTCTAAGGGCCGGTTCCTATCTCTTTTTTCCTGCCAGGACACCGCATGCGGTGCTATGACTGTGGTGGAGGCCCCAGCAACTCCTGCAAGCAGACAGTCATCACCTGTGGTGAGGGTGAGCGCTGCGGCTTCCTGGACCGCAAACCCCAACCCAACCCAGAACAAGCCAAGCAACGTGAGTCCTTTACCATATCCCCGATGCCCGCTGCTTCTAACCAGCCCCTCTTCACTCCTGCGGGCTACCACCCTTCCAAATTCAGTCTGGCTCTGGGCAGATGGTGCCACTGTTAGAACAGCCTAATCCTACAGGCTCTTGGCACTGTGCCTTGAGCTGCCCACACCTCGCAGGCTTTCCCCTTACTTGCCATGAAGAACCTCATAGGCTCTTACTAAGGAAGAAACTGTCTCTAAGATGGGAGTCAAATTGTTAAGGCAAACTCCAAGGTTCAACTGTCAGAGACTTGCCAAGAGCTGCAGTTGGGGTGTGTGTGCATGGGTGAATGTGTGTGTGTGTGTGTGTGTGTGTGTGTGTGTGTGTGTGTGTGCATGCGTGACTGTGTGTGTGTGTGTTTAATATTTTATTTTGAAGTCATTTGGTTAAACAGAAAATTACAAAACAAATGCATAGAGTTCTTGTTTCTAACCCAGCTTCTTCAGATGCTAACATTCCATTTCATTACCAAAATCAGAAAATAACAGCATGATACTAATTAACCTAGGCTTAGATTCAGTGGCCCAAGCACAAAGCAAAATACCTCACTGACTTATTATTTATTTTAAAGTAATTATTTTATTTGGTTTGTTTGCTTGCTTGGTTGGTTGATTGGAAACAGGATCTCAACATATAGTCTGGAACTAACTACATAGACCATGCTGGACTTGAACTCACAAAAATCTGCCTGCTTTTACATCCCAAGTGCTGATTGATATTAAATGCAGGCGTGATCCACCATGTCTTGCTTAAAATGATTTTTTCTTTTAGATTTTTAAAATTTGTTTTATGTGCATATTTTTCTGCATGTATGTTTGTGTATCACAGGTGTACCTGCTGCCTTTGGAAGTCAGAAGAGGGGGTGATATTATCTGGAACTGGAATTATAGGTGATTGTGAGCCAAGTGGGTCCTGGGAATTGAACTGGGGCCTCTGGAAGAACAGCCAGTGCTCTTAACCAGTGAGCCATCTCCACAGCCCCAATATATTATTATTTTTAAAATATTTATTTCTATGTATGAGTATGTTTGTCTGGCTTGCTGGCTGGTTGCATGCTACATGTGTGTGGGTATTCTCAGAGGCAAGTAGAGTGTATCAGATTCTCTGAAGCTGAAGTTACAGATGGTTGTGTGAGCCTAACCCTGACGTTAGAACTCAGGTCTTCTGGAAGGGTGGTAAACACTTTCAACCATTGAGCTATCTCTCCAGCTCTACATTTTTAACCTAATTTTTAGGACAAGGTCTCACATATCTGAGAGTGGCCTCAAACTTGCTATGAATCCAAGGAAAACCTTGAACCTCTGACCCTTCTTTCTCCACATGGCATGTGCCACCACGTCCTGTTTATTTTGGCACTGCAGATCAAATCCAGGATGTCTGGATCCAAGGCAAGCATTTTACATAGTGAAGCTACAATCCCAGCTCTGTTTGCTGTTTTGTTGGGACAGGGTCTCCATTTATGGTTCAGGGTTACCTTTAACTCAACATGTTGATAGGACTGACCTCGATACTCCTCCTGAGTATCTATGCCCAACTTTAGTTGTATTTACAGACTGTCCCCTTTGTATTTAGCTGCAGCTTTCCTGTGTTGAGGCTGAGGTAGGAATGGTCCTGGGCTCTTGCAACACCATAGCATCACTGCCCTAGGTGGGCCTGTTGGCTCCAATGCCTTGGTTTCAGAGAGGTGCTTTTTGAGGTGGCAGAGGATCCCTTTAATTCCCTGGAAATTGCATCTGCTGTCCATGGAAGGCAAGTCCTGCAGTCAGGAATCAACACCTTTCTTTCTCTCAGCCTCTGTGACCTTGAGTCAGCACCAAGCAGCCTGTGTGGCCACGCATCAGTGCAATCAAGTGAACGTAGAGTCAGTGGGAGGTGTGACTTTCACAACCCACAAAAACTGCTGCTTCGGAGACCTGTGCAATGGCGCCGTGATGAGCTCCGTGACCCCTTCCTGCATCCTGGCTGCAGTTGTTACCACCCTGGCCTGGCTCTTGCCAGGACTGTAGAACAGATATCGGGGTTGAGGGTAGAGAAGGCACTGAGAGAGTTGAGCATCCAAGGCGAGAAGACAGACATTCCTTTCTGCGCCATTAAAATGTATGGACTATTCTAAAGATGACTATTAAATTCTATCCATTTTTGTTTGTTTGTTTGTTTGTTTTTTAAAGACAGGGTTTCTCTGTGTGGCCCTGGCTGTCCGGGAACTCGCTCTGTAGACCAGGCTGGCCTGGAACTCGCAGATACCCACATGCCTCTGCCTCCCTAGTGCTGGGATCAAAGGTGTGCGGTCACTTGCGGCAACTATGTCTCCTCTCCTCTGTTAAAAAGAAGGCTGAAGGGATACTATGTGGGTTATCAGACTTCTACTTTGTAACAGTCCATCAGTGGATCTGACAGTAGTCCTTATCCGATGACACCCCTCAAAACAATAGAGAATCTGTCCCCAGTGGCTCCTGGAACTTGCTGCTAGGGAGACCCTCCCTTCACAGTGGGGATCACTGAGTAGAGGGGCCCTGGGCTGAATGGAGGGTTACCAGGACTCCGTGAGCCTGGCTGTTCGGTTTATTTTCCTGTTTGTATTTCATAACTTGGCTCCAAACAGGACTGTTTTGAACTGAGAAAGGCTCAGTTAGCCACCTAAGAGGTGGAAAGAAAAGCCAGTTCTCTGTAAACACCTTTCCTACCCTTTCTGGGGTGCCCTCAAGCTAGGCTGCACCTGCTTCTTGGCAGGGTGTAGCTTAAATTTAGGATAAGGGTTGTTTCTTCAAACACTGGTATCAGTGTGCCACTGTCAGGTATTGTAAGGGAGAAAGTCTTGAAAAACCTGCTCTTCTGTTTGGTTGGACCATCCTTGTAGGGAAACTCCCTAGAGAACTCTTAGGTAAGGATAAGGGTGGGGCTGGGAGTGAAAGGAGAGGGACCTGACACCACCACTACCCCCCCCCCCATCATCCTTGTCCTAGCTGGCTTGGAACTTGCTATGTAGAGGCCAACCTGGCCTCCTCAGACGCAGAGAGCTTTGCCTCTCAAGTACTGAGTTTGAAAGGGTACAGAGCCATGCCTTTTTCTTTCTGAGACAGGATCGTATGCAGCTCTGACTTTGAACTTACTATGTGATCAAGGATGGTCTTGGGCTCCTGATTCTTCTGCCTCTACCGCCCAATGGTTGAGATCACAAGAGAAAGCCACCATGCCCAGATTCGCATGTATATCCCCTGACAATAAATACACAGTTTATCAGACACTGACATTTATTTCTAAGATGGAAAGAGATGAGCAGAGGGTTTAGGGATCAACCCCATGCAGTGAGATTAGTGGGCCCTTTGGGGATCACTCCTTGGAGACACAGTAATCCTTCCAGATCCACATCCCAGGGTCACATCAGTGTTCATCCAAATAGGGAGCCTTTCAGTGTCCAGTGAAGGAGGTAGAGTGGTCTCCAAGGAAATGGGAATGAACTTGGTGAAAAATGGGTGGAGGATGCCAGCTGTGAGGAGTGTCTGGGGAGACCACTCTAGGCACCATCCCATGAAATAAACGGGACAAGAATTGGGAAGAGTCAAAGGGAGAACATTCTGGAAAGCTGGAGGTCTAAGGACACAGGGAGAAAGGCTCAGGCTGTAGTAAATAGCAGGAATGCAGCCATGGAGTAAATCTCAGTGCAATAACCAGAGGCCAAGACCAGCCAAGGAGGCCAGAGAGATGAGAGCCAGAGCCGGGGTGGGCCTTGGGGCTGGGCTATTGCAGTTATCTTTGTCACAGCAGGTCGTGTTGTAGTTCAGACCTAGCTTGTGATTGGTCTGGTTGAAAGCCTCCACACAAGGCTCCTCTGGTGTGCCGCAGCGCAGGTTAGAGAAAACCCACATCTTCCCTAGAGGTAGGAGCCAACAGAAAGGGATCAGGAGTAGGCACTGGCTTGCCTGGGTCCATTGGCTACTCTTCGTTCCCAAAGTTGCTTGGCTCCACCCCTCTTTTCTGTTTTCAGTCTAATCATCCTGAGTGTGAGCCACAACCCGGCTTCTAGCACCCAGCACCCATTTCATGGGATCCACAAACACAATGTAGAGGCATAGGTCAGTGCCTGGCACATAATCATCTTCCGCCACTTGCTGACACCACTGAAACTCCCTGTCCTAGTTCTGGATGGCCTTCAGTCCCAGATAACATTTCCCACCTGGCCCCTCCCTCCCAGAGAGGGATGTTACCAAGGTACACATTCGTTGTCAGGCATTTGTGACCTGGCTCCAGACGACAGGACTGGCGATCCACACAGCCCAACACAGGGACCTTATAGCAGGAGTGACACCTAGTGTCCGCTGGGGAGATAAGAAGTCAGGCTGAGATGATGGGCTATCTCAGTCACCCTGAGGATGAGGGTGGAGAATTGCCCACTGAGTAACCAGTGTGTCTCCCTGCTTTGTTCACAGGGACAAAGCAGGTGAGTGCAAAGTGGGCGTTGTGTGGAGGTGTTTGTTCTATGTGGAAACCACACGCCCTAAATACCTTCCTCCACCCAGCCTGTTTGGGATGAGTCAAGAATTGTACTAACAAAAACTCGGGCTAGCGATGGCTGGAATATGGGGAAAGCTTGGAGACAGAGTAAAGTTTAGATGAGAGAATAGATGTGAGAAAGAGGCTATAAAGTGGAGTAACCATGCCTTCAGAGATGGCGTGGAACTGAGGCTGTAAGAAAGACCGGCGCAATGGCGCCTATGACCAGCTTTAGAAGTTGACTGGACCTCTGCCAAGAGCTTGTGAAGAATTGGTCCTGAATGAATCCTTTCTACAACTGTTGGGGCTCACTCTATGGAATAAGGTATAATACTCGTGAGGTATATCACTGGATTGTCTTATCACCTAACAAAAATGGAGAGTGTGTGCAGAAGGTGGCACGCCAGGATTCCTGTGTTGGCTACCTTCAGGTTTGAGCACGAAAAGTCCTACGAAAGAATGGTCAGCTCAAGGGTCAAGCAGCCTAGTGTGACTTCAGGA
This sequence comes from Phyllotis vaccarum, assembly GCA_033318265.1. Taxonomy (NCBI): domain Eukaryota; kingdom Metazoa; phylum Chordata; class Mammalia; order Rodentia; family Cricetidae; genus Phyllotis; species Phyllotis vaccarum. The sequence goes on from JARWLC010000010.1 coordinate 103,384,117, forward strand.
AACCCATCTCACTTTAGGGGTAAGTTTCTGGCATCTTCTCCCTAGAAGGCTCAGGGAGTGTTTCTGACTATTGGGAAAGCTGTATGAAATCTCTGGAACCACCTAGAAGGCTTTGCACCCCTGGTGGGGACATAGAAATGTAAGGCATGAAGGAACAAGGTAAGAAGGGCCATTGCTGAGCACTTCTGAGGAGTGTATGAGATCCCGGGGTTCCTGTGAGAGCAATTCCCAGTGCACAGGGTGTGTGGAAGCTGGTATGCTAGATCCTGGATCCTGGAGAACCTGCATGTTGGAATGGGGTTTTCCAGAGAGAGTATCTAGGAAGAGGGCACACCAGAGTGGGAGAAAAGAGACCTAGTGTCATGGCAGGTGTGAAGAGTGGGCCAGGAGAAGATGGCACTGGAGACCTGAATAATGGATCAAAGAGGTGACACTCATGTAATCCTAGCATTTGGGAGGTAGAAACCGGAGGATTGGGAGTTCAAAGCCAGCTTTAGCTACACAATTAGGGTCTGAGAATGATCCAACACAAGGACAGGGTTAGAGCAAACCAAAAATTAAAAACAAAACAAAATTCTGATATGTCAGAGAAGCTCCAGCTTTTGAGATTCAGACTAAAACTCTGAATCAAGGGCCACAGTCAGTTTTAAAGGGAAAAACCCAGAGACATCTCCCGAGTCCCATCCGATCGTGATGTAACAGCAGGGAGAATCAAAGCAGCTGGGAACTTTCCACGGTAGAACACTTTCAGTTCTTCGGTCTGGTGGCTCTGGGCCACGCAGTCAGAAGGGGGTGGGACATTTGTGGTGTAGGGGGCTGGGGATTGCAGCTCAGCTTCAGGAAACTGTGGTAGACAAGAGTGGCAGACTGGGCAAACAAAATGGAGTTCCTGCTGCTAACTGGGATCTAACAACATACAACATGGCCAAAGAAGAAAAAATACAAAAAAAAAAAAAAAAAAACAAAAACTAAAAACAAGAAAGTGAAAGAAGGAAAAGGGGAGAAGGGGAGAGAAGAGAGGAAAAGAAAAATAGAGCCTGTCATACTCAGATATCCGGCTTAGGAAGACTAAGCCAGGTAGGGTTGGGGCTTCTTGAGATCCTGAGTATTGGAAATATGAAGTATTGGGTAGGGTTGGGGTGGGGCCTGGGCCTTCTGGCACTCACCTGAGACCCAGCAGCAGAGCAGGGCAGACAGGGTGAACAGCAGCAGGCGTTTCATGATGAGGGTGCTGAAATGGTCACAGCCCCAGAAGCTGACAGTAGATTCTCAGGGAACCAGCTCTGAGAGTCGAGCGTGTTTTTTTGGAATTTATAATCCCAAGGCCCCTCCCTTCCAGGCCTCTGCCCTCTGTGGTACCTCCCTCCTGATTTATACTCAGCTAACCAGAAAGAAAGACCAGAGGTGGGGAGGGTTCAAGCAGGCTTGGGTTGGGAGGGGAGATGAGAAAGGGGGATGGGAGAGGACAATTGTCACTAGTGTCCAACTCCATTTTGGATCTTGGTTTTAGGACCCCCAACTGAGGGCCCCACTGCTCTGAAGGAGCATCAGAAAAGCCTCTGTGACTTAAACAGCCACAGTACCAGCTCCTGCTAGTTCCTAAGAAGTAAGCAGTAGGTTGTAGTTGATCGTTAATTTGGGTCCCTGAGAGTAGGGGAACATTGATCAGGGACATGCAGGCAGAAATGGATGAAACGGACTGAATTAATGTAGATTCATTTCCCCACCCTGTCTTCCAACTGATGCTCAGCCACAGGATAAAGGTTTGTGACATCATGGAGGCTTTCTGAGATGTCATAGAAGCGTGCTGAGGCCGTGTATCCTGAAGGGACCACATGAATATGCTAAGGATGTTCTCATACCACTGTGCTTGGGCTTGGGATTGGGAGGAGCACTTTAGGTAGGGCACCCAGAGGTGAGGCAAGAGCTAAGATGGAAGATAAGCGGAGTAGTAATAATAATGTCATGCACTGAGCATTTCTCTATGTCATCTGTTATTTTAGGCTCCCTCGATTATTTATTTGGCTCTCACATGCTTTTATCTCCATTTTCTTGATGGGGGAACAGGCAGAGGTGATTTGCTCACATCACCTAGCTATTGTGTGGCAAAATCAGGATTTGAACTCAGGAAGCAGAGCTTCGGAATTTGTGGTACTTGGGCAGCAAGCTAGTTTGCAAAAATACTCGGAGCCTTTGCAAAAGGTCTCCAACATAAATTTTAAACAGTTTTAAAAGATTTGAAGACTACTAGTTGGCTTGTGAGATTCCTAAAGGGATCCAGGAAACTGGTGGCCTCTTGGTCTTATCTGAACCTCCAGTTCTGCAGTATCCTCACCCTTGCCCCTTGTTCCCCTCTCCGGTCTTCCTGCTGATTCATTCCATCCTTCGCCTACCACATCCCAGCCATGGCCCTGGTTCTGCAGCTGCTGCCTCTGCTGCTCTCAAGGGTCCAGGGGGATCCCGAGGGTAGGCCATTCCTGTGAAGTTGTGATGTGGGGGCCAAGAAAGACAGACTAGGGATGCCTGTGGAGGGGGTTGTGTATAAGATCCAGAATAGAAGGGCAGAGTAGAGTGTGTGTGTGTGTGTGTGTGTGTGTGTGTGTGTGTGTGTGTGTGTGTGTGTGTGTAAGAGAGAGAGAGAGGGAGAGGGAGGGAGGGAGGGAGGGAGGGAGGGAGGGAGGGAGAGAGAGAGAAGCCTGGTAAACTAGCCCTAACCACCTTCCTCCACCTTCCCTAGTTTCTCTGGAGGGCAGCCCTGGGGAACGGGTGAATCTCTCCTGCAGAGGGGTCTCAGATCCCACTCGTTGGGCTTGGGCGCCTAGTTTCCCGGCATGCAAGGGCCTGTCCAAAGGCCGCCGTCGGATCCTGTGGACCTCGTCGAGAGGGACCCCTGTTGTGCTTGAGAACTTTTCTGGCCGCCTGCATTCCCTGGACACTGGCATTGAGCGGCTGGAGCTGCAGCTGAGCCCAGGGGATTCTGGTACCTTTTTCTGTAAAGGACGCCAAGAGAATGAGAGCCGCACAGTGCTTCGAGTGTTGGGGGACAAGGCCGACTGTAGGACTTCGGAATCTACCCACGGTAGGTCGAGGCCCAAATGCAGAGGAGTACTGGACAAAATGCGGGGCGGAGTCTTGTAGAACGGGAGATCTAGTAGGAACCCGGTGGTTGTACTCCTGACCTCCGCATCCCTCCCTGCCTCGCACATCTCCCCAGGTTCCGGGTATCCCAAGGTCCTGATTGCTCTGCTGGGCGTTGGGCTGGTGCTGGGACTGGGTGCCTCGGGCTTGCTCTGGTGGCGGCGCAGGTGAGCACTGGTGGCTGCGCCTGGCTTAATATAGGGTGCGACCAGACAGGGCCCGGGTGGGGAGCGGAAAGAGTGGGACAGAACCCTAAATTTAGAAAAGAACCAGAAGTATCTGGAGGCTTGGCGGTGGTTTGAAAAAGGCGAGAGGTCAGCCCTTGGGTGCTAGGCTACAGGCTGGAGTTGGGAGCCCAGGCTTCAGCAACCAGGCTAGGACAGAAAGCCCAGAGAGTGGGCGGGACCTGGTTCCGGACTGCAGTTTGTACAGTTGTCGTTGGAGCCGCCTGCGGCCGAGGAACCAGTAGGACGAGACTGGTGACTTCTCCAAGGACTTCCTTACAGGCACCCGCCCCCGTCCCAGCCCCCGTCTCGACCACTCCCCACATTTGGTGAGATTAACTGCACCCCATTTTCCCTCCTACCCCCCCCCAACAATCCCTAACCCTGGATTCCTGAGTCTGAGTCTTTGCCGGGAGCAGACAAAGTTGGTCATTTTCTCTCATCCTTCAGCTCTGTCCCACCCTCCCATTTAGCTCCGGTCATAAATGCTGAGCCGCAGAGGCCTTTAGAACAGGAGTCCAAGATCTCAGGCCACCTGGACCAGGAGCCGGTAAGGGCCCCGGGGATAGGAAGGAAGCAGGGCAGAATCCCGAGGAAAGGAAAAAAATAAATAAATAAATAAATCGTAGCTAGATTGTGAAGCAGCCCTGTAATCCCATCCCAGCACTCTGAGGTCAGCAGGGGGTTGGAACCGGCTTCTCTGTGCACGAGGGTGGGGTGGGGGATTGATTGTAAGCTAAGGGGTCAGATTGCTGAGACCATCTGCCTTCCCTCTCCCTCCTTCAGAGTCTGCACTATGCTGATCTGGACCACTCTGTTCTGGAGAGGCATCGCCGGATGTCCACAGTAGTTCCTGGTGATGCTTCCACTGTCTATGCGGTTGTAGTTTAAAGGGAAGCTGTTGCTCTCCAAACCTTCCAATCTGGGGTTTATAACCTCCTCAGTTGAGGTAGAAGGCACCGCACCATGGACAGAGGCACTGGCCTTGGAGTCTGGATACCTGGGTTGTCTGCAAGTATTCGGCTTTTTCAGCTACTTCTGTAACATTTTTCCATCACCACTGACGCCCTCTCTAAAGATGATCAAACTGCCTGTCTTAACTCCCAAACAGATATTCTGTCTGTTCCCTCTCCCTTTATAAACAAGTATTTTGAATTTAACGAATATACACACTCCACCTCACCCCACTCCCTATGCTCATTGGCTACAGCTGCTCATCTGCCTGTAAGGTTGCCAGTGACATCCTCGTCCACATGATAACATTCACTGACTTGACCTTAGATCACCCCCCTTTAAACTCTGATTTACTTTGTTACTGAAACCTTCCTTTCTCCTCTTCTAGGAAGCTAGCCAATCCTCAGCCAGCCCCCTTCCCTCCAACCCAGATCTCAGTACACCCTGTCCAGCTGGCCTCAGGCATTTTACACAAGGCCTATCAAACCTGACTCATTTCCCAAGCTATTCCCTGGGCCCTCCTCTGCAATTTCATGACCAACTCAAGTTGCCCAAGCCAGAAACTGGGAGTCAGAGCACACCAACTCCTCCTCACCCATACAGGGACTTATAAAGACCCCTCCCCACCTTTCCTTAACCCAGGCTTTCCTGTAGCTGAGGTTAGCTTTGAACTCTGATCCCCTTGCCTCTGCCTTCAGTGCTGGGGTTACAGTGATTACAGGCACATACTACCACACAAGGCTTTATCATAGTGTACCTGTACCTGTCTCCATGTCTAACGCCGCGTGGGTGACCCACAGTCCCTTCTGATCCTTCTGTCCGCCTGGGTCCCCACCATGGTCTTCTCCTGGGGCTTTGGGTACAGGTGCTGCACCACTTTTAGGCTTATCTGTCATTTTCTGTGTACACACACATGCCCATCTTCGGTTCTGCACAACTTTCCCCTACAATATCCAGGGGCCTGATGAAATAAATTCCATCTTCCGGATTCCTTTTCCATCTTGCTCACTGGATAATTATTGATATTCAAGATTTCACTCAAATGTAGCCTTTTCTGGGATATCAATTCTTATCCCAAATGCTCACTCTTGTACAAAATTCGGTGCTCTAGAAACCCTTTGGTTTTTCTCATAAAAACAAACTCCTGACAATCATCCCATCATCTCACCTGTCTGGAAAGTTATAAGAAAATATCAGAAACTATGAGTCTCCTGACATCAGGAGACGAACCCTTTCGATTCACTGTTAAAGCCACAAATACAGGATAAATGGGTGTCCTGGGAAACACTGTTCTTTTTCTCAAATACAGGTGGATGGAGTAATCCACCAGTGTCTGAGTCATCTGACATTTAGATGAATTCAGAAAGTGATACTCCCATGCATGTCATCCCCTTTTCTGCCCTGGATATACTCTCCACAACAGTCTCTTGTTCCTCTCTGTACCTGAGCCCCATGACAGGACTGGGAGTGAGCCAGGGAACACACAAAGAGGAAGGTTTTTAAATTAAGGAGCCCTCCTCCCCACAGCACTGACCCCCAACTTCAGGTTTCAGCCCCACCCCATCCCTTTGTCCCAGTGAGACATGAGCCACACCTCTACCTAAAAGGCCAGTTTTATTTTATTGGTTTTAACAGAGAGGACTCACCCAATGGCCCCTTTGTTCCACACTAACTTCTCCCTTCTCCTGGGGCATCTCCGGCTACTACCTACTTTTCATTCTCTATTACCTGACTCTACCCCCTATACGGCTCTATTCCTGATCAGTTGGAGCCCCAAGCCCAGGCCCTCAGCAGTGGGGGCGTGTGCTGAGCACCAGGCAGAGGGAGCTGAGGCCAGCGCCAGCCTTCTCCAGTTCTGAGCAGGATACAGGTACCAGGGTGACGTCAGAGAGCTTCTGCAGAGCCTGTAGGGAGGACACCGAAGGTGTTTGATAGCAGAGCCACACACCCCTTCAGCCAGTTCCTACCGGCCCCACCCAGACTTCTGAAGAAAGGCTCCCTCCTTTCTCCCACTGGGGAAAACAGACTTCTTTCTTTGGTTGGTGGAGTCTGCCCCTCCCTCACCTCCTGGCTGTTGGGCAGGTCCCCGCCTCCACGGTGCAGAAGGAAAGGAGTGGTACCAGGTAACCCAGGACGCAGAAAGAGACAGTCAGCAGCTGCGTCATCTGGGAGGGTCAGAGAGGCGTAGGGGTGATCAGTCAGCACTGCCATTGCCTGGAGAGAGGGAGAAGGTGGTGAGTTCTCCGCAGCTCAGTCCCCCGACCTACCACAAAGTAAAGTCTTGGGACAGAGGTTATATTTGTGAGATAATGACAAGTATATAACTGTCAGACAGTCGGCTTGAAGGTCTCAAGCACTCAGCCACCATTTAGTTTTGCAAGCCTGCGCCAGCTCTTTTTCCTTCTGTACCCCTTGTTTACTAGGGTGATCTTTTGTGTTAGCAAGTTCAAGGACTGAGGGCAATTCTCAGCTAACCAGAATCCCTACCGCCCCGGCCCTGAGCCACGCCCACTTTGTTGGCCACGCCTTTACCACTAGCCCCGCCCCTCCTCACCCTGACAGCTTTTTGGGCAGCCTCGCTGCTTCCAGCGACCACAGTGCGGGGTCCCCCCATGCCGCAGAGACCGCGCAGGTGCGAGGCTCCGGAGACCGGTACCGTGGAGACGGCGAAGTCCTAGAGAGAGCAGAAAGATTTGGGGGTGCGTAAGGAGCCCAGATCGAGCTCTCTGGCCCATTGGCGGTGTTCCCTTCCCGAGCCACTCCGGTTCCTCACCCGGAACGTGTCTGCCACGATCTCAGCTCCTCGGTGATTGGTCCACTTGGAGAGGCCCACGAAAAACTCCCGGCCTGAACCACGGGAGGACACGGGGGTTTGAGGGCCAAGGATGAGTTTGGAAGCAAGACCTGAAATCGACTCATCTCCCAAACTCTGCTTCTCTGCGCCAAGCCCCCAGGGGTGCCGACCTGTGCCGTCCTCACCTGTGAAGAGGACGTCTGTGCCGTCCAGCGTCGCGTTCTCGTCCCCCATCTCCACAATTCGGAGCCCCAAGTCCTGGAGGGCTTTGCGGACCCCATCAACCTTGGCGAAGAGAGAGCGGCCCGAGACTCCCAGGCCTCCACCCTCCATCCCACGACAGCCACCCCCACCCCTCGCAATCCTGTCCTCCAACAGCCCCGCACCCTGCCTCTCACCTCGGGCCTACGCGCTGGGCTCCAGGGCCGCGTGATGAGGGCCGTGTCTCCTTGGATCACGGCTGTGTCACCAAGCAGTGGTCCCAGCGGCAGCGATTCCTCAGGAGGCAGTTCAAGCAGCTGCAGCCCAAGCCGCTGCCTCAGTTTACCTCCTAGGACTCCATGCTCCCTTTGAGCTTTAGCCAGGTCCAGAGACGGAAGACCAGCCCCAGCGCCCTCCCCGGATGCCAGGCTCTCGGGGACACCCCGGATCAGGGCATGGGAACAGCGACCCAGCCCCTCCCCCGGCGTCCCCATCCCATCCAAACAGATGTCCCTTCCAGCCAAGCTGATTTCTGATTTCTCTTTACTTCACTTGTCTGGGAGAAGAGAGAGAAAGGGGGGGCGGTAGAGAAGAAAGACATGCAGAGAAGAGAAGGGGGGACTGTTAAAAGCTCCTGGGTCTTCCTCCGGCCATCCCCAGGCACTCCGCCCACTCTGCCCCACCCCCTCCAGACCTTCTTGCCCTGGGGACCCCGTTCAGCCTCTTTCCAGCAGGGATCTGCTTTAAGAGGCGTCCAAGGAACCAGACTTGGATCCTTAATCTCCCAAACACCTGTTGCCCCTGCTCGGGGGCTCCGCTAGGTCCCTGCCCCGCGTCCTTCCTGGCAGCCGCTAGGATGCGCTCACTCCCCAAAAATGCGGCGGCCACGCCCCCTTAACCCTCAGCTGCTCGCAGCAGGGGGGACCTGAAGTCCTGCCAGGGACCCTCAGAGCTTATGGGACAGGAAAAGAAAGCTGGATAATGAATACGGGCCTGGCATGTGCAAGCCCTGAATGCTCGAAGGAGGAAGGAGGGGGCAAACCGGAGAAATTAGGGTCTAAGGAGTTAAGCATCCTCCCTCTCCACCCTGGCTGGTCACGCTGCCCTTTGAGCGACCCAGTATGAACCAGACTTAGTCCCGGAGGACTGGGAGAGGTCTTAAATGAAATCCGGAGGGCGGGGAAACGGGGGGGGGGCGTGGAACCACTCCTGGTTTCAGAACTCCGCACCCCCGTCCATCTTCCACCAAAGTCTACCCCGCCCAGCTCCTCGTCCAAGTGCAGGTTATTCACACACTCCGTCCGGTGCAGGCAGCAACCCAGCACCCCCAAACTCCAGCCTCTTCATGCCGTTCGGGGACAGCCCCCTCTGCAGACTCACCAGCTGCCACCTCCACTCACGCAGAGATGTGATTTCGGCCTTGGCCCCACCCCCAGAGGAGAGAGTTGATGAAGAGTCTTCAAGCTGGGGAGACTAGGAGCTCGGGCTTTTGAGGGGTTCCCTGGGTAGGCGAGCTCACGTACGGCGATGGGGCGGGGGCGCGATGGTCTGGCGGCTCCGGGGCATTGTCTAAGCGGGACGGGGCGGGACCTCCAGAGACCACGCCCATTCCGCCCTGCTAGGCCGCGCCCATTCCTCCAGGACTGAGAGGGCCCCCCCCCCCCCCCCCGACTCCGGCACCGCCCCGAGAGCGCTGCCCAGGCCCACTCAGATCCAGCTGGCCCCGGCTGCCCGGTTGCAAATAAGACGCGGACCACAAACCAGCCCTCTAAAATGGATGCATGCAAAACATGGCAGCCCCTGTACAAACACGCCCCTCCTTAATTCCTGGCAGATGCCCTAGTTTAATTAAGATCATTGACCCTTCCCCTCATTTCATGCCCACTACAACTTCACTTTAAGCCCTCTTTGTGTAAAAAAAAACACTACATTTTTATTCTGCATTTTATTACCGAAATACGTTGCCCTACCCTCCCCACCCCACAATAAAAATCTTACCCTTGACGATCCTTTCCCCCCATTTCTCCCTTAGCCCTACACAAGCGCCCCGGATTTCCTGACCACTGGCTATTGTGGAATGTGTCCATTAGGTAGCCTCCCAGAGCCTCTATGGAGAGCACAGAGTGGGTGAAGGAGCCTTACAAAGGGGTTCATTTCAAGGCCTTGGCCACTTGCTCATAGGCCAGCTCTATCTCCTCATCATCTGGACAGGTAGAGGCGAATTCTTCCCGCGCATAAGCGTTGCTCAAGTACCGGTGTACTCCACGGAATGCCTCTGGGATGGTGAAGCCTCTGTACTTTTTACACACCACCTGGAGGTAGAAGAGAGGTTGGCATGATAGCCCCAGAGAAGTGCTTGCTCTGGAGCTGCTTCCTCTTGGGTCTTCCAGAGCATCTGGCTTCACTTCTTAACAGTTGTTTTGAGACAAGGTCTCTCTGTGTAACTCAGGCTGGCCCGATCTCTAGAACCTTCTGCCTCAGCGTGAGAGATGGGATCACAGGTATGCACCCCTGTGCCTAGAGTTTAAAATTTTTATTTTTAGATTTATTTTTATAATTTTATGTTTTTCCTCCGTGTATGATGGTGTACCATTGTATACAGTGTCTATAAAGGCCAGAAGAGGTGTTAGATGCTCTGGAATGCATTAAAGATGGTTGTTAGCTGCTGTGTGGGTGCTGGGAACTGAATCGAGGTTCCCAGGAAGAGCAGCTACTGTTCTTAACCTTGGAGTCATCATTCTAACCCCACTAGAGTCTTCTTACTGATTCATTCCCTCCCTCCCTCCCTCCCTCCCTCCCTCCCTCCCTTCTTCCTTCCTTCCTTCCTTCCTCTCTGTCTCGATTTCTTTCAAGGCATCCCTGGCTGTTCTGGAACTCACTCTGTAGACCAGGCTGCCCTCAAACTCACAGATCCACCTGCTCTGCCTCCTGAGTGCTGGGATTAAAGGCGTGTACCACTGCCCAGCTTCTTATCTAACGTGCCATTTGAAATCTCTAAAATGGCTTGCTCAACTTTTTCATTTTCTGAAACCCCATTATTGATAGCTAGCTCCTTTCCAGACCAACCATTCCATGGCTCAACTTTTCTCTTGATTAAAAAGAAGTCAGACATGGTGACACATACTTTCAACCCCAGCTCTGGGAGGCAGAGGCAGGAGGATCTCTGAGTTCTGGGCCAGCCTGGTTAACAGAGCAAGTTCCACCAGGACAGCCAGGACTAAATAGAAAAATCCTGTCTCAAGAAACCAACATACATACATACATACATACATACATACATACATACATACATACATACATAAGAAAGAGAGAGAGAGAGGTGGGCTCAGTGGTGACCACTCACTACTCTTGTACAGGTCCAGAGCTTGATATCCAGCACCCATATTGGGTAGCTCCAGTTTCAGGGGATCTAACTCCCTGCACTTGAACTCACAAGTAACTAAAAATGAACACACACAGAGAGATAGATAGGCTAGATATGTGCTTAGCCGGGGGTTGCATTTCCAGCACACACACACACACACAGAAGAAAAGATGATTAGCAAAGTGTAAAGTTATTTTTGTAGTGAATTTTGTCTATTTTTTTAAAATTTGATTTTTCAGGTCATGTACCTTGATATGAATGTTTTATATTCACTCAATTTCAACCTTTTGTGGGCAAAGCATCATTTGGTGCTTTTCTCTCTTTTTTTTTAGGAGGGAGGAAACTATTGTTATTTGAAACAGGGTCTCATTCTGTAGCTAAGGCTAGCTTCTGACCTCAGCCTGGAGAATGCTGGGAATCACAGGAAGGGTTCAGCTTGGTTCAGCTCTTTCACTGCCTGGTGCTACTCTTTATTCTTTATTGATGGGGGAGTGATAATGGGCTGTGTTTTACTAAATAACACCGTAGCTTTAAGGCTCTCACAAAAACACAGGAAACAGCAACTTGCATCTTCCTTGAGAGGAAATGGGAGGCCTGGGTTATATAGAGAGCTACTGTGTAGACTCGGGAGAATCCTGCTTTGTTTAAACTTGAGATCTGGCAGTGATACAGGAAAAGTCTTCTTGGAAGTAACCCTGGACACAACCAGGCAGATTGCACACACACAGAGAGTTACACAGGCACACACAGAAAACTGTTTAACCATGGCTTGTATCATTGATGTGATTCTCTCAATTGAGCAATAAGTGCTACAGCCTGGTGTCCCTGGGCAGGGTCCACCACTGGTAACAATCTATGGAAACCATTCTAAGAGAGAAGTCACCTTGGGGTGCTGAGACTGCTCCACAGGATGAAGAAAGTCTTTGGGATCCACAGATGGGGGGAAAGAACTGACCTCCCCACATTGTCTTTTGACTTTCACGCCCCCATTTGTGCCCCATCCACTTACCTTAAATAAAAGGTAATTTGAAAGACTTTTTCACCTGAAAGATTCGCCCCATCCTCTCTTCTCACAATGACCACGCACCTGTACAATGTGAAGCTTAGGCAACAGGTTACAGTCAGCCAAGGTAAGCTCATTGCCATCCAGAAATTTCCTCTGAGAGACACCCTCATCTTCAGCACTGGTCTCATCCACTTCTTCTGGGAGGGGGGATGTCAAGTAATTGTCTAGAACCTTCAGGGCTTTCAGGAGCCCCTTCTCCAGATCTGTGACAGAGAGGAAGCTGATTAGAGTCCTAAACATTGGGGAAGACAGTCTGCCCAAGAAGAGCCTCCAAGTCCTGAGGACATACATAGCTTAGAGGTAAAGTACCTACTTAGCACGTGTGAGACCTTGAATTTCATTAAACAAACAAACAAAAAGCAACAGCACCATGCATAATATTGCTAAATTGTGTGTGTACAGATGTCTGCATGTGTGTGAAGGTCAGAGGTCAACATCCAGTGTTTTCCTCAGTGGCTCCATTTATGTGCATGTGTGTGAGCCTGTAGGAAGATATGTACACCTTGTGCATGCAGAAGCCTGAAGTGGCCAGAAAAAGGTTCATATTCTGAGGAACTGGAGTTACAGACAGCTGTGAGCTGTCATGTGGGTGCTGGGTACCAAACCCTGGTCCTCTGCAAGAGCAGTAAGTGCTCTTGGAACCATCTTTCAAGTCCTCATTGCAAGGTCTCTACCTGAACTTCAAGCTCACCAATTAGACTAGACTAGCTGGACAGTCTCAGTCCAAGCCTCTTCCATCCTGCCTGGATTTTGACACAGGTGCCACACGTCCAAATTCAGATACTCAAACTTGTACGGCAAGCAGTCAATTGACTGAGCCATCTCCCCAGCCCCTGGCTAGCAATTTAATCCCTCGAGTGCTATAAATTGAGCCTAGAGATTCCTGTGCTAGTCAAGCTCCGCACACTGAATGACGCCTCAGCCCTAGTCTAATCAGTCTATGGAGGAACCCTCAGTTACTTCCTGTAAGCCCAGGAAATGAATATTATTCTCACTTATAGATCGGGAAGTAGTTTTAGAAAAAGTGCAGACCTTCTCAGAATTAATCCTTAACTACACCAAAAAGCAAAATAATTATGTAAAAATAGTAAACCGCCTGTAAACCTGGTAATGCTGCAGTACGTGTAGTGATGTATGGGGCACACGCGAGCACATACTTTAAGAATGAACTCTAGTGGGGTGGGAGTGGTGCAAGCCTTTAATCCCAGCACTTGGGGGGCAGAGGTAGGTCCTCTTCCAGAGACCTGGGGTTTGATTCCTGTAACTCCAGCCCCAGAGAGTATGACACCCTCTTCTGGCCTTGGAGGGTACTGCACACACGTGGTACACAGATATACATTCAGGCAAACACTCACATATGTAAAAATAAAATCTCAATAAACAAACAACCCAAACCCCAAAAGTCTGGGCAATGAGACAGCAGGGGGGCAGAGGGGTAAAGCTGCAGTGAAGATGCAGAAGAGGTCTGGGGGCATCTGCTCCATTTCCCTGACAGCCAACTCCCTGGGGCTCCTGGTGCCTCTCAACCTTAGGGTCTTCTCTAGGACCTAAACCTCTGCTCCGTGACACTCACTGTCATTAAGTGCTGGGTTAGAGTTCTTGATGTAGGCAGAAAACTTGGCAAAGATGTCCAGCCCTGAGGTGTTGGACTCAGGGTTCAGAGCAGCCAGCTTTGGGTACCTGGAAGGCAGAGGGAGAGAAAGGTAGAACCTTTTCTGAAGGAGACTCAACCTACTGCCTCCCGCTCAACCTTTGTTCTCCAAAGCCTCCTCCCTGTACCTGGGAGGGCACAGCACGGCTTCCAGGAATTCTTCAATCTTGTTGGTGTCTGTGTGTACTTCGGTGCCATACAGCAGGAACGGAAGTTGTCCACCTGGACAAAGTTTCTGAACGGTCTCTGTCCGTCTGGAGAAGAGACCAGGCATCAGGAGAGAAAAGGAGACCAGAAGCAGAAAGGGACACTGAGATGGAGGAGAAATAGATTTGTCCCAGATGAGAGAGAACCAGCTCAAAGGTGGAAGGGCATCTGTGGGTGAGTACATGCACACATGTGCACATGCACCTACATAATGGATGTTTAGAGAAGGAGGCCCACCTCTTGGTGTCCACAGTGGTGACGTTGAAGGTGACTCCCTTGAGCCAGAGCACCATGAACAGTCTCTGGGAGAAGGGGCAGTTCCCAATCTTGGCTCCATCACTGCCAGCCTGAAAGGCAAGCCCATCCCAGCATTAGGACTGGTGCACGCCATCCTTACCAGGCGATTCTCTGAATCTCCTGCTAGTTCTGACATACACTGCTATGCTCTCCAAGCTACCCCCATAACTGAGTTATTTTCCCCTTCGGGTCTGAGCCAAACCTAGCACGGATCAATGGGTAAATTTTCAGCAAAGGTAGGCTCACAGCATTCCAGCAATTGGCAGGTGGGAGGAGGCAGAACAGTTTAATCTTGGCTTTGAAGATCCGAATCCAAAAAGCAAAGAGTAGGGGACTTAGTGAGCTTGGAACCTGAATAGCAGATCGTCGACTCCTGGATTCTCAAGTGGGGCAGAGATTCAAAAGGGGTGAGGTGGGGTGGAAACAGGGAACCTCTATCCCAGCTGTTTCAGGAAGCTGGGCAGGCACTCAAGTGGACCTCAACCTCACCTGAGAGATTTGGGGGGCCTAACAAAGGGGGCGACTCTCTAATTGGATGCAAGTGACCTCATCCCCCAAGGGACACCTCCCCTCTAGACTGAGGGTGATTCATCTCTGTGTCTTCAGGCCACAGCAGCTTCCTTCCTGGCAAGGAAGTGGGGGCAGGGACCTATACACAGAGGCCCAGGCAGCTGGGGCCACCCTTACAGCTCCCTAAACCTTCTTCTCTCAGCTGCTGCTGGTCCTGCGTTCGCGTACTCTGATTCTCCCAGGTCCTCCTCATCGGACACGAGGCCAGAATCTCTATAGCATCACCTCACCCAGGAGTAAAAATAGCCCCTGGAGGCGAGTGTGAGGTGGGGACCACACCTAAGGGGTGGACCCAGGCTCCAGTTGACTTCTCTGGGCCAAGAAAGGGGAATGGCTGCCAGGGAAACCCCAACAATAAAGAGAAACAGACAGGACAGGCATCGATACATAGACAAGACACACACGGACACACGGACAGGGCACACACGGACACACTGACAAGATTAAATTAAAATGGGGGAAAGTAGAAAGACCCGATAAGCAGAAGGTGGGGAGAATGTGCACACAGCGAGGTAGACTTCCAGGAGAGGAAGGGAGGTGGCGGTGGGGGGGGGGGACGACAGGCCTGAGTGGACAAGGAGGGCTGCAGCCAGTGGTTTCCATACCCATCTCTCTCTGACCACACCCACAGAGAGGAGAGAGGTGTGTGTTGGGGGGGGGGGTTGCTTTTTCTTCCAAACCCACCAACCCGGCAGTTTCACCTAACCCTGGGGGAGGGTCTCCTGTCCCTTCTCTTCATTAGTAACTGTTACTAAACTTTAAACCCCTTCCTGCCCAATATGTTGCTCCTGAAGGTTCATTGCACGGAGCGACACATTCTTCCTTCAGAGCTGCCAGATTCATTTTCTCTCTGTGTGTGTTTCTGCCCCCCCCCCCTCTGACCTTCTGAAACCCCTCCACTGTCCCTTTCTCTGTCCTAGGTCTCCTGGACCCCTGCACCCTGCACCCTGCCCCATTTACTCCCTCGCTCCTGAAAACCCCCCTTTCTCCGCTTTCTCTCCTTTAGGCGACTGGAAACCTCTTTGACAAACTTTTCAGGGCGAGTCCAGAACTCTGACTACAGTCTCACAAGTTAACCTCCACCCCACCCCC
The DNA here is from genome assembly GCA_033318265.1 of Phyllotis vaccarum. Lineage (NCBI taxonomy): Eukaryota > Metazoa > Chordata > Mammalia > Rodentia > Cricetidae > Phyllotis > Phyllotis vaccarum. Next base: position 103,399,675 of record JARWLC010000010.1, read on the forward strand.
AGCAAGACAGCACCGGGGCTGGAGCTCAGGAAAGGGGACCATCGGCTGGCGAATACCCTGAAGGTGCCCGAAGATAGAGGTGTTCTTACCTTCACGAACAATTCGACCTGAGGTTGTTCTTCAGCCATGGTTGCGTCGGGGACCAGGAAGCAGCCGTCGCTGGGGGAACTGGGAGGGGCCGGGCCAGGGAAGGTGGGTCTCACCGTCCGCGATTCTCTCCTCCAGACCCGGGACCGTCCCCTCGGCGCAACCCAAGTCCGATCTGACCCTTGCTTTGCTCCGGCACGGCTTCCCCACTGGCCCGTGCACCCCACACCCTGCTTCTCCACCTCGATCCCCTCCCGTTTAGCTGAGGGAGCAGCTGACTCACCGGCCGGCCCCGCCCTGAACCTGGGGAGGGGACAGGAGGGGGAAGGACTCGAGGATCGTGGGAGTGGGTCGGGGACCGAGGCCTCCGGGACCACAGGGGTAAGGGAGGATGTTAGGAGGGAGGCCCCGGGGCTCCCGTGATCCTCTGACCTCTCCTGAACACTGCACTCCTTTCGTGCCTCAGTTTCCTCGCTTAACTAATGAGAAGGGGGCCCACTCTCCCGCAGGGGATCTTGACTCCAGTGAACTGCCTACAAAGGTGCAGAAACGAGGTTTGAGGATCGAAGGGTTCTGTGTTCTTTTTAGCTCCAGCCAGTCTTCTGGTTTGCTGGGACTGTACGTGTGTGCGTGTGTCTGCATGGGAGGGGGGTACGGAAGGAGACACTGAGGTTGGAAATATGGATTGGTGAAGGGCACCGGCTGGGAGAGGTCCAGAGGCCTGATGGGAGGGAAACAGGAAGCCCAGCCCAGGCTCCACGGCAGGGGGCGGTCCTCTGGAAGCCTGTCAAGGCTTAGACTTCCCCATCCCGGGCCCCTTACCCTCCTCTCACTGGTAAAGGTTGCCTTGGAGACGGGGTTATCCCGGCATTAGGACAACACTGGGGCTCATCCCGGGATGGGTGGGGTCTCGGCTGTTTCTATCACGGGAAGAGAGCATAGGTCAGACAAATCAGTGTGAGTGGAATCCTGGGGGATATCTAAGTAAATAGGAAGACAGAAGCAAAGTAACTCCCTGGGAGGCTTCATTTTGGAGTTGCTGTCTAACTTTAGTATTTTTTTTTTATTTTTTTAAATCTAAAATATGTCTGCCAATATTCCAGCCTCCACGTTCTAAGTTTCTCCGCTCTCCAACCATCTTCTTTCTTTCCTGCTCACTGTTGTCCAAGAAAGATCTCCATTTAGAGAAAAACATGCTAGATTTGGAAGGGTCTAGAAACAAAGCCGGGCTGGAAACTGCGAGTCTGCAAAGGCTGGAGGGGTGTGTGGGGCTGGAAACCAGCAGTTAGTGGTATCCTCTTCGAAGGGCTTTCTCCTCCCTCGGGGGAGGCTGATCTCCTCCCCCGAAAGCGGAATATACTTAGTATTGGGGCCTTTGAATGACAACATCTCAGGAGGAGATGGACTGACTCCATGCATGAGTGTGTGGTCCCATCATGTGACCCTTTCCCACTAATGAAAAAGGTTGTTTTAAAGAAGCCTCATTTTCCAGACTCTCCCTTTCCCCCACTGATCAGTGACCACCAGGGAATCTACCCAACAGAGCTCTCCACAGGAGAAGCTTTAGTTAATCTCAAACAGGTTGGACAGCCTCACCCCTGCTTGTCTTTATAGCCACAGCTGCCGTGATCATCAATATTGACTGTGGCTGCCTGGATTGCTACCCTTGCAAATTATCTTGCCTTAATTTTCAGGCTGCCCTCTCCTGAACCATCCATCGGTGCCTGCTGCATTTGAAGTCAGGACTGCGATAGAAAATGTCTAGTTCCCATCTCTTCGCTTCAGCCTGCTGGCTTCTCTTCCTTTGCCCAAAGCCTCCCTCATCTTGGTAAACAGTCCTTAATCTCTTCACACCCCAGATTGGAAGTCTGTCCCTCCCTGCCACTCCTCAGAGCGGTCACCAATCTCCTCCGGGTTTCCATAGCTCCATTACTCAACAATCTGCCAAGGGTAACCATTAACCCAGGCCTTAACTCTGCTCTGCTCTCCACCTTTCCCAGTCACTGACCAGCAGGGCCAGATCACCTCACACTATCTCTCTGGACCTCAGAGCTATACTTACTTCAATAACTGGGACAGTTTTTAAATTATGTATTTATATTCTATGTGTATGAGAGGCAGAAGCAGCACAGGTGTAGAGGTCAGGGGACAATTTGGCAATTTTCGAATCAGTTTTGCCCTACGTTGAGAGTCCTGGGGGTAAAAATTAAGGCGATTTCTCCCATGAGCCAGTTTCTTGGTTTTTATGTTTTGTTTTGTTTTTTTAACTATATATTTTTTCTCCCTCAGAAACGCCTTTATGGGCATAAACTGATATGAGTGCATGTGTTCTAATTAGGTCTACTTTTAGAATGTAGTGTCATCCAGATACTTGCACTTCCTCTTCGAAGGTCTTAAAATAATCAGACCCTGTAGTGCTCTTGCGGGGGTGGTCATGCCCTGCATTCAGGGAACAGGCGAAGTAGAGCTGAAGTAAGAGGTGGTGAGGTGGTTCTTACTTCCACTTATTTATTTAAGACACTCATGTAGCGCTTACTTTGTTTGCTAGACACTGCTCTGAGCTCTCTATAAATATTAACTTAGTGGGTACAAATATTAACAGAGCTGTTGCCGTTGGTTGAATTAACACTGCTTCTCTCCAACTCTCCAGGGAGGAGGGATAATGCTTCCGGCCCTTTAAGGTCGGCCTTCTCCCCGAGCCCTCCCTGCAGCCCGGACCCTTTTTCCCGGCCGGGACTGCAGCTTGGCCAGCGACCTTCCGGTGGGCTCCGCCCCCATCCATCAAAGCTCAGAAACCCCGGCCTCGGGAGGCGCGGCTGCTTAGCAACGGCAGAGGGCGGGAATTTTGAACACTCCGGCACCGCCCCTATTGGAAACAGGCCAATCAGCGCTTAGACGCTTCACGGCTTTGCTGCGTACTCTCTCTATTCCTATTGGGTAGCTAGGCAGGCTCCTCCAGCCAATAGAGACTAGGAGGGCGGGGCGAGTGCGCGCGTCCCCGCCCACAAGCCGGCTTCGCCCTTCCCCAGGCTGGCAGCCGTTGGTCTGTGAGCAGATTGTCGCGACTGAGGTGACGGGGAAAAAGGCGGGAAAAGGCCGCGAGTTGGCGGCACCGGTCGGGTGGGGACGGAAGGGCGTGGCTGTGGCCGTAGGGACGTGGGTGGCAGGGGCAGAGACGTGACGTGACGTGAGGGTGGGTCGGTAGCACCGAGCTGTTGCAGCCTGAAGGAGCCGCCCCGCCGCCCTCTTCGCCCATCCACCCTTCTCATCCCACATCCTCAGAGTCGCCGAGCCCATGGCTTTCAGAGCGACCCCAGGACGGACTGCGTCGGGACCCGAACCCTGCATCCCCTCAGCCACCTTCCCCAGCCCACAGGCCCCAATGCCGGGGCCTAGAGGTGTCGAGGAACAGGAGGAGGAGGAGGACGAGGAGGCAGCCGAGGTGTCGGAGGAGAGGCCCGGGAGGACTAGGAAGGGCTGGGCCGAACCTCTTTCACCCGTGCCCGTCTCTGAGATTTGGTGAAATGATGAATAATAAGGGATGGCCAAACCATGCCCTTCCCGAGAGGTTCAAATACTGATCTACTTTCCTTCCTCATGGGACAGATCCATCTGTGTGTGCTCTGGAGTTCGGGATATCTGGGTATTGCGTACTATGACACTAGTGATTCCACTATACACTTCATGCCAGATGCCCCAGACCACGACAGCCTGAAGCTTCTCCAGAGAGGTGGGGACAGACTCAATCCCTCTCTCTACTCTGGGGTTGGAAGCTTGTTCATTCATAGTCCTTATGTGATTTAATCTACCTATAGTCACCTGCTTGGGGGAATTAGTCAACATACCTTATTAGGTACTTGCTATATGTTAAATGCTAAAGATTTAGCCCCTGACAAACAATTCATGACTTTAACCTAGTGGTAGTTTCGAGGACACACCCCTTACCCCCTTCCACCCCTGATGTTTACAAAATCTCATTGCAGACTGTGCTCCTGTGTGCGGAGCACACCTCAACAAACAGAAAATTTAGTTTTGCTCTTTTGAGGCAGAGTCTTGCTATATGGCTCTGGCTGACCTGGAACCCACTATGGAGACCAGGCTGACCTCAAACTCAAGAGATTAATCTAGAATCAAAGGCATTTGCCACTATGCCTGGCTGAAAAAATAAACCCTTGAGAGAAACAGACAGTGGCAAAAAGAAAGGTGCCATTTTCCCTTTGTCAGCATAAAGAGGTCCTTTGACTCAGTTGGTCCCTTCTCTTTTCAAGTCCTGGATGAAATCAACCCTCGGTCTGTTGTTACAAGTGCCAAACAGGATGAGACTATGACTTTGTTTCTAGGGAAGCTTGGTAAGGATTGCATAAGGAAGGGAAAATGGAAATGTGGAGTGCCGGGAGGGAGGGAGGATGGGCCAGTAACAGGGCTGAATTGCACAGAACCACGGCCCTTTGCCTCCACAGCCTCCCAGGAGCACAGAGAACCACAGAGACCTGAAATCATACTTTTGCCAAGCGTGGATTTTGGTAGCTCCTTCCTTTTATGTTACCAGACCCCATCCCATTGCCTCTCTCTTCTCTTAATTCCAGCCCATTAACAGAGACCTCCCTGTCTCATTTCCCATCATCCCTGCCCCAAAGATCTCTCCTGTACCTTATTATTAATAATCCAACTTATTGAGAAGTCATTGGACTAGGTATATTAAGAGTGGGGCCCCTGAGAAAATGGAGTAACAACACTTCAAACAGTTTGAACGTTGGAGTTCCTCCCCTTCGGCCAAAGTAGTTTATTGCATAAAAAGGTAAAGGAACTGTTTCTGAGTCCTGATGATCCATAAGACACTCCCTACTTTGCAAAATCCCAGGTTTGCAAAAAGGATAAGGAATGTTCTGTCCTAAGTAGATATTGGGACATTAGTACTGCTCTTTCTTTATCATAAGATCTCTTTGACGTAGAAAATTTACAGTCCCAGACATCACTTGTCTTTCTCAGGTACACCTATATCATGTAAAGAATGAAGAGTCAGACTAAGTCTGCAATTTCTGCTTCTTGCTTTAGCTTCCCTTGACTGCCTCTGTGGACAAGGGCAAGCTGCATGGTTGCTTTTGTTCTTGTTAAGTTGGGGTAAGAAAATGGAGTTACAAGACTTTTCGTTCCTTACCCCCCCCCCCCAAATAGGTCCAGAGATAAGCAAGCAGCGTCTCCTTTCTGGAAACTACTCATTCATCCCAGAGTCCATGACTGCCACTGAGAAAATCCTTTTCCTCTCCTCCATTATTCCCTTTGACTGTGTCCTCACGGTGAGCTGGGAAAAGGCATGAGCTCCCAGTCCCAGGCTGCGTTCTGGACTGGACTGCCCTGGCCCTGGAAAAATGACAATTTTTCTTGGTATTGGCATTGTTGAGCTTCTGAACAATAGACTTTATTCCAACTCCACTGCTGACCCCTTCCCAGGTTCGGGCACTTGGAGGACTGCTCAAGTTCCTGAGTCGAAGAAGAGTTGGGGTCGAACTGGAAGATTATAATGTCAGCGTCCCTATCCTTGGATTTAAGAAATTTGTATTGTAGGTGATTCACCCTAACCTCAACCAAAGTAGAGGGATTGGGAGGTCTGAGATGCAAACCAGGTACCAGGGTTAGGGAACAGGGAAGATGTGTGCTGGGACACACAGGAGACACAGGAGAGGGATGGGGACAGGGGAGAAGTGTGCTGGGACACACAGGACACACAGGAGAGGGATGGGGACAGGGGAGAAGTGTGCTGGGACACACAGGAGACACAGGAGAGGGATGGGGACAGGGGAGAAGTGTGCTGGGACACACAGGACACACAGGAGAGAGGGGAGCCAGGGGAGTGGAGCTTGTAATGAACTGGCCTCAGCTGCCTTTCCTTTGGCTTCTTTTCTGTTCTCAGGACCCATCTGGTGAGCATAGATCAAGACACTTACAGGTGAGGTGGAGACAGACTGCTGCCCCTAGAAACAAAAGGATTGAGCTTAATGCTCTAATAATTCTAATGAGGCTCTGGTTTCTCTAATCCTGGGGCTAAGATCTCACTCCTTGGAGGAAAGGAAAGGGTGATTGAGTGGAGGAGGGTGAAGGGCAGGAAGGGACTAAAGCACAAATGCATCACCCTCCTTCCCCTTGCTTTCTGCAACCTTGGTGATGGACCCCAGGCCTTCTAGGCAAGCATTCTGCTCCTCTTGAAGAGACAATCCCTCCCTCCCTCCCTCCCTTCCTCCCTCCCTCCCTAAGACAGGGTCTCTCTACATAACCCAGATCTCACTGTATAGACCAGACCCTGAACTCACAGAGATTCACCTACCTCTGCCTTCCAAGTACTGGGATTAAAGCTGTGAGCTACCATGCCTGGCTTTCATTTTTTTTTTTTTCTCAAGGGGAAAAGCTGAGGCAAATGCAAAAGTGAATAATAAACCTCACATCAAGATTATTAATGCCAGACACATAAAAAGCCACTCTGTGGTTTGTGTGCCTATAATCCCAGTGCTGGGGTGGGCAGACAGGATTACTGGAGTTTGCTGGCTGCCATCTTAGCCAAAGAAAATGAGGAGTTCTAGTTTCAATGAGATACCCTATCTCAAAAACAAATATGTACACACATGTATATACTATGTGAAGGATGTGCAGGTCATCCAGACTTCATTTCTCTGTGACAGTGTTCTGCAGATTTTCAAGAGTGAGTCTCATCCCTCAGTGTACAAAGTAGCCAGCGGACTGAAGGAGGGGCTCAGCCTCTTTGGTAGGTGCTCTACATTTCACCCCCACTGGGAAAACCTGCTAGAAAAGCACTTGACTATAGATGTGACAGTCTTCCAGATACTCTTTCCACACCAGCCCAGGTTTCTTGTCTCTGTGCCCACTCTCAGCTTGCATGTCAGCTGTGACCTTATCAATACTATGTTCAGTCTCCAGCTCTGTATGAGTGTGCCCACTAATGGGGTACCTAGTACCTATCTGTTCACAGAGGAGAGTTACATAACTGATTTGTATAGTTTTTATCTGGTTCCTCTGGCTTTAGGGTAGATTAGTGACATGGTTCCAAGTGTCCAGTTTCTCACTGGGTTCTGCTTAAGTTTTACATAAGATTTACTGGAAAGTTTTGTCAGCATGGTGTTGGGCTTTTTGTGCGTTGTGACTATGTCCATTTATATATTTTCCCGGCTCTGTTCATCCCTTTTCCCAGCATCCCATGTAATCCAGGACTCAATTTGTGGCCAGGTCCCAACTCTGGCTGCCTTTGTCCTGTATCTAGGCCTCCTTGTAACCAGTTCACTCCTGTGCATACTCCACAGGAATCCTCAACAGATGCCGATGTAAATGGGGACAGAAGCTGCTCAGGTGAGTGGCTCTCAGACACAGAATACTGAGGCCTATTGACAGCAGCCTACAGGTCATGACAAACACTATTTCACTTAGTAGGACTAGAAATAACAACTTCCCAGGGGTAATAGCTAGTATTATCCTCATTTTGTGTAATCAGTCCAGACTCACACATACTCATGAATAATATACAATATGCACACGCACACATAGAGTAAAAACCTAACCACAAACTATGGATGCATTACAAGATAATTTAACACCACATCAAAAGCTAGGGCCATGGCTCAGTGATAGCGTGTGAGGCCTCGTCCCTAGTCTAGAAAAAAAAAGGTTAAATAAAACTAGACATGCCACATCGCAAAAGAATTCTGCTGAGCTACTGACAGTGAAGGGCTTGTGATACAGTCTTGAAGGTCTAAGTTTGGATCCCCCAAATTTACATAAAAGCCAGACTATCGTCCCAGAATTGGGGAGACAAAGACAAAAGAATCCCTAGGGCTTGCTGGCCAGTCAGTCTATCCAAACCAGTGAGCACAGGCTCAGTCGGAAAGCCTGTCTCAAACAATAAGGTGGAGGGTTAGCATCTGACATAGATCCCAAAGACCTGATTAAAACTCCCATACCCTTGTGATAGATGCTCTCCCACCTTCACTCACTTGCTGTGGTAGACATGGAACCACATGCACACACACAAACACAAAATAAATACACGTAATAAATGGAGGTTTGGTTTTTTTTTTTCTGAAAAAGTAAGGTGAAGACCAAATGAGGAAGACACCCAATGTCAACCAGCTTCTAACTTTTACAAGCAGGTATACATGTACATACACACACATGCACTAGCATACAGAGAAACATACATACAAACACACACAAATAGAACTATTTAAGTAGGGCATGGTGGCACGTGCCCCCCTGTAATTCCAGCTTTTGTGGAGCAGAGGTAGTAAAATCAAGAATTGGAGGCCAGGACTGGGGAGATGAGTCAGCAGTTAAGAGCACTGGCTACTCTTGCAGAAGACCTAGGTTTGATTCCCAGCCTCCACATGGAGGTTCACAACTTTTTATAACCCCAATTCCAGATCTGAAGTCTTCTTCCTACCTCAGGGCACACAGGGGGTGCACAGACTTATATGCAGGCAAAAACACCAACACTCATTAAAAAGTGATAAATAAAAATGTGTTTTAAAAAGTTAGTTGGAGGCCAGCCTGTGATATGTTACATGAGACCCTGTTTAACAGCAAACAAAACAAAAACTAACCAGACCTGGTGGTGCACACCTTTAGTCTTAGCCCTAGGAGGCAGAGACAGAAGGATTTCTGTGAGTTTGAGGCCAGCCTGTTTTACATAGTGAGACCCTGTCTCAAAAAATAAACAAACATAACTATTATAAAAACAGACAAAATTATTCACATAATCCCAAAATGTATATGTCTAGAATCCCATACTTGGCCTGACAACTGCATTTGTTACCACCTGTAGTCTCCACAGACACTGCAAGCTCAGAACACCAGACATCTTCCTGACACATTCTTCCAGTTAATGGCGTTACTGGCAGTGTAGCATCCTAAGATAGGAACCCTCATCCTTCCATATTTAATCATGCACTAATGCCTCTTGTCTCTCTCCTGCAATCTTAGCCATCCCTTCCTCCCTCTTTGCATCAATCTAACTCTGGATATCAGGATTTTTAATCAGAAGCGTTGCATTTTCTTCCCAAATGGTCTCTGCCTTTCCTCTCCCACCCCAGATTAGCTGTTCATTCTAAACGACACTCCATCCTGACACAGCTGTGAGCAGCTCACTCCACTTAAGTCTTAAGTAGAAACTAGGAGAACGATTCCCTATGACAGGGAAAACTTAGCATATGCAGTGATGTCATCTTGTAGTTTAAGGTCTCTTCCTGTCTTAGTTTCCTTTCTGTTGCTATGGCAAAATATTTGAACAGAAATAAGAGAAAGGGGGTTTATTTGGCTCACAGTTTCAGGTCACATCATCATGGGAAGTCAAAGGAGCTTAGTCTCATATCTGTAATTAAAAGCAAAGAGCAATAAATTCATGCATACATGTCAGTGCTTACTAGCTTTCTCCTTATTCAGTCTATGATCTCAAGCCCAGAGAAAAATGCTGCCCACACTGAATGGGCTCTCCACGTCAATGAAGGTACTTAAGATAGTCCATCATAGACATTCTAAAAAGTAGTTTTAGATTGTGACAATTTAATAAAACCAATCATCACACTCTTATGCACCTTGGTTTTAATTTTCAGGTTCATATCCCCAAATTCCCTGTAAATCCTTTTCTACTAGTTTTACGCTGTCTTCTAGTCACCCCTATCAACATTTAAACTCAGATCTGAGGTCAACAACTCTGACCTTTTTTTTTGGTGAAGCTTTTACAGGTACCCATGAGAGGTGGATGTACACCCTCGTGTTCATGTAGTTAAATGCTCTCACATCAGGTTAGAATTGTTAGTGAACCAGTTGCCTTATACCGTGAACTCCTGTTGACTTTGTGAACTGAGTATGTGAGCTCAAGCAACTGACCACATTGCCTTCAGAACCTCAGAAAACATACAGTCCTACAGTACTTTTTCCACCTACCCCATTGCAACACATTCCTTCTGGGGACTGATTTAGGATGATCTCTGAGTAACTTAATTACCCACACATCCCTTAATGCTTTAGATGTAAATCTTTAATTTCAAACAGGAATGGGAGGGAAAAGTGAGGATTTTATGGGGTTTGTTTGAAACACATAGTCTCACTATGTATCCCAGACAAGCCTGGAACTTGCTATAAAGGCCTAGGTTGGCCTTCAACTTGTGATGAGACTTCTGTCTGCCTCTTGGCTGTTGTGATTATAGGAATGGACCATGGAGGAAGAGAATTTCCCATTACTAGAGAATATGTTAAAGATCGAGAGAGCCAGCCATGGTAGCACATAACTGTAATCTCAGCACATGGAAAGAGTACAGCTTGGCTAGATGGCAAGATCATTGTGTGTGTGTTTGTGTGTCTAGGCATAGTAGCATACACTAGTAACTCAGCACTTTGGAGGCTGTGGCTTTTGTTTTTTCAAGAAGGGTGTGTGTGTGGCTCATCACTTGCTGCTTTTCCTTGTTCAGTTTCTAGCACCCATGACAGGCTGCTCACAACTGCACGGAACTTCAGTTCCAGGGTATGAGCCCCTCTGGCCTTCACAGGCATGTGCTTGCACATCCATTGCATAAACCCACACATATTTAAGCACAAATCTGTTTTGTTTTCTTTTTTATCTGCATGTACATTTGTATGCTGGAAGAGGGCATCAGATCCTACTAGATATGGTCATGAGCCACCATGTGGTTGCTGGGAATTGTACTCCTCTGGAAGAGCAGCCAATGCTCTTAACCACTGAGCCATCGCTCCAGCCCCTTGTTTTATTTTTTACAAGGCAGGGTTTCTCTATGTATGTAGCCCTGTCTGTCCTGGAACTCACACTATAGATCAAACTGGCCTCAAACTCAGAAATCTGCCTGCCTCTGCCTCTGTTGGGATTAAAGACATAGACCACCACCACCCAGATAATACATGTAAATTCTTTAAAGGACTGGGAATGTGTACCTGGCTGTTTCTTTCGGGCTACCAACCATTTCCCAAGTCATGAGAGACATTAGGTTTGAATGCTCTGAGTAGCTTAGACACATTTCTGGCTAGCTACTTTAACTTACATCAACCCATTCCTATTCACCATTTGCCTCAAGGTTTATTATTTTCTTCTGTATATCTATCTTTGCTGCTTCTCTATGACTGGCTGGCATCTGCCTGGCTTCTTGTCCCAGACATGTCCCTTGTTCTCTCCTTTTTTTCTTTTTTCTTTTCTTTCTCAGCCTAGATTTCTTCTCCTATTTATTCTCTCTGCTGGGCAGCTCTGCCTATCCCTCTTCTACCTAACTATTGGCTGAGCTTTTTATGAGACCAATCAGGTGCCTTATTCAGGCAAAGTGAAACAGAAGCAACACGTTTTTGCATAATACACACATTCCTACATCGTTAAACAAATGCAGTATAAACAAAAGTAACACACCTTTATACAGTTAAAGTAATATTCTGCAGCATAAACAAATGTAACACACCTTCCCCCAGTTAAAATATTATTCTACAACAGGGATGTAGCTCAGTTGGAAGTGTGTTTCCTGGTGTCCTTGAGGCTCTGGCTTCCTTCCCCAGGACCAGAAGGCAGAAGGGAAAAGATCAGAAGTTCAAGGTTATCCTCTGCTCATGAAAGAAAACAAAATAAATTTGAGACAGATGAGAACAAGAGTATGCAGATTTCCATATGGGATGCACAAGGCATGGATTCACAGCCAGGGTGATGAAGTACAGGCCCTGGTGATGCATAGCTGACCTGATCCCAGCAGTATGGCCGGCTGAGTTTGACAGCCAGATGTACTTCTCATTTACAGTGTGGTTTTGGAGAAGTTACTACAGTCCTCAGTTCCTCCGTTGCAAAATTAGGGTCATTAACAGGGCATGAGTAGTAAATCCAAGTGTCATATAAGAAAGTTCTCTGGGTGAGACTGCTCTGCAGAGTGGGGGCTGAGCCTCCCAGCCCAGTCCATACCTCTGTGGCCAAAGCCCTCTTTGTCTGTGGAGAAGAACAGGAATGGCTAAAACCCATGAATTGAAATATATCTTTGGTTTTATTCTAACTTTGGGTGTTCTGACCAAATATAACTGTCTATTGGTTAAATGGGAGGTATGCATCCTCAGGCCTATGTCTCTACTTCTAGCTCTTAGATGACATGAGTAATGGCTTGCTATAACATAGAAAAGAACCCCCAGGCTAAAGTTCTTACAGCACCCACACCCAGATTTAAACAAATACAGATGAGACATTATTACTGTACAGTAATTTATTTTAACTTAAGAGGTAATACTAGCAACAAAAGATGTAGTAATGTTTGTACACACTAGTCATTTATGAATCAGACCCACTTGTTGAAACACCTTCAATCTCTCTCTGAGCCTGTTCTCTACTAAGAGACGACCATTATTAAAAACTGTAAGATGAAAAATACCTGACTTCAACCTCTGGCCTCATGTATGCATCACCTAGAAGAACATGTATATGTACACATACATTGTTTGTATGAATGTGTGTATACATATATGTATAGTAAAATGAAAGAGATAATGATTATGGCAGGTAAACGAGCCACTGTAAAGTTAAAAATAATAAGGCTTGGAAATATTCAAATCCTATATATGCATAGGATTTAAAATTTTAAGAAAATTGTAAGATGAGTGGGGTGTGGAGGCCCCTGTCTTTAATCCCACCAGAGGTAGAGACAGACAGATCTCTGAGTTCCAGGCCAGCCTGGTCTACATATTGACTTCCAAGCCAGCCAAGGCTACACAGTGAGGCCTTGTCTCAAAATAAAACAAAGTAACTAGGAACTAAAGTAACTGGTGTTAGTGAGATTCTCAGTGGATAGAGGCACTTGTCAATAAGCCTGATGGCCTGAGTTCAATTCCCAGAACTCATATTGTAACAAGTTTTTCTGTCCTGCTAGACAGCTCCCAAATAATGACATGGAGATCCTTTATTAACTATGAAAGCTTGGCCTTAGCTTAGGTTTGTTCCTAACTAGTTTTTGTGACTTAACCCATTTCTATTAATCTACATTTTGTTGGGGGCTGGAAAGATGGTTCAGTAGTTAAGAGCACTGGCTGCTCTTCCAGAGGTCCTGAGTTCAAATCCCAGCTCATAGATTCATAACCATCTGTAGTGAGATCTGGTGCCCTCTTCTGGCCTGCAGGCAGACATGCAGACAGAACATTGCATGCACAATCCATAAATAAATAAAATTATATTTAAAAATTTTCTGTCACCTACTGCTCATCCTGCTTCTTCCCTGTCTTCTGGTGTTTCCTTTGTGCTTCAGTTACCTCTTCCTTTCTCTGCCAGGAAATCCCACCTCTACCTCCTGCCTAGCTATTGGCTGTTCAGCATTTAATTACATCAATCACAGTAATATATATTCATACAGTGTATAAATATCCCACATCACATTATGGAAGAAGAAAACCACAGTTGCCCTCTGTCCTCTACATGTACACTGTGGCACATACATGCTCTTTCTCACACACAGACAAATGTAATTTTTAAAAGAAAATTCAAGGGCTAGCATTTACATGAACCAGCTCACAAACACCTGTAACTCCAACAGATATGTCTTCCTTTTTTTGCACACACACACACTACATACCTTTACAAAAGAGAGACTGAAGAAAACAAAAGAAAAAGTTGCAGGATAGGGGCTGGTGAGAGCTTCATGGGTAAAGATGCTCTGTGTAGAAGACTAGCAACCTGAGCCCACATAGAGGTGGTATGGAACCAACTCTAGAGTTATCCTCTGACCTCTGAGTGCCATGACTTTCGTGTTCACACACACACACACACACACACACACTGGGCAGTGGCCTGGTGGCACACAAATTATAATTCTAGCACTTAGGAAATAGAAGTTCCAGGTCAGCCTTAGCAAATTTGAGACCAGTCCGAACTATGTGAAACCTGTCTCAAAAAAAAAAAAAAAAAAAAAAAAAAAAAAAAAAAAAAAAAAAAGGAAATGCAGGCTGGGGGTGTGGCTTAGTAGTTTGGTGCTTGGGTAGTGAGTAAGCCTTGGCTCAACCCTAAACATTTCCTGAACAAGAAAGAATGGAAGAGAGTAGGAGAGAAAAATGAGAATTCGTTACAGGCATTTACCCAGGAAGAGCATGAAAAGATGAAATTTTGTCCATGTTGTTTCCCTAAAATATTGTCACAGTTACATACAGATATCAAGCTCACACTGACTCACCCTCTCCTCTCCCACTCAGCTGCAGAGAACTATAGTGTTGGCATACAAATAACACAACACACTGTTCTTGCTGTAAAATATTGACATGCTCCATCACGTATCCACATGGAGTGACACATGGTCTCATCCATCAAAACCACAACATACAGACAGCCATAGTGACATCCAGCAAGTTTCAGTAGGTACATACAAACATGCCCACATAGACAGGGCCACACACCAGTTCATTTTTATAGTATGCGGCAGGCACATATTACCATATACCCAAAGATTTTCAAGCAAAATCAAGATGAGAGATGTGACTTCCCATCCCAACCCTCCCCTTCCAGGCTATGGTTTACTCGTCCAACTCAGGAGCTAAAGGAACTCAATTCCCGTCTGGATGTCATTCAGTTTTTCCTGATGCCTCAGAATCTGGACACTGCTCAGATGATGCATCGTCTCCTGAGCCACATCAAGAATGTGCCTGTGAGCCCAGGGTGGAGGTCAGGGCAGAGGTCAGGGTGGGGAAATAAGGCTGAGAGCCCAGGGAGTCAAGCTTGGGAATGAGTCTGATGACTTATAGAAAACTTTGGATTTTAAATTTAATTTAATTAAATAAATTTTATTTATTTGTTTTGAGATAGGGTCTCACCATGTAACCCTGTATGGCTTAGAACTCACAGAGATCCACCTACCTTTGTCCTCCAAGTGATCAAATTAAAGTTGTGCACCATCGCACCTGGCTATTTATTTATTATTGACAGAGCATCTCTCTATGTAGTCCTGGCTGACTTGGAACGCTGTATGTAGACCAGGTTGGCCTTGAACTGTTGTAATTAAAGGCATAAGCCACTACCCCCCCACCAGCCTAAGATTTATATTTTTTAAAATTATATGCATGCATAGCCGGTCCTGTGAGTTTGAGGCCAGCCTGGTTTACATAGTAAGTTCCAATTTAGTCAGAGCTATGTAATGAGACCTTATCTCAAACAAAACAAGAAGAAATTAGTTGTGTCTCTGTGGAGTATCTATGCATGTGAGTGTGGGTGACTGCAGAGTTCAGAGTAGGATGGTAGAGTTATGGATGTTTGTGAACCTCCTGATGTGAGTGCTGGGGACCAAACCCGAGTCCTCTGGAAGTGTCTCTCCAGCCTGGACTGTGGCCTCTTGAGGGATGTCAGATGGCAAATGCCAAACCATGGCTGTCCCTTTGTCTGCTTGTAGCTGATTCTGAAACGCATGAAGTTGTCCCACACCAAGGTCAGTGACTGGCAGGTCCTCTACAAGGTAAGGCCTCTCTCTTAGCATCTTCCTGCCCCTTACCATAAGTTCTTGGATTGCAGGCTCCCTTTCTTAGATTGAGAAATCCCAGTTAAGCTTTAAACCCCATAGACAGACTTTCTCCACTCTGGATACCTTCCATGCTTTACCCACTGATGTTTCTTTTAAATTTTGTGTTGCAGAAAATATAAAAAATATTTGCAGAGAATAGTGTAATTACTGCCTTTGTGTCCAACTATTCTGCGTCCACACATGGACTCATGACAGTCTTCTTTCATCTCCAGCCATTATATTATTTCATCCATAAATACTTCTCTGTGATTATTAAAAAATTGGCACTGATTTTCCTGTTTAATGTCAGAATCACAAGGTTCTCACCTCCTATATCATTTTAGCCATCTTTCTTTTTTGCCGGCTTTATTGCCTGTTTTTAATTTTTTAAGATTTATTTAATGTGTAGGAGTGTTTGCCTGCATGTATGTTTGTGCAACATATGCATGCCTAACCTGGAGAGGCCAGTAGAGGCATTGGATCTCCTAGCACTAGAGCCCCGAATGGTTATGAGCCACTATGTGGGTGTACTGGAAAACAAATGTTGGTCCTCTACAAGAGCAACAAGCTATCTCCAGATCTATGAGGTTTGATGTTAGTAGTGTAAAGAAACTGGGATGGAAGCTAGACTTAGTGACATACACCTTGTCTGGGTTGATATGACTGTAAATATTTTTACATAATTATAAAGCAAAGGGAAAATATTTGTTGTCTGTGCTCTGTGCTCTGTTGCTGTGAAGAGACACTGTGACCACAGCAGCTCTTGTAAAGGAAGGAAAACATTATATTGGGGCTGTCTAACAGTTCAGAGGTTTAGTTCATTGTCATCACGGTGGGAAGCATGGCAGCATGCAGGTAAACAGTGCTGGAGAAGGAGCTGAGAATCCTACCTCTGGGGGCTGAAGAGATGGCTCAGCACTTAAGAGCACTGACTGCTCTTCCAGCAGACGCAGGTTCAATTCCCAGCACCCACAGGGCAGCTCACAACCATCTGTAACTCCAGTCCCAGGAGACTTGACACCCTCATACAGACATACATGCAGGCAAAACACCAAGCACACAAAATAAATAAAAAAAGAAGTCTACATTTGGATCCTCGACAGCAGGAAGAGAGTGACACAGTGCCCAGGCTTGAGCATCTGACACCTCAAAGCCCACCCCAGTGACACACTTCCTGAACAAGGCCACACCTAATAGCACCATTCCTGCTGGGCCTCGGGGGCATTTTCATTCAAACCACCACAGTTATTCATCTTTGAGGCGCTTTTCAAGTATCCCCAGATGTCATGGCTTAATATGGCCCTCCTCTGCCTGCCTTCTGAGTGTTTAAAGATGTGTGCTACCACACCCCTATATCTTTTTGAATTTTAAATTTTATCATTCTATTATTTTTATTTAGCTTTCTAAGATTATTTTTATTTTTAGTACCTTGGAGCTTTACTTACATGTATGTCTGTGTGAGAGTGTTGGGTTCACTGGAACTAAAGATACAGTTATCAACTTCCATGTGGTGTGTGTGTGTGTGCATGTGAACCTATAATGTTACACATGCTTGGCAAATGGTCTATCCTGAGCTATATCCACAGCCCTATGTCAGTCAGTCTATCAACTTAAAAAATATTTATTTATTCTAGATTTTGAGGCAGGGTCTCACTAGGTATCCCTGGATGTCCTGGAACTTCTTATGTAGACTAGGCCAATCTTTCTGTCTCTGCTTCCTAAGCATTGGTGTTTGCTTCTTTGGTTGGTAACTTTTTTTTTTAAGATTCATTTATTTATTATGTATGCAGTGTTCTGCCTGCATGTCAGAAGACAGTACCAAATCTCATTATAAATAGTTGTGAGCTACCATGTGGTTGCTGGGAATTGATCTCAGGACCTCTAGAAGAGCTGCTGGTGGTCTTAATCTCTGAGCCATCTCTCCAGTCAGTTGGTTACTTTTGAGACAGGGTCTCAAAATATAGCCCAGGCTAGCCTCAAATGCACTATGTCATCCATGCTGATCTTGAACTTGTGATCTATCTACCTCAGCCTCCAGAGAGCTAGGATTAAAGACTTTTGCCACCACAAACGTCTGCGACCTTGTCCTCTCCCCTCAAACAAAGGCTTAAGGCTACTGTGTGCTACAGAGTAAGTTAGAGAGCTGTGTGGGTAACTTAGTGGGATCTTATCTCAGAATAAACAAGGGTAGGGGCCATGGCTCAGCACTGAAGGACTGTGAGGTCCCTGGGTCCTGGGTTTAATTTCCGAGAGAAGATGAGGGTGTGGGGGCTACACACCTCGTTCAAGCCCAGTCCTCTTATTTGCTGAGAGTTGAGGCTTCAGGTTTCTCATCTGTGAACTGCAGCTGGTATTGGTGGCCACCCCACGGGATTACGATGACAAAGCAATGCAGTGAACATGTAGAGATCTAGAAGTGTGACGCTCTGCGTCTTCCTCCTCAGTTCATTTGCTCTGCTCTTGCTCCGACCTGACCTTTGAGTCTTTATTTCAGACCCATCTCACTCCGTGTTTCAGGCCAGTTAGTCTTCTTTTCCAAAATTCTTGATACCTTGTCGGTTGTTCAACTCACGTTGTTGGCTTGATCAGGATTGAACTCGGACTGAGGGTTCTTTATCAGAAATCACTGTTTCTGCTGCTTGTCCAAGCTCCCGGATTTAGGCAGTTTCTACAGCTCTTCCACAGAGCGACACCCCCTCCATAAATATAACGCGGGTTAGATCAGTAGCTCTGTCACTGCCCTCGCCCTGCAGAGCCCTTCCTTTCTGCTGGGCCTAGGCTGTTTCTGTCCTTCTTTCTCGTTTACTTCTTTTTTGGCTTGTAAAAAACATTTATTTAGCCAGGT
This sequence comes from Phyllotis vaccarum, assembly GCA_033318265.1. NCBI lineage: Eukaryota > Metazoa > Chordata > Mammalia > Rodentia > Cricetidae > Phyllotis > Phyllotis vaccarum. Next base: position 103,418,110 of record JARWLC010000010.1, read on the forward strand.
GGTGGTGGCACAGCCTTTTCATCCCAGCACTTGGGAGGCAGAGGCAGGAGGATCTCTGATGTCAAAGCCAGTCTGGTCTACAGAAGGAGTTGCAGGGCAGCCAGGACCACACAGAGAACCCTACCTCTGAAAAAAAATTACTTAGTGTATGTCTGTGCTGTCGTGTACTGTGACTTCCATATGGAGACCAGAGTACACGCTGTGAGGCTCTCTCCTTGCACCGCACGGATTCTGGAAATGGAGCTCAGGTTGCCAGGCTTAGCAGCTCTCAGCTTTCCTTGCTCAGCCATCCCCTGAGCCCCTTTCTCTTGACTTTTATTCCTATTTTTCTCCTGCCCTCCTCTTACAGAAGTTAATCTAGCACTCTTCTCTCCATATACTTTGTAGATGTGTCTCTTTCTGCCTTAATAACTCAGTGTTCCTCACTGGTCTTTGTTCTCCGTCTGTCCCTTGAGTGGGGTCCTCTCCTTGGTCATCTCTCTTGCAGACTGTGTACAGTGCCCTGGGCCTGAGGGACGCCTGCCGCTCCCTGCCCCAGTCCATCCAGCTTTTTCAGGACATTGCCCAAGAGTTCTCTGATGACCTACACCACATTGCCAACCTCATTGGGAGAGTGGTGAGTGGAAGAGAAGACAGACACCCAAGGAGGAAGGAGATGAGCAGAGTAGGATGGGCGAGTAGAGAGAGTCTGGGGTCTGGAGAATGTGGTGTGGAAGGTGGGGAAGCATGGGAGATACTGGGATCAATCGGGTGACTGACCAGGGTGGGGAGAGGAGGTGCATGAAGATTGGGATTAAAGAGGGGAGCAGATCTGGGCCCTGGAGAGTGGAGGATGGGACAGAGAAAGGGTGCTGGGTGCTAAGAAACTGGACTTCCAATCTGTCTTCTCAGGTGGACTTTGAGGAAAGTCTTGCTGAAAATCGCTTCACAGTCCTTCCCAACATAGATCCCGAAATAGATGCGAGTGAGTGCTGGGCATGGGCTGGGCCTCTGGGCCTGTCAGCCGCAGTAACTGGGAATCAGCTTACCAACCAGAGAGAAGAGCTTTCTTTGAGACAGTCTCTAGCATAGGGTAGCCTCAAACTCAATATGTAGCTAAGGATGGCCTCAAAGTCCTGATCCTCCTCCTTCTATGGAGTGCTTGGGTGACAGGCAGGCATCAGCCAATCAGGACTTTTAAAAAGCGTTTCATGTGGCCAGGGTTGACCTTGAACCCCTAATCCTGGGCTTTATCTTGTATATGCATGTAATTTTCTACACATCTAGAGAAACGAAGGCTGATGGGCCTTCCCAGTTTCCTCACTGAAGTTGCCCAGAAGGAGCTGGAGAATCTGGATGCTCGGATCCCTTCATGTAGTGTCATCTACATCCCTCTGGTAAGCGGGTGGGGTGGAGTCTCCAGGAGCTGAGGTGACATACATCCTGCCTTTGAAGGTAGGAGGGGGGGACAGCTGTTCATATGTCTCACGTGGAGTGCTGGACGAGGAAGTGATTCCCAGCCAGCCAGATGAGCAATCCAGGGACGTGAATGCCATGGGTGATTCTAGCTCTGAAGGAGGCAGTGGTGTCTGTGCCTCCTCCAGGAGGAGCTGGTGTCCAGCAGGTCACTCCCCTCTCCGCTTCTCTTCTCTCCTCAGATTGGCTTCCTTCTTTCCATTCCTCGCTTGCCTTTTATGGTGGAGGCCAGCGACTTTGAGATCGAGGGACTAGACTTCATGGTAAATCTCTTGGCCTCCCAGTGTGTGGTGAGGGAGGGTGATGAGGAGGGATGAGGAGCTGGAAGGCCTCACCATCAGCACTGACCAAAGAGAAGTTGGGGTGAGGCAGTGAGGAAAGAGAGGGAGACACAGAGGACAAACCGTTGGCCATAGTGGTGCACAGCTGTCATCTCAATACCTGGGAGGCAGAGGCAGGGGGATCTCTCTGGGTTCCAGGCCAGCCAGGGCTACATGGTGAAATCATGCCCCAAAACAAAAGCAAGAGACAAAAGCCCAGAGCTTGGAATCCTTGCACCCAGTTTCTCTCAGAGGACAAGCTGCACTATCGCAGCACTCGGACCAAGGAGCTGGATGCACTGCTGGGAGACCTGCACTGTGAGATCCGAGGTGAGGAGCCCATGTGGGAGGGGGCAGGGCAGCTCTTAGCATCTCCTTCAGCTCTTCCCTTCTGATTGGCTGTGGGAGTCCCACACTGCGTCTGTAGCCTGTTTCTGGATAGTTTTCAGGGAACTCTTGTCCTTCGTTTTCCCGTAAGCTGACTCTGGCTCCTTTCCCAGACCAGGAGACCCTGCTCATGTGTCAGCTGCAGTGCCAGGTGCTGGCCCGGGCTTCTGTCTTGACTCGGGTATTGGACCTTGCCTCCCGCCTCGATGTCCTGTTGGCTCTTGCCAGTGCTGCCCGGGACTATGGCTATTCAAGACCCCATTATTCTCCCCGCATCCACGGAGTACGAATCAAGAATGGCAGGTGAGACCAGAGTGGGACAGAGGCATAGACACAGGTGCCCACAGGCGTCATCTGCTGGTATGGAGGCTCATCCACCTGGATCCATAGACAGTGCAACGTCTCTTCACTCCCTTAGGCATCCTCTGATGGAACTGTGTGCACGAACCTTCGTGCCCAACTCCACAGACTGTGGTGGGGACCAAGGGCGGGTCAAAGTCATCACTGGACCCAACTCCTCAGGGAAAAGCATTTATCTCAAACAGGTGAGGAGCCACACAAGCTGCACACCTCGGCCTCTGGCATCTCCTCCGTGTCTTCTGACAGCCAGGCCAGTCCTCTGCTCCCTACGGCACATATCCTTGTTGTTTGAGAGCTAGAGAGCCAGTTCTTTAGGAAATACCTTTCCATGGCCACAAGTCCCTCGACAGCCTCTGAATATGTCTCTTTCCATTCCCTAGCGTGCCTCTATCTGAAGTCAGGACAAGGACAGTGTGCTCTGTTACTCTGTACCCTCTCTTTAATCTGTCATTCGCATCTTTAGCTGAGACCCATTTTTACTCTGCCCTTGGCGCCAGGCCCATGTCCTGTCTGCTCTCATGCCCAGGTAGGCTTGATCACATTCATGGCCCTGGTGGGCAGCTTTGTGCCAGCAGAGGAGGCTGAAATTGGGTTAATCGATGCCATCTTCACCCGAATTCACAGCTGCGAATCCATCTCCCTTGGTCTCTCTACCTTCATGATTGACCTCAACCAGGTTAAAGGAAGGGTTAAAGGGGGGTGGGGGAGGACAATCAAGGAAGAACTGTGGCCCCGGCCTTGGGAACACATTCTCTGGGCTGTATGCCTTCTGTTCTTGGGGCCAGGGGTCAGTCTGGAGGAAGCAGCACCATAAACATTTCTTGAGACCCCTGTGTGCCTCCTTCACTGCTGACAAGTGAGAGCCCCGCTATTAAAAAAGCTCTAGGAAGTAGACACGTGTAAGGAGTTTATTCCTGGGGACTCATGAAGCCCTGAATGCTAAGGAAACTCCCTTGTTCACCTCGTGCCCAGCAGGTGGCGAAAGCAGTGAATAATGCCACAGAGCAGTCGCTGGTCCTCATTGATGAATTTGGGAAGGGAACCAACACGGTGAGGAGGGAGATGATGAGGGACAGGAGCAGGGACTGAGCTCAGAGGAGGGGTGGGGACGGGTGGAGGGCAAGGCAGGTACAGAAGGGCACAGATGCCCTGGCTGTGCCCTCACCTCTGCCCTCGGGTAGGTGGATGGGCTGGCACTTCTCGCTGCTGTGCTTCGACACTGGCTAGCCCTGGGACCCAGCTGCCCCCACATCTTTGTGGCCACCAACTTCCTGAGCCTTGTTCAGCTGCAGCTGCTGCCACAAGAACCCCTGGTGCAGTATTTGGTGAGGACGGCACTCTAGCCCATGGCCCTTCCCTCATCTCAGTCCCAGGCGAGTCCCACACTGTCACTTTGTTCTCTTAAGACCATGGAGACCTGTGAGGACGGGGACGACCTTGTCTTCTTCTATCAGCTTTGCCAAGGTGTTGCCAGCGCCAGCTACGCCTCCCACACAGCTGCCCAGGCTGGGCTTCCTGACCAGCTCATTGCCCGTGGCAAAGAGGTGAGGGCCGCCTGTGTGAGCCGCCACTACCTCAGGCCTCCCTCCTAGCACACCTGCTCCTTGTCAAGGGCTTTCTGTTTTGTTGTTTCCATTGTTAAAGACTTATGTACTTTGTGCACAAGTGTTTTTCCTGCATTTATGTCTGTGCTCTGCTGTGTGCCTGGTGCCTGTGGAGGGAACTAGAAACTAGAGTTACAGATGGTTGTGAGCTGCCATGTGGGTGCTAGGAATTGAACCCAGGTCTTCTGTGAGACGGCCAGTGTTAACCACCGAGCCATCTCTGTGCTCTTACACCTGCTCCTCTTGAAGACCTAGCCTTCCAGGCCCAGAGGATCCTTGACCCTCATTCCCATGTCTCCCACCTGCCTTCTGTACAGATCTCAGACTTGATCCGAACTGGACAACCCATCAAACCCGTGAATGAGCTTTTAAGGAGGAACCAGATGGAAAAGTAAGTGTGGCCTCCTCCCCCAGCATCTCCCTTTACAGGGCCTCAGCCAGCCTTCCTACAGCCCTGTGCCTTTCCTGTTACCACGCCAGGTGTGGTGGCACATGCCCAAAATCACAGTGTTCAAAGCCAGCCTGGGCCACATAGCAAGACCTTGTCAGAAAATGACAAAGAAAACCAACACAGTATCCACAACTACTTTCTGAAACCCTTAGCTCTCCAAGGCTGCAGTTCCTGAGCACAGACCTGGAAATCACACTGTTTCTTCCCTGCAGCTGCCAGGCACTGGTGGATAAGTTTCTGAAACTGGATTTGGAGGATCCCAGCCTGGACCTGGGCATTTTCATGAGTCACGAAGTGCTGCCAGCTGCCGCCAGCATCCTCTGAGAGTCCTTTCTCTACCCTCTCTAGGGCCCAAGACCTGACCTATGACATTGTTTCTATGACATTGTGCTGAGCTCTCAGTCCACACAGAATTCTGTTTTGTATTAGGAATAAAGTTTATTTTGCATCAAAATCTTTCCAGAGGTCATCTGCTCTTGAAGAGTGGGTTTGGTTCCAAGCAGCACAGGGTGGCTTACATCCATCTGTAACTCCAATTCCAAGGGATCTAACACTGTTCTGGTCTCCATGGGCTCTGGGATACATGTGATGCACATAAACTCTCCCTCTCTCTGTTTCACACACACACACACACACACACACACACACACACACACGCTAATACATAAATAAATTCAGTCAGGTATGGTGCTGCATGACTTTAATCCCAGTTTTGAGAAGGCAGACACAGGCAGATCTTGGAGTTTTGAGGCCAGCCTGGTCTATATAGTGAGTTCCAGGCCAGCCAGGGCTACACAGGGAAACTTGTCTCATAAAAAAGAAGTAAATAAAAATGTAAATAAATTCAGACTCTGCCCTTGGGACTCAGTGATGACAAGCTGCTTCAGAGAGGCTCTACAAAACAGACTGAAGGGTGACAGCTCATGGGAAGCAGCTCCTACCTTAATCTTGGCCTCAGAGCCTGAAAGAGAAGGCAGGGTGGGTAGAAGGCAGGGCTTGGGGAGGAACCAGCCCTGGCTCCACCCTTCCCACTTCAGAGCCATGGGGAGCCCAGGTCCCAGTGGGCCACCCCTGGTGCAAGCGCCCTACACTGTTCTGCTGCTACCACTGGGGACAAGCCGCCAAGACCCAGGGGCCCAGAGCTTCTTCCTCTGGGTGAGTACTAGATCTAGCAGGTCTTGGGACATCCCCTCATCTGCCCTTGATACATTTCCACTCAACTCTGAGGACTCACAAGCTTTCCCTCTGTCCCCTGGCCATCCAGGTTCTCGCTTAGTGGCCAGTCTGAGCTCACACTTGGTGACCAGTGAGCCCGTTAGGAATGATGGCCATAGCTAGGGCCCAGCTAGGAGTGAGAGTGTTGGGCTGTGTTTGTCTAACCCAGCTGCAGATGATGCAGGCTCTGGAGAGGGAACAAGATGCTCTGTGGCAGGGCCTGGAGCTGCTGGAGCATGGCCAAGCCTGGTTTGCAGACCATCTCAGGAAGGCACAGCAACGCCAAATGCATCTGGGGGCCCTTGGTGAGGTAGGGAGCGGCCTCCTGTGCCTGGGCTGAGGGAGGGAGGAGGGAGCAGGTGGACCTGGTTCTGGAGAGGGAAGGGTTAATGGGCAGAGATCATGAAGCGGAACAGCATTGGAATGACAGGATGCCACCAGTGTTCATTGTTGGGCTAGAAGAAGCTGGTCTGCATTCCATTCGGAGGGACCACATTTGATCACTCCTCATAGTGGGGGGTGGCCTGGGCATCTCTCCCAGGGCAGAGATGGACAGGGAGGACCCATTAGGAACTAGAGTCGGGTGGGTTGGTGCCATGCAGCTTGAAGGGAACTAACTGCAATGTTGAAAGAGATGGAGGTGGAGAGGACTGGATCTTCCCACCTGTCTGTCTGGGATGAGGGAATCTAGATGTGAAGAGAGCAGCCTGTGATGAAGAAGTGGTAGGTGGATCTGTTTCCAGCACAGTGTCACCCTCCATACCATCCAGGATTTTCTAATGAACTTAGACTCGGAGGCTGACTCCCCACAGCTGACCCAGATTCAGAAGGTGAACGCTTGTTTGAGAAGTCTGATTCAGAAGGTGAGCTTATTGTTTTTAATGTATAGACTTTGGGGAGAGGGCTTTTGGAGGGGCACTGATTTAGCCTCCCCTGTATCCACTCACAAGGCTGGTTCCTGCATGGCCCAGGGCCAGAAGGAAATGCCAAGGGGTGAGAAACTGAAGGGTGTGATAGATTCTGGTCCCACAGGGTGGGAAGCAGGTGCCAGTCTGGTTCTCTCTTCTAGGAGTTGTCAAGGCAACATAAAGAAGTCACCCAGTCCAAGGGGGAGATGGCTCAGCAAGGCTGCCCCTGGGGGCAGAGGGGCCCTACCCGTGTATAAACCCTCCCCTCCCAACACTGCTGAATTGGGAGCAGAGCTGGAGTCAGACCCCCTCACCCCCACCCCACACCTTATTTCCATCTTGACCCAGCAGCCAGTGAAATTCGGACACCTTGCTATAAAGTGTACTGGGAACTCCTAAAAGCATCCACTGTCTCTTCTTAATGTCCCTTACCCTCACTCTCCCCTATGCCATGTGCAAAAACCACCTTTCCTCAGTGTCTCTGGGGAGAAGGAACCATGACTGAAACCCTAGAAGCTGCCCTAATTTAAGGGGAAAACTGCCTGAGCTTGCTGGCGGCCCTGTCTCCTTCTGGAATATACAGCAACTTCCTAAAAAAAAAAAAAAAAAAAAAAAAATTGTTTGGGTCCTATTCTGGTTAGGAAAAGCATCCCAGTCTCTAGGATTTGTCCGTTTTCTTTGATGCTGTGTCTGACAGGGTCTCATACCTCAGACTGGCCTTGAACTCAGAGCAGCAGCTGCCTGTTTCAGGGACTACAGGTAGGGACCACTAGCCCGGCTACTCATTTAAGAAAAAGAAGGGGGTTGAGCAGTGGTGCACACACCTCTAAAACCAGCACTCGGGGCAGAGGCAGGCGGATTTCTGAGTTCAGGAGGATCATGGACTGCTGGAAAATCCCCAGTCCTGCTAGGAAGGGCGGGGCCCTGAAGCCTCGGGAGCATGCAGTTACAGGGCAGATTCCGTGAGCCGCCTTTACCAGGAAGAGCAGCCGAGCAGGAACAGCGCCCCTCCAACTGTCCCCCACCAGGCTTTGCGGACCGGTCCTCCCCCAGCTCTGCCCTGCGTCACCAAACTGGAAGGAAGCAAGGGAGGGGCGGCTGGAGGGAGCACTGGGTCGGCGGAGTGGGCAGGGGTCTCCGGCTGATCCTGCGGACAAGAGGGGGAATTAGAGCCGCGCAGAGCTTTGGCAGCTAGGAGGGAAGGGGCAGCAGGCGCCTTACCTGTGAGGACTGGGCCAGCACCAGGAGCCGGAGGAAGGCATGGGTCGGGGGCGCTGGACTGGCTCCTTGACCCTCGGCGGTCACAGTCACCATCACCACACTGTCAGGAGCTGCTGAATCCGGGACCTCCAACCACATTTGCCCCCAGGCCGACTCATTCAGTCCCAGGTGAACCCTGCAGGGGTGGAGCCAAGCACAGGGTTGAAAGGCAGCGCCCAGGGTTAGGGCTTAGGAGGAGCCCTTGAGCCCCAGTCCCTGTAGAACTCAATGGGTGGGGCCAGAACCCAAGCCAAGGTGCAGGCAGGAAACTGACCTGGAGAGGTTGGAGGTCAGGGAGAAGCTAGGGGTCACAGACGTCCTAAGATCAAGGTCCTGGGGGCCAGAGAAGCTGGCGATGCGGAGGCTGAGAGGGGCCTTGCTGCCCGGGGCCAAGAAACCTGGCGGGCCACTGAGCTGCGTGCAGGTAAGGGCAGGTTAGAGCAGCTGGCTCTAGTCCTCCCGGCCCAGCCCACGGGTCTCCTCACCTCCAGAAGCACAGGAGCCACAGTGAAAGGCTGGCGGGCGGTCCTGCGCAGGCCCTGTCCCCCTCCATCCCGGCCAACCAGCTCCAGGGAGAAGGGTGCAGAGACCGACAGCAGTGTGGGTGGGAGCGAGGCAGCTAGGAGACCCCGCTCAGGGGGTCCCACAGGCTCCAAGGGCACCCGGCCCCAGGGAGTGCCCTCCGGAACCCTTCGAAGGACGACATGGGAAAAATGTGGCTGGCCATCCTCAGGGCTCTGTCTGGGGACTATCCCTGTCACTTCTACCAGCAGCTGGGTCTGGAGACCTGAAGTGTCAGAAAGGAAAGGTCTAGTGCAGGGGGAAAGGAATGAAGTCTTATCTGAACGACGGGGTCATGTGAGTGTGCTGAGGGAGATCCACTGAGCTGGAACCTCCCTTCAGTGTTCTTTATATATGGACAACACACACACACACACACACACACACACACACACACACACACACACACACACACACACACACACGCAGGGCACTAAGGACCACAGGTCAGGAAATATTACCTGCGACTGGCTGAGTCATGGGGTAGAGGCCAGGGTGGGGTCCATCCTCCACAGGGATCCCAAAGGATAAGAGGAAGTCCAGGGATGTCTGGGCTGGGAAGGGAGGAGGCAGTCAGACACATTTTGAGAGACCATGGTCACCGTGGTCACCACACCCCTTCCCAGGAACTGTCTGTCCTTACCTTGCACTCTCACCTGGGGGGGTCTCTCAGCTGCTACCTGGATCTCCCACGACCCTGTCTGAGGGGGGTCAGTCATGGTCACTGTCCAGAACTGTCCAAAGCGACGAGTGTGACCCAGAGGACCTACGCCTTCCTCTGGGCCCTGGGATACCCCTGGGGTGGGGGACAAGAGACTGTCACGTTCCGTCAGCAGTCACTGGATTGTCTGTCTGCCTTGGGCCCCACACCAAGGTACCTGCGGGGCTCTTGATCCAGAAGCTACCGATGTTCCCGTGCATCCGGACTGTGACCCGGCGGAGGAGCCTATCTACAACAAACATACAAGTCTCCTCGGGGGTGAGGACAGGAGGCTCCAGGGGGAGAGTCACCTGGAGATATGAGCAGGAGCAAGTGGATAAGGAAAGAACGCAGGGGCTGAGGAGGGAACAAAGACAGGGAGGGGGTCGTCAGCAGGGCACTGGAGCAGGGACGAGGCCTGTGCTTGGTGACACAGCTGGAGGTAAAAGGGATTCAGAGTGAGGCCACCATTTCTTGTTCCTCCTTCAAAGATGATAAGGGCTGAGTATGGTGGCTCATGCTTGTAATCCCAGAACTCAGAAGGCAGAGGCAGGCAGATCTCTCTGAGTTCAAGTTCAAGGCTAAACTGGTCTAAACAGTGAGTCCCAGGCCAGGCCAACCAGGATTATATAGTGAGACCTTGTCTTAAAAACAAAATTAAAAAATTCTTGTCTCAGCCCTGGAGACCAAGGTGGAAAGCAAGGTGGAAGGTGACCATCTGTCAGAACCCCTTCTCCTATAGGGAGAGGCCACAGCATCTCAGACCACAGATCTGAGGGCACGGACCCCACTGGCCTCTACTCACCAGACCACCAGCCATGCTCTCTCCAATAACGGCTGCCACATCCTGAATGTGCTGGTCTTTGGTGAAGATCACCTCTCCTCCCGATGCCAGGGCAACTGCTTCATATGGTTTAAAACGCAAAGGAGACAAGATCTCTCTCCGCACTCGACCCTGAACCCTCGATGGGTCTTCTGTCACTAGAAATGTCACCTGTGGCCAAATGACAAGCCAAGGAGCACACATTGTAAACAGGGCTTCTCTGCTCCATTTTCTCCAGACCTGGATGCTGTGGGTGGGATTGAACCCAGGGCCTTAACGTAAACACTACTGAACCACAGCCCACCTTTGTCTGCCCAGTGTAGAGGGCACAGGTCTGTGTTGGAAACCAGGAATGTCTCTATCTGCCTGGAAAGTGGGAGCGGGTGTAGTTAAGGCCTGGTGATCTGTGCTTCCTGTAGGGCTGGGCCTCACCGGAATCCCCTAGACTTGTTTACCCCAGTCTTCCTCCCCGGGCCTTCATCTTGAGCACTGTCCATAGAACCCACCCTTATGGAAGGTCACATGTACTTTGCAGTGTATTGTGATAATTGTACAGGAAACTTCCCCAAGGTTGTACTGAAATATGCCTGGCATAAACTTCCCAGGGCCAAACTCTAGAAGTCTGAACCAACACCGGCTACCTTCTTGCTTCAGTAGATAGTTTCTCTTCCATCCCTGGTGCCTGCACAGACCCTAACAGCCTAGTTCTTTGAATGGCTCATTGGACATATTCAATGCGAAGGAATATTGCTAAGGGCATGGACTCCCCACTCGGGTATATTAAAGGTTTGGGGGGACCTTACGTGAGACACCTCTGGGTAGCTAACAGTGCACGGTGCTCACCCTGCAGCGCCTGTCCCGAGTCAGGGATTCTACTCTGTTGGTAAGAAAGGCATCCTTGGGGGAGGCATCAGTGAAGACAAAGATGTCTGAGAGGGGAGGTGTGTGCAGCAGAGCTAGCTGGGAAGAAGAAAGGGCTGATGTTAAAAATGGTGGCAGCAGGGAGAACCAGGGAGGGCAGAGCACCAGGGGGCCCGCCCACTGGGTGTGAGGAGGAGAAGCAGTCTATCTCTGGCTCCTCCTGGTGGCAGGGCCTGGAAGGACGGGAAAGGAAGGCAGGGAAGGGAGCCATCAGACCTCCAGGGCAGACAGGCACATCTCAGGCTCGTCTCCGCCCCCCAAGGCATGGATCTCATTGAGTTTCTGCCAAAAGCTGTCGGGGTCACTGGTTGTAAAGACAGGGCCAAATCCTGAGCAGGGCGAAAGGAAGGTCGGTGAGTGGAGGGTAGAGAGACTGAGGGAGCTGTGGACGCCAGTACCCAAACCCAGATCCTCTGCAAGAGTAGCCAGCGCTCTTAACTGCTAAAGCATCTCTGTAGCCCCATGAGAGAAAATAATAGGACTCACCTGAGAGGCTCACTAGGAGACCTGAAGGAGCTGGAGAATTTGTAAAGCTTAGCTAAGTGACTAGACACAGTACTGACACAGTATCGGTTCCCATGGCTGTGAAGTCTGCCCATCGTCAGACACTGTAAGGTAAATCAGACTCAAGCTCCCCTGGAGGAATTCTCAGTCTCGGAGGATACGTTGGGTACGGAGCCCATTTAAGGTAATGAAGCAAAGAAAGGTGAGCTGGCCAGCCTGTGGTGCAGTAAACCTTGTAGGCCCAGGCTGGGTAAGCTCTCTACTCATTTGGGTGTAGTACCTACAATCCCAGCTTCCCCACATAACAGGCCATTTTCATCCTACCCTCTGCAGGTAAGGGTGCTCGCTGTCCCTCCTGTACAGACCAACATGAAGGCAAAACAGTCACCCACATTTTATAAGCTAAAAAACCCAAAAGATGTAAGGCCCACCTCACTGGAGCCCTCCAGCCTCTGCCCTGGGCCCACCTTCCCTCCATCCCTGCAGACCGACCAATGCTACCTGGGTCATGGAAGGGCACCAGGATGTAGGAAATGGGCTCCATGGGGCTGCCTCGACGCTGCTCCACAATGCGTCGAGCCTGGATCTTGGCAGCATTGATTTCCTCGCCCATACTGCCTGTGGTATCCAGGACAAAGCTCAGGCTGGAGGCCGGCGTGATGTCCAGCAGCCTGTGGTTCAAGTCAGAGACACAGTGAAAGTTTGGCACTTTTGTTCCCAGTGCCTAGTCCCTCAGTTTCCCCAGGAGCACTGACCGATCAGGGAACCTGTCTGCAGGAGGCCACCCACCTGGAGAAACCCCTGTCTCCCAGACGGCTTCGCAGGAGGCTGAGGGCCTCGATGGAGGCTAGGAGAGCCACTTCTACAGCCTGGAGGTGCAGCATGTGGTGTGGGGAGAAGCTTGGGGATGTGCTGTCCTTGTTAATTCCACCCCGGGATGGCTGGGAGCTGCTCTCGTCAAAATGGCCCCCATGGCTACATTTCCCTGGGTTGAGAAAAGAGATTAAACGCCCAGTGACTACTAAAAACTACTGGGTCCTTTCGGACTTTGTGCAGTCTTCTCACCCCTCAGCAAGGGAACATCAGGAAGTAGGGACATTTTGTATAAATCAAGAGAGGGACGTTGTCTCTCTCAGCACCCAGTCCCCAGCACTGCCCAGGCAACAGAGAATGACTGGGTCACTCAGAAGCCTTTATTTACCTGTCCCAGTTCTCACACCCTCTCCTAAGGAGATGCACCAGGGTCCCCTTCCCTTCTAGGAAGCTTTCTCATCTGGTACCTGGAGGTTTGGGGGGCTGCATTCCAAAGTAGCCAGAGGTGAGCAGTGTGAAGTCTAGCATATTCCCAGGGCAGCTCAGCTCCTCACAGTCGGAGCAGGTAGGATCACCCGCTGTGAACAGAAGGCAGGTGGCTGCAATCCTGGCCTCAACCAGCCACATGCATTTTATCCCTACTGTCTTTATACCTAATGTCTTTCTCTTAGCTGGAAAAATTGTAAGCACCACAGGGACCTTGGCCAGGATTTCTGCAGTAGAGACCTGGGCCAGCATTTAGATAGTTGTGATTGGGGCTGCTGTACAAAACCCAGAAGTGTGGGTATCAATCCTATGGGTTCTGCTCTCTGTGAGCCAGACAGGCTATGATCCCGTGGTGAACAAGAGGAATTCCCAGTGAGTTGGGATCATGAGGGGGCTCTGAGAGAAGGCCATAGAGCTGGCATGGGTGGGCAGAACAAACCACTGGAAAGACTGGTATGAGAGCTGATCCATTGAGAAAGGCACTGGACCGTTCTAGCCATTAGCTAGACTAAGAAAATTCATCATCCTTGCAGGAATAAAGCCACATCACATCTACTGAGACCCCGGAGGGTGACAGAGCAATGGGTGCACTGTAAGACGTGCTCCCCGAGTCCCCAACTCCACACAGGGTCATGGCCATACCTTGTGCCAGGCTCTGGAGCTCTGGCCTTGGCCAGAGGAGGTGAGGGTGTGGTTGCCGCTCCCCCAACTCCACCCAGTTGCTGTGGCTGTAGAAATCCTGGTCCCCGGGAAAGAGGAAAGGGGGGGAAAGGCATGAATTTAATGTAGTCAGGATCAACATCCAGAAACTAGTCCATCCCCTGCTCCTGTTAACAGTCCTTCTGCTCTCAATGCCCTTCTCTTCCAGCCTTCTCTGTCTTGGAGTCTCAGCCAAGGGCTTTCTAGTGGCCCCTAGGATAAGGCAACACTCCCACCTCCATGTCTTCCTCTCTCTTTCCCTCCTCTGTAGCCAGAGGACACAGGAAGTACTGCAGGCTCAGGCAGGGTGTGCCCTACCCACCCAGAGAAGGGGAGGCTGGTTAAAAAGGCATTGTAAGTCACCTGCAAGGCATGAAGTGCGGCTCCTAGGCGCTGGCGAGCCAGAGTATGCTCAAAGGCTCTGGCGGCCACCAGGGTCTCCCGCAGAGCCCCTACCAGCAGAGTGCGCCCCTGGACTAGCCGTTCAGCATCAAAGTGCAGGTCAGGGTTGTTCCTGGAAGCTGGCAGGAAGTCTTGGGCTGCATTGGCACGAGATACCTCTCCTAAAGCTGCTCTGAACCGCCGGGAAGGCAACCCAGATCCAAAGTAGGCAGCAAAGATGTCATCGGCAAGGAGGGTCCGGCCCTAGCAAGAGTGGTGAGGAAAAGGGACTCCAGAGGAGCCTTAGCAGCTGCCACTCAAGACGGGGTATGAACAGAACAGGGTAAAGAGCCCATGAGGGAGGGTCAGATCTGGACTGTTTTCTATGTAGCTCCTGGCATTCACCACGTAACTGTCCAGGCTGACCTTAAACAGCAATTCTCAAGTGCTGGGATTACAGGTGTGAACCACCACATCCAGCTAGACTTTTTCAAAGCTGGGGGACTCAGAATTTCAGGACCAGGTGTTTTATTGCAGAAAGGAGTGTGGACACAAGCCTCCCCTGACCACCAGGGCCCTCTAAGAAACCCCAGGGGATTTTAAAAGCTAAGGGAGAGGACCCAGGAATGCCCACCCTGTAGTCCTCCAGACGAAGGTGTGGTCGGCCTGGGGGTGGCTGCTCCAGAAAGAGCTGGAGGGTGACATTGAGTGCAGCCTCCTCAGTCAGGTCTTGGTGAGTGACAGAGCCAGGGGCAGCCAGGAGGCTCCAGATGTTGGGGAAGAAGGCAGCTGTTGGGAGCAACAGCAGCTGAAGCAGAAGCAGTATTGGGGGCCCCAGGGGTCCTTCCACAGGGAGCATGGCTGAGACATGGACCTAGAGAACAGAAGAATCTCAAGGGAGAGAAGGTAGGACCCAATTCCAGGGTAGACTTTGCTGTCTGCTTCCTGCTTTGCCTCAGGTGCCTCATCTACTTTACTTCAGCCTGGCTCTGGCACCCTGAACCAGCAACCCATACAACTTAAGGGCCTGTAAGGCCAACAGAGCACACATTGGAGGTTCCTCCAGGTTCTTCCCTATGCCAGGCTGAGCCCCAGCCCTGCCCCATGAACAAGAAAGTTCCCTCAGGCCTCTCCTACCTGGTTGCTGAGTCTCAGGGACAGCGCTGGCCTGGGCGTGGCGTCACAGGGCACTTAGGTCAGAGTTATAATTAACTGGCCCCGGTAGAGTGGGAGGGAGGCCCTTAGCAAGGAGCTGAAGACAGACACCCCCAGGCCCTCTTCCATTCATGCCAACCCAGGGCCACAAGATGCAGTGACAGCCAGGGCGGGACCAGGGCGGGCCTCCGTAGCCACAGCTCACGCAGTGCAGCACAGTGAGAGGTGAGCTGGGAGGAAGGGAGCCAGCAGCAGAGCAGCATGACTCAGGCCTGGCATTGTGCCAGGGACAGACCCAGACAGTGCATCCCTCTGCCCACCAGGACCCAGGGCCTCGCTAACAGCCCGCAGCCCTCCTGCTTTGCACCAGGCCTCTGCATCCCTCCCACCCAGCACACCACACACACAAATACAACTTTTGGCAAAATATTTTATTGCTGCCATCCCTTTTGGTGGACCATTGGGGGCTTTGAGGGTTGGAGTCACAGCATCTTCTGGAACAGGGCAATGGCCTCATCCACCTTCCTGAGCTCCGCCTCTGTCTGTTGCAACTGGGGGTGCAAAAGGGGTATGTGGTGAGGAACCATGCTCAAGGAGCCCCACGGGTGGTACAGTAGGTGGACACACCCTACACATCCACCAAGACCCTGTCTCTGGAGTCTTTCTTTCCCTGAGTGGACAGTGCCCAGTGAAAAGGGCCTCAGCTCACACATCCTGCCTGGCGCACATTATCCTCTTCACTGTGAGGTAAAAAGGTAACTTCACTCAGAGCCCGAGAGTGGGCCTCCCTGGAAGATCTTAGAGGCAGAGGTCTCTAGGGACTCTGCAGCAGACAAGCCTAAGCACTAACTAGGAATCCCGAGGCCCACGTGGGGCTCCAAGGTCCTAGCAGGGGCTGGTGAGAACAGAGGTACGACACAGGAAGCTGATGCTGGGACACCCCCACACACCTTCGCTTCATCTGCCTCCTGGACTTCAAGGGGCACCTTTGCTGAGTAGCCAGCGGCAGCACGGCGCTCCTGCAGTCGCTGAGCCTGTCGCTGTGCCTCGCTTCGCTTGGCCTGCAGCTTGCCCAGCTCCCGGGCTGGGTCCACTAGCCCCTGCAGCTGCAGGTGGATGGAGCAGCGGTCTGAAGCCACAGCCACAGCACAGCCCTGTGGTACAGGAGCCCCCAAGGCCAGGACAGCCACCACACCCGCACTGGCCAGCGCCTGTACATAGCCAGACACTGCGGATGCCAAGGCGCCTGTGGCCTCATCAGCTACTTCCAAGAAACCTGTTGAGGGGAGGAAAGTGAAGCCTGGCTACAGCCAGACTCTGAGCTCCCTCCCAAGGGGCTGTGGAGGACAGTGGGATGGGAGGACATGGGCTCACAGTCAGGCCTGGTCCGGGTGAGGTTGTAGTCGGCACGCAGGGAGCGCACAGCTCGAGTGATGCTCAGGGCCAGCTCAAAGGCAGCTTCAGCCTCGGGGTCCTTCCAGGAGCACTGTGAGGTACAGTGGGGTAAGGGGCTGCTCGGGGGCCTGAAGGTACCCTCCAGGACATACCTCATACCTCTGAGGGCTCTGGGTAGGGGGTGACACACAGGCTAGCAGGAGCCGCTGCTGTTCGCCGGGGCAGCCTCTGGAACAGCTCCTCTGTGACAAAGGGCATGAAGGGTGACAGCAGGCGCAGGCCGACGTCCAAGCAGGTGTAGAGAGTCTGCCGGGCACACTCTGCTGCCACAGGGTCCACCCCATTTAGCACGGGTTTTAGGCACTCCTAGAGACAGGGAGGCACAGTGCTCATGGTCAGGACTACCTGGAGCCTTCACTGTGCCTTTGAGGACTGTCTAAGAGCTAACATGTGGCCAGAGTGACCACGTCTGACTAAACCCGTCCCTGCTACTTACCAAGTAGACATCACAGAGCTCATAAAGCCAAAAGCTGTACTGTGCAGTGGTGATGGCCGGAAAATCGTAGGCCTGGAAGCCTTCATTGCTGAGCCTCACAGCTTCAGTCAGCCGGCTGCGGATCCAGCGGTCCACCAGGCTCTCGTGCCCTTCAGGCTTGGGAGAAGAGGAATGTCAGCCAGTAAGCCACGACATGCCCAGGGCAGGGAACCAGATCCCACAGGAGTAGACAGGAACCACAAGAGAATCTGTGTTCCTACTTGTCCAATGTCTGGGGAGAAAGGATCAGCTCATCCTCTTGGTGAGAGCCCCAGTGCCTATCAATCGTCAGTCTGTCCCCAGGCTACAAGGACAACTGGAGGTGCAGCCCGTGAGTGCTATCCAGAATTGCCACCCGCCAGACCCTCACCTTGGAGGTGGGCAAGGGCACGAAGCTCTTCCCCAGGCCGCGCAGGGCAAACTTGGTGGCGTTCCAGAGTTTGTTGCAGAAGTGGCGGTACCCCAGGATTCTGTTTACATCCAGGTTGATGTCTCGACCTAGGGGAGGGGCTAGTGTGACTCCACCCTATTCTCCCTCCCAGAGACATCCTGTGCAGGCCCAAGGTGGAGGGGAGAACATGGGTTTCGGGGAAGGAAACAGGCAACCGAGGGAAGATGGGGACCCTACCTTGGGATGTGTAGGCACAGAGTCCAAAGCGCAGGGCATCGGTGCCACACTCAGGAATCCCTGATGGGAAGTCGGCCTTCTATAGGGTGCAGAGCAGACAGGATGGTCACCCCTGCCCACCTGTGGCAGCTCCGCCCCTGGGGCATCCCCCATACCTGTCCTTCTTTGGCTTTCTCCACCTCAGTGGGATCCAGGTTGCTGTTCAGTAGTTGGTCATGGAGGCCCTGAGGAAGGAGATGGGAGTTGTTAGGTTGTTCTAGCCACAGCTCCATAGCCACTCCTGGCTGACCCCCGAGTGCCCCACCTGTAAGGAAACTCCATGGATGACATCCAGGGGGTCAATGACATTGCCAAGAGACTTGCTCATCTTCCTGCCATGAGCATCACGCACAATTGCATGGAGATAGACCTGGGGCACACAGTGCCAAGAAAAGTGAGGTCATGATCCTCCCAATCTTGGCCCTCGTCAGGGCCTGCCCACCTCAAGTCACAGGTTCCTAGTGGCCCAGCACTCAATGCTTTAATGTGTCTGAGAGGTGCCCCGGAAAGAGGAAGCCCTGGGCCAACCATGGCTATTCCCTAGCCAACGATCACACAAAAAGGCAGGTGAGGACAGGTGGGGGATGGAGGGCCTTAGCCATCTTCTCACCTCTCTGAAGGGGAGCCTGCCTGTGAGTTTCAGGCCAAGCATCACCATCCGGGCCACCCAGAAGAAGAGGATGTCATGACCTGTCTCCAGCAGGGTCCCAGGATAGAACACACTAAGGTCTTCTGACTGAGAAAAGACAAGGGTGTGAGGGTGAGCCAAGCATTCTCTTCCAAGGCCCTCCTCTATTTTTGCTCTAGGAACACACCTGATTGGGCCAACCAAAGATGGAGAAGGGAAAGAGACCAGAAGAGAACCAAGTGTCCAATACATCCTCATCTAGAAGAGGCCAAAGGTCAGAGGTTAGAAGAATGGGAAAATAGGGCCAGGATCCCAACTGTCTCCAGCCTCCATGCCCACTCCCTGCCTTGCTGAAGGCTGATCTTGTCAAGGGACACTCCAAACTCCCGCGCTGCCTTCTCTCTGGCCTCTGCTTCGGTGCGTCCACTCACCCAGTATCGCCCATCAGGGTCCTAACAGAGAGAGCTATCAAAAAAGGTTCTGCAACTTTGCCCAGATACCTCTTCCAACAAAAGGCCAACAAACCCACACCACTAAAATTTCTAGCTACAGCCTTTCCTCACCTCCCCAGGGGGTACGGCTGGGTCATGGACGGTGATAAAGTAGGCAGGGATTCGGTGGCCCCACCACAGCTGCCGAGAGATGCACCAGTCTCTATAAACAGCACGGAGGAGTCAGGATGCTCAGTATGCGCCCCTCAGCTGGCCATCCTCCCCAGCCAGGGGCCATACACACCGGATGTTGTCCATCCAAGAATGCCAAGTGCGTTGATGGGCCTCGGGCAGGATACGGAGGTCACCCCGGGTCACAGCTGCACTGGCAGCCTGAGCCATCTCCCCACAGCGAACGTACCACTGTGGCCTTAGCAGAGGCTCCACCACATCCTTGGAGCGGCTAGAAGAGGAAGCGGTCACGGGGAGGAAGCCAGGTGCTGAGTACCCGGAGAAGCTCCCACCCACTTCCCATCTACACCAGTCCCCAATCTCACTTGCAAAGCGGGACCACCATGGGATTGTCCTTGATGCCACGGAACAGTCCCTGCTCCTTCAGTGCAGCTAGCACTGCCTTCCTGGCCTCAAACCTGGGCATGCCCTGGATGGGAAAGGCCTTATCACGGCGATGCCCAAGTAACCTTTCACCTCCCCACCCAGGTCTCCACAGTCCAGACATTCTCACCAAAAAAGGTGGAGGCACATTGACAAGGGCCCCCTTTGAGTCCATGATGCTGACGGCTTCCAGCCCATGGCGCTGCCCAACCTCATAGTCATTCTGGTCATGGGCAGGGGTGATCTTTACCGCACCTGAAGCACACAGGCAGTGCCGGTGTCCCACTGGGTGCTGTGGGTTTCCTGTCACACCTTGTGTGGCTCCTGGCTCCCCCACGGTCCACTCCCCAATACAGTTTCCTACATCCAGCCCAGTCCTGCCTACGCAAGTGAAGACAATTTTTCGTCTCTTCTCCCAACAAGCCAAGGTTCCTGCTCACCTGTGCCAAACTCCATATCTACAAAGTCATCGAAGACAACAGGGAGGCTCCGGGACAAGAATGGATGAACGACACTCTTTCCCTTTAGGTGCTGAACATGGAGGAGACATAAGAAATATAAGAAATGAACGATGCAAGGCTGGCCATGACACCCTCACCCAGGCACAGCCTCCTCCTACCCTGGGCTAGCACCCATCCCAGATGCTGACAGCTCCAAGGTCAGGGCTGGGAAAGGAGCCCAGAGAGCAGTCTGGAGCCCTGGAAGACAGGCAGTGAGTGTCCTTGCCCACCTGGTATCTGGGGTCTTTGGGATGCACAGCTACAGCCACATCTCCCAGCATTGTCTCAATCCGAGTTGTTGCCACCACCACCTCCTCGTCGCTGTCTGGGGTGATAGGAGGCTGTGTCTCAGATCCCTCCTCTGTTCCTGCCCTCATCCCTCAGCCCACATCCTGGTGTCCTTAGCTCCCACCTGAGCCATGGACCTTGTACGCAAAGGACACGAGGACCCCAAACTCCACCTTCTCCTTGTAGCCAGGCACGGAGAGCAGGGTGCGACCTGTCAGCTCCTTCTTATCGACCTGTGAGATGGGTATTTAGACAAGCGGCCCCGGGCCTGGACTGGGAAGACTAGAGGGAGAAAGGCTGTGGGCAGAAGTACCTCAATGTCTGAAATGGCAGAATTGAGGGTGCAGGACCAGTTGACCAGGCGAGTGCTGCGGTAGATGACACCTTCTTCATGGAGCCGAACAAAGGCTTCTGTCACAGCTACCGACAGTTTCTGGGGTGGAGGACAGAGAACTCAGAAATCTTGTGCCTGGAGGCCAAGGCAGAAACCTAAGGTGGTGGGGTCCACTGGGCCTGTCCTAAGAGTGAATCCTACACAGGGCCCTCAGCAGAGCACAGGGCAGGGCAGTTAAGCCTAGTGAAGGGGCAGCAGGGAGCGTCCAGCTGGAGCCTGGAGCAGAGCACCTGGTTGTGTCCTAACCTGGTAGAGGATAGCCCACCCAAGGAGCATCCCTGCCCTGCCCCAAGGCTCTGCCTGCATACAGGGTCCATGGTGAAACAGGCTCGATCCCAGTCCAAGGAGCTGCCTAGTTTCTTCAACTGGTGGTAAATCCTGTCACCCTTCCTGAAAGTAGACAGAGTCAGGATAAGACTTCGGCCACCAGTGGCTGATGGGGCCAGAGGGAGGCACTCATCCCTCTGAAATTGACCTGGACCCTTGAACCAACCCAATGGGAGGGTCTGAGGGTCTGACTGTGGAGTCAGTGGTCCCATGTAGAGGCAGGGCTGCCAGCACACGCTGCTGTACACTCACTCTTCTTTCCACTTCCAGACCTCCTGAAGAAAGGCCTCACGGCCCAACTGGTGTCGGTTCAGACCCTGCTCTCTCCAGAGTTTCTTTTCCACCACCACCTGGGTGGCAATGCCTGCATGGTCACAGCCTGGGTTCCATAGGGTGGTCTCCCCGCGCATGCGGTGCCTGTGGGAGGCATGAGGGCCAGATGGTGAGCCAGTCTAGGAGAGCATCACACCAAAGGTCTCAGGTTTCTGCCAGAGAGGTCCGTGGATGCTTAAGAAAAGGAATGAATGGAAAGCCAGGCAAGGAGAGGGCTCAGAAGACCAGCAGACAATCTAGAAAAAGAACAAGGAGGTTCTTAGCCAGCCGGAAAGCTAAGCATGGGACAGTCCTTCAATCAAGTGAGTTTCCACATAGGAACAAAGCCACAGACAGATGTCAGCCTGCTCCTACTGCCGCCACCCCCCACCCCATATTCATAAGAGTCCCCACACATTCCAGTGCCCACCAGAGAAGACAGAGCAGGAGGGGCAGAGGGGAGACACACTCTTCGGTGGTATAACTGGTAAGATGCTCATGCTCCTATATAAGCAAACCTTCACTGGGTTACTGATTCACAAAAAGAAGACACAGGTAAGGAAGAGGCAAATGATGGAAAATGTCATTCACGGGTAAGAAAGTGTTAAGAGCCAGGAGTGGTGGCCACATCTTTAAATCTCAGAACCCAGAGCGGCAAGTAGATTTCTATTAGTTATAAGCCAGCCAGAGCCATAGAGTGAGGCTCTGCCTCAATCAAACCAAACTCGTGACCATGGTAACAGCATAGCCTGACTTAAAACCAACAAAGTCAAACAAACCATTAGGAAAATGAGTCTCGGAGAGTAAAGAGACCAGCACCGTTAAGCATGCACCTTTGGTAAGAACAGGCTTGGCAGCATGAAGCAGGCTTGAGAGGGCTGAGGAGTTCAAGGCTCGGGGTACAGAGTTGTGGGTCACCCAGGGCTGTATACCCAGGGCTGTATACCCACAGGGCTGTATACACACAGGGCTGTGTACCCACAGGGCTGTATACCCACAGGGCTGTATACCCAGGGCTGTATACCCACAGGGCTGTATACCCACAGGGCTGTATACCCAGGGCTGTATACACACAGGGCTGTATATCCAGGGCTGTATACACACAGGGCTGTATACCCAGGGCTGTATACCCACAGGGCTGTGTACCCACAGGGCTGTATACCCACAGGGCTGTATACCCAGGGCTGTATACACACAGGGCTGTATACACACAGGGCTGTATACCCAGGGCTGTATACCCACAGGGCTGTATACCCACAGGGCTGTATACCCAGGGCTGTATACACACAGGGCTGTATACACACAGGGCTGTATACACACAGGGCTGTATACCCACAGGGCTGTATACCCACAGGGCTGTATACACACAGGGCTGTATACACACAGGGCTGTATACCCAGGGCTGTATATACCCAGGGCTGTATATACCCAGGGCTGTATAAACACAGGGCTGTATACACACAGGGCTGTATACCCACAGGGCTGTATACACACAGGGCTGTATACCCACAGGGCTGTATACCCACAGGGCTGTATACACACAGGGCTGTATACCAAGGGCTGTATACACACAGGGCTGTATACCCAGGGCTGTATACACACAGGGCTGTATACCCCCAGGGCTGTATATACACAGGGCTGTATACCCAGGGCTGAATACCCAGGGCTGTATACACACAGGGCTGTATACACACAGGGCTGTATACACCCAGGGCTGTATACACCCAGGGCTGTATACACCCAGGGCTGTATACACCCAGGGCTGTATACACACAGGGCTGTATACCCACAGGGCTGTATACACACAGGGCTGTATACCCAGGGCTGTATACACACAGGGCTGTATACCCAGGGCTGTATACACACAGGGCTGTATACCCAGGGCTGTATATACCCAGGGCTGTATATATCCAGGGCTGTATACCCAGGGCTGAATACCCAGGGCTGTATACACACAGGGCTGTATACCCACAGGGCTGTATACACACAGGGCTGTTACCCAGGGCTGTATACACACAGGGCTGTATACCCAGGGCTGTATATACCCAGGGCTGTATACACACAGGGCTGTATACCCAGGGCTGTATACACACAGGGCTGTATACCCAGGGCTGCTGTATACCCAGGGCTGTATACACACAGGGCTGTATACCCAGGGCTGTATATCCAGGGCTGTATACACACAGGGCTGTATACCCACAGGGCTGAATACCCAGGGCTGTATACCCAGGGCTGTATACACACAGGGCTGTATACACACAGGGCTGTATACACCCAGGGCTGTATACACCCAGGGCTGTATACACACAAGGCTGTATACACACAGGGCTGTATACACACAGGGCTGTATACCCACAGGGCTGTATACACAGGGCTGTATACACACAGGGCTGTATACACACAGGGCTGTATACCCAGGGCTGTATATACACAGGGCTGTATATACACAGGGCTGTATACCCAGGGCTGTATACACACAGGGCTGTATACCCAGGGCTGTATACACACAGGGCTGTATACCCAGGGCTGTATATACCCAGGGCTGTATATATCCAGGGCTGTATACCCAGGGCTGTATACACACAGGGCTGTATACCCAGGGCTGTATATACCCAGGGCTGTATATATCCAGGGCTGTATACCCAGGGCTGAATACCCAGGGCTGTATACACACAGGGCTGTATACCCACAGGGCTGTATACACACAGGGCTGTTACCCAGGGCTGTATACACACAGGGCTGTATACCCAGGGCTGTATATACCCAGGGCTGTATACACACAGGGCTGTATACCCAGGGCTGTATACACACAGGGCTGTATACCCAGGGCTGCTGTATACCCAGGGCTGTATACACACAGGGCTGTATACCCAGGGCTGTATACCCAGGGCTGTATACCCACAGGGCTGTATACCCACAGGGCTGAATACCCAGGGCTGTATACCCAGGGCTGTATACACACAGGGCTGTATACACACAGGGCTGTATACACCCAGGGCTGTATACACCCAGGGCTGTATACACACAAGGCTGTATACACACAGGGCTGTATACACACAGGGCTGTATACCCACAGGGCTGTATACACAGGGCTGTATACACACAGGGCTGTATACACACAGGGCTGTATACACACAGGGCTGTATACCCAGGGCTGTATACCCAGGGCTGTATATACACAGGGCTGTATATACACAGGGCTGTATACACACAGGGCTGTATACACACAGGGCTGTATACACACAGGGCTGTATACACACAGGGTTGTATACAAAGGAATACTCGTCTCCATGTCCCAACCCACAAAAGCTAGAAACACAGAGCTCTGAAAAGCTAAATCAACACCTCCGAGCAAAATCTATAGAACAGCGTAGCTTTAGTTTTATGTGCATGTACATGTGTGTCAGGTGTGTATGCACATGAAGGACAGAGAGTAAACTCAAGTGTCAGCCTCTTATTTACTGCTCCATCAAGCCTAGTACTTCTGAGATTACATATGTGCATTATTATAGCCTTCTGCTTTACATATGCTCTGAGGATTCCATCAGCTAAGTGCTTCAACCACCGAGCCACACACAGTTCCTCATGCTCACAGACCACGATCAAGTCATACAGTAAAATGCTTATACTACATTCAGATGTTCTGTGGAAAGGGGCTGTAGCAACTTACATTCTCTTACAGATAACCAAGAACTTATATTATATATGCCTCAGAAGACATTAACAGTTTTTTTGGCTTTTCACTTCAGAGTTCCTCTGCATAGCCCTGGATGTCCTGGGACTCACTCCTTGAACTCAGAGATATGCCTGCCTCTGCTTCCTGAGTACTGGGATTAAAGGTATGCATAGCCAAAACCTTCTGGCTGACATTAACATTTTATTAACATTAAGATGCTTAAAAAAAAAAAAAAAAGAGGGGGCAGTGGTAGGCCTTACTCTCAGCATGTGGAAGGCAGAGGCAGGCAGATCTCTGTGAGTTCAAGGCCAGTCTGTCTGCAAAGCGAGTTTCAGGACAGCCAGGACTACACAGAGAGACCCTGCCTCAAAATAAAGGGCTGGAGAGATGGCTCAGAGGTTAAAAGCACTGGCTGCTCTTCCAGAGGTCCCAAGTTCAATTCCCAGTACCCACATGGTGGTTCACAACCATCTGTAATGGGATCTGATTCTCCCTTCTGGTGTGCATGAAGACAGGTCACTCACATACATAAAATAATATATATATTTTTAAAAAAAGTCAAGAGCGGGATGCACTGTAGTTGCAGCTGCTCAGGACAACAGGAAGGATCACTCGCCAACAGAGTGAGCTCAACTTAAGAAAGAATGGCTGGAGAGGTGGCTCAGCAGTGAGGAGGACCCGGGGTCAAGTGCTAGCACACAGACTGCAGCTCACAACTGTCACTACCCTCTTCTGGCCTCTGCAGGCACCAAACACACACACATGGTACAGAAACACATATGTAAGGAAAATATTCATCACATATTTATGAAAGTTTAGAAAACAATGACACCAGTCTGTACGTAAGAACAAGTAAGCAGCACTAACAAGAGCTAACTGTAGAATATAAGAAGATACAGGTTCATCACACCTAACTATATAACAACTTTTACTTTATGCATATGAGTGCTTTGCCAACACTCATGTGCACCGTGTGTGTCTGCAGAGGCATCAGGTCTAGAATGGAGTTAGGCATGCCTGTTAGCCACCATGAAGGTTCCAATCCCAGGAACGCCACAAAAGCAGCCAGTGCTTTTAACTGCTGAGCTATTTCTCCAACTCTGAGTAACAACTTTTGCTAGTAGAGTTAAGTCTTTTCTATTAAATATAAATAAAAATAGAAGGAAGGAAGAAAGGAAGGGAGGGAGGGAGGGAGGGAGGGAGGGAGGGAGGGAGGGAGGGAGGGAGGGAAGAAAGGAGGAAGGGAGGAAGGAAGGAAGGAAGGAAGGAAGGAAGGAAGGAAGGAAGGAAGGAAGGAAGGAAGGAAGGAAGGGGGGCGGAGGAGATGGCTCATGGTTACTAAGAGCACGTGCTGTTCCTCTAGAGGACCAGAGTTCAGTTCCCAGCTCACAAATGCCCTAAACTCCTGGGCACCTGACACCCTTGGCCTCTATCAGCATCTGCACTCTGATACACAGACCCACACAGATGCACACATACACTTCAAGTAAATCTTTAAAAAGTAAAAGCCTTCTAAGACTCTGGAGGACAAGGAAGATGGGTCTCTGTGAGTGCAAAGACAGCCTGGTCTACAGAGTAATTTCCAAGAAAGGCCATGTTAAACTTACATAGTAAGACCTTGTCTTGAAAACACCAAAAACAAGCAAATACTATTTCTTCTCATCATCCAAGGACCTAGTTTGTCCTGGAAGAACAATAATAAGTTTTTATAGCTACTTGTATACATGAGTTAACAGCTAGGAAAGACCTCATAATAAACAAGGTTCTATTCTGGAAGGGAGGTCTGGGTGGAAAGACCACTGAGATGTACGTTTCAACAGAAACGCACATGCCTCTTGTAAAATCCAAAGGAATGCCCTGTGGACCAATGGTGCAGTTCTATGGTAGACCACACGCTTAGCACATACAAGCTAGGGGCTCACTCCCTACCCCTGAAATGACAGTGATAACAATAATGTTCTTCTCAGGAGACAAAACGAAGAAAAGGAACCTGTGGAAGTCAGGTGTAGAGGGATCACCTGACTGGAAGAGACTGTGGAGGGCTCAAAGGGGAGTCAGCAGATACAAGTGTAGAATGTAGCTCACCATCGAGTCAGAGAGTCCTGGATGGCGTTGGTGA
The DNA here is from genome assembly GCA_033318265.1 of Phyllotis vaccarum. NCBI lineage: Eukaryota > Metazoa > Chordata > Mammalia > Rodentia > Cricetidae > Phyllotis > Phyllotis vaccarum. Next base: position 103,445,000 of record JARWLC010000010.1, read on the forward strand.
GCGCGTGGCCCAGGTGCAGGGAGCCTGTCACATTGGGAGGTGGGATGCACATCATGAAGACACCTCGAGCGTTTGGTGCTGACACACTAGGACGCTGGTGGCAAAGGAAGGGCACATGCTAAAACCTGTCACCCCCATCCCGAGCCCTTCTCCACCTCCACCCCCTAGGCCTGGGCAGCAGTAACCACTCACCCCATACTCTGGCTTGAAGAAGCCCTGTTGCTCCCACCAGGGGTACCAGGCAGCCTCCACATACTGAGGGCTGTAGGAGTCGGGCATGGTGCCACTTACATCTGGGAGGAAGAAGAGGGCTCAGAGAAGCCGGAGAGGCTCACCAAGCAGGGCAGAGGCCAGCACAGAAGCAGCAGCCAGCAGCGCACCCTTCCCTAGCCAGTACCTTTCTTTTCCCCAGGTCGGGTAGGGAGGTCATAGGTAATAACCCCGTGGTCCCGTTTCTCCTTCTTCTCTGCTTTTGGTTTCTTCTGTTCAGAAGGAAGACATCAGCTACTCAGCAAGGCTTCCACCTCCCCCCAACCCCACTGTTTGCCTCCTACCTCCCCAGGAGGCGGCTGCTGCTGCTGGATCTTCTGCTTCTGCTGGAATTTCTCTAGCTTCTCTCGTTTCTTTGCTTCTTTCTTGAGCTGAGCAGCTGTTTTTTGGGGTGCAGTGACCTCAAGGCCTGGAGAGAAGAAGTTGAGGCTAGGGACCCTATGTGAAGAGCACTAAATCTAAAACTGCCCTAGTCTGATTATCTCCACCTTCCCCTCCCACAGGCTCCCACCCGAATGGCCCAGACATTTCTAAGATGGCCCCAGAGGGGCCACTGTCCTGCTGCCATCTCCCATCCTCCTCACCTGGCTGTTGAGTGACAGACCTGGCCCCTGAGTACAGGACAACTTCTCCTAGCACAGCCCGGAATTCTGGTTGCCGGACACAAGTGTTAAACCAGCGAGTCACATTACCCCAGATCCTTCGGACAGCAGGGTCCAGGACCTGAGAGGTAAATAACAAACGATTATTAGTCACCCTGCACTGAAGTCTAATGACAGGAAGTGCACCTGTTCCTCCCCACGGCACAAAGACTCACATATCTGAAGGGCAGCAGTAAGGCTGTCACAGCAGCCAAGTCTGCCAGAGTGGGAGCATCCCCAGCCAGGTAGGTGTGCAGGCGAAGCCAGTCCTCCAAGGGGCTCAAGGCCTTGCCCAGGGCCCCAAGGGCAGCCTAACAGGACAGGAAAAGGGTATGGCAGCGTTTATACGCTTCTATCCCAGAGTTCTCAACTTTCCTAAGCTGAGACTCTTTAACACAGTTCTTCATGTTGTGATGACCCCCAACCAGAGAATTATTTCCACTGCTACTTCCTAAGTGTACTGGGCTTTCCAACAGTCTTAGGCAGCCCCTGTAAAGGGTTGTCTGACCCACAAAGGTTGAGAGCCACCACTCCATCATCACCCTTTGGGGTCTCCACTCCACAATCACCAGCTTCCTCATCCAAACAGCCATCATAAAATATAAATGTTAGGTTTGGCGCTGCTTGCTTTAATCCTCTTGTTCTCAGGAGGCAAAGGTAGGGGTCTGAGTTTACATAACTAGCTCTCCACAGCAATCAAGGCTACAAAAAGTTAGGAGCACAATTATGTCTGATTGGGAGTGTAGGTCAGAGGGGCGAGTGTTTAGCATGTAGGAGACCCTAGGTTTGATCTCTGTCCCCCAGATATAACATGTTACAGGACTAGAGAGATGGACGGCATGGATCAGCAGTTAAGAACATTGGCTGCTCTTACAGGGGCCCTGAGTTTGGTTCCTGTCACCTATGTGGCGGCTCACAACTGACCTGGGCACTAGGCACACCTACATACACGCAGACAAAAACACATAAAATAAAATCAAATACAGTATTTATGTGTGTATGTGTTCAATGATGTTAATGGATTATATGAAGCAGCATGGTCATTGACAGGTATGGGGCACAACAAATACAATCTACTGAGAGAATAAACAAGTAAACACATGAAGACCCTGCAGCAGAGGGGCTCTATATTAACCCATCAGGATATGAAGAAGCAAGTCAGGGTCTATGCTATTCTTCTACTGAAGTAACACTGAGTATCCACCAAGTTCCCTACCCTGCAGGCATGGAGCTTTAAGACTCAAGTATACCTGGAAAGGCTCACAGAAGCAATGCCACGGTTATCTGTCTTCTCCCCTCCCCTACCTCACTGCTCCCTTATCTCCTCCCGGCAGCCATCATTTCTCCTCTTTCCATGGGCCCAACTACTGTTCACCGCTCTCATCCCTGTCACATCCGTTGAACCTTCACCCAGTATACTGGCTGGTGTCTGTCAACCTCACAAGCCTAGTGTCATTCGGGAAAGAGGGAAAAACAGTTGAGAAAATGTCCTCATCAAACTGGCCTGTAGGCAAGTCTGAGTGTGGATTTTCTTAGTTAACGATTATTCCAGAGGGCCGCCCTGGGAAAACAGTTCTAGATGGTATAGTAAAGCAGCTAAACAAGCTGTGTAGAGAGCCAGTAAGTAGTGTTCCTCCACGGCCTCAGCTCCAGTTTCTCTCTGCCTTCCCTCAGGAGCGTAACCTGAGACCGAAACAAATCCTTCCCTCCCAAGCTGCTCCTGGTCATGTTGTTTTATTACGGCAGCAGGAACCCACAGACCCTCAGAAACTTTAAATGCCAGGTATACCTGCGAGTTCCAAGCCACTTAGCCAGGGCTCCAGTGAGGCCTTGTCTAAACGCACCCTCCAAAACCAAATGTGCAAATACTGAAAACGCGCTGCCAGGCACTCATCTGTGTCACATCACCTTGCGTCCCCAGACATAAACCAATGCTGAAGAATTCAAAGTGTTCTCAAAGCACTACGGCAGCTGGCAAACGGATTCGACCATCACGTCCACATCTGACAGTCCACTGCCCTCCTCTTCCCACTCACCTGAGGATCCTGACCAGGGCTTCGAAGTCCCAGAGCGGGCAGCGTCGCCCCGCAGGCAGCAGGTATGAGCTCCGTGTCGGCGTAGCTGACCCACTGTTGGACGAGGACGGCGGCCCTGCTGCCACCGGGTCCCCCCAGGCCTGCTGGCCACAGCAGCTGGGCCACAGCCGGGGCCCCCCACACCCACAGGCCGCCAGGACCCTGCTCCAGGGCGGGCAGGCGAGGCGGCGGGAACGGAGTCCGGCTGCTCGGGGGAGGCTGCACGCAGACCCGGGGGTGGGGTCCTCCCCAGCCGGGACCGGCACCCGCTTCCCCGTAGCGGGCGGCGATGAGGGCTCGGAGGCTGGGGAAGGCGTCGGGGTGAGGGGAGACGTAGAGGATGGACATGGCTGTGCCGGGATCCGGTGGAGTGTCCTGAGGAGAGACCGGGCAGGCTGAGGAGGGGCCCTCACCACGTGCCGCGACCCCGGGCCGGGCCGAGGGACCGAGTGGCCGGCCCGGAGCAGCGCCTGGAGGGGGAGGCGGGACCCGATCGCCCGCCCGATCGCCCGCCCGCCCGGGGCTGTCAGAGGCGGGTCCGTGCCGTACGTACCGAAGGTGGCGGTCACACGGGGCCGGCAATTCTCGTCAGCCGGCCAGGGCCGCGGCCCCGCGGGGCGGCCAGGGTGGAGGCGGCAGGTGGAGGCGGCAGCTCTCGCCGGGGGAGAGCGCGGCCGGGCGAGCGGCACACACGTGGGCCCCTTTGTGACAGCGCGCGTTTCCGGCCGGGTCCTCTCGGGGCGGCCCGGCCCCGCCTGTGCGTGCGCGGTCCCGAGGGTCGGGCTTCCGGGTGGATGCAGCCCCTCCCTCCACGCTGGACGGCTCGAGGGCGAGGGCCGCGTGCGCGCGCGCGAGCGGATAAAACCGCGGGGACGAGCTGTACTTGGCCAGGCGCCGCCACGGGCAGCCCGGGGTCCTCGGATGGGCGTGCCGATCCCAGCCGTCGGCCTCCTGGGCACGCTGGGGACGCTGGGGCTGCCCCGCTTGTTTGTGCCGTCCTATGCTCTCAGTGCTGATTGGCTGTGTGGAAGGAAGCCTGCAGTCACAGCTCCTGGAGATCCTGGGATCTAACCCTAGCACCACAGCGGGAAAAGGGCCCGGGACTGCAAAGGCAGAAGCACGCTAGTTGGTGCACTAAAGCAAAAGGCTAGAATAAGTTCGCAGTGCTGTTGAGTGGCCACTTTTTATTTTTATTATGTGCACTTGAGTGCATATGGGAAAAAAATCAGTTCTATGTCTATCTAGTGGGTCCTAGGGTTCAGCTCAAGTCACAGTTGGCGGCTGGCGCCTTTAACCCAACCAGTCGTCATTCTGGCCAAGGTATTCCGAGCTTTAGGGCAGACATACATAATGCTGGTAAACTGGGTTGGATTCTTGGCCCGAGATGGAGGAGGGGTGTGTCCTGGGATGTAGATGAGACAGCCGTTCCCACCCCCTTGCCCAAAATACAGACCACAAAACCAGAACTCAATTTGCATCATAAATTTTATTCCCGATGCGGGACAGATTCTTTTCATCCCCCCCAAATGTATCACATGTTGCCCTGGAAAGACCTACGAAACTGCCACCATCTCCAGGGAAAGAGAGTAAGTTAGGGACCGGAACATTTCGGTTTCCAGCTTTCTTACCCTCCCTTCTCAACAAAGATAGTTATTCCTATTATCCCTTTCATCCATTCAATTAAAAAGTAAAAATTATTAACAAAACAAAACACACCTGAAGCACTGGGCAGGGGTGTCGTTGTCCTAAGTTGGACATAAGTCATGGGTCACCAGTGGGAAAGGGGGGGGGGGGGGACAAGGTGCATCACTGTTTCTGCTGAAGGGCTTCCTTCCTAGCTGCGTCCTGTAGCAGCTGTGTGTCCACTTCATCGGCTGGCAGCTGTACATAGCGGACCACCGAGCCCCGGATGAAGCAGTTCTTGACTGATAACTGGAAGTAGATGAACGAGAAAGCACCTCCATTAAGAATGTGTCCTCTAGCCACCCAGGGCCTTTAGCTTTAAAGGTTTCCTTTCTCCACAGCCCCAACTCACCATGTGAGGATACTTCTCAGGGTCTGTGACACTGATGTCGGTTAGCTTGATATTGAGGTACTGAGAAAGAGGAACACCATTATTAGCCCTAGAGACAAGATACAAGGATCCCCCTTCCCTAAGAACAGAACGTCAGCCTTTACTATCTCACCTGGTCCACAGAATGGAGGGTTCCACAGATGCTGTGAGGGGCAAGGACAGAAGAAACATTAATTTACACTGAACTCAGCATGGAGGGAACATCAGAACTAAAACAAAAAAAGTGTGGGGACTCGAGGCCTAGGAGGCCAACAGTGGGCTCTGTGAATTCCCAACCGGAAAAGAGAAGCCTCTCGGAAGGGCTCATTATTCCAGACCCAAGATGCTCCTTATACCTTATATCAATAGCTACTAAATGGTTGCAGGCCTGGCCTGTATTCTGCATAATAATTGTATTTGTTTAAGGCAGGTCCTCACTCTTTGGCTGATCTCACACTCGTGGCAATCACCCTGCCTCCACTTCTGAAGTTCTGAAACTACCGACAGGAGCCATCATTTATAGTCATCTTTTTAATATTTATTTTTCATAACAGGGTTTCTGTGTAACCCTGCCTGTCCTGGAACTCGTTCTGTAGACCAGGCTGGTCTCAGACTCAGAAACTCACCTGCCTCTACCTCCCGAGTGCTGGGATTAAGGGCAGTGCCCAGCTATAGCCATCTTTTAGAAAGTAACTAATATCCTCCAGGAATTAAGACGTCATGTAAGTTACCCAAGTTTAGAACAAATAAACAGGAATATCAGCATAGATCTGCCTGACTCCCAGAAGCAGCAGCTATTTTTTTAAAAAAAAAATACTGATTTTATTACTTGTGTCTATGTGCATGTAGGCACCTTCTGAGGCCAGAAGAGGGCATCAGATCCCCTGAAGCTAGCGTTGCAGGTGTATGTGACCCAAAGATGTGAACCACCCAACACAGTTATGGGAACCGAGCTCTAGTTCTCTGTAACAACAAACTTTTTTTACTGTGCCAACTCTCCGGTTCCTCCAAGAGCTATTTCTCCTATGTATAGGTCAAGGTAGCTAAAATTACTCTTTATTTTTTTGCTACTCTTACCCTAATGATGCAGAAACAGTCCAGGCTGGCCCTGAGTTCCCCGCCCACAGCCCCCTGAATGAGGAAGGCTATCAACCCAGTGCTCCCACGCCATCTTACCAATCCCACCTTACTCTACAGTCTCAAACCTTCCAGCCCAGTCCACAGAGCTGGCTCCACAACAGCCGTTAGACAGAGAAACCCTGTCTTGAAATAAACAAAAACAACCCCTTCCCCATCCCTTAAAAGGCCAGGCAGTGATATCTCAGGCCTACAATTCCAGCACCCAGGAGAAGGACCCAGCAGAGGCAGGGGGACTGTACAGAAACCCTTAAATCTTCACAGCCTCCATTCTCTACATTCTATGACTCCCCACTGTGACTCTTAGACTTCTACAAACCAAAGGTCTTTAATTACTTTGCGCACAAGTCTAGGCCACACTTGACCACAATGGCCATAACTGTCCTACTTGTCAACACCATGTTCTAAATGTCTTAGAATCAAGGTTCTCAAGCACTGATGTGTGCTTGAAGGTTTCAAGAGTCTACAAGTAAAATGTTTTAAGAAGAAAGAAAGGAGATATTGTGGTATGTGAGGACTATATTGTGGTATGATGAGTTAAGTGCTGTGCGCAGAGTGCTTGCTGAGCACAAAGCACTGGGTTCAATCCACAGCACCACAGTAAAGAAAACATACATAAAACTAATTTCCAAAGCATGTACTAAGGATAAAGTGTATTCCTAAAAGAACCCAGAAATATCTCTACAGTGATACATCCTAGTCCTGAATAACTAAGAAGCAAATGGTACAAGGAGGCAGAGGCAGACACAGTAAAGAACTGTGTTAGTCTTCTGCTTATTACATTTTAACCAAATGGACATTATGCCATGTCCACTATATCTAACTGCTTTCCATACCAATACATCTCGTTCTTATGTAATGAGTTTTATTAGCGTAGCGCTCCTTATTGAATTTTAACTAACCTCTTACATGTTGGGGTATTTAACTTATTTTAAAGTTTTTAACTATTTACAAATAAAGCTACAAACATCTTGGCTTATTTTTCCAGTAGTACAATAAGCATATTTATTCCTTATCATTTATTTAGCATATGAGAAGCGCATAGTGCTCTTCTGTCTGCACATGTGTATTTACTTGGGTAACAAACTATTTTCTTTCCTTTCGAGAGAGGGTTTCTCTGTGTAGCCCTGACTGTCCTGGAACTCACTCTGGGCCAGGCTGGTCTCACACTCACAAGTGCTAGGACGCCACGCCCGGCAATCTTAAACTGATCTTTACCGGTAAGGCACAAGCTATTTATTTCTTCTGTGTCTGGCCCATCTGCCCTCTCAAATAACTTGGGGGTGGTTTCTGGACCCCGGGCACCCCCATCTTCCACAACCTCGCTGCTTTCGGTCCGTACCTTAGGTCATTCTTGAGTTCCACGACCACATCCTTGCCCACAAGGGATTTGAAAAAGGAGTAGAAGAGCTATTGGAAAAAAGGGAGGGGAAAACGATCACATAAAAGGTACAGGAGGAGGAACCCCGTGCCCTGTGCATTTTAAAACGTCAGTGTTATGTCCCCACAGACTCTTAGTTCTCAAGTTATCAGCCAACAACAATCTGTCCAGAGATACGCTGCAGTTCACTGAGCCACAGACACTACCCTGTACCCTCCGACACCGGGATCCGCTCTCCGGACAGACCACCCGTAGGGAATCCGCACGTTTTCTCCAGTAGAGTGCAGACCGCATCCCACCCGCACCCTCAAAAAATCCTCATCTCCAGCGGGGAAATGCAAGGCTAGCTTTCCGTTCTCCCGTGGTGCCCGTGAGCTTTCTCTAGGGTTTGCTGCAAGATTTCCCCAAAAGCCCATTTTTTCCTAGTAGTGTCCTCGAACTAGGTAAAGCCCGGGGCCTAAGTCCAGGCCGGACCCGCACAGTTCGAACCGCCCGCGATGGGCGGCGGCGCTCCCTTTTGACGTCACGGTACTCACCATGGTGCTGGCGCCACGCGCTGCGGCCTGGGCCGCGAAGGGAAGGGCCGGGGGACGCGGGCCAGAGGCCGGGCGGGAGCCCGAGCGCGAGGCCGCGCGTGGAGCCGGACACGATCACGCAGGCGCAGGGGGGAGCCGCGGAAACGCCCGCCCGAGAGCACGCAGCTGAACGCAGGGCTCTAGGGGAGCGGAGTAGGGAAGAGCAGAGAGAAGCGCCAAACCGAGAGAGGGGCGGGTCTTCCTGTCTCCCACTTCCGCCCGAGCGGCTGCTGCCTACTGCGCATGCGTAAACCCTGGCCGCTGCCCGTTCAAGGTAGTTCGCCCGTTATGTACTGAGGTTTTTTGTTTAGCATCATCTCTTCACTCTGTGATTTGCTCATGCCCTACTTTCCTATTGAGAATTTTTGGGAACCTTGAGAAAACTATGTTTTGCACATTCTCTGATGAGTGAAATTTAAAATGTTGCTAAGAGCTCAGCAGGGTTGGTGCCCTCCCCTCCTGGAATCCTGGTGGGAGCTAAGTGAGACAGGAGGATTCAGGTTTATAGGCTAACTGACCTGAGTCAAAAGAGAGTAAGATACACATCAGCACACTGGTTATGTTGGGGGGGGGGCGATAGAAATATAAGGGGAGACTGAACACAAATCCTGATTTTTAAGATTTATTACGTATACAGTGCTCTACCTGCATGTCTTCCTGAACACCAGAAGAGAGCACAAGATCTCATTCTAGATATTTGTGAGCCGCCATGTGGTTGCTGGGAATTGAACTCAGATGAGCCATCTCTCCAACCCGCAAATCTTGATTTTTATTCAATGTTCCCAGTAAGTAATTTTTCCTCAGCCTTTTTTAGGATTTGGGGGTCGGGGTCTACTGGAGCTTGAACCTAGAACTTACACATTCTAAGCAAATCCACCAATGAACAGCAACCCCAGCTCAAGGGACCATATTGTTTTGCCTTTTACATAGGCCTTGTTTCTAAAGGACTAAACTGTACCTCAGTGGCAGAAATCACATTTTATTAACTTTGACGTGTATGGGTGTATCTGCCTGCATGTTAGGTCTGCAATATATGAGTGCTGATAATAAGGTTTCAGATGCAGGCGAGGGAACAGCTTTGATGTAGTGTGTAGGTTCTGGCCCGAAATCTTCCTTGTAAAACCCAGACTTTCTGGACTAGCTTAAAGGTGCAGACACTTCTCAGAGCAGCATAGGTGTCCTCTGCATCTGCTGGCTTCTCTGTGGCATTTCTGCTCTGTTCTTCCTGGTCCCAGAGTTTTTTGTTTGTTTGTTTTTTGTTTTTTGTTTTTAGTCTGTTAGCCCCACCCACACTTCTGTCTGCCTTCGTCCAATCAGTGTTATTAAACCAGTAGGTGGGACAATTATTTACAATGTAACAACATAATTCCACTACATTTTGTTGTTGTTTTTAATAGCAATTAAATGTGAAGTTGCTTGGTTGTATCTGGTGGGACATGTGTGCAAATCATGTCTGGACTCACAGAGAAATGCTTGCTGTTTTGATAAAGTTTTGCGTTGTCTCTTGAGACTGGCTACAGATACAAAAATTCTGAGCACTCAGCTTGCTGATTACAGGGTAGAATTCTCTAGTGTGCCAGGGCTTCCTGTGTGTGTGTGTGTGTAGGGGGCCTGGATCATGCAGGCTTGTGCAGGCTGGAAATGGATACCAGGTCTTTTTTCAATCACTTTCTACCTTGAAATTTTTTTAAATTTGATGTGTAAGAGTGACTTGTTGCATGTGGGAATTGAACTCAGGACCTCTGCAAGAGCTGCCGGTGCTCTTAACCACTGAGCCACCTCTCCAGCCCATTCCTGTTATCTTAAGCCATCAATGTTCCTTGAAAAGTAAGAAAGGAGACCTCACACAGCACATGAACTTCCTGTTTGCCAATGATTAACCTACCAAGAGCAAAGTTCTTGGATTTGTATAAAATCAATGTTTCCAACAAAATTATTTTTAAAAATCTTATGTAGCCTAGGTCTGTCCATGGCCTCAGCATGCATGATGACTGGAATTACAGAACATTACACCTGCCAAGAAAAATATCTAATTTCCAGGCACCCTGGGCCCATATGAAGCAATTGTTAACCAAGGTTACTGCTTCTAGTCAATGAGACACTGGTTTAGGTTCATGTGTTAAGGATTCTGCTGAACTTGGTAACAAATCCTGTTTGATTATCTGGATGGATCCTGATCTGAACACAGTTGATGTGCACCTGTAACCCTGACACTGGGAAGCAAAGCGAGAATATCCTTGGATTTTGCAGCCAAGTCTAGCTGAATGAATCAGTCAGCTCCAGGATGGATGACAGATCCTACCTTAAAAAATGAGATGGGGGATAGAGAGATGGCTTAATGATTAAGAACACTTTGTGCTCCTCCAGAGGATCAGGGTTTGGTTCTCCGTACCTCTATGGTGGCTAACAACTGTCTATAACTCTAGAAGATCCAGTATTCTCTTCTGGTCTCTGGGACCACTGGCCCTCTTCTGGCTTAAAAGGTGTGCATGCAGATAGAGCACTCATATATAAAACAAATTAAATAAATAAATAAATAAATAAATAAATAAATAAATAAATAAATAAATAAATAACAGGAAATAAGTTAGTTGAGGGAGGAGCAGGTCACTTTTGGATATAGAGTGTGTGAGGCTAACTTGGAGTACAAGAAACCCTGCGTCCAAAAATCAAAAGGTGGACATGGTGGTGCCTGTAATCTCAGAACTCAGGTGGCAGAGACGGGAGGATTGTTACCATTAAAGGGGCTGTCAAGTAAGCTAGACCTACACGCAAGGCCACAACTAAATAAATAAATCAAAATATACCAGAGGCCATTTCCTTTGGGAACAAATTTACTGAGACACAAATAACCATCCGCACAGGAATGAGAAAGGTAGGGTGTGGCTAATAAATAACAGACATCCAAATTCAGAGGGGCCTGATTCTCCTAAAGTTCCATTTCAGGATCATAGACAAGAGGGTGGTGGCATGAAAAGATGGAATACAGACTTCTCCATCAGAGTCCCAAAGGATGGTGACTTAGGCTCAAGTCCAGTCAGCTCAAGAGTCAGTGATGTTTGAAGATGAGTAAAATTCACCTCGAGGCACCCTAGCACCCTGTAGTTCCAGAAAAGGCTAATCTACTTCCTCAATGGTAGGGCCTGTGGCAGCCCTGCCGGGCGTGTACCCCGGTGCACAGGTGGGCCCAGTGCACCCCGCCTGGTAGAGTTTTGTGATGACAGGGTTACACATGCTCTCCAGTTCTTTTCTCTTGTGATCAAACTCATCTTTCTCGGCTAGTTGGTTGGCCTCCAGCCAGGAAAGGACCTCATTGCATTTATCCAGTATTTTCTTTTTATCAGACTCGCTTATCTTGTCCTTCAGACCTTCATCGCTCACGGCGCTCTTCATGTTAAAAGCATAGGATTCTAAGGCGTTTTTGGCAGCGATTTTCTCCCTCTGGCCCTCGTCCTCGGCCTTGTACCTCTCGGCCTCCTGCACCATGCGCTCGATCTCCTCCTTGCTCAGGCGGCCCTTGTCGTTGGTGATGGTGATCTTGTTGGCTTTGCCCGTGCTCTTGTCCATGGCCGTGACGTTCAGGATGCCATTGGCGTCGATGTCGAAGGTCACCTCGATCTGGGGCACGCCCCTAGGTGCAGGAGGTATTCCAGTCAGGTCAAAGCGCCCCAGCAGGTTGTTGTCGCGCGTCATGGCCCTCTCGCCCTCGTACACCTGGATCAGCACCCCGGGCTGGTTGTCCGAGTAGGTGGTGAAAATCTGTGTCTGCTTGGTGGGGATGGTGGAGTTGCGCTTGATCAGAACAGTCATCACGCCGCCTGCCGTCTCCAATCCTAGAGACAGAGGAGCTACGTCCAACAGAAGCAAATCTTGTACTTTTTCCGACTTGTCCCCCATCAGGATGGCCGCCTGCACCGCCGCCCCGTAGGCCACCGCCTCGTCCGGGTTGATGCTCTTGTTCAGCTCGCGCCCGTTGAAGAAGTCCTGCAGCAGCTTCTGCACCTTGGGGATGCGCGTCGAGCCGCCCACCAGAACAATGTCATGGATTTTAGACTTGTCCATCTTGGCGTCCCGAAGAGACTTCTCCACGGGCTCCAGCGTGCCTCTGAATAGGTCTGCACACAGCTCCTCGAAGCGCGCCCGCGTGATGGACGTGTAGAAGTCGATGCCCTCGAACAGGGAGTCGATCTCCAGGTTGGCCTGCGTGCTGGACGACAGGGTCCTCTTGGCCCGCTCGCAGGCCGTGCGCAGGCGCCGCACCGCGCGCTTGTTCTGGCTGATGTCCTTCTTGTGCTTCCTCTTGAACTCCTCCACGAAGTGGCTCACCAGCCGGTTGTCGAAGTCCTCCCCGCCCAGGTGCGTGTCGCCCGCCGTGGCCTTCACCTCGAAGATGCCGTCGTCTATCGTCAGGATGGACACGTCGAACGTGCCGCCCCCCAGGTCGAAGATGAGCACATGCCGCTCCCCATGACTCCCTTTATCCAAGCCATAGGCAATGGCAGCAGCCGTGGGCTCATTGATGATTCTCAGCACATTGAGTCCTGCGATGACACCCGCATCTTTGGTGGCCTGGCGTTGAGAGTCATTGAAATAGGCGGGCACCGTGATGACAGCGTTGGTAACGTTGTGGCCCAAAAAAGCCTCTGCGGTCTCCTTCATCTTGGTCAGCACCATGGACGAGATCTCCTCGGGGTAGAAGGCTTTCTTCTCCCCTTTGTAAGATACCAGCACCTTGGGCTTGCCACCTTCATTGATGACTTGAAATGGCCAAAGCTTCATGTCCGACTGCACCACAGGGTCATTAAACTTCCTGCCAATCAGACGTTTAGCATCAAAAACGGTGTTCTGGGGGTTCATGGCCACCTGGTTCTTGGCCGCGTCCCCGATCAGACGCTCGGTGTCGGTGAAGGCCACGTAGCTGGGGGTCGTGCGGTTGCCCTGGTCGTTGGCGATGATCTCCACCTTGCCGTGCTGGAACACGCCCACGCACGAGTAGGTGGTGCCCAGGTCGATGCCTATGGCCATTCCTTTATTAGCAGCCATGGTTTTTCGAGGCCTGTGGAGAAATGAGACTTTATAATCATATTTAGGGGAGTGATTTTTTTAAAAAGTAAAACTTAAAAGCTGTTTATTGATCAGTTAGTAACTCAAGATTTATTTTTAAATGTGTGTGTGTGTGCGCGCGTGTGCACGCATACACCCATGAATGAAGGTGCCTGTAGAGGTCAGAGGTATGGGATACCCTTGGAGTTAGAGTTCCAGTTGTAAACTGCCCAATGTGGGTAGGTGCTAGACACTAAGTTCAGGTCTTCTATAAGGAGAGATGTAATCTTAATGGCTGAACCATCTGTAGCTCTTGGTCAGTTTGCTTATTTTTATTTTTTAAAATTATTTTGTGAATGATTGTGATGTCAGGAGGGGACATCACATCCCCCGAGACTAGAGATGTAGACAGTTATTAGCCACCATGTGGGTGCTGGGTATTGAACATGGATCTTCTGTAAGTGCTCTTAACTGCTGAGCCAGCTCTCCAGCTCCGTCATTCCATCTTGTTAAAACCACAAGCATGAAGATAAAGACACCCCAGGCTTACTGGCTTCTTCTAGACAGAAAGAAGTCCCACACAGAGAGCTTGTAAATGTTCTTGGTTTTGTGTTTGATGTTTTGGTGTGGGGTGTGTGCATGTGGATTTAAGGGGTCAACCCTGGGTACCATTCATCTGCCCATTACCTTGTTGAAACAGGATCTCTCTTGTTGGCCTGAAACCCTGACCAGTTAGGTTATGCTGGCTGTCCTGAAAGCCTGGAGAACACCTTCCTTGCACTGTGGCACTGTGATGACAGGCGCAGGCTACCATGCTCGGTTCGTGGTTCTGTTACAGAGTTCTGGGGATTGAACTCAGGTCCTCATGCTTACATGACAAACACTGACAAAACATTCACCCACTGAGCTCTCTCCCTAGTTTCTCGGTAGGTTGTTTTGAGTTATTTAACTTTTTTGTTGTTGTTGTTGTTAAAGATAGCATAGGTTCACATTCCCACCCAGACCTGGCTTTCATGGCAAGCCAACATGACGGTGGTAGACAAGTGTTCTCAGCTACTCTGAAGGTGCAAGGAGGGTCTTTAGTCTCGACTCCTCACAGAGCCTAAATCAACTGTGGTGTTCCTATGACAGCAATATGTTTTACTGTGGGACCGTACCTGTCTTCCTTTCTTAAAAAAAGATATTAGGAGCCAAAGAGATGGTAGTTAAGAATGCTTCCTGCCCCTTCCAGAGAACCTAGGCTCAGTTCCTAGCACCCACAATAGGCAGGCTCAGGACTACCTGTTACTTCAGCTCCAGGGGATTGAGACAGTGTCTATGGAGGCACTCACACACAGGACACACTCAAACACACAAACGACTTCTTTAAAGCCTGCATTCAGATGTGCCTGACTGAGCAATCTATGGTGGAGGTTTTTCTCTTTTTTTGAAGACAAGGGCCTCAACTATGTAGCTCAGGGAATGCCCCTCTTTGCCTCCATTCCTAAGAGTTGAGATTAGAGATGTGAGCCATCACCTCAATCAACTTTACTGAGACCAAATTCCAACCCCATAGCCACCCTGTCTCAGCATCTTGAGTGCTGGGATCATTCTGCCTTCTGGTGCCAATAACGTATTCAAAAAGCTCTTAAGGTTTCTGCTCTCTGTTCCCAGCTCAGGCTAATTTCAGCTACACTCATTTCCTGGTGGCTAATCCCCACCTCCAGAATTTAAACAATTAGGGTCTGTGTGGGGAGGGCCACACTCATAATCTCAACACTTTAGACACTAGGGGCAGGGACCGCGGCCTCTGCTACACCTTGTCTGCAAATTAAACCAGAGAAATGTCTTGGCCCTTCTTCAAATGAGGACCACCTGGGGCACGCAGCCTTCTGGCCCTTTCTTCCCAGAGCCTTCACGGCTCACCTGGAATCTCTTCGCCTTCGCTCCAGTTTGGAAAACTTGAGGTCGCTGAGCCCCTCCGAGTGGGGAGCTCCAGGAACATCCAAACTGCGCAGCCGGGGTCCCCCCACCCCCCACCCCGCCCCTCCCGGCAACTTTGAGCCTGTTCTGGGACAGAGCCTCCTATTCCTAAAATAGTCCATGAGGTCAGAGTCAGCCCAGCCATTGTAACGCGCCTGGAAGGGATGACGTCACCAGACACGCCCCTCCGCCTCTCCCTGGGTCACCCAAGCAGAGGAGGGGAAGTTACGGCCCACAGTGCGACCCCCAAATCAGAACTGCGCCACTCAGAGAGATCCCCAGATCACAACCCACTATCCACCGAGCTAGGGGTGACCTTGCAGTCAATTCCATAAGGACGCCCTAATGCGTCGCCATGGCAACCGTGGCGCCTGCACCTCCCGCCGCCCTCCCCCCGCCCCGGGAATCCGGCCTCTCCAGCGAACCCCAGAAACGTCTGGAGAGTTCTGGACAGGGGCGGCACCCTCAACTCCGGTTACTCAGAGGAGGCGGGGAAGCTCCACCGGGGCGAACGTGCTGGAAGATTCCGGTCCCCGCGGCCGCCTCCGGCTCGCTCATTGGCTCAGGGCAGAGTGGGCGGGGCCGGGGGACACCCCATAAAGGCGCGGGGCGGCGCGCCGGGAGCCAGACGCCGCCTGCCATCTGCACGGGCATCTCGGGATCCCCTCGGAGCCCAGACAGGCGGAACCGCGCGCTCCCCACCGTCGGCCAGGACCAAGCCTTCCCCGGAGCGTCCCCGGAGCCTTGAGCGGCAGGCACCATGGCGAAGAGCACGGCGATCGGCATCGACCTGGGCACCACCTACTCGTGCGTGGGCGTGTTCCAGCACGGCAAGGTGGAGATCATCGCCAACGACCAGGGCAACCGCACGACCCCCAGCTACGTGGCCTTCACCGACACCGAGCGTCTGATCGGGGACGCGGCCAAGAACCAGGTGGCGCTGAACCCGCAGAACACCGTGTTCGACGCGAAGCGGCTGATCGGACGCAAGTTCGGCGACGCGGTGGTGCAGTCGGACATGAAGCACTGGCCCTTCCAGGTGGTGAACGAGGGCGACAAGCCCAAGGTGCAGGTGAGCTACAAGGGCGAGAAGCGGGCGTTCTACCCCGAGGAGATCTCGTCCATGGTGCTGACGAAGATGAAGGAGATCGCCGAGGCGTACCTGGGCCACCCGGTGACCAACGCGGTGATCACGGTGCCCGCCTACTTCAACGACTCGCAGCGGCAGGCCACCAAGGACGCGGGCGTGATCGCGGGGCTGAACGTGCTGCGCATCATCAACGAGCCCACGGCGGCCGCCATCGCCTACGGGCTGGACCGGTCGGGCAAGGGGGAGCGCAACGTGCTCATCTTCGACCTGGGGGGCGGCACGTTCGACGTGTCCGTCCTGACGATCGACGACGGCATCTTCGAGGTGAAGGCCACGGCGGGCGACACGCACCTGGGCGGGGAGGACTTCGACAACCGGCTGGTGAGCCACTTCGTGGAGGAGTTCAAGAGGAAGCACAAGAAGGACATCAGCCAGAACAAGCGCGCGGTGCGGCGCCTGCGCACGGCCTGCGAGCGGGCCAAGAGGACCCTGTCGTCCAGCACGCAGGCCAGCCTGGAGATCGACTCCCTGTTCGAGGGCATCGACTTCTACACGTCCATCACGCGGGCGCGCTTCGAGGAGCTGTGCTCGGACCTGTTCCGCGGCACGCTGGAGCCCGTGGAGAAGGCCCTGCGCGACGCCAAGATGGACAAGGCGCAGATCCACGACCTGGTGCTGGTGGGCGGCTCGACGCGCATCCCCAAGGTGCAGAAGCTGCTGCAGGACTTCTTCAACGGGCGCGAGCTGAACAAGAGCATCAACCCGGACGAGGCGGTGGCCTACGGGGCGGCGGTGCAGGCGGCCGTCCTGATGGGGGACAAGTCTGAGAACGTGCAGGACCTGCTGCTGCTGGACGTGGCGCCGCTGTCGCTGGGCCTGGAGACGGCGGGCGGCGTGATGACGGCGCTCATCAAGCGCAACTCCACCATCCCCACCAAGCAGACGCAGACCTTCACCACCTACTCGGACAACCAGCCCGGGGTGCTGATCCAGGTGTACGAGGGCGAGAGGGCCATGACGCGCGACAACAACCTGCTGGGGCGCTTCGAGCTCAGCGGCATCCCGCCGGCGCCCAGGGGCGTGCCCCAGATCGAGGTGACCTTCGACATCGACGCCAACGGCATCCTGAACGTCACGGCCACCGACAAGAGCACGGGCAAGGCCAACAAGATCACCATCACCAACGACAAGGGCCGCCTGAGCAAGGAGGAGATCGAGCGCATGGTGCAGGAGGCCGAGAGGTACAAGGCCGAGGACGAGGTGCAGCGCGAGAGGGTGGCGGCCAAGAACGCGCTTGAGTCCTACGCCTTCAACATGAAGAGCGCCGTGGAGGACGAGGGTCTCAAGGGCAAGATCAGCGAGGCCGACAAGAAGAAGGTGCTGGACAAGTGCCAGGAGGTCATCTCGTGGCTGGACGCCAACACGCTGGCCGAGAAGGAGGAGTTCGTGCACAAGCGGGAGGAGCTGGAGAAGGTGTGCAGCCCCATCATCAGCGGGCTCTACCAGGGGGCGGGCGCTCCCGGGGCCGGGGGCTTCGGGGCCCAGGCGGCCAGGGGCGGCTCTGGGTCAGGGCCCACCATCGAGGAGGTGGATTAGAGGCCCTCCCTCCCTCCCTTCCTTGCTTGCTCTGCTGAGGATGTCCTCTGGGACACAGACTGGCACTTGAGGACTCACCTGCTCTGCTTGGCGGGTTAGTCCTTCAGGCCTGAGTTCCTTCTACACTATAGTCCTAACCTTAGGGAAACTTTTTTATTTACCTTGTGGAATAACTCGTGTTTTTTATATTTCCTGTACCTCAGTATTCTGAGGGTGGCTTTTTTCTGCTTTCAACACTGCCAGCCACAATGTAGTTTTGCCAGACTACAATGTTGGAAAATGTCTATAACTTAATATTGTGTTTATCTGATTCTGGCCTGCAGTAAAAGAAAGCCAAAGAAGTGTGTGTGTGTGTGTGTGTGTGTGTGTGTGTGTGTGTGTGTGTGTGTGTGTGGTTTTAAAAAGAAATATGTTGCCAGCTGTAGATGACACCTTAATCTCTGGTTTCAAATCCAGTTTGGTCTACATAGTAAGTTTCAAGAGGGCTACATCTCTGTAAGGGAACCTTCTCTCAAAATACGAATATGTATATATACATATATATGTTTATATATTATATGTATATAAATAATATATATATGTTAAGAAAACACCAGTAGATTTTTAAGACTACCTTTGGCTTCAGACCCTGACCTTGGCCTCCAATAGGCCAAGTTTGTCTTATAAAAGGGTGAGGCTCTGGTGGCTTCTTCTTGTGTTTATAGGTTTGCAGTTTTGCTGTTGAACTGTTGAGCTGGTTTTACGAGTTGGTAAATTTGGAGGAGAATTTATACTGCCATCCTTGGTTCACTTTATTTTTTACATTTTTATACCAAGCTCAGGTCAGTTTTTACTGGTTGTCTGAAAATAAACTCCATATAACTTGCCATGTCTGTGTGCCTGTTGTATTTGGGGTCACAGCCTCTGCATTTGTCCCCTCTCACAGTTTGGTCCACAGAAGTGGACACTTTATCTCGATGGGCCTGGAGGACAGAGGGGACATTGCATTGTGAAACATTTATGTGAGGACAGAGCAAACAATACCTTTTGGGGCTGAGGTATATAGCTCAGGCCAGGAGGTCCTGGGATTAATTCTCATGGAGAGGGAGGAGGAGAGAGGTATGTCCCACAAAAGCCTTCTGTGTTTGAGGCTTAGACCTCAGCATCCAGAAGTCAGGTACCTAAGGGGATGGTGAGGATGCAGACTGTAAGAATGACTTGAAGAGGTGATGAGTTCACTCAGTACACACAGTTCTATAGCAGAAGGATGTGATGGGGAGAAGTGAAGTCAACTAGAAAAGGTTGTAGATGGCATGTTTAAGAAGTGAGAATTGACAGCAGGTGAGGATACAGTCTCTAGCTCTCATCTTCTGTTTAGTAAATTTTTACTGCATTTATGTATGGGGGACATGCAGGCACTCATGCAGAGGTCAGAGGGCCTTAGTGTGGGGCATCCACATGCAGCAGCACTCATGCAGGAGTCCGATGTGGGGACATGCACATGCTGCAGCACTCATCCAGGGGTATGAGGACCTCAGTGTGGGACATGCACATGCTCCAGCACTCATGCAGGGGTCAGAGGACCTCAGTGTGGGGCATGCACATGCTGCAGCACTCATGTAGGGGTCAGAGGGCCTCAGTGTGGGGACATGCACATGCTATAGCACTCATGCAGGGTTCAGAGGACCTCAGTGTGGGGCATGCACATGGTGCAGCACTCATGCAGGGGTCAGAAGACCTCAGTGTGGGACATGCACATGCTCCAGCACTCATCCAGGGGTCAGAGGACCTCAGTGTGGGGCATGCACATGCTCCAGCACTCATCCAGGGTTCAGAGGACCTCAGTGTGGGGACATGCACATGCTGCAGCACTCATGCAGGGTTCAGAGGGCCTCAGTGTGGGGCATGCACATGCTCCAGCACTCATGCAGGGGTCAGAGGGCCTCAGTGTGGGAACATGCACATGGTGCAGCACTCATGCAGGGGTCAGAGGGCCTCAGTGTGGGGCATGCACATGCTCCAGCACTCATGCAGGGGTCAGAGGACCTCAGTGTGGGGCATGCACATGCTCCAGCACTCATGCAGGGGTCAGAGGACTCTGAAAGTACATTTTCCCCTTTTACTCTCTGGGTAGGTCCTGGGCATGAACCTAAGATCTGCAGGTGTGGCCACAAGCCGTTAACCTGCTGAAGCTTCTCTTTGACTTCATCTAGTTTTACACTTTAAACAGGCTGAGTTAGGTCTTATTACCCTATTGAGATTATGTGCAAGACTTTTTTTTTCCTTTCCACTCCCCTCCCCCTTTTAACTTGCTTGAAACAAGGCCTTTGAGGCAGAGGCTGGCTTGGAACTCAATATATAGTTCTGTCTGGGCTTGAGTTTGAGTTTTACTGCCTCAGTTTCCCCAGTGCTGGATTATACACACGGTGTGCTGTACCTCGCCAACCTTATAACTTTGTGTTTATTTGGTTAGTTTTCGTTTGCTTTGTGTGTGATGTTTGAAGCCATTCCTACCATTGAGCTATACATACCCTAGCCCTAAGATTTTACTTTCCTTTTTTTTGTTGTTGTTCTGGGGATCAAGCCTAGAGCTTGCAGATGCTGAGCAACTGTTTCCCTGAGGTACACCTTTAGCCCAGATTCCTATTTTTTGTTGTTGGGTTGTGTGTTTTTAGAGATGTGTGAGCCTCACTGTTCATCCTCCAAATCCTTTACAAGTGGGGGTGTTTTACACACCAACCACAGTTCCCCACCTCCACTCACCCCCAGCCCCCATCCACCAGTATCTAAAAAAAACCTGTTAAATAAAAAAAATTTAAGTTAAAAAAAAGGAGTTATTAAGGCCTTTTTAAAAAGTGGGGATTGGGATATGTAGCCTAGTGGTAAAGCCCTGTATGTACCTACTTAGGTCAGTCCAAGGCACAGGGTGGGGTTGCAGGGGGAGGGGGTGGAGATAGGGTCAGAGGCTAGCTCAGGACAGGGGTGGCAACGGGAGGGGGTGGAGATGGGGTCAGAGGCTAGCTCTGGGGACAGTTAGTTGTATTGAACTCAGGTAGTCAGGCTTGCATGCACCCACTTTTACCTACTGGGCCACCTTGCTGGGTCACACGGGCAGTTTCGTCCACCTACATTTAAAGTATCCAGTGAACATATGAGGAGGTCATTTGACAATACAGTGCCTCAATGTCAGAAGGACCTGAGCACGGAGGGCTGTGACAGAGTAGTCACTGTCCTGGGGACTTGACCCTATTGTGCTGGCTGGTCCTATGTCAGTGTGGCACAGGCTAGAGTCACAGAGAGGAGGGACCCTCAGCTGAGAGGCCACTTCCCTGGGATCCTGCTGCAGGCCATCTTCTTCTTCTTTCCTTTATTTTTACTTTTCTTTCTTTTTTATTATTTATTACCCCTCCACTCCTCTCACCCCCCCCCCCAATCTGGTTTCTTCATTAGTGATTGATGGTGGAGGGCCCAGCCTGTGGTGGGTGGTGCCATCCCTGGGCTGGCAGTCCTGGGTTCTATAAGAAAGCTGACTGAGCAGGGCTGGGGGAGCAAAGCAGTAAGCAGCGCCCCCCATGGCCTCTGCATCAGCTCCTGCCTCCAGGTTCCTGCCCAGTTTGGATTCCTTCAGTGACTAGATGTGGGAGTGTAGGCCAAGTAAACCCTTCCCTGCAGCCTTACCCTTGGTTATGGTGTGTCCTCATGGCGATTCCTAACAGGAACAGCCCCATACTCTGACTGACAGTCAGTGAGATGGGTTATGGTGTGTCCTCATGGTGATTCCTAACAGGAACAGCTCCATACTCTGAATGACAGTCAGCAAGATGGGTTATGGTGTGTCCTCATGGCGATTCCTAACAGGAACAGCCCCATACTCTGACTGACAGTCAGTGAGATGGGTACAGAAGGGAGAGGGGGGTCAGGAGGGAGAGGCTGCCACCCAATTTATTTGACTCAGTTTTGTAAAAGTCATAAAACTTTTCACTGTTTCCATCTGATGAACTAGGGCTGGGTGTGGTACACACCTGTACTAGCACCAGGAGAGTGGAGACAGGAGGAGCCCTGCTCAAGACCTGTCTATACAGACACACAGGCATCCATGATGATTGAGGGGGAGGAAGGAGGGGAGGGAGAGGGGGAAGGAGGGAAGGGGAAGAAGAGGAAGGAGGGAGAGGGGAAGAAGGAGGGAGAGGGGGAGAGGGGGAAAGAGGGAGGGAGGGAGAGGAGGAGGAGGGAGGGAGAGGGGGGAGGAGGGAGGGAGAGGGGGGAGAGGGGGAAGGAGGGAGAGGGGAAGAAGGGGTGGTGAGGGGGGAGAGGGAGGGGAGAGGGGAGAGGGAGGGGAGAGGGAGGGGAGAGGGGGAGGAGGGAAGGAGAGGGGGAAGGAGGGAAGGGGGAGAGGGGGAAGGAGGGAGAGGAAGAAGGAGGGAGGGAGAGGGGGGAGAGAGAGGGGAGAGGGGAGAAGGAGGGGAGAGGGAGGGGAGAGGGAGGGGAGAGGGGGAAGAGGATGGAGAGGAGGCTTCAGGAGACCTCAGAGGTGACACAAACTTGTAATCCCAGTACTTGCAGGGCTAAAGCAGGAGGATTGCAGGGAGTTTAAGGCTCAAGTGGCCTGCAGAAGTCTGTATAAAAAACAAGCAAAACCAGAAGCAACTTTAAATGTCAAAGGAAGGGCCTGGAGAGATGGTTCAGAACTGGCTGCTTTCCCAGAGGACCCAGGTCTGTGGTGATATGTTGTATGTTTAATAAAATTTGTCTGGAATACCAAAGGACAGATCACCCATGAAGGTCAGTCAGTGGTGACCCAAGCCTTTAATCCCATCACCCGGGAGATAGAGATCCACCTGAGTCCAGGGCTTAACAGCCAGGCAGTGGTGGCACATGCTGTTAGTCCCAGCATTGGGTCTCTGTGAGTTCAAGACCAGCCTCATCTACAAGGCAAGTTTCAGGACAGCCAGGACTGTTACACACCAAACAGGCAAAAATCCAAAGCAGGCTGGAGCGATGGCTCTGTCCCCTGATGTTCCAGGCAAATTTGATTAAATATACAATATGTCACCACAAAGATCCAATTTCCAGCACCCAAATGGTGGCTTACAACTATCTGGCCTCTGTAGGCCTCAGGCGCACAAATGGTGCACAGACACAGAGGCAGGCAAATCACGCATAAATACAAAATAAAAACTTTAAAGCAGCAAGGATGAGGGCGCATGGAACCCCCTCCTTTCCTGCCTATTCCAGTTTGTCTGGCTTCCCAGTCTGCTTTTAGCACTCACTGTGTTGGGAGAGGACTTTTTTGGCCGGGAAGGAACTGCTCTGTTATTATTCTCAGGAACACTTCTTAACAAAGCAAACCCTTCCCCTGCCCAGCTCTTTCCCTCCCATGAGCTCTGCTCTAGAACAGCAAGTTTAGTCAGAGTCCACATTTAACATCCAGCCGATTCTGATTCCCTGAGCTTTGTACCAGCCTGCCAGGGTTACAGGGCTGGCTCTCTCCCTTCCTGTTTCTGGCAGTCAGAAGCCTGATCACACAGGATCTTAAGGGCAGGGCCAGGAAAAGGCCTAGCATGGGAAAGGTTCCAGGGTGGTCACTTAGCCCAGCTAGAGTTTACCACACACTGTGAGTAGAGAGGCAGTCTCAGGAAAAACCTTTGCAACAGAGAGGCAGGTGCTGGAAGATGATGTGCTCTGGCCTTCTTTCTCACCCTAATCTTTCATGGATCTGAGAGAGAGAGAGAATAAAAAGGAAGCTATGTGAGTCCCAGACAGGCAGGTGCCTCTGTTACCCAGCATTATTATAAATAGCTTGTGCAATGTGGGTATATGTCTTATCTTGGTTATGCAGGTTGGGGACCGTGGCATTTGTGAGTACCACAATTCTCTGAAAAGCCCACACCCATGCTCTCAGGTGTGCCTCGCTTTACTCCCAAGAGCCTTTCTGTCTTAACTCTTTTGCTCAAAACCTATGTGGAAAAATGTATTTTAATAAACTAGGGGCCTGAGAGATGATGACCCCTTGGTAAGAGCAGGTACTGCTCTTCTAGAGGGCTTATGTTTGGATCCCAGGACCCAAGTTAAGAAACTTAAAACCATCTGTAACTCCAGTTCCAGGGGATTCAATGTCCTTTTCTGTCCTCTGTAAGCACCTGCACCACTGTACACATACACATGATTAAAAACAAATCTTTTGCATCATAACAAAGCGACTTGTGTCTTTTGTTTTGCGGTGCTAGAAAATTAAAGCCAAAGCCTTTCCTGTGCTGTACAAGCCCAACAGAGAAAGGAGACCATCCAGCAGGCTGGTTTGGAGAAGGTTCACACTGTGTAGCCCTGGCCGGCCTGGAACCTGCTTTATAGATGAGTTGCTTCAAACTTGTGACAATGTGACAATCCCTCCTTCCCTCCTATGCTTCCTCTCAGGTGCTGGGATTACAAATATAAGCCATCACACCTGGCTCTACCCCAGTTCTTATGTTGAATTTAAAGTAATTCCACAGTGATGGGTATTGCAATAAAATTCACTTGCAATATATTGGATAAGGATTAATATTGATTGAGGGATATATTACACTCAGGATAAAATCTGAACCTTAGGAGGACTTTTGAAGAGAAAAAAGGCCTCACGCTGAGCTGCTGAATTGTTCCTCAGACCAGGGAACAGAAAGGACACAGAGCCCTGAACTCCAGGGTTCCTGGCTCTGCTTAAATCCCACTACAGGTGGGAATGGTTCCCAGAGCTTTGCAAGGATCTCACCTGAGTGTGTGGAAGAAGAGAAAACCACAGAACACAGAGTGTAACAGATACTGGAGTGTTAGTCAACCATTCTGATATCACCAGATATGAAATAGATTTTTGTTTTCTTTTGTCCGAGTTTGGGGGGTGGGGTGTAGTGTATTCTAGGCGGTCTTCAAGCTCACTATGTAGCCAAGGACAATCTTAAACTTCTGACCCCTTTGCTTCTTCCTTCCAACTGATGCCACAGGTGTGATAGCAGCCCTGGTTGGTGGTAGCAAATTTAACTCCAGGCTTTGTGCACATGAGGCAAGTACAGAGCTAAGCCCCAGCCGCAGCCCCTGCCCCAGCCCCAGCCCCAGCCCCAGCCACAGCCCCAGCCACAGCCACAGCCACAGCCACAGCCACAGCCACAGCCACAGCAGACTTTCTTTCTGAGGCAGGGCTTCTTCATATGGCCCAGGTTGGTCAGCATCTCACAGCATCCTCTTGCCTCATTCTTTCCCCATCTGGAATTACAGGCGCACACAGCACCCCTGTCTGAATACTGTTAATTCTACTTTAGAGATGATCATACACAGACTTAGGGATCCAGTAGCATACAAGTCCTTCCTTGTTAAAAGGACACAAACAAAACCCCTTGACCAAAGAGGTGGATTCCAGACACAAACACAGATCTCCCCTACCCAGAGTGTTTTTCCACTTGCAGCAAATCTCCAGAGCTCTGAGGCTACCAAAGCCTTTGCAATCTGCTTAAGAATGTCTGTCTCAGCAGGGTGTGGCTTATGCCTGTTACAGCATTTCAGAAGCTGAGGCAGGAGGATCCATGTGAGTTCCAGCTTGGACTATATGGTCAGACACTCTCAAAAACAAAAGGAACAAAAAAGCTGCCTCCGGAATTGACGTCACGGCTTCCCTTTGGTTTCCTCTGGATATGCTCAGAGCTGTATCTTCTAAAAAGAACAGGACCTGAGGAGAAAACAGGGCTGTTTTGAGAAACCACAGTAAGGGGGAGAGTCTCAGGCTGAGGGACTTCCCTCAAGTGTTCTTGGTGTCCTCTCCTGCCCCCCCCCCCAGCTCCCTACCCCTTATAAGTCCTTCTGAGCCTTCCAGCTTCAGAACCCTGAACTCTGTTACTTCCAAATATGGAACTCAATAAAAACCTAATTCCAGAATGAACCAAAGTCTTTTTGGTGTGTGTGTCGGGGCTGAGGTGGTGGTGCTGGAATTAAATCTAGCGTGCCTTGGATTCTAATCATGTATTCTTCCAGTTTGGGGTTCTTTCAGACCCTCCACCCACCCACCAATTGAGCCTATCACCAGGCTTCACTCCTCTTGCACCCAGACTGAAAGGACAGACAACATTTCAAACATCTCCTTGTGGAGAAAAGGACATGAGCAAGGTATGGTGGCCCTTCTGGTTAGGCCTAGCACTGGTGTGGGTGAGAAGAGAGGATTATTTTAAGTCAAGGCCAGCCTTCTCCACATGGGGTTCCAGACTATCCTTTGCTACACAATGAGACCCTCATCTCAAATTTCCATTTAAATTCTAAGACTTGCTGATTCACAGGCCAGAAGGAATAAACCCAGGCTAACAGTGGTCACAGATGAGGTGAGCAAGCCTTTGAGGGAGGGAGGACGGAGGTCTCTGAAAGTGACTGGGCAGCTGACTTGGGCTCTTGGGGGAATCCCCAGTCAGAGAAGCAGAGTAATGGAAAAACTCTTGAAGTTTAACCAGTCGGACTAGATCAGGATAGTGATTCATTAGAACTGAATTCATTCGCCCAGACTAGGAACAAGCTGCATCCTGCCAAGGACACAGCAGGGGATCTACATCTCTTCAAAACATGGGCTGAGGTCAGCAAACTACAGCACAAACAAATACCTTTGGGTTCCAGGAGGAGATATTCTGATATGGCCTTATGTGCACACACGCGAAGATGCTAACGGAGCTGTGTTCAAAAGCAGGGTTCTCTCCAGAAGCTGCCTCCTCCAATTTACACTCAAACATATTTGCAGTGTTTGTGCACCCCTGGAATTCCAGCCCTTGGGAGTAAAGGCTTTAGGGTCGGAGAGTTTAAGGCCAGCCTTGCCTACTACACAGGAAGCCCAAGGACACCCTGGGCTACAAGAGACCCTAAATATATATCTGTGTCTCTCCCTGCCATGGATTAAAACCTCAGGCTAAGGCTCTATCTACCCTCTCATTTTTTTCTTCCTTTTTATTTTATCTCTTTCTTTCTCCGTTTCTTTTTTGAGAGACAGGCTCTAAGACAGCCCAGGCTAACCTCTAACTCTTGATCGTCCTAAACATGGGCCACCATACCCAGCAGCTTCATACAGGATCTCGGTCTGTTAGGCTGGCCTCGGACTCGGTGCGGTCCTCCTGCCTCAGACACTCAAATGACCAGAGTACTCGTGTGATCCTCCACACCCCGCTAACCTCCATGGAAAGTTTTTTTTTTTATTTTAAATCTTACTAATGCCAGGCTCCAGCCAAAGGCATAGGGAGTGGCTCGTCCTGGCACGCTCCACTCTGCCCTGCCCTCCCTCTCCTGGGACACTTTCCTAATTAAGATATCAGGTCCTCCTAACGTGAGAACCAAGTGTTTACACACTCGTGTTCTTTTGTAAAACTTGAGATTTGCATGGCGATTGACTTGTACGTTAATCGTGATGTAAAAACACCAAAGAAAACAAAAACACATGGCATGATCTCTTCTCTTTCCCCGTTTAAACCTAAAACGGGGAGGAAAAACAAACAGAAAGCAAAAAACGGGACGAACAAGTATTCCCCAGGGGTCCTGCACGCTGTCACTGGAAGCAAGGACCCAACCGCAATGTTTATGGCCAAGCCTTATCTTCTTGAGCCCCCTCGCTGGTCTCTGTCCCATAGGGCTCTCACTGCCCAGCAAACTCCAGGAGCTGACCCTTCTCAGCTACCCGCAGAGAGACAGCGCCCGTGCGTCGCCATGGCAACCGGGGCGCCTGCACCTCCCGCCGCCCTCCCCCTGCCCCGGGAATCCGGCCTCTCCAGCGAACCCCAGAAACGTCTGGAGAGTTCTGGACAGGGGCGGCACCCTCAACTCCGGTTACTCAGAGGAGGCGGGGAAGCTCCACCGGGGCGAACGTGCTGGAAGATTCCGGTCCCCACGGTCGCCTCCGGCTCGCTCATTGGCCCAGGGCAGAGTGGGCGGGGCCGGGGGACACCCCATAAAGGCGCGGGGCGGCGCGCCGGGAGCCAGACGCCGCCTGCCATCTGCACGGGCATCTCGGGATCCCCTCGGAGCCCAGACAAGCGGAACCGCGCGCTCCCCACCGTCGGCCAGGACCAAGCCTTCCCCGGAGCGTCCCCGGAGCCTTGAGCGGCAGGCACCATGGCGAAGAGCACGGCGATCGGCATCGACCTGGGCACCACCTACTCGTGCGTGGGCGTGTTCCAGCACGGCAAGGTGGAGATCATCGCCAACGACCAGGGCAACCGCACGACCCCCAGCTACGTGGCCTTCACCGACACCGAGCGTCTGATCGGGGACGCGGCCAAGAACCAGGTGGCGCTGAACCCGCAGAACACCGTGTTCGACGCGAAGCGGCTGATCGGACGCAAGTTCGGCGACGCGGTGGTGCAGTCGGACATGAAGCACTGGCCCTTCCAGGTGGTGAACGAGGGCGACAAGCCCAAGGTGCAGGTGAGCTACAAGGGCGAGAAGCGGGCGTTCTACCCCGAGGAGATCTCGTCCATGGTGCTGACGAAGATGAAGGAGATCGCCGAGGCGTACCTGGGCCACCCGGTGACCAACGCGGTGATCACGGTGCCCGCCTACTTCAACGACTCGCAGCGGCAGGCCACCAAGGACGCGGGCGTGATCGCGGGGCTGAACGTGCTGCGCATCATCAACGAGCCCACGGCGGCCGCCATCGCCTACGGGCTGGACCGGTCGGGCAAGGGGGAGCGCAACGTGCTCATCTTCGACCTGGGGGGCGGCACGTTCGACGTGTCCGTCCTGACGATCGACGACGGCATCTTCGAGGTGAAGGCCACGGCGGGCGACACGCACCTGGGCGGGGAGGACTTCGACAACCGGCTGGTGAGCCACTTCGTGGAGGAGTTCAAGAGGAAGCACAAGAAGGACATCAGCCAGAACAAGCGCGCGGTGCGGCGCCTGCGCACGGCCTGCGAGCGGGCCAAGAGGACCCTGTCGTCCAGCACGCAGGCCAGCCTGGAGATCGACTCCCTGTTCGAGGGCATCGACTTCTACACGTCCATCACGCGGGCGCGCTTCGAGGAGCTGTGCTCGGACCTGTTCCGCGGCACGCTGGAGCCCGTGGAGAAGGCCCTGCGCGACGCCAAGATGGACAAGGCGCAGATCCACGACCTGGTGCTGGTGGGCGGCTCGACGCGCATCCCCAAGGTGCAGAAGCTGCTGCAGGACTTCTTCAACGGGCGCGAGCTGAACAAGAGCATCAACCCGGACGAGGCGGTGGCCTACGGGGCGGCGGTGCAGGCGGCCGTCCTGATGGGGGACAAGTCTGAGAACGTGCAGGACCTGCTGCTGCTGGACGTGGCGCCGCTGTCGCTGGGCCTGGAGACGGCGGGCGGCGTGATGACGGCCCTCATCAAGCGCAACTCCACCATCCCCACCAAGCAGACGCAGACCTTCACCACCTACTCGGACAACCAGCCCGGGGTGCTGATCCAGGTGTACGAGGGCGAGAGGGCCATGACGCGCGACAACAACCTGCTGGGGCGCTTCGAGCTCAGCGGCATCCCGCCGGCGCCCAGGGGCGTGCCCCAGATCGAGGTGACCTTCGACATCGACGCCAACGGCATCCTGAACGTCACGGCCACCGACAAGAGCACGGGCAAGGCCAACAAGATCACCATCACCAACGACAAGGGCCGCCTGAGCAAGGAGGAGATCGAGCGCATGGTGCAGGAGGCCGAGAGGTACAAGGCCGAGGACGAGGTGCAGCGCGAGAGGGTGGCGGCCAAGAACGCGCTTGAGTCCTACGCCTTCAACATGAAGAGCGCCGTGGAGGACGAGGGTCTCAAGGGCAAGATCAGCGAGGCCGACAAGAAGAAGGTGCTGGACAAGTGCCAGGAGGTCATCTCGTGGCTGGACGCCAACACGCTGGCCGAGAAGGAGGAGTTCGTGCACAAGCGGGAGGAGCTGGAGAAGGTGTGCAGCCCCATCATCAGCGGGCTCTACCAGGGGGCGGGCGCTCCCGGGGCCGGGGGCTTCGGGGCCCAGGCGGCCAGGGGCGGCTCTGGGTCAGGGCCCACCATCGAGGAGGTGGATTAGAGGCCCTCCCTCCCTCCGTTCCTTGCTTGCTTGCTCTGCTGAGGATGTCCTCTTGGACACAGACTGGCACTTGAGGACTCAGCTGCTCTGCTTGGCGGGTTAGTCCTTCAGGCCTGAGTTCCTTCTACACTATAGTCCTAACCTTAGGGAAACTTTTTTATTTACCTTGTGGAATAACTCGTGTTTTTTATATTTCCTGTACCTCAGTATTCTGAGGGTGGCTTCTTTCTGCTTTCAACACTGCCAGCCACACTGTAGTTTTGCCAGACTACAATGTTGGAAAATGTCTATAACTTAATATTGTGTTTATCTGATTCTGGCCTGCAGTAAAAGAAAGCCAAAGAAGTGTGTGTGTGTGTGTGTGTGTGTGTGTGTGTGTGTGTGTGTGTGTGTGTGTGTGTGGTTTTAAAAAGAAATACGTTGCCAGCTGTAGATGACTCCTTAATCTCTGGTTTCAAATCCAGTTTGGTCTACATAGTAAGTTTCAAGAGGGCTACATCTCTGTAAGGGCTACATATCTCAAAATACGAATATGTATATATACATATATATGTTTATATATTATATGTATATAAATAATATATATATGTTAAGAAAACCCCAGTAGATTTTTAAGACTGGCCTTGGCCTCCAATAGGCCAAGTTTGTCTTATAAAAGGGTGAGGCTCTGGTGGCTTCCTCTTGTGTTTATAGGTTTGCAGTTTTGCTGTTGAACTGGTTTTTCGAGTTGGTAAATTTGGAGGAGAATTTATACTGCCATCCTTGGTTCACTTTATTTTTTACATATTTATCCCAAGCTCAGGTCAGTTTTTACTGGTTGTCTGAAAATAAACTCCATATAACTTGCCATGTCTGTGTGCCTGTTGTATTTGGGGTCACAGCCTCTGCATTTGTCCCCTCTCACAGTTTTGTCCACAGAAGTGGACACTTTATCTCGATGGGCCTGGAGGACAGAGGGGACATTGCATTGTGAAACATTTGTGTGAGGACAGAGCAAACAATACCTTCTGGGGCTGAGGTATATAGCTCAGGCCAGGAGGTCCTGGGATTAATTCTCATGGAGGAGGGAGGGGGAGAGAGGTATGTCCCACAAAAGCCCTCTGTGTTTGAGGCTTAGACCTCAGCATCCAGAAGTCAGGTACCTAAGGGGATGGTGAGGATGCAGACTGTAAGAAGGACTTGAAGAGGTGATGAGTTCACTCAGTACTCACAGTTCTATAGCAGAAGGATGTGATGGGGAGAAGTGAAGTCAACTAGAAAAGGTTGTGGATGGCATGTTTAAGAAGTGAGAATTGACAGCAGGTGAGGATACAGTCTCTAGCTCTCATCTTCTGTTTAGTAAATTTTTAGTGCATTTATGTATGGGGAACATGCAGGCACTCATGCAGGGGTCAGAGGGCCTCAGTGTGGGGTATGCACATGCTGCAGCACTCATGCAGGGGTCAGAGGACCTCAGTGTGGGACATGCACATGCTCCAGCACTCATGCAGGGGCCAGGACCTCATTGTGGGACATGCACATGCTGTAGCACTCATGCAGGGGTCAGATATGGGGGCATACACATGGTGCAGCACTCATGCAGGGGACAGAGGACCTCAGTGTGGGACATGCACATGCTCCAGCACTCATGCAGGGGTCAGAGGACCTCACTGTGGGACATACACATGCTGCAGCACTCATGCAGGGGTCAGAGGACCTCAGTGTGGGACATGCACATGCTCCAGCACTCATGCAGGGGTCAGATGTGGGGCATGCACCTGCTGCAGCACTCATGCAGGTGTCAGAGGGCCTCAGTGTGGGGCATGCACATCCTGCAGCACTCATGCAGGGGTCAGAGGGCCTCAGTGTAGGGACATGCACATGGTGCAGCACTCATGCAGGGATCAGAGGACCTCAGTGTGGGGACATGCACATGGTGCAGCACTCATGCAGGGTTCAGAGGACCTCAGTGTGGGGCATGCACATGGTGCAGCACTCATGCAGGGGTCAGAGGACCTCAGTGTGGGACTTGCACATGCTCCAGCACTCATGCAGGGGTCAGAGGGCCTCAGTGTGGGGACATGCACATGGTGCAGCACTCATGCAGGGGTCAGAGGACCTCAGTGTGGGGCATGCACATGCTGCAGCACTCATGCAGGGGTCAGAGGACCTCAGTGTGGGGACATGCACATGCTCCAGCACTCATCCAGGGTTCAAGGACCTCAGTGTGGGGACATGCACGTGCTGCAGCACTCATGCAGGGGTCAGAGGGCCTCAGTCTGGGGACATGCACATGCTCCAGCACTCATGCAGGGGTCAGAGGGCCTCAGTGTGGGAACATGCACATGGTGCAGCACTCATGCAGGGGTCAGAGGGCCTCAGTGTGGGGCATGCACATGGTGCAGCACTCATGCAGGGTTCAGAGGATCTCAGTGTGGGGCATGCACATGCTCCAGCACTCATGCAGGGGTCAGAGGGCCTCAGTGTGGGGCATGCACATGCTCCAGCACTCATGCAGGGGTCAGAGGACCTCATTGTGGGGCATGAACATGCTGCAGCACTCGTGCAGGGGTCAGAGGACTCTGGAAGTACGTTTTCCCCTTTTACTCTCTGGGTAGGTCCTGGGCATGAACCTAAGATCTGCAGGTGTGGCCGCAAGCCGTTAACCTGCCGAAGCTTCTCTTTGACTTCATCTACTTCTTACACAGGCTGAGTTAGATCTTTTTACCCTATTGAGATTATGTGGAAGACTTTTTTTTTCCTTTCAACCCCCCCCCCCCCTTTAACTTGCTTGAAACAAGGCCTCAGAGGCAGAGGCTGACTTGGAACTCAATATATAGTTCTGTCTGGGCTTGAGTTTGAGTTTTACTGCCTCAGTTTCCCCAGTGCTGGATTATACACACGGTTTGCTGTACCATGCCAACCTTATAACTTTGTGTTTATTTGGTTAGTTTTCGTTTGCTTTGTGTGTGATGTTTGAAGCCATTCCTACCATTGAGCTATATATGCCCTAGCCCTAAGATTTTACTTTCCTTTTTTTTGTTGTTGTTCTGGGGATCAAGCCTAGAGCTTGCAGATGCTGAGCAACTGTTTCCCTGAGGTACACCTTTAGCCCAGATTCCTATTTTTTGTTGTTGGGTTGTGTGTTTTTAGAGATGTGTGAGCCTCACTGTTCATCCTCCAAATCCTTTACAAGTGGGGGTGTTTTACCCACCAACCACAGTTCCCCTCCTTCCACTCACCCCCAACCCCCATCCACCAATATCTAAAAAAACCCTGTTAAATAAAAAAAAAATTTAAGTTAAAAAAAAGGAGTTATTAAGGCCTTTTTAAAAAGTGGGGGTTGAGATATGTAGCCTAGTGGTAAAGCCCTGTATGTACCTACTTAGGTCAGTGCAAGGCACAGGGTGGTGTTGCAGGGGGAGGGGGTGGAGATGGGGTCAGAGGTTAGCTCTGCGGACAGTTGTATTGAACTCAGGTAGTCAGGCTTGCATGCACCCACTTTTATCTACTGGGCCACCATGCTGGGTCACACGGGAAGTTTCGTCCACCTACATTTAAAGTATCCAGTGAACATATGAGGAGGTCATTTGACAATACAGTGCCTCAATGTCAGAAGGACCTGAGCACGGAGGGCTGTGACAGAGTAGTCCCTGTCCTGGGGCCTTGACCCTATTGTGCTGGCTGGTCCTATGTCAGCATGGCACAGGCTAGAGTCACAGAGAGGAGGGACCCTCAGCTGAGAGGCCACTTCCCTGGGATCCTGCTGCAGGCCATCTTCTTCTTTCCTTTATTTTTACTTTTCTTTCTTTCTTTATTATTTATTACCCCTCCACTCCTCTCACCACCCCCCCCATCTGGTTTCTTCATTAGTGATTGATGGTGGAGGGCCCAGCCTGTGGTGGGTGGTGCCATCCCTGGGCTGGCAGTCCTGGGTTCTATAAGAAAGCTGACTGAGCAGGGCTGGGGAAGCTAAGCGGTAAGCAGCGCCCCCCATGGCCTCTGCATCAGCTCCTGCCTCCAGGTTCCTGCCCAGTTTGGATTCCTTCAGTGACTAGATGTGGGAGTGTAGGCTAAGTAAACCCTTCCCTGCAGCCTTACCCTTAGTTATGGTGTGTCCTCATGGTGATTCCTAACAGGAACAGCCCCATACTCTGACTGACAGTCAGCGAGATGGGTTATGGTGTGTGGTCATGGTGATTCCTAACAGGAACAGCCCCATACTCTGACTGACAGTCAGTGAGATGGGTACTGAAGGGAGAGGGGGGTCGGGAGGGAGAGGCTGCCACCCAATTCATTTGAGTCAGTTTTGTACAAGTCATAAAACTTTCCACTGTTTCCATCTGATGAACTAGGGCTGGGTGTGGTACACACCTGTACTAGCACCAGGAGAGTGGAGACAGGAGGAGCCCTGCTCAAGACCTGTCTATACAGACACACAGGCATCCATGATGATGGAGGGGGAGGAGGGGAAGGAGGGAAGGGGGAGAGTGGGGAGAGGAGGGAGAGGAAGAAGGAGGGAGAGAGGGAGGGGAGAAGGGAGGGAGAGGGGGGAGAGGGAGGGGAGAGGGAAGGAGAGGGGGGGAGAGGGAGGGAAAGAGAGATGGCAGAGGAGGGAGGGAGGAGGGAGGGGAGGGAGGGGGAGGAGGGAGTAAGGGGTAGGGGGGGAAAGAGGGAGTGAGGAGGAGGGGGGCAGGAGGGAGTGAGAGGGGGAGGAGGGAGGGGGAGAGGGGGAAGGAGGGAGGGAGAAGGGGGAGGAGGGAGGGGGAGAGGGGAAGGAGGGTGGGAGAGGGGGAGGAGGGAAGGAGGAGGGAGGAGGAGAGGATGGAGAGGAGGCTTCAGGAGACCTCAGAGGTGACACAAACTTGTAATCCCAGTACTTGCAGGGCTAAAGCAGGAGGATTGCAGGGAGTTTAAGGCTCACATGGCCTGCAGAAGTCTGTATAAAAAACAAGCAAAACCAAAAGCAACTTTAAATGTCAAAGGACAGGCCTGGAGAGATGGTTCAGAACTGGCTGCTTTCCCAGAGGACCCAGGTCTGTGGTGATATGTTGTATATTTAATAAAATTTGTCTGGAATACCAAAGGACAGATCACCCACGAAGGTCAGTCAGTGGTGACCCAAGCCTTTAATCCCACCACCCGGGAGACAGAGATCCACCTGAGTCCAGGGCTTAACAGCCAGGCAGTGGTGGCACATGCTGTTAGTCCCAGCATTGGGTCTCTGTGAGTTCAGGCCAGCCTGATCTACAAGGCAAGTTTCAGGACAGCCAGGACTGTTACACACCAAACAGGCAAAAATCCAAAGCAGGCTGGAGCGATGGCTCTGTCCTCTGATGTTCCAGGCAAATTTGATTAAATATACAATATATCAGCACACAGATCCAATTTCCAGCACCCAAATGGTGGCTTACAACTATCTGGCCTCTGTAGGCCTCAGGCGCACAAATGGTGCACAGACACAGAGGCAGGCAAAGCATTCATAAATACAAAATAAAAACTTTAAAGCAGCAAGGGTGAGGGCGCATGGAACCCCCTCCTTTCCTGCCTATTCCAGTTTGTCTGGCTTCCCAGTCTGCTTTTAGCACTCACTGTGCTGGGAGAAGACTTTTTTGGCTGGGAAGGAACTGCTCTGTTATTATTCTCAGGAACACTTCTTAACAAAGCAAACCCTTCCCCTGCCCGGCTCTTTCCCTCCCATGAGCTCTGCTCTAGAACAGCAAGTTTAGTCAGAGTCCACATTTAACATCCAGCCGATTCCCTGAGCTTTGCACCAGCCTGCCAGGGTTACAGGGCTGGCTCTCTCCCTTCCTGTTTCTGGCAGTCAGAAGCCTGATCACACAGGATCTTAAGGGCAGGGCCAGGAAAAGGCCTAGCATGGGAAAGGTTCCAGGGTGGTCACTTAGCCCAGCTAGAGTTTACCACACCTGACCTCCACTCTGCTGCTCTGCTGTGAGTCCACACTGTGAGTGGAGAGGCAGTCTCAGGAAAACCCTTTGCAACAGAGAGGCAGGTGCTGGGAGATGATGTGCTCTGGCCTTCTTTCTCACCCTAATCTTTCATGGATCTTAGAGAGAGAGAGAATAAAAAGGAAGCTATGTGAGTCCCAGACAGGCAGGTGCCTCTGTTACCCAGCATTATTATGAATAGCTTGTGCAATGTGGGTATATGTCTTATCTTGGTTATGCAGGTTGGGGACCGTGGCATTTGTGAGTGCCACAATTCTCTGAAAAGCCCACACCCATGCTCTCAGGTCTGCCTCGCTTTACTCCCAAGAGCCTCTCTGTCTTAACTCTTTTGCTCAAAACCTATGTGGAAAAGTGTCTTTTAATAAACTAGGGGCCGGAGAGATGATGACCCCTTGGTAAGAGCAGGTACTGCTCTTCTAGAGGGCTTATGTTTGGTTCCCAGGACCCAATTTAAGAAACTTAAAACCATCTCTAACTCCAGTTCCAGGGGATTCAATGTCCCTTTCTGTCCTCTGTAGGCACCTGCACCACTGTACACATACACATGATTAAAAACAAATCTTTTGCATCATAACAAAGCGACTTGTGTCTTTTGTTTTGCGGTGCTAGAAAATTAAAGCCAAAGCCTTTCCTGTGCTGTACAAGCGCAACAGAGAGAGCAGACCATCCTGCAGCCTGGTTTGGAGAAGGTTCACACTGTGTAGCCCTGGCCGGCCTGGAACCTGCTTTATAGATGAGTTGCTTCAAACTTGTGACAATGTGACAATCCCTCCTTCCCTCCTATGCTTCCTCTCAGGTGCTGGGATTACAAATATAAGCCATCACACCTGGCTCTACCCCAGTCCTTATGTTGAATTTAAAGTAATTCCACAGTGATGGGTATTGCAATAAAATTCACTTGCAATATATTGTATAAGGATTAATATT
Source organism: Phyllotis vaccarum (assembly GCA_033318265.1). NCBI lineage: Eukaryota > Metazoa > Chordata > Mammalia > Rodentia > Cricetidae > Phyllotis > Phyllotis vaccarum. The sequence goes on from JARWLC010000010.1 coordinate 103,481,707, forward strand.
GATTGAGGGGTATATTACTCTCACGATATAATCTGAACCTTAGGAGGACTTTTGAAGAGAAAAAAGGCCTCACGCTGAGCTGCTGAATTGTTCCTCAGACCAGGGAACAGGAAGGACACAGAGCCCTGAACTCCAGGGTTCCTGGCTCTGCTTAAATCCCACTACAGGTGGGAATGGTTCCCAGAGCTTTGCAAGGACCTCACCTGAGTGTGTGGAAGAAGAGAAAACCACAGAGCACAGAGTGTAACAGATACCGGAGTGTTAGTCAACCATTCTGATATCACCAGATAGGAAATAGATTTTTGTTTTCTTTTATCCGAGTTTGGGGGGTGGGGTGTAGTGTATTCTAGGTGGTCTTCAAGCTCACTATGTAGCCAAGGACAATCTTAAACTTCTGACCCCTTTGCTTCTCCCTCCCAACTGATGCCACAGGTGTGATAGCAGCCCTGGTTGGTGGTAGCAGATTTAACTCCAGGCTTTGTGCACATGAGGCAAGTACAGAGCTAAGCCCCAGCTCCAGGCCCTGCCCCAGCCCCAGCCCAGCCCCAGCCCCAGCCCCAGCCCCAGCCCCAGCCCCAGCCCCAGCCCCAGCCCCAGCCCCAGAACCAGCCCCAGCCCCAGCCCCAGCCCCAGCCCCAGCCCCAGCGGACTTTCTTTCTGAGGCAGGGCTTCTTCATATGGCCCAGGTTGGTCAGGATCTCACAGCATCCTCTTGCCCCATTCTTTCCCCATCTGGAATTACAGGCGCACACAGCACCCCTGTCTGAATACTGTTAATTCTACTTTAGAGATGATCGTACACAGACTTAGGGATCCAGTAGCATACAAGTCCTTCCTTGTTAAAAGGACACAAACAAAACCCCTTGACCAAAGAGGTGGATTCCAGACACAAACACAGATCTCCCCTACCCAGAGTGTTTTTCCACTTGCAGCAAATCTCCAGAGCTCTGAGGCTACCAAAGCCTTTGCAATCTGCTTAAGAATGTCTGTCTCAGCAGGGTGTGGCTTATGCCTGTTACAGCATTTGAGAAGCTGAGGCAGGAGGATCCATGTGAGTTCCAGCTTGGACTATATGGTCAGACACTCTCAAAAACAAAAGGAACAAAAAAGCTGCCTCCGGAATTGACGTCACGGCTTCCCTTTGGTTTCCTCTGGATATGCTCAGAGCTGTATCTTCTAAAAAGAACAGGACCCGAGGAGAAAACAGGGCTGTTTTGAGAAACCACAGTAAGGGGGAGAGTCTCAGGCTGAGGGACTTCCCTCAAGTGTTCTTGGTGTCCTCTCCTGCCCCCCCCCCAGCTCCCTACCCCTTATAAGTCCTTCTGAGCCTTCCAGCTTCAGAACCCTGAACTCTGTTACTTCCAAATATGGAACTCAATAAAAACCTAATTCCAGAATGAACCAAAGTCTTTTTGGTGTGTGTGTCGGGGCTGAGGTAGTGGTGCTGGAATTAAATCTAGCGTGCCTTGGATTCTAATCATGTATTCTTCCAGCTTGGGGTTCTTTCAGACCCTCCACCTACTCACCAATTGAGCCTATCACCAGGCTTCACTCCTCTTGCACCCAGACTGAAAGGACAGACAACATTTCAAACATCTCCTTGTGGAGAAAAGGACATGAGCAAGGTATGGTGGCCCTTCTGGTTAGGCCTAGCACTGGTGTGGGTGAGAAGAGAGGAATATTCTAAGTCAAGGCCAGCCTTCTCCACATGGGGTTCCAGACTATCCTTTGCTACACAATGAGACCCTCATCTCAAATTTCCATTTAAATTCTAAGACTTGCTGATTCACAGGCCAGAAGGAATGAACCCAGGCTAACAGTGGTCACAGATGAGGTGAGCAAGCCTTTGAGGGAGGGAGGAGGGAGGTCTCTGAAAGTGACTAGGCAGCTGACTTAGGCTCTTGGGGGAATCCCCAGTCAGAGAAGCAGAGTAATGGAAAAACTCTTGAAGTTTAACCAGTCGGACTAGATCAGGATAGTGATTCATTAGAACTGAATTCATTTGCCCGGACTGGGAACAAGCTGCATCCTGCCAAGGACACACAGGGGATCTCTTCAAAACATGGGCTGAGGTCAGCAAACTACAGCACAAACAAATACCTTTGGGTTCCAGGAGGAGATATTCTGATATGGCCTTATGTGCACACACACGAAGATGCTAACGGAGCTGTGTTCAAAAGCAGGGTTCTCTCCAGAAGCTGCCTCCTCCAGTTTACACTCAAACATATTTGCGGTGTTTGTGCACCCCTGGAATTCCAGCCCTTGGGAGTAAAGGCTTTAGGGTCGGAGAGTTTAAGGCCAGCCTTGCCTACTACACAGGAAGCCCAAGGACACCCAGGGCTACAAGAGACCCTAATATATATATATCTGTGTCTCTCCCTGCCATGGATTAATACCTCAGGCTAAGGCTCCACCCTCTCTTTTTTTTTTTCCTTTTTATTTTATCTCTCTCTTTCTCCGTTTCTTTTTTGAGAGACAGGCTCTAAGACAGCCCAGGCTAACCTCAAACTCTTGATCGTCCTAAACATGGGCCACCATACCCAGCAGCTTCATATAGGATCTCCGTCTGTTAGGCTGGCCTCGGACTCGGTGCGGTCCTCCTGCCTCAGCCACTCAAATGACGAGAGTACTCGTGTGATCCTCCACACCCCGCTAACATCCATGGAAAGTTTTTTTTTTTTTTTTTTTTTAATCTTACTAATGCCAGGCTCCAGCCAAAGGCATAGGGAGTGGCTCGTCCTGGCACGCTCCACTCTGCCCTGCCCTCCCTCTCCTGGGACACTTTCCTAATTAAGATATCAGGTCCTCCTAACGTGAGAATCAAGTGTTTACACACTCGTGTTCTTTTGTAAAACTTGAGATTTGCATGGCGATTGACTTGTACGTTAATCGTGATGTAAAAACACCAAAGAAAACAAAAACACATGGCATGATCTCTTCTCTTTCTCCGTTTAAACCTAAAACGGGGAGGAAAAACAAACAGAAAGCAAAAAACGGGACGAACAAGCATTCCCCAGGGGTCCTGCACGCTGTCACTGGAAGCAAGGACCCAACCGCAATGTTTATGGCCAAGCCTTATCGTCTTGAGCCCCCTCGCTGGTCTCTGTCCCATAGGGCTCTCACTGCCCAGCAAACTCCAGGAGCTGACCCTTCTCAGCTACCCGCAGAGAGACGGCGCCCGTGCGTCGCCATGGCAACCGGGGCGCCTGCACCTCCCGCCGCCCTCCCCCCGCCCCAGGAATCCGGTCTCTCCAGCGAACCCCAGAAACGTCTGGAGAGTTCTGGACAGGGGCGGCACCCTCAACTCCGGTTACTCAGAGGAGGCGGGGAAGCTCCACCGGGGCGAACGTGCTGGAAGATTCCGGTCCCCACGGCCGCCTCCGGCTCGCTCATTGGCCCAGGGCAGAGTGGGCGGGGCCGGGGACACCCCATAAAGGCGCGGGGCGGCGCGCCGGGAGCCAGACGCCGCCTGCCATCTGCACGGGCATCTCGGGATCCCCTCGGAGCCCAAAGAAGCGGAACCGCGCGCTCCCCACCGTCGGCCAGGACCAAGCCTTCCCCGGAGCGTCCCCGGAGCCTTGAGCGGCACCATGGCGAAGAGCACGGCGATCGGCATCGACCTGGGCACCACCTACTCGTGCGTGGGCGTGTTCCAGCACGGCAAGGTGGAGATCATCGCCAACGACCAGGGCAACCGCACGACCCCCAGCTACGTGGCCTTCACCGACACCGAGCGTCTGATCGGGGACGCGGCCAAGAACCAGGTGGCGCTGAACCCGCAGAACACCGTGTTCGACGCGAAGCGGCTGATCGGACGCAAGTTCGGCGACGCGGTGGTGCAGTCGGACATGAAGCACTGGCCCTTCCAGGTGGTGAACGAGGGCGACAAGCCCAAGGTGCAGGTGAGCTACAAGGGCGAGAAGCGGGCGTTCTACCCCGAGGAGATCTCGTCCATGGTGCTGACGAAGATGAAGGAGATCGCCGAGGCGTACCTGGGCCACCCGGTGACCAACGCGGTGATCACGGTGCCCGCCTACTTCAACGACTCGCAGCGGCAGGCCACCAAGGACGCGGGCGTGATCGCGGGGCTGAACGTGCTGCGCATCATCAACGAGCCCACGGCGGCCGCCATCGCCTACGGGCTGGACCGGTCGGGCAAGGGGGAGCGCAACGTGCTCATCTTCGACCTGGGGGGCGGCACGTTCGACGTGTCCGTCCTGACGATCGACGACGGCATCTTCGAGGTGAAGGCCACGGCGGGCGACACGCACCTGGGCGGGGAGGACTTCGACAACCGGCTGGTGAGCCACTTCGTGGAGGAGTTCAAGAGGAAGCACAAGAAGGACATCAGCCAGAACAAGCGCGCGGTGCGGCGCCTGCGCACGGCCTGCGAGCGGGCCAAGAGGACCCTGTCGTCCAGCACGCAGGCCAGCCTGGAGATCGACTCCCTGTTCGAGGGCATCGACTTCTACACGTCCATCACGCGGGCGCGCTTCGAGGAGCTGTGCTCGGACCTGTTCCGCGGCACGCTGGAGCCCGTGGAGAAGGCCCTGCGCGACGCCAAGATGGACAAGGCGCAGATCCACGACCTGGTGCTGGTGGGCGGCTCGACGCGCATCCCCAAGGTGCAGAAGCTGCTGCAGGACTTCTTCAACGGGCGCGAGCTGAACAAGAGCATCAACCCGGACGAGGCGGTGGCCTACGGGGCGGCGGTGCAGGCGGCCGTCCTGATGGGGGACAAGTCTGAGAACGTGCAGGACCTGCTGCTGCTGGACGTGGCGCCGCTGTCGCTGGGCCTGGAGACGGCGGGCGGCGTGATGACGGCGCTCATCAAGCGCAACTCCACCATCCCCACCAAGCAGACGCAGACCTTCACCACCTACTCGGACAACCAGCCCGGGGTGCTGATCCAGGTGTACGAGGGCGAGAGGGCCATGACGCGCGACAACAACCTGCTGGGGCGCTTCGAGCTCAGCGGCATCCCGCCGGCGCCCAGGGGCGTGCCCCAGATCGAGGTGACCTTCGACATCGACGCCAACGGCATCCTGAACGTCACGGCCACCGACAAGAGCACGGGCAAGGCCAACAAGATCACCATCACCAACGACAAGGGCCGCCTGAGCAAGGAGGAGATCGAGCGCATGGTGCAGGAGGCCGAGAGGTACAAGGCCGAGGACGAGGTGCAGCGCGAGAGGGTGGCGGCCAAGAACGCGCTTGAGTCCTACGCCTTCAACATGAAGAGCGCCGTGGAGGACGAGGGTCTCAAGGGCAAGATCAGCGAGGCCGACAAGAAGAAGGTGCTGGACAAGTGCCAGGAGGTCATCTCGTGGCTGGACGCCAACACGCTGGCCGAGAAGGAGGAGTTCGTGCACAAGCGGGAGGAGCTGGAGAAGGTGTGCAGCCCCATCATCAGCGGGCTCTACCAGGGGGCGGGCGCTCCCGGGGCCGGGGGCTTCGGGGCCCAGGCGCCCAGGGGCGGCTCTGGGTCAGGGCCCACCATCGAGGAGGTGGATTAGAGGCCCTCCCTCCCTCCCTTGCTTGCTTGCTCTGCTGAGGACGTCCTCTGGGACACAGACTGGCACTTGAGGACTCAGCTGCTCTGCTTGGCGGGTTAGTCCTTCAGGCCTGAGTTCGATCTAAAGTTACAGCCTTTTATAAGGTAATTGAGTGGACTGTTAAATTTTATATGATTAATGTCTTTATATCCACATTAACATTGCCAGTTTGTGTACAATATTTTATTCTTAGCAGAATAAGGGAATTTTTTTCTTATACCTAATGATTGGTAAAATTTAAAGTATATTTTAGGATTGTGTTCCAGTCTTCCATGGCCTGGGAAGACATAGTCTTGCTGCCCAGGGACTCTTAAGAGTCTCAGGCTCTGGTCCCAAAGAGGACAGCTGGAGTTTGTATCTCTTCTCTTTCTGCACATATCCAGAGACAAACCGGCTTTCAAAAACTTCTTTGCACTGTGTATTGCCTAACTTTGGTCGTCTGTCCTTAAAACTTAAGTTATCTGCGTGTCCTTATCATAGCCCTGTATTGTAGCACGTCTATTTTGCATCTAATATAAGCACTGTAAAGATGGCATTTTCCTGCCACCAGACAAGTCAATACTGCCACCCTGTGTAGATTTTCTTTGCAACACTACAATGTTAGAAAATTTTTTTTATGACTTACAAATATTCAAAATAAACAGTTAAGACTATGTTTTGTCTTGTCGGTGTCTATGATGGGAGGGGTAATGATTTCTGGTTTTATATGACTCCCTGGTTTTGTGATGAGCAGAGAAGGTATTTGGGAATGTTAGAATTTAAGTGTGGTTTTCTGTGTTAGGCCCAAGATGTAAGTTGCAGATACTGACTTTGTTGAGGGTAAGGTTCACTCATGGGAAGAGTAGTACTGTAAATACTTTCAGGATCAGTGGTAGAAGGGTGTCTTGGGGTTCTCACAGCCATGAACCTCCCAGGGCTGGAACTGGGACAGTGTCTTTCAACCTGTGGGCCATGATCCCTTTTAGGGTCAAAGGACCCTTCCCCAGGGGCCATCTGAACCATTGGAAAACACAGATGTTTACATTATCAGTAGCAAAAGTACAGTTATAAAGTAGCAATGAAAATAATTAAATGGTTGGGAGGGTCACCACAGTATGAGGATACTAGACAAGGGTTTCATCACAAAGCTACTTAGTCCTCTTTACGTTTTTTTTGAGACACAGGCTCACCATGTAACCTCCCCCACCCAGCCTCTGAGATCCCTCTTCCTTTTCCACACCTGGCTTTTTATTACCTTTTAGGATCTTGCAGAGTTGCCTGGGCTATACCTAGACTTTCTCAGTAGCTCCACCCAGCCTTGAATTTGCTTCCTTCCTACCCAGTCTCCATCTCTGAACCCCCTGGCTGGGATTGTACACTTTGCCACCGGTCACCAGATGGGGAGGAGGGGGGCGGAGCTTGTGTGTGTGATAGAGACATGGTTTTTCTATGTGGCTGAGCTGGAACTGGCTGTTTTGACATTGTTCTTTAACTCCTATGTCTCAGGTGCTGGGATTATAGGCACGGACTAGCACACCTGTTTACTCCATTCCCACTATCCCCACTCCTTTTCCAGACAGCAAGCCTGCTGAAATAAAGGACCACTTACTTAGCATGCCCAAGGCCTGAATGAGCAGGGAGAAAGTAGGAGAAATAAATGCTTTCATCAAAAGCCTCCATTCTTTTGGTGTAATGACGTCCTTTGAGAGCTGGGGAGTATAGCTCAATGCCAGAATGCTTGCTTAGCATGCATGAGGCCCTAAATTCACTGAAAATAAACCATTTAGCTGGGCCAGGTGTCAACCACCTGTAATCCCAGCATGTTCATACAAGGCCATCCTGAGGCCAAGAACCATCGTCAATAGTTTAATTGTCAAAAAAATAATTCTTAATGCCAGGGCAATTATGTTCATGAATTTCTCATTAGAGAAGCGGTTTATTGCTAAACCACACGAGACTGTTAGAAGTCATTTCTGGCCTGTGACGTGTACATGGTTTAGAATGTGTACATCACATCCCACATCACTCCCAGGCAGAACTTGGGCCTCTAGGAACTCAGAAATTTATCAAATAATTGCTATAGGATTCTTAGACTTTAAAATATTTTTAGTATGTTTCTAAGGCAGGATCTCTGTGTAGCCTTGACTGGCCTCACATTCACAGAAATCTGCCTGCCTGTTTCCTAAGTGCGGGGATTAGAGAGAGGCTTGTGCTACCACATCCAATTTTACAAGAGATTTTTTGATGGAAGGCTGCAGCCTCCAAAGGAGGAAAGCAGATGGGATAATTCAAAAAAAAGAACAGTTTTGAGTTAGGGGCTTTCCCAGTAGCCCAGACCGGCCCTGAGCCCCTGGCCCTCCAGTTTCTACTTTTTTTGTTGTTTTTGTTTTATTGAGACAAGGTTTCTTTGCGTAGCCCTGGCTGTTTTAGAACACCCATTTTAGACGAGGCTGGCCTCGAACTCAGAGATCTGCTGCCTCTGCCTCTGGAGTGCTGAGATTAAAACTGCACCACTACCTCCCAGCTAATATTTATTTTTAAAAATGGAGCCAGAGCAACTCATAGTGGCTCACACATGTGATTCAGCACCTAGGCACCAGAAGCAGGAGTGATGAGTGGCACAGAACTGCCATCCCCTCACCAAAAAAAAATTTTAAAAATGACGGGGGGGGGGGGGGGGGGGCTGGGGAAATGGCTTAGTGATTAGGAACAGTTAAGACCTGGGTTCAGTACCCCTAGCAGGCGGTTCACAACTTCCTATAACTAACTCCAGTTCCAAAGGATACAAGGAGCTGTAGCTGCCACTGGCAGGCACTTGCACACATGCGGTGCACACACATATACATACATGAAATTAATTTTTTTTTGTTTGTGTTCTTTGAGACAGGGTTTCTCTGTGTGGCCCTGCCTGTTCTGGAACTCACTCTGCAGACCGGGCTTGGCCTGGAATTGACAGAGATCCATCTGCCTCCCGAGTGCTGGGATTAAAGGCATGTGCCTTGTCCTGCCATAATATTAATTTTTAATTAAAAATAAATGCCGAAGGTGTCTGAGTGGTAGTAGGTCACCCCTGTAATTAGAGGCATGGTTGAAAACCATCTTGGACTATATAGTTCCAAATAAGCCAGGAATACGGTTGGGGGGTGGGGTGGGGGGAGAAAGTTTATTATTCAATAAAAAGCATTTCTACTTCTCCTTTTTTTAAATAAAAAGAAAGTAGAGCAGAAGCTCGAATGCAAATTCAGATTTCTCTGGGTCAGAAGAACAGAACAATCAGCACAGGCATAAACCTCTAGGAGGCCACAGAGCCCAGGAACCCAGCCAGCTCTCCAGGGTCTTTATCCCACCTTGGCCGTCTAGGCCGCCTGTTTCCATTTTATTTTCTTTACTTTGGTAATTTATCAGAATGTACAAGCCACGCCTCCCTACCCACAAAAGCGAGTGACATAATCCACTTCGTTTCCTTCGCCTTTGTCCTGGCGACCAGGTCAGGCATATCCGAAGACGACTATATGCCCGTCAGGACCCCGGCCCGGGCTATAAAAGGCGCGGGCGCGCGCCCGGCGGTCTCTTTGTCCGCGCTCCTGCAGTGTGCTTCGTGGCTCCGCGTTGTCGGTTCCGCGGGTCATGGCACCGGTCGGCCTCGTGCAGCAGGTACCCGGGGCTCTGTGGGGGTGGAGGGCTCTGCGCTGTTGGGCCGGGCAGGATGACCCACCTTTACAGACTAGAGTTTCTGACGTCTCCGTGACGCCACCTTTGGAACTGACCCAGCCCGGGGTGGCGGACGCCGGCCCGTGTCTTTCGGACCTGTGCTCACACGTTGCTCTCTTTCCAGGCTCCCGGTCCGCGCCTGCAGGACCCAGTGGCACGATGGTAAGTGTTGGTGCAAGCGAAGGGCGGGATGTGGAGGGGCTGGTTCTCGGGGAACGACGGTAATGATGACCCTGGTGATTCTGAGTGTCTCGCTGATGCCATCACCGCAGCGCGCTGACCGCCCCTGGGTCCATAGCGTGGGTTCCGGGCTTTCATGGTCTAGAGTTTTTTAATGGTTTCTTATGTTTCGCTTGTTAGGGGTTTGAAGACACCCATTGCCTGTTTACCCTTAAAGAAAGGTTAGTATTAAGTATCAGAAGCCCTCTTTAAAAATTTCTCCTAATTTCCTTGCCAAAGCTTCGTGCACACTAAAACATTTGCTTTGCCTTGCTTGTTTTAACGTTTGTGAGGGTGTCATCAAAGGATGATGCTGGAGTGCAGACAGCTGCAAACTGCTATGTGTGGATACTGTGGGTCGTCTGGAAGGGCAGCCAGTGTTCTAAACCGCTGAACCACTTATTCAGACCCCTTGTTTAAGACGCAGCGGGCCTTCCGTTTGGTTTCTGAGACAGGGTTTCTCTGGCTTTGGAGCCTCCTGAGATTTTCCACAAGGCTGGCTTCAATTCATCCACCCTTCTCCGCTGGGGTTAAAGTGCACCAGCACTACCCAGCCCACAGATCCCATAGGCATGCCACATACGGCCTTTTTTTTAATGTAATTTTGCCTCGGCCCCCAAGCTTAGGAATGTAAACAACATAACCTGTTTTCTTGCCTCTTTGACTAACGCCCTAGGCTCCTGTTGTGTCCTCATGTGCTGAGACTGATGTTTGAAAATGTCCTTGATTCAGGTCTCCCTAAGTTTGGAATGATGATTTTACAGACTAGAGTCTCTGACATTGGTTCTGATGTCAACTATAAATCTGACTCACTTAGGGAACCTGAATTCTTAATATGGGTGCACTGTTTATTTGTGCTTCGATGGCACACAATCCAGTGTCCCACCCAAATGCTGGCTTTAGTTCTGCTGAGGTGCATTGCTGGCCCATTTGTCATTAATTGTTCAATTTCCTCTCTAGAAAGCTCTGAAGACTACAGAGGGCCCTCATCCCCTCACTTGGATTGTGGACTTACCTGAGGACCCAGCCTAAGGAGGAATCTGTTAGAAGTGACTCTGAGATGTTCCTGGCCAATCAGCTCCATGTCTAGTGAAGAGCAAGTGCTTTCTCCTGCTCTGGTGGTGAGTGTTCTATAGTTGATTATGATAAAAAAAAAAACAGGTCTTCACTACTAAAGGCAGCTTGGGAGGAATTTGAAGAGTTGGCTTAGTCTCTGGAAGGATGCTGCTTACTGCCTCTCACTTTCTGTCCTGCTCAAAGTGAATGCCCTACAGTCATACCTGTCACTTATTTCAATAGTGGCTTCGAGCTAGCCTGGGCTTCTTAGGGGGTTTTGAAGCCATGTGTTTCCTGCCTGTATGTCTCTAAAACATGTTCCTTTTTCTGAAATTTCAGGGGTTTACAGCAACAAAAGGAAAACTGAAGTTGGTCACATCCTCAGAATTTTGTCCCAAGAGCTGTCACCAATAGAGCTCTTCTAGTGGGTTAGTGACACTCTGGAGTGGACAGAAGCATCACCAATTGGGCAATGTTATGAAAGCTTGTCTCCTTCAAAATATACATCTTTATCTGTAAGAAATTTCTAATAAAATGCTTAATTCATTGGTTTCTGTGTATGTGGTATGGAAAGATTCATTGGAAGTACCAATTACAACTGAGTATAAAAATAATAGGTTTATGCTACAAAGGTATCTGACCCACAGATACCAGATATGTAGTTCAGGTCCTAGAGCTTGGGCTCAGGATGGCGCTTCACAAATTAAATTGAGCCACACAGCTGGTTGTGATGGCATGAGAGGGCACCTTAGGAAAGGCTGACCCTCAGTTTCAGACCAAAGTGCTGAGTTGCCTGCAGCCTTCCCCCATTACCCTAAGTTCCTACTACAGAGCTAAGTAGGACTTCTCTGTTCTCACCCATAAACCTCCCGGTTTTTGGTAAAAGTGCTTGCCTAGCATTCCAGAAACTGTTGATTTGGTCCTGACCCTAGGGGCAAAAGCTTTGAGCTTTGTTTTGAGGCACAGGATCTTATCTCTGGCTGTTCAACAGATCCAACTGCCTCTCTAGTGTTGGTTGGGCTTAAAGATGTTTGCCACTGCCCAGCATACTTTGAAATAACTTGAATGCTGTTGAGGAAGCTATAGGTCTCTGGCTCTATATATACACCAGGAAGTGTGACTGGATCACACCTGTAATTCTAACACTCCAGATAAGTTTGAGAATGGCCTGAACTAGAATGCTCTCTTGTAATGTTTGGGTTGTCTTCTGTCCAATACTCCCAAGGTAGGCATGGTGCATGTCTGTAATCAGTTGGAAGTAGAAGCAGGAAGGAGTTCAGGGTGATCCTTGTCTTCATAGTTGGAGCTAGCATGGGACACAAGATACGCATTGGTGTTTTTCCTGCATGCATGTCTGTGAGGGTGTCAGGTCTTGGAGGTACAGTTGTTAGTTGCTATGGAGACGTTGGGAACTGAACCCCAGGTCCACCTGGAAGAGCAGTCAGTGTTCCTACCCACTGAACCATCTGCTGTGGAAACAGATTGGGCCTGCCTGGAGTGAGAACCCTTGGGAGGCCTCATTCTGCCCAGAAGAGCTAAAGGCAATTAGTGCCGCTGGGGAAACCAGACTGACATGGGATTTTTAATTTTAAGTAAGTTTCATGTTTATGTGTATGAATATTTTGTCTTCATGTATGTCAGTGTTCTGACTTGAGGGCACCAGGTGCACATGTGCGTATGCATGCAGACAAGACACTTGTACATAAAATCTAAATTAAATTTTAGATCAGGCAAGATGGAGTGCAGGAAGGTAATGGGATGATGATCTGTGATCCAGTTCAGCCAGGAAAGGCAAACGTGCGCCAGGCCTGATGACCTGAGTTTGAACGCCAGCACCCTTTTGGTAGATATTTTTTGATCCCCCCCCAACATGTGTGCGTACACACACACACACACGCACACACACACACAAAAACTTTATTTCAACTTTAAAAGAAATGTTTTAGTAGGGTGAACTTTAAAAAAAATGTTTTAGCAGGGTGAGGTGGTCGTGCACACCTAAGACCAGGACTCAGAGGCAGGTGGATCTCTGTGACTTTGGGGCATAGCCAAGGTACATAGTAAGACCCTGTTTCAAAACAGAAACACATCGAACAAAAAATGTTTTTATGTGTATAGATAATTTGTTGGCATATGGACCACATGCATGCAGTTCCCATAATGGCCAGAAGAGGGTGTCATAACCTGGACCTGTAATTACAGACTAGTAGTATGTAGTAAACCTGGGATTTTTGGAAGAACAGCCAGTGCATGCTTGCTTGCTTGGTTTATTCGTTTATTAAGTCAGAATCTCCCCCTGTAGCTGGCCTGGCCTGGAATGCATTCTGAGTTCAAGACTGTCGTTGAACTTACAGAGATCAGCCTGTCTAAGGATATCAAACTGCCCTGCCAAAACTTTGGACTTTTTACCCTGATGGATCTGTGCTGCATATAATATCTCATAATAACTTGATTTGGGTTACAATACCTTGGGAACAGGAATGATTAAGATTCGGGAGGTATCAAGGTGGTAGTGGTGAGAAACTGCAGTGCTCTGGAGCAGAGGCAGGTGGATCCGAGTTGGAGGCCAACCTGGTCTACAGAAGGAGTCCCAGGACAGCCAGGCTGTTACACAGAGAGATACAAAACAAAAGGGTTCCAGAAGTAGGAGGATGGAAATAGAGTACCAGGTTTACAACCATCTGTAACACCTGCTCCACAGGATCCAACATCTGGTCTCAGAGGCACCAAATACATGTGATGCGCGTGCACACGCACACATTTATCCCAAGGTCCCCTCTGAATTCCTTTATCTTCTTTCCATGATCCAAACTGTCTCCATCCCCCAGGTGGTCAGACCACCTTCCTGGTGCCAGTTCAGGCTTCAGACAGAAAACTGAACCACTGTCAGGCTGACAAGAATCACAGAGGGACTGGAGTGTAGCTCAGGTGGTACAGTGCTTGCCGGGCATACACAGACTGTTCTCACAGCACTGTATAAAACCAAGGGCATGCCTGTCACCTCAACACTTGGGAGACACAGTGAGAGGATTAGAAGTCCAAGGTCATCTTTAGATATACAGCTCGTTCTGAGCTTGTCAGAAAAACAGAACAGCTTGGCATGGTGCTACACACCCTGGATCCAGCACTAATGAGGCAGAGCAGGCAGATCTCAGAGTTTAAGGTCAGCCTGGCCTGGTCTATATAGTGAGTTCCAGCACGGCTACAGGGCGACACTATCTCAGAAACAAAACCCTCCAAATCCTTAAAAACACAACAACTCCTTTGGCTAAAATGACATCATTGTTCAATCATTCCCTGAAGTAGGAGGTTTCCGGCCCAGACTTTCCGGCCTAACTTCAAGGTCTAGGCCCGCAGACCCGCAGAGACACACAGACGCTTTCAGTAGTTTTTGGCTGATCAGCCTTAGGCCCAGGCATATAGCTTGCTAACTCTCTACCCTTAAGCTATCCCATGTCTCTTGTTCAGCCATTCGGCTCGGTACCTTTCTTTAAAGATGCATGGTTGTCCTCTGCATCCTGCAGCTTCTCTCTGGTGCTCTGTCTGGCATTCTGCTCCCAGAGATTTTCTTAGTCTGGTAGTCCCACCTACACTTCCTGCCTGCCTTTGGTCAATCAGCTCTTTTTATTAAACCAGTGGTTGGGACAATTATTTAAAATGAAACAACACAACCTCCCACAATTCCCATCCTCAAAGCCCAGTTTCCTGTAATGAGAAAGTGATCTTAAAAGACAGCCAGTCCACACACTATCTCCATCACCACAGCAGCCTTTATTTACCACAAGTGGAGCAAACATGGAAACTACCACCTTTTGCTCCACCCTCCCCTCAGAGGCTGCCTGCTGGAGCCCAGGCAGACATTGAGCCTCCCCAGGCCTCAACTCTGGAGCTCTCACACCATTCACTCTCTCCACATGATGCCTCCACAGGGCTGGGAACAGCACCATGCCTAGCCTAGGTGTTAGTGACCCTTACATACAGTTAAAATCTTAGAAATCATTAATGATAATGTTTTTTACATTCTTGCCTCAAGTGTTCCTGATGTAAGTAAATCGAAGGCAACGCAGGGCAGTCTGACTCCTTTCTAAACCACAGGCATGGGACTCTGGCGGCCTGGAGCAAAGGAACCATAGGCCAGCACCAGAGAGCTTGAGAGAGCTGAACAACCGCAGCTCCAGACATTGAAGGTATGTCCCCAGCCGGGGCTGTTTAAAACAGTTTGTACCATTTTAAAAAATTATTTAGTGTGTATACAATGTCCTCCCTGCATGTATGCCTCCAGGCTAGAAGAGGACTCCGGATCTCAACCATGTGGTTGCTGGGATTTGAACTCAGGACCTCTGGAAGATCAGCCAGTGCTCTCAACCTCTGAGTCACCTCTCCAGCCCTTGTACAATTTTAAAAATGTGTATGTATGGGGTTTGGGCTGTGTGCATGTCTGATAGGTACCACGTTTGTGCTTAGTACCCAAAGAGGCCTAGTACAAAGTGATAGACCCTCTGGACACGGAGTCACTGATGCTTGGGAACCGACATACAGGTGCTGAGAATCAAAGCCAGGTCCTGTAGTACGAGGTTTCTGGCCCAGACTTTTGGGCCTAACCTCAAGGTTTTGGACCCACAGACCTGCAGACCCACAGTCCCACAGAGACATGCAGAGGCTTACTATAGTTTTAGGCTGATCGGCCTCAGGCTCAGGCATTTAACTTGCTAGCTCTCTACCCTTCATTTAACCCATGTCTCTTGTTCAGCCATGTGGCTCAGTACCTTTTCTTTAGAGCAGCATAGTTGTCCTCTGCTTCTTCTGGCTTCTCTCTGGAGTTCTGCTCTGTGCTTCCTGTTCTCAGAGTTTTTAGAGTGGTAGCCCCACCCATACTTCCTGCTTGCCTTTGGCCAATCAGCGCTTTTTATTAAACCAGTGGGTGGGACAATTATTTACCATGAAACAACACAATACCCCTACAAGGTCCCTTGGAAGGACAGCCTGTGTTCTTATGCATGGAGTCATTTCTCCAGCGTCCTGTACCAAAGCTTTTGTTTCTATGCTTCAGGAAACTCTAAAAGACTCCAACATTACTCCTACTTAGGCAAGCGTGGGCCACTCTCCTGGCGACCCAGCAGAGGGGTTGCCATGATTCAGGAGCCAAGGCTGCATTCTCAGGCTCTTCCAGCTCCTAGTGACTGGGCTGGGAAGAACTCTCCCGTGTCACCTCCCTTAAGGCAGCATTAGACATAATAAAACACTTCTTGCTGGTGGACAAGATGGCTTCATGGCTAAGGCTCTTGACACCAAGCCTGACAACCTGAGTTTGATCCCTCATGGTAGAAGGAGAGAACTGACTCCCAACAGTTGTCCTCTGACCATCATATGTACATATGAGCACACACGTACACACAAAAGTTGAAAAAAAAAGATGTGGCTGGAGAGGTGGCTCAGAGGTTAGGAGGTCCTTAGCTCAATCCCCAGCACCCACATGGCTCACAGCCATCTGTAATGAGATCTGGTGCCCTCTTCTGACCTACAGGGATGTGTGATGATAGAACACTGTATACATAATAAATAAATAAATAAATAAATAGATAGATAGATAGATAGATAGATAGATAAATAAATAAATAAATAAATAAATAAATAAATAAATAAATAAATAAATAAATAAATAAATAAATAAATCTTAAAATAAAAAGAAAGCAGAGACTGTGGAGAAAACTAGGCAGGAAGAAGTAGCGGAGTAAACAGACAGTGGAAGGTGAGAGCTGAGACTGAAGAAGGCTGAAGCCAGCAAAGAGCCAATGAAGAAACATCGCAGAACCAGGGGGCCGGAGACTTCCAAAGCACTGCCAAGTCTTGAGACACTCAAGCTGTAACACTGGCTCCTTTTGGGACCTGGGGATTCCTGCTGAGAATGCCAGGCACAGCTGAAAACCAAGCTTCTTGGAATCCAAGCTTCTTGGCTTGAATTGCAGAAAAGCCCAGAGAAGCCAAGGTAGAGCCCAAGAACACCCCAAACTAAGATTTTTCCTTACAGACCTATGAAGTGCAATTTTAGTCTGAACATGATTTAAAATTCCCCAAAAGATTAATAGCATAAAATGAACCACAGAGACTGTGACATCAGCTCCCACGTGGAAGATGGCCTCAGAGTCTAAAGGACGGCTTGGGGATGGGGATGGGGATGGCTATTCTTGTGGTTACCAACTTGACTACATCTGAAATTAGCTAAAATGCAGGTGGCTTTCCAATTGACCAGCTCCAGTCACTGAAGCCTCTCCTGGAAGCTTGGAGAGCACAAAAGCCGGAGGTGTAAACCATTTGCACACATAAGGAGGCAAATGCATTTGATTATCCCAATTCCCTGATTGAGAGGAAATGGATTTGGTATCTTTTTTCCCCTTGGGTTTCTTTATCATGTTATGTAAAGTCAACTGAGGGAATATCACGTATTAAAATTGTCTCTGAAGGGACACTGCTACCACTTATAAAATGTATAATGCATTTTATGGTTGTACAATGAGTAGTTATATTTGGTATAATTATGACTTGCTTAAGTATATAATGCAAATCTGAAGAGATGGCTCTGTGGTTAAGAGCACTGGCTGTTCTTTCAGAGGTCCAAAGTTCAATTCCCAGCACCCACATGGTGGCTCACAGCCATCTGTAGTGAGATCTGGTGCCTTCTTCTTGTGTGCAGGAATACATGCAAATAGAATGCTATATATAAAATAATTAAAAATTTAAAAGGTATATATAATCATTTGCATTGTACATAGGATAATTATATTATCTTGGCATAATTGTGAGCTGGTTATTGCATTCATTTGGAAATTAAGCATGACATCAAGAGTTATGGTTTTGTACCAAGTTGACAAGGGACAGACTTGTGATTACTGTTCTTGATTGTCAACTTGACTACAGCTGGGATGAGCTGAAACCCCAGTCACTAGGTACCCATATTAGGGGAGTCTTCCTTCCTTCCTTCCTTCCTTCCTTCCTTCCTTCCTTCCTTCCTTCCTTCCTTCCTTCCTTCCTTCCTTCCTTCCTTCCTTCCTTCCTGTCTTTGTTTGTTGTTTTTGTCTTTCAAGACAGGGTTTCTCTGTGTAGCCCTGGCTGCCCTGGAACTCACTCTGTAGACCAGGCTGGCCTTGACAAAGAGATCAGCCGCCTCCAAAGTGCTAGGATCTAAGGCGTGCACCACTGCTGCCACCACCTGGCTTTTTTTTTTTTTTTTTTTAATACAACTTCCCGTGTGCCCATGTTGGCCTGAACTTTATTTTGTGAGGTACATTGGCCTCAAATTCTTGGTCCTTCTGCCTCTACTTTTAAAGTGCTGGGATTTCAGGCATTTGCTGCCATGCCCTGCTTAAAAACATGGCTTCGGCTGGTGATTCTCATAGGACTGAGCGAAGACAAAAGCTAAAGTGTCCACAGGGACGCCTCACTTGGAGCTCCAATGGGCTGCTCTCGATCGGAGAACAACTGTTATGAGCTGAGCCAGAGCAGAACACACAGGGGAATCCTGTCTCCGGGGCTCTGGCCAGCACAATAACAGACACAGATGACTTCACAGTTGAGGCACATACCTGTAACCTCTGCCTGTGAGAGGCTGATGCAGGCCAGCCTGGGCTACATAGTAAGTTCTATGCCAGCCTGGTTACAGAGTGAGACCTTTTATTCTTTTTCATTAATTATATATATATTTTTACCCATACCTACCACTGCTCCCCCCCTCTCCTTTCCAGTTATCCCCCAGCTTTCCCCATCCATCCCATCCCCCCATCCATTTTAAAGGATGATTAGATGCCTTTGCTTATGGTCTCACACACCTACATATAATAATTTTTTCAAAAAAACCTGTTTTTAAAATTGATATCAGGAGACCGGGTAACTTAGTGATAGAAAGTGAGTTAGCATGTGGAGGTCCTGGGTTAGCATGTGGAGGTCCTGGGTTAGCATGTGGAGGTCCTGGGTCAGCATGCAGAGGTCCTGGGTTAGCATGTGGAGGTCCTGGGTTAGCATGTGGAGGTCCTGGGTTAGCATGTGGAGGTCCTGGGTTAGCATGTGGAGGTCCTGGGTTAGCATGTGGAGGTCCTGGGTTAGCATGTGGAGGTCCTGGGCTCAATTCCCAGCCTATAGGGATGTGTGTGTGTGTGTGTGTGTGTGTGTGTGTGTGTGTGTGTGTGTGTGTGCGTGTGTGTGAGTGAGTGGAGGGGGGGAAAGAAAGTGAATAGATATTCTAGAATAAAAATAAATATACATGTGCCCGGTGGTGTTGGAACATGCCTTTAATCCAGCACTTGGAAGGTCAAGGCAGGTAGATTCCTGAGTTGGAAGCCAGTCTGGTCTATAGAGTCAGTTCAAGGACAGCCATGGTTACAGAAAAGCCCTGCTTCTAAGAACTACAGAGAGAGAGAGAGAGAGAGAGAGAGAGAGAGAGAGAGAGAGAGAGAGAGAGAGAGATAGGCAGGCAGACAGAAATACAGACAGAGGAGTGGCTTACAGGACTGCACATCTGGCTGAGGTACCTGAAGGATGCTGGGTTTGGAGAGTTAGGTCTAAAAATTTGTGTTGCATTTGTGTGTGTGTGCGCGTTTTTATGTGTGTTCACATGTGTACAGGTGTTTGTATGTGCATGTTTGTATATGCAAGTGTGTGTGTGTGTGTTTATGTAGGTACTTCGTGGAGGTCAGAAGACAGTCAGTTCTCACACCATGTGGGTCCCAAGGATTGAACTCAGGCCTAGAGGTAAGCGCCTTTACCAGCTGAGGCATCTCACCTACCTTGAAAGCTGTTTCCCTGGTAGATTTTTTTTCATGATCCAGTGGATGGATTCCACAAACCTAGGTGTGTGGGTATCACGAACTGGATTCATTGGTTTATAAAAATGGGGCGGGGGTGGGGGAAGAGGTGACTGAAGAGATGGTTCAGTGATAAGAGCACCGGCTTCTCTTCCAAAGCAGCTGGATTCAATTCCCAGCACCTACACAGAGGCTCACCACTGCCATCATTCCAAGGGCGGGTTGGGGGTGTTGCTATGCTCTCCTCTTGTCTGTAAGAGCACCAGGCATGCATGTGGCACACATACAAAATGCAGACAAAGCATTATACTCATAAACAAACAAACAAACAGACAGACAGACAAACAAACAAACAAATAAAAATAAATAAATAAATAAATTGAAAAGGCGAAGAAGTGGGAAGTGGAGGGATCTGGGAATAGTTGGGTCAGGGAGTAGATATGATCAAAATACATTGTATACATGTGTGAAATTCTCAAAGGATAAATGCAAAATATTATTGTTCGGTGGGAACCTCCAGCTCAGCCCTGCATGATCAGAAAGCCTCATTCCTGTCTCTCTCTCCAAACCCAGCCCACTCAGAGAATCTCCAGACAAAGAAGGTGCCCAGTTCCACACTCTTGGCAGCTACTGACTGCAGCTTCCTCCCCTGAAGTTGCCGAGTCACCCCCAAGTCCCCTCCTAAAGCACTCAGCTTTTGACCATACTTGGGCACTAACCTAGATTGTGGCAGACACATCATCACCCTTACCCTACAATCTATACAAGCCCTCTGCTTATAAGTTCAAGTGTGTGGCTTCTCTGGCCTCAATCTCTGGGACTGGAGAATTCACCAGGAGTGACTTTGCTCAAATAAACCTATTATATATACTTTTCAGTTTGGCTTAATCTGGCTTACTATGTTGGCGGAGAAACCTATTATGGGGGGAGGGGAGAAAACCTATTAATTGTATTTAAAATAAATACACAATGAACAGGTTAACCAGAAGACCAACTGGATGCCGCTTTAGTGACCTGGAAAGGAAATCATCCTTAAACAGCAAGAGAATCTCAACCTGAAGAACCTTGGGACTGTGCCAACCAATAAGGTTTGCTGGGAGTTGTCTGGCCGTTCAGGTTTAATGCTGTCCCTTTGACAGGCACAGGTGGTGTCTTTAGCTCTGCTGAAGGACATGGGCATGATCTCTCAGCAAGCCTAGACCAGACCTTTCAAACATTATTGTGATTTTTGGTTTTGAGGAAAGGTCTCCCAGAGCCTAGCCGAGGTTGGTCTCCAACTGGCTGATGAGAGGTCTCCTGCCTCCCACAGGGCTGCCTTTTGATTGCTGCTTTATTTTCCAAAGAATAAGGAAACAAGTTGTTCCAAGGGTAAAGTACATGCTGACTCTTGAAGTGTTAGATGTCATTGTCCCAGGTCAGGTGTCCGTCAAGTGGAAATGACCACATTCTAGAATGCCTATTGCCTGTCATTAAACCATTAACATCTAAAAATACACCAAAGATAAAAATGTCTGCCAACACTCTCCAGTTAAACCTTAGCAGGTAATACACGGGGTGAGGGGCCTCCAAAGGGTCCTGTGATGGTAGATCTTGAGGGTGGGCATCTTCCAGGACCATGTAGGGAACCCTGTCCTCCTCTGGTTTGATTTTTTTCTGGAGAACTGAACAACTTCAATAAAAAGACTTTAAACATTTCTTGCTTGCTGAGGTTGGAACGCAGGGCCTTGAGCAAGGGTATGCTCCCGACTACACACCCAGCCTCGCCTTTTTTTTATAATGAACAGTAAGCACTAAATAGTTTGACTTGCCAGACCTGAAGGCATGGGACTGTCCACCCAGCTGTTTGAGAGTTGTGAGAGATTGCAAAAGGCCAGCCTGGGGGTGATCAAAGCTTGGGAAACTTACCAGGAGCCTGTCCCAAAAGATAAAAAAGGGACTGAGTATGGCTTAGTGGTTTAGTGCTCTTCCCTGGGGGTGGGAGGGTGGAACCCGCGATTTAAGGCCAGAATCTGCTATACAGGGAATTTGAGGCCGCGTTCTAAACTCTTGAGAGGGGCGGGGGTGGGGGGAGAGAACTTAAACAACTATTCTCAAATCAAAATGAACCCAGGACATGCCTAATTATGCGCCCAGCCCTGAGCCCCATCTCTGCAAAATCCACCCCCTCTTCCAGCACTGACCCCCTAGAGAGCAGGCTCTACCGTGGTCTCTTCACTGCTGAGCCATCTATCCAGTCTCCGCCCCCCCCCCTTTGCATACAAAGTCCAGGACATTTCTCCCATCCCTTCGACCAAAAGCCATGCTGAAACCCAGATGTGCTGAACTGCTGGTTCAGACTCTTTCAGCACAGAGGCGGGGGAGTGGGGTGGGTGGGAGGTGGGAAGGGGCGGGCACAGACACGAGGAGACACAGGGGGACGGAGGGGCTGGTGCTGGCCTTGGCACCACATCCTCAGAGACCCGTGTTTGCTCCTGGATCGCCTCTGCTGCCCACTGCTTTCCACTGGGCCATCAATGGCTGGGGCAGCTCAACGTGTCCAGTGAGTTTGAAGCATCCACCTGCCTGCTTGCTGGAGACCAAAAGGCCACTTTTACAGGCCCGGAGTTTGGACGGAATTCTTGCACTAGACCCGACAGACAAAACTAAGGCTGAGCCTCTCTATCACATCATTTGGTTTACAGATTTGGGGCCTCAAGAAACGTGTCTTTTAGCCTCCATCTCACAGAAGTGTGGACCCCCGTTAAAGTTTTCTGCCTATTTAGCCTTTTTCCATTACAGCCAAAACAAAGACAGTTTGCCCAGTGTGTGGTGGGTGCATGTCTGGGGTCTCCGGGTTCTTTCCCAGCACGTCAAAGAAAAAGAAAAGATACACCAAAATGTTTATGAGCCACATGTGCTTGTTTGCCTATATTTTCTTTTTTTAAAATTTACCCTTTGTGTCTATGAATGTTTTCCCGCTTGTATGTAAGGGCACCACATGAGTGCCTGGTGCCTGGAGGCCGGACGAGGGTGTTGGCTCCCCTGGAGCTGGAGCTGGAATGGTTGAGAGCCAGCAGCGGGTGCTGGGAACCTGAGTACTCTGCAACAGTACATGTTGTTGGGTTTTCTTTAACTCTAGCCCCAGACTGGGTGCCAACATGTTGTTGGCTGCTTTTTACACTTTACTCTTTAGGAGACCCGCCACCCAGCTCCCAAATAAGGGCACACACGGAGGCTTATTATTACTCATAAATGCCTGGCCTTAGCTTGGTTTGTTTCTAATCTCCCTCCCTCCCTTCCTCCCTCCCTCTCCCTCCCTTCCTCCATTCATTCTTTCTTTCTTTGCTGCTTTTTATCTTTATTTTTTTAAGTTTTTTTTTTCCCATAACAATCACGGCTCCCCCCTCTCCCAGTCCTCCCTCAACCTCCCCATGCCCCATCCATTCCCTAGGGAGGGCAAGGCATCCCAAGGCAAATCAGTTCCATCTGGCATATTCATCTAACCATTTTTTCTTAAATTATTTTGTCTGCCTTTTGCCTCTGGGCTTTTATCTTTCTCTACTTCTGTGTATCTTTTACTCTTTATGGCTCGATGGATGGGTAGCTGGATGTGTGGCTGTGAGGCTGTGTGCGTGGCTGGGTGGGTGGGTGGCTGTGTGGCTGGCTGTGTGGCTGTGTGGGTTGGTTGCTGTCTGGCTGTGTGGGTTGCTGTGTGGCTGGGTGAGTTGTAGGTGGAGTTTTACTTACAAGGCACGAGTCCAAGATTAATATTTATTAAAATATAAACCAACACTCACGATACAGGTAACAGCTTATAGTGGTGCCTGAACAGGGACTGGAGTCTTGAACGATGGACGATGGATTCCAATCCGGTCTCTCCAACAGCCAGGAACCAGGAAAAAGGGCCTCCCAGGGTCCCAGCAGCCCCTTATCAATGGGGTTGGCCACTCCTCCTTCAGGGACCGGGACCCTGGGTAATCATTCTTGGATCTTATCAGCTGACACCTGAATCCCACCACAGTGGGTGGTTGGGTTGGTGGCTGTGTGGCTGGGTGGGTGGCTGGGTTGGTGGCTGTGTGGCTGGGTGGGTGGCTGGGTTGGTGGCTGTGTGGCTGGGTGGGTGGCTGGGTTGGTGGCTGTGTGGGTGGCTGGGTGGCTGGGTGGCTGGGTGGGTGGCTGGGTTGGTGGCTGTGTGGGTGGGTGGGTGGCTGGGTTGGTGGCTGTGTGGGTGGGTGGGTGGCTGGGTTGGTGGCTGGGTTGGTGGCTGTGTGGGTGGGTGGGTGGCTGGGTGGGTGACTGGGTTGGTGGCTGTGTGGCTGGCTGGGTGACTGACCCCTTGAATCCTCTCTTTCTCCTATTTATACACTCTGCCTATCAGCCCCGCCCACCCTTTCTCCTGATCTCACTGTTAGATTAGGTATTTAGACAGGCACAGTAACACAGCTTCACAGAGTTAAATAAATGCAACATAAAGGATCACAACACATCTTTGCATCATTAAACAAATGTTTCACAGCACAAACAAACGTAACTCATCTTAAAATAATATTCTACAAGTGTTCTTAATGGCTGTCATTTCTCCAGCTCCATTGAAACCATTACATTAAAACATCTTCTTGGGGCTGGAGGTTTATAGGCATTGGCTGCTCTTCTAGAGGACCGGAGTTCAGCTTCCAGTACCCAGGCATCGCTGCTTACCATGGCTGGCTTCACATGGGTGCTGGATCAGAACTCAGGTTTTCAGGTCTGTATGATAAAGAGAGACACTGTCCCAGCTCAGAAATGTATTTAAAAGTTTTTTACAATTATTTATTTATGCATCCAACTGTTTTGCCTAAATCTATATATGTGTGCCATGTAGTGGGATTCTGTGTTGTTACATTGTAAATAATTGTCCTGCCTACTAGTTTAATAAAAACGCTGATTGGCCAAAGGCAGACAGGAAGTATGGGCGGGGCTACCAGACTAAGAAAACTCTGGGAACTGGAAGAACAGAGTAGAGATGCCACAAAGTTGCCAGACAAACCAGAAGATGTAGAGGACAATTATGCTGCTCTGAGTAAGGTTCCAAGCCATATGGCTGAACAGGGTAAGAATCATGGGTTAGTTTAAGAGCAAGAGCTAGCAAGTTATATGCTTCGGCCCCAGGTCAATCAACATACAATTAATATAAGTGTCTGTGTGATTCAGTGGGACTATGGGACTGTGGGTCTGCAGGTCTGAGCCACAAGGCTAGGCTGGAAAGTCCGGGCCAGACACCTGATACAACAGTGCCATATGTGTGCCTGGTGCCTGAGGAAGTCAGAAGAGGGCATTGGATATACTGGAACTGGAGTTATAGCCAATTATAAACCAAAGACGCTGGGTATCAATGCTTTGTGCTCTGGAAGTGCAGCAGACCATCTCTCCAGGATATATACTGTCTGCAAGAGTTGTGGCTTATGCTTGTAATAACCGTATTTTGGAGGCAGAGGTGGGAGGCTCACCACAAGTTCCAGGCAGGACTGGTCTCCACAGTGACACTTTCCCCTAACCAAAATAAAATAAAACAATCCAAGGCTAAATGTGTGGTTCACGGAGTGGAACAGCACTTGCCCAGCATGCCAAGACCAGGTTCTGTTTCAAGCACTGGTGGTGCGGGTGGCAGGAGCAGCCTCTGGGGCCCTGATGCTGCCGTGGGTTATGGTGAGGAAGGGGTCTGGTTTATGAGGGGCTCCAGAGCCTGTCCCAGGTTGGAGGGAAGAGGGGGGTCTTCAAGTGTCATCTACTGGAGCTCAGGGTGACAAGTCACGGCCCATGACTGATTGCTGCTTCTATTTCAGAAGGCTTACGGGCATTTCCCCTTTCTCTTACTACTTTGCACACACTCTCTCTCTCTTAACAGGGTCTTATTAGGTGTATTACTGTCAATCATCTTTCCTCAGAGCCTCCCCCTTTGCTTCTACAGGCCAGTGGATGGGCCTCTGTATGTCCCATGGGGCAACAATGTGGTTTACCGAATAAAGGAGTTACATCATTGACTCTGAGAACTGCTCATTTAAGGGAGAGCGAGTCCACACCCTGAAATTCTTGTACCAACCATGCACCAGGTAACAAACAGCCCAGAGAAGGGAAGGCTCTCTCTTTTTCTTAAAGTCTTAAAACGTATGAATGTTCACTGGCATGGATGTATACGCCTGGTGCCCACCGAGGTCAGAGAGAGCATCAGATCCCCTGAACTAGAGTTACAGCCTGCTGTGAGCCACCATGTGGGTGCGGAGAATCAAACCCAGACTCTCTGCAACAGCAATGAGTGACCTTGGCTGTCTCCAGCCCAGGGAAAGCTCCTTTTCGGGGAAGAACTGCAGGTAATAAATGATTAAAATATAAATAAATAAATAAATAAATAAATAAATAAATAAATAAATAAATAAATAAATAAATAAATAAATAAATAAATAAATAAGAAAAAAAAGTAAAAATCACTCATTTACAAGTCCATGAAATAGTGGTAACAGAACACAGAAAACACATTCCAGCTGTTGCATGAGAGGGTTACCATCGAAACTTGTCTCCTAACCCTATGCTCGGTCTCTGCTCAGGGTCAAGCAGGTTCAGCTAGCAAGAGGGAGCAGTGGACAACACGTGGAGTCATGGAGGAATCTGACTCTTCGCGAGAGAGATGAATCCAGCCAAACCTTTCACAGCTGGACTCATATCCCAGCTTCACAGCTGGGAATATAAGAGCTGGAGGGTGATGTTAGGTGACATCAAGGAAGCAAAAGACAAAAGACAAAGGCCCATCACACAGGATGGCCTGCTGCTTCTGTCTAGATGGGGCTAAAATCAAACAACCAGCTGAGCACAGGGGGGCTAAGGTACCACAGATTAAAGAGGCTGCAAGGCAGCAATCAGGAATAGATTTTCCTGGCTCCTGATTTTTGCCTTTGTTCTAAATCATTTTATTTTGTCTGCATTACATCTGTGTACCACAGATGTGCCTGAAGCCTGTGGAGGCCAGAGGGTGGCAGGTCCCCTGGAACTGGACTTACAGGTGGTGGTGAACCACCATGTGGGTGCTGGGAATCAGAGCAGAGTCCTCTGCAGAAGCAGCCAGTCTCTTGGCCTGTTTGTATTGCTGTGGAGACCAGGCTGCTCTTGAACTTAGAGTCATCCTCCTGCCTCTGCCTCCAGAGTGCTGAGGTTATACTGCCATGCCTGGATTTCAGTTTTTAATTTGATCAGATCTTAGATATTTTTGGGACATTTGATTAAATTTGAGTATTAGTTAGCCAATAGATACAACTGCTAGTATTTCTCTGAGTGTTCAAAATGTTTGTTTTCTTAAGATTCCTTTAAAAGAAACTGAGGCAGGATCAGAAGCATTTGAAACATTGTGCATTCTAGGCTTGGTATTTCACTGGGTTACAGTGTGAGTCCTTGCTTCAAAACATGAACAAGCAGCGGGGCTTGGTGGTTGGAGGCCAAATTTTGTTTTAGAAAACCTAAGCATTTGTTTTGTGTGGGCACGCACTGAACTGAGGTCTCCTGCGTGTTGAAGTGCTTACTACCGGCCTGTGTCAGCAGTCCTGAGTGCACATCACTCTGGATAAAATGCACAGAGTTATGCACTTCTGACATACAGTGGGGCTATCCTTCTACTGGGCAGAACAGATTATCTTAACACTTCTTAAAGAAGCCATCTAAAGAAAAATGACCCTCTAACTGCAAATGAGCATGACCTGAATTCCTCAGTCCTTAGCATATTCAATTTTTTTTTAAGCAGACATGGAAGATGGCTCAGTTGGCAAAGGCACTTGTCACCAACCCTGAAAACCTGACTGCAATCCCGAGACTCAGAGAGGAGACAACCAATCCAGAAGCTGTCCTCTGACTGTTTAGAACAACACACGCACCCCTCAAGGACTGAACCTAGAGTCTCAGGCATTCCAAGAAGTAGCTTTACCACGGAGCTACATATTCAACCCAGGAAGCGCGGAATTACAGGCACCCAACATACTTACTACAGTCTTCCCTTTTTCTGCGAGAAGAGCTCTGCTCTCCCCTATACCAGCATTTGCCTAAGGGTGACTGTCCTTCTCACAGGCTGGGCTGACAAGGCTCTCCATCTGGCTTTACACACCTGTTTGCTATTTCATGTCCTACTCCATTTTAGAAATATAAAACATCCTCAGCTGGGCAGTGGTGGCACATGGCTTTAATCCCAGCACTCAGGAGGCAGAGGCGGGTGGATCTCTGAGTTTTTGGCTAGCCTGGTCTACAGAATGAGCTCCAGGACAGCCAGAGCTACACAGAGAAACACTGTTTTGAAAAACCAAACCTACCAACCAAACAAATAAATAAAATACCCTGAACAGCTTCCTAATGCTTCTGGACACTTGTGAAAACCACCAGCAAGGACTATCAATGGGCAGGTGGGATTTGATTGACCAGGTTTTGTTTTCCAATAATAAGTGGACCAGCCCCTCTCCAAATCTCACCATCTCACCAGTGTCTGTGAGGCCATCAGGAAAGTGTGGGTGGACAGAACCACAGACTCCACAAATGCTTTTTATCCACTAAATTTTTTTAAAGATACAAATATTTTTATTTATAAATAATTGTGTGTGTGTGTGTGTGTGTGTGTGTGCCTACCCGTACTCTGAAAGGACATTCTGTCCGGGGGACTTTGAGCAGTCTTTTTCACATCTCATACCTGCTTCTAAACCCTAGGAGGACACCCAGGCCTCCCAGTTCCCTGGATTCATATTTGTTCAATAATCCGGGGTACACTCCTCCACCCCATTCAGTACCAGAAAGGGACAGCTCCATTGTCCTGGAGAGGGGACAGGGCTCCGCCCAGCATTTTGGAAAGTGGTGAGGGAGGGACTTCCTGTCTGGGAGAGGAAGCTGGGCCATTTAGTCATAACCAGATGACTTCCGGCCAAAGAGAAGTTGCTTCTGCAAAAGGCAAGGGTTCACGAGAAGAGCTGCTTCAGGCACCCTCTGCAGAGCCACTGGAGAGCCTTGACGTCGGAGTTCAGGACTTCGTGTCCTTGGGTGCAGGGTTCACAGCGTCCCGTAGACACTGACTTTGACCATGGAAATGCTCTCCGTGTACTGGTTCAGGCCTTTCTCATACAGAACGAAGAGCTGCGGGGGCTGCAGCTCTCCGTCTCCATCGGTGCTGTTTTCCAGGGCTGTCAGGGACGAGTAGCCGCTGGGTCCTGGCCACACCTGGACTCTCTCTTTCTGCCAGGATGTACCATTGCTGAAGCTCCAGCGCAGGGTCAGGTTCACTCCTGGGAGAGCCGCCGTCAGAGAGGGGGAGGTGGGCTCTGCCCTGCCCAGGCTACTCACCCCACCCTCAGGTACTCACGGAACTCAGGATGGGCTGGATTGGAGAAGAAGACAATGCCCGAGCTGGTGGCTACTGCTCCAGCTGCCACCACAGGGTCCACGAGCTCCGAGTCGAAGCTCACGTCCCGGGGTCTGAGGGTGTCACAGGCGTCATAGCTGCGGAGGACGATTCTGCAGCGGCAGTGGTAGTTGTTCTGGTTCCGGGCATTGATGATGACTGAGCCATCTGGAAGCTCGTAGGGCTAAGGGGAGAGAACAGGGCTTCTGGGGAGGCTGGGGAAGCCAGAGATGGCTCTTTGGGAGAAATGGCACCCTGGGCAAAGCAGCAGTGGGGGTGAGCAAGCTCCCGACTCCTGACCTGGCATTCGTCCGGGTTGAAATCGTGCTCGTGTTTGGGCTGGCCGAAGGGAATGCCACTCACTCCGGTCCCATAGTGCCAGGAGGCGCCATGGTCGTCACTGAGGAGACAAAAGACCCCGTCCCGCTCCAGCGTCCCGTGTCCACACACGATGAGCCGGCCCTTGCGAGGCTCCCGCTGTTTCTGCGAGAAGAGGATGCAGAGTCAGACAGGATGCAGCTCAGGTGGACAGAGAGCTGGTGCCTCCCAAGTGTGAGGACACTTCTGGGCCTCTTTTGCTCAACCACAGACACTGCCCGAATTAAGAAGCCTCCTTTTGGTGCCAGGCCTGAAATCCCAGCCACTCAGGGAGCTGGAGCCAAAAGATGGCAAGTTCAAGGTTTACCCAGGCTGACTTTAAGGCTAGCCTGTGGGAACTTCTGGAGATCCTGTCACAAAAGACTCTCAACTCCTGATCCTTCCAATTCTACAGGCTGATGCTGAAATTTCAGGCCTGCTTTCTCCGTGCAGTCTCCTGACTGTACAGGAATTCCCCCTGTAGCCTTGAACTCAGAGATCTGCCTCTGCCTGGGATTATGGAGGTTTGTTTGTTTATATTTTTATGTTCCCACATTCAGTGCTCTCTCTTTACAAATCCCCCCCCCCCCATTGTCTCTCTATGTAGCCTAGCTTTGAGCTTACAGTGTAGCCCAGGCTAATTTTTAACTCACAATGGTTTCCTTGCTTTAGCTCTTTGTTCTTAAATAAATTTTTGGTTAGCATACAAAGAAATGGGTTTCACTGTGTACACATACATCATGCTTGGTAGTGATGCCCTCCCCATGTGCACATGTGCCCACCCAGCCTTGGGAGCTTAAGGCCAGCCTGAGCATGGACTCTGCTAGGCACTGGGCACTGTGATAATGCTATGTGTCTGTCCAAAGGCCACCCAGTTCTACCCTGCTCAGTCTAAGGACAGATCTATTGACAATCTTTATGAGAAGCCAATTGTAAAGGTTCATCTCCACAGTAGGGTGTTCTTTCCAGAATACTGCCCCCATCCCCCATCCTCCCAACTCGCCAAGGAATCCCACTCAAGAAAAAGTCTGATTCACAGGATATTGCCCTCGCCACCTGACCCCAGGATAAAAAAACCTGAATGCCAGAGCCTGGTCCAGGGGCAAACATCTCTGTGCCAATTTCCTCGGAGAGATTCCGAGGTGGGCTCCAGGAAATGCCATCATCCTTACTCCACACTAGCATGGTAGAGGCCACCTGGCAGTTGACCTTGTGAGCACAGAGGGTATAGATAAGGAACACCACTTCTGTGTCCACATCGTTCACCACGGCCCCCAGGTTCAGCCCATCGGAGGCCTCTCCATCATCTATAATGAAGGCTGTAGAGGACCATGTGCTACCTAAAAAAAAAAAAAAAAAAAAAGGCATCGTGAAATCAAACCGGTTTCTTGTTTACTTCCTGCCTCTCCCCAAGAGCCTTAAGGTGGCACCAGGACCCTGTTTCTTCTCTCTCTGAAATTATTTTCTGTTCATTCTTACCACCCAGCTGCATAGTTCTCATTCCCAGTGAATTATGAGACTACCCTTCGGTGGTTGCAGTTAGTCCCTTGGGTTGCCCCTCGGGTTTCCCTAGAACTCAGGTCTATCAGGTTCTATCTCTGAGCGGTTGGACTGGTGAAGGGGACCCCCCAATCCCTCCCTATGTCGGGTCACCCCTACAACCCACTTTCCACCCCGGCTCCTTTTACCCTGGTCGGTGGACCTCCTCATGGCGATGAACTTGGCCCCGTCATCCGAGGCAGACTTTTTCCTGGCCTCGGCGAAGGCGAGGAGCGTGCCCCGAGGGGTGGCTGTGATGAGCGGGATGCGGAAAGTGTCTACCGAGCCGATCTGCTTCCCGCTCACCCACAGCAGCTGCTCCATGGTCACCAGTGGCTGCACCTGTGTGGAAAGACACCTTAACGTAGACGACAAGCTTGACGAGGTTTTATGATAGGGTAACGGCTCCTGCCAGGGTAACGGAGAGCCTGAGCAGGGGTGAGGGGTGTCCTTGGACAAGATAAGGGAAGTCTGGAGGAGAGCGTGGAGCAAGCCGAAGGTTCCGGTGCAGGGGAGAGGCTGCGAGGCGGGAAGGAACCCTCGGGGATGGGCGAAGACTCTGAAAGGGTCCCCAGGAAAAGGGCAGGGAGAGGATGGGGAGCAGGGGTGTCGTTCCGAGAGGCGGCCAAGCTGGGGAGCAGTGGTCACTTCTGCAGGTGCTCACCAGACTAAAGTCATCTTCCAGCCTGGCCTCGGATCCCGCCAGGGACACGAGCAGCAGGGAGATCGCTGCGAGCGCCTGACCCCGACAGCCCGCCCAGCAGCTCAGCGGTGTCCGGGGTCTGCACGGCTGTGCCCCCACCATTGCTTCCCCTGAGGTCTATCCACGAACTGGTCACGGCGGCAAGCTGTCAGCTGACCCCGGTCCTTTAAATGCACACACGTCACTCCGATCCCTCCCTCGTGAGCCGCTGCACCGCGCTGCCGGGACCGCAGTTGGTCCGTCTAGCTGTCAGACCTCAGCATGTGACCCAGGAGGCGGGCCCAGTCTCTGTGCGTATTTTGATTGGCTCTGATACCCGGAACGAGATGAAGGGGCGGGGCCTGCTTAAAGCAACAGGTGGCGAGGAAAGGCACTAAGCCCTGGTGAAAGGAAAAAGCACATTAGGCCCAGCAGAGTGACTCAGTAGAGTGCCTTTTTTACCTTTGTAGGAAGCCTTCGGCTCAACCCTCACCACCACCTAAATCAGGTGTGGTGGTGCGCACCTTACATATAAATATAACATATAACATATGTTATATTTATATATACATATATTAATATATATTTAATATATACATATATTAATATATATTTAATATATATATATATTAAAGAATCACTTTGGGTTTAGGAGATGATCCAGGGTAAAAAGCATTTACTGTTACGTATTATTTCTGAGGACAGAAGCTCAGCAAGCCTGAGGGAGGGACTTAGTATCGCCAAACTTCAAATAAAAGCAGGGCAGGTTTGGAGCCTATTCAGTAATCCCAGTGCTCCAGAGGCAGAGACAGGAGATCACATGGGCAAAATGGTTAGATGAACTAGCTGAATCTTTTTTATTTTATTTTATTTTTTTCCCAAGACAGGGTTTCTCTGCGTAACTCTGCATGGCCTGGAACTTGCTAGGTAGATCAGGCTGGTCTCAAACTCACACACACAAAACATCTACCTGCCTCTGCCTCCCAAGTGCAAAGATTAAAATTTTTAAAAAAAATGCCACACACTTTAATGCCCAGCACTCAGGAAGCAAAGGCAGGCAGATCTCTGAGTTTGAGGTCAGCCTGGTCTACAGACCAAATTTCTAGGCAGCCAGGGTTACACAGAGAAACCCTGTCTTCAAAACCTAAATGAATGAATGAATGGATGGATGAATGAATGAATGAATGAATGAAGCAAATAGTTTCCTGGATTGTTGGTGACATATTACCTTATTTGAGCACACCCCCCCCCCCACACACACACACAGAAATACACTCCTTTTGAATCAAGGTCTCACCCAGCTCTCCCCGGCTTTGAATTCACCACAGAATCAAGATTGACCTGGAATTCCCAATTCTTCTGCCTCTGACTCATAAACGCTGGGATTACAAGCATGAGTCCCAGGCCATGTTTATGCTGAAGACAGAATCTGGGGGTGCTTACATGCTAGGCAGCCAGTCTACCAGCTGAGGGACACCCCCAGCCTCCTAACCTCTACCCCTAAACACATTTTCTTTTACTTGGTTTCCAAGCATGCAATTGAAATTTGGACTTTAATAATAAAAGAGAAATGAGTTTGGATTGAAAACAAAACCACACTTACTGAGAATATAAAATATTAATCTTTAATAAAATCTGTTTACTATAAAGTTGTGATCCTTAAGGCATATGTGGCTGGGCTTCTGTGCAGGCGGCTGCAGTCCAAGGTCATAGCCCCATCTCTCACTTCTTCCTTTTCTTTCCCCCAGCAGGTACCTCATTCTTCTTGCCCAGAATTTTCAGAAGTGCCTTGGGCATGTAGTAGGGCCGCTCCTGGGAGCCATCATTTCTTTCCAGATCTTCCACTGAGCAGCAGAGCGGGTTGATTAGAGCAGATAATGAGACTGATAATGGAACCTGATGCACCCCAGGAATAATCGAGGCTTTGTAGCCTAGTTTCCTGTCCAAGCCACTTAAGGCAGTTTCATATATCTCACCCAGCAGGTTGTATAACCTGTTCCCTCATGTAAAGGGTAAACAATTGAAGGCTAGAGAAATATTGCACATCAGTTCATCATGGTGGCTTTCGCCTGGAATCCCAACATTTAGGAGGCAGAGACAGGATGACTTAGAAAACCAGCCTGAGCTACACAGCAAAACTGTCCTGGGAATGGCTGTGCATACCCATGCTTCTGCCTTGGGAGTCAGAGGCCAGAAGACTGGAGTTGATCTAGCCTGGTTTACTATGTATCCAGTTGGAGTCAGCCAAGAATACATAGAGAGGCTCTATGTAAATAAATAAAATTTAACCAAGAAACAAAACCATAAAACAACAACAAAATATTCCTGTTAATTGCTTAGCGCACGGCTAGGGAAATAGCACAGTGATGGCTCTTCCTGCTTTGCAAGCACAAGGTCCCAGACATCATCACAGAGACAAAAAATTACAATTTCCAGCACTTGGGGGCTGAGGTAGGAGGATCGTGAGTTTGAGCTTGAACTATAGAGTTATTTCTGAGTCAGCCTGTGCTACATAGTGTGATCCTGTCTCACTTCTCTGCATGTCATCCCCCCCCCAAACACACACGAAGCCTAAATATAAGGAAGTACCTCCTCCACCACCACCACCGCATACACACCATGACTAGCTCCTGGAAATGTTTTGTGGTTCACATCTTCCTACATTTTCCAGTCAGGCCTCTGTCTGGTCTGAGAAGTCTCCCCTCTCTGAGAATATCCAGGGTTTGCTCCTTGCTTCTAGCCTTAGAATGTCTAAGATATTTCCCTCTGGCTCTTTAGGTCACAAAGCTACAGACCAGTCTCCAAGCTTGAAGAGTCAAGCGCTTGAGGGTGAGAAGGCAGTTGCTAGGGGGACACTCACAGAAGCAGAGGAAGAGCGTGTCCACGCACATGCCAAAGACGCTGAAGAAGCCACTAGCGATGACATAGGCCCCCATGATGGAGGTCTGCAAGAAAAAAAGACTAATTGGTACCCCTAGGCTTTTCTGGGGACTTGGGTGAAGCAGAGAGAGGTATCACTCACCATGATGGGCAGCCAATAGTAGTTGAGGTGGGGGCTCTTAAACTCTTCTCCCAGCCCCTTGATACGACCAGAGAAAAAGAAGAAAGACAGGACACCTGTGTGGGCAAGAATCTGGGGCTCAGTGACGCTCCTCTGTGGACATGTCCATCTGCATCCCAGAGGGCGCCTGACTCTGTAAACCATGATCTGGTCCTTACCGACACCTCCGACCACCAGCAGCTTCCCAAAGAAGAGCAGCAGATCTGTGACTTTGTCTAGGACAACTACCCTGCAGTGGAAGTCAGGACAGCCTGGGTGAGGGACCAGTGATTTCTATTCCCATTTCAAGATGGTGACAGCTTTGGCTGGTTAGACCCTTCTGAACAGTCTGCCCATGAGGCCAACTTAAGAAGAGGAGATCTGGGTAGGAGTCCCCACGGCAACCTGACCTGACAATGTTCCTCATGAGCAGCATGAAGGCATTTTTGGCTGAGACACAGAAATTCTTCCCGTAGATGGCAATCTGAGAGGGGCAGGAAAGGTCAGACCCTTGGTGAGCTTGCCCACACGTTGGTGGGGCCTGGGCAGAAGGGCACAGAGCAAGGGGCTGCTTGAGACTCTGCTCACCATGATGTAAGCATTGCGATTGAGAAACTTAATAAATTTCTCCAGACACCAGAGGCAACACTTAAAGCAACAGATGATACATCGGGCCACAGGATTTTGGGATCCTGGGGACAAAGGGAGATAACACTTAACCGCTGGCTTCTGCCTACCAGGCCCTCTTTGAGGCTCCAGCAGCTCAGCCTGACCCCCACTGCTGCCCACTTACCTCTTAGCTTGTGGTCAATGTATTCCAGGATGACCCGGGCTATCTGCACAAGGCTCAGGATAAGAGCTCCAAATGCCAGTGACCCAGTGTGGTAACTGTAGAGGGTATTTAAATCAGTGTAGGCACCCCAGTACCTTCTGGTATTCTTAGGCTAATATTACCCTAGGGTGCCAGCCTTGGCTTACCGGAGTGTGCGGATAAAGGCTGAGCTCAGGGGGAAGGTAGGGATGTCTCGAGGCTTGTGAAAGGCCCAGTAGAAGGAGGCAAAGGCCCCAGCAAGGACGCACTGGCCCAGGGCCAGTACCCAGTTAACAGTCCAGAAGAGCCCCAGGACCCCATAGATTTGCAGGTTGAAGAGAGAGCGTTGGGCTGGGCCTGTGGAAGAATAGC
Source organism: Phyllotis vaccarum (assembly GCA_033318265.1). Classification (NCBI taxonomy): domain Eukaryota; kingdom Metazoa; phylum Chordata; class Mammalia; order Rodentia; family Cricetidae; genus Phyllotis; species Phyllotis vaccarum. Next base: position 103,517,199 of record JARWLC010000010.1, read on the forward strand.
CCTGGAAGACACACGTGAGTCCTGGGCACGAGGCGTTCTTGGATGAGGCCTGGAAGTGACAGGGAGGGACACACAGGTTCAGGCCCAGGACCTTCCCTGTTCCTAGTAGCCTTCAAGCTCAGATCACCTCAGTCTTGCTATAGTCTGACTAACCAGCTTCCTGGTTTCCAGACTGGCTGGCACAAGAGCTGACTAGAATGCCTAGGGCAAGCCCAGTGTGGGGGTGGCTTTATGGATTCAACCTGCTCTTCATCTTACTTCCCTGGCATCCTGTTCTAGAGAGAAGCCTCTGCAACTGCCTTCAGGTGTGTGTGTGTGTGTGTGTGTGTGTGTGTGTACACATGTATGCCAGTACAATAAACCACACACAAAGAAAGCTGAGCCTCATGCCCATCTTTGTTAGATTTCCCTTTCAAGGGCTCTTCTGCCACATAGCAAGATCCAGGACAGCCTGGAATACAGGAGACCCAGTCTATAAATAGATAAACAAACAAACAAATGCTCTCTGAAAGCCACCTTAGCCTATGTATGAATAAAGGGGCGTGGTAATCAGAATTTGCATTCAAACTACCTGTGCTATGTAGTATTTTACCCCTATGGTCCTAACATTGAAGGACGCTAGAGTAAGGGGATTACTGTGCATCTGGGGTCAGCATGGATTCCACAGTAAGTTTTAGGACAGCCTAGAGAGAGGGAGGGAGGGAGGGAGAAGTACAGGGTGGTGGTAGTGGTGATGCACACCTTTAATCTCAGCATTTGGGAGGCAGACAGGGTGGATCTATTTGAGTTTGAGGCCAGCCTGGTCAAAATACTGAGTTTCAGGCCAGCAAAGCTATATACTGAGACCCTGATTGGGAAGAGAGGGGGGGAGGGGGAGGGATAGGGGGAGAAGGAGAGGGAGAGGGAGAGAGAGGAATAAAGAAAGAGAATGCTAAAAGACTTCTCTCAACAGGCCACTGGATTTGTTGCAGCCTTTACTGTTAGGGGGTGACTGAGTTAATAAGAAAAACCAGCGCATAACATGGTCTTTTACAAATCTAAATAAGCCTTCTCTCCCTTTTGTGTGTAGGGTTGTTTTTGAGGCAGGGTCTCTTTATGTGATCCAGGATGACCTTGAAGTAGAAAATCTCTATTCTTAACTTCCAAGATCCTGATCTAGAGGTGCACACCTGCGGGCTCTGTGTGGCTTTTTGTTAAGGTTATTTTTGTTTTTTAGAGAAGGCCTCCCATCCATCAGGTTGGCCTCAGACTAGCTGTGTAACAGACGTTGCTGTAGAGCTGCTGATCCTTGCCTCCACCTCTCACGTGCTGGGGAAGTACCCACTGGTCTCTCCTCCAGGCTCTGGTGGACCTCTCAGTGCCCCTGTCTGGGACTCTGTTCCCAGGATTTGATAAGGAAAATAAAACAATCCTATCCAGTTGGGGTCTCTGTCAGTGGGCGGGCATTGCAGCACTAGATGTAAAACTCCACCCACAGAGTCAGTTGGCGATTGGAATCAGCTTCAATTTATAGAGCAGTGGGTGGAGGCCCGGGAGGAGGAAATATTTAATGGCCTTGGAGAGAGGAAGGAGGGAAAGGTCCTGCTTGCTATTCAGTCTCCCACCTTCACTTCAGATGTCCTGTCTCTTTACTTCCTACAGAATGGGGAGCTCAGCTACAGAACTAAGGGGTCCTTGTCCTCCCAGGCTTCTGCATTAGAGGAAATCTGGGCTAATCGATCCCCTCAGGGCCCACCCTATTCCTCTCACCATGGGATCACAGGTCTTGTTCACAGGTGCATCCTCACAACCGGGTGTGCTGGTGTTGACCCAATATATGTATTGGGGTTGCCCGGATGTTGCCAGGTACCCAAAGGTGAGTCAAGAAAAGCAGGATGCCAGCTGCCAATCACAGGACACCCCTAAACAGCTCACCTTGGGATTGGTTATTCACACACACAGGGCTGGCATTCAACCCCTGCTCACCCTTGCCACTCAGTCCCTCACATCCCCACACAGGACCTGTCCTGCTCCCAGAGCTCCAGTGGGGGCTGTACAAAGGATACAGAGCAATCATGGCCCAGTAACCGATGCAAATGACCAGGAGAACGAAGGTGACCAGAGGGTAGAACATAGTGGACATCATCTGGCCCACAGCCCTGTAGGGAGACAAGAACAGTCCACTGTGCCTCTCCCGGGCCTGTCCCTGGCTGGATCCCTACTCTGGCCTCTTCTTTTTTTCCAGTCCAGAAACAGAACTACAATTTCTGTCTTCCACATCCCCAGCATCTGGTTCCGGGTGGGGTACATGGTAGACTTGTTGGGTGAACATGGTAAGGCTTAAGGAACTCTTTGAGGAGCCTGGAGTCACAGAAGACAACTGGGTCCCTCCAGTCCATTTGGCAACATCTGCTTCTCCTGCCTTGATTCCTGCTACCTTACACAGCTTATCTACACGGCCACCTTTGCCTCCAGAGTCCTGGGCCATGTTCTGCACACTTAGTCAATACCAATGCATTCGGTCCTCACAACACTATCTTTCAAGTAGGGAGGCTGGGTGTGGTGGCACATACTTTCAATCCCAGCACCCAGGAGGCTGAGATAGCAGGGTTTCCATGAGTTTGAGGTCAGTCTGAGCTATATCGCAAGACACAACCTCAAAAGAGTGGCAGGGTTGGGGGATGACACAGGAAGACAGGGATGTAGCCTCAATGATAGAGCGCTTGCCTAACACACAGGACGCATAAAGGATACCCACAACCCTCGCATTCTGGAGGGAAATTCTGGAGGATGCATTCAAGGTCATCCTCAACTCTATAGTGAGTTGGAGGTCAGTCTGTGCTGCCGAGACCCTGTGTGGTCACCATCATGGCCCAGGTGTATGAGCGAGAAGATGAGTTCCAGGACAGCCTCAGCTACATAGCTGCTTTGACACTAATCTGGGCTACATGAGCTCCTGCCTCAAAACAGTAATAACAGAATCCTGGGGCAGCAGAGCCGGCAGAGGACTTGGGCTCACAACTGTCTGTAACTCCAGTTCCAGAATATTCCATGCCTTCTTCTGTCCTCCAGTAGCACCAAACATGCATGATGCACAGACGGACACACATGCTGGCAAAACATCCATGCATAAAACCAAAATAAATCAATCTTAACACCCTTCCCCCAAATGACAACAGAGTAAACCAGACAGGAAAACCGAGGCCCCAAGAGGCTGAAATTCAGCAGGGTCACCCACTAGGCAATTCTATCTTTCTCCTCGGGGTTCCTATTACCTCATTCAAGCCAGCACCCCTGCCCAAGGTCCCCTGTCCCTCACAGACAGGCCCTGACCTGCTGGCTTCCTTCAGCAGAGCGATGGCAATTCGGATGCGCTGCCGCAGGAAGATGAGCATGAGTACCAAGATGCCTTCGAGCACAGCCAGAACAATCACTGTGTGGGGACAGTGGTCTCAGGTCAGGGTTAGGGTCACCCAACCAGCGCATCCCTTGGGCAGTCAGTCGACAGAGGGGCAGACAGGGGACTCACGAGCAGCCAGCCAGGTCTCCTGCACGCTCTGGTAGGCACTGAGGTTGGTGGTGAAGCCCAGCTGGGAGATGGAGGCTCCCTTGTCGCGAAGCACCTTGTACTGCTGCCAGCAGTGGTAGATGCCATAGGCAAGCACAGCCAGCACCCCCACAATCAGCAGCAGCACCAGGGGTGCTGCTACCAGGCGCAGAAGCAGGATAAACAGCAGACTTAGAACCAGAGCCACACCCAGAGCCCTACAGGTAAGGAACATAAGTGAGGGGCGCCTCCCAAGCCCTTCAGAGTCCCCCAAATTCCTTTTCTATACCCTCAAGTATTCATAGATTCAATTCATTTTCTGATACAAATCCTTACTGGTTCAGGGTTCATTCTGAGCTAGCTTCCCTTCTTGGCTTCACACAAAGACTTGGGGAAAGGGGGATCGGAGAATTGGGGAGGGCAGAGGGGAGGGGAAGGAGGAAGGGGTTGGATCCCAGTGGAGCTATGGACTCACACTAGAATCCAATACCAGGATTGGGCAAAATCTTCAAAGATCTTCACAGAGATGTCCCGGGCATTGATGCTGTCAAGAAGACCACTGTTTGGAGAAGGATGGGGTCAGACAGAGCTAATGGTAAAAAGGGGCATGGGGGTGATAAGGAGGACATTTACCTGATCCCCTTAGAGACAGTGGTGTTATCGATCCACGGGTATCCGGGTAAAGTGAAGTTAATGTCAGTGGACGGAAAACAACGACCCAGAGCTGGGGAGAGAATGGGTTGCTGGGTGGGAGTCTGTCTGACCCTCCCATCCCAGAGCACTGTCACGAGAGGAAGCAGTATGGATGGGCTCTGCTCTTTCTGTGTTGGGGATGCTGCAGCCTGTATTCCCTCCCTGCTGTGGGTCAGATGTCCTTATGCTCTATTACCTGGACTCCTGCAACATCTCCAGCTCAGACTCTGCTTCCCTGCTTAGGCCAGGACAGCCATGGCCTTCTCATTCCATACCTCTCACCACTGGACCTTCAACGGAATGAGTTATCTCAACAGGCTCTGTCAGGGCCCTGGGCACATTCTACACCTCTGCCTCTGAGGAGCCTGCTTTAGAACTTTCTCTCTACCCCATCTTGATCTCTAGATCTCTAGCTGGGCCTGTTCCCTGCCTGACTTTAAACCCGCATGTAGCAGAGCAGGTTTGGTTTTTTTATCATCGCTTACATCCCAAAGTTGAGGAAACAAGGTACAGAAATGTTGAGTAACCGGCCTGAGATCCATCTGCTGGAAAGGGCACACGTTTCAATCTAGATCTGTCTGCTTTGGAGTGGCCCTTGGGTGCCTGTCCCTGCCTTGAAACCTTGTCTTTCCCCAAACTATAGTTAAAAAGTATTTTCTACTAAAATAAATACATACGTAAAGGCAGCTAGACATAATGGAGCCTATGTTACCTCAGCATAGGGACAGGCTGAGGCAGGAAGGGTCACAAGCCAGCAGCCAGATGGGTCACAAAATAAGATCCTGTCTCTAAATAAACCAAACTAGTTCCGTGTGCTGTTGGGAAGAAATGTGTACTAAAGGAAAGAGCAACTGTGCCCGGCCCACCCAACCCCCTTCCTGTTCATTGGTAACGTTTGGATACATGTCTCAGGCTGCTGTATTCCCTCAGATTCACTCATCCATGCACTTTTTTTTTTTCCTTCAGATTTGTTTATTTTTGAGGTAAGGTTCGCTATGTAGACCTTTGCTGGCCTGGAACTCACTATGTGAATCAGGTTGGTGTCGAATCCATGGAGATCCTCCTGCCTCTGCCTCCTGAGTGCTGAGACTGAAGGTGTGTGCCACCATGCCCAGGGTATTTTATGTCTATGAATGCTCTGCCTATGTGTATGCATTTGCATCAGCATAACTTGTGCCTGTGAAGGCCAGAAGAGCGTTTCAGGGCCCTCAGATGGTTACGGATAGTTCTGAGCCGCTACATGGATGCTAGGAGGCCATATATGAGCAGCAAACAGATGAGCATCTCTCTAGCCCCACCATGAACAGTTCAGGAGATCCTCAACTGTTTCTGTTACTGTTCCTCTATTCCGAGGCTGGAACCCAGTGCATTGCACAAACTAGGAGAGTGTGCTACACACCAGTCATCCAAACAACATGCTATTACATCTATTTATTGTGTGAATGTGTGTGGGTTGTGTAATGCCTGGGTGATTAGAGAGCTGGCTCAGGAATGCATCCCCTCCTTCTACCATATGGGTCCTGGGGATGGCACGCAGTGGTCAGATTTAGTGGCAAGCACCTTTATGTGCTAGGTTATGTCATCATCCCTGTATAATTATTGTTCTGAGAGAGGATCTTGCTCTGTGTCCCAGGCTGGCCTTCAACATCTCCTGCCTGTGCTTCCCTATTAGCTGGTTATAGGCATGCAGCATTAGGTTGGTCTAGTGCTCATCCGATCCCTTGTAAATCTCTCTCCACCTAGAATGTAGCTCGTGCAGGGAGCGGTGCTTATTGATCCTGTATCTGTCTCAGCTGCTGGTTCATAGCTGCATGGCAGGCAACAGTGATCTGACTGTTGGGTCCTGAGGCAGGGGAATAAAGGCCTACTGCTCACTTATCTAGGGTCTTGGAAGATTAATATATTCTTAAAAGAATTTCCGCCTTCACAAACAGGTTCACGGATGTGAGGGAATTAGAGTTCTAAGACACAGCCAGGGGCACAATAAATGCTCAAAAATGTTAGCGGCTATTGCTGTTTGGAGAAGGAAAAGCAGACAGCTATATATATATAAAGAAAAGCTAACACACAAGTGTATGTGCCATTTTGGGGTGTGGTCCCACCTATTTTATCACCTGGGCCCCAATCCCTTCTAAAGGTGGCCTGGCATGTTCAGAACAATGTAAAATCTATTCCTGGGAGACAAGTTTCCCTGGCTGCACCCAGCTTCAGCCTTTCCTTCTCCAGCATGAGATCCTGGGAACTGCAGTAAAAGTGCTAAACTCAAGTTAACCAGCGAGTGGTCTAAGTGCTAGGCAGGGTCACCAGGAAAACAGAAATTTCCACTTGGAGAAAAGGCCAACCCTAGACACTCCTATTCTTGAGCTACAAGAAGGGGCCTTGGTCCTGAACCCCCACTGGTGTGCTGAGGGGGCTTTTCTCCTCTCCTCTGAGAGGGGTAATGTCCATGGTTCTCACCTGGAGTCGAAGGAAGAAGAAAACTGGGACAGAGATCCTGCTGCAGACTTTCCATCACTGTCTGGGGATGGTACAGGGTGGGGGGAGAACAGACAGATACACAGATATAGGAGTGTGGCCCCCACCATCAGCACCATCACCACCATCAGCACCACCCCCACCATCAGCACCACCCCCACCATCAGCACCACCCCCACCATCAGCACCATCACCACCATCTCCACCACAACTTCTACTGTATTAAAGTTCAGACTGGCTCATCCACCTACTTCCCCTACCCCTCCTCCTCCATGGGTCCTCTCCAGTAACGGCGATGGTACAGAAACCAGCATTTACCATATCTAGGGATACCCCTGGTTGACAAAATTTCGTTTTTGTTTTGTAGACGTCACGGACTGTGTTTGAGAACTGACTCCCCTCCACAGCCCATGGGGACTCTGGGCAGGAGGAGACGCACACCTATGGGTAGAGAACATGCTAAGGGGCTGGTAGTCAGGACCTTGGGGACAGGTGTGTCTCACATAGGTCCTGGCTTCTAACCTGGGGTGTGGGGCACTGTAGGCCATTCTGGGCAATGGAGATGACATTGGTGGCCATGATACAGTTGAAGATGTTGAAGTATAGAACGTAGGGTTTTTCCCTGTAGGGAGAGAGGATACGCATGCATGAGGGCCTGGACAGGTGTTGGGCGTCATTCTCTTAGCACACAGATAGCCCTGTGAACCAAACTAGTTACATCCAGCTCCTGGCCCAGCTTCTCTGAGGAGATAAGGAGACCCAGAAGACCACCTAGGGTAATTAATTACAACAGCCAATGTGTGGCCCAGAGCTCAGCTTTATGACCTTGAAAGAAGCCTCAAGTCTGTCTTGTATGAAATGACAATGTCAACCTCAGAAGGCTTAGCAGTTTGGGTGTGAAACACCCCGCCTGCCTAGAGCATTGTAATGGCCACAGGAGCATTATCAGCTTATTATTTACCAGGCACTTCCTGCATACTTTCTGGAAGGGTGCTGTTGCTCAGTGAAGGAAGTTGAAGCTCAGAGAGGCTGAATAAGCTGCTCAAAGTCACACAACCCAAACTTATTCCATTTAGGGACTCACAGGACTCTGAACTCTAAACTTATGTACTTAGACCGGCTTTGCACAGCCCCGGTCCTGGGTGTCCGGGCAAGAAAGAGTTTCCAATGTGGGCCACAGAGCTTGGGTTCAAGGAGGCAGAGGATAGCGTGCAGAACAGCAGATGCCAGGCTCCCACACTCACTTGTTCTCTCCCATGCCACAGTAGGCCCCCGTTGAGTTTCTGGGGTAGAGCACTTGCCGAGGGTCTCCATATACCCAGGCTAGAGACAGGAACACACAACACAGTCACGGAAGGCTGACAGCCATGGAGTAATTGTCCCTCGCCCCGGGTAGCCAGAAACTTACCCACGAGCCCCACTATGATGTAACCCAAGATGAAGAGCAGGAAGAGGATACAACAGATGATGTCTGTGCAACCCCTGGGGAAAGAGGGATGCTGAGCTGGGATGTGTTTAGGGATGGGGTGGGGAGTTTGGGGGTGCAGGTGTGGGCATAGTCTCGGGGGTCATGGGTTAAATCATTGGGAAATGCTCGAAAGACTGGCCTTTCTCTCTCTTTCTTTTTCTTTTTGGTTCCTCTGGGTAGCCCTGGCTGTCCTAGAACTCTCTATAGACCAGGCTGGCCCACCTCTGCCTCCCCTAGTGCTGGGATTTAGGGCATGTGCCACTACCACTTGGTAAGATTGGCATTCTTTATATATTTTAGGAAAACTTTTCTTAGAATAGGGATTCTTCTGCTGAAATATAGCACAGCTAACCACATGTGCACTCATACACATACATACACACGCACACAGAGACAGACAGACAGCAAGATCATAAATGGTTATCTGGGTTTTTCCCAAACGTATATACAACCGAGTAGTTGGCAGGCAAGTCTAGAAATAAAATGACCTCAGTACCCAGAGTCCCTCAGTCTCTCTAGACACAGATACCTCAGTAGACCAGGTTCCGGCAAATAAACCGATCCTCCTCCCCACATCCCTGGCTGACGGTGCCCGGCTTACCTGTTTTTGATGGGGCCTCGAAAGGAGGGGTCATATTTGGCTGATTTCCCTGAGAGAAAGGAGAATAAGGCATTGCAGGGCTGTCCCCACACTTGTCCCTTCCAGATATCCCTTAATCCCGGGATTCTGCCTGGCTGATCAGGAGGAGGACATTAGGGACCTGGATCCTTGGGATGATGGCTGCCTGCTGTGGCTTCTACCCTTAGCAATGGATTGGAAGTGGGACCTTCATTTTTGGGAGTATCAGATATTGAAATCTATGGCTTTCTATATGTGAGTCAAGCACTCTGCAATAAACTATAACCACGGACATTTGTTTTTATTTTTACTTTGTATTTCAGGCAGGATCTTGCTGAGTTCCCCAAGCTGGCCTTGAACTTAGCATCTTTTTGCTTCAGCCTCCTGATCAGTTTTTATAGTAGGCTTCTGGAAATATGTTTCTGATTCTTCCCTTCAGGCCGGCTGAGTGGAATGTGGTCCCCTGCCCTTTCCTGTCTCTGCTCTAATTCTCTTACAGGTCTTCTCTGGACCATCCAGTTTGGGATCCCCTCAGGAAACCATGTCACAGGTTTGTGTCTCAGCCCTCTGGCCCAAGGATATGACAAAGCATTACCACAGATGTGAAAGCCTGCAGGGCACAGGGATGAAGCAAGAACTCTGACAGACCCTCCACTCTGGCTACCACAAGGCTCTGGGTAGCCAGCCAGGTTGACATCTGAGCCGGCCTGTTGGGGTTGTGGCCATGTCCTGTTCCTGGTCCTCCCTGAGTACACAGGGAAGGGGGTGGGGCCAGGCTGCCAGGGTCCTGGTGGACACTGAAGGAGGGATGAAGGCCGGGATAGCCCGGGGCAAGGTGGAATCTGCTTTCTTGGGTATTCTGGACTCTGTCCCACCTGGGCTTATGGACACAGGGTCAATGATTGACCCAAAGCTGCTCCAGGAAGTTTTCTGTGGAGTACTCTGGCCCTTACTTGGTCTCCTAGGGAACACCAGCCCCACCTAGAGGACGCCCAACCCTCAGAATGAGCTCCCCACTTGGAGGCACTGAAGATCCTCTCAGGTAAGGAAAACTCCCAGCCCACCCTCCTCAACCCTTGCCTTTCACCAATTCTTGAAACAGGCACCTGCTCCTCTCTCCTGAGGCCTCACCTTCCACAATGCCCTGCCCCATTCTTTAAAGTGCTCCAGACAGGCTCCCTTCTTTTTCTTCCCAACAGGGACAGTAATACAGGCACCAGGCCTTTCTCTACCACATTCCTTAGAGCCCACTTCTCACAGTCTGTAGTAGGCAGACCCCAGCAGCTCGGGGTACCACTCCCTACACTCACAATGGTCCCTAGTACACAGTACCAGCCTCTGCAGACACTTCACAGACACTCTAGCAGAGACCCCAGCAGTTGAGGATCCCAGTCTCCCACTTCACAGGAAGCCTAGTAGGCTGACCCCAGGAGTTTGGGGCCCGGTCCCCTAATCTTCACAAGAACTTCATTAGTTACGGGCTCCATCATTCTTCACAGACCCCAGCATGTCAGAGTCCCAGCCAACCGACTGTTCACAGGCCTGGCAGGACCCCAGCACTTCTGCTCTTCAGAGATCCAAAGTCTAAACTGGGGGTTCCCTCAGCTTGCAGGAGTTCCAGCCTCAGCCCTTGGAGGGTCTGAGCACAGGACACTGCTGGACCCTGAGTTCTGTTTAGAGCAGAAGCCTCGGGACCTCAACCTGCCTCTTAACCACTCCGGCTTTGTTGCCAAAGCTCTGTTCTCAGAGATTTAAGAGCCCAGACCAGATTTCCCGCGCACCCGGACCCCCTTCAGAATGCAAGGCCTTTGCTGTGGCCCAGGTGCAGACCATGCTCCCAGCAGGATTTTCTCTTTGCAGTGACTCCTGTTTTCCCTGGGCCTCTCCTCAGAGACCCAGGACTCTAGTTCCTCTACCTGACACCGACCTCGGCCACCATGGCCTGTTAGGCCACCTCCCAGAGCCCAGGCCTCTAGCCCCAGCCTTACCGTAAGCCTCACTCTCATCCTCCTTTTTCCCCATGGCTCAGTCTCCGGAGTGATTGGAGCCAGGGAGACCTGGCCGCTCACCTGCTGCCTGCCCCGCCCTCCCAGACGTCATAGCTCCACCCCTGCCTGTGGTCCCCGACACCCTCTAGTTCCTTCTTCTCATTTCAGCTCTGACCAGCCATCAGGATACTGGGCCTCAGGAGCTGCTTGCCTGGCAAGCCGCGGACCACAGCGGGAAGAACTGTGTACTTTGACAAGAATTCTGCAGAATTTTTCCAAGTACCTCAACTGTGGCTCACCCAAACCTCAAGGTCGTGATTTGCCTTTATTTAAACACTCCCGTCACACACACACAGTGGACCCCACAGCCTTTGTCTCCCACCAGAAAGCAATCTGCTTTCTACCCTCCTTTGTCCCTTCGGCCCACAATCCTCCTCCTCATCCTGAAACACTCACCAGACAGTTTATTACCAAACCCAACATTTATTGAGAACACACAAAATCAGTTGGCAGAGGTCCAAACTTCAATTCAGCAAACTGAGGCCTGGCTCAGTGGAGTGTGTCCAGCCCCGAAATCTCACTCCCAGTGAGAAACCAGCTCTGGGAGAGGGGCTGTCCATCTTCCAGGCCTGACTGGGGTCTCTGACGGAGAAATGTCTGAAGGGCAGTGACCCAACCTGGATTTTTAAAGAGTCCTCAGGTGTTTATGGGGGGCAAGGAGCTGAGCTCAGGCAGCAGCTCAGGGTGGGGGTCCAGACGAGCCAGGCGACTCTGCTCCAGGGCAATGGCCTCAGCTGAGTGCTTGCACTTTTCAGAGCCACACTGGCAGGTGAAATACTTGCTCTTGATATCCCAGAATCGGTCACCATAGTCAAACCTGGCAGAGGAGTACAGCAATCTTGGCACGTGGACTCAGACTGGGAACTAACCTAAAAGACTGCTAGAAGCCCTCTCTAGGAGGGATCCACTCTACTCCACCCGATCCTCCAGATGACTCCAACTCCAGGCCTTGAAGGGTATGCTGACTCACACCACCTCAGAACTGTCACAAACGCAGTTTCTGGTTGTTAACCAGAATATCCAAAGGCTGTGTGTACATGTGTGTCTGTCGGGATAGAGCCCAGGACCTTGCACACACTTTACAAGTACTCAGCCATTCAGCTAAACCCTGCAAACTCCCATCCTACCCGATATCCAGCCCCTCCCTTTGGGTTTGTTTTTGAGGCAGTTTCTCTATACAGGCCTGGCTGTCCTGGAACTCTACATAGATCAGGCTGGCCTTGAACTCACAGAGATCCCCATGACCCTGCCTCCTAAAAAGTGGAATTAAAACCATGTGCTACCACATATGGTCTTCTAAAATCTTTTGAGAACAGGGTCTCATTAAATTACCCAGGCCAGCCTTGAATGAGTAGGTACTTGTGATTCAACCTCTCAGTCAGGGCGTGTCACACCAGGAAAGGCTGGTCTGTCTTTTTTGAGACAGGGTCTCACTCTATAGCTCAGATTCTTTGTGATTCCCCCGCCTCAGCCTCCTGAGTGCTGTGATTATGGATGTAAATCACACCTGCTTTAACTTTAACTGTTTTAACAAGCCCTCCAAGGACACTGAAGGCTGGTCAGTTTCCTCTGGGCTTTGGATACCAGGTGCCCTCAACCCTCAGGCCCTGGGATTTCTGAGGCACCTCACCCCAGCTCCTCCCCAGTCCGGATGTCCCTGGAACTGAAGAAGGCAATTCGTGGAAACCGTAGGTCTTGGTGCAGCATGAAGACCCGGACAGGGATGATGTTGGGGTCACACAGATGGTTGATGAAGCGGCTGATGTTGCCATAGTAACGGGCATCAATGCAGTAAACCTCTCCATCCTGTGGAGGGACAGTGCTCTTAATAACCATCTCTACTTATCTGCCTGGCTACTTCTGCAGTGACACCCAGCCCCCTCCACTCAGATTTCTATTTGCCGATGTCCCAGGTAGCTCCAGAAACCAGCTTCTAGAGGTGCTGCCGACTCACCTTGTTGTCTAAATCGAAGAGGTAAGAATCATCTTCTCTCACATCAGCCTCAGCATCAGAGATCAGCTCTCCAACATACCTATCGGACAGAAACAACAGTTCTGAATGTGAGCAGGGCTCCAGGTCCCATCGGGCCTTGGTAAGGGCCTCGGTTAAGAGCCGTGCAAGACATAGCCCAACCACTAGGGGTCCCACTGTTCAGATGGTCCAGCAGGGAAGCCATGGGGGAGGGCGGGGGAGGCTGTGGTCTGGGGATTAGTATCCATGGTGTCTGGCTGGGTGGAAAGATGCCAGACTTGGACACAGGAACCACACCACAGGTGGTGAGCTATCCACAGCTCCACCAGCTTGAGGATGCCCCAGAGGGTGGGAGGCAGGTGACTGGGGGGGAGTGGGGAGGGCCAAGGTACTGAGCAGGTAGGAGGAAAGCTACTTGTTGGTGAAGTTAGAAGAACATGAAGGAAAGGAACTGGGTGGTCCTCGGAGCCGGTGAGGAGGCTTCTCTGATGTAACAGCCAGAAGAGAGGAAATGGACAGGAAGTAGCTACTCTCTACTTTATAAGTAAGAAAAGTAAAGCTGGAGAAGGTTAAATAATGTGGCAAGGACACATCAGAGCACAGCTCAAATCTTAGTCTATCTGCATGGGCAATTCACCACAGCTAGGCATCTGGAAGCAGACTGGGTGGGTGACATGAAATGGTCAAAGGAACTCTGGGGTTCGGGCAGAGTGGATGCAGGCTTGGTCCTCAGTTGGGTAGGAGTCAGCAGAGCCCTCAAGCACCAAGGTCCCCAAAGTAAACTTACTCGCAGATGAATGTGCCCTGAGGAATGGTCTGCAGGGCACGGACCCCCCAGCCCATCTTGGCTGTACGGTAGAGCTGCAGCCGTACCCTAGAGGTGAAGAGGGGGTCACATTGAGTGTGGGACACCTGGAAGGGCCCCAGGGGATGAGAGGCGGAGGTGAGGCAGGGTGCCGGGGCGGGCGCCTCACTTGATGCCGCTCTGCACCACGCGGTTCTTGCAGCTTCTCCAGCAGGAGCATGCCTGGTTACACTCAAAGATCAGGGGGGGTTCGATCTTGTTAAACTCCTGAAGCAGCCGCCCGTCCTGGGGTGCGGAGGGAGGGGGACAGTGGTTTCTCTGTGGGGCCCGTTTCAGCTGCCCGGGTCCCAGAGGGACGCCACAGGAAACTCCACTCTGACCCCAGCCCAGAGCAGGGGAGGAGGGATGCAGAGAGTCTGCAGGTTGAGGCCAGAGACCAGGAAGTGTGCAGGTAGGCCGGCACCTGAGTCCATTTGCATATACCTGAGCAGAGGCCCACTGCATTCCTGGCAGTGTCCCAGGATTTCCTGCCACACCCTGTGTCTCTTCCCCAACAGAGCAGGGTCTTGGCTCCTTTGCAGGAGTGGCCAGACAGACTTGGCCAGGTGAGGGTAAGGGACACGCACCTTGTCATACCAGCAGCGGATGCTGAGCTGGCCACACAGACAGTTGGAACTGGAACAGTCATCCACACACGTGCAGTGCTGGGTGGGGCAGAGTCAGTTTGAGTGGGATTCACCTGCTCTCAGTTGCCAATGCTTTCTCCCCCTCAACCATGGGTCCGTGTTTCAGACAGTGACTGGTGATGATCACGGGTGATGGGAAATGGTCATGTTCTAATAGGGGTGTCTCTGTGTTCTCTGGGGTTCCTTTCAGTTCCTGCTCTCTCAGCCAGGTGGGCCTTGATGGACACACAGTCCAAGTCTGCTTAGCGCTGCTCAGTGTCTCTGCAGACACTTGGTGCCTGTGACTCACCTGCAGATGAGTGATGTTCCGGTCGATGTTCATTGTGGATGTCTCACAGTTCTCAGAGATATATTTATAATCCTCAGGGCAAGGCTCCCCATCCACGCCATTGACACAGGGGATGGGCACATTCTCATAGCCTCTAGCTACATCCCTGCAAAGGGGCAGATAAGGCTAAGGCAGGGCCAGAATATTTCTGTTTCGTCTTTTGAGACAGGGTTCCTCTGTGAAAAAGCCTGGCGGACCTGGAACTTACTTCATAGTCCAGGCTGCCTCTAACTCACAGAGATCCACCTGCCTCTGCCTCCCAAGTGCTGGGATTAAAGGCGTGCACCACCACCACCTGGCTCTGGCTAAAGTACTTCTGAGGGGCAGTGTTGGGGTTCCTGGACATAAGGAAAGAGTGGGGTGGCTTTAATCCCAGCACTCTGGAAGCAAAGGCTGGTGGATCTCTGTGAGTTCAAGGCCAGTTAGACTGTCTTAGACAACAAAATGCTACACACATAGGAAAACACTGGTTTAGATTAATAAGAAATAACCTGAATAACTATGTCCCAAATATTGCTTATTTATTTATTTATACGGTGAGACTAGGGATTGAGCCCAATAGCACCACCACTGAATTACATTTTTAGCTCCTCGGCCCTCTGTGAGACACAGCATCATAGGCCAGACTGGCTTCAAATAGTAGCTGCAAAGAAAAACCATCGATGCTCTTGTGCCCCGCTCCCAAAAGCTACCATTAAAAGCATGTGCCAACCATGCTGGACTCTGGCCTTTTACATTTAATTGGAGACAGAATCTCGCTTAGGCCCAGGCTGGCCTCATGTGTGAATTATCCTGCCTCGGCCTCCTGAGGTGCTATAATTATAGGCAATGCACCATCACATTCAGCTTGCACAGGACACACATTTATTACAAGCTTAAGTATCTGTTCATCTGAAAAAATTTTTAAAATTTATTTTATGTGTATGAATATTTCACCCGCACATTAAGTATGTGTACCACATGTATGCTCGGTGCCCACAGGACTGGAGTTACAGATGGTTGTAGCCACCATGTGTGGCCTGAGAATTGAACCTGGGTCTTCTCTATGAGTAATTAGTGCTCTTAACCAATGAGTGTCCCCGCCCCCCCCCCCCCTTTTGAGACAGGGTGGTCTCATGTAGGTAGCCCTGGTGATCCTGGAACTCAAGTCTGACTGTTGAATGCTGTCATTAAGGTCACCAACTATTTATCTCTGTGAATTTGAGGCCAACCTGGTCTACAGGACAGCTAGGGCCACATAGCGAGACCCTGTCTTAACAAAAAAAAGTTACCCCTCCAAGTGCTCTTCCATTTACTCCTTTGTAGACAGGGTCTCACTATGTGGTTCCGGAACTGAGATCAGCCTGCCTCTACCTCCAGAGTATTGGGATTAAAGATCTACACCACACCTGGCTTGAAAATTTTTAGTTTAAATCTTACTATGTACGTAGTATACATACTATGTACCAACTCTGAGATCCCCCTGCCTCTGCCCCCCAAGTGCTGAAATTAAAGATGTACACCACCAGCGCCCAGCTTAAAATTATGATTATTTGGGTCTCTGATCTCAAACTCACAATTCTCCTGCCTCAGTCACCTCCAGGGCTTGAAACACATGTTCTTCCTTCCTTTCCGTATTTTATCTCTTTCCTGTTTCTTTTTTTAAAGTTAAGGTGGCCCTGGTTGGCCTGGAACTCAGTATATAGATACAAACTGGCTGGCATCAGATACATTGGTAACTTCCTCTATCTCCTGAGTGCTGGG
This sequence comes from Phyllotis vaccarum, assembly GCA_033318265.1. NCBI lineage: Eukaryota > Metazoa > Chordata > Mammalia > Rodentia > Cricetidae > Phyllotis > Phyllotis vaccarum. The sequence goes on from JARWLC010000010.1 coordinate 103,533,562, forward strand.
ATTAAAGGTGTTGGCTACCACACCCTGCTTTTATATTTTTTCCAATCATTTGTGTGTGTGTGAGTGAATCATGCTGTGTGTGTGTGTGAATGTAAGTCATAGGACAACATGGAGGAGCTGTTTTCGGGCCCGAGGACTGAGTTCAGTTTGTTAGTTTGGCAGAAGGGCCCCTTACCCTCTGAGGGACTCACCGGCAAGAGGATTCTAGCAATTCTTGGGACTTACTGTTTTCCTGAAGGTTTCTGGGACTGGCAAATGTGAGGTGGCGGCAGTGGTTATGGATGCCAGGGTTGTTGCACTTACCGGCAGATGATCTTCTCAGTGCGGACAGCACGATTCCCTACTCCAAGTCTAAGCTTGCGATTGAGCTGCAGTGCAAACCACACATCAGAGCGCTCTGGGGTCAGATCCCAGGCTGTGTCCCCTTCCTTGTTCCGAAGCTCAGGGTTGGCTCCACGAGACAGGAACAACCTGAGGAGTGACAGAAAGCCCACACCTGAGTCAGAAACTGGGCAGCGGCTGTGGGTACCAGGGGCTTGGGAAAGCTGGAGCTTACAGAACACAGTCATGGTAGCTTTCCCTGGCAGCAATATGTAGGGGTGTGTCCCCATGGTAATTGACAGCATGCAGGTCACACCGGGCATTCAGGAGGACCTCAGCTATGGCAGCACTGCCGGTGAAGGAGGCCCAATGTAGGCAGATGTTCTCCTCCTGTGGAGGCGGGAACAGAGATGGTGTTGCAGGTGAGTAAATCCTTGAATTCAGTTTCTACTTTGCACTGAGGTCCCACAGCTAACAGCCCTCTCATGCCCAAGAGGGTCCCTCACATTGTCTGTAAGGGTGACATCAGCACCCCGGGTCAGCAGCATCCGGATCACATCAATGTGCTTGTGCTCAGCTGCCCAGATGATAGGTGTCCAGCCTCCACTGTCCTGAGGGAGGTAAGAAAGAAAGAAATGAGGGTCCAGCCTCACTGGCTAAAAAACAGGAACTCGGACAGCTAGAGCCAAAGCGCACCCTCCCCACATCCACAGGGGACCTCATTGGACACCATGAACCAAAGACAGAAGGGAACAACAATGGGAGGCAGTGGGAGAGGCAGCGATCATGTGGAGGGTGGGCCTGACATCCAGGTATAGCCCAGGGACCTGCACATGGGAGGTAGAGCCAGGCTGCTCACCTGTGCATTGACATCCACCTGTCCTGTGCTCAGCAGCAGGCTAACCATCTCCAAGTTTCCAATTTTGGCTGCATGATGGAGGCAGGTGGAGCCATCCTCTTCCTAAGGGAGACATGAGCCAGTGAACTCTTTGGCTGGCATCACATACCCACCCACCCGCTCCTCCCTCCCTCTCTCCATCCCTCCCTCCTATTACCCTCCAGCTTCTTCACCTTGCTATAGACACAGCCACCTAGCTGCACCATGTACCGGGCCACCTCCAGGTGGTTGTTCACTACAGCCTCCATCAGTGGCGTGCGTTGTTGCTTGTCTACGGCATTGATGTTGGCTCCTGCCTGCACAAGGGAGGGCACAAGGGCTTTGCACCGCGGAGACGATGCTGAGGGGGGGAGAGGGCTGGACAGTGAAGTGTGTGCGTGTGTGTCACCATGACTGACCTGTAGCAGCACGTGACAGATCTCCACGGATCCCTTTTGTGCCGCTGCATGCAGAGGTGTGCGCTTGCTCTGCTGGTCACTCTGGAAGTTAGGGTCCAGGTTGTCTACTACAGGGAGAGAAGAGACAAGTGAAGGGGGCAGCACCACCTCCAGGGAGGCTTCCCAGGCTCCCCGGGCAAGCTGTGCTGGCCCCTGACAACTGCCCTGCCCTGGAGGAAGCACTCAGTCTCCATGCTAGGAAACCTTACGTGACTTACACAAAATACCACTGAGCAGTGCCCAGCATCAGTAGGTTACTCCCATGGCCATTACCGAGGGCCACACGGCCTTCCCTCCTACACTAAGTCCTCAGTTCCCTGCGGTGGGATAGGACACTCACGCAGCATAAGGATCACCTTCTGCAGCTCTCCCTGCTTCACTGACAGGTACAGCTGCCGTGGATGGAAACGAAGCTTCTTCCGCCTGCCAGGGAAGGAGGGGAGAAAGTGGGCTGTTCAGATTTGAACACCAACAGCAACACCTGCTTCTCTGGCCCAGTCCCAACGGACACCCTGAAAACAGTACCAACTCACCTCTCTGACTCCTGGATGACCAAGGCCTTCTCTAGGGCTTCACGGCCTGGCCCTGGGGGCAGACCCACAGCTGAAAGGCAGCCTCCGTTAGGCAGGGTTAGCGAAGGGCCTGAGCTGTCGATGGTATCAGCCAGGGGGTCACAGGGCGGACGCCGGGGCTCTCCATGCCCTCGCATTCGGGCACTGTGGGAGAAGGTTTTGAGGTCTGGAGGCAGGGTGCATAAGATAGGAAATAGGGCAGGGAGGTGGGGGAAAGAGAGGCAAATACCTAGGCTGGGATGTATCTGCTCGCCCTGGGGCATCCTGTGCCAAGGCCAGTGGAGCAGGAGCTGCTGTACCAGCCGGAGGGGTTCCCCCATCGCCCCGGGGAATGGTCACCTCCTGGGCCTCTGAAGCATCCTCTCCACAGTGGGGACAGAAGACCATCCCATTGAGCTGGGACACACAAGCCTTATGGAAGCGGTGGGCTACTCGGAAGTCGGGGTGGCATTCCAGGAAAGTACCCTGGGGATGAGAGAGAAGGCAGTGAGTCTCTGAGCTCTCTCCTGCATCAGGCCACCCACCTACCCTAGCAGTTACTCACAGCTGTGCAGAAGTAGCCGCAGCCTGGGCAGCAATGGTGCTTGACCATGCGGGCACGATGGGCCTCACAGAGTACCATCAGTGCCACTCGGCTAGAAGGTCGCATGGTCTCCCGCTTGAGGATGGCAGCATTGCAACCTGACAGCTGAGGGGAGGGGAGGGTGCACGAGGAAATAATGGTGAGGCCAGGGCCCAAGTTAATGCTCCATAAGCCTCCCCAGCCAGCAGCCCAGACCCACCTCTCCATCGACGCTTTCGGTGGCCATGCACTTGTGCCCTGCTCTCTCACTGATTCGGTCTATCTTGGGTGCCTCCATTCGGCAGCTACAGAGGGGCAGTTCCTCAAATCCACGCTCTGTCTCCAGTGAAGACGTGTCATTGGATACCCCTTGGACAGGAAGAAATAGAGATGATAGAGGCCTCACCCATCACCCACTGGAAGGGTCCGCTCCTTCCCACCCAGCCGCCCCTTCACATTCTAGAACCCCAAAGCCTGGAATGGACACCCCAGTTCTGGCAGGTTTTCCCTCCACCCCCATGAGCACCCCCTAGTGGCTCCCTGCCCCGGCAGTTGGCAATTAATTACCAGCGTGGTTGGGGGAGAGGGTCCCCTCGCTGGGCAGCTCCAGGGACCCCAGAGGGACCTCCATGTACTCACTGGGCCCTGAGGAGCCCACACCATTCACTCCTGACACAGAGACAGAGACAGTGAGAGCAGGGGCTCATGGGGCCTGGGCGCGTGCGTACATGCGGTGTACACAGTGAATGAACATGCATGAGCATCTGAGCGTGTACTACTCTCTGGGGCCGGAGGAGGGGACCCAAGAGCAGAGGAGCCCTCTCACCTCTTGGCTCCTTGGCCCTTGGCGGCTCTCGCTTCCGCCTTTTCCTAGATGGCTTCACCCACGGGCTGTCTTTTCGCCATTTCTTCTTGGCTTTGCGCCTGCCACTAGAGCCACTCTGTGGAAGAGGAAGCCTCAAGAGTTCTGCTGCAGCCCAACAGCTCCCCACTCCTCCAGGGAGGCCAGTCTCCTGCTCTTACCCTGTCTGACTGATTGCCTGACTCCTCATCTTCCTCCTCCTCCTCTTCCTCCTCTTCCTCCTCCTCCTCTTCTTCCTCTTCCTCCTCCTCCTCCTCTTCACTCAATTGTTCAGCGAGAGCCTCGACTTCGGACTGAAAGAAGAAATTCAAAGAAACAGCAAAACCTCAGCCATCTCCAAGAGCAAGACAGTGAATCAATGCTAAGGCCCCACTGCCGGGGAAGCTCGCCAGAGGCGGTGGATGTGAGCAGGAGGTAAAGAGACTCACACAACACTATGGCCGTAAAAAGGGCTTGTTTCATGAAACACACAAACACATTACCATAGCAACGAAACCACTATAGAGAAAGCTGATGAACTACTCTCTGATGAAGGGCTCAAGCTGCCATCACTGGAAACCACAGCCCTTTGTCAACTTTTCTTTTTGTTTGTTTGGAGACAGGGTAGTCCTGACTGGCCTGGGACTTCGGGATCCAGCTACTTCAATCTCTGGTGTGGGTCAACATTTAACAATAAGAGTGGTAGGTGATGGGAAGGAGGGCTGGTACCCACTCCCAAGATTTCTTGCCAAAACAAAACAAAGAAAAAAAAGAGCAGAAAACTCCAGACACAGCAGAGCATACACCTCCAGACCATGTGAGGGACAGAGGCTGGAGAGATGGCTCAGCAGTCAGAGCACCACTGCTCTAGCAAAAGACCCGGGTTCGGTTCCCAGCACCTATGTGGTGGCTCAAAACTGTCTGTGACTCTGGTCCCAGGGAATCCAATGCTCTTTTGACTTCCAAGGGCAGCAGGCATGTACATGGTGTAACATACATGCAGGGAAAACATTCATATAAACTAAAAAAAAAAAAACAAAACCAAGATTATCCCTGGCTACATAGCAAGTTTGAGGCTAGCCTGGGGTACACGAGATTGCATCCAGAGACACAGTGTAAGGAACTATAGGGGAATTAGCTTCTAAAACTATGCACAAGTCAGCCACTCACAACTAACAAGGTGGAGGGACGTAGCCCCCATTGAGCCAAGTATGAGAAATCCCATAAAACTGACTTGCTTTCAGCAGGTAATTGGCGAGAAGATGATTTTATGGGTGGCAAGAGCTCCTGTAATCCCAGCACTGGGATTCAAGGCCAGCCTAGGCTACAAAGTGAAACTCTGTCTCCAACCCTCCATCCCCCAAAAAGCACTTTAATCCTGGCACCCCTCTAAACTCTGAGGGTTCAGCCTGGTCTACGGAGTGAGTGTCTCAAAAGACAACAGAGGGCGGGAGAGATGGCACTGACTGCTCTCCCAGAGGACCCAGGTTCAATTCCCAGCACACACATGGCAGCTCACAACTGTCTGTAACTCCAAGGTCTGACAGCCTCACACATACATACATGAGGCAAAACACCAATGCCCGTAAGACAAACAAAACAAGACAGTTCCAAGCCAACTAAGGCTACGTATGGAGATCTTGTCAAAACAGACAAAAAGACAGAAAAACAAACAAACAAAGAAACCTAAGGCAGTAATGGCAGGAAAACAGAACAAGCCCGGGCAGTCAGTAGGCCAGCTAGGGCTACATACTGGGACCCTGTCTCAAAACAAAAGAACAAAATGTATAATCCCTGTTGTGTGGGAGGCAGAGGCAGGAAGATTACAAGGAGCGAGTTAAAGGCCAGTCCTGGGCAAACCTAGTAAAGGGCTGGTCTCAGATCACTTAAAAAGCAGTGTAGTGCTTGCTTGCCATGTGAGGGCTCCAGTTTAATCCCAAATTTGGCAAAAATAAAGCACAGGCCTCTTTAGAAGTGCAAAGAGAGCTCACTCCTGCACAGTCCCCATACTGAGATCTGCTCTGCCGTATGTGAGCCAGGCAGCAGCTGTGTGCTGGGCTCACATTCCCTCTTGTGCTCGGTGGAAAGTTTCCACAGCAAAGTGGTAAGTAAATAAAAAGCAAACAGGTGGTTGTGGCACTCAGGAGGCAGAGGCAGGTGGATCTCTGAGTTCAAAGCCAGCCTGGTCTACAGAGTGAGATCAGGACAGCTAGGGGCACACATGGAAACCCTGCCTCAAACAACTAAAAAAAACCAGAAACCAATAAAAAAGAAACGGGGAAGGTAGTTCAGTGGGTAAAGTGACTGCTGGCTGCTGTCAGGATCTGAGTTTGAGCCCAGACTTCACAGAGAAAAGCCAAGTGTTCCCATCGTCGGCACCTGCCGTGCCCTAGCTTCAACCTCAAATACCAGGGAAATATTCTAAAAACTCAAACCCACACAAGAGATAAACCCCCAGGACCTACATGGAAGCAGAGGACCATGCCCCAGAAGCTGTTCTCTGTGATTTCAACACTGAAGGGGCAGGGGCAGGGAGGCAGAGGCAGAGGCAGGCAAACTTCTAGGAGTTTGGAATTAGCTTGGCTTGGCCACTTGGTGAGACCCTGTCAAACAAACAAACCCAACCCAACCCAACCCAACCCAACCCCACTACAACACCCACCAAAATAATAAATACGTAACCAGAAAGTGGTTGGACAGAGAGCAGCAGAGACGGGATGGGATGGGAACAGGAGAAATGGTCGCAGAACACACAGGGCGGCGGATTATCGAGTGCGCTCTTATTAAAGGGAGAGAATACCTTGCTGTCAGAGTCCACTCGATCATCCACGGAGTAAGCGTCATAGTAGAGACTGAAGTCATCACCCACCACTGTCTCCCACTCCTCCAGGGGCCTGGGTTCTCCTTTCTCCAGGGTCACATCTCCTGAGCCCCGGGCAGAGCCAAAGTCTTCCGACTAGAAAAAGATGAGAGAGTCCGAGGCTACTGGCTCTGGCGTGTTCTCCCCACCCCGCCCAGTCTTCTTCTTCAGCTCACCAGGCTGCCAGAGTTCAGCTTCCTCCTTTTGGCCACATCTGAAAAGACAGAAAAGTGAGGATAAGAACCCTAACCTCTGGGCCCGAATACAGCAAGCCACAGGGAGTGTGTATGGACCGGAGTAGGAGTGGACAGTAAACAACCTGAGGTCATCGTCCCCATCGAGTGCATGTCGTCACTCATGCGGAAATGCTGGACTTCGGGGGGCCGCTTCTCAGGGACCAGAGGCTGGAGAAATGAAGGGACAATTTCAGTCAGAATATTACTCACATTTCACAAGGAAACCTGGTGGGGGCCTAGTGTGGTGGTGCAGACCTTTAATCCCATCACTCTGGGAGACAGAGGTACTCTGTGAGTTTCAGGCCAGCCAGAACCTCAAAGTGAGAGCCCAACTCAAGAACAAACACCAAAATAATAACAAAAAGGAAATCTGGAAATATATAGACTAGAGGAAGCTTGAGGACACCATGCTAATGAAATAAACACGGTACCCAAAATAAAATTACCGTTCTGCTGCCACAACCCTAGAGCCGAAGTGGAAGTGGCATGGCTACCTGAAGGAGCCCAAAGACGGCTCAGCAGTTAGCACCGTCTGCAGCCTGGTGAACTGAATTCAATCCTTGAGACCCAGTTGCTGAGAGACAGAAATGTCTACCATAGTTATCTATTTTTTGTTGTTTGTTTTTTGAGACAAGATGTCACGCGTCATGGGGTAGCTAGCCCTGGACTCACTGTGTAGATCAGGCTGTCCCAAAACTTACAGAGATCCCCTTGCTTCTCCCTCCCAGATGCTGGGAGGTATGCATTGCCACTGGTGGCTAAAATAAGGGGAAAAAAAATCAGTAGGTGGATATAGGAAGAAAATGTAAACAGAAGCCCACAGGTCTCTGATGGAGAGCCAAAATATTTGTTGATTTATTACATATTTATATATTTTTGTGAGTTTACATGCTCCAGATATACAGGACCCTTTGAAGGCCAGAAGATGACATTAAATCCCCTGAAACTGAAGGTGGCTGTGGGCTTGCCATGTGATGCTGGGACCCGAACCAGAGACCTCGGCAATAGCTATTACACCAGTGGCAGAACATTTAAACGCCCCCCCAATAAATAAGTAAGTAAGTAAATAAATAAATAGTAAGTAAGTAAGTAAAAAGAAAACCGTGGGCCATTGAGATGGCTTCAGTGGGCAGAGGTGCTTCTTGTGCAAGCTCTACAACCTAAGGTTGATTCCTGGACCCCATGAAAAATTAGATGGAGACCAGGTGCCTCAAAGACATCTCTGTCCTCCACTGCCCCCCCCCATTGCACAAACACAAATAAATAAAAATTTAAAAATTGTATCTATACCAAACAGTCTTAAAAATGACAGATGTACTCACATTATCTAATCACCTATAATGGGGCTAGACAACAGGGGAGATATGTGTAAGTCATATGCAAATATTGACTGCTTGGCTTGACTAGAACTCACGAGATCCTCTCATAATTTTATATGGCAGGCCTGAGCAAACATGGATTTCTGTACCAGAGAAGAATAATTACACTCTGATGAGGTAATCACCTTCTCAGAAACAGAAAACAATGGAGAGGTGGCTCAGTGGTTAAGATCACTTGCTGGTCTGTGAAGACCTGGGTGAGTTCTTAGCAACCACATGTGGCTCACAATTCCTTCAAATTCCAGCTCCAGGAAATCCACTGCCCTCTTCTAGTCTTGGAGGACACCAGGCACACAAAGTGGTAAACATATGTACATGCAGATAAAAACACCCATTTACATATAATAATATAGTAAAAAAAAATTTCAAAAATTAGAATAAAGAAACTGAGTGGGTTAGCTCAGGACTAAACCCTTGGCATCATAGCAAGTTCAGACAGCCTATGCTATATGAGACCATCTCAAAGGCAAAAATAAAATAAAATAAAAGCCAGGTGGGTGGCATACACCTGCAACCCCAGGACTTGGGAGGCAGAGCAAGATGGATCTCTTTGAGGTTAACGGCCAGTCTGTTCTACAGTAAGTTTGAAGCTAGCCAGGGCAATATAGTTGAGACCCTTTTAATACTTTTACACACATACCCACACACAAATAAATAAAAATAAACAACAATAAAAGACCCAGACTAACTACACAAACCACACCTAGACACGAGGAGCCCTTTAAACCCTGTCAAAAATGTGGATTCCGGTGCTTGCCACCCCCATTCTGTCATTTATATGGGCTTCCCCGGGGACATTCCCCGTAAAAACTTTAGGCCATGTAAGAGTGGTCTCAAAGAACGGATGGTAAAAGGTCCCTAAGGACTTGCTCAGAAGTAGAAAGGAGTAAAGGCTGAGCCCGCACAGTCATTTTGGTAAAAGTAATTAGGACAATAACTATATAATTAACTCTACGCCTGTCAGTCTCTTCTGCTGGCCACCCCTCCCCCAAGAACACTAACTCCAGGAAGCCAGCAATTACTCTGGTCACAGATAAAGCCCAGCCCAACATCTGACACTTGGTAGCCTATTGGTAAATTCGAAAAAAAAAAAAAAAAAAAATCTGAATGCGAGAGGCCCAAGGCTAAATCCCGGAAGAAAAAAACGTAAAAAACAAAAACCACCCAAACAATAAAAATAAACAAAAAAGGGCCTACTCGGAGATCCCCCCGTTCTCTCCACCCAAATTCCACATTCTCACCTGCCCGTTGCCAGGTTTGGACATGGTTTTCCGGGCTCGGTGTACTTTGGGCTGCCCCTCCTGGACGGTAGTAGTTGCTGGAGAAGGTTCAGGCCCGGGAGTTGCAGCTCCCTGAGCCCCGGGCATGCTCAACAACCTCATGGCCAAACTCTGCACCGAGGGGGGCGACTTTCCTGCCCCAGTCATTGACATTTTGGCCCGACTGGGACAGGCACCCCCCTTGCTGGGGGAAGAGGGGAATGACTTTGTGGCATGGCCTAGAAAAGAGGCAGGCAAGGAGGGGGGCGCAGGGTAAGCAAGCGGGCTGAAGGTCTTTTTAACCCCCCCCCCACCTCTCCCCAGCCTCTCACCCAGCAGGATTCGGCCTCCATCTCCCTCTAGGCTCTCGGGTTCATCCCCAATGAGTGGTGTGGGCCCTACAGGGGTGTCAGCCCCCTCGTCGCCGACGGTGACAGTGACAGAGGCCGGAGAGGACGGGCCAGCAGGCTCCAGGGAGTCGGGGTCGGCCTTGGGAAGGGTCTCCTCACTATGAGAGATGTCCCCAAGAGAGCCATGAACTGTGGAGGGGGGGGGAGAAAGTTCAGGGCCTTAGGCTCCGGAGATCCCGTGATGGGGGTGGGGAGGGTGGAGGTCCGGTCTGGGCCTGCTCCGCCCGCACTTACCTCTCTCGGCGGCTCCCCTGGGCTCCTTCTCCAGCAGCAGCGCCCCCATCTCAGCGGGGGCCTCCCCCTGGGAGGGGAGACAAGGGACCGGAGGGCCCGTCAGCCCGGCAGGCAGCTGGGGGGCCCAAGACGCCTGGGCCCTGGGCAGCGAGAGCAGGCTCCGGGGCCTACCTCGTCCTCGGTGGGCGCCCCCGCGACCGCGGCCGCGGCTGCCCGTGGGGGCCGCACGCCCCCTCCCCCGGGCCCGCATCAGCCCCCTCCCTCTCGGCAGACCCCGCATCTCTGGGGCCGGGAGCAGAGGAGGGGGCGGGGGCGGGGCCTCCGCGCCCCGGCCCCGCCCCCTCCTCCCGGCTGCACGCGCCGCTCCCCCTTTGTCCCCCAGGCCGCGGGGACCCCGGCCACCAACCCCTGCAACGCCCGCTGCGCCCCAGCCCGGCGGACGGCCCCTCGCGCCCCTCGCGCGTGCTCCCGGGGTCGCGGCGCCCACCGCCCACGCAGGGGCTGCGGGCGGTGGCACGCGCGACTCGGCGCCCACTCCCCCCACCTCCCACCCCCTGGTCCCCTCATCCGCCCCCGGTGTTGGCCCCCTGGTTTGCTGCAAGTTCGGCTCGGGCCCCCCGGCCCCGTTGCACCCCCGGAGCATTGCACGAGTGCGCGCTTCCCCCGGGCGCGCGCGCGGGCATGCACCCGCCTCTCCCCCTCCCCTTCCGCACCTCGGCGGCCGCCGCCGCAGCAGCTCCCGCCGCCGCCGCCATCGCCGCTTGCGCGGGGGGCCGAGCCGGCGCGCGGCCGCCCCGGGTCACGTGGACAAGGAGGGAGGGCGACAAGACGCCTTAAAGGAGCCGCTGCGGGCCTTTTGGGCATTTTTGCCCCCCGGAATGGCCTCGGAGGTCCAGATCTAGGGGTTGCAGGGGAGAGGGCCTTCATTCCTAGCCTCGCCATTGCCGAGAACCAAGGGCGAGGCGCGTCTGGGCTGTGACTTCCCTGTCCCCGCCCGGTTTTGGGAACACGTGAAGCCTGAGCCTTTGCAGCTGCTGTGTGTTATCTTTCTGGTTCTGAGCCACCAGATAGAAGGCTGGGCCTTAGTTTTAGGTTCGCCCCTCTAGTGCACAAGAAGGGGCGACAGGCTCGTGGAAGACACCTTTATTTTTGCGTCTGTGTTTTTGGGAGTCTAGGGCCAAATGTTTTCTGTGTATGCCAGGAGAGTTACACGCCAGGGCATATACTAGAGATGTTGACTAAATGCAGCGGCCTCAAGGGTCACTATGGTCTACAGCCGGTAACCAGTCGGGGGCTCATGGTCCAGCTGACAGTTCAGGTACATGCAGCATTTATACAGCCCTGACAACACTATTCAGGGCAGCATTCCCGCAGACACTAAGCGCTGGCCAGAGTTTGGGGAAACACCTGTATGGTTTCACATACAGTAGTGGACTAGCAGGTAGTTATGTTATTGGGCCTGAGGCCAATTCAACGTCTTATGGGAACTGTAGTTCTCTTTGGAATAAGAACTTTTCAGAGCTTTCTGGGAATTGTAGTCTTCCAAGCGTTCAAATATAGGTTTAGCTGAGTGTTCAGCTTTCCTTTAAAAAAGTTTGCTACAGACAAAAATGTTCAGACACAGGTGTCTGCCTGCCATCTCAGTGGGTACACTGACCACCTGTAGTTCATGCCCTGTAGTGGTTCGAAAACACAGTTTATGCCCTCACTAGGGCTGCCAATCGTTTGTGTGATGAGATTTCTACCCAGGTGTTGAAGTTGCCCACTGGAAGAGGGCGTGTTCTTAACCAGAGGAGCTCCCCGGCAGGTCCCTAGTCCCAGCTTGAGGCTGGGCTCCTTGTGACATAGGAGTGCAGTCTGTCTATGGTGGGTAGTCAAACACATGCAGTTGCCAGAATATAAAGAAAAAAAAGTTTTGTTCTGTTTTTTTTTATTTTGTGGAAAACAAAGAAAAACTAAAACCCCAAACTCCAGAAAAAATCCTAAAAAATACGTTTTCTTAGAAAATACTGTATAAGTCTCTACTCCTCTCCCTCCCCCCAAAGCCTTCCTCATGTCCTTTTCCTAAGTGCCCGGCCCCCCTCCCCGCCTCTACTCCGTTCTTGCTATTTAGCCCCGTGTTATTACCTGCCCAGGTTGCCCACCCTGTTCTCTTACCTGGCACATATGTTTTCTTTCATTTTCGGTGGTGAGCCTTGTACCTACTGCCCCACTTCCCCAGCATGCAAGAACCACCTCCCCTTCCTTTTCTGGGACCTCATACCAGTTTACCCCTACAATCCCCCTTTCCCTGTGACCTATTCTAAACAGGAGCAAGAAAACCCGCATCCTGCCAATCCCCCACAATTCCCACCCCCACCCCACCTCAGAAACACTAGAATCTTCCTCCTAAGCCAGGGAAGAGCTGTTTTCCAAACTTTTAACCTTTGCTTCTCTCTCCCTCCATAAAAAGACAGCTTTCTTTGGAACCCCATATTCCCTCAGCCTTGTCAACCCTGTCTCCGGCTCCATCTTTTTTTTTTCCCCCTTTGAGGCAAGGTCTTCTCTCCAACCTTCCTCCCTCAAGATGTAGGCCTGCCTGCCCCAGAACCCTGCCCCCCAATTCTCCCGGGCCCAAGAACTCCCAGCCTCCTGGCCCTTCAGCGGATAAGGACGTTGATCTCCGCCACACCAGCCTCCAGCACGTTCTCAGCCGTGGTTTTTCCATGTTGCTCCTTGAGATGCCGCCTGATGGCTGGCTTGTGGGCGAAGCGCACATCACAGTAGGAGCATCGGTAGGGTCGAGCTCCTGAGTGCAGGTTGAGGTGATCGTGCAGCGTGGACTTCTGCGTGAAGCACTTGCCGCAGATGCCACAAGAGTGCGACTTGACGCCACGGTGCACGTTCATGTGGCGGTTGAGGTTGCTGCTGTGGTTGAACTGCTTGCCGCAGCGCGGGCACATAAAGATGAAATGTTGCGCACGCATGTGGAAGACCAGCTTCTCCACACCCTGGAACACTTCCGGGCATTTGGTGCATTTGATGTTCTTTAAGGGGTTTCCACTTGAGAAGCCCCCAGGCAGGGGTCCCCGGCTGCCCCCCGCCCCAAGACTGCCCCCCGCCCCCCGGGCAGCCATGGCCACCGCTGCTGCTTCCACTAGGCCCGAGGTGGCCCCCACACTGGCCCGGCCTCCTGGGATCAACAACAGGCCTTCCCCTTCAGCGTCCTCTGACAGGCTGTAGCAGGCCTTCACCACACCTTGTGGTGGGGCTACAGTGTTGGGGGCCACACTACTCTGGGCCAGCTCCCCCAAGTGGCTGCTCACAGAGGCTCCAATGCCCAGACCCCCTGCTAGGCCTCCAGGGGGTTTGAGCCGGTGTGCCACTTCCAGGGCAGACTCCACCTTGACAATGCAGATGTCAGAAACATCCTCATCCTCATCCTCGTCCTCCTCTTCCGCCTTCAGCTCTAGGTCCTCATCCAGCGGAAACTCCAGCTTCACGGGTCGCAGGAGTGGAGGGGGTAGAGGAGGTGGGGGTGGGGGTTTCGGGGCTGGCTTTGGGGTCCTGGCTGGAGGGAGGAGGGACTTGGTAGCACTGACACTGCTAATGAGGCTAGCCTCGCTGACCCCATCTTCTTTGAGGCCTATTTTGGGTTCAATGAACTGGCTGAGGGCGTTCCGGCATTTCTCCACCACGTGCTCCATTTGCAGGTAGGAGGCAGCTGTCAGGTAGTTCACGATGTCCCTGACTGCGAACTCCAGGGCACCCGTGTAGCAAGAGAGGAGCAGGTCCGCCACAATGCGTGCACTATGCATTAGCGAGACCTGCAGCTCCGAGCTGGGGTTCAGCAAGAACTGGTCCCGGAGGAACGGTGAGCAGGCGGCCAGAATGACCTTGTGACCACGGAATTTGAGGCTGTCGGCCACGATGGTCACATCGCAGAACCGCTCCTCCGCACGGAGCTGGTTCATGTTCCGCAACGTAGCGGCCTCGTGGCCAGGCAGCTGGAAACGCAAGACTTCCACCCCAGAGGCCATTGTGGCGGGAGTGGACTGCCCTGGGTGGGAAGGAAACCGGTCAGAGACAAAGGTCTCCGGCTGTCGGAAGCCAAGGCTCCAGACCCCTCATCCCTACCTCCCAAGTCTTGGAGCGCATCCCTCAGTTTCCCCAATTCCGAGGAGGCGCGGTCCCTCCGAGGAGGGAGGCGTGGTTCTCGGGGGCGGGGCAGCGGCGTCCACACCCCCCAGTCCCGCGGCCCGCGCGCCCATGGGAGAATAGAGAAAGGGGTGGGTGGGGATTAAAAAAAAAAAAAACTAAAAACGAGGATTGCGACTCTGGGTGGCCCCCAGTTGCAGGCACTCCTCACCCGCCTCGCCTCTAGCTCGGGCCGCGCTGTGGAGTCCCCCTTTTCACGTCCTCCCGCCGCCCGGACAGGTCGTGCACGCCCCCCTCCCACGCGCAGATCTCCGTGGCACGCCCCCCCCACCCAGACTCTCGGCCCTGGGTGCACGCGCCTCTCACCTGGCCCGGTTCCGCGTGCTGATTTTCCCCCCTGGTCCCCCACCCCCCCGGGGCCAGCGGCGCCCCCCACACTCGGGCAGGGCCTGGGCAGCGCGCAGGCGCGGGGGTGCACGGGGCGCGCGCGCGGGCCGGCTCCGCGTGGGCGGGAGGGGGAGGGGCGGGGGCAGCTCGTGCCGAGTGTTCCAAGGCCCCGCGCAGCGCAGCGTCCGCGAGGACTCGGGGAGGAGGAAGAGGGGAGGGAATTAAAGGAGCAGGATTCCCCCTCCCCGACCCCCCTTTCCTGCCCGGCACCCCCCACTCGGTTAAAGGGCTGGACAGTCGTGCCTCCCCTTTGGCCAGGATTATTTGTCCGCCAGAGCGGAAATACGCTCCACACACCCCCCCTTCTTTCACGCTCCCCTCCTTTCTGCCTCTGGGGCCCGCGGACCATCTGCGCGTGCGTGCCAAGGCCCGCGCGCTCGGGCCCGCCCCCGGCTCCCCGGAGCACCCCCCCCGCGCGCGCGCGGCCCCGCTCGCCCCGCCCGCCCCGCGCCCCCCAGCGCGCGCGCTCCCCGGGAGCTGCGCAATCGGCGCGGCCACCTGCTCCAGAGCAAGGCGTCGCTCCCGCCCCGCTGTGCCGAGTGGGCACCTCCCAGGGCCTCGGACTTGCTGGGGGCCTACCGATCCTTGGATCGCTGCTGCCCACGGGTGCATCTTCCACGGAATACGTGCACAGTTTTTCAGGCCACACTTGCAGACTTTTCCAAGTCTTTTGAAGCTAGTGTCTACTGTAGTCCTCCGGATCTGAAAGATAATTTCGCTTTCCACAAAGCCAGCGCTCCCAGCTTGCCCCTTAAAATCACACTCATCCTTCTATTTCATACAACTCTGGCCAAGGCCAAGAAATCCACCCCTACTGTGGGAGATTGATGCATTTCACCTCCACTGTGTAATTAACCCAGGACTGATCCTGCAATTATGCAATTATTTATATTGGTGCCAGTGTACCATCTGTACTGTTTCCGTGCACCCATCCACAGCCTCTCTCCTCCAGGGAGGTGCTTCTTCCCCTAGACTCCCCTTTACGCTGTCTGCACTTGGCTTTAGTCGTTATTCTCAAGGGCAGTTACATTCTCCACAACTTCAGTGTGGGTACTTCATAGACGCCTATCTTTATCTCTCCTGGGGGATGCGGGGGGGGGGCGGGGCAGGCGCCAGCAGGGCCTGGCTCAAAGTGAATCCTGTAACTTTTTTTATCTGAAGGGGTTAAGAGAAAAGACGGGCTCTCCTGATGGTTTCCTTCAGACTCTTTCTTTATTCTTCTTTTACCGTCTCTATTTTTAATATTCCTGATGACTTCCTTCTCCTATTTTGACGTTTTCTTCCTAACTCATTTTAACTCATTATTCTTTCCCCTACAGTTTTATATGCCCCAGCAAAATCTTTCAGGGAGTATAAAAATTACGATGTGGTTACATTCTGTTTTAGAAGAGAACGTTTTCCATATCCCTTACACAATGAAACATTTTACGTATTACAGCTAAAAAAGAAATATCAGCAGAGCAACTTGTTAGAGATTAGCAGTGTGTAAGCAAGCAAGATAATTCTTTTCACTGGAAAGCTGTGCTTTTTCGGTTACAAAGGACCAGTCACTTTATTGCTTATCTTGAACCGTAATCTTACAAAGAATCTTAAAGGAAGTACAATCCTAAACTTTTATATATGAGAAAGAATCAGTCAGCTCTAAATCTTTAGGGTCCATACTCACCCATCAATAGTTTTTTTTGTATCAGGAGATGGAGGGTAAAAATGGGTATAAGGAATTGATCAACACCTTTGGTCACTAACCAGTTCTAGCAAGACAGGGACATCAGCTAATGCTAAGTGGGATGCTTGTTCTTGTTACCTGACCTTGAAGAATTCCTCACTCAACCATTAGCCTTTCTAAAACTTTAGATTGTCTTCCTGGGTTTTAAACTAGCTGGGCTACTGGCACTCTTAATGTTTTTCTTAATCATTGACCTGAGCCACAGTTTATATGGCTCCACAATAGAAACTCATGCGTTCTAGCTGTGTGCTACTTCCTTACTGTTTATCACCAAAACTCTATTTAAACTAACATTATTATTGTCATTTATACAGTACAACTTAAGAAGAAATTGTAAAAATACCCAGTAGAACAGGGGAATGTTTCCATGAGATAAACGCATACATCACAGGCAGTAGGGATCTCCTCACCCCTATTCACACCATGCCAGACAACAGAGAGAGATGGCAGCAGCTAAGGTGTGAAGGCCCAGCAGAAGCAAAAGACCCCAGGCCTGTGGTCTCGGTGACTTGCCTCATGGTGGGCTGACACCTGAACTTCAGGTGCCACCTGCTGCTCCTCTGAGGTGGCCATGGCCACTAGTACATCTTAAAGGCTACCTTGTCCCAGAGCTTTTGTGCACCCCAAATATGCACAATGGCTTTTCACGCTATCAAGGTCCTTGGGAAGACACCACTGTTGCCTGAAGATTATGTTAATTATTTCATCCTCACGGGAAACTTCTCGATTCTGAGGATGATAATCTGATTGCAACCTAATGTATTCAGTATCTCTCTGGTCTGCCCCCACCCAAAAGACTATAACTTGATTACAAGAATTATGTCAGGGACTGTATTTTGCAAATAAAAAGTCAGGCAATAAATGCCTGGCTGTTGGACTCATTCACTACCAGCTGGACCAGCATCTGCCCATATATAAAGTTCATTCCTGACTTGAACTCAAACCTAAGGGATGCTGTTTCCAGAGAAGTCACAGAGCGTGGTGAAGCAGTGTATTAGCGGTGGTCTTTGATTGTCCTTTTAAAATTCTCTGACTTGTATGCCCTCTACCCAGTTCATTTTACGTCAGGTCATGTGGATTTAAAAGACAACATAGGCTTTTGTGTCTGGCACACCTGTTTAAAGCCATATTCACTGTCTACTGCATGAGAGAGAGAGCCCTTGGGCAAATTACTTAATTCTTTGGATCACAGTGTCTTTATCTTTGAACTAAAGGCCCAGACGGCTTACCAGGCTGGCAGAAAGTTCTAGGGAATCTTGTACACACTGGATAGACAATGGGTCTGTGGTAACACCCTTTTCTCTTTCTCTTTGCTTTCATGGGAAATAGACTTTGATATTCTCTCTCTCTCTCTCTCTCTCTCTCTCTCTCTCTCTCTCTCTCTCTCTCTCTTTCTCCCCCCCCCCAGGTTTTTCTGTGTAACCCTAGCTGTTTTGGAACTCTGCCTGTATCTGCCTCCTAAATGCTGTGATTAAAGGCATCACCACTAGGCACCTATGACACTTTCAAAAGAACTTTAATTTAAAATTCCTGCTTTTCTATCTCATCTTTTGTTTTTCTCCTTATTAAAGTTCTCAAAAGAATCATACATGGGGCTGGAGAGAGGGCTCAACTGTTATGGGCATGTGTTCTTGCAGAGGACCCCAGTACAATTCCCAGAACCTACATTCCCAGCTCACTACCATTTATAACTCCAGTTTAGGAGGATCTAATACCCTCTTCTGACATCTGCAGGCACCAGGCACACCAGCAGTCTCACACGGACACTTACACGTGAACAAAAACTCATATACATAAAATAAAGTAAACCTTTAAGAAATTAAAAAGGGAGCTGGAGAGATGGCTCAGAGGTTAAGAGCACTGGCTGCTCTCCCAGAGGACCTGAGTTCAATATTCAACAGCTACATGGTGGCTCACAGCCATCTGTAATGAGATCTGGTGCCCTCTCTTACGACATGCAGGCAGAACACTATATATGATAAGTAAATAAATATTTTTAAAAAGAAAATTAAAAAGAAAGGGTTCATATCTCACTGAGCAGTAATAAGAAAAACCATCAAGTTAAGAAGAAACCTTTAGCGGAGTGGTGGAGGTGGCGGCACATGCCGGTAATCCCAGCACTCAGAGGCAGAGGCAGGCGGATCTCTGAGTTCAAGGCCCGCCTGGTCTACACAGTGAGTTCAAGGACAGCCAGGACTACACAGAGAACCCTGTCTTGAAACTGTCTCCCCCCCCCCAAAAAAGAGAGAGTGAGAAAGAGAGAGAGTTTTAAGGTGGGCATGGTGGCACACACCTTTAATGCCAGCAATTGGGAGGCAGAGTCAGATCTGTGAGTTGGGGCCAGTTTGGTTTACATAGGCTTACATAGTGAGCTCCAGAGCAGCCAGGGCTATGAGCCAGGGTGTTCACAAAACAAACAGAAAGAAGGAAAGTCTGGAGCAGGTTCAGTGGTGAAAAGGACTGACACCCCTTTCTTAGCACCTCTGTGGGAAGCTCACAATTGTCCAGCTCCAGGGGATCCAATGCCCTCTTCTGGCCTCTGCAGGTACCTGTACTCACATGCACACTAGGCCCCACATACATGCAACTAAAAACAAAATGTTTTTTTTAAATGAGAGTTCGTAAATTTTATTTATTTGTTTGTTTTTTGAGACAGATTTTCTCCATGTAGCCCTGGCTGTCCTGGAATAAGTTACGTAGACCAGACTCAGAGATCCTCTGGCTGCCTCCTGAATACTGGGACCAAAGGTGTGCATTGCCAAAGCAGGCCTATAAATTTTAATGTCCTCTCTTTCTACCCAGGCGAGGCAGTGCCTGTGAGCAGGGGGTGGCCCCGGAGCACCATGTATGATAAGGAAGAATGGGTGGAAAAGGAACCCTGTTGATCTAGAGCATAGAGGAACGCTTCCCTACCACAAGCACTGGTGGTGTTCCAGACAGGAGTCATTTGACCAGAGAAAGTAGAATCCAGGGATGAAGGTGGAGGGGCGGGAGATACCTGCGGCCACAGGTACAAGGAGAAGGGCCAGACTCATGTTGAGGCAGATGTGAGACTCTCCTTGGTGGGCATCTTCGGGAAATGTGTCATAGTGCCCTCATCCCACCTGCTTCAGCTCAGTGTTGGCACATAGGAGATGCGTATGAAGTTGATTGACGGTATGTCTGAGATGAAACCCTCACCACCCAAACCCATGTTTCCAGAGAGAAGGATCAGAAAGACAGGATATTAAACTTTACAGGCCTGCTTTGGCAATGGATGCCTTTGATCCCAGGACTCAGGAAGCCAGGCAGTGTAAAGTGACCTCTGATAGATCCCCAGCCTTCCAAGGACTCTGTCACTGAATTTGTCCTGTCTTGTATCTGTGAGTTAATTTCCCTGTAGAATTTCTTAATAAATAATCCATTCCTCAGTAATTCGTGGAATTTCTGTTATATTCCTGCCATTGTGCCCCAACACACACACACACTTATAATAGCAACGTTTTGGCTGGATATATATGGATCAGCAATTTTGTTGGGGGGCGGTTTGGAAACAGGGTTTCTTTGTGTAGCCCTAGATGTCCAAGAACTCACTCTATAGACTAGGCTAGCCTTGAACTCAGAGATACACCTGTCTCTGCCTCCTGTGTTGAGATTAAAGGTGTGTGCCACTATGCCCAGCTATGCTCACTTGCAGTGGACCCAGGTTCTGTTTCCAGCACTCACAAGGCAGCTTACAGATGTCTTTAACTCTAACTCCAGGGAATCTGGCATTTTCCATTTTCTTCTGTCCTCCATGGGCACCAGCACACACACACACACACACACACACACACACACACACACACACACACACACACACATGCACACACACATATATATGCAGTTCTTATAACATAAAAATAAGAAAACTTTAAGAATCTGTTCATAAAATTTAACGTTTAAAAAATCATTGATCAAGAAATGGGCTATGGAGAAGGCACTTTATTGGGTAAAGGCACTTGCCATTCAGCCCTAAATTCAAATCCTAGGGTCCACACAGGAGAAGGAGAGAACAGATTTCCACATGCACATCATGGCATATGCTCCCTATAAAAAATAAATACAAAAAAAATAAGTAAATGTAACAAAAAGATGATATTAAAGTCAGGCCTGGTCCTCACCCACAAGAGAAAATCATGCATGGGGTGGTGACGTGCAGCTAATAAAGCCCTGTGTCTTGGAGGAGAAACTATTACCACCACCTTACAGAGCCGACATAGCCCTAACAACATCCTAAATATTGTTCTGATTCAGCTGGATACCAGTCACAGACAATTGATTGATAGGTTAATATTTATTAAAGGGGTCAATAGTAACTTATAGTAGGGAGAGAGTAGGCGGGAAAGCTGGACCGATCCACTCTGCTGGATGGAACAGATCTTTCTTCCAAGCGATGGGAAAGCAGAGAGAGCTGTGGACAGATGAGCACCCCAATCTTTAAGCTGTTCCCAGACATGGCTTCAAAGCTACAGCCCTCAAGGTCATCGGTGAATACCATACCTAGCTGGCCAAGAGGCCACACCTCTAGGTCAAGGTGATGTACTTTATTTCCCTACACCAGACAGAGGCTATTACAGAAAACCATAACCAATCAAAATAGATACGTGTTAAATACAACTGCTGCACTTAAGGCTCAGGGATCATTGAAGAAGAGGGGATGGGAAGATTGTAAAAGCCAGAGGACCAGTGAATTTGCTATGAGACTGTGTTTTTTAGGGATGTCAGATGCTACATCCATGGAAGTGTCACCGGCATGACTGCCTAAGCTGAACATGGATGACATACCTCAGGCCTACGTAAAGACCTACAGGTGACTAAGGAATGCTGAGAGCTAGATAATAATATTCCCCAGGAAAAGCACACCAATTGCTCATCCAATACCAATTAGTCACACTGAAAAACACATACAAGTAACATTATACAGACTGGCAGGTAGTATGTATGTATTTAGGTATGTATATGGTATATATGTTGTATATATATGTGACACACATATATAAGTTGTATATGTGTAATAACAAGTAATGAAAAGAAGAGAGAGAGAGACTATGAGGGCTGGAGTGATGGCTCAGAGGTTAAGAGCACTGGCTGCTCTTCAGAGGTCCTGAGTTCAAGTCCCAGCATCTACATGGTGGCTCACAGCCATCTGTAATGAAATCTGGTGCCTTCACCTGGCCTGCAGAATCTGTCTGCATATGAATAAATAAAGCTTTAAAAGAAAAAGAAAAAAGAGACTATGAATTTGAAAGCAGTGTATTAGAGGGTTTGGGGTGAGAAAGAGGAAAAATGATATAGTATAATCTCAAAAAAATTAAAAAATAACTTTTAAAAAATTTGCACGCACATGCACATATATACACTAGGCCTGATGGACCATGCGTACAATTCCCACATGGGGGGGGGGGGGTCAGGCAGGAGGGTGAAGTGTTCAAGGCCGTCCTTGGCTTATTCAAACAACCAATATGTAAACAAACACATCAGTGGTAGCTTCATAGTAGAGGGCTGGGAACACACAGGAGGCCTGTGTTCATCTCCTGAGTAAGGAAGAAGGAAACGGGAGGACAAGAGGCCTCTGGAGTATTGTCAACTCAAACATTTTCATTTGTTTGTTTGAGACAGGGTCTCCTCACTAGGTAGTCCTGACTGGCCTGGTACATGTACGTTAGATTGGCATGTAAAATTACAATTTATGCAATCCTCCGGCCTCTGTCTCCTGAGTGCTGGAATAACATTGTGTCATTGAGGACGTCTGCTTTGCTTGGAAGCAACAACAGATGATGTGTTGGATCTCTGCTCTTGTCATTGTCTAAAGCCACTTGGCTGTAAGAAACTTCAGCAAGGCTCCGACATTTGGTTCTGTCATGTGCAGAATCTGGGAGAACTGATAAGCAGCCTGTATGACTCCCACACTGGGTGCCCTAATAACCAGTTCACACATCCCCTTTCTATCCCACAAGGACGTCTGTGCAGCCTCCAGCTCACTATCGCTTGAACTCCTAGACCATATGTAGGTGGTGATGCACACCTTTAATTTCAGCACTCGGGACACAGAGGACAGCCTGGTCTACAAAGCGAGTTTTGGGACAGCCAGGACTGTTGGACAGAGAAACCCTGTTTCAAAACAACAATAAATTATTTATTGTTTCACAATTTTAACTTATTCACTTATTTTTGAGATAGAGTCTCACTATGCATATGTAGGTCCGGCTGACCCGAAACTTATTATGAAGATCAGGCTAGCGCTGAACTCAGATCTTCCTGCTTCTGCCTCCTGAGTGCTGGGACTAAAGGTGTTCGACACCAGGCCTGTCAAGCGAACAAAACACTAGCTGGACATGATGACTAAGGCCTTATAATCCTAGTAGTCAGGGACAGATCTCTGTGATTTAGGGACCAGCCTGATCTATACAGCAAATTCCAGGCCATCCAGGGCTACATAGAAAGACCTTATCTCAAAAACAGAAACAAACAAAATTAACAAAAATCGAGGAGGTAGCCTGCGTAAGTAGCATGCAGGCAGTCCTGGGTCCTGTCCTAGAGTCACATACATCAGACACGGTGGTGTGTGCCAGTAACCTCAGCACTCAGGGCTACATAGAGAGTTTGAGCCCGTCTTGGGCTATGGTAGATCTTGTTTCATAGAAACACCAGAGGTAGAGATACAGATTTGTGTAACTCCTGCCTCCTCAGCCCATTTTCCAGCTCCAGCTCTCCCCAAGGCGACTGTCCTATTCAGTTTCCAGAAAAGTTCAGAAAAATTCTACTCGTATACAGAACATGTGTGAGGCTGGGGCTGACCTCAGAGATAAGTACTTGCCTAGCAGGTACAAAGTCCTATGCCAGATCCTCAGCACCACAAAACTGTCACCAGTGACAACCAAACCCACAGCAAACGAAAGGAAAAATAAAGAGCAGATCCAGTTACCACCTCCCATGCTGTGTTTTTTTTTTTTTTTTTTTTTTTTTTTAGATTTATTTATTCATTATACATACACTGGTCTGACTGCAGACCAGAAGACCTCTGAGTTATCTCTCCAGCCCCTTTTTTAAATGAGTGGCAGTGTCCCATACATACTGTCTATGTCACCTATTGTCTATATTTTACCTGTATTGAGTTATTTTACTCTGCGCGGATGATCCTCAGGATCCTAGAAACCGTGTGGTATTCCACTGTCCACACGCACCATGTGTTGGTCGTCTGTTAGCGGACACAAACTCGGCACATCACCCTTTCATATCTATTGGATAATATCCCAGTCTTCTTCTTTTTTTGACCTGAGTACTAAGTAGCTTAAGCTGGTCTCAAATTTGCAATTCTCTTGCCTCAGTCTCCTGAACGCTGGGATTATGGGTGTGTACCCCCATAGCTGGCTGGTTGTCTGGGATGCTAATTTTGTTATTAGTGTATTTTCCCACTGAAAACACCCGTGAAACAGCTAACTAATGTGCTGTGCCAAGCCTGAACATCCTGACCATCTTAAAACAAAAACTGAATTCTTTCACCACACTGGATCTAGGGTTGGGAGTGTGGCAAGTTCTGCTGGAGTAGAATTGTCTCATTTATACCCCGAAGGAAAGCAAGTGTGAATATCTGTCCTCTCTATGTGGATACTATCCTATCGGCCCCAGCAGGGGTGAAGCGGTGAGGTTGGCAGGGACAGGAACGCTAGAGCAGTTTCTGGAGATGGGGGAGAAGATGGGGCACTGTGTATTCCACATCTGGGAAGGTATATATCATTGAAAAGGTAGAGCAGCTCCTGGATCTCCCCTTGCCGCCTCTGCTAAATCCAGAGTAGAGCTTGTGGGTAAGGTAGGATGTGGGGCAGCTGGTCACCATTCTGTCACTGTGTCATACCCAGCAGCCTTTCCTATACTGTCAAGAGCCTCCACCAGCTCTCAAGATGTAGAGATCTCCTGGGAACAGTGGCTGCAATGAGGAGATGTGATGTACGGATGGGCACACTCCAGAGGTTCGATTGCTTTCCAAATGGCGTGTGACTCTTCACATTAGGTCAAGGACAGACCTTCTACTCCTTGGGAGGCTCAAGAATACACTTCTTAGCCTTTTGTTTACTCCTTGGGAAGCTGATACAATTTTACAATGTCAGAAGGCTCAGTGTGGCCTATCTGGGTTTACAGGGCAACTTCTGGGGATGGTGGGTTGGAGGAATCAGAAGCCAGACATTCCTTTTCTGAGGCTCCAAGAGTAGTGTGTGCAAAGCTTCCTCAAGGTGGCAGTAAACCTAGCACTCGGAAGGTGGAGGAAGGAGGGTCAGGAACTCAAGGCCAGCTTCTGCTACAAAGCAAGTTTGAGGCCAACACTGGTGGGTGTGAAACCCAGTCTCAAGAAAATGGGGACTGGCTAGAAGACCGAGCAAGTTGCCAGAGAATCAATCACAAGACAAGTGGAGAAGGCATGGTCCTGGGGAGGAAGAGAGGACGCCACCAGGGGTTAGGGATTCAGCTCTGGGGCAGAATCTTTGTCCTACCCTTCTTTCCAGGACATCATAGTCAGCAGATTGTGCGCACTGATTGTGTCAATGTGTACATGTGTCTACGTGTGTCTGTGTGTGTCTATGTGTTTGTGTGTTTGTGTGTACTCACTTAGGAGCAGTGTGCACAATCTGTTGACTATGATGTCCTGGAATGAAGGGTAGGGCAAATGGTGGTTGGTAAAATGCTTGCAACCGTGAGGACCTCAGTGTGGACGCCTTAGAATCCACATGAAAAGTCTAGGTGCAGCATTGCTGCCCTCTTGTAATCACAGAGCTTCCAGGAACAGAGGTCGGCAGGTCCCTGAAGCTTCACTAGTGAGTTAGCTTGGTTTATTTGACAAGGTTTTGGGCCAGTGAGAGACCTCCATCTCAAACAAAAGGTGGAAGTAGCCTGAACAGTTACACCTCCGATTGTCCTCTGACCTCCAGAGGCACACACACATACACACACACACACACACAGAGAACAGACACACACACACACATAGACACACACACACAAGGACATGCACACACACACAGCACACCACACACACAGACACAGACACAGACACACACAGACAGATACACACACATAGACACACAGACACACACACACCACACACACACATACATACATACACACACATGCACACACACATACACACATACATAGACACACACACATAGACACATAGACACATACACACACACATACACACACATACACACACATACACACACACAGAACACACACACACACAGAACAGACACACACACACACATAGACACACACACACAAGGACACGCACACACACACAGCACACCACATACACATAGACACAGACACACACAGACAGATACACACACATAGACACACAGACACACACACACCACACACACACATACATACATACACACACATACACACACATGCACACACACATACACACACACATACACACACACATAGACACATACACACATAGACACATAGACACATACACACACACACATACACACACATGCACACACACATACACACACATATACACACACATATACACACATACACACACATACACACACATACACACACATACACACACACACACACACACACACACACACACACACACACACACACACACCTAAAACAGAAGAAATAGAAACCAGTGGTATTTTTGTTGCTGATCTGACAGATTTTCTTGGGGTGGAGGTGGAGGGTGCTTGCCTTGACCTTGACCTTGTTATAGTTACAAGAACAGTAACAACAAGCTTAGGAGGGACAGGACAGTAAATACATGGCCTTAAACTCTCCATGGCTAGGCAGAGCACAGTGGCCCAAGCCTTTAATCCCAGCACTGGGGAGACAGAGGCAGGTGGATCTCCTAGTTCAAGGCCGGCCTGGTCTACACAGTGAGTTCCAGGACAGCCCTGGCTCTATAGTAAGGTTCTGTCTCACCTTTGGAAGACAGAGGCAGGAGGATCAGGAATTCAAGGGTGCTTTCAGCTACTTAGCAAAATCTAAATCAATCTGGATTACATGAGATACCCTGTCTCAGAGAGGAAAAATATATCAAGATATATTGTATGAAAAGTTATTTTTCAATAAAGAAGTGTATCTAAAACCAGAAAATATTGTTTATTCTTTTAGATACACACTGTCATTTTTTTTTCTTTTGCAAGTTGGGAATTTTATCTACTAGATGTCCAAAAAAAAAATGTTTTAAGCATTCTTCCCAGCCTTGCAAGTAACTGTTGACTTTCTTTTTATCTTGTTTTCAGGGAAAGACCCAGGAAAGAATGTGCCAAGAAGTTCTTTAAAAGATTAGTTTCGATTTCTCAGAAGCTATATTGAGGAAGACCCAGAAAATCAGATCCATGTGGGCAACTCCAAAAGGAAATGAGACAACATAAATATGATGTTTTACAGACTTTGTGGGGTTTGTGTGCTTAACACGATCCACCCAAGAGCAGGTGTGTGTGTGTGTGTGTCTATGTGTGTGGGTTTATGTTTGTGTGGTGTGTGTATGTGTGTGTGTTTGTGTGTGTGGTGTGTGTGTCTGTGTGTCTATGTGTGTGTCTGTGTCTATGTGTGTGTGGTGTGCTGTGTGTGTGCGTGTCCTTGTGTGTGTGGTGTGTGTGTCTGTGCGTGTCCTTGTGTGTGTGGTGTGTGTGTCTATGTGTGTGTGTGTCTGTGTGTTTGTGTGTATATCTGTCTGTGTGTGTCTGTGTGTCTGTGTCTATGTGTGTGTGCTGTGCTGTGTGTGTGCATGTCCTTGTGTGTGTGTGTGGTGGGTGTGTACTCACTTAGGAGCAGTGTGCACAATCTGCTGACTATGATGTCCTGGAATGAAGGGCAGGACAAAGATTCTGCCCCAGAGCTGAATCCCTAACCCCTGGTGGCGTCCTCTCTTCCTCCCCAGGACCATGCCTTCTCCACTTGTCTTGTGATTGATTCTCTGGCAACCTGCTCGGTCCGTGGTGGTTTCGGGGAAGTCAGATGACCTTTCTCTCCCCTGGGTTTCGGTTCTCCTGTCCTGACACCATGGCCTCTCTGCTGGCTCTCCTCTGTCTGCTGCCACTGTGCCCAGGTAGAAGCAGGGAAGGAGGCTGTTGGGGCCCTATGGGCGTGGCAGGTCCCCACGTGTCCTCACTTCTGGACCCTCGCTCACCTAGGCTTCCTTCCCCACACCCACAGGCCTGGCAGCTCTCTCCTGCCCACGGAATGTCAATATCTCCGGTGGTACTTTCACCCTCAGCAATGGCTGGGCCCCCGGGAGCCTCCTCACCTATTCCTGTCCCCTGGGCAGCTACCCAGTCCCAGCCTGGAGGGAATGCAAGAACAACGGGCAGTGGCAGACCCCAAGATCCAGCTCGCAGTCCACCCTGAGGTCCCGATCCCCTCGGCTTGTCAAAGCCGTCTGCAAACGTGAGTCACTCTCGGCTTTGGGAAGTGCCCACCAGTGTCAGACTGGGGATTCTTGGGGGCTGTTAGGGAGGGACTGGTTAGGCTTTCAAAGTACTGGAAAAAGCCGGTTACTCAGGCCTTGAGGGCAGAAGGAGGGAGGCAGGCGGGTCTTTCTCTGCAAGTTTGAGGCCAACCTGGTTTAGAACATAGTGTGTTCCAGGCCAGCCAGGGTTGTAAAATGAGACCCTGCCTCCAAAAAACAACCCGACAGAAGGAAATTGTATTTAAAGTATATTAATATAAGATTAATATTTATTGGGAAATAAAACAATATTTATGATAACAGGCTATAGTTTAGGAAGACATTTGAGTGATTGGATGGTTTAAGTGATGGATGTTCATTTAGTTTTTTAAGAAGTCAGAAACAAACGGGCCGTTTAAGATTTTAGTCGTCCTTTTTGAATGGGGCTGGTTATATTTTTTTAGGCGTTTGGGATTTTGGATAAGTGTTTTTTACTTTATTAGTTGATATTTGAATTCTATTATATTTCTTTGTTTAATTAAGAAGGTTTTAAACTAAGACTGTATATAATAGGAATTATTTTGAGGTAATATTTGGGAGAGGAAAAGGCCAGAACTACAACTAAAACCCAACACTATAAAGTATATCATATATTTTTAGAATATTGGTAGATGGTAGGACGTATACATTATTTTAAAACTGTTTATCTGGGATAGTGAAAATTTAATATTTGAATGTTTTTTGTTAAGGGATGATAGGATAGTAATTTTAAATATTTATTTTTTAATGTTTTAAGACTTGAGAAGGAAAATATATCATTTGAAAGTCAGAAGCACATGGGAGTAGTAGCTTTTAAAATTCAGGAGAGGACAGCGACACAGCTACCTGGACAATTATTTATGGTTTTTTTGTGTAGTTGGAGCATTTATTATTTTGGCTACAGGCCTATGATATTTGACAGATCTTTTGTATAAGTAGGGCATTTTTGAAGGGACTGTCTTATATTGTTTAGACAGGTATTGTTAGTTTTTATTTGTTATTTTGTTTATTTAGCTTGGACATTGTGTGTGTTTTGTCAGTAATCGAAGTAAGGCAGTTTTTTATTTACTGGCTATTTTTTGTCAAAAAGACAAACTTTAAAGGAGTGTCTTTGATGTTTAACATTATCTCGGGAAAGGAACAGTGACACCAGAAGTCGTCATGTCTCTTATGGTCGAATTTTGAATAATAAACGTTAATGTCATATTTTTTGGGTTTATGAGATGGTTGAAGACTCCTGCCTATCTATGGTATTCTAACCTATATCTGAGATGACTGTGACATGGCAACTTAAGTAATGTTGACTGCAGTTTTTATCATTTTAAGGATTGAAACTTGTATTGTAAAATTAGGTTGTCTATAAAGGGGTGTATAATCTCTGAACAATGACTTTTAGTATGACTATCAAACATTAGAGGTATATATACTGTGTAAAATGGTAATAGTATTTTAGATATATATATATTACTTAAATAGAGGTATATAAAGCATCTTGTACATATATCATAACTAGTGTAATTATATATTATGTCTAATATAGTTAAATGGAGGTAGTAATTGTATAGTGGACATGGCAATAATGTGTAAATATTTAGGGGACAGCTATTTATCATTCAGTTTATCGGAAATGTTTTAAGTTGCCAGTATTTGACCAACTGCCTAAGACAGCGATCTATATTTCAATCTACATTTTGGATTTTATTTTAGTGCCACCAATGGAAATTAGGGTCTCACTCATACTTGTCCAGCCCTTCTTTGATTAATTACTCTTGTTTTGAGCTTTCCAATTTTGTGTGCTTTGTTTTCAAAGGTGAGCTTTGAACTCACTGAGGATGCACGTAAATTCCTGATCCCACCACGTGAGCACTGGCATGAACCACCACATTTGGCTTTTGGGTTTTTTTTTTTTTTTTTTTTTTTTTGAGACAGTCTTACTCTGTAGCCCAGGCTGGACCCAAACTTTCAGCAATTGATCTACCAGCCTCTGCCTCTGGAGATCTGGGTTTACAGCTGCACACTGCCACCACACCAAAGCTTTATGATTTTTTTTTTTTTTTTTCTGAGACAGGGCTACTCTGTGTATGTAGCTCAGAGATCCACCTGCCTCTGCCCAAATACTGAGATAAAAAGCATTGACCACTACTGCCTGGCTTGATTTTGTTTTGCTATACAATCTAGGCTGTCCTTGCATTCACCCGGGCCTTGAGCCTCGACTGTCTGCCTCAGCTGCTGGGATTACGGGCTGCAGCACTCCAGGTTCTTCCCATGTTTTTGCCGCCAGATGAAAATCTCAGGTTCTAACAGAAGACCCGTCTCCCATACCCCGCCTGGGTGTTAGCGATCCTCCACCCTTGCCCTTTGCTCTCCCCCTCCAGCTGTTCGCTGTCCAGCTCCGGCTCTCTTTGATAATGGCGTATACATCCCTCGGCTGGGGTCTCACCCCGTGGGAGGCAACTTGAGCTTCCAGTGTGAACAGGGCTTCACGTTGCGGGGCTCGCCTGTGCGCTACTGTCGCCCCAATGGCATGTGGGACGGAGAGACAGCTGTGTGTGACAATGGAGGTAAGTGCTTTGTTGGGCTACGTGAGGGTGAGATGGGAGGGGCTTTTGTGGGAACAGGAGCATGGTGGTGTTGGTAGCACGGGATTATTATGAAGTCTGTGGTTTACACGTCACTGACCTGCACAGAGCCTGGTCCAGGCAGTTGCTGTTAGGTCTCCCATCTGACTCAATCGCTCTCTTACCCATCCATTTCGTCCTTTCTCTTTCTCCCTTTCTCCTCCCCTGCTTCTCTCTTTTCCTCTTTTTCTCTCCTTCCTTCCTTTGATTTGGGGTCTCACACCGAGGCCCAGGATGGCCTTGAACTCAGACTGCAGTTTCAGTCTCCAGAGTACTCAGATTACAGGCATAAAATCGAAACCTGGTCAATCTGCTTTTCTAAATGCTTCAAGTGTCAAGACAACACTTTGTACTTAGCCCCGTGAAGTATCACAGACGTGAAATGTGAGTGGTGGTGGGCTCCAGCTGCTCTGAGTTCGACAGGTTACTAACCCTTCCCGTGCCTCAGTTTCCACATTTGCAAAATAGGAACAGGGGTTGTCAAGATAGTTAGAGCGCTTAATGCTCTTCTAGAACACCAGAGTTCGGTTCCCAGCGCACCAGGCTCACACTTGTCAGTAACCCAGCTCCAGGAGATCAATGCTCTTGTCTGACATTCGCCGACATAATTTTTTTTTTTAAAAAAAAGAGGGACTAGAGTTGGGCCTTGGTGGCTCACACCTTTAATCCCAGCACTCGGGAGGCAGAGGCAGGGGGATCTCTGTGAGTTCTAGGCCAGCCTGGTCTAAGAGTGAGTTCCAGGAGAGTCAGAGATCCTGAGATCCTGGCCCTGGCTTAGCCCTGTGTGGGTTTTCCCAGAATCCTGCCTTCAGGGCTTTCTGAACAGCTACCAGAACCTGGTGACTCCTGAGTACTTCACAGCCCTGTTCCCGGTGTTGGGAGAGAAGTGGGGCTCCCAGGATCCCCTGGAATTGCTTTGGTTGTTTTGTAAGCACACGGTCTCATGTAGCCTGGGCTGGCTTCAAATGCAGACTGTCTGAGAACTGCTGGTCCTCTTGCCTTAACCACCACAGTGTGTACACCACATCCAGCTTTGTCATCACACAGACAGCAGTACCCCCTGGGTGGCGGGACCATGCCCTCGCCCAGCTACACAGGCAGCGATACTTCTTTACTCATGCACCTAAGTTTTTCCCAAATAGCCATTTGTTCAAACATAAATATAATTTGTTTTAAATTGGGCACATAATCTTCCTGTATTAAAGTATGCAATTGTGTGTGAGACTGAAGATGGGAACCAGGATTTCTGAAATGCCAGGCAAGCACTCTACCATTGAGCTAGACTTCAACCTCCATAATAGGAAAATTTAAAAATATGTATTTATTTAGCTGCACACATCTTTGATGCACACACTTTAATACAGGAGGCAGAGGCAGGTGGATCTCTGAGTTTGAGGCCAGCTTGGTCTACATAGTGAATTCTAAGCCAGTAAGGGCTTCACAATGAGACCTAGTTACAAAAAAAATTGTTTATATGTATGTGTGCATGCCTGCATGCCACAGCAGCGTGTGTGTGTGTGTGTGTGTGTGTGTGTGTGTGTGTGTGTGTGTGTGTGTAGGAAAACTCAGGAGTAGGTTCTCTCCTATCATTTGAGATTCAGCAGGTATGGCATGAAGCACCATTATCGGACGGACCACCTCATTGGCCCAAACTATGGATTTCTCTCTCTCTCTCTCTTTGAAACAGGGTTTCTCCTAGTTACAGCAGCTCTGGCTGTCCGGGAACTCGATCTGTAAACTCACAGAGATCTACCTGCCTCTGCCCCCCACCAAGTGCTGGAATTAAAGGCTTGTACCATCACTGCCTGGCCCAAGTATGGATTTTTATACATGAATCTTCCTATGAAATGTCACTAGACGGAGGATACCCTCACAATACAGTCCTCTCATCTCCTTTCACAAGGAACCCCTTTCCGGCTTCTGACTGATTCGACCGGTTTCTCAATTTACTTTATTTTATGTTGCATTTGCTTATTTATCTTGTGTATGGGAGAAGCGAGGTCATGTAATGGCGTGGGTGGAGAAGAAGCACCTGATATCAGGTTCCAGCTCAGCACATTGGGTTTGATAGAAAGTGCCTCTTGCCAGCCTTGTCCTGTCCCCACACTTCACACAAATGGAATCATGTAGGGTATGCCTTTTCATATCTGACTTCCTTTAAGATATATTTTTATTTATAAGTATATATGTGAGTGTATGCCACATGGGTGCATTCTCATGGAGGAGAGATGCTGGATGCTGGTTGTTGAGCCACCGTGTGGACACTGGGGATTGAACTCGGTTCCTCTGGAGGCTTTTCCGGTACCCCTAGCCGCAGAACCATTTCTGCAGCCCGTCTCAGTTTTCTTTGTTCAGTACTTTGCTTTTGAGAATCATGAACGATGTCATGAGAGTCCATAGTTCTCCTTTTTAAAACTGTATAATATTCCATCATATGCATGCACTATAAAGTATTATTCATTGTCCTGTTGAATATTTGAGTGATATCTGGTTTGAGGCTACAAAAATGTAAGGTTTTGGGAACTGTCTCTCATGGACTTTGTCTTTTTGGAGTGATAAGTTGGTGGACTTCAGCTTTATGCTGGGTTTTCCCAATGGACATTCTAGCTGTTTAAACAAGGGTTCTGGCTGTTCCACGCCCTCCCCTATGCCTGGAGTCACTTCTAGGTTGAGAATCGACCTTTCTCATGGTGTGCGGCAATCACCTTGTGGTTTACAAAGTACAAGTGATGCCTGGGTCAGTCAGGCCTGAAGTGCTCCAGTGGGTGTCTGAAGCCTTGAATTCTAAGTGCTATGGGCTGTGTAAGGTCTCCAGCCATACTCTAGCCTGACGGTTCTGATGTCTAGAGGAATCCTTGGTAGCTTTGAGGATCTAGGAGGAAGAACGTGTTGTGAAGCACAAGGACATTGAGTGAGACAGACATTTCCAGGCCCTGTTTATCTGTCTTTGTTCATGTGCAGCTGGCCACTGCCCCAACCCAGGCATCTCAGTGGGCACAGTTCGGACAGGCTCACGCTTTGACCTTGGAGACAAAGTCAGTTACCGATGTTCCTCCTCAAATTTGGTGTTGACTGGCTCTGTGGAGCGGGAGTGCCAGAGCAACGGGATGTGGAGTGGAACAGAACCCATCTGCCGACGTGAGTATCCTCAACATTCTCCCGGGACTCCACACCCAGGTCTGGTCCTGGCTGACCCTCATGTGGCTCTTCCCACAGAGCCATACTCTTATGACTTCCCTGAAGATGTGGCCTCTGCCCTGGGCACCTCCTTCACCAACCTGCTTGGAACCACCAATCCTACCCAGACAAGGAGGACAGGTGAGTGAGTACTGGAGAAGGGAGCACGGTGGAGCAGGAGAGTGGCTGCCAGGAATGCTGGGAGCACAGGGTAGAGGTGGGCATCAGAGCACAGGGCAGGAGTGAGCAACTGAGCTTTGGGGGGGCATCTAAATGCCTTGTTTCTTGTTTTCTTTAGAAAATCTGGGTCGTAGAATTCAAATCCAGCGCTCAGGCCACCTGAACCTCTATCTGCTACTTGATGCTTCTCAGAGTGTGTCAGAAAAGGACTTTGATATCTTTAAGGAGAGTGCCTCCCTCATGGTGGACAGGGTAAGACGCGAAGAGCCTGTGGGCTGTGGTTCCTTCCCTGCTCTGCTGGTTTTCCCTCCTTGTTCAGAATCCCACTCAACCTACCTCCTTCTAGAAGTCTCCCCAGGCCAGAACCATGAGTTTGGTGTGTATGATTAAATCTTTATTCCATAAGTGTTTTGAGATACTTACTATGTCTGAGTCACTGGGCTGAGTGCCAGGAGACAACACCAGGGGCAAAGTGCAGCTCGGTCTTTTCAGAGATTCGTCATCCACAGCTGTGGTCTGCAGAGAGAATTATTGAGATAACCTATGGAGCATGCCAGAAGAACCTGGCACCTCTGTTGAATAATCATAATTTTTATTAAGCCCATAAAATTTTATACCTCAAGTTAGGTATGGTAGAGACAGGAGAATTTTAGGAGTTCAAGGCCAGCCTTAGACTGTATGAGACTAACAAAGCACTGGGGAAACAGTTCAGAGGGTAAAGGCACCTGCTGCACAAGCCTCAGTTCCCATCTCTGGAATCTACGTAGAAAAAAAAAAGTCAGATGCCCATGGGGATGGAAGGCAGGGGCAAAACTGCTGGGTGCTATCTGGGCAGCATCCCTGGGGTTCTCAGCACAGAGCAGAAACACTATCAGAGGCTGACTCTAACAAGGTATACATGTATACACACACACATACACAGGCACACCCAGACAGATACACACACATACACATACACACATACACACACATATATACACACACACACATATACACAAGTACACACATCTACACACATACACACACACACATACACACACATATACACAGGTACACACATCTACACACATCTACACATACACACATACACACACACATACACACACATATATACACATACACACACATATATACACATACACACACATATACACAGGTACACACATCTACACATACACACACACACACACACACACACATTGCACGAATAAAGGAAACTTGGCCAGATCTCTGGGAAGGGCAGAGATATGAGAGAGGAAACACCACAGTCAGATCTCACCCAGCTGTCTTCCAGCTTCCTCAGCCCCTTCCTCCTGGTTTCTTCTGCCTGCTCTGTCTTTCTATGTCTGCCCTAAATACTTTCTTGCTCAGTTAAGGCGTGGCCCCACCACTGCCTGCCTGGGAGCCTTGAACTCCTTCTGTAAACTAAACTGACCTCAAACTCAGTTTGGATTAAGGGCGTAGGTCACCACTCCCAGAATACTTCCCTGTGCTGGGATTAAAGGTGTGAGTTACCACTGTCTGATCCTCCTAGACTGACTGTGGGTAGATCCCTCTGATATTTCCGAATGTTTTATTATATTTGAAAATATCCCCCGCCCCCCCTCACACAGACAGGAAGGGGGGGAGCACCAAGAAGGAAAAAAAGAAAAGAAATTTGAGACAGGTTCCTTTTACACATCCCAGGCTGTCCCAGAACTCACAGAGATCCCCCCCCTCCCAAGTGCTGGGATTAAAGGTGTGTGCGGTTGCCTACCACCTGGCTGACCTTGAACTTTGACCCTCTTGTCTTGATGTGGGTTTGTCTCTTTTCCCACCTCCCATCTCCATCTTATTTCATTTTTATTATTTTTAATTTTCATTTATTTATTCCTGTGCATGTGACTCTGTGTGTGTAACTGTGTGTGTGTGTGAGAGAGGCTGTGTGAGTGAATGAATGCCCCATGTGTATGTGCGTGTGACTCTGTGTGTGTAACTGTGTGTGTGAGAGAGAGGCTATGTGAGTGAATGAATGCCCCATGTGTATGTGAGTGTGACTCTGTGTGTGTAACTGTGTGTGTGTGTGAGAGAGAGAGGCTGTGTGAGTGAATGAATGCCTCATGTGTATGTGAGTATGACTCTGTGTGTGTAACTGTGTGTGTGTGTGAGAGAGAGAGGCTGTGTGAGTGAATGAATGCCTCATGTGTACGTGCGCCCTGGGAAGGACTTTAGGGCAGGAATTACAGACATCTGTTAAATCACGGGGATTTGTGAGGCGCTCAGCTGTGTTCTGGGATTCAAACTCAGGTAGAACAGCCAGTGCTCTTAGCTGCTGAGCCCCCACTCCAGCCCCTACCCCCAGCTGCCAAGAGGATTTGTGTGTCTGCTAAAGACTGTCTTAGGGTTCTAAATTAAGGAACTCCAGTGTCCCCTCCACCACCCCCTGCAGCTCAGTGGTATGGTTCAGGCGGAAGTAGCAAGGCTTAATTTCTTTATGGTCCGTACTCCTCACGGACCATCACTCACTGAGCTGATGTGAAACGGGGAGGGGTCTGGAGCACATACTTGAGGGGTGTGTGTTTCCTTGACTTCTTCAAGGCTGGGTTTCTTTCTTTTTTAACTTAATTTATTCTGTTTTCTGTGCACTGGTGTTTTGCCATGAACTGGAGTCACAGACAGTTGTGAGCTGCCATTTAGGTGCTGGGGACTGAACGAGGGTGCTCTTAACAACTGAGCCATTTCTTAATGAGGGTCTTGACTATGAGACTCAGCTCAGGCTCTTGCAACACTTGTTCCGTAGCACAACTCTTCTGCCCTCCACAGATCTTCAGCTTTGAGATCAAGGTCAGCGTTGCCATAATCACCTTTGCTTCTAAGCCCAAGATCATTATGTCAGTCCTGAATGAGAAATCCCAGAATGGGGTGGAGGTGATCGGCAGTCTGAGCATGGCCTGCTATAAAGGTGAGGCGGGAGAGTAGAAGATGGACCAATCGGCTGCAGAGATTCCAGAGGGGAGGGGCCTGAAGATGTAGCTCTCTTGGTAGTGGATTTGCCTAGCAAGCGTGGAGGCCCTGGTCCAACCCCAGCACCACATAATCCCCATCTCCCTGGTCATCATTGGCTAACTGTGGAAATCGAGGCCAACCTGGACCACATGAGACCCTTTACAGGATGGAGGGATAGAGGGAGGGGGAGGGAGGGAGGGAGGGAGGGAGGGAGGGAGAAGAGAGATCAAGTACATTTGCTCATTTTTAGGGCACTTGAGTCCAGGGCCAGTTTCCACACCTCATATCCTTTCCCTGACATGCTGCAAGTCCATATTCAAATGCACCATGTAGGACTTCAGCTCCTTCCAGATCCCCTGGCATATGCTGTGCTCTCTGTGGCTCAGCACTGCCCCCACCCCCACCCCTTACTGCCTGCACACTGAGTCAAACCTGTCTGGGTGTGTTACCAGACTGCCGAAACACGGCAAACTCTTTGGAAGCTCCCTCTTTACATCTTGGGAGCTTGTAGTGGTTTTAGGTTGAGGATTGCTTGATGAGCATTTTTAATTTTCCTTATTTAATTAACTTTTTAGACAGGTGTGTAACCCTAGCTAGCCTAGACTAGAACTTGTTTTGTAACTCAGGCCGGCCTCATAAAGATCCTCCTGCCCCTGCCTTCCGAGTGCTAGGATTATAGACGTGCACCATCATATCTGTTTCTGAATTGAACATTCTAAGGTGGAAACCCCAAAATGTTTGAAAAGGCATGCAAAATATCTGAGTTTATCAGACCCTCTGACAGTTTGCATTTCTGGAGATCTCTCCAAAAGGGCTCCCCTGTCCCAGGTGGCAGGTGGGGGGGGGGGGGGTTGTTGTTTGGTTTTGTTTTCAAGAAGTTGTTCTTCTGACATTCCAGATCATGAAAATGCCTCTGGCACTAACACCTACGAGGCTCTGAACAGCGTCTACATCATGATGAATAACCTGTTGGCACGCTTCGACACGAAGACCTCTGCCTGGCATGAAATCCGACATGCCATTATCCTTCTGACAGACGGTGAGTGTCTCCCTCTCTGCTGGAGGGGGTTGGCAACAGTGGTCAGTGAAAGGATAGGCTCTGAAGTCTGTTCTGGTTGTCTTTCTGCCACTGGGGGGACTCTCTTGGTCTTTTTTGTTCGGTTTTGAGACAGGGTTTCTCTGTGTAGCCCTGGATGGTCTGGAACTCACTAGGTACAACATACCAGCCTCAAACTCACAGAGACCCTCCTGCCTCTGCCTCCCAGGTTTTGAGAGGAAAGATGTAGGCCACCAGACCTTACTCTTTTTTTTTCTTTTTTTCTTTTTCTTTTTTTTTTTTTTGAGACTGGGTCTTGCTCCGTGGCCCAGGCTGACCTTGAACTCATGGTTTTCCTGCTTCAGCCTGCTGAGTGACTTTAATTACAAGTATATGCCACAACACCTAGCCCATACACACACACACACACACACACACACACACACACACACACACACACACACACACTTTCACAGTCATCAGACGTATTTGTGGTTACAGTGTGGCGTGTCAGCACATCTACACAGTGTGTAACAATCAGACCTGAGTATTGACACACCTGTCACTTCAGCCAGTCAACATTTCTTTGTGTCGAAAGCATTTGAAATTCTCTACCAGGATTCTAAATATCCAGTTACCTGCTGCAAACCTTGACTATCTTGATGGACTGACTGTGTGGTACCAGAGCAACATAGGGTACTTCAGAACTGTGCTCAATCCTGGTGCACGGCCATGTGATCTTTCTCTTTTTCTAATTTTTAGCTGTAGAGACAAGCCTCAGCTTCTTCCTTTCCTTTCTCCTTTTTCCTTCCTCTGGTTGTTTTGAGACTGTCTAATCTAATACCCTATGCTGGCCTTGAACTCCTGACAGGCATGTGCGCATGTGAGAGCACATACACACACCCCTGAAATTAACCAGACCCAAAGTCTGTACAACTCAATGAACAGCTGTACAGAGTAGCCATTCAGAATGGCAGCTGTTGAGAGTCACAGTGGATTTTACAGTTCACTATTGAATATATGTTTATTCACTTACCGTTACCAAGAATTCATGACTGAGTTAGAACTAGAAAATAATTAGTTTCATCCTCCTTCGGAACCCATGCCCCTTACCTTCATTCGGCCTTTTCTCTCCCTAATATCCCTCGTTCTTTTTATTCTGCTGTACTGTACACATCTGTTTGCATTTATACATGTAATTATTGGCCAGGACGACATGTGATGTTTTTCTGAGACTGTAACATCTCAATCTAATTCGTTAACTTTACTGAAAACTTTGCGGTTTAATTTTTCCTTAGGACTAAATAATATTCACACACACACACACACACACACACACACACACACACACACACACACATTTTCATTATCCACTCATCTGTTGATGGGCAAGGTTGATTTGAATTCTTTGCTTTAGTGAATAAAGCAGCAATAATCGTGAGAATTGCAAACATCCTCTGGGTGCAAGCATCTCTACCATAGGCTGTGGAGTCCTCTGGGTATTTATACCCAAGGGTGAAATAGCTGGGTCATGTGGAATTCTGTTTTTATTTTTTTTAATGTCCAGCATAATTTCCACACCCACTGTATTACTTTGCATCTTGACTAACAGTGAATAGGCTGCTTTTCTTCTGTGCCCTCTCCAAATTGGCTGCTGTCAGCCATTCTGACTGGGGTGAAATGTTATCTCAAAGTAGCTTTTAATTTGCATTTCCTTGATAAGTAGGGACTCTGAGCACATTTAGAGATGGCTGTCGGCCATTTGTGTCTCTTTTTTGAAAACTGTCTATTCAGTTCAGCTGCCCATTTATTGACTGAAAGTTTTATTTTCTTAGTTTCTAAGTTAGCTTCTTGTCTGCAGTCTGTAGACTGCGCTCTGCTGTCCTAGGTGGTACAGTGACTTTTTTGTTTTCTTGTGTTTATTTTTTTTTGCATGTATGTATGTATGTGTGTATGTATGTCAGAAAAGAGCATTGGATCCCTCTGGAAATGGAGTTCTAGACAGTTGTGAGCCACCATGTAGATGCTGGGAACTGAACCCAGGTCCTTGGGAAGAGACAGTTGCAAGCCACCTTGTAGGTGCTGGGAACTGAACCCAGGTCCTTGGGAAGAGACAGTTGCGAGCCACCATGTGGGTGCTGGGAACTGAACCCAGGTCCTTGGGAAGAGACAGTTGCGAGCCACCATGTGGGTGCTGGGAACTGAACCCAGGTCCCTGGGAAGAGACAGTTGTGAGCCACCATGTAGGTGCTGGGAACTGAACCCAGGTCCCTGGGAAGAGCAGCAAGTATTCTTACACACTGAGCCATCTCTCCACCCCAAATGGCTGGGTGTTCCCCATGTTTCCAGGGCTATGAGAAATTCTGAAGTCAACTCAGATGGAGCATTTTTTCCCTTCTCTGTTCCAGGAAAGTCTAACATGGGCCAGTCTCCCAAGCTAGCAGTTGATAACATCAGAGAGATCCTGAGCATCAATCGGAACAGAAACGACTATCTAGGTGAGGCTCTGCCCCATCGGAGCCGTCAGGAGGGGTGCGTAGGCTCCTCAGTTGGGGTTAGTGCAGGCTCTGAGCCACGAGGGTTTCCCGGGTGTTCTGTGGGGCAGTGGCTGAGTAGCACACCGAAGAGTTGGGTACCAAGCTGTCCGTGGTCCCTTCTTCAGTTCCATCTTCAGAGGGCTGGGGCTGTGGGCTGCGGGCTGCTTCCTCATCTGTGACGAGTGACATAATCAGCACTGAACCTGGGGTAGTGGAAGATGCTGATGAAAACGTGATCCAGTGCAGGGAACTGCTGGGCACTGTCAGCCACCGGCGTCATTACCATCTCACATTTCAGGAAACTTTGCAGGAAGAATGGGTCTGGGTTCCCAGTAGGGACTGTCCCTTCCAGTGTCCCTTCAGACACCTAGGGGCAAGAGCAAATAACTACTTTAGTGTGACCGACCACAGAGTGTACTGACCTATGACCAGAAAACAATTGAATTTTTTTTCTTGGTTCCTTTTTGAGACAGGGTCTTGCTATGTACGCAGGTGTCCTTGGCTTTTACAAAACCCCCAGCCTCCATCTCTGTCTTCACCTCAGTTTCTGTCCTGTTTCCAGAGCGTCCAGCTAGCTATGTTTGGGTTCAGATTTACTATGTAGCTATTGCAGTGCTGGGGACCGAATGCAGAGTCTTGTGTCTGCCAAGCTGATGCTCTACCTCTGAGCAGTATCTTCAGCCATCTGTTTACTTTTATTATAAATATGTTTATTTTTATCATTGGGTATGTGTGTGTGAGTGTATACTACATAGTGTGAGTGCCCTTGCAGGCTGGAAGAGGGCATTACCTTCCCTGGAGCTGGTGTTTACAGGCAGTGAGTGTTGGGAGCCGACGGGTCCTCTGGAAGAGCAGCAAGGGCTCTTGACAGCTGAACCATCTCCTCACCCTCTTTAGTTTTATTTTTGAGACAGGCCCAGGCTGACCTCCAACTCATTAGGTAGCTGAGGTTGGCTTTGGACTCCTGATCTTCCTGCCTCCACCCTGTTTCCCTGGTGGTGCCTTTGATCCCAGCACTCAGGAAGTAGAGGCAGGTGTAGTCTACAGAGTGAGTTCCAGGAAAGCCAGGGCTACACAGAGGAACCCTGTCCTCCACCCCCACCACACCACCACCAAAAAAAAACCTAACAAAACAAAACAAAACAAAACAACAAAAAAAAAAACACCACCAACAACGCAATTCTAGGCAATACAATAAGCAAGGCAATCTTCTAGCCCAGCGCCATGATGTGAAGTCCAGTGGAGAGGCCTTGGGAGTGTCTGGGGCATTGCAGATTCAGAAGACCTTCCTGAAGGAGAGCTGTGTGGACATCTGAGCAAGAGGCCTGAGCAGAGTGTGCTGTGGGTTTGAGGAGCAGGGTAGCAATCTGGTGGTGGTGGTGGTCGGCAGGAGGAGAGGAAGTCAGCAGGGGTGAAGGGGTCCATCTAATTCAGGTCTCTGTACTGACCCCGTGTCTCGGGTGGCCTCTGCCGTGGGCTCTCCCTCCTTCCCATCAGACATCTATGCT
Source organism: Phyllotis vaccarum (assembly GCA_033318265.1). Taxonomy (NCBI): domain Eukaryota; kingdom Metazoa; phylum Chordata; class Mammalia; order Rodentia; family Cricetidae; genus Phyllotis; species Phyllotis vaccarum. The sequence continues at coordinate 103,575,392 of JARWLC010000010.1, forward strand.
ATTGGGGTGGGGAACCTGGAGGTGGACCTGAAAGAGCTGAACGAGCTGGGGTCCAAGAAGGACGGGGAGAGGCATGCCTTCATCTTGCAGGACGCAAAGGCAGTACAGCAGGTCTTCGAGCATATGCTGGGTAAGAGAGGCTTCATCCCCCTCACAGCAGAAAGCATAGTGGGAGTCAGCTGGGGGCTCAGCACCCACCTCCTTTCCCACCTCGTCTTCATCCACAGATGTCTCCAAGCTCACGGATACCATCTGTGGGGTGGGGAACATGTCTGTCAATGCCTCTGACCAGGAGAGGACACCTTGGCACGTCACTTTTAAGGTATTAGGAAGGAGAAGTGAGGCTCGGATCATAGCGGTGAAAACAGCCAGATGCAGCAAAAACCCTTACTGTTGTCTGTTTCCTGCAGCCCAAGAGCAAGGAGACTTGCCGGGGGTCCCTCATCTCTGACCAGTGGGTGCTGACAGCAGCTCACTGCTTCCATGACACCCAGATGGAGGACCGCCACCTGTGGAGGGTCATTGTGGGTAAGTCAGGGGCTCCAGCAGGCCTCATACTCCAAGGCTGGAGTCGTAGCTGGCTCTCCTCGGCCTTGGGTCTCTTCTGGTGCACCCTAACCCATCACCATTTCCAGGGGATCCCACCTCTCATCACGGCAAAGAATTCCTTGTGGAGCAGGCGATAATCGCCCCAGGATTTGATGTCCATGCAAAGCAGAGCCAGGGCATCTCAGAGTTCTATGGTGATGATATTGCCCTGTTGAAGCTGGCCCAGAAAGTGAAAATATCCACCCATGCCAGGTGCGTGAGCCCAGGTTGGGAGGACACCCTACAGAGGACAGCGCTCTGGAAAGTACCAGAGGGGATGCTGGGAACAGGCCTGTGTGACGTTTACCTTTCCCTCTAGGCCAATCTGCCTTCCTTGCACTATGGAGGCCAATATGGCTCTTCGCAGATCCCCAGGTGGTACCTGTAGAGACCATGGTGAGTCCTAGAGGTGTGAGGTTTGTAGTGACTTGGGGCCAGAGCTTGGATGTACTGGCAGGGCCTAGCTGTCCCTCAGGCTGGATGCACAGGCCCCGGGGAGAGAAACCTGTACTGCCTTCTCCCCATGACAGAGACAGAACTTCTGAACCAGCAGAAAGTTCCTGCACATTTTGTGGCTTTGAATGGGAACAAACTGAGCATGAATCTCAGGACAGGGCCCAAGGTGAGAGCTCAGAATCCCTTGGGGCAGCTCCCAGAATGTCCGACTCTGCCGAGTCTCCCCTCTCCAGGGCCTTGCTGGCCTGCCTAATGTCTCCTGGTATATGTTCTTTCTTCTACTCCTACACTGCAGTGGACAAGCTGTATCGAGGCTGTCTCTCAAAGCAAAAACATCTTCCCCAGTTTGACAAACGTCAGTGATGTGGTGACAGACCAGTTCCTCTGTAGTGGGATGGAGAAGGATGACCATCCCTGCAAAGGCAGGAAGCCCATTTCTGTACTCCCTGGGAGGAGCTATGGTGTGGCTGGATATGCTCAGGACACTAGTGCTGCCCTGGGTGACACTGTCTCTTTTATCTTCTTTCCCTGCAGGAGAGTCTGGGGGTGCGGTTTTCCTTGAACGGAGATGCAGGTTTTTCCAGGTAGGAAGCAGGACTTGGAGTAGGCTGGCTGACAGAGGGTCCATGTCCTTCTTGCTGGGTCAGGTGGGAGCCATTTCAGGGAACCAGACAGGTTCAGTCTTGGAGTGTGGCTGCCACTGTCTTCAGCCCAGGTCTCTCTTTCCTCCAGGTGGGCCTGGTGAGCTGGGGTCTTTATGACCCATGTCACAGTTCCTTCAACAGAAACTCCCGCAGGAAGCCTCTCTCGGGTGTTCAGCCGAGAGACTTTCACATTAATCTCTTCCGCCTGCAGCCCTGGCTGAGGCAGCACCTGGATGGTGTGCTGAACTTTTTGCCCCTTTAACAGGGATTCTTTTGCCTTTACTGTTCTGACCCTCCTGTCCACTACCTCTGAGTGTCTTCACTCCTGGGTACATAAGTCCTGGTCCACAGGAACCCAGAGACAATGGCAAAAGCTGGGGGGATTTCCAGGGTTGTACCATGACCACTGCCCATCCGCCTTGCCCTGCCTGTGTTCAAATGTCTCCCCAGAGTGCCTGACTTGTGCTTTTCACTCTCGGAATTTCCAAGTTATGAAATTAATAAAAACCAATGATTTCCACATCTGTCTGTCTTATGTCTTGGGGGTGGGGAGGCCAGGCAAATTCCAGGAAGGTCAGAGACCCTGCTACACAAACAGCGGCTGGACTCTGACCCATCACACAGTTCATGAGAAGCTGGCCTCTGAGGGGGTGCTCTATGCTTGTTAGGAGGGTCTAAGGGCTGTGTGTGTGGGTGCTCTAAAAGGAAAGTTCTGGCTCTTGGTCAGTAAGGAGTGGGGCTCAGATAGTTTCTGTTTCTCAGTTGGCAGCTCAGTAGGGGCCTTCCTTCATGAATGTTCCGGGAAAGCAGTGTCTGTGTAGGGCAGGCCAGTCAAACTGTAGGTGCCAGAGCAGATTGCATAAAAGGCTAGGGCCAGTGGGAAAGGGTGTAGCCAGGCCAAGCATTGCAGTTCCAGTTTGGACAGCAAGCCAAGTAGACACCCAGAGTGAACTGGAGAGGGCTTTTGGCCTCTGGCCTCTCTTTTGCTCTCTATGACAATGGGGTACAACCAGAGTCCTCAACTCTGCCTGGTCCTCTTGGTCTTAGGCTTCTCCTCTGGAGGTAAGTAAAGGAAAGGCATCCCATCCCCCCTTTGTCTCCCATCCCCCCTTTGTCCCCAGGATCGACATGTCCTTGGACTTCTGGGGCCAGGCTTCACCAGACTTTCTCCTCAGGTGTGAGCACAACTCCAGCGCTTGCAGCCCTGCCCCAGGTCTCCTGCTCTCTGGAAGGGATAGAGATCAAAGGCGGCTCCTTCCAGCTTCTCCAAGGTGGCCAGGCCCTGGAATACCTGTGTCCCTCTGGCTTTTACCCATACCCGGTGCAGACTCGAACCTGCAGATCCACAGGCTCCTGGAGTGCCCTGCAGACCCGAGACCAAAAAACTGTCAAGAAGGCAGAGTGCAGAGGTTTGGCGGCTTGGGAGTGTGAGCAGTGGGTGGCAAGGATGGAGCAGGTGGAGGCTGCTCAGTGCTTGGTAACCTTAGAGCTGTGTGACCGACTGGTGGGCACACATCTGAGAGTGCATGTGGGAAGTGCTTCCTTATGTCAGGCAGCTATGGCAGTGAAAACAATACTTAGGAACAGGGGAAGAGAGTCTAGAAATGTAGCTCAGTTGCTAGAGTGCTTGCAAAGCATGAGCTACATCAAACAGGTGTGGTGGTGCATGCCTGTAACCCCAGCACTCAGAAAGTGGGGCGGGAGGGTCAGAAGCTCAAAGTCATCTTCAGCTTCATAGTGAGTTTGAAGCCAGCCTGGGCTACATGAGACCTTGTCTCATGTACAAGAGGAGGCAGCAGGTGAGGGACTGGGCAGGCACTGTTTCCCGGAAATGGCCCTTGATGACTTTTATCTGTCTTCCCTAAAGCAATACGCTGTCCACGGCCACAGGACTTTGAAAATGGGGAGTATTGGCCCCGGGCCCCCTACTACAACCTGAGTGACCAGATTTCTTTCCAATGCTACGATGGTTATACTCTCCGGGGCTCTGCTAATCGCACCTGCCAAGTGAATGGCCGGTGGGATGGACATACAGCAATCTGTGATGATGGAAGTGAGAAGCGGGTCACCCCTGACTTTACCCTCCCCCCCAAGGGCTTCACCCCAGGAATGTATGGGCACTCCAATTGTCCTCATGTCTCTGCAGCGGGATACTGTCCCAATCCGGGTATTCCCATTGGCACAAGGAAAGTGGGCAGCCAGTACCGCCTTGAAGACACTGTTACTTATCACTGCAGCCGGGGACTTGTCCTGCGTGGCTCCCAGCAGCGAAGATGCCAGGAAGGTGGCACATGGAGTGGGACAGAGCCTTCCTGCCAAGGTGACTCTTGACCTGTTTCCTGGGTCAGCTCTTCCCTGCTGTCTCCACACTAGAACACTATTTTCTCACCACCTTACCACAGCTTCTCCCTCATGCCTTCCAAACCTCCCTGTATGTTTTCTAAACTCTAAGCCTCTCCTGTCCCGAAATCCCAGTGCGCTGTCAATGTGTCCTTGGCACTCCAGACATTTGACTTACTCTCTGACTATCCCTAGATTCCTTCATGTACGACACGCCACAAGAGGTGGCCGAAGCATTCCTTTCTTCCCTGACAGAGACCATAGAAGGAGTAGATGCCGAGGATGGGCATAGCCCAGGTTTGAGGATGAGGGAGGTTGGGTGGGAGCCTGGGTTAGGGTGGATGACCTGCCAGGGACAATGCATGACAGAAGCTGAGTCTCTGATGGCGCCCAGGGGAATACCAGAAAAGGAAGATTGTCCTAGACGCCTCGGGCTCCATGAATATCTACCTGGTGCTGGATGGATCAGAAAGCATCGGGGCCAGCAACTTCACAGGGGCCAAGCGCTGTCTTGCTAACTTGATTGAGAAGGTAGAGCAGAGCTTTCTTCCTTTTAGAATGAGGGGACCTTGAATGGACCTCACTGGTCTCACGAGACTGGTTCCCCGTGTCCCCATTGTTCTCCAGCCTCCTGTCCACACTGCAGCCCTTGAGCCTTACTCTGGTCCTCCCTGTCTCAATAGGAATGTGGAGTCCTCCATGACACTGTTCTTTTAACACAATGGCCTCTTGCTCACCCACAGGTGGCGAGTTATGGGGTGAGTCCACGATATGGCCTAGTGACGTATGCCACGGTCCCCAAAGTCTTGGTCAAAGTGTCTGATAAAAAGAGCAGCGATGCCGACTGGGTCACGCAGCAGCTCGACAAGATCAGCTATGAAGGTCAGAGGTCAGGGAGGCGATAACTGGGAGCTGAACCTTGGGGTTAGCGTGGTTCTTCTAGAGACTGTAGAGACTAATATCAGAGGTTTACCAAGTGTCCTTGAGCAATGGAGATTGCTGGGAGAGCCAAGAGCAAGTGGTGATAAACCACAAGTTAAAGACTGGCTGGGCTGGGTGGCACATGCCTTTAATCCCAACATTCAAAAGGCAGGTGGATCTTTTTGAGTTCAAGGCCATCATGGTCTACATAGCAAAGCACTCCCTCCCCACAAAGAATGTGGGACCTCAGTTGTTATAGATGTTCCAAGGGTGGTTTGGAAGACCTGGCAAAGGGACACTCTCTTCCCTCTCTACAGACCACAAGCTGAAGTCAGGGACCAACACCAAGAAGGCTCTCCAGGCTGTGTACAGCATGATGAGCTGGGCAGAGGACGTCAAGCCGGAAGACTGGAACCGAACCCGCCACGTCATCATCATCATGACTGATGGTGAGACCGTCCTCTGTCTCCTGTGCCAGGGTTTAGTCCCCAAGTCCACATGTAATTGTCTCCAGCAGTGTAGCTTCCTTGGCCTACTTTCATGGTTCCATGGTTTCCACAGGTTTGTACAACATGGGTGGAGACCCTGTCACTGTCATTGACGACATCCGAGACCTGCTGCACATCGGCAGGGACCGCAAAAATCCTCGGGAGGATTATTTGGGTGAGTGATCCATCTGGGACCCAGCACTCTCACCCTCAGGGCCTGGACCCTCACCCTTTCCTTTCTTTCTCTCCCTCAGATGTGTATGTGTTTGGAGTTGGGCCTCTGGTGGACTCCGTGAACATCAATGCCTTGGCATCCAAAAAAGACAATGAGCAGCATGTGTTCAGAGTCAAGGATATGGAGAATCTGGAGGATGTTTTCTACCAGATGATAGGTAGGAAGATGGAAGGGGAGGAACGCATGGGGAAGCTGTCTGCAGACTGAGGTTGCTGACTTCCCTCACCCCCGGCCCTGGCAGACTGGCTTCTCCCTCACTGCTCCTCGGCACTCCAGCGTACATTATTCCCTTCAGTGTTCACTTCTTGATCTCACAACCACAGAACTCTGAGAGCTCATTTTGCAGATGTGGAAACTGAGGCTGAGAAGGGCTCAGGGGACAGGAAGTCAGCACCGAGACCGGGGCTAAAAGTGCCGAATCTTCAGATAGCCTGGTCTTAGCTTCTCACTATACCCCAGGGCCTCCTCCTCGTGGGCCTCTGCTCCCTACAGTCTGCCTTCTTTTTCTCTGCTAGATGAAAGCAAATCTCTGAGTCTCTGTGGCATGGTGTGGGAGCACAAGAAAGGCAATGACTACCACAAGCAACCATGGCAGGCCAAGATCTCCATCACTGTGAGCATTTCAGTAGTGGGGACTTGTGAGAGGAGATGAAATGTCCATACTAGCCAGATCTTTAATCCCAGCTGTGCAAGAAGCTGAGGCAGGGCAGAGATTCATGGCCTATTTGGGCTACAGTGAGCTTAAGGCTAGTAATTTAAGAAATTGTCTGACACAGAAAAAGGAAGCTGGGCGAGGGGCGTGTGCAGGCTCCTCCAGCAGTTGGAGGTGGAAGCAGACAACCCGGAGTATGAGGTAAAGCAGGGCTACACAGCAAAGCCCGTCTAGGAGAGAGAGCTAGCAATGTAGTGCTGACCTAGCACCACACACACTGAGGCTGACATGACACTGGTTGTTCCCAGCGCCCTCTGAAAGGACACGAGAACTGCATGGGGTCTGTGGTGTCGGAGTACTTTGTACTGACAGCAGCACACTGCTTCACAGTGGAAGATCAGAAACACTCCATCAAGGTCAATGTGGGTAAGGATCCAGTCAAGATTCTCATCTCCAGGCCCATCCCCGGGAAGCACCGTCATGTAGCTGACCTGTCCACACCCTAAGGTTGGGGAAAACAGAACTCAAATGATGATATGGGGCCAGAGCCAGGAGGCGCTTACACAAACCCGGTCCCAACCCCCTCCATCAGAGGGGAATAGGCAGGACCTGGAGATTGAAGAGGTGCTGTTCCACCCCAACTACAACATCAATGGGAAAAAGGCAGAAGGAGTCCCCGAGTTTTATGACTATGATGTGGCCCTCGTCAAGCTCAAGACCAAGGTGAAGTACAGCCAGACTCTTAGGTGAGTGGTACCATGTCTCCGAGGAGCTGGGGGAGACTGGCTGGGGGCACAGGGGAGCACTGTACAGCCAGACTCTTAGGTGAGTGGTACCATGTCTCCGAGGAGCTGGGGAGACTGGCTGGGGGCACAGGGGAGCATTGTGGCCCCTGACTGTCCACTGTCCGTGTCCTGAACAGGCCCATCTGTCTCCCCTGCACGGAGGGAACCACCCGAGCCTTGCGGCTTCCTCTGACAGCTACCTGCAAACAGCACAGTAAGGCATGGTCTGGGACAGGACGAGGAGACCCAAGACAAAGAAGGGGGTCACAAGTGGGAGCTGCGAGTGTAGGACTATGCTCAAGTCAAGGCCTGGCTCCTAAGGGCCCAAGCAAGGGGACACGGGATGGAGGGCAGCTGGCAAGACCCTGTCACTTATACAGAGGAGGAGCTGCTCCCCGTGAAGGATGTCAAAGCTCTGTTTGTGTCTGAGGAAGGAAAGAAACTGACTCGGAAGGAGGTCTACATCAAGAACGGGGACAAGGTGAGAAAGGGCTCCTAGAGAGACCACCTAGGCCCAGCCCTTCCCGAGTCGGCTCTGGTCACCTCACCTTTCTCCCCTATAGAAAGTCAGCTGTGAGAGAGATGCTCTAAAGGCCCAAGGCTATGAGAAAGTCAAGGATGTCTCCAAGGTGGTCACCCCCAGGTTCCTCTGCACTGGAGGGGTGGATCCCTATGCTGACCCCAATACTTGCAAAGGTGAGGTGGCTCCCTGGCTATGCTGCAAGTCCATTAGGCCCAGCAGCCTTTCCCATAGCTTCTCTCTTCCACAGGAGATTCTGGGGGTCCCCTCATTGTTCACAAGAGGAGCCGCTTCATTCAAGTGAGTGCTGCATTTTCTAGTCTGTAGGCGCCTAGGGGACAGCATGCACCACGAAAAGCTTGGTGCATGTGGCTGGGAACGGTGGCAGAGCAGGGCGTGCCTCATCTGACAGCTGTGTTCTGAAATGCCAGTATAAGGCCCATGTGTGGCCTGTGTGCACCACGGAGGACAGTACAAGCTGGGTTCCCAGTGCACTTCCTCAGGCCAGCTCAGATGCTTTCTGGGATCATGAAGTGTCAGGTGACCCACGGTACCCCTTCACCTCACAGGTTGGTGTCATCAGCTGGGGAGTAGTGAATGTCTGCAAAGACCAGAGGCGGCACCAGATGGTACCTGCTCACGCCCGGGACTTCCACCTCAATCTTTTCCAAGTGCTGCCCTGGCTCAAGGAAAAACTCAGAGACGAGGATTTGGGTTTCCTATGAGGGGCTCCTATGGGCGGGGAGAGGATCAAATTAAAGCAGCTTCGATAAAGACTGTGTTCCACATCTTTTTGGGGAAAGGGAAAGGTGTGCACTGGTCATGTTGCTACAAGGAACATCAACACTGAACCACTCTGAAGGCTTAATCCCCACCCCAAGTGCTGAGAAACTAGAGGCTGAAGGAGGTGAATGAGCTTCTGCCCCAGGGTTTACTGAGACCAGCCTGGGGCACGTGAGGCACAAGGAATCCAGCTTCGTGTCCTAGAAGCCATCCACAGAGGTTTCCTACAGATCGTCACTGTACACAATCTGGGTCCTCTTGTCCCGGTGGCAACCCTTAGGACTGTTCTGGACAGCTAAGGAGGGAGGAGAGTGACAGTTAGACCTGAGGTCCAGGTTCTCGGCCTGGCCTTGGCCCACCAGGGCTTTTGCTGCCCTCTGGTGGCCAGAGTCTCACCAAGGCTTAGGAAATCCAGAACCCTATCACTGGGAGAGAGACTTGTGAATGATGTAATCATGGAACATAAAAATTAAAGAGGACAACATTTTGGTGGCCCTTGCTGGTATACTGGTCGATTCTGGTTCCTTCTTGGTGTCTGCAGAGCCTCTTGCTCTGAAAATGTTCCAGGCAGAGGGGGCTGAGAAACTGCACGGGCCACGACAGACTCTTGAGGACCCCTCAGAACCCAGGTGCTCAGCTTCTCTCCCCTCAGTCCTCACCCCTCCCTCCCAAGGACTCCATCTGACATCTAGGGGAGAGGCGGTCCCCCTCTGGGACCCGGTACCTGCCTCCACTGACTATCCTCCTCCTCAGAGCCTGGGGCTTCTGTGACTGGCAGCTGCCACTTCTGCCTGGTAGGCCAGGATTGCTGGGGATGTGCCCAGCACACGCCGAGCCCAGCTCCTAACATACTCGATTCCCCAAACCAGTCCTTGGTCACTTTTTTCTCCAAAATTCCCATCTCTGATGGTTCCAGGCATAAAGGGCAGTAATCTACATTTCTAAGCCTGACCTTCCGCCTGAGGTCCAGACACCACTCTAGCTCAGAGGGGACAACCTGGCTCCCACTGCCCTCCCTGTGCCAGTCACTGCTGAGGACAACTCTCCATCAGCTGCCTACATCCTGACCTTTAGCACTTTAGGGAACCCAAGGATGTGGAGGACCAAAAGTGTGTGCTGTAGGGAGAGGCGAGGGAGGAGACCATCCTTACCAAGGGAGCCCCAGACAGACTTGCCAGTTGCAGCATCCAGCATGGGCTGTTTGCGGGCTATGTTGACTTTGAGCTGCACGGATTCCACCTGGGTCCCATTGAGCTGCAGGACAAAGGGAGGACAGTGGATGAAATGAAGATGAAGGTTTTCTCAGACAGGAGAACCCTGAGGTGGAGAGGAGGGACAGGAGGAAGTGGTCTGAGAAATCAATCCCAACCTCAGCTACGGCCTGGTCTGCAGACTCCATCTTTTCATAGGTGACAAAGGCACAGCTGTGGGGAGAAAAAGCAGGATCAGTGGAGGCCCATGGACCTCGTGTCCCATGCAGCTGTCCCCCCAGGATGCTCATCCTTACTTTCTGGGTGGGTCCATGGAGAGGTCGATGATGTTTCCAAAGGGAGAGAAAGCCCCTCGGAGCAGGGTAGGTGTCATGTCCTCTCCATACACATACAGTGTGTTCCCCTTCCGAGGGGCCCTCCTTTCGGGGAACGAGTCTGACCCTGTGGGTCAGGAGTCAGTTACTATGAGTCCCCACCAGCCTCTACTTAGCAGGACCCACCTGGCCCTGGCCCTGGCACTCACTCCGGAAAGGGCCCTCTCGCTCCCGCTCCCGATCTTTGTCTCTGTCTCGGTCTCTGTCTTTGTCTCTGTCTTTGTCTCTGTCCCTGTCTCTGCTCCTCTCATGACTTCGGTCCCGGCTGCGGCTTCGGGGAGGGGAGGCTGAAGAGCGGGTACCGCCATGTTCTTCATAGCTCCAGTCAAAGCCTCGAGGAGGGCCATCACCAGCCCCGGGGCCCTCTGCTTCTTCTCCATCTGGTCCCAGTTCCCGCAGCCGATCACTAGAAGACACAAAGCTGGGGAGAGGCAGACAGTAAGGACCAAAGGGGCTCGACCCTCTTACACTCCAGCCCTGATCCTTCCAACAACTCTGGCCACGGACCCCACACCAAATGGCCGTCTCTAACCTTTCATACAGAGATTTCCTCTGAGGACGTCTGGATGACTGAAGGAAAAAAAAAGACAAAGATTAAGACGATTCTCAGGTGCTGGAATGGGGTCCAAAATATGTGGGTCTTTTGTCATCAACCCCAACCTCACAGAACCCATTACCTCCTGCAGGTCCTCGTCGGCAGATATGCTCCTCTGGAACGGCTGGAAAGTGGGGACAGGCCCCTTCTCAGGGTCCTGGGGAGGGGAAATACCCATGTTAGTGTGGTCCAGCCCAGAAGAGCCCTCTCCCATCTTCTTGTTCACCTCCACTCCCATTACACTTCTTACTGATAACATACTGGTCTGTTTGTTTCAAGACAGGGTTTCCCTGTGTAGCCCAGGCTGTCCCAGAACGCATTCTGTAGACCAGGCTGGGCTACACTTAAGAGCTTGTCCAGTCTCTTCCAAGTGCTGGGATTAAAGGTGTGTGCCACCATTTCCAGCCCATGTACTGGGTTTTTAAAATAAGTGTTTGGTTTTCCCATGTAACAAGGAGGAGACCTAATGCTCCAGCAGGTATGGTGTCATGCCCATTCCCATGTGATAAGGAGACCTAATGCTCCAGCAGTGTATGGTGTCATGCCCATGTCTCTGGCCCCAGCTATTTGTGAGACTGGCCTGGGAAAACAGCGAGAAAGGAATAAAAAAGGCTAAAAGTAGAAAAACATCCTACACCTCAGAACAGCACAACTTGCTCGTATCTGAATATACAAGGTTCCCCTAAACCTACCTCCCTTCCAGCTTGGAGGGGCCTCACTGATTCGGGGTGCTCCAAACAACCCTCCTGTGCTCACCTTTAACTTCCCCTCTAGGGTCCGAGAACGTTTGAAGCCCGAGTTCTTTGTTTCAGCCTTGATGGCGCTAATGGCTCCCGACTTCACCAGCTGCTTGGCCTGCTCTGTGGCTGTGGCAGTGTCCACCACAGGCTGCTCTGACAGTGCTGGGGTGGGGACAGAAAGGGAAGGAGGCATTATACTGGCTGTGGTGAAGGACAGCCCCATGCTACTCCTCCTGGCCTCTCCATCACTTACAGCGTTTGACACCACCCTGGCTCGTGGTTCCACTACTGCTTTGCTTCTTTAAAGCCAACAACGCTTTTTTCTGGGAAGGAGAAGAAAGATTAATGAGAAGTTTGTCAACCAGGGTGCTGGTGCATCATTCCAGGGACAGTGTGTATGGTGTCCTTGTCCTGGGGTGGTATATCTAGTCTCCACATCACCATGATGCTGATGGTATTTAACCTAACCACACCACTGTGTTCAGAGGCACTCTAGTCTCACGCTTTAGAAGTGGAAACACACACACACGCAAAACAGAACAAACCATGAAAACCTAAGCCCACCCATTTAAGACATAAGTAAGTCCTGAATGTCCTCCTTGGGGCTTTTACACACCTGATTTCTGCATATTTAATGAGGCTGCACAAAAGTGAAACTTAAGCTCACAATCCAAGAAATATAATGACTAGCCTGACAGCCAAGAATAATCAAAAGCACTAACCAATCACAGCTGAACACAAGTAACTGTCAACTGCTTACGTGGCTATTAAACTGGGCCCCAGTAGAATTTACCCAACACAGACAGAAAAGAGATTTCTAGACAAAGAAAACAAAAATGCAGAGAAAGGTCTTGAGATACGTGTTTTAAGACTAAATGGTTCTGTCCTTTTTGACAGGGATGTTGAGCTGAGGCTTCAGAGTTTCGTTCTACACACAAGGTGAAACTTCTGAAGTGTTCTTAATAGGTCAAGCGTACCACACAAAACAGCCCCCCCAAATGTTTGTAGAAATGAGTAAATTGAGAGGTTACTTAGAAGTAGCACTGATAATCAGAGCGCAGAGTATGGCACTGTGTATACTCAGAGAAGGGGAGGCAGGAAGATCACATTGAACCCAGGAGTTCAAAATTAACCCGGGTTGTTACTGAGATCCTGCTTAAAAGGTGGGGGAAGAGGCAAAGTGGGAGGGGGAAGGGACAGGGCACGGGCAGGCCTGACAGATGTTTTGCTGTGTAAATAGTACGTAAGCAAGGTGTGGGGTGAACAGAGTACGTGGTTCAGGCAGAACTGTTCCAGGCTACCCAAAGCTACAGTTACAATCCAGCCTGAGCTAAAGTGTGAGGCCCTGCACAAGGGGGTGGGAGGAGGTCAGAGAGGAGATTTTTAAGGCCTATGAAGTGTAATAGGTCCTATCTAACAGAAAGGGGAGTAAGCCAGAGAGGAAGGTGACTTTAGCTCGGTTCAAAATGCACTGGATGGAACTGGAAATCCAAATGTGAGAATCTCTAGCTCACAGGCGATTCTAAGACCCCGGCAAAGATGGCCATACCATGGGGGACCGAACAGAAAAGTGGGAGGGGTTCTATCCAAGGCTTGCCGATGCTGGTGGAGTTACACAAGGCATATGCTCTGGGTATGAGCCAGGAGCCATCACTTCACACACTCACCCAAGTGTCCTCAGAGTCTACAGAAGGCCGGGCCACCACCCTATCTATAACTCCCTTACCTTTTTCTTGAGTTTGTTGAATTTCCTCTGCAGGGTCTCTTCCTCTTCACTGAGTCCGGGAGGTATCACCAACATGTTGGCTCCTGGTTCAAGGGCAGAACCCAAGATATCATTCTCTCCTGTCACCACTTAAAATTCACACGTCGTCCAACTTCTGTCCATCCTGTATTTACCCTAACCTGCAGGCCCGCCTACTTTAGCCTCTGGCCTAGCCCTAACCCGTGGTTTCAACAAGGCTGCTGTCCAACCTCCTGTTCACTACAAATCAACCGGCATTCCCGCCTTTGTCCAAGGTCCAGACGACTAGAGCCTTGGGGTACCTCAGCCCGGAGAAGGGAAAGCATTCCCTGCGACGCCAAGGCGATGGCTCCCGACCCCCATGCCCAATGGGGTTAGGTCAGCCAACCTCGGGGTCCGGCGGGCAGAGAAGGCGGCTGGGCCCGCGCAGCGCTATCTGGGCAACCAGAGGAGGAGGAAGAAGAACCAGGGCCCGCGTAGGAAAGGCGCGAAGGATGTGAGACGAAGCCCTCACCTGAGGGGGCGGCGCCCGGGCCCGCGGTCTCCGGCGCCGCCGCGCGGGCTGCTGCGCGCGGGCTCGCGGCGATGACGTAGGAGGGCGGGACACGCGGTAACCAAGGCGGCGAGGCGCAGCGACTTCCGCCCGGCCATGCCCTGCTCCGAGTCTGGCTTCGGCGTCCGCGTCCGCCCACGCTCGCGGCGGGGAGTAGTGGAGGAAGAGGGCGTGTTGAAAAAAATCTCTATTTCCGCCCATTTCGGGGCGGGGCTAACTCCTTGGATACTCTGAGCTTCCGGGCTGCGCCGTAGCTGCCCCCGCTGCAAGATGTTGGAGACTGAGAGACTCGGTGAGGGGGAGGGGAGAGAAGGGGTGGGGAACGGAATAGTAGGTAGGGATGACTTTTGACCTCTAACCGGTGTCTCTCCCCCCCCCCCGCAGTGCTGCCTCCCCCAGATCCCCTGAACCTGCCCCTTCGAGCTCTGGAGGTGGGCTGCACGGGGCGCTGGGAGCTGCTGAACGTGCCTGGGGCTCCAGAGAGCACAGTGAGTTTTGACTCTCACCTTTGACCCGTGAGGCTAAAACTAGTTCATTCCACCCTGATCACAGGATGATCTAGTTTGACCTCACCTTCCTGGGCCTGGACACTGCCATCTGGGCCCCCAGCTGATGCTGGAGCCCCGGTGCGTCAGAACGGGGAGCGCTGGAGACTTTAGTCCTTGGAGGGAGGTCCCTTCTTTGTGCACGCCTCAGGGCACTTGGCTGGGACCTGCTTTTAAACTCCTGAATCTGAAGCTTTAATCCCAGCGCTTGGGAGTTTGTCGAGTTCTAGGTCAGCCGGGGCTACATACTGAGACCTGATCACCACCTCCCTCCCCAAAAAGGCTTAGTCTAGAGATTCGCAATCTGTGGGTCATAACCCCTTTGGTTGGCAAACCACTCTCACATGGATGGAATATCAGATATCCTGCATATCAAATATTTACATTACGATTTATAACAGCGGCAAAATTACACTTATGAAGTAGCAACAAAATAATTTTATGGCTGGGGGTCACCACAACATGAGGAGCTGTATTAAAGGGTTGCTGTACTAGGAAAGTCAAGAGTCTCTGTCTTAGCTGATAAAGTGCTTGCTGTTCAAGCCCAGTGAAACACATGTAAAGGTGGAGAGTTAGAACCAACTCCACAGTTGTCTTCTGGCTGTCACATGTACTGTAGCACGTATGTACCCTTATCCACACATTACATGCATATTATTGCTGCTAATAAGTAATTCTAAGATGCAGATTCCCAGCTGAGTATGTAAATCAGTTGGTATAGTGCTTGCCTGGCATGCACAAAGACCTGGGTTTGATCCCCAGCTCTGCATGACACTCAAGTGTGGTATCTCATGCTTGTCACCCCCAGTTCAAGGTCATATATCAAGTTGGAGAAAAGCCTGGGTTACATGAAACCCTGTCTTAAAATAAGAATATGATCACTGAATGTGTGTTCCAGGTACTTCAGCTGCAGGGGGTTGTGCTTAGCCTCCAGGCTTTGCTCGTCTCACTGCCTCGGCTTCCTCTCTTGGAGACATCTACTACTGGACCTGCACACAAATCCCATCTCCTCTTTTGTCTGCACTTTTCCTTTCCTAACTTAGTGCTGCCCGTCTTGCCCTTGTCCAGCTTCCCCACGGCCTCCCTCCCTGTGCCCCGGGTCTACAGCAAGAGGCAGAGCAGCTGTTCCTCTCATCTCCTGCCTGGCTTCCTCTGCATGGTGTGGAACACTCAGCCCGGTGAGAAGTCTGCAGGGACCCACCTGGGGAGATGGACCAGGCGAAGGAAGCAGGGATAGGGAGGATGCTGTCTCTGAATTCCCTTCCTTCTCTCCAGAAAATGGCAGAGGAAGAGGGATCCCTGGTCCCTGCTGGCTGCTCAAGGGGCTCCTGTCCCTTCCGACCTTCAGGCCCAGAGACACCCAACTACAGGCCAGATACTGGGCTACAAGGAGGTGAGAGGTCAGAGACCACAAGAAGCAGAATTGGGAGAACAGGTCAGAGCAGGCTTGGTCTCACTGGGATTCCAACCTCTTGTCTCAGGTCCTGCTGGAGAACACAAACCTGTCAGCCACAACCTCCTTGTCCCTTCGCCGGCCTCCAGGGCCGGCCTCCCAGTCACTGTGGGGCAATCCAACGCAGTACCCTTTCTGGCCAGGTAGGTTGTACCTGATGGTGGTAGAAGGTGGTCTTAACGTCTAGGGTACAGGTCCCCGCGGATGCTGAGTCCCCTCATGTTTCCCCAGGTGGGATGGACGAGCCCACCATAACAGATCTGAGCACTCGGGAGGAGGCCGAGGAGGAGATAGACTTTGAGAAAGGTGAAGTGTCTGAGGAGGGCCCAGCAGGCTTCTAGCCATCCTGTACTTCACAAACCACAGGAAAGGGATCCTTCTCACCCAGAAGGGGAACAGTGTTCTCCCCAGTTGCTTTTCAAAAATAGCTGCAGCTGCGGTGCACACAAGCAGAAGACTGACTGTCCACGTCATATGATGTATAGTTTCCAAATCAGCTGGGCGGTGGCCGGTACTGCAGTGGCTTATGCCACACTGCTCTGTTCCCGTCCTGCAGATCTTCTCACTGTCCCCCCTGGCTTCAAGAAAGGGGTGGATTTCGCCCCCAAGGGTAAGTCTGATAAGGATTTGTAGAGATGCCCTGTTCCCTCCTACAGATGTGTGAATATAACAAGGTGGCTGTTGTTCCTCAGATCACCAAGCTCCTGGGCCAGGTTTGCTCAGCCTCAGCCGTCTGCTTGAGCCTCTGGATCTGAGCGGAGGTGATGAGGACGAGAGTGAGGCAGGAGGAGGTCCTCAAGGGGACACCGTTCCAGCCTCCCCCTGCAGTACTACCCTGGTCCGAGCAAGCAGTTTGGAGGATCTTGTGTTGAAGGTTGGTAGTTACCAGTGATGGAGGCAGGCAGGAAGGGGCCCTGCCTCCAGGAGGGGGTGGTTGGCTTTGAGGGTTTGATATCCTGGGGATGAGTGGCAACCAAAAGCTTTCCGGCTAATACTTTTATAACTCCTACCTGGCTTTTCCAGGAAGCATCCACAGTCGTATCCCCCCTGGAGCCTCCCAAACCTCCACCTCAGGAACAGTGGGCTGTACCCGTGGATGTCACCTCCCCTGTGGGTGATTTTTACCGTCTCATCCCTCAGCCTGCCTTCCAGGTACTGTGCCAGGCCTTATTCTGCCTCTTGGTAGCCCAGACCCTGGTCCTGCCCCTCAGCCCAGCCCTGTCCCTCTCTCTCGCCTGAGACCACATACCTTTCAGACCTGCCTGAGTCCGTGGTCCCAGCTCTACACTGGCCTTCTCTTTGCTCTGCATGCCTATGAGGAGGCAGAGAAGCTTTATCCCTGCAGCCCTGTCCTTTTCTCTCACACAGTGGTCCTTTGAGCCAGATGTGTTTCAGAAGCAAGCCATCCTGCACTTGGAACATCATGACTCCGTCTTTGTAGCGGCTCACACATCCGCTGGGAAGACAGTGGTGGCTGAATATGCCATTGCCCTGGCCCAGAAACACATGACCCGGTACGCATGCCTCCTCAGCCTGCCCTCCTTCTCCCGCATCCTTCCTGGGCCTCCTTCCCCTCCCACCCCTGTACCTTTAGTATAAGGTTCAGGAGAGAGAAGGAGATAGGGTTCAGAGAGAAATGAAAAGGTCTAGTAGAGAAATGGGGCAGAGAGATGACCTGGACCAGCTTAGGGAAGGAAGGTGATGTGAAGGAGGACTCTGGCCGGAAGGCAGGTGTCCCAGCTATGAGTCTGTTTAGGAAAAACTGGTTGACTTCATACCTTGTTTCTAGAACAATCTACACATCTCCTATTAAAGCCCTGAGCAACCAGAAGTTTCGGGACTTCCGAAATACATTTGGGGACGTGGGGCTGCTCACAGGGGATGTACAGCTTCATCCAGAGGCTTCCTGTCTCATCATGACCACGGAGATCCTTCGGTGAGAGAGGGGTCTCCCAGGTGGGTTTTGGGTGGGGAGTGAGCACCCCTGCAGAAGCAGGGTAGAGACAGAGATGTAGAGAGTCAGCTTGGTGCTGCTTCTCGCCAGCTCCATGCTGTACAGTGGCTCAGATGTCATCCGGGACCTGGAGTGGGTCATCTTTGATGAAGTCCACTATATCAATGATGCTGAGGTGAGTGGTGGGTGGGTCTCATCACAGAGTCCTGTCCCATATACCCTGAAGACCTTACTGTCTTCTGCTCCCTGACTGACCTGTCTCCCCATTATGTGCATAGCGGGGGGTCGTGTGGGAGGAGGTGCTCATCATGCTCCCTGACCATGTCTCCATCATCCTTCTGAGTGCCACCGTCCCCAACGCCCTGGAGTTTGCTGACTGGATTGGGTGAGATGTGTGTCCTGGGTGCTTGAGTAAAGAGGACTCTGGTGTTCTTTGGTTGGGGTTGGGGAGCTCAGGTCACTACAGTGAGGAGAGGGCTCAGGGTATGGAGCCCCAGGGCAGGGGAGAGCAGACCAGTTTTGCATGCTGAGATGGGATGGTGGGAGCCATTGTTTGGGCAGGCACTCTATGGTCCTAATTGAGAATGGGATAGGGCAGAGGTTGATTGAACCAGTGGGAGCTGAAGTGGAGAGAGGTACTTGTGGCTAGTGGCCTCCCATTTTAGGCCCCAGAAGGAACTGGAAGATGGGGTTCCTTCCCATGCCTTCTCTGACCTGCTGCCCGCTCCTCCCTTCAGGCGGCTGAAGCGGCGGCAGATCTATGTGATCAGCACGGTCGCCCGTCCTGTCCCCCTGGAACACTATCTCTTCACAGGAAACAGCCCCAAGACGCAGGGGGAGCTCTTCCTGCTGCTGGACTCCCGAGGGGCCTTCCATACCAAGGGGTGAGTCCAGGGCTGGGTGTCCTGGCTGGGTGTGTGCTGGGCCTCATACCACCTCGCCCTGCGCTCAGGTACTATGCTGCATTGGAGACCAAGAAGGAGAGGATGAGCAAACATGCCCAGACCTTTGGGGCCAAGCAGCCCACGCACCAGGGGGGACCTGCACAGGTGAGGGCTGGCGGCAGTCATTGCTGCCAAAGCCTGCTTTTCAGTCCCCCTTTTAGCCCTGGTCCCCGCGGGGAGGGGGTGGACTTGCAGTCTGTGTCTTGCTCTGTGTAAACCTACTTAAACATGACTCTACCACCTCCACATACCCTCAGGACCGTGGGGTGTATCTGTCCTTGCTGGCTTCCCTCCGGGCCCGGGCTCAGCTGCCTGTGGTAGTGTTCACCTTTTCCCGAGGCCGCTGTGATGAGCAGGCTTCAGGCCTCACCTCTCTTGATCTCACAACAAGCTCAGAGAAGAGTGAGATTCACCTCTTTCTGCAGCGCTGCCTTGCGCGGCTCCGAGGCTCTGACCGACAGCTACCCCAGGTGTGTCCCTTAGATGGGGGTGTGTGTGTGTGTGTGTGGTGATCTGAGACCTGCCTCTGCTGAGGGGGGTCCTTCCACGCCTTCTCTGACCTGCTACCCTCTCTCCTGCAGGTCCTGCACATGTCAGAGCTCCTTCGCCGGGGCCTGGGTGTGCACCACAGCGGAATCCTGCCCATCCTTAAGGAGATAGTGGAGATGCTGTTCAGCCGAGGGCTGGTCAAGGTGAGAAGGCCAAGACTTAGGCAGGACAGTGCAGTGGTTAAGATCCTGGACCCTGGATCCAGGCTACCTGGATTCCAGCATCATGACACAACTGAACTCTAGGCTTCTTACTTTAACCTTGAATGGGGATGTATATAAAACAACGTAAGTGGTCCCAAGAAGAGAGGCCTCTACAGCAGCAAGCCTAGGGAGAGTCTAATAACTAGAGAGACAACTGAACAGCGGTTAGGATGGCTGCATTCAGGAGGCTTCCTAACTGTGTATGTGGCCTGAGATGTAGGCCGCGGTCAGTTTGCCATTGCTGCGGCTTGTCTGTCAGAGCACTATTTAAGCAAGTTAAATACAGTATACTTTTTGACACTAAAGGTAATATTTGGGTATTCATCGCAAAAAAATTCTCCCTTGCTCTACGAGGAAACATACATGTTTGTTTCGTTCTCTATGGTCCTGTTTATGATGACAGGGCCCAGATCTCAAGCCCGTGCTCCTAGGAGACCAGGGTTGAAAGGCTGGCCGAGAAACAGAATGCCCTTCACTAGGACAGTAGCTAGGTAAATGTGTGTGTGGGGGTGTTCTCCACAGCGATGCACCACCTACCTCAGTCACAAGCAATGACTGTTAAAACCACAGGAACATGGATGGATGTAGAAAGAAAACAATCAGATGTATGGCTGTTTGTGTGAGCTAAATTATAAAACACAAAGCATAATATTCTGCAATTGTGTTCACACAAAACGATGCCTGTTAAACACAATTCCAGTTGGGGATGGAGGTAGGATGCATAAGCTAAAGCAAAGGACTAGATACCTACCTAAGCAGAATGAGGGAACATTGCTCTGTGGCCTTCCTGGAGAGGTGAAGACCTGTGGACAGCGATCTGATTTAGGCTCCAAGGTTGGGTGAGCTCTGCTTGAGCTGGGCATATACAGGACCTTTTTGCCGATCCAGTCTCCCCCTCTGCCCCAGGTTTTATTTGCCACTGAGACATTTGCCATGGGGGTAAACATGCCAGCGAGGACAGTAGTGTTTGACTCTATGCGCAAGCATGATGGCTCTGCCTTCCGGGACCTGCTGCCTGGGGAGTATGTACAGATGGCAGGCCGGGCAGGCCGGAGGGGCCTGGATCCCACAGGCACCGTCATCCTGCTCTGTAAGGGCCGAGTGCCTGAGATGGCAGACCTACACCGCATGATGATGGTGAGTACAGTATGAGGCCTAGCTGGGCACAGTGCCAGCACCACGTCCTTTAGCCTAACATCTCCTCTTCCCCTCTGATGTCTTCATTTTCCTGGGGGAAGTCTAGCCGGGTGGTACTGGCTCACACCTTTAATCCAGGCACAGGGAGGCAGAGGTAGGTGGACCTCTGAGTTTGAGGCCAACTTAGTCTACAGAGCAAATTCTAGGACAGCCAGGGCCACACACAGAACCCTGTCTCCAAAAACAAAACCAAAATAAAACAAAAGCCAACCAAACAAAAAATGAGCAAGTCTAAGGGGGCTGTAGCCGGAAGTTTCTGACCCGTCGAGGCCTGAGGTTTGGTGGAATCTCTCCCACCCACGGCCCCACAGCCACTTAGAAAATAATTACTCAGAGGCTTATTTTAATTATAAACTGGTTGGCTTATAGCTCAGGCTCATTACTAACTAGCACTTATAACTTAACTCAACCCATCTCTATTGATCTATGTCTTGCCATGTGTTCCGTGGCTTACCTGTGTTAATTCATTACATCCTGCTTCCTCGGGTGGCAGCCTGCAGCATCTCCCTGACTCTGCCTTCTTTATCTCTGCTTGGATTTCCCACCTGCCTCTAAGCTGCCTTGCCATAGGCCAAAACGGCCTCTTATTAACCAACAGTAATAAGGCATATTCACAGTGTACAGAAAGACAGCCCACACTCTACTGTGGGCCCCCCGTGGGGCCTTTGCTTTGTTTCTTTATGTTACCGAGGTGAGCAGGGATTGGTCTGAGGCGGCATGGCTGCAGAGCTGGGACCAGAAGATGGTGCACGGGCCCCACTTAGTCTCGCTGACTCTCTTCCTGCAGGGGAAACCGTCCCAGCTGCAGTCCCAGTTCCGCCTCACGTATACCATGATCCTCAACCTGCTGCGGGTGGACGCTCTCAGGGTGGAGGACATGATGAAGAGGAGCTTCTCAGAGTTCCCGTCCCGAAAGGACAGCAAGGTGAGGAGGTTAGGACCGCATACAAGGTCAGAGCTATCCCAGAGGTGGGTATGGCCAGTGGGATGGGATAGGAGTTGAACAGGCCGGGCTTGCAGACTAGTTACAGCCTCCCCTTCTACTCAGGCCCATGAGCAGGCTCTGGCTGAACTCACCAAGAGGCTGGAGACCTTGGAGGAGCCTGATGTGACCGGCCAACTGGCTGACCTGCCTGAGTATTACAGCTGGGGAGAGGAGCTGACAGAGACCCGGAACATGATCCAGGTGAGTAAGTGGGGTGTTGGGGAGACGGTAGGAGGGACAGTGGCTCACACTGGTCGCACATGTTCCCATGTCCCCTTGTGCCTGCTCTGCTCTCCAGAGACGCATCATGGAGTCTGTGAATGGGCTGAAATCTCTCTCAACGGGAAGGGTGGTAGTTGTGAAGAATGAGGAACATCAAAATGCCTTAGGTGTGATTCTGCAGGTGAGGACAGGCGGGGTCCTCACCCCCACCTGAGGGAGGCTTGGCGCTGTCTTCTTGGCTCAGGCATTTCATGACCCTGGTACGCTCATTTTCGCTCTCATTGCTACTTTATGCCTGTCTCCTGAGCCTGGCCCCAAGAAGCTCTAGTTACTTGGCTTGGCAGGTGGGCATACCCTATCCACATTTGGTGTGCATGTCTCCTATAGGTCTCCTCAAACTCCACCAGCAGAGTATTTACAACATTGATCTTATGTGATAAGCCTACCGTGTCTGAGAGCCCACAGGACAAGGGGTCAGCCACTCCAGACGTGCCCCACCCAGATGACCTTGTGGGCTTCAGGCTGTTCCTGCCTGAAGGTGAGTTCCTGATGGCGGTGTGAACAGGGTTCCTGGGTCATGAAGAAGCCTGACCTGACTCGCTTTCCAGGGCCCTGTGAACACACTGTGGCCAAGCTCCAGCCAGCAGACGTGGCTGCCATTGCCACCAAAGTGCTCCGGGTGAATGGGGAGAAGATCCTTGAGGACTTCAGCAAGAGGCAGCAACCGAAATTCAGGTCAGAAACTTGGGTGTGTATGCACAAAAGGAACATGGAGTGGGGACCAAGGGGCCGCCTCAGCTCCAGAGGAGGCTCCTGTGGCAAAGAAGCCTCTTGGTCCAGATCACAAAACCTGCTCCCCCTTCAGGAAGGACCCTCCCCTTGCAGCTGTGACCACTGCAGTTCAGGAGCTGCTGCGTCTGGCTCAGGCCCATCCGTCAGGACCCCCAACCCTTGACCCTGTCAACGACCTGCAGCTCAAGGATGTCTCAGTGGTAGAAGGTGGGCTCCGGGCCCGGAAGCTGGAGGAGCTGATCCGGGGGGCTCAGTGTGTGCACAGCCCCCGGTTCCCTGCCCAGGTAGCGCCTAGGCAGAGGCAGCTTTTCCTCCCTCAGCCCTGTGCCCAGTGCCCCCATGCTGAGGGTGAGGGGGGCTAATGGTTCCTGCCATGGCTTTCTTCAGTACTTGAAGTTTCGGGAACGAATGCAGATTCAGAAGGAAATGGAGAGGTTGCGCTTCCTGCTGTCCGACCAGTCGCTGTTGCTGCTCCCCGAATATCACCAGCGTGTAGAGGTGAAAGAGCAGGATGGGCGTGTGAGGCTAGGCAAGCATGGAGAGCAGTCAGGTTCCTCAACACCCGCCCTTTCTTGCAGGTGCTCCGGACCCTGGGCTATGTGGACGAGGCAGGCACGGTGAAGCTGGCAGGGCGCGTGGCCTGCGCCATGAGCAGCCATGAGCTGCTCCTCACTGAGCTCATGTTTGATAATGCCCTGAGCACCCTGCGACCAGAGGAGATTGCAGCTCTGCTCTCTGGCCTGGTCTGCCAGAGCCCTGGTGACCCAGCCGATCAGCTCCCAAGCACTCTCAAACAGGTAGGGGCCACCGCCCCTCTTTGGTTGTGTATCCCCACCCCCACCCCTCTGCCCAGTCCTGGTGGATGCCTCCCAAGGCGTGCATAGCCTCTTCCCGATGGGGAGTCTTCCTGGTCCTGCCCTGCCTTGACCTCCCCTTACTATTTCAGGGGGTAGAACGCGTCAAAGCTGTGGCTAAGCGGATTGGTGAGGTTCAGGTGGCCTGTGGCCTGAACCAGACCGTGGAAGAATTTGTGGGGGAGCTGAATTTTGGTCTGGTCGAGGTTGTTTATGAGTGGGCTCGGGGTATGGTAAGTACCTGGGTTTGGCAGGTGGCTGTCTGGGAAAGGTTGCCCAAGCCTGACACATTTAGTCTTCACTCTGCTCTCCCCATAGCCCTTCTCCGAGTTGGCAGGACTCTCAGGGACCCCTGAAGGCTTGGTGGTCCGCTGCATCCAGCGCCTGGCTGAGATGTGTCGCTCGCTTCGAGGAGCAGCCCGTTTGGTAGGAGAGCCTGTGCTGGGTGCCAAAATGGAGACAGCAGCCACCTTGCTACGGCGGGACATTGTCTTTGCAGCCAGCCTCTACACCCAGTAAAGAGTGTTGGATAAAAGTGTAAAAATAAAATAGCAAACCAGAGTGCATGGAGTTTGGGGCAGGGATGACATGGCAAGAGACTTGCTTAAATGCAGGCTTTTATTAGCTGCACGAAGACCAGACTAGCGTGCCCTCCGACGCATCAGTCCTTGGGGGAGGGAGGCTTTGAGAGCGGGGGGAGGTCTTGAGTCATAGCTTCCACATACCACGTGGGCAGGAAGGCATAGGGTGCATCCTGATGGACAGACACAGTGACCGGGCCACCAGGTTCCCAGGAGAAGAGGTGGACAAGCCTGGAGGAAGATGGAGGTGAGCCGAGATCGGTGTCTGGCCGAGATCCAGAGGCGGTTACACAAACCTAAGTCCTTACCTGGGGTCATCCTGGACAACTGTGCTCTGGGCAAAACTGAGGAAGGCCGCACAGAAGTTCATGCACACAGAGGGATTCCAGCCATCCCGGTCATTCTGGAGGGAACAGAAGGGGAAGAAAACCGTGGAGATGGGAGGAGGGAAGGTCTTGGTATAGGGGGTGGGAGGGGCAGCTGGCAGCCATGGACACCCTCCCGGACTTACCCTGACATTTTCAAACATCTCCATGGTAGGAAAGGTCTTTAAGGAACAGACAAAACCTTCTGGGTTCCGGAAGCCAGCGACAACATTTGGGACCCCTGGGAGGAACGACTGAGCCCACCATTTCAGAAGCTTGTGTCTGACAGGAGAGGCAGAGGGTCAGCAGGGCCCTCCACCCTCACTCCCAGGCTCCTTTCCCATCCTCTCCTGTTCACCCCTGGCCTGAACCTGTAGAAGCTTCTCCACTGGCCAGGGCTGTGCATCTCCTTGGAGGTCTTGAGCTCCACATAGCAGGCAGGGGGCTGTGTGCACGGGGCCTGGGGATTTATGCAGTCAACCTCCCCGGAGAAGAGCAGAGGGTAGTTTCCCAGGCGGCTGCGTAGCACAGAGCAGAAGGCCACGTTGGTGTTAACCTCCCCAGAGGGGTCTGGGGAGCCTCCGGGTTTGTCTGTACAAGGAGAGAAGCAGCAGGGAAAGGGGCTCTCGACCTCTGAGGAAGGGGGAAGGGGCCACACAGCAGGAACAACTCTCACCTGCACACATGTACTGCTCAAATTTGTAGCCCATGTACATGAGCTCCCGGAGGAGGGGTGGCCTCGAAAGCCTCTGAGCCCGAGCAGCCGCGGTCTCCACCTCGCTTAGGTACAGTGTCCCTCGGAACCGGGAGGCTGCCAGCTGCCAGCCCTCCTGACGCTCATACGGTGTGGTCAGAAGTTTTGTGAGATGTCCTCGCCAGGTCACTGTGGCCCCTGCCAGCCAGCCAGGACCCCTGAAGGGGGAGAGTTTGGTCTGCCCCAAGCCTTGGCTCAGGTGAGCCAAAGTCCCCGCTAAAGACCACTTGGCTCTCAACTTCAGGAGATAAAAATGGGTCTCCAGATGAGCTCGTGTGCTGTGCTTCGCTCACCCCTCCAGCTGGTGTCGGTGTTCCAGAACCCATCGTAGCAAGTGGTCCAACCTCTCTTGGACTTCCTCATCGCGGGGCTGGTATCTATCGGGGTATCCATCTCTAAGGTCAAAGTCCGGGCCCGGACCGTTGATGGGGGGTGGGCTGTAGTAGCGGAGGGCTCGGGCATCTCCATGGTACTGCCGTCGTGCGTCCAGGGAGAAGCAGCCCAGTTCGGAAGGGCGCCGATAGAAGGGAAAGGGTCCAGAGTACAGAGCAGGCTCTGTGCGCAGCGAGGACACTGAACACTGGAGTTTGTTACAAGGCTCTGCCACCTCTGTCTCCTCAGCTTTTCTCTTGCTCCCTCTGGGCTCCATGAGGTCCTGAGAATAAAGTGTTTGCACTTTAGAATGGACGAGGAGACCACTTTAGAATGGGAGAGTGAGCCCAGCGCCGAACAGCCGAGCGCCTCTTACCCATCCACGGCCACCCGAACGCGGCGAGGTGGTGCACGCTTTCAATCCCAGCACTCCGGAGGCAGAGGCGGGCGGATCTCTGAGTTCGAGGCCAGCCTGGTCTACCGAGCGAGTTCCAGGGCAGTCAGGGCTACTCAGAGAAACAGGGGAAAAAAAAAAAAAAATTGGGCTTAGAGCAAAGATCTGTTTACCTCAAAGCTCCCACCCCTGACTTGCACCTTCTCGATGCTATGGCGTCCGGGCAGCACGTCAGAAGCCAGAGCGGGATGCAAACGCGCAGTTGTCTTCTGACGTCGCGATCACCGTCCTCGGGGCCCGAGGGGTCGACGGCGAGGCAGGTCTGCACCCGAAGTCGGGTCCTAGCTGGACACCCGTGCAGCCCCGCGCCCGAAGCGGGCGCTCTCGACGGGAGCCAATCAGCAGCGGCGCCGGCGACAGAAGGGAGGTGTCGTCATTATTCTGCGCCGGAAGACCTAGTCTTCAGGAGCACTTTTCCGGAACCCTGAAATCCCGGGCTATGAGTCGTAAGAGACGTCTCCTGGCATCTGAGGCCTTTGGAGTGAAGCGGCGGCGGGAGCCGGGGCCGGTGGTAGCGGATCCTCTGAGGGCGGGCGCAGGTAACCATGGCAACCCGGGCTCGGAGGGCCCGAGGGTATCGGCCCTCGGAGGAGGAGCCAGGGTAGGTAACCATGGCGACCCGGCGGGCTCGGCCAGGGCTGGGGTGTCGGATCCCACCCGGGGGTGTCTCCGTGATCCCCGCGCGGACCTGACGTCGTGCTCCCCGGCAGGGTCCGCGCGCCAGGCGGTGGAGGAGCTCGTGCGGCTGTTCCCCCGGGGGCTGTTCGAAGACGCGCTGCCGCCCATCGCGCTGAGGAGCCAAGTGTACAGTCTGATGCCGGACAGGACGGTGGCCGACCTGCAGCTGGTGAGGAGCGCCCGGGAGTCCCCTGTCACTCAGACCCCCCAGTCGGACCACCGACCCTGCCGCAGGCGTTAGGCCAAGGCAGATGCAGAACAAATCCCAGGGGCTGGCGGCATTGAAGGTGTGGAAGTGCAGGCCGACGTCAGATCACACCCTGCTGTTTCCGTCGGGTAGGGAAGGCCTGAATGGGGACACTGAGGGGGACAGTCTAGTGTTAACTCCCAGATTTTCCAAGTGATCGACTAGTGAACACTGAGTCCCAGTGATAGATACATGTATTAGTTGACTATGATGGTTGCAGATACGCAAGTAAAAGTCATGAGGCCGAATGAGATCCTTGCGGAGACTAGAGGAGTACTGTAACCTTGTAACCGAGCTGTCTTTCACAGTGTTTAAGATTTGGGAAGGAGTGCTTTACAAGATCCCCCGAGATAAGGCATAAGGATCACATTCACCTCTCAGTTAAATCCAGAGGACAGATTTTAGTTTCTGTTTTATTTGAACTCTTCACTCACTGCCCGAGTCCACAAAAGCCTTTCTGCTGCCACACAGCTCTCTGCTCTTGCTCTCTCTCTCTCTCTCTCTCTCTCTCTCTCTCTCTCTCTCTCTCTCTCTCTCTCTAATTAGAAATAGCAGAATTCATTTCTTACAGCTGTAGAAGCTGGATATCCAAAATGAAGGCGTCAGCTGGCTCAGGGTCTGCAGAGGGTTGGCTCTCCCTGCTTCCAAGACTGTGCCATTACTGTGTCCTCAGTGGCAGAACAGGAGGGGGACCCGGCAACCCTCCGGAGTCTCTTCTTACCATAAGGGCACTGGCTCATGAGAGTGTGGCTCTCGAGGCACAGTGACCTTAGAGGGGCCCTGCCCCTCGCTACCATCATCTTCAAACTCAGAACCTCACACATACTGGGTGAGTGAGGATTTCTGCCATGTATTAATTACCCAGTTTCAGCAATCTGAAGAACAGACTCTACAACACTATATTTATTTAATTCTTGTTGAATTAGCTGGATTTTTTGAGATTATCCCAAGTTGTTTGTAACAATAGTTAATCCATTTTTGTAGGTCTCCATGTTATGAGCCTATTCCAATTTGTTTATTCTTGTGAAAGAAATGTATTTTTTGATGAATTTTCAATTTCATCTAAGCTTTCAAATTATATTTCCATCAGTGATCTGTTAGAAACATCTTCCTACCTCATTTGCGACCCTCTTCTTTGTCTGGGGTTAGTAAGAGCTGTGCTACACACCCCAGACTTCTGTACTATGTTTTTACCTTCTCTCAGGCCTTCATGGCACTATGGCCAGAGAATATACACAAGATGATAATGACCCAGGCATAGCCTCTTTTGTTAAACGTTATATTATGTGTATTTGAAAAAATTATATATTATCCAATTACTAATCTCTCTAGCTGAATTATAATTGAAATGCTCAATTTCTTCACTGATTATTTGTTACAATGATGATTCTTGCTCCGTCCAGCCAGAGATCCAGGCCCACAGACCTGCCATCCCAGAGTGTTTAGCCACCCGCTGCTGCTTAGGCCCCCCAAAATGACTCAGACACTTATATTAACTTCATGCTATTTGGTCTATGGCTCAGGCACATTGCTAGTTAGCTCCTTCATCTTAACTCAACCCATTTTCATTAATCTGTCTGCCGCGTGGCCTGTGGCTCACCTGTGTTCCTTACAGGTTTCTTCTTTGGACTTCTGACTCAGTCTGTCTCTGACTCCGCCTCCTCCTACCTATGCTCTGATTTTCCCACCTACTTTTTCTACAATGCCTGCTATGGCCAAAACAGTCCTTTATTTAAAGATTAATATTCACAGCACACAAGACATTCCAACATCAATTGTTTATTCCCTTGTTCTATGAATTTATGAGAATTGGATCTGTGTACTTCTGTGAGGGAGGTTGATTTGTTATTGGCTCTTTTTTGATTTTATTTATTTTTTTGTTTGTGTGTGTGCACATGTGTGGAAAGTTGGAAGACAACTAGAGAGAATCTCTTCTCTCCTAGCGAAGGGAGGGCTGAACTCAGGTCTTCAGACTTGGCCAGAGTCCTCTCAGCAACCATCACCAGCTAGCTCTTTTTCTTCTTTTGGAACTCAAGTTAATAGGGTTGATCTTCCCTGAAGGCACTTCCGTGGTCAGTGTTTTTGACTCCCATATTATGTTATTGTATTGAATAGTTTATAATCTCCCTTAGATTAATAAATTGTTTAAAACGGTTTATTTGTTTGTGGCTATGCACATGTGTGTGTGTATACACATGCGTGTGCACTCTCAGAGGCAAGAAGAGGCTACTGCGTCCCTGGAGCTGGGGAGTTACAGATGGTTGTGTATGGTGATATATTGTATATTTAATAAAAATAGTCTGGATTATCAGGACAGAATCATTCACAGCCAAACCATGAAGATCCATTTGGATTTCTGTGTGGTAAAGGCCTAACAGCCAGGCAGTGGTGGCGCATGTCTTTAGTCCCAGCATTCGGAAGGCAGAGGCAGGCAGCCTAGTCTTCAGAGTGAGTTCCAGGACAGCCAGAACTGTTACACAGAAAACCCTGTCTTGAAACAAAACAAAAACAAAAAAGGCTGGAAGAGATGGCCAGCTTGAGCTGCATACTGATATTTATGTACTTATTGTGCACGTGTGTGCGCGTGTGCGTGCGCGTGCGCGTGCGCGTGCGCGTGCGCGTGTGCGTGTGCGTGTGCGTGTGTGTGTGTGTGCATCTGCCACAGTGCATGTGGGGAAGTCAGAGGATAACTTGTGGGCTGGAGTTCTCTCCTCTGTGTGGATCCCAGGAACTGGACTCAGGTCCTCCGGCTCAGCAGCAGCAACCTTACCACAGAGCGTACCCTCAGCCCTCAGCCTGCTATGTCTTTTTATCATTTCCTACCAGTCATTTCTCATCCTGGCTTTTACATTTCAGCATTAGTGGAATAATTAGGTTTTGTTTTAATTTTAAATAAGCTAATCTTTTGGACTTAACAAAATTGTGTGTCCTGCTAGGGTGTGGTAGGTGTTTTTATATGTGAAAGATTGTGTTTTGAACTTAACATAATTGTATGCCTTGCTAGGGTGTGTTATGGCAATGTCATATGTTCTTCATCTCCATATATCATTTACTTGTGTCAAGAACCTTAGAACACTTCTATTTTAATTCTTTCTAAAATGCCTAATATTAGCCAGGAATTGTGGCTCAGATCTCTGGCACTCAGAAGGCTGAGTCAGAGAATACTCCGAAACAGAGAAACCGTGTTCCAGAAAGCAAAACAAAGTAAACAGGCCAAAGCACCGTAAAGTAGACTCACTTCTGCTTTGAGAACACGCATTTCTCCCAGATATTAGGGAGTATTATTAGACGGCCCTTTGTGTAGAGTGAGGTTTCTGGCCCCGGCTAGCTTCAGATCTGTCCACCACTGCTTATCTGGACCAGGATAAAGTCCCAATGCTGCTCGGCCTATGGCTCAGGCACATTGCTAGCTAGCTCTTTCATCTTAATTCAGCCATTTCCATTAATCTGTCCTGCCATGTGGCCCATGGCGCACCTCTGTTACTTTACATGTTGCTTCCATGGGCATCTGGCTCTGCCTGTGACTCCGCCCTCCTTCTCCTACCTATGCTCTGGTCCCCTGCCTACTCCTACAGTGCCTGTCATGGGCCAAAACAGTCCTTTATTTAAAGAATGATATTCACAGCACACAGAAAGACATCCCACATCACCTTTGATATCTTGTGGTGAGCTTTGCTTCCTATGTGCCATTATTTTTGTCCATGTGTGGGCAGATGGCTCCCAGTGTTTCCTTTTTCTGAGTCTTTGTTTTTGCTTTAATATATCTGTCTGGTAAATTCCTGTGATCTTGTCAACTTTTTAATGTTTAAAACAAATTTGTTTGTTGTTTTGAGACAAGTTCTCACTTTGTAACTCTGTTTGTCTGGAATATCACTCTGTGGACCAGGCTCACCTCAAACTCACAGAGACCTGCCTCTGCACCCCCTAGTGCTGGGATTAAAGGTGTAAGCCACCATGCCCACCTATTTAAACAGTTAGACACTTTTTTAAAGATTAATTTTACTTTTTATGTGTATGAACGTTTCACCTGTACATATGTCTGTGTACCACATGCCTACCTGGTGCTTGCAGAAACCAGAAAGTCAGATCCCCTGAAACTGGAGTTGGCAGACAGTTGTGGGTGCTAGGGATAGATCCAATGTCCTCTGGAAAAGCAGCCTGTCTCTCCAGCTCCTTAAAAAGAACTTTTTGCAGATATGTATTTTATGTTTGTGAGCACATAGGCATATGTGGGGGTGGAGATCTGCTTGGAGGGCGGTTCTCTGAGTTCCAGGAACTGGGACTGAGGTCACCAGATAGACTTATGGCAAGTGCTTGGCTTTGCTGAGTTCCTGCTGACCCGGAAGACCTGGATCGCTTGTTTGTTGCTTTTGTTTTCTTTTTACTTATTTTACTTTACTTTAAAATTTTTAAATTATTATTATTTCTTTAGCAGTATCTTAGAGCTCAGGCTGGCCAGAGACTCCAGTTCTTCTACCTTCACCTATACAGTAGTGGGTTATAAGTGCGTGCTGTTATAACCAGCATTGTTGTTCTGTTTTGTTTTTCAAGACAGGGTTTCTCTGAGTAGCCCCGGCTGTCCTGGAACTCACTCTATAGACCAGGCTGTCAGGCTGGCCTCCAACTCAGAGATCTGCCTGCCTCTGCCTCCTTTATCACTGTTTATTTAATGTAATGAGTGAGAAGGGTCTGGT
Organism: Phyllotis vaccarum; assembly: GCA_033318265.1. Lineage (NCBI taxonomy): Eukaryota > Metazoa > Chordata > Mammalia > Rodentia > Cricetidae > Phyllotis > Phyllotis vaccarum. The sequence goes on from JARWLC010000010.1 coordinate 103,606,864, forward strand.
TATTTTGATTATTTGGCAATTGATAAGGCTCACTTGCCAGAGGTAGGTGACTAGCTAGAGGGTCGCCCAAGGACCTCCCTTCATGGTGAAAGTTCTAATCCTGCCCCATCCCACTGGCAGTCAGACTCCCTGCCCCAGGGCTTACATCTCACCAAGTCCTTTCTTGCACTTTTCATCTCTGCGGAGACAGAAGGAGCTTCAAGAGCGGGGAGAGATCAAGGTTGTCCAGCTAGGCTTCGACTTGGATGCCCACGGAATTGTCTTCACTGAAGACTACAGGACCAGAGTATGTTGTGTGTGTGTGTGTGTGTGTGTGTGTGAGAGAGAGAGAGAGAGAGAGAGAGAGAGAGAGAGAGAGAGAGAGAGAGAGAGAGAGAGAGGAGAGAGAGAGAGAGAGAGAGAGAGAGAGAGAGAGAGAGAGAGAGAGAGAGAATGAGTGTGTAATGGGCAGGGGAGGGCAGGGAAGCTGGGCATAGAAATAACAAAAGGAACATCATTCCTAGCCCACATCTCATGAACAGGGCACAGAACTCTGGTAAGTAGTAAGATTGGGTGAGGGGAGGAGGGGTGGTGTAGGGAAAGGGTTTGAGAAGTGGAAGGACCCAGGAGACAGGAGTCAGGAAGAGATGCTGTCCCAGGATGAAGTGGGTAGAGAACTGGGGGGGGGGGGGGGGGGTCACGCTGGTCACAGACAACAACTTTGCTTCCAGGTTCTCAAGGCCTGTGATGGCCGACCTTGTGCTGGGGCAGTGCAGAAGTTTCTGACCTCAGTGCTCCCAGCCTGTGGGGACCTTAGCTTCCAGCAGGACCAGATGACACAGACTTATGGCTTCAGGGACCCGGAGATCACGTGAGATGTTGTGGGGTCAATAGGTCAGGCCTTTGGCAGCCCATTCCTTCTACCTTCCCATCTTTTCCTTTCCAGTGAGCAGCCTTTTCTGCTTAGTATACTTTTCCTTGCAAAAGAACAGGCCTTGGGAAGAGCCTTGGACTAGAAATCCGGAGAGCTGGAGTCTTGCCCAATGTGTGAGGCCTAGCAGGAGCCATGCTAACAGACTCACTGTGAGAACACAGACTGGTAGAGGCTGCAGTGCCCCTCCCCCCCAAAGGAACGGGAAAAGGAACTAACCAAGGTCTTATTACAGAAGGATTTTGGGGTGCCACGCCTAAGTTTGGCCTCCTGCTTCCTAACTCACTAGTATGTGAGATCACTAATCTCCCATGGGAAGTAGCAGGTGCTGAGTGGGGAGAGTTCTTAGGTTATGGTGGGTCCTGAGATGACCCTCACTTCTCAGGCACATCTCAGGGCCTGTGGTCAGAGAAGCCTCCTGAGGAAACTATTTTATCACATCTAGTCATTGCAGGGGGCTGGGGAGCTGGCTTTTTGGTGAAGTATGTGCTGTGCATGACGATCTGAGTGAGATCCAGTCCCTGGCAACCACACAGACAGCACAGCAGGTCTCTCTGACCCAGTGCTGAAAGGGACAGAGGCAAGTAGATCCCTGAAGCTCACTGGCCAGCAAAGTGTAACCAGACAGTGAGCATTATATTCAGTGAGAGACCCCATCTCAAAAACCAAGATCAAGTCAGGCATAGCAGTGCACACCTTTAATACCAGCATTTAGTGGGCAACAACAGGTGGATCCCTGAGTTCGAGGCCAGCCTAGTCTACATAGTGAGTTCCAGGACACCCAGGGCTACACAGAGAAACAATGTCTCAATGAATGAATGAATGAATGAATGAATGAATAAATGAATAAATGGGAGAATGGAGCTGGAGAGATGGCTCAGTGATCAAGAGCATTGGCTGCTCTCCCAGAGGTCCTGAGTTCAGCTCCAAGCATCCACAGTTGGCTCACATCCATCTGTAACCCCAGTCTCAGGGGATCCAATACCCTTTGTCTGATGTGGAAATGCCTTTCTGTATGCTGTGAATATCAATCTTTAAATAAAGGAGCTGTTTTGGGCCATGACAGGCACCATAGAAGAAATAGGAGGAGAAATCAGAGCATAGGTAGGAGAAGCAGGGCAGAGTGAGGCAGATTGAGCCAGCCGCCCAAGGAGCAACATGTAAGGATCACAGGTGAGCCACAGGCCATGTGGCAGACAGATTAATAAAAATGGGTTGATTTAAGATGTAAGAGCTAGCTAGCAATGTGCCTGAGCCATATGCCAAACAGCATAAAGTTAATATAAGCATCTGAGTCATTTCTGGGGGCCTGAGCAGCAGTGGCGGGTGGTTAAGAGGTCTGGCACAGCAGGATCTGGGCCTCTGGCTGCCCAGGAACCAAGAAACTCCACTGCAATAGTATACAGACATACATGTAGTCAAAACACCCATACATATACAAGAGTGATTACACATACTTGATGTAAACCTGTGGCCTCTCTGTATGCTTGCTTGTGTTGTCGGGGGTGGGGGTGTGGAGGTTGGGTTCTCAGAGCCCTGGCTGCCTCATCCTGACTTCCTATTACCTGCAGACACCTGGTGAATGCTGGAGTCCTCACTGTCAGAGATGCTGGGAGCTGGTGGCTGGCTGTGCCTGGAGCTGGGAGATTTATTAAGTGCTTTGTTAAAGGTATGGAGCCCATAGCATAAGACCTCAGGCCTCAAGAATACCTTTTGGGGTCTTATGTCTCCATGTCTGATTCACCTCTTTCTTTTCTGGGACACCTCTCCTTTAGGACGCCAGGCTGTACTCAGTATGGTACGGAAGGCCAAGTACAGGGAGCTTCTCCTGTCGGAGCTCCTAGGCCGCAGGCCCCCTTCGGCCGTGCGGCTTGGCCTTGCCTACCATGTTCATGACCTCATTGGAGCCCAGCTGGTGGACTGGTGAGTCTAGTCCTGAATCTTAGGAAAATTGCAGTGACCCATGGTTGGGTGTTCCCTGTCACGCTTCCTTCAGCAGTGACGCCCATTGTGCTAAGTTCTGAGTTTTCACGTTCTGGGCCCGAGCAGCTGGCTCCAGTCTTGTCTTTTTCTTACAGTGTCCCCACCAGTTCTGGAACCCTCCTTCGCCTGCCAGATACATGAGGAATCAGCTCTTGGACTGTTCCATGTGAGGTTCCTGGACACGCTGCCCCAGGGTGGCTGAGCGGCTCAGCAGGATGGGAGCCGGGCTCTGCTGCTGCAAACCGGGGGCTCCGACCTGTGACCATGTGCACTGCAGCTCTGCGCTCTGTGGCTGTGGAGCCAGGGCCATGCACAGGGATAGGAAGATGGGATTTCTGGGGATACTGGTGAAGGGAGCAGAGAACTTGCCCTCTGTGTCTAGCTGAAATTGCCAAATAAAATCCTTGCGTCTATGCCGCCCTTGGTGTCCTTTCTTTGATATGTGCAGGTCTTTGTCAGGGCGAAGCCACATTTAGAGCTGAGCATTTTGTCACAGTCAGAGAACAAGGGTTACTCAGACCATGTACCTCCTCTTCTGACCCATAGGCTTTCTGTTAGAGCCTGTACCAAGCAGAAGACTGTAGTTCAGTGTGTTTGAATGTAAGAGGCAAGGGTCTCTGAAGTCATTCTTGTTTTTATAGGAACTTCAACTATCCTGTCCATGTGCCATGTGGAGCTGTACATACTCACGCACGGGCAAGCACGTGTGCATGTACACACACACACACACATACACACACACGACTCACCGTTAAGGGCGGTGCCTGGTACCCGGAATAAACAAGCACAAGATTCATTTTGGGGCCAAGATTTCTTCAGAGACCCTGATGTTTGGGCTGCTTCCCCAGCACTGGGCCTATGGCCAGTTGCGTTTCTTGGCCATCACGTGGTTTCCCGGCTCATCTGGGTGAGGGAGGAGCAAGGTCCAAGTGAAACTGTCCCAACCCTAGGTTGACTAGAAGGGAGCAGACATCAGACCAGACAGGTCTGACCTCCTGGACTCTCCAGCCATGCGTCTCCTCTGGGGGCTGCTCTGGGTGTTCAGCTTCTTTGCCCTGTCTCTGCAGAAACCCAGGTCCTGGGGCAAGACATGGGGCTTGGGTGGGGCGGGGTGAGGGAGAGTGGGGTGGCAGGGTTAGGCTGGGTCTAACATACCCTTACCATTCTTCCAGGCTGCTCCTGTTCTCCCCTTCTGTAGTTAATTTGGGGGTCCCTCTGTCAGTGGGGGTGCAGCTCCAGGATGTCCCTCCAGGACAGGAAGTAAAAGGATCAGTGTTCCTGAGAAACCCCCTGAACGGTCATCTCTGCTCCCCAAAGAAGAATTTTGCCCTCAGCTCAGGAGATGGTTTTGCACTTCTAAGCCTTGAGGTAACTGGTGCCTGCGCCTCGCTGTCCCTCAGGTCTCCCTGTTGCACCCTGTTGCCTGTTTAATTACAGATTGGAGCTTGCTATGCAGCAGGCTGACTTTGAAGTCTTGGCCATCCTCTCCTTCCTCAATCTCCAGGGTGCTGAGATTTACCTGGCTCGTCTGTTGCCTTTTATGTTTCTTTTTGGTTCTGAAACAGATGGTCTGGCTTAGATAGCCTGTAAATGCTCAGCAGTCCTCTGGTCTCCCCAGTGTTGGGATTCCAGCCACGCACCATCATGGCTGGTCCCTTCAATTTCTTCTCAAGCCCTGTCTTCCTCACTGCTTCTTCCCTCTTGTCTTCCAGCCCAGGGGTCTGGGTGTCCCTATCTTGGGCTCCGAGTCCCCTTCTTGGACAGTCTCCCTTCTCCTAACAGGTCCCACTGGAAGATGTGAGTAACTGTGGCCTCTTTGACCTGCGCAGAGCCCCCCACGTCCAGCTGGTGGCTCAGTCTGCGTGGCTAAAGAACACAATATCCAAAGCCACAGATACTCAGGGCGTCAACTTACTGTTCTCTTCTCGCCGTGGACACATCTTTGTGCAGACCGATCAGCCTATTTATAACCCTGGCCAGCGGGGTGAGCCTCCGGCCTCAGGGCCTCTACTTTGCCTCTGTCCCGGGCTGCTCAGAGCATGTTTGGTGTCCTCTCTGTAAGGTGACTCCACAGACAGCACCGCCCCAGAGGGTTGCCTAGCATTCAGTCCCTATCATATCTCTGCGGTCGTTCCTGTCTCTTTGCCCTGAGACTCTGACTTCCCATCCTCTGCTCTTAGTTCGTTACCGGGTCTTTGCACTGGATCACAAGATGCGCCCATCCATTGACACCCTCACAGTCACGGTAGAGGTGAGCGCCTGACCTTTGACCTTTCTGACCCTGGACACTGTGATCTCCCACCTGACCACATTGATTCCCTGTGCAGAACTCTCACGGCCTCCGTGTACGGAAGAAGGAGATATTTGTTTCCACATCCATCTTTCAAGATGACTTTGTGATTCCAGACATCTCAGAGTGAGCTCCCCCACCTCAGGGCACCTCTCTGTCTACACTGCTTCCCTTGGCACATTCCAGATGCTCTGACCCTCCATCCCCCACACCTCTTCCAGAGGATTCAGGCTATGGGCTGTCTGTGATTCTCTCCTTTGTCCATTCTCAGGCCTGGGACCTGGAAGATCTCAGCGAGGTTCTCAAGTGCCCTACAGTCCAACAGCAGCACCCACTTTGAAGTGAAGAAATACGGTAAGGGTGGAGATGATTGAGACAGGACAGCCCTAGGGAGGGAGCTTTGTATACCTAACCCACCCATCTCTTCATCCTCATGCAGTCCTTCCCAACTTTGAAGTGAAGATCACCCCATGGAAGCCATATATCCTGACAGCGCCTGGCCATTTGAATGAAATACAACTAGACATCCAGGCCAGGTAACGACCCATCTAGTCCCACACCAGAACTCACCATGCAAAGCCCATCCTTGGCTCGCCCTCCCTCCCTCTCTCTCTTCCTCCCTCTCTCTCTTCCTTCCTTGTTTTGTTTTTGAGACAGAATCACTCTCACTGCATAGACCAGGCTGGCCTTGAACTATTAGAGGTCCATCTGCCTCTACCTCTTGAGTGCTGAGATTAAAGATGCGTGCATATGTGCGTGCATACGTGCATGCATACGTGTGTGTGTGTGTGCGCGCGTATGTGTGCGTGTGTGTGTATGTGTATGCGTGTGTGAGTACGTGCGCGTGTGTGTGTGGCGTGTGTGTGCGTGCATGTGTATGTGTATGTGTGTGTGTGTGTGTGTGGTGTGTGTGTGATGTGTGCATACATATGTATGTGTATACATTTTTGTGGAGGCCAGGGGACAACCTTAGGGGGCATCCTTATGAATTCTGTCCGTCTCCTTCAAGACACAGTCTCTCATTGGCATGGAACTCACCTAATTGGGCTAGGCTGGCTGGCCAGGCAGCCCAGATTCCCTTTGCCTCCACCTTCCCACTGTGGGGAATTACGAGTGGATGCTTCTACACTTGGCATTTTTACAAGGATTCTGGGGTGCTGAACTCAGGCCTTTGTGCCTGCTTGGTAAACACTTTGTAGTTACTTCTTAGCTCTCAACTCTCCTCCAATCTCCCTGTGACAACAGGTATATCTATGGGAAGCCTGTGCAGGGTGTGGCATACATGCGCTTTGCACTCATGGATGATCATGGCAAGAAGACTTTCCTTCGGGGTCTGGAGACTCAGACCAAGGTAGGAAAGTGGTAAAGGAGGGGACTGAGCAGAAGAGGGGGTTCCTCACTTACACCTGTTTTCTTTGTCTTAGTTGGTAGAAGGGCAGAGTCAAGTTTCCATCTCTAAGGACCAGTTCCAGGCTGCACTGGATAAAGTCAATGTTGGGTTCGCAGACCTGGAGGGGCTGCGCCTCTATGCTGCTGCAGCCATCATCGAGTCTCCAGGTGGGTGGCTTTCCTCTGCTGTCACCTCCACCCATGCTCCTGAAGACACAGAGGGGACATTTAAAATTCAAATTACACCATGGGCCTAGCTCTTCATCCCCAGTACATCTGATGTCTACTAGCTTATTTCAGGCACACATCCAAGAAAGACCCAGGAGACTGTCTCCTGGTCCTGTCCATTTCCCCATCTCCTTTTATTGAGTTGCTTCATGCCAATCATCTGATCACTTACTCATTCGATAGACATGTTACACACACATGTGGAGATGAAGCAATGCTTGAGCTACTTCCTGGCTCTTACCTCTCTTCTCCTGGTCCCATCCTCTGCCTCTCTGCCCTCTGTCTTGCAGGGGGGGAGATGGAGGAGGCAGAGCTTACGTCCTGGCGCTTTGTGGCATCTACCTTCTCCTTGGATCTCAGCAACACAAAGCAACATCTTGTGCCTGGAGCACCCTTCCTGCTGCAGGTTCTGCTTGGAAGGGCCAGACTGGAGGGCGAGGGTGTGGGCTACACAGTCTTGATGACACCCTGTTTTTACCCATGTTCCTCCAGGCTGTGGTCCGAGAAATGTTAGGCCCCATGGCTTCTGATGTCCCTGTCAAAGTCTCTGCCACACTTGCCTCCAGCTCTGACTCAAAAGTCCTCAACTATGAACAGAACACCAATGGGATTGGCCAAGTCAACATTCCCATCCACATCCCACCCACCACCACAGAACTTCGGCTCTCGGTAATGCTTCTCTGAGCCCTGAGGATGGGCATGGGGTGGGGAGATTCTAGAGTTGTTTCCTGAGTGTTCCTGGTTGAGTTTGGGAGACCTGGTGACATATGTGGGTCCTTGGCATAGACCCTGTCCTTCTCTCCAGGTGTCTGCAGGTGCCCTCTATCCAGCTGTAACCAAGCTCACGGTGCAAGCTCCACCTTCAGGAAGCTCTGGCTTTCTGTCCATTGAGCCACTAGACCATCGACCCCCTCGTGTGGGGGATACCTTCATCCTGAACCTGCGCACTGTGGGCGTCCCTGGGCCTACCTTCTCTCATTACTACTACATGGTGGGTAGGACGCTGGGTATAGGAATGCTGGATACAGGGCAAAGGCCTCTGCAGGGCTGGGCATAGGTTCAGAACTCGGGCTAGGATATGCATCAAACAGAAAAACACTTACTGCTCCTCCTTGGCTCAGATCCTCTCCCGGGGCCAGATCATGGCCATGAATCGGGAGCCCCGAAGGACCCTGACCTCCATCTCTGTGTTGGTGGACCATCACCTGGTACCTTCCTTCTACATTGTGGCCTACTACTACCATCAAGGACTCCCAGTGGCCAACTCGCTGCTGGTCAATGTCCAGCCTGGGAACTGTGAGGGCAAGGTGACTGGGCTTGGAAGGAGTGGTGTGTGTGGGTGGGTGGGGGGGTGAGCATGTGTGTATGTATATTTCCTCTAGTGCTTGGGTGTGCATGCACCTGTACGCATGCACTTGTGGAGAGCTGGGAATCATGTGGGACTGCTCTTCCTCATTCACTGAGGCAGCTTCTCTCAGTGAATCCTCTTGCTCACTGACATCCTCTACTCTTGCTAACCGCTGTGCTCTGGGAATCCCCCATCTCTGCCTTTCAAGGCTGTAATTACAGGCATGCCCTCAGGCCCACCTAGTTTCTGGTGGTTCAGATTCTAGTCTTCAGGCTGGAGTGACATGCACTTTAACCTCTGACCCCTGTCCCTAGCCTGCTGTCCTCCTTCTGACTGTCCCTTCCTTCCCATTTCTACTAGCTGGAGTTGAACGTGGATGGTGCCAAGGAGTATCGTAATGGGGACACAATGAAGCTCCAAATTCAGACAGACTCCCAAGCCCTGGTGGCACTCGGAGCTGTGGATACAGCTCTGTATGCTGTGGGTGGCCGGTCTCACAGACCCCTTGACATGAGCAAGGTCTGCAAGCCTTCCCAGGCTTCCCTCTCCACATCCTCTGAACCTATAAGCCATGGGGCCTGGTTCTGCAGTCCCCACAGGCCCTAGATCCTGGCTACTTCTTCTCTTGTTCCCTCTCCACAGTTGTCAACCCTGAGCCCTGTGCTAACACCCACAATGGAGGGGCAGACCCTGCCCTCAGCCATTCATGTCTCAGCATCTCTTGCCTTATCCTGCTAGGTGTTTGAAGTAATGAACAGCTACAACCTTGGCTGTGGTCCTGGAGGTGGGGACAGTGCCCTCCAGGTGTTTCAGGCTGCTGGTCTGGCCTTTTCAGATGGAGATCAGCTAACTCTAATCAGGGAAGGTAAGGACAGAGCAGACCTTTTGAAAGGGGTGAAAAGGCTGGGCTGAGTGACGGGGAAGGAAGGAGGCCCAGCTCCTCAAGCTTGACTGCCTTCCTGCTCTCCACCAGACCTGAGCTGTCCCAAGCAGAAGAAAAGCCGAGGAAAGAGAGATGTGAACTTCCAGAAGGCTGTCAGCGAGAAGCGTGAGTTGTGGGAGCCATGCACTGGTGCCTGGGGCCAGAATGAGGTCGGCCTCTCTCCCTCTGCAGCCCTCTCCTTAGCCTGTTGCCTATTGAGGGCTAGGAAGCCAAGGGTGAAGATGGAGGTCAGGTGGTGCACTCCAATGGCATCCTGACTCTGTTCTCCAAGCATGTGTTGGTGGCTCTAGGGGTCAGTAGGGCTGAGGTCCCAATCCTTCACACCCGCTCAGCCAGCCTCCCCCGGCCCACCAGTGGGCCAGTATGCTTCCCCAGAGGCCAGGCGCTGCTGCCAAGATGGGCTGACGAGGTTGCCCATGGCGCGTACCTGTGAGCAGCGAGCAGCCCGTGTGAGGCAGGACAGCTGCCGGGAGCCTTTCCTGTCCTGCTGCCTGTTTGCTGAGAAGCTGAGAAAGAACCACACCAGGAGCCAGGCAGGCCTTGGCCGAGGTGAGCGGCCAAGTGAAGCCCGGAAACAGCTAGTGGTATCCCAGAGGGTAAAACATTGCCTTCTCACTACTGTTCTTCCCCCCTTCACCACCAGCCCAGCAGGTGCTGCAGGAAGAAGACTTGATAGATGAAGACAATGTCCTTGTGCGCAGCTTCTTTCCAGAGAACTGGCTCTGGAAAGTGGAGACCGTGGACCGCTTCAAACTGTGAGGGCCTGGGGTGCCTCATCTTGCCTCTGGGCTGCCTTTGGGGACAGTCCTGTGGGGTGACATGGCCTCTCTGCATTTTCTACCGCAGGTTGACGCTGTGGCTCCCTGACTCTCTGACCACGTGGGAGATTCACGGTGTGAGCCTGTCTAAAAGCAAAGGTGATGTCTCAGGCTCTACTTTTATTCCCCTTGACTCTGCTTTAGCCCTCTGCTCCTGCCATGGGGTGCAAGTTGTGGGGAAGTGGGAGGGGGTGGAGGAGTTGGGAGTTAGGGGGTGGGGGGATAGGGGAAGGTGGAGCCCGTGGATCTAGGAAAATCTTCACTGGCATGCCTCTAGCAGGAGAGCAGATCAAAGCTGAGGAAGGCCAGCAGAGTAAAATCATTCCCAGACTCTTCCTCCTGTGGCCTGAGGTGTTGAAGCCTCTCTGCTCTGGCCTCATGTCCCCATCCATAGGTCTGTGTGTAGCCACACCAACCCGTGTCCGAGTGTTCCGAGAATTCCACCTGCATCTGCGCCTGCCCACCTCTGTCCGCCGTTTTGAGCAGCTTGAACTACGGCCTGTTCTCTACAACTATCTGAATAAAAATGTGACTGTAAGACCCTTTGGGAGCCTGAGCTCTCAGGGTGGGAGGCAGGGAGTGGACGGGTCAGGTGGTGCTCCTGACCAGATCAGGGTTCTGGTCATTTCTGTTTTCCTGTCCCCAGGTGAGTGTCCATGTGTCCCCAGTGGAAGGGCTATGCCTGGCTGGTGGTGGAAGGCTAGCCCAGCAGGTGTCAGTGCCTGCAGGCTCTGCCCGACCTGTTGCCTTCTCTATGGTTCCCATGGCTGCCGCTGCCGTGCCCCTGAAAGTGGTGGCTCGGGGGTCTTTTAATGACCCCGTAGGAGATGCTGTGTCTAAGATTCTGCAAATTGAAGTGAGTGACTGCTCCTAAACTAGGCCCCCTGGGATCCCAACTCAGATAGAAGCCAGATATGTAGCCCAGGCTTGCCTCAAACTCACTCCGTAGCCCAGCCTAACCCTTGCCCTCCACATTGTTGGGATACAACAATCCAACAGTGGTCACAGCCAGATATCTCTGTTGTTCTTCGTTCCGTATCATTTAATTTTTGTGGTACCGGGAGTTAAACGAAGGACTTTGTCCATGGTAGACAAGTGAGCCGTGTCCCTGTTCCCATCATTGACGTTTACACTCCAAGACCCAGGAGTTTCTGCCTTGCGAGGGCAGGTATGGTCCTGGCTGACTGCTCATTTCATGTTTGACTGAGACAGAAGGAAGGGGCCATCCACAGAGAGGAGATGATCTATGAACTGAACCCCCTGGGTGAGTGCCTCCTGCCCAGCCGCCAGTTCCTTAGGGCAGTTATGGGGCACAGGGGCTGACCACCAGTTTCTCCCATCTCCCTAGATAATCGAGCCCGGACTTTGGAAATTCCTGGCAGCTCTGACCCCGACATCATCCCTGATGGAGATTTCAGCAGCTTTGTCAGGGTTACAGGTGAGCCTCTGGTCCAGACCTTTCCCATGAGCACCTGCACGCACCCAAAACCTGTGGGGGGGTCCTGTGTTGGCCTGTGAGGCTGGATCCTCAAACAGTCTCATCTTCACCTTCTCCTTCCTGTAGCCTCCGAACCCTTGGACACTTTGGGCTCTGAAGGTGCCTTGTCTCCAGGAGGCGTGGCCTCCCTCCTGAGGCTTCCCCGGGGCTGTGCAGAGCAAACCATGATCTATTTAGCCCCTACTCTGACGGCTTCCCACTACCTGGACAAGACAGAGCAGTGGAGCAGACTGCCCCCTGAGACCAAGGACCATGCTGTGGATCTGATCCAGAAAGGTTCTGGGTTCAGGGAAATGAGAAATCAGAGCCAGGGAGGGAAGCTGGGGTGGGGGATGGGACGTGTCGTTGGGAGCACAGCTCAGGCACAGACACCCCGAGAGTAGGCACATCATCTCCACAGTCACCTCTCCTTTCCCAGGCCACATGCGGATCCAGCAGTTTCGGAAGAGAGATGGCTCTTTTGGGGCCTGGTTACACCGGGACAGCAGCACCTGGTGAGGCTGGGGAGGGTGATCAGGGCAGCAGGAGAGTAAGAAACCATGAGCTAGGTGTCCAGAGGGACTAGCCTTGTCTAGCCATCTCTTCCCTCTAGGCTCACGGCCTTTGTGCTGAAGATTCTGAGTCTGGCCCAGGAGCAGGTGGGCGACTCCCCGGAGAAACTGCAGGAGACAGCTGCCTGGATTCTGTCACAGCAGCTGGAGGATGGTTCATTCCATGACCCATGCCCAGTCATCCACAGAGGCATGCAGGTGTGAGCATGCCAGAGGTCCCTGAGGACGTCAACAGGAAGACGGGTCCCTCACCACTCTGACCTGACAAGTCTCTTGCTCTCTTTACTAGGGGGGCCTGGTGGGGAACGATGAGACTGTGGCTCTCACTGCCTTTGTGGTCATCGCCCTTCATCACGGACTGGCCACCTTCCAGGAAGGGAGCGATCAGCAGCTCAAGCAGAGGGTGGTAAGGAAGTCAGCACAGCTGTGCTTCATGGCCCCCAGCTGACCTCGCTCTGGGATCCCAGGTGGACAAGCTCAGGCCTCTGCTTCCCTCTAGGAAGCCTCCATCTCCAAGGCAAATGAGTTCTTGAGCCAGAAGGCAAGTGCTGGGCTCCTGGGCGCCCACGCGGCTGCCATCACAGCCTATGCCCTGACATTGACCATGGCCTCTGAGGACCTGAGGAATGTTGCCCACAACAGCCTGATGGCCATGGCTGAGGAAACGGATGGTAAGGGCGAGGGCATCCTGGCCTTGGGAGTCCTGAGCAGTGACAGAAAGGGCTTTTCACGACTGCAGAGTGGAAGCAGGGGCAGCTGGCAGGGGGCGCCAGAGAGCCTGCTGTCTCAGCTCCAACTGCACTTTTCCCTTCCCTTCCAGAAAATCTCTACTGGGGCCTAGTCACTGGCTCTCAGAACGATGTTGTGTCTTCCACCCCGGGCCCTCAGAACCCATCAGAACCTGTGCTCCAGGCCCCAGCCCTATGGATTGAAACCACAGCCTATGGCCTGTTACATCTACTGCTTCGGGAGGGCAACGGAGAAATGGCCAACAAGGCTGCATCCTGGCTCACCCGCCAGGGCAGCTTTGAAGGCGGATTCCGCAGTACCCAGGTAGGGGCAGCCTTAGGTCTCTGGGTAGCTGGTCCTGAGATTAAGTGCCTGACTCCTAGCCTAATCTCCTTAGGACACAGTGGTCGCCCTGGACGCCCTGGCTGCATACTGGATTGCTTCCCACACCATGGAAGAGAAGGTTCTCAATGTGACTCTGAGCTCCCTGGGCCGCAACGGGCTCCAGTCTCATGGGCTGCAACTAAACAACCACCAAGTCAAGGGCCTGGAGGAGGAGCTGAAGGTGACCTACTTCTCCCTCCCTAGTGGGGCTGCTGTGGGGTTTGGGCCAAGTCAGATGCACTCCCTTCCCACCCCTATGCCCAGTGCAACTCTCTCCTGAGGGTGTTGTGCGAACACTAACTTTCTTCTGGACGTGTGGTCAAACCACTGGGCTCTTCTTCCCTCATAAAACAGTGTCTGCAGAGCCCACGTCAGCGTCTAGGAAGTGGTTCTCAGCCTTCCTGATGCTGTGACCCTTTAATACGGTTCCTCATGCTGTGGTGACCCCCCCCCCCCACCATTTAATCTTCTCATTGCTACTTTATACTGTACTTTTGCTACTGTTAGGAATCCTATAAATACCTATGTTTTCCTTCGGCGGTCCCTGTGAAAGGGTCCTTTGACCAGTCTAGGAGGGTGGAGAGAGATACCAGATACCACAGCCAAGTATAAGCCTTTTGGACAGGGCTGAGCTGGGCTGGGCTGGGGGACCCGGTGCCCTCTGACCTACTTTTCTCTCCCTCCTGCAAGTTCTCCTTGGGCAGCAAAATCAGTGTGAAAGTAGGAGGAAACAGCAAAGGGACCTTGAAGGTGAGACCAGCGGCACATGGTGGGGACAGGCCCGCTCTGGCTTGGTGTCCCTTGCCGCTTTCCTTATCTCTGACCTGGCTTCCTCTGTATCTGCTGTTTCCTTCACCTGCAAATGCTGGTTCTCACCCGGGGCTGTCCCTTGTCCTCAGACCCAGGTCCCCGTGCCCCATTTCATCCTGTACCCAGGAGCCCCTTCCCCCGGTGAGGCTCGCTGCCTCGCTCCTCTGGCCCAGGCGCCTCCTGGGCCTCATATTACTATTCTGATCACTGTGTCCCCCCTTCCTCGCAGCAGTAAGACAGCCTGGGAAAATGTGCCACTTCCCAACATGCTGGCACACTCCTGAAGTCCCAGAGCTTGGGAGGTGGAGTCTGCAGGGTCAGTGCTGTCTCTGCCATATGTTGAGTTTGAGGACTGAGAGGTCCTGAGGGAAGACCCCAGCCTCCAATAGTATGCAGAGACAAAGAGCATTTATCCAGCATGTGGTGTGGCCATGACCCCCAAAGGAGTGTGCAGCTGCCTTTTAATCTCAGCTAGGGGGATTCTAGGAACAGTTAGGTTACCTCAGACACAATCGGTTATACAGGCTGTAGCTACGTTACTACATTTTTTAATTGGCTGTGATCATAGTTTTACCATTTTGGGGGCAAAGCAGGGTACATTTTAGGGAGATTACAGAAACTGTCCTTTTTGGTCACTACCTTGAGGTACTGTGGGGCTGGCTCGGGCTGATACGCTCTCGCTCCCTCAACCTTTTAGGAAACCAAAATTCAGATTGAGCTGTAAAATGGGGAAAGTTCAGACCTTTCACTTAGACCACCTGATACCTTCTCCCAGTGATTTACACAGCTGGGCTCTGCCCATCGTCACCTCCACAGGCCTTGTGGAGTGTCCTCTCCATTCCGGTCCTGTCATTTGTCTTCCTTGAGATCAGGCCCATGGCCACTGCAGAGCTTACTGTTGTGACTCCGCTCAGGGTGGCCTCACTGCACTCACACTCACCCAGTGCTCCAGTCCGTTCTTCACTGGGGTTGGGGTGGGGGTGGGAGAAGTTGGGGGCCTTAGGCCCTTCTGCCCAGGAGACCCCAGGTCTGTAGCATGTGTGTTCTGTGTTCTCGTCCTTTCTCTGACTGAGCCAGGTTCTTCGTACCTACAATGTCCTGAACTTGAAGAACACAACCTGTCAGGACCTCCAGATGGAAGTGACGGTCACAGGCTATGTGGATTACACCAGTAAGCACTGGGGTCAGTGGGTCCTGAACCCTGCAGGGCTGACTCGGACTGAGGATCTCCTCACCACTGCCCTGCACAGGGGAGGCCAACGAAGACTATGAAGACTACGAAGACTATGAGATGCCGGCTGCAGATGACCCTCGTGCTCATTCGCAGCCTGTGACTCCCCTGCAGCTGTTTGAGGGGCGTAGGAGCCGCCGCAGAAGGGAGGCTCCCAAAGTGGCAGAGGATCAGGAGTCCAGAGTGCAGTACACTGTGTGCATCTGGTGGGTGCTGGGAGCTCTCTCTGGAGAGACAGACAGGGTGGTGGCGAGAGGTCGGGCGGGGCTCCAGTGTGTAGGGAAGGTGGAGCCTCTACAGCTGGTCTCTCCTTCCTATAGGCGCAAAGGCAAGGTGGGGCTATCTGGAATGGCGATTGCAGACATCACCCTTCTGAGTGGATTCCATGCCCTGAGGGCTGACCTGGAGAAGGTATCATCAGTCACCCACAGTCACCCCTCTATCCTTAGCACCCCAGTCACCTACAATGACCGTGGCCCCTGACCTGGACTATTTCCCCTTCCCCGCAGCTGACTTCTCTCTCTGACCGCTATGTGAGTCACTTTGAGACTGATGGTCCCCATGTCCTGCTGTACTTTGACTCGGTGAGTAGGGAGAAGTGTCACAGGAAGGAGAAGGAGCTGGCTTGTGTTGTTGTGAGAGTCAGGTGATGTAGCAGGTGATGAGGGTGAGATCTGAGGAGGTGGCTGGGAGGCAGAGACCCGTGAGAACTCACCTCCTGCCACACCTCAATGTAAGGATTGGGCTATGAGTTCAGCTTGGCAATCATCAGCCTTCAAGGGTTTATGGGGGTCCAGGAAGAGGTGGGGACCACCGTGGACACTGGAAGGGGAGCAAGGGCCTGCGTAGGCCTGTGTTCCTGGAAAAGGAAAGGTGGCCAGGTGAGGCATCTTGAAGGATCTCACAGGGAATGTGTGCCTGAGTGAGAATGAGCCGAGGGCCTGGGACAAGTTCACCATGTTGACAGTGAAGTCATCAGAGACCCTGGCAACCAGTTGTTAGAGTTTAGGGGCAGAAAGACGGCAGAACAAGAAGGTCCAAGGCCGTCCAAGGCAGCCAGCGGCCTGGCCCTGAGCAGTCTTCTCTGATGCCAGGTCCCAACCACCCGGGAGTGTGTGGGCTTTGGAGCCCTGCAGGAGGTGGCCGTGGGGCTGGTGCAGCCAGCCAGTGCTGTCCTGTATGACTACTATAGCCCCGGTGAGCATTTGGGATGCTCTGGCATGCAAGATCTTGGAGGCTGACCCCTCGTTAGGGATAGCCTGGTGGGCAGGGAGACCTGGGCTCCACAGGATGCTGAGGCAGGAGGAGAGGCACGGCCCCACATCTTGCTGCTTTTCTGCAGATCACAAGTGCTCTGTGTTTTATGCCGCACCAACCAAGAGCAAGCTCTTATCCACCTTGTGCTCTGCGGATGTCTGCCAGTGTGCTGAGGGTGAGATGAAGCCTGGTTGGGGCTGGGAAATGGCTGAGGAAGCCAAGCTGGTCTCATGTGACACTTGACCTCAGGGAAGTGCCCCAGACAGCGACGCTCACTAGAGCGAGGTGAGGAAGACAAGGATGGCTACAGGATGAAGTTTGCCTGCTATTATCCCCGAGTGGAGTACGGTTAGTCCCCTCAGCCTCCATCCACCCTGACCTTTCCAGGTTCCCTGCTTTCCCCCCAGGGGCCTCTTCCTCCCTGACTTCCCTCCCTTTCCCGTCTCTCAGGCTTCCGGGTTAAGGTCCTTCGAGAAGACGGCAGAGCAGCCTTCCGCCTCTTTGAGACTAAGATCACCCAAATCCTGCATCTCAGTACGGGGGAGAGGCGGGAGGGCTGGGGAGTCCTGGAATCTGAGGTCTGGATGCGGGGCCTCTTGGGAAAACTCAAAACTGAATGGGAAGCCCCATCTTCTCACCTCCCCATCCCTGGTCTCTGGGAATTTAGATTTGCTCATAAACAGTAAGCAACAAGTCCTGTCGGGAGCAGGGCCCTGAGCTAGGCTCCTGGTCGCCCCTCCTCTGATGTCTCCTGTCTCTCCGTTCCTTCAGCCAAAGATGCAAAGGCTTCAGTAGGTCAGACCCGCAACTTCCTGGTCCGGGCCTCTTGCCGCCTTCGCCTGGAGCCTAACAAAGAATACTTGATTATGGGTCTGGACGGTGTCACCAGTGACCTCAAAGGAGAGTGAGTCATCTGACCTTTTCATCACTTGCTTTCCTCATATCTGTGACCTTCCTTTGGGGACAGATCCTAGGCACCAAGCTCTGCCCCTCAAAAACCAAGTGCCTTCTGTACCTGTCCTGACCCCTCCTGTGTCACCCTCAGCCCTCAGTACTTGCTGGACTCAAGTAGCTGGATTGAAGAGATGCCATCTGACCGCCTGTGCCGGA
The DNA here is from genome assembly GCA_033318265.1 of Phyllotis vaccarum. Taxonomy (NCBI): domain Eukaryota; kingdom Metazoa; phylum Chordata; class Mammalia; order Rodentia; family Cricetidae; genus Phyllotis; species Phyllotis vaccarum. Next base: position 103,624,343 of record JARWLC010000010.1, read on the forward strand.
GCACCCGCCATCGGGCAGCCTGTGTGCAGCTCAATGACTTCCTCCAGGAGTATGGCAGCCAGGGGTGCCAGGTGTGAGGGTGCAGGACTCTGGATCCTTGGACTCAGTAGCCAGGCATAAATAAAAGCTTTTGACAGCAAAATGTCCCTGTGCCTGTCTGTGTAGATAGAGCAGTCCACCACCCTGGTTTTGCAGGCCCTGGCCAGATTTGTATAGTTGTGGACTCAGAGTCTTGGGGAGCCTTGGGTTATAAAGCTCTTCCTGAACCCCCTTTGAGGCCTTTCTAGGATTCAGTCCGTCTCGAGACCCAATAGCCAGTGCCCCAAGAACCCTGTCGCAGGGTGTCACAGTGGCTGTACCCTTAGGGACATCGCTCATCTTCAGCCGACATATTCCACGCTGTCTGGTGTAGCTAGAGTTGTGGGGTCTGTTAGCTTGAATTGTGTCATAGCCCTGTTGCAAGCCTGTTGACTTTGTTATCAGTGCCATTAGGCAATTTTTCTGGAGTTGTGCAACCTTTAGGTCTGATGGTGACCATCTGGGCACTGATTTTAAACATGCCAAAGGTTGATTGTGTTGTTCCCAAACACTGAAAGAGAAACACATCTCAGAGGAGTCAATCCCCTGTACCTTGTCTGCCTAGCTTTCCCCAACCTTACAGGGACCTTCGGTTATTCATGAGTGACCTAGAATTCTACCCAAGGAAATTTGCTGAGATCATCCCACAGGGATCCATTGCCTGCCAGTGTTTTGCCCAGTGATTGGTACCAGGCCCATAGCTGCTTACTCCAGAAGCTCATCACTGGGAGACAGAAATGAGACTAGGTAGTTCCTATGCACTGGAGAGGTGGGATGTCAGGGCTTAACCCAGGGGAGACGCAGTGCTAGAGGGACATGGAATTCCCTGTGGCTGGCTTTTTGTTTTCTGAGACAGGATCTCATGTACGCTAGGCTGGCCTCAAACTTGGTATGGAGCCTCCACATTCCAGGGCTGAGGTTATGGCTTACAGCACCACACCAGGGATTCTGCAGTGCTAGGAAAGGACCCGGGACTTCGTGCACACCAGGCTTGCACTCTGCCAATTGAACTGTATCCCCACAGGTCCTCCACAGCCAACACTGATTTTGAACTCCTGATCGTCAGCTTCCCTGGAATTTATGGGGGTGTCCCAGCACCCGTGGTGGCTAGTCTGTGTTTGGAAGGTGGAACTGAGCAAAGATGAGGGTGTTTGGAACAAAGGAAGGGAAATATGCAAAGACTGGGGACAGGACAGAGCACATTTGGGACTGTGTGAGAAATTTGTCGCTGCTGGAGTTTGTACTTGAAGGTGTGGGAGGGCTCTGAGGATCGTGAAGACACTTCTGGAGCCTTCACAGCCACTAGTGTCCCTGGTCACCCCATAAAGCAGAGCCCCTTGTCAGGGACTTTGGAGGAGCTCTGATCTTTCTGGGTATTTCAGAACATCGGGTCTCTTACATCTGCATCTATTTCCCCAAAACCAGTCACCAGAGCGGGGTTTAGTTGTGCCCTGGGTCACCCATAAGGCCAGGGATCCAGGCTAAGCCTAGGTGCCTCCCACAAGGGCCTGCCAGCTGTCAGCTCACCCAGCTGGAGGTAGAACAGCTGGATTCTCACCTTGGGTCTCCTGTTACACTCTCTGGAATGGAGAAGGACCCTCTCACATTGGGGTCTGGGAGCTAGAGGACTTCTCACATACCTCCTTGAGCTCTGCCATCTTTTCTGTAATACTGTCTTCCCATATTCTCTGCTAGGCTCCTAGTTGTCCCCTTATCAAGTGCCCTTGATCTGGTCCTGGGGAAAACCCATCTCATGTTACGCTATAACCTCTGAACTAGCTATGTTTGTCAGGCTCCCCTGCCAGGAGGCCCAGATTGATAGACTGTCCTCATCACGCTGGGATCCATCTTCTCCCTGGGCTGGCTCTGTAACCTGTGGGCCCTGACCCTCAAGGCAGCCGGGAGGCTCAATGGTGGAGAGAGAGGAGGGGCACATGGCAAGCCCGTTTCTATCTCTCATTCCTGACCTCTGGCCTGCCAAGGCCGGCAAGTTCCCTCTTCTCTCCTAGCCTCAGATCTCTGACTCTCACACATCTATGGGGTTTGTTTGTTGGTTTGTTTTTGGTAAGTCAGTTCCAGTTGGTCATTTGGCCATTTTCCTGTTGCAGCCAAGGAGGGAATCTTTCATTACTTAAAGGTACAGATTCTGCATCTGGTGGCCTGCTGGAGCCTGCTTGCCTCTCAGCCTTGGCCCAAGACAAAACAAAATAGAACCAAGAACAATGGTGTAGCCTGTTTTGCTTGGTTGCAGGGAGTGGGAGGGTGGAGGAGGGGGGAGAGGGGTGGAGAGGTGGGGTGGGGGAGGGGAATGGGGAGGTGGGGTGGGGGGTGAGGGTGGTGAGGGTAAGGCGGTGGGGGAGGGGAGTGGGGAGGTGGGGGAGGGGGTGAGGTTAAGGGGGTGGGGGTGAGGGGGTAGGGGAGGGGAGTGGGAGGTGGGGTTAAAGGGTTTTTGAGTTTGTTTAGTTTTACATATGCACACAACATAAAATACAATAAATAAATGAAAAGATTAAACAAACAAACAAACAACCCTCTGTGTTTTGTCTGTGTGCACATATGTGTGTGCAGTTCCCTCTGGAGCCAGAAGAGAGCACTGGACTCCTGAATTGGAGCTACAAAAGGCTGTGAGCTGCCAAGTAGGCGTTGGGACCTGAACCCAGGTCCCAAGCAACGGCACCCAGTGGTCTTAAGCACTGAGACACCTCTCCAGCTCTGTGACACTTGTTTTTCATTCCAGAAACGGGGAGGCAGAGACAGGAGCATCCCTGGGGGCTCCATAGCAGCCTGCCCAGTGGATTCAGGGAGATCCAGGAAAATGAAAGCTCAGGGGTCTTTTTATCTGGACAGATCATCTGAGGTTGACCTTTGGCCTCCACAAATGCACCTCCTCTGTTCTCACAAAAATTCTCAACAAAAGCCAAGAACAACAACAAAGAATTGCATAGGGGACCAGGTCTGGTGACAGGTCTGTCACCATATTTGAGGAGTGAGGGAGGGTTCAAAGTTTGAGGCCTGCCTGGGCTACATAGTGAATTTAATGTACCCTGGGCAACTTAGTGAGACTCTGTCTCAAAATTAACAAAAATGGGGACATAGGACTGTGAACACAGTGAACAGGAGACAACTTACCCAGAATTATAAGATCCTGGTATCAAAAATAAAGTAATAGTAATAATAATAATAATAATTCATAATAGTGATAAAATACTTGTACAGTCCATAGGCAAACCATAAAGGCATATTGGGCAAAGACTACCATTTATTACTTTTCTCTGGGACAAATTCACTCCGTTCAGCTGGTCCAAAGTGGGGCATGGAGGGAGGGGCTGGGCCCAGGGTGGACCCCTTGGCCCACATGGCTGACAAGGAGCCAGGAAGCTGATGGAGATATAGAAAGGTCAGGGTCCTCTTCCTTTCTTCTTGATGGATGGGCCCATCTTTGATCCGCGGATCTCAAGGCTGATGGGACTGTGCCAATTTAAAAACATACTTCTCTGTGTGGGGGACAGTGGGAAGGGACCCGAGACCAATGAAGGTCAGAACCACAGAGGAATGGATGGTTGTGGACAAGGCTACTATAAAAAGCCAAGTCAGGGCCACTGCACAAGTGTCCCACCATGGTGCTACCTGGGCTGTGGCTGCTGCTGCTGCTGCTGCTGCTCGCTGGCACCCGCTGGCTGTGGGGCCATTGGAAGGTCTGGAGCCTCCACCTCCCACCTCTCGCTCCGGGATTCCTGCACTTTCTACAGCCCAACTTCCCCATCTACTTGCTGGGCCTCGCTCAGAAACTCGGACCTATCTTCAGGATCCGCATGGGGCTGCAAGGTGAGCCAAACTTCTCTCTCCCTGTGACCCATCCCTCCCTGCTAACAACACCTGCTGTTTCCCTCCAGATGTGGTGGTGCTGAATTCTAATAGGACCATCGAGGAGGCCCTGGTCCAAAAGTGGGTGGACTTTGCTGGTCGACCCCCGATAATATATGGTAAGAATTGGGGGTACTTTTTTTTAATTCTTAAGATAGGGTCTCACTATGTAGCTCTGGCTGGCCTGAAAATCACTATGTAGCCTCAAACTCACAGAGATACATCTGTTGTGGCCACTGCCCTGGGATACTACTTCTTGGGGGACGCAGATCAGGCTGGTGGCTTCCTTGGTTAGGTACAATTCTCTCTTTCCACAATCCTCCTGCAGAAAATCTAGACTTGGACCTGTCGCTAGGAGACTACTCTCAAATGTGGAAAGCCCAGAAGAAACTCTCTCGCTCAGCTCTGATCCTGGGCATGCGAGACTCCATGGAGCCCATGGTAGAGCAACTGACCCAGGAATTCTGCAAGGTGGGGCTGCACTCCTGTGGCCTGGCCCTGTTGGGGTCAGCTTCTCCCCGCCCTGTTCCCACAGCCTGTGTAACCTGTCTCTCCTCCATAGCGCATGAGAGTGCAGGCTGGCACCCCCATGGACATCCATAAGGAATTCTCTTTACTCACGTGCAGTATCATCTGCTGCCTCACGTTCGGAGACAAGGTCAAGGCTGCCTCTTGCCCCTCAGGCCCAACCCTCAGCCCTTCCTGACCCTTCGCTGATCTTGAACTCAAAGTGTTCCTTCCCCTTCTGGCAGGATGACACTTTGGTGCACACTGTTCACACCTGTGTCCAGGACTTGCTGCAAGCTTGGAACCACTGGTCTGTCCAAATCTTGGATATAATTCCTTTTCTCAGGGTGCGGAGGCATAGCCCAGACTCCCCTGGATTGGGGCAGGGTCGGGGGCGGCTGGTCTCCATCCTGAAGCTGACTCCCTTTTTCTTGCTGCAGTTTCTCCCCAATCCAGGTCTCTGGAAGCTGAAGCGGCTCCAGGAGACCAGGGACCATATCGTAAAGCAGCAAATGAAGCAACACAAGGTGAGTACTGTAGGGGGACTGGCTCCCTTAACCTTGGCCAGTGATACACCCGCTGGACACCCCTCTGCCCTCTACAGGACAGCCTGGTAACAGGCCAGTGGAGGGATATGACTGACTACATGCTTCAAGGGCTGGTTCAGCAGAAAGAGGTCAAAGGCGCAGGACAACTCCATGAAGGGCATGTGCACATGTCTGTGGTGGATCTGTTCATCGGTGGCACAGAGACCACAGCCACCACCCTCTCCTGGGCTGTGGCTTTTCTGCTTCATCACCCTGAGGTGCATTATGGGAGGAGATTGAGGCTCCTTCCGATGTCTTGGCCAAGTTGCTCTTCTCTTGACTGTCTGACCTGAGCTATGTTCACAGAGGGGGCTCTAGTCTCAGCTGGGTGCTGGATGGAGGGGCTTCAGGCTGGCTGTGAGATACCCAGGGCGTAAAGCTTAGTCCCTAGACTCCGGTCTTGTCCCTTCTCAGATCCAAAAGCGACTGCAGGAAGAATTAGACCTCAGGCTGGGCCCCAATGCCCCCAGCTCCCAGATCCTCTACAAGAACCGAATGCAGCTGCCTTTACTCATGGCCACCATCACTGAGGTGCTGCGCCTGCGACCCGTGGTACCCCTGGCCTTGCCCCATCGTGCCACTAGGGCTACCAGGTGATTCCCTGGGTTACGGGTTGAGTGAGGAATTCCCAACCCCGTCAGGGTCCTGAACAGCTTCTGACTCTACCTTCCCTCAGCATCTCTGGCTATGACATCCCCAAGGACACAGTCATCATCCCCAACATCCAAGGCGCCCACCTGGATGAGATGGTCTGGGAAATGCCCAGCCAGTTCTGGCCTGGTATGAGGGGTCAGGCATGGGAGCGGAAGAGCCCCAGCCTTGGTTGGGATGAACTTTTCTAGCTATCTGTCATTACTCACAGATCGCTTCCTGGAACCTGGCAAGAACCCCAGAACACTAGCCTTCGGCTGTGGGGCACGTGTGTGCCTGGGAGAGTCTCTGGCGAGACTGGAACTCTTTGTGGTACTATCACGGCTGCTCCAGGCCTTCATGCTGCTGCCGCCACCAGATGGCACCCTGCCCTCCCTGAAGCCCCAGAATAACACTGGGGTCAATCTCTTGATTCACCCCTTCAAGGTGCAGCTGCAGCCCAGGAATCCGGTGCCCCAAGACCAGGGCCAAAACCCTTGACAGGATAGAACCAGTATCAGACTTGTGCCTCAGTTTCTCCTTTATTGCTCCATTAGAAGCCCTCCCCTCCCCCCCTGTAAACATGGTGCTGTGGGACCGTGACAGAGAAGGCTCCATTAGTGTGAGCTAGGCAGTAGAGACACACTGGTTCCTCTCTGGGCACAGCTCCTCAGTGCTCGGCAGTCATACTGGGGTGTGAGCAAGGTGGGCAGCAGGCTCAGCTGCCCCTGGCAGGGGCCTGGAAGTTTCTGGGTCTCAGCTTCATTTCCGTGAAGGGCACTGAGAACTCAAAGCCTTTCCAGTGGTACCAGCTCACTCCCTAAGGAGAGAATCATCAAGAGACAAGTCAAAGCCAGCACCTCAGCAATGGCACTCACTCATCCCACCCTGCTCCTGCAAGTGACCCCCAGGGATCCATCCATCTCCCCGCCTAGTCCTCAGCTGGTGCCTTCTACCCACTAATAAACAGTTTTCAAGTTTCCTCAGTGAGGTCGGCACTATTGCTCCGTTTCACAGATGGGTCTCTGAGGCACAAGAAGTCCAGGTATTCAGGTGAGAATACTCCAGCCCACATGACCCAGTCTGCTGCCTCCAAAGCTCCCACCTGGTGGTCCACTGTGCTTCCATAGAGCCCGTTGAGGTTGGCATAGTGACAGTTCCTGTACCACCAAGCCCCACGGTAGGACACGGCACAGGAGATGAGCAAGTTGTTGGGGTCTCGATCACGGGCAGAAAAGACACTGCCGCTGTGGTAGCTCATAGAGTCACCTGGCAGGGCACAAAAAGCTGTGGTGAGGACTGCCCTCACGCCCACTCCTGTCCCATATAGGGCGCACCCTCACCTGCAGTGCCGTGGTAGCCCTCCAGGTGCAGGCGGTAGTTCTCTGCCGCTGAGTCTACACGGAAGAAGTCATACTGGGCGAACACGGCTTCTTTTCCAGCCCGCAGATCCACACGCATAGAGTAGTCTCCAGCCTGCGTCAGGCTGTGTAGGACCTCATTGCCTGGGGTGGAGCATGCTTCATCAGGGTACTGGGGTCCACAGGACTGCCTTCCCTTCCCTGGCTCCCCAGCCCTATGAGGCACGGACCCAGCCAGAATTCCCTGGAGATGTTCCCAAATCCATGGGCATACTCCTCCCAGTCCCTCCAGAAGTCCGTCTGTCCATCCATGCGGCGCTGGAATACCTAGGGAGCAGGCAGGGGCAGCATTAGCCTCTGGATCCTCCTGGGCATCAGCCCCTGTGCTACACAGACACCTGGTTCTGAATGCAACCCACCAGCCAGCCACCTCCGTCTGTCTCCATGTCACAAAACACATCCAAAGGCCTCTCTCGGTTGCCATTGAGGAAGATGGTGGTGGTCTTTGAGGTGCTGGCCCCATTCTGCATCTCCTCCCCACAGTCCCGGGGGAAGGGGATCCGCAGTCCACCTGGAGAGAGGAAGTGGAGAGTCTGTCCTCTCTCCCAAGTCTCAGACCCCAGATGCCCACCTAAGCTCAATCTCCAGTGTCAGTACCAGTCGTAAAGGAAGTGGACACTGGTGGTGTGAGGCTCTTGTCCCAAACAGCCCTGAGCTGGGCCCTGTAGAAGGTGGAAGGGAAGAGGCGGAGAAGCCGATATGAGGTGGTTCCTGCTGGAAGCAGGATTTCCTGGAGATAGACAAAAGGCACATCAGTAGAGGGTGAGATGGCGATACAATGGGAGGCCCAGAGAAGGCACATCCAAATCTGGCTATGGGAAGCAGGTGGCCAGTGAGGCAGGTACCTGAATCTGGCCTCCAGGGGTGTCAAAGCTGAGCAGATAGCCTGTGGGTGAAACTTCAGGCTCAGTCCAAGTGAGCAGGGCCGTGCGAGGGGTCACTTCCTTGGCCTCCAAGTCCTGGGGGGGCTTTAGCCCTGGAATGGGACATAGGAAGAGACAGGTGAGCCTATATCTGCTCCCTTGAATCTCCCGTGACCCATCTCCCACACACCCATGGCTATACCTGTGGTGAAGGTAACGCTGGCTGCGGAGGTGAAGTTAGGACCTCGGAGACCACGCACGGTGGCTGTGTAGTTGGTGTCAAGCACCAGGTCTGTCAGTGGGTAATCCACAGCGCTGCCGGGTGCTGAAGCCTGCAGGGGTGGGGCTGGGAGTAGGGGTGGGCATCAGCTCCTGCCCATCCATGTTGTACCCTGCTCTCTCCACCTTGAACACACTCTCTTCAGAGTTAGCTCAGCCATGCTCACCACCGGGGGATGCGACCTGGACGTTGTACTCGTCCACAGGTTTCTGAGGGGGTTTCCAGTGCAGATGGGCAGAGCCATCGGTCAAGTTCAATGCACGCAGCTGGGTGGGACCATCAGGAACTGGAAGAAACAGAGAGCTCAGGGGCATCCTTGCCACCATCCCTACCCTTAACTTGGAGGTTGGAGCCCCGGGACCTCCTTGGCCTCCTCTCCATCCTCACCTCACACCCTTGCTATCTCTTTCTCTACCTCTCATGGTGCTGGGGCAGTCTTTCTTACCTGTAGTGAGGAAGCCTGTGAGAGGCTCACTCTCCTCAAAGCCACGGACGGAGACCACGGTCACCTCGTAGCGAGTGTCTGAAAGCAGCCCCTGGAGGATCTGGGTCTGGGTCCGCCCGTCCACTAGTACACTTTGTGGCTCTCCTACAAACATGGGTGGAGCCTAGGGATCACCCAGGAGGCCTGAGAGCAGCAAGAGAATGGACAGGGTGCAGGGGTGGGGGTGAGCAAGAGAGGAGAGCTAGGGAGGGCACAGCAGGAAGGGGTTGTCACCTCCATCTGCTAGCTGGTAGGAAATTTTGAAGCTGTCCACCCTGGATGATGGTGGCACCCAGTTGACTCTGGCTGATGTTTCCCCAATTTCACTGAATTGCAAGTCACGGGGGCTCTCCAGAACTGAGGGCAGTAAGGGGGTACAATGGTGAGGGCGTGGATAGGCGGGTCCCTGCCCTTTCCCCTGGGTACTCTGGCTCCAGAGTGGCCCATCATCCCTCTCTGATAGGTTCCCAGGACCGAAGTCATGCTCTAGGTACTTTTAAGTCCTCTGCCCACTCACCCCCCCCCCCCCTTACATGCTGGGTTCCACTCTGCAAAGTGCAATGCTCTCTCTTTGGTGCTCAATGCAGATCCTCACCTGGGCTGAGGGTGCGGGCAGTGCTCTGGACACTGTCTGCCTTGTGCGGCCCACGCAACCCGTATAAAGTAAGGCTGTACAGGGTCCCAGGACGCAGGTCCCGAAGCACAGCTGAGCGCTGTGTCCCTGGGACCATCAGTTCTCTCTGGAGCAAAGGTCGAGGATGGGACTCCAGGGTGCTTGGTGTGGGGACCCCAAAGCGTAGTAGGAAGGAGTCAAAGGACCCAAGTGGGGCTTCCCAGTTTAGCCGCAGAGAGCTAGTGGTCACATCGGTCACTGACAACTGGGACAGGCGGGGCCTCAGGTCCCCGGGGGTCTGACCAGCCGGAACTGGACCTGAGGGAGTGGAGTAGGAGAAAAGAGTTTGGAGGCAGATTCATGCCAGCCCTAAGGCTTGGAGCATGTCACTTAGTCATCTCAACCTGGTCCTATTGGTCAGAAAATTTGGGCTAGTGAGAAATAGCCATAGGGATGTTCAGTGGATGAGGAGAGACAGGGGCAGTATAGGGAAAATGACTTCAACTCTCCCTGGGTGCCTTCCCATGATTCCCTGTGGCAGCCACTCTGGATACTACCTTCTACCCTTCCAGGTCCCAGATTAGGATGGTCCAGGCTGTGACCTGTGACACCCACCTGTAACACCTTCTGCAGAGACGGGTCCATGACGTGTTCCTTCATGGATGCCATAGAGGAAAAACTTGTAGGAAGTGCTGGGTTCCAGGCCTGAGATGAGGACCTTTTTGTGGTCTCCATCAACAAGCAGGGCCTGGGTTTGCCCCTCTCTGTCCTGGTACTGAACCACAAAGGAATCAAAGGGGACACCGGCCACACCCCAGGAGAGGCGCAAGGAGTCTGGGGTTGCCTCGGTCACGGTCAGCGTCCCCAGGCGGGGTGCTTCGGGGGGTTCAGTGGGGCTTGGGGATGACTTGTCTTCTGGGGCTGTGTGGGAGAAACCAGGGCAGAATCTTCATGGGGGTGCTGTAGAACCCTTTCCACCTTAGCCTTCAAAGGAGGTATGAGGTTGGCCTGGGATGAAGACACTTCATAGTCCAGGCAGGGTAGCCCAGGAGAGGAAAGTGGGGGACAACAAGGATCTTCTAGATCCTTCTAGTTCTTGAATTTGCTTTACCCCTGCCTTGGCAGTACATCTGACATCCAGGAGGGTCTCTCTGAGTCCAGCCTCAGGATTTCCTGCCTGGGACATTGCTATGTCTTCCTCAGATGCTTGCTGTGTCTGGATCAGACACTCATTTCTCCTTTCCTGGCCCCCACCACCCCTGTCAGCAATGGCCCCTCAGGCTCTGCCTTCGCCCCACCTTTAGTGCCTATGCTCAATGCTTTTGAGAGCAGCTGAGGGTGGCACTGGCTGGTGAATGTGTCTGGCAAGTCACACTAGCCATGTGCCCTTTGCCCGTTGGACTCCCCAGTGATTTTCCATTTGAGAAACACCCCTGGCTCCCTAGACCAGGAGTGTGCACCTATGTAGCAAGGGGATAGAGCCGTTCTGAAGGGATAGTGGGGGATGAGCGGGATCAGGAGAGCAGGAGCCAGCATGGGCCTTTCCTTCTTGCCTGGCCTGGCGCCTCTTCTCTCAAACAGCTAATCAGCAGTAGGGTGGGTATGAGCCCTCCCTTCTCTGGCTCTGGACAGGCCCCTGCCTATCCCATCTACTCACTCTGCCCAGTCCCCTTGTCCACGGGCCTGTGGTCATGCAGGGCAGCCTCACCTGTCACTCCCAGGGCAGAGATGGGTCCCAGGCGCTTTTTTCCAGCAAGCCCATAGAGCAGGAACTTGTATTTTCTGTGTGGCTGCAGACCCTCTATGGTGACCTCATTCTGGTCTGCAGCCACAGGCACCGTCTGGGGCTGCCCATCCCTGTCTCTGTACTGGACCAGGAAGGAGTCAAAGGGGCCTTGGGCCACCGTCCATGAGAGGCGCAGAGAGTCAGTGGTCTCTCCAGTCACCATCAATTCACCGAGCTGAGGCTGTGGTGTCTTCTCAAGGGGAGCTGAGGAGAGAGTGGGAATCATTCAGTTAAAAATCTCCAGCCCTAGAGATTCAAGGAAATGGGAGGTATGGGGAAGGGTCCACATGTGGCCTCAGGAACAGACACCTGAGGACACAGCCAGACCTGTGTGATCCTGCTCTGGGGGACCCATGCCCTTCGCTGCAGTCAGTCAGACCCTGCTTGTTGATGGAGAGAAAACCTAGCAGTGGGCACAGACAGGTCTTCATTTCCTACGGGCAGGCTATGGCCAGAACTGAGACTCCTGGTGTGTGTGGGGGGGCATCTGAGTGTCAGAGAGATACTCCCAAATAAAGAGAGTTGCCATCGGCCTGGGCAGATGATGCTTGGACAAGTCTGTGTAATGAGAATTTGGGCAAAGAATGATGGTATCTGGGACTCCCGCCCTGAAGTCTGCCTGGGGTGAGTCACTGACCTGGGGGTTAAGGGTCATGGACCCACTCCACCCCTTCCTTGGGGGCTGACTCATGGGCACAAAAACACCAGATTTTTCCATAGTCTTTTGTAGCCAAGCTCCCCCTTTCCACCTCAGGACTCAGGGTGGGAGGAAGTGGACATGGGTGCCAGCTGAGCTACTGATCACCGCCACAGTGGGGAGGCCGTGGTGCAGATGAGATGATGTGCCCATGTCAAGTGGCTGGAAAACGCTGGCTTTGGGTTTGAACCCAAGTCAGCCAAGCCTAAAAGTGCCTTTTCCTTAGCGGTGGTCAGGGAAGGAAAGAAATGGTGTGTATAAAATACTCAGGTTGTGCCCAGCCCGAGAGCAGGACTTGCCTTTGGTGTAAGGACGTTTACTCTTAGGCTGAAGGCAGGGAGAGTCCCTGGAAGGTCTGGGTATGGGAGCAGTACAAGGGCAGGATGCAGAGTCGGGGCTCACCTGTGGTGCCCTCCACAGAGGCAGGACCCAGCCGTTTGCGGCCTACCAAGCCATAGAGCAGAAACTTGTATTTTCTATTAGGTTCCAGGCTGGAGATGGTGACCTCACGTTGATCTGCTGCCGCAGGCACCACCTGGAACTGCCCTCCCCTGTCCTTGTATTGAACTGAGAAAGAGTCAAAGTCGCCTTCAGAGACAGTCCAGGAGAGGTCCACGGAGTTCTGGGTTACACCCGTCACGGTCAGCTCCCCAAGACGAGGAAGCAGCTTTGCATCTGAGCCTGGGGGGAAGAGGGATCTGCTTAGGAAGTGTACAGCAGGTACAGCTTGCGGGGGCTCAGAGGGGGTGGTGATCTGGCGGGCTGGGGATAACGGAGCCTCCAACAAAGGGGAGGACAGCACAGAGAAGGGCAGCAGTGAAGGTCTGAGAAAGGAAATGAGTCACCAAACTCCAAGGTCTGGGACGTGGGGCACAGAAACATGAAATTCCAGCAGTCGCCACAAGGGGGCAAAGGGTGGCCGGCCGGGGGCGCGGACCTTCACTCACCAGTCTTTGCATCTACGGAGATGGGGCCATGGCGCTTCCCACCCTGGAGTCCGAAGAGTAGAAACTTGTACTTGCGGGCCGGGTCCAACTCTGAGACGGTGACCTCACTCAGGTCTCCGCTCACAGGCACCGTCTGGGGCTGCCCCTGTGCGTCCTTGTACTGGACCAGGAAGGAGTCGAAGGGACCCTGGGCCACTGTCCAGGACAGGTGCACACTACTGGCAGTCACTTCTTCCACGGCCAGGTCCCCCAGGCGGGGCTCTGTGGGGGGCTCTGTGGGCAGGGGGGCTGCAACAGAGCAACAGAGGAGGCTAATGGGTACGGGCAGAACCTGGGGCCAGGAGACCAGGTTACCCCCAGGCTGCAGAACAGCTTTTCCTGGGTCTTTTCTAACCCCGCCGCTGCCACAGGCAACTTCTGCTGGCAGCTCACACCTAGGACTCCCCCATACATCACCTATGTGTAACACAGTGGTTCTCAACCCGTGGGTCGACCCTTTACCAGATGTCTATCTCTAAAAATATTTACATTATGATTCATAACAGTAGCAAGAATAGTGGTGATAATACACGCCTCTAATCTCAGCACTCAGGAGGTAGAGACGTGCAAATCTCTGCGAGTGTGAGGGCAGCCTGGTCTACAGAGTTTCAGGACAGTCAGGGCGACACAGTAAAACCCTGTCTTGAAAAGTCAATAAACAAGACAAAAGGGGAGCAGAATTACAGTCATGAAGTAGCAATGAAAATACTTTTATGGTTTGGGCATCACCATAGATTAAAGAACTGTATTGAAGGGTTGCAGAGATTTGACGCCCTTGCCTGTCATTCAGGCATACATACAGATAGAGCACTCATGTACATAAATAAGTAAATCTTAAAAAAAAAAAAGATAAAGGGTCACATCATTACAGAGTTTAGCGGATGACATTGTGGTTGCCCCACCGGGCTGCAGGAGCTGACACCGCATTAAAAACGTTTGAAAAACCACACTGTCAAACGTTTGAAAAACCACACTGTCCAGTTGGAGGTAATTCAGACCAGGCAGCCCAAAGTCCAGAGCATGTTGGGAGTCTCTCAGTACCCGGAGAGATAGCCAAGGTGGAAGAAATGAGGGACTGAGTGAGGTTCTGGAGCGGAGAAAGAAGGGGGGGCTTTGCAGGACAGACTTTAAGCACAGCTCCATTCTAGGCGAAGGGATCATATGCTCAGTGTGCAGTTGGGAAGAATGTGGGGGGTAGGGTGGGGGGAGGGAGGGCAAGGGAGGAGAGAAGAGTGGGCAGGAAAAGGGAAGAGTAAACACAGAGGTCAGCTCTCACCGGTCACGCCCACGGTGGACACAGGGCCCACACGCTGCCCTCCATGGAGTCCATACAGGTTCATCTTGTACTTGCGCCCAGGCTCCAGGTCTCTCACGATGGTCTCCCTCTCCTGGCCCCCCACACGCACCACCTGGGGTTTCCCATCACTGTCCTTGTACTGGACTGTGAAGGAGTCAAAGTGTCCCTGGGGGACGGTCCAGGAGAGGCTCAGGGAGTCTGGGGAGGATCCTGTCACTGTCAGCTCTCCCAGGAGCGGCTCCTCGGGGGCCTCGGGGGTCTCGGGGGCCTCTGTGCTGGGCTCTGTGGGGCTGGGGGTCTCTTCCTCTGCATCTGAGGAGGAGACAGAGAGGTGAGCAGGGTCCCCAGCAGGTGTCCTTGACTTTTGAGGAAAAAGCTGTGGTTCCTAAAGATGCCCCCTCTTGGGGTCTGGTGGCCCTGGTCGACAGACAGCTGGTCAACGTGCCCAAGCTCCTGGGTCAGCTGAGGGGACCTGCCAGCCATCAACATTGCAAAGGCCTCTGTGGCCCAGGGAAACAGTCCAGCCCAAGGGAAGGGCATGCAATAGGAGGTCATAGCTTCAGCCAAAACAGGCCTGGGAGACTGAACAACTCTTGGCCATTGATTCCCCAGTTACTAGTCACCAAAGCATAATAGGTCCCATCCTGGTCTCCCACAGCCCACTTACCTGTCACCCCAATGACAGAGATGGGACCCACACGCTGGCCACTGTGGATGCCATACAGGTTCATCTTGTACTTGTGATCTGGCTCCAGGCCGGGGATGGTGACCTGGTCCTCGTGCCCTGGCACCCGCACCACCTTGGGCTGCCCATCCCCGTTCTTGTACTGGATCACGAATTGGTCAAACCGTCCCTCGGGGACCGTCCATGAGAGGCTCAGGGAGTCAGGGGTGGTGTCTGTCACAGTCAGCTCCCCCAGGCGTGGCTTCTCTGGAGGCTCAGGAGTTGTAGTGGGCACCAGCTGGGTGGTCATAGCTTCCTCTTCTGGATCTGGGGACACACGGGAACAGAGTTAGCTCTTGTCTGTGTTCAGAATATGAAGAAGCATTTATAAAAGCAAAGTCTCCAGCCACAGTGGAACTACCGCGTATCTTTTCTGTTCTTTCTACACTGCCGTTCCTTACATCACACCTGGACATCAGCACCCCTGTGACTTCTCTCCTTCCTCAGGCACTTACCTATTCTGAACATGCTCTATGCGGCTACTTCTCTGGGCCCCCCTGCACCAGCTCCCCTTGCTTTTGCTTCCTCACTGGGCTCAGAGCTTTACCTCAACCAGGTTTGGAAACCATCCCCTCGAGGCTGAGTTCCAGCTGTTCCTGTAACTCTTGTTACAACCCTTTTGGCTTGTCTCACCCCTCCCCCACCTCTTCTATCCCAGAACCTTGGCTGGGCCACCATCTCCTCTCACTTGGGTGCTGGCCCGGGTTTGACCCCCCTGCCTTGAGGCTCAGTCCCCCTCTCCTTCCTAGCCAGCTGTGTGCTTCAAGAGGGAGCCCAGATTTCGAATGAGGACTTTCAATGACAGAGTGTAGCATGGAACTGGGTGCCCAGTCCTGTGTGGAATCCTGGGTTTCCAAGCTGCCCCACTTTCCATAAACCCTCTCAAGACCATCCTGCACCTCAGGGGACATCACGTAAAACCTCAGTTCCTTGTGAACCAGCGTATTTCCAGTCTTCTGTTCTTTTCATAGCTGGAACATTGACCTAACAGTCACCAAGGTCTGTCTGACCTCAAGTCTTGCTGGTCTTATGATCAGGTTGGTTTAGATGTCCTTTAGGTCCTGTTCTGGCCCCTTGGCAGTATGGGCCTTCTGTCTGTCCCCCTGACTGAGATCCATGTTAGTTCCTCTTGCTTTTCAAACCTTCAGAGACAGTGAACAGCAGCCCTGACTCCCATGGTCTGTCAAGCTCTGTCAGCAAAAAGCCGTCCCAGAACAGCTCTGACTGTTGAGATAACGCCAAACACAGACAATGGCACAAAGCACGGGCATCAGACAAGGCCATCGGGTACCATGATGATGAGCTTAGCACTCTCTTTCCATGTAGGCACACTTGAACATCTCCATAAAACAACCAAACGGCCCATGTCTAGGTAATGAATGACTTCTGCCTCTTCCAACAATCACGGCTTTGTGGTCCCTCTAGAAACCTTCCCTCAGACAGATCTCTGAGCTCACCGGGTGATGGAGGGTCTACTGACTGTACTCTACTTGCTCCCCAGCTAACTCACCAGCTTCTCTCTAACACTCCCAGGTGTTCATTCCAGGTGAGCCTTGGGGAGTCCCGTTTAGGAACAACTGAGGCTCAGCTCCACATTCCCCATCCCAAGGAACTGAGGCATGTGAATAAAAAGCTTAAAATTGAAAGAAGGAAGGAGAGTAAAGAAGGAACAGGGCTTGAAGCGGTTTGCACGCATGTAGACTAAATTCTGTATTCCCACCACTTCCCTGTTTCCATTGGTCAGAGAGCGTCACCCCTCTGCGAGGGGTCATGCTAGCATATCCCAAGAGAGAGGCTGGCATCTTTGCTGTGGGGCTTTGCCGCTTTGGGGACAACCCATGAGCCAGCAGCTTGTTTCCCAGAATCCTCTTAAGAGAAACAAAACAGTGAGCTCTGGACACGCTGCCAGGTCTGAGCCTGATTTGTGGAAATGTCAGAAATGCCAGGCAGTTTTGATGCACAGCACAGGTGTTTCCATGAAGAAGGCTGGAAAAGGGGCAGTTTGAGGCCAGTTTCTCCAAACAGGCACAAATACTCACCGGTCACGCCCACGGTGGACACGGGGCCCACACGCTGCCCTCCATGGAGTCCATACAGGTTCATCTTGTACTTGCGCCCAGGCTCCAGGTCTCTCACGATGGTCTCCCTCTCCTGGCCCCCTACACGCACCACCTGGGGTTTCCCATCACTGTCCTTGTACTGGACAGTGAAGGAGTCAAAGTGTCCCTGGGGGACAGTCCAGGAGAGGCTCAGGGAGTCTGGGGAGGATCCTGTCACTGTCAGCTCTCCCAGGAGCGGCTCCTCGGGGGCCTCGGGGGCCTCGGGGGCCTCTGTGCTGGGCTCTGTGGGGCTGGGGGTCTCTTCCTCTGCATCTGAGGAGGAGACAGAGAGGTGAGCAGGGTCCCCAGCAGGTGACCTTGGATTCTGAGGAAAAACCATGGCTCCTAGAGAGATCCCAATGTTAGTTCAAAGAAGCCCCCTCTTGGGGTCTGGTGGCCCTGGTCAACATGCCCAAGCTCCTGGGTCAATTGAGGGGACCTGGAAAGCACCATCACAGCAAAGGTTTTGCTGTCCCCAGTCCCTGCATGGAGATAGATCAGCTCTAGGAAAAGGCACATAGACCTCAGCCACAGAAGGTCTAAGGTATTAGCCAGTCCCAGGCCACTGGTCCCTACTCAGAGCTGATGGTCACTCCTACTGAGCCCCATCCTGGTCTCCCACCGTCCACTCACCTGTCACTCCAATGACAGACACGGGACCCACACGCTGGCCACTGTGGATGCCATACAGGTTCATCTTGTACTTGTGATCTGGCTCCAGGCCGGGGATGGTGACCTGGTCCTCGTGCCCTGGCACCCGCACCACCTTGGGCTGCCCATCCCCGTTCTTGTACTGGATCACGAATTGGTCAAACCGTCCCTCGGGGACCGTCCATGAGAGGCTCAGGGAGTCAGGGGTGGTGTCTGTCACAGTCAGCTCTCCCAGGATAGGTTTCTTAGGAGTTGTTGTGGGTACCACTTGTGTGGTCATAGCTTCCTCCTCTGGATCTGGACATACACACAGGGACTGGTTATGTCTCCTTTCCACACTGCCGTAACTAGGGCTCCACCTAGATTTTCTCCTCATCCTCCATCCCCCCAAACCACATGACCTCTCCCTTCCTCTAGTTCCGGCCACACTTGGGCAGGCCCCACCAGACCACTACCCTGGGCCTCCCTGCGCTGGCTCTCCATGTCCTTCCACACTAGAAACCTGACCTGCCCCTTCCCAGATGAGTTGTTGGAGGTCTCTTGGCTGGTGACAACTGAAACTCAGTGCCACAGTGCCTGGATCAGGGTATTCTTTGTGGAATAAATGAATTGATGCATGGGTATAAAAGTTGAAAATCAAAACAATAAACATATAAACTCAGTGAGTTTATACAGGTGCACAGTGAAAACTGCTAGGCTCTTTGCTGTTCTGTCCCTTCTTGGGCTGAATGCCTCCTACGTCTCTGTGAGGCGTCTCACACAACAAATTCCAGAAGAGGGCACCAGATCTCCTTAAATAGATGGGTGTGAGCTACCATGTGGTTGTGGATGCACTGATGGGTCTGAGTCTGATTCATTGAATCCGCTATGTTTGGTGGTTTCCTCCCATCTGAAATATACCATCAAACCTCTCTCAGGAAGCTCCTGAAGCTTACAAGGTTTACAAGGCCTCAATGTCGTTACAGAAGCATAGCAATTATAGAGACTGCCCGTAGAGAGAAGTGCTTTTGTGAGCTGTAACCTGTGTTGGAATGAGGTTTGCAGGGGTGCAGCTGCCTCTGAGCTATCTCACCACATTCCTGCAAGTGACCCCAGCAGACATGTTGTCACTAAGCTAGACATGGGTGGAGTTGCTTCTTGGATCTACTTTTGGTGACTCATCTGCCATGAATAGATATTCGGGTCTCCTTAGGAAAGTCAACCAACATAATTGGCACTGGAATATGAACTATCAGAACTAACGGTGAGTTAGGGGGTGTGAGTATGTGAGCACTCTAACAGATGCTGAGGCATGCACCTAGGATCTACTAGGATGACCTGGATATGGCTACCTTTGTCATGGGCTATGGGAAGGTGACCTTTCTATCTGTAATGATGGCTTCATGCTCCCAGGCCAGGCCATCTGAGAGTGTCCAAGTGAGAATCCTGGGGTGTCCATTTTCCTAAATTGAATATGGTAGGTGAGTGGGTTATACTACAGAAACATAAGGATATCCCCAAACAGCAAATGGGCTAGAGGATATATTGCAGTCCCTAAAAGTAGCATTATAGGACAAGATGGTAAGCAAGTTATGGTGTCAGCTGAGGAGCCCTTGCTGTAGGCAAACACAAAACTGAAACTCATCTGCCTTCTCAGAAAGAACATGCCCAAATAAGAGGAACTGCATTGTGGGAAAGTCATATGGATGCTGCCTGTTCATGAGCCTGTGGTTTGGGGACGTAGAGAAAGGAAGATGGATGAGAATGTGAGATTGCTGCTTCTTCAAGCTGTCAGGATGCAGCGGAGAGGGAGTGCAGGTCAAACACATGCTAAAGAGACCGTCATAGGATCCAAAATACTATAGCTCTTGGGTAATTGGGTAATGAAGAGGGAGGAAGGACAGAGGACACCAGACCTTAGGTCTGACCACGAGGAGAGGAAGAGAAAACCCAGGATTCAATACGCAGACGGAGAGTTACTAATGGCTGAGTACGGGGAACTGTTGTGTTCAGGGTACACTCAACAGTGTGAATTGGGAAAGACTTCAAAGCCAAAAATAACAAAGGAGCCTCTGACAGCTTGTGTGGCTGTGAAGTAGAGGCAGATGGGATTGATCTGAGCGGAGATGGAGAAACCGAGTGTCATAACAACTCGTTAAGCGTTTGAGACAAAAGCGGCATAGCCCAAGGCACAATGGGGAAAAATCGGCCCCTGATGAAATGGCTCATACGAGCCGTGAGGGACACTTAGTCCCACAACTGTAAAGACATTAGAAGGGAGAGGTGTTGCTGGGGGGGGGGGAGGGTAGAGCCAGTAATGAGAGAGAAGAAATGTTAATGCCCAGTTCATGAAGTCAGACAAAATCACATTTTCAGGAAAGCTAAGAAAGACATCTGCAGCCAGATGTGATGGAGTGCATCTTTAATCCTGGTGCTGGAGAAGGAGAGGCAGGTGGATCTCTGAGTTTGAGGCTAGTCTGGTCTATATAGCAAGTTCAAATTCAGCTAGAGACACACAGTGCTTCAGTGGCTTGCTGGGACCAGGATGGAATGTGACCTTCATGGGCCAGAATCTTTGGGAATTCAGAATGACTCTGAACGGCGTGTAAACTCTTCTTATAAAATACAGAAGCAATTGAGAGGGGCTGAGAGGAAGGCAAGGCAGAGGAATAAATCTGTCTCGGTCATTCAAAAGAAAATGTGACAAGGTTAGTGTACAGACAGTTCCCACAGAAAAATTCACAGAATGTCAAATGCTGTGCTAATGACCTGATAGACTCCACAGTCGGAGCAGCAGTTCACAGAAGACAGAACTCATAGGATAATGCAGATTTAAAAGGTTAAACTTGGGGCTGAAGAAATGGCTCAGTGGTTAAGAGCACTCCTCTGTTCTTTCAGAGGACCTGGGTTCAATTCCCAGCAACACATAGTGGCTCATGACCGTCTGTAATGGGATCAGATTTCTGAGGTGCATCACAACAGAGCACTCATATACATGAATAAATAAAATTTTAAACTTGACCTAGGGGTACACAGTTATTACCCCTGGAGCATGCAGTGTTTGTTTACATGATAGGAATTGTTTAAATAGCCTGGGGACCCTCCAATAGTCATCATATCTGTGGATGTGGCCGGTGATGAAAAGACAAAGGCCCCATGATGGCCAGGAGCCTGTCAGAACGGGAGACCCAGCTCCAACGGCAGGCAAGGTATTTTAGAGGACAGCCATGGGCCTGAGCCAACCCATCAGGGGTCTATCAAGGGCAAAGAGATACACTGTGGTTTTAAAGGAACAACAGCAGCATCCTGGGGTGAGGAGGCTGGATGGTTCACTGAAAGCATCCATTGCTGTGAAAGGCCAGACATTTTATCTATGCTACTCTATTCAATGCCCCTCGTGATAAAGCCGTAGATGAAACAGTTGAGATCTTTTCGTACTTTGCTGAGCTTTGGTAACGTCTCTTTACCTTTGCTCTGGATCCCGAGGCCAATTGTGTCCTTCTGGAATGGCTTAGCCATGGGTCTTTACAGAAGGCCCCTAAGGCTATCTTCAGGGTTTGGGGCCCTGCGTTGTTATCCTGTCTACTTCTATGAAAGCATTTAATTCCATAGACGACATCATGCTAATCACTGCATATTTTAGAATCATCAGAAGAACAGGAAAGAAATAAATTAAAGAGCCTAAAGGAAGGTGCCCTCCATATGGGAAGGGCACTGCCAGAAGCCATGAGGCTAAATGGTCCTGATGTGAGGAGCAGGCCTATGAACTGTTCAGGCCAAGGAGGCTCCAGAAGTCCCACAAACTATAAGGCTATGAAAAACACTATTGGCTGCAACACGGCAGCTCCCTATTCTGAAGACATTACACACTCACTGCAGAACGTGGAGAAATCAGATTGAGACTCAGCTGGAAGGTCACTTCGTGCTGGTTTGCATTTGCATTACCGACAAGCGCCATGCAGGCTGCTGTGGGAAAATCACCAACTGTCCTGCTTTTCATGAACCCGAATACTACAAAACCGTGGATGTAGGCGAGATGAGATCCCTGGTACAATGGTACAGCTGCTATGGATACAGCAATGACTAGACTTAAAGTCTGCTCCACAGGAGGGAACGCACAACTTGCCCTGTAAACCAGGACAAAAGCCCCCATGGGGAGGCAACTTCTATTGCTTTATTAAATGGATATGATATATCCATCAAATTGCCTTCTAAACATGTGTCTACATCTACGGACTACTGCTGCTAGCATGGAGAGAAATGTATTTGCTGCAATTAGAGGTGTCCTGTGGGGACTCATAACTGCTGAAATCACTGAAATTAAATGACCGTTGCTGTGTCGTGATGGCCCAATGCTCAGCAAGAGATAAAAGAAAATAATGAAGCATGTCTATCCCTTACTCTCCAGGTTCAGGAACACTACAGAAGAGTGGAAAAATGTAAAAGCCAGAAGAAGAAACACACCATTGCGTAGCTATTTCCTAAGAACTGAAGCATTCCCCTATTGGAGGAAAGCTCATTAGAATGTAGGAAGTAGCCAGGTATTCTGGTGTGTGCCTTCAATTCCAGTACTTGAGAGGCAGAGCTAGGCAGACCGCTGTGAGTTCCAGGTCAACCTGGTCTATATAGTAAGTTCTAAGACAGCTATGACTATGTACAGAGGCCTGTTTCAAAAACAAAACAAAGCAAAGCAAAACATCCAGGAAGTAAACAGAGCTTAAAAGGCTCGGGAAGTAAAGAAAACTCACAAGTCTAAGGAAGCTCCTGAAACTTAGGAAGCTCACAAAGTCCATCTCAACATTAGGTAAGCATTAGCAGTTACTTGTAAGAGGGCTGCAGAAAATTCCAAGGATGGATCTTTTCTGAGTTATTATCTATGTTGAGGTCAGCTTTAATGTAATACACCTGCATTTGGGTTACTCATGCTTAACTAAGTAACCCTTTACCCATATTCTTATAACTAACCCTAATAAACTATTGATTTAGTGCATCAGAATTGTGTGGAATACCCTGTTTGTTGTCAGTCTCTTATCTAGACTGAACAGCCTTTTTAAAAATATATCTATAACATCTATATCTATCCTCAGGAAAAGTGACATGCTCACACAGCCTTGCTGCTGTGAGAACAAAAGTTACCACAAAGGCAGATAAAGGAACAGAAATGGGTCATCCCACACACCCACCTGACACTCACTTACCAGTTACACCAATAGTAGACACGGGGCCCACACGCTGCCCTCCATGGAGTCCATACAGGTTCATCTTGTACTTGCGCCCAGGCTCCAGGTCTCTCACGATGGTCTCCCTCTCCTGGCCCCCCACACGCACCACCTGGGGTTTCCCATCACTGTCCTTGTACTGGACAGTGAAGGAGTCAAAGTCTCCCTGGGGGACGGTCCAGGAGAGGCTCAGGGAGTCTGGGGAGGATCCTGTCACTGTCAGCTCTCCCAAGAGCGGCTCCTCGGGGACCTCAGGGGCCTCTGTGCTGGGCTCTGTGGGGCTGGGGGTCTCTTCCTCTGCATCTGAGGAGGAGACAGAGAGGTGAGCAGGGCTCCAGCAGGTGTCCTTGGCTTTTGAGGAAAAAGCTGTGGTTCCTAAAGATGACCCTTCTTGGGGTCTGGTGGCCCTGATCAACTGACAGCTGGTCAACGTGCCCAAGCTCCTGGGTCAGCTGAGGGGACCTGCCAGCCACCAACATAGCAAAGGCCTCTGTGGCCCAGGGAAACAGTCCAGCCCAAGGGAAGGGCATGCAATAGGAGGTCATAGCTTCAGCCAAAACAGGCCTGGGAGACTGAACAACTCTTGGCTACTATGCCCTGGTCACTAGTCTCCAGAGAACTGTAGGTTCCACTTTCTAATGGGTCCCATCCTAGTCTCCCACAGCCCACTTACCTGTCACCCCAATGACAGAGATGGGACCCACACGCTGGCCACTGTGGATGCCATACAGGTTCATCTTGTACTTGTGATCTGGCTCCAGGCCGGGGATGGTGACCTGGTCCTTGTGCCCTGGCACCCGCACCACCTTGGGCTGCCCATCCCCGTTCTTGTACTGGATCACGAATTGGTCAAACCGTCCCTCGGGGACTGTCCATGAGAGGCTCAGGGAGTCAGGGGTGGTGTCTGTCACAGTCAGCTCCCCCAGGCGTGGCTTCTCTGGAGGTGGCTCAGAGATCAAGATAGGCACCTCCTGTGTGGTCATGGTTTCTGCCCCTGGATCTGGACATAAACACAGGGACAGGTTAGGTTTTCTCTGTCCTTAGTTCCTATATAAAAAGCCATTCATAAAATCAAAGCCTTGCTGGATGCGGCATTACAGCCCCTTAAACACAGCAGGATGCAGAAGCAGGCAGATCTCTGAGAGTTTAAGCCCAGCCTGGTCTGCACAGTGAGTTCCAGGCCAGCCAGGGATACATAGTGAGACCTTGTCTCAAAACATAATAATAACAATTAATAATATAAAAATTAAAATTAAAAACAAAAGGAACAAATTTAGAAAATACAGAAACCTGGAGATCAGAGTAACAGTGCCTCAGTTTCTCTGCCATAAAGTCCCGGTCTTTCCAGGCTGACATTCCTGGTACCTACCTAGACTCTCCCTCCCCTCTTTTTAGCATCAGCATTTTTATGGCCCCACAGAGTCACTGCTCAGAGCCTCCCTGAGATGGTCTTCCTTCCATCTCCCTCCTCAAACTGAAAGTGGACCTGCCCCAAGCCAGCTGCCTCCAGACTCAAGAGTGTCCCAGACTTTTGCTAAAACCCTCCTGGATACTTCACTCACCAGCCCAGGACCCCTGGATGGGCCACCATCTCCCCCGACCAGCTCTCCCCGCCTCTAGGCTGCCTCCCTTCCTTATTCCCTCCTTGTCTTGCTTAGCCTTGCAGCCCAGGCTTTGCACATATCCATCTTTTGATGCCAGAGGCCAGCATTCAGCACAGAACCCAAGCTTCCCGAACTGCCCCCATGTGCTCCGATCCCATACTTTGAGGACATCTCACAGAATCCTCTGGTTCCTTATGGACCTTGCTTTCTCTAGCCTGCTGCTCTTTGCCCCAGTTTGGACTCACTATAAATCTGTCACCAAAACTCGTGCCTCTTAGATGTCAGGTCTCGGTGGTTCCCTGTGAGCAAGCTGGATTAGGTCTCTTGGCTGGATCCTGCCTTGTCCCCAGGCTTCCCTACCACAAGCTCATGTTTGGTATGGCTATGAAGCCATCATTCAGGAACCTGCCAATCTTCCAAGTTCAAAGTTCCCCACTGGATGCAGTCTGCACTTTGCTGATCCACTGATAGTTAAAAGACTGATTCCCAGCAACCCCCTGGCCATTTCCAAGTGATAAAGCCTCTGTGAGGACTCAGAGGCAGGAAGACTGCTGGACCATACATTCCCATGGAGAGTCAACACCTCTGCTGTGAGATGTGCTGTTTAAGACGGTGCTGTGCACTGGCCTCACCAGTCAGATCACCCATCCCTCAGATGCCTACATTAGATGATTGGTCCTCAGGGGTTGGGGTAGCAGGAGGTCAACCTCTTAAGAGGTGTGCCCTGATGGAAGTTCCTCATGTCACTTAAGGTGCGCCCTTGTAGGGGACAGTAGGGATGAAACACTCCCCCTTTCCTCTGGTCTGCTCTGATATGCTGTTCCATAACAGGCTCTGAAGGAACAGGGCCAACCCACCACAAACACAGCCAAAACAAAGCTTTTATTAGTTGATTATATCAGGTTCTTATCAACAGATTGAGGCTAACACCACATCTTGATAGGAACACAAAGAGACATTGGCTGGACCTACTGTACCTTGAGCTACTCTGTGGGGAGCCCCTGGTGGCTAAGAACAGATGCTTTCTGAAAGCTGGCTATAAGGGGACAATTTCTGAATCCAGGTCAGATGTACCCATGATGGACACAGGCCAACTCAATGCCCTAAATGGAGCCCATTCGGGTACATTATGTACATGTGATCCAGGCTCTAGATCCCCCAGAGTACTTCTCCTGGCCCCCAACATGTACCACCCATCCCTATCCTTGTAAATAGTCCAAGTTTCATTTCAGGAGAGGCTCAGGGAGTCTAGGGAGGACCCTGTTGTTATGAGACCTTGCAGGATGGCTCCTCTGGGGGTTCTGGAACCTCTGTGCAGGGACCTTTGACCTGGGAGAAGAATTGGACACACAGCAGATAAACTTCCTCAAGCAGAAGCCTGGGTACTCTTGTGGCCTCACAGTGGCCATCTGGTCACTACAGGCTGGAGAGTCCGTACAGAGCTAACCCTGCTGCCCTATCTGATAGCCAGGCTGTCCCATTACACACCTTCAGAACTCAACTAGGTCATGTGTGTCAGGAGCCAAAATAGTGTTCATTTCCTTTGACCCAGTAATCCAATTTCTGGGCATTTGTCCTAAGAAAATTATTAAAAGCAGGAAACAGTTACAGCATGGAAGAATTCATAATGAGATTATCCATGACAGAAAAATGTGTTAGGACCCAAATGATCCATAACAGATGATTAGTTTTGTTACAGGGCTTTCACCAGAAAGCATTGAATAACCATTAAAATGATGATTAATGCAAACTGTGTAGTCACAAGGTAAATGACTACACATCCAAACTGGCACTCAAAAAAGTAAGAGCCAGCTTCATGGGAGCTGCCTGGGACCTGCCTGGGAGCTGCTTGGAAGCTGCATGGGAACACTGTGACTGCAACTTTAGTAGCTGCAAACAGATGGCAGAAGATGGATACACTTACACTGTTGGCTTCCAGTGTGCACCCAAGGCTTCACACTGAACAGTCGAGAACTTACAGTTACTAATGGTGGTTATTGGGCCAAAGCTAGATGGAGCTTCCTACTTTCTAGTTTTCAAGCTTTGCATGTGTCTGCCATGTTCTTTGTACTACAAAAGTACAGACTTAAGGAGAAATTATTGACTCATAACATTAGTAAATTAGTGGGGAATGGGAATGAGCAATGATGTAGACAGAAAAGGAGGTAAAGACACGGGGACCAGGGAAATAGAGGCCCTGGGCCCCTTATTGCCCTCCCTCCTTGCTGTCAGTTGAGAATTGCCCTTATGAGGAATGGCAGGAGATAAAGAGCAGAAACAGCCGTGGGTAAGGGTCACCCCAGGCTGCAAACTCTCCAGTGGTTCCCCGGTTCTCCCCACATCCCACACCCCTGGAGTCTGCTGGGTGCATATACAGAAGCAAGACCTGTCAAGTCAGGGAGGCTGGAGATAATGATTTCTCTACCTAGATGGGCAGAGGAGACTTGACGGTGGCCCTCTGTGGCTGTAATAGTTTGATCCGCCCCACACAGTGTCCCTGAGGATGGGTCTATACAGCTCTAGCCTCCTCTTGAGAAGTCCCGGGAAGCTGTATGACTAACACTCAGGGACCTGAGTGCACCTGTGATTTATCTGTCCCCTTGCTGCTCAGGGACTCACAAATTTAATTTTCTCATAATTAGAAGCCAACTATGTTGCCAGGGTGACAGGAAACACAGATGGAGTGCTAAGGAAGAGACACTGCATTTTTCTGTTTTTCTGAGATTATAAAAGGAATGCGTGGAGTGGGGGGAGAGAAATGCTTGCCATGTTGGAACATTCACACAATGCAGAACAGACTAAAACAGGAAAAAAAAAAAAAAAAAAGAGACAATCCAACAATGTGCAGAACACTGCATTCCATCTCACAAAGCACACTGCCATGGGCACCGTGGGCCGTGCTTTATCCTGCTCCCCTGCCTTACTGGGTACTGTCTAGTGGTTGTGATTAGCACCCGGCAGGAATCTCTACTCAGCTGCCCCCTTTTCTCTCTCTCATCTCGGTTTTTGAGAGAGGGAAGATTATTCTGATCCACACTGGGGGAATGTTGGTCCATCATGGTGGGAAGGAGGGTCTCGGGGGACAGAGCAGTCACATCATGGTAGTCAGGAAAGAGAGAGGTGGAATCCAGGCTTCAGGCCAAGAGATAGGTCCAAGAAAATGTTCCCAATTAACTACTTCTTCCACCAAGTGCCCATCCCTACCTCTCACCACTACCCAACAATGCCACACATCACTAGTCCATCAAAGGACCCAAATGTGTGTGTGTGTGTGTGTGCCTGTGTGTGTGTCTGTGTGTGCACCTGTGTGTGTATGCCTGTGTGTATGTGTGTGTGTGTTTGTGTGTATGTGTGTGTGCCTGTGTGTGTGCCTGTGTGTGTCTCTCTCTCTGTGTATATGTGTGTGTGCTTGTGTATGTGTGCCTCTGTGTGTGTGTGCCTGTGTGTGTGCCTGTGTGTGTCTCTCTCTCTGTGTATGTGTGTGTGTGTGCCTGTGTATGTGTGTCTGTGTGTGTGTGTGCGTCTCTCTCTGTGTGTATATGTGTGTGTGCCTGTGTATGTGTGCCTCTGTGTGTGTGTGCCTGTGTGTGTGTCTGTGCGTCTCTCTCTCTGTGTATATGTGTGTGTGCCTGTGTATGTGTGCCTCTGTGTGTGTGTGCCTGTGTGTGTGTCTGTGTGCGTCTCTCTCTCTGTGTATATGTGTGTGTGCCTGTGTGTGTATGTGTGTGTGTCTGTGTGTGTGTATGTGTGCCTGTGTGTGTGCCTGTGTGTGTGTGTCTGTGTGTATATCTTTCTCTGTGTGTATATGTATGTGTGCACCTGTGTGTGTATGTCCTTGTGTGTGCCTCTGTTTGTATGTGTGTGTGTGTGTGCGCCTGTGTGTGTATGTCCTTGTGTGTGTCTGTGTGTGTATGAGATCAAGTGTGCTTGTTGTTCAACAGGCCTAAACTACCTAATTAGGACATGATCTCTCCCTGGTCACCAATTTGTCCATGCTGGCTGACTGAGAGCCCTAGGGACCTTCCTGCCTTTACCTCTCCAGCACTGAGATTTTGAGCATGTGTAATCCTGCTCAGCTCTTTTTATGTGAATCCTGGGGATTGAATAGAGTACTCTGCTTTCATGACAAAGACTTAACTCAGCCCACGGATATGTGTCTTTGTTTATTGAGCCAGGATTTCGCTCTGTAGTCTGGGCTGCCCTTGACATCACAGAGATCCGCCTGCTTCTGCCTAGTGCTAGCACTTATTTATTTATTGGGGGGGGGGGTTTCCTGGAACTCACCCTGTAGACCAGACTGGCCTCTAACTCAGAGATCCACCTGCTTCTGCCTCCTGAGCACTAGGCTTAAAAACATGTGCCACATCCAATTCAATTTTGTATTTTTCAATGGAACTCTGCAAAATTGTTAGAGTAAAATTTTTTTCTCTTCAAATTTATTGGTTTTTTTTTTTTTTTTAAAAAAAACTGGGCAATGTTAACACACACCTTTAAATCCAGCACTCGGGAGGCAAAGGCAGGTATATCTCTGTGAGTTTGAGGCCAGCCTGCTCCAGAACAGCCAGGGCTATACAAAGAAACCCTATCTCAAAATTTTATTTTTATTTTTAATCATGTGTATGTGATGTGCCTGCCTGTCTGTCATCTGTCTGTCTGTCTCGCTCTTTGTGAGTATGTGTGTCCATGTGAGGCCAGGGACATCAGATCCTGGTAGGACTGAAATTATGAGCAGTTGCCACCTGCCCGATGTGGGCACTGGGAAACCAACTGGGGTCATCTACAAGAGCATCCTTAACATCTGAAGAATGTCTGTGGCTGCACCATCAGGGTATAGATGCTGCTCATACATTACAGTCTCCTCTTCGCTAGTTTGCTGTTGAGTTGTTTATCTGTGTGTGAGTGTGAATGTGACTGTAACAAAGGCTCCTGCAGTTAAGAAAGGAAAATAAGAGAAATATGGACTGTGGCTTGCTGTGTGTATAATATGCTTCACTTGCTGAAGGAAAGTCACAGCCAGAGTGAGGGAGAGCCTGCCTGCAAACATGGCCAAGGCTGCTCAGGAAGGATGTGGAAAGAGATCCAAATCTTAGCCTTGTGGGATTGGGAAACCAACGGAGAAGGTCACCATAAACCCTTGAGGAAGAAGACACACCACTAAAGCCCCAGTTCACACTCACCAGTCACGCCCACGGTGGACACAGGGCCCACACGCTGCCCCTCATGGAGTCCATACAGGTTCATCTTGTACTTGCGCCCAGGCTCCAGGTCTCTCACGATGGTCTCCCTCTCCTGGCCCCCCACACGCACCACCTGGGGTTTCCCATCACTGTCCTTGTACTGGACAGTGAAGGAGTCAAAGTGTCCCTGGGGGACAGTCCAGGAGAGGCTCAGGGAATCTGGGGAGGATCCTGTCACTGTCAGCTCTCCCAAGAGCGGCTCTTCGGGGACCTCAGGGGCCTCTGTGCTGGGCTCTGTGGGGCTGGGGGTCTCTTCCTCTGCATCTGAGGAGGAGACAGAGAGGTGAGCAGGGCTCCAGCAGGTGTCCTCAGGTCTCACGGAGGAGGAGGCAGAAATCATAGCTACTAGGGGGATCTGAGCTCACTTTAAAGCTTTCTGAGCACCAGTGGCCCTGGTCAGCCCAAGCTCCTGATCAGCTCTAGGGACCTGGAAGGTAACCAGCACAGCAAAGGCCTCTATGGCCCTGCAGCCCAGGAAAACAGGCCAGTTTGTGGGTTACAACTGTAACCATGGCAGGATGGTGGAACTGACCAATCCAGGGCCCTAATCCCCACTCACATCACCAAAAAGCTTAGGATAATTTATCCCCTCAAGTTCTACCTGAGGTCTCCCACAGTCCACTCACCTGTCACTCCAATGACAGACATGGGACCCACACGCTGGCCACTGTGGATGCCATACAGGTTCATCTTGTACTTGTGATCTGGCTCCAGGCCAGGGATGGTGACCTGGTCCTCGTGCCCTGGCACCCGCACCACCTTGGGCTGCCCATCCCTGTTCCTATACTGGATTAGGAAGTGATCAAACTGTCCCTCGGTGACCGTCCAGGAGAGGCTCAGGGAGTCAGAGGTGGTGTCTGTCACAGTCAACTCTCCCAAGTTGGGCTTCAGGATAGAAGCATCAGTAGGTTCTTCCTTAGGGTCTGGGGAAGATGTAAAACAGAATCTTTGCTGTTTCTGGAAGGAATTCCTAAGTCCCAGGTCTCTGGCGAATAGTTTAGAAGGAGACTATATGTAGGCCTGGTCACACTCTCTTCCTGTTTGTAACCACCAAAGTGTTTTGATTGGTCTCCCTAGAACCCTCAGACAGGTCAGGCCACCTTGTGCATGTTGGATACCCACACTTCCTTTATTAAATCGTGTGTGTGTGTGTGTGTGTGTGTGTGTGTGTGTGTGATGCATATAACCCAGATGGGTCCTGAGCAGAATAGATACAGGAGAGTGAACTTAACTCCTGACCCTCCTGTAACAGGTGTGAGTACACGCCTGACCAGATCCATGGCTTCTTTGGAGATGCCAAAAGCCGTCCTAAACTTAGACTGGGGAGGTTCTTGTGAGGTCAGTGTGAGATGCTCCACCTAACACAGGTGCATGTTATGGCACAAAAGTTGTATCAAAATACAGCTGGTAATGAAGACCTTTCCCTCAGGGAGTGGGCAGGACATAGGTGGGCGGGCCACAGACCAGCGAACACCTGATTGAAGCAGCCAGGGATACATGGGTCTCATTATATCTCCTCTCCTGTATTCTCTGGAACTTTAAAAAAATAACAAAACTTATTTATTAATTTATTTGTTCTAATTTATGTGTATGTGTTTTGCCTGTTCATCATGGATGTGCTTGGTGCCCTTGGAGTTATAGATGTTTGAAACTGTAACTGGAATTGCAGATGGTTGGGAATCACCACGTGGATGCTGAGAACTGAACCTGGGTCTTCTGCAAGAGCAACACATGCTCTAACTCTCTGAGCCACCTCTTTAAGCTCAATCATTGAAATTTTCTTAAACAATTTTGTATGGGCAGGATTTGCTGGTATTTCATGGAATCTGTTCCAATTCCAGAGTTCTCTCTAGAATCCCCAGGGATAAAAAGCAGAGAACCTAAAGTGTGCTTCAGAGGTCTCAGCACCCAGTGGCCTCCTCCTGGAATCCCTCATCTTAAATGGGCAGTCCACCTGAGACATTGGAGGTCAGGGACAGGTTAGGGCCTGAGGAGTTTTGGGGTGCTTTGTCTCTGCTGTAGAAAACAGTAAGGACTCCACTTGACTGAGTAGAGGACTCTTTACCCACACTCACCGGTGACGCCCACGGTGGACACGGGGCCCACGCGCTGCCCTCCATGGAGTCCATACAGGTTCATCTTGTACTTGCACCCAGGCTCCAGGTCTCTCACGATGGTCTCCCTCTCCTGGCCCCCCACACGCACCACCTGGGGTTTCCCATCACTGTCCTTGTACTGGACTGTGAAGGAGTCAAAGTGTCCCTGGGGGACGGTCCAGGAGAGGCTCAGGGAGTCTGGGGAGGATCCTGTCACTGTCAGCTCTCCCAGGAGCGGCTCCTCGGGGGCCTCGGGGGTCTCGGGGGCCTCTGTGCTGGGCTCTGTGGGGCTGGGGGTCTCTTCCTCTGCATCTGAGGAGGAGACAGAGAGGTGAGCAGGGCTCCAGCAGGTGTCCTTGGCTCTTGAGGAGAAACTATGGCTACCTTTGAAAGTCAGCTCAAAGACACACTTTGAGGAGGGAGTGGGCTGGTGGCCCTGGTCAGCTGACCAACGTGCTCAAGCTTTTAGGGTGATCTGATATGACCTGAGCAGCTACTAGCATAGCAAAGGCTTCTGTGGTCCAGGGAGATAAGCCAGTCACAGGAGGGATGCACACAGAGGCCTCAGCATCAGCTATAGCCGGCCTGTGGTACTAACCAGTTCTGGGCCACCAATCACTCACTATTCACCAACCAACTTCAGTTCTCCTAACATGAAGGTCACTTCCCAATGGGTTCCACCCTGAGGCTCCCATGTCCCCTCACCTGTCACCCCAACAGTAGTCACAGGGCCCACACGCTGGCCACTGTGGATGCCATACAGGTTCATCATGTACTTGTGATCTGGCTCCAGCCCAGAGATGGTGACCTGGTCCTCATTTCCTGGCACCCGCACCACCTTGGGCTGCCCGTCCCCATTCCTGTACTGGATCAGGAAGTGATCAAACTGTCCCTCGGGGATGGTCCAGGACAAGCTCAGGGAGCTGGGTGTGGCGTCTGTCAAAGTCAGCTCTCCCAGGCGTGGCTTGGGCTCTGGAGTCATGGTGGGTGGTTCTGTGGGCTCATTCTCCTCCCAAGGCACTGAGCATGGAGAGAGGGCGATGGACGGTAGGAATTTTACCAGCTCTGGACCTTTGTAGCTGCTTAGGTCAGACTTAGTCTCTCACTTACCTGTCATGGCCTCAATTTGAGCAGGGCCCACACGCTGCCCATCATGGAATCCATACAGGGTTACCAGGTATCTGTGGTCAGGGTCTAGGCCAGTAAGGATGATGTCACTCTGGTCACCTTCTGTACTGACCACCTCAAGTCGTTCATCTCTGTCAGTGTACTGGATCTCAAAGGAGTTAAATTCTCCTTCTGTCACCACCCAGGAGAGATGCAGGCTGTGGGGCGTGGCCTCCTCCACTCTCAGCTGCCCAAAGTGGGGCTCACTTGCGGGAGCTGACGTTGTGGGGACCTCTGTCCAAGCTTCTGTTGTTTCTTTGGGGCCTGGTTCAGAGCAATAGGAAAGAAGGTGACTGCCTTGTTGCTGGCCTCATTTGTTGAAGGGAGGGCGGGAGAAGGGGCATGGGACGGGAGGAGGGAAAGTCAGAGGAAGGAGGGTTGGCAGAAGCATTTGAAATGCCCAACACGGAGTCGAAGATGCTGTGTTTTGCAGTCTGAAGTGAGATGCAGAGAGGCGAACCCCAGAGGACAGGAACCACCCTTCTGACTGGCAGGGTCTGGGGAATTGAGTACAAAGAAGGGTCTGGCAGGAATGAAACCATCCTAAGGGATCTCGTGCCCCTCCCGTGGGCCATCAGAGCGTTGACACAAACCCCACCCTGCCCATGCTGGGAAAAGGAAGGATTAAAGCCTGGTGCCAGCCAGAGATATGTCTTCTGGAAAGAGATTTCACACAACTGTGACAACTCATACTGGGCCCGCTGGCTCTCTAAATCTAAACCTCATGTCAAGACCCCAAAGATAAATTTGAGGGGTTCACTGGACTTCTCAACATGGCCCCATTGGATAAATCTCTTTGTCTGCTTCTCCTTATGACTTGTCTGTTTGCTTGACCCACAGAGGGCAGGTGGCGGAGCCCCTAACAGATCAGGGGGTGGCAGCGTAGGGCTCAGGGAACTGCTTTGCACCTCCCAGTGGCACTGAATGCGAATTATGACTCAGGTGAAGCTGGTCACCTCCCCCAAAAGAAGGGCATCTCGGAAACTGACCTGCCGGGTGGACCGTCACACTCACCAGTCACAGCAATGGCAGAAAGGGCACCCACACGCTTGCCGTCTCGGAGTCCATAGAGTAGCAGCTTGTACCTGCGGCCTGGGTCTAGACCAGAGACCCTCACCTCTCTATGACTGCCCTCCACGGGCACCACCTGGGGCTGTCCCTCCTTGTCTTTGTACTGGACGATGAAGGAGTCAAAATCTCCCTCAGAGACTGTCCAGGAGAGGTCCACGGAGTCTTGGGTCACACCAGTCACCCTCAGTTCCTCCCCTAGTCGAGGTTTTGGAGGAGCCTTTACTCCAGCGTGGTCTACAGTTTTCACGGGCTCTGAGGTGGAGACATAAGCAAGGAACGGCTCAGCTGGTCATGGACACCTTGGAAGAACAGGGCAGGGAGAGGAGGGGTTGTTTCCACAAGTGATGGCTTGCTGCTCTGGGCCCTGCCAGGCAGACTCACCTGTGGTACCCTCTGTGGTGAGGGGGCCAAAGCGCTTCTTTCCCTGGAGCCCATAGAGGAGGAATTTGTACTTGCGGCCCGCATCCAGGGCTGTAACAGTGGCTGTACGCTCTTGACCCTTTACGGGCACCACCTGGGGCCCACCCTTGTCCTTGAACTGGACCATAAAAGAGTCAAAGTGGCCCTCGGGTACTGTCCAGGACAGGCGTAGGGAATCTGTTGTGGGATCCGTCACCCACAGCTCTCCAAGGCGGGGAAGGGCCCCTGGGCTGGCGTCATCTTGGGCGTCTGACACAGAGAAAGGTTCTTGTGTTTATTTTTTCCAAAATGATTCTTGACCACCTCCCACTAGGGCTAGAAAAATCCAGAGTGGCCCAACTGGTCAGTGCCTCTCAGATATTTCCGTCATCCTTTCATCTACTCCCCCATCTATCCAGAGTGTCCCCCACTTGATTCTTGTGGAGACGGGTCCCCTGTCCTAAGTCACTCCCACGACTTCCCTTTCCACAGGGCACAGCCTACCCAGAATCTATAGCTGAGTGACCTGACTGTCTCCCTGGGGAATTCCTAGGGGTTAGAGGCTCTCTGGGAGAAGTGGAATGCTGTGTGGATTGAGCGTAGCCCAGCCTCCTGTTTTCTTCCTCATGTACCACACCCACTCCACGGGGCTTGGAGGAGGCACGGGTATGCTCTGTGACATGCTGTGGGGATGTGTCCTGGGAGTGACACACAAGAAAACTCAGAGAAGGGATCTCATGACTGCAAAGGAGCCATCCAACTTGGGAAGGTGCTGGCCCACTGCCTTCCTGGACAGCAAAGTCACTGACGGAATTGTTATTGCGAGAGACTTCTGGCAACATGGAACCCCCTCCCTGAGGGGGAAGGGGGGGCAGAAGACAGACTGGAACAAACCCCAAGAAAGGGTCCAGCTGGGTAGAGTTTCTCTGGTTTCTATTTTCCCAGGCTCCAAGAAGTCAGAGAGGAAGTTGAGCCCCTACTAGAAGTGAATTGGGGTCGGGAGGACTCCAGTGGGACTCGAGCTGAGCCTAGTCCTCACCTGTCTTCGCCTCCACTGAGACCTGACTGCGTCGTCTCCCATCTAGGATCCCGAAAAGCAGGAACTTGTACTTTCGGGAGGGCTCCAGGCCTGGGATGGTGACCTCCCGTTGGCCTGCTGCCAATGGCACCACCTGCGGCTGGCCATCCCTGTCCTTGTACTGGACCGTGAAGGAGTCAAATTCGCCCTCAGGGACAGTCCACAAGAGGCCCACGGAGTCTGAGGTCACATCTGTCACTGCCAGCTCCCCCAAGCGTGGCTCCAGGGACAGCCTGGAGGTCTCAGTGGCTGGAGCTGGAGGGAAGGTGTCTAGGATGAGAAGCAGAGTGTGTTTGAGCTCCTGGCTCAGCCTGCCTTGGAGGTCAACAGTGAAGTGGGGAAAAGTTTCCTCTTTACCTTCGGTGACCCGTAACAGCCTGGTTTTCCATGGCCAACATGGTGTCAGCTGCACTGTGACTCTTACCAATAGGGAGGCATGCTTTCACGTGGCCTTAATTATTCGGGAAAATCAAGGCTTTATTTGTATTCATCACATCTAAGTGAGCTGACAAAGAGGTCTAGGTATGGTCAAGTCATAAATTAGAGAGTAAAATGTTTTGATAATGGCGCATTGGCCTGCCAGTATCTGTCTGTTGGCGTGGATTTCAAACCTGAGGATGCTCAAGCCCCTCATATAGAACCGACAGTCTCTGCGTAATCTGAAAATGTTAAATCATCTCTGAATAACTTATATGCCTAAAGCAATGTAAATGTTATGCAAATGGCTGGCAGCTATATGACTTATGACAAGTAAAGGAGCTGTACCCGTTCAGTTCAGACATACATGTGCACATGCTTGTGTGCGTGTGTGCGGGTGAGCATGCAAGTGTATGTGTGTGCAGGTGAATATACATGCATGTGTGAGTGCGTGTTCATGTGTATGCAAGTGAGCTTGCATGTATGCATGTATATGTAGACACCTTTTGAACTGTCTGTAAGTAGCCATCCACCTCAGTTTTTTCTGCGACAGTCCCTCACTGGACTCTGGAGCTTGCTAATTAATTAGGCATGGCTGGCTGGCCAGTGAGCCGCAAAGACTCCTATCTTAAGCCTCCTCGGTACTAGGATTGCAAGTGTTCTCCACCACGCCCAGCATCTTCCATGGGTTCTGGGGATCTTGGGTTCTCATGTTTGTGCAACTGCTGACCGAGCTACTGCCACAGTCCTGAGGAGCAATGCTTTTAAGATTATTTTCTGGGTTTGGTCAAACAGCTCAGTGAGTAAAGGCACTTGCCACTGAACTGACCCGATGTCAACCCCTAGGACCTACATGACAGATGGAAAAATTGACTGCCATTAACGTGTTCTTTGACCTTCAGTCATGCTGTGACATGTGAGCATCCCCACACATGTACGTGCGCGTGCACACACACACACACATGCACACACACAAATGTAAAGGTTATATTTTTTGTGTGTATAGTCTGTCTACAGCTGCATGTAAGACATCTGACAATATGGAATGCTGATTATATAAGCATGATCAGTGTCTTTCATGATTGTATGAGTTCTGTTTTCTAGATTTTAATGCAGTGTTCTGAGTGAAGACAGGGGTTCCCCAGATGCCATGGTCCCTGAGTCACAGTGAGCATTTGTCCAGGAAGACGTGTCTTCCCCGAGGGGTAAAGTTGGAGCTCACTAGAAGGAAATGTGACTTGGATAGACACCCAGGACCTCTGAGAAGTTCTGTCTTGTGTGTGCTTAACCCCAAGGACGATGGGCAGAAATGGGGGAGGGGGCAATAGCTGTGTTCAAGTCACAGCAGGGTTGTAAAGAGAAGGAAGGGGAAATGAGGCAGAGAGGAGGGAGACAGAGGGAAGGGAGGGAGGCAGGGGCAAGGCTGGAGCACAGATAAGGAAGCCACCGAGTGTGGGAAGGCTCCAGCCTTGGGGGGAAGCCAAAGGTTTGGGACTGGACTCAGATGTCTGTGAGTCTGGAGAGAGGTCTGTAGGCCACTGATACGCAGAGACTCAGGGATGAGGATTGGTAGTCCCGAGCAGGCTGGGACAAGAGTCTTAAGGAAGGACTGTGGGTAACCAGGGAAGGGTGCTGTCTGGCTTCCTCACTCACCTGTCATCGCCAACACAGAGAGGGGGCCCACGCGTCTTCTGCCGTGTAACCCATAGAAGTTCATCTTGTATTTTCTTGCAGGATCCAAGTCAAGGATGGTGACCTCGCGCTGGTTTGCAGCCACAGGTACCTCTTGAGGCTGCCCATCTCTGTCTTTGTACTGGACCATGAAGGAATCAAACTGCCCCTCAGGGACCATCCATGAGAGGCTCACAGAATTGGGGGTTACACCAGTCACTGTCAGTTCCTCCAGGCGTGGCTCAAGAGGGGGCTCAATGGCTGGAGGGGTCTCTTCTGGTTGTGAGTCTGAAACAGAAATGGCAGGGTCTGCTAGAAAAAGGGTCCTAGGCGTGTTGTGGGAAAAAATGCACCAACCTGCAACACTCATCTGTCAAGAAGCTCCACCAGCAATCTGGCTCAGCAAGCACAGGCAATTTTGAGCAAGGCTAGTAACCTAAGTTCTATCCCAGAACCCATGTAAAGGTGTGAGTAGACAACTAGATCCACGGAGCTGTCCTCTGATCTCCATACATGCACCATGATACACACATGTCAGATACAGCAGCAGCCACATACAGACATACATGGTTTCACCAAATCCTTGCCAGCTGTCTCGCTGGGCTTACTAGAAAAGGGTGTCATGAAGCTGGTGACA
Organism: Phyllotis vaccarum; assembly: GCA_033318265.1. Lineage (NCBI taxonomy): Eukaryota > Metazoa > Chordata > Mammalia > Rodentia > Cricetidae > Phyllotis > Phyllotis vaccarum. Next base: position 103,662,485 of record JARWLC010000010.1, read on the forward strand.
GCCCTAGTCCTTGGTGACATCCCCTGCCTAGGCCTTCCTAAGCAAAAGAGGTACTATGACTGTTCATCAGCTGGACAGTCCCTGGCCATGGAGCATGGGACTCAGCAGTAAGAAGGAACTCAACCAGATCCAGCCACACTCACCAGTCACGCCCACGGTGGACACGGGGCCCACACGCTGCCCTCCATGGAGTCCATACAGGTTCATCTTGTACTTGCGCCCAGGCTCCAGGTCTCTCACGATGGTCTCCCTCTCCTGGCCCCCCACACGCACCACCTGGGGTTTCCCATCACTGTCCTTGTACTGGACTGTGAAGGAGTCAAAGTGTCCCTGGGGGACGGTCCAGGAGAGGCTCAGGGAGTCTGGGGAGGATCCTGTCACTGTCAGCTCTCCCAGGAGCGGCTCCTCGGGGGCCTCGGGGGCCTCTGTGCTGGGCTCTGTGGGGCTGGGGGTCTCTTCCTCTGCATCTGAGAAGGAGACAGAGAGGTGAGCAGGGTCCCCAGCAGGTGTCCTTGGCTTTTGAGGAAAAAGCTGTGCTTCCTAAAGATGCCCCCTCTTGGGGTCTGATGGCCCTGGTCGACTGACAGCTGGTCAATGGGTCAATGTGCCCAAGCTCCTGGGTCAGCTGAGGGGACCTGCCAGCCACCAACATAGCAAAGGCCTCTGTGGCCCAGGGAAACAGTCCAGCCCAAGGGAAGGGCATGCAATAGGAGGTCATAGCTTCAGCCAAAACAGGCCTGGGAGACTGAACAACTCTTGGCTACTATGCCCTGGTCACTAGTCTCCAGAGAACTGTAGGTTCCACTTCCTAATGGGTCCCATCCTGGTCTCCCACAGTCCACTCACCTGTCACCCCAATGACAGACACGGGACCCACACGCTGGCCACTGTGGATGCCATACAGGTTCATCTTGTACTTGTGATCTGGCTCCAGGCCGGGGATGGTGACCTGGTCCTCGTGCCCTGGCACCCGCACCACCTTGGGCTGCCCATCCCCGTTCTTGTACTGGATCACGAATTGGTCAAACTGTCCCTCGGGGACCGTCCATGAGAGGCTCAGGGAGTCAGGGGTGGTGTCTGTCACAGTCAACTCTCCCAGGCGTGGCTTCTCAAGGATTTCTGGAGTCTCTGTGCTGGGCTCGGGGGGGCTAGAAGGCTGGTCCACAATGTGTGGTTGGGCTGAGAAGAGAGATCAGGATAATGGGAAATAAACTGTTCGTCAATGGGGATACCAAAGCTCATCAGCATTTAGTTCCTCCACGGAAGGCCTAGAGCTCCTGTGGCCTTGGCATTCAACACCCTTCTGACACAGCCTGGTCCCTCCCTCCACCAGACCTTTTGGTCTCTATGGATACATTGCTGAGGCCACTGTCTCTAATGCAAGAAAGGTGGAATCGGGTAGGTAGGTAGGTGTGGGAAGGGCCCTGCTCTCTGTGGATGGCTCGGGATGTACAACTCCAAGGGCCCCATCCAGGGTCCCTACCTAGGATCCCTCTACTGTCTCCGGCAGCAGGTCTGAGACCCTAGGGACACATAAAGAACGGGGGGAGGATGGGGAGAGAGCAGACTATAGCCAAACAATGGCAATGGTGCTATGTGGGAAGGTCTGGGACAAAGAGGGTCCCAGGGAGGAACCTGTGGTTCCGCTTCTGCAGAGTTTGCACTCAGGTGTTCTGAGCTGGAGCTGACTGTTACTCTAAGGTCTGACTGTGCAGCCCAGCCTGTCTTGGGACTTGACAGTCCTCCTGCCTCAGCCTTCAAGATGCTGTGATGACAGGCATGTCTTACCACACCTGTCTTGAACTTGTATCTACTAACAGCACTGAAGGATGTCACCATCAGGACCCTCACTTGGCAGAAAGGAAGCTGGGAACAGTGAGATTAAGTGACTGGTCCAAGGTCCTATGGTCACTGACTTATGAAGCTAATAGTGAGGGATAGGCAGCTGCCTGCAAAGCCCATGCTCCCTAGCAGTGTATCACCAGCAGAAGGAAACAGTGCTGGAGGGGAGGGGCGGGGCATGGAAGAACAGGATGGATAGACTTGGAGTCAGTCTGACTAGAAGTTGGGGGGTGGAGGTTAAAAGGAGTCCTTTCTCTGTAGAAAAAGGCTGGAGAAATATGGCACGGCAGACCCCTGAATCTGCCATCCTTGTACAGAGCAGCAATGTGGTAAGGGTGCAGAAGTGGGTGGCAGAAGCCAGCAAAGAGGGCCAGGAACTGAGTCAGGCCCTGAAAGAGTCCAATAGAAGCTGATGTGAATTGTGCTGAAGGAGAAGATGTCTGAGGAAGCCAGAGGACAAGACGGGTCTGGCTGTTTGAAATGGGAAAAATGAACTTGGAAGCAGTGTGAGGGGCTGGAGTCTGGGCAGAGTCCTGGGATGTGAGGAGGGGAGACGAGGAGCAGAGGGAGGGGAGGGGAGGAGCAGAGGGGAGGGGAGGAGACTCTTGAGAGAAACAAGGCAGAGGCCTCAGTGAAGTGTGATGTGTAGAAATGGAAGGTGGAGCTGGGGCAGGCCCTGCTTGAGGCCTGTGGCCAGCATTGAAGGGAGACGTGTGGGGCTCTGACTCACCCGTTTTGGCCATGACAGACACGGGCCCCACACGCTGCTTGCCACGAAGCCCATAGAGGTTCATCTTATACTTTCTGTTGGACTCCAGGCCAGGGACAGTGACCTCATTCTCATCTCCCCTGATGGGCACCGTCTGGGGCTGCCCCTGTGCGTCCTTGTACTGGACCAGGAAGGAGTCGAAGGGACCTTGGGCCACGGTCCAGGACAGGCGCAGGGAGTCTGGGGTCGTACCAGTCACTGTCAGTTCCCCCAGGAGGGGCTGCTCTTCTCTCACTGGGGCTGTAAAGCAAGAAGAATGAACCAGGTCCAAAACCAGCAGCCTGGGGTCCGGTTCAGATTTGGACTGGGGCGGGGGGGGGGGGGTCACTACTCTGTGAGTGTGAGTGCTTGGGCACAGCCAGAGTATGACACATCTCCTGGGCTTTAGGGAGCACACTGAATGGGATGGAAGGGGCCTAGCTGAGCAGGGAAGCTGGCTGCCCCTCAGCCTGGGAGCAGGGCCAGGGTGTTGGGCTCAGCCATTTTGCTGGGATGCTCAGCTGGATCCTGGCTGAGGGCTAGTGTATATAGAGAAAGAGGACACATGGGAGCTTAGGTGGCAGCCACTCACCAGTAGTGCCATCAGCAGTGAGGGGCCCATACCGCTTCTTATTGGCAATCCCAAACAGGGTGAATCTGTACTTGTGATTGGGGTCCAGTGGGGAGACTACCACTGAACGCTCAGGTCCCTCCACTGGTACCACAATGGGCCGTCCTTTCTTGTCTCTGTACTGGACCATGAAGGAGTCAAACTGATCTCCGGGAACAGTCCAAGAGAGGCGCAGTGAATCTGGGGTAGGGTCCGTTACCCACAATTCTCCCAGGCGGGGTGGGGATCCTGGGACAGGATCACTCTGAGGCACTAGGAAAAGGAAGCAGAGACGGGGTAGTCACGAAGTCTTGTGTAGCCTGCCCTCTGTACAAAGACATATTACAGGAAGACTAGAATCCAGCCAGTGCTCTACTGAGCTGCAAGCTCTGTCAAGGGCTGGACCTGATTACAGGAAGGAGTGAGGCCTTCTAAATAGTCTAATATATTGTAGTGTTGCACTGACTATTTCCAGCCAAGGGGAAGAGGTTCCAAAAGGGGGTGGGGGAGCCAGCCAGCACTTTTCACTTCTGTGCAGGCAGGGAAATCTCCCCGAGGCAGCCTCTAACTCAACTTTTAACTAGTTTCTCCTTCAAAAGAGAAGAACATCCATGGGGTACTTCAGTGTGGGAAAGCCTCCACCCACCTACCAGCTGCTGTCTGCCATGCCTCTGTCTCTGGCTGTACACACTTTCTGAGTACATCTCCTCCCATCTCCCCTTTTTGCATTCTGTTCCCAGAGGATTCCAGAAATGTCTATACCCACCTCGGATGCAGCTCACTCTGCTCTCCACCAAGCAGCTCCTGGTGTACTGGCCATTAAAGTTCTGTGGGCACTTGAGAATCCTCACTCCTGTGGGCTATGACTGGCTGCATCCTCCTCCTAGCATCTGGGACACTATCTAGGTGCTTCTCTACCTCTGTTCCCTCATATGCTCTGTACTCCCCATGGTACCAGGACTCAGTGTAACCCTGAGGTCCCTCCGGCCTCAGTAGTGCCACTCAAAACTGCTGTGAGGACCCGTGGTCGGTCAAAGATGCGCCAAGCTCTCTGGCTTCAGAAGTACATAGTGTCCCGCCACATACTGATCCCCATCTTCTGCTGCTTGGGGACAGAGGTGGCTAATCCAGGGACCTAAGGCTGGCCTGGGCCAGGTTCTTCTCTCACAGCCTGCTACCATTTCAGGTCACCATCAATCACCATGCCTCACCAGCTGCTGACTTACTCTCCTAACACAACCCTGCTACAGACACTGTGGTCTTCAGAGATCACTTAAGGTTCTCAAATAAAGTCTAAGCCATCCCACACAGCACATAGAACCCCAGGACTAAGCCCTTTACCACCCACATGCCCTAATCTTCAGCCAGAAGAGTGCTATGAATTCTCGGGGAGACCTCTGGGACATCAGATGCTTCTCTACCTCTGCCTCACCTACCTCCTCACTTCTGCTACCCCGCTGCTCCACTGCTTTCTCTTCAGGATTTAACACAGCTGCAGGCTGATACAGGGCACACACAACCTCTCTGAACCCTAAAACTCTTAGGCAACCTGCTTCAGCATGGTACGAAGTACAGGGTTTGGGTGCCCGCTGACACTCACAGATCTTGGCTTCAGCCACCAAGGGGCCATGCCTCTTCTTGCCAACGAGCCCATACAGAATAAATCTGTACTTGCGCCCTGGCTCCAAGGATGTAACAGGTGCTGAGCGCTGAGGCCCCTCCACAGGTATCACCTGGGGTCCATCTCTGTCCTTGTACTGGATCACAAAGGAATCAAACTCCCCCTCCGGGACAGTCCAGTGCAGGGACAGGGAGTCTGAAGTGTGGTCTGTCACTGTCAGTTCACCAAGCCGAGGCACGACTGACGGCTTCCCAGGCTGCTCCTCAGCCCTGTCTGGCATTTGGGGACAAAGGCAAAGCATGCTGGACCAACCGTTCCTTTTCATCCTGTCTCCTATCTTTGGCTCTGCCTCCCTCACCTCATCCCGATACCTCCATGCCTGCCCTTCTGGGAAGGAGACGTTTTCTCCCTTTTTATGTGCCCACCCGCTTTACCCTAAAACTTTAAGGAACATTTTGTATCCCCCATAGTGCTGCTTGAATTTCTGATGCTGCAGAGCAGCCTTCGGGCTCCCCAAACCCCCGAGCTTCTCTCTTCCAATTGTCAGCAGCTTCTAGATCTGGACCAAGAGTCAGCCACTCTGGTCTCATAGGGAGAGCCAAGTGGTTATAAGAGCTTAGGCATCCAGGCCTTGTCTTTTCCCACCCATCTCTGAAGTGATGGCAGCCAACACCCCCAGACACACACACACACATACACACACGTACACACATGTGCACACAGACACATACATGTACATACATGCACACACATACACATGCACACATACACATGTACACACATGAACACACACATGTACATGTACACACATGTGTACACATACACACATGTACACACAGAGACACACACATGCACACCACATACACACACTGGTCTACTGCACCTCCTGGATGGGTCATTACCCACCTCTGACTTTCCTCCAATGCTGTATGTACTCACACTGTGATGCCCCATCCAGCTGCCTTCCCTTTGAACTCTCAACCCTTTCTGTCTTTTTTCTCTTGTCCTCCTGTCAGACTTGCCCTTCCCTGGCCCTTGAAATCCTGTCCTACCTCTAGAGTCTTGAAATGGCCCCAGCTCCTCCCCCAGTTTCAGGACACTGCTCTGAGCACAGTCCAGAATGTACCCATAATGCCTTGGTAGGTGATGGGAACAGAGGGCTTGCCCCCAGGGGTGATCCCATGGAGGAACAACTTGTAGGGGGCTCCAGGAGGGGGTAGGGGCACCAGAGCCTGGTGGACATCTCCTGGTAGCAGTTCTTCATGTGCCCAAGGCCCCTCGGCCACCTGCATGCGCAGCTGGAAGTGGGCAAAGGTGTCGGGCTGGGCAGTCCAGGCCACACGGAGGCGCCCTTTGTCTCTGCCCAGCACCTTCAACTCTCCCAATGGGTGGTGCTCCAGGATCAGGATAGGGGCCTGGGCCCCTTGGGTCGTAGAGGGGCCTGAGGGAGGAGGCTCATCGGTAGCCTCCAAGAGGCCAGAGGATAAGGACCCTGGGAAGGGGCAGAGCGGGTAAGAAAAACAGGAAAGTACAGCATGAGAGCGGGAACCGAAACCTGTAGTCCCCAGGTGTGCCCTCAGCCTCTGAGCTAGAAGGCTTCCCTCCCCTCCCGAAGGTGCTCCTCAGCCCTGTGTGGGGTGCAGGAGACAATCAATGCTTCTTCCCATACTTGGTCAAGTCCTCCAAATTCCCCCATGAAGCCCATCTGGAGCAGTCAGGCCTTCTGCCATCCCTCCCTGCCCACGAGCCTCCCCGACCGGTGGTGTTCCTCCATTAGTGCTGCAGTGAGAGAAGCCTGGAAGGAAGAGGCGGTGGTGTTAGGGAGAATGGAGGGGTGGACAGTAAGAGGGTGTGAAGGTGGACGTCCAGTTCTGGTGGCATCTGGACCCTATGGAGGAAGAAGAGGTCCACCACCACCCTGCAGCCACAAAGCACCCTGTCCCTGGGCCAGGCATCAGTCCTGTGGAAGAGACCAGCTGGAGGGGAACCAGTTCAGGAAGCCGTGGTTTCACCCCCCCCCCCCCCCCCGACCCCTACTAGCAACACATGCTGCCCGATGGCTTTCAAGGCCACCCTCAAGCAGTCTGCTACATATTCCTGCAAGGCCAAATTGTGGGAAATAACCGCAGACCACAGGCTTTAGGCGCCCTCACCGCAGTGACTCAAAGTGAGAATCTCTGGTTTCAGTCCCACCCACTGAAACTGCAGGGAAAAATCTCTGCAGAGGCCGGAAGTTCTCCACAGCCTGCACTGAAGGTGTCCCGGATGCAGGTCGGCTGTTAAGTGCAGCCCTACACAAAACTATAAACTTGCCCAAAATATTATGAGATGGTGGTTTTGTGGTTTTAAGTTTTCTTTTTTTTTTCAACTAAAAAAAAAAAAAAAAAAAAAGAAAACTCAAGAGTAAGGTTTGAACTTTGCAGACATCATCACGCCTCTATGTCAAGATATTGGATTTGCCTGGCAATTTCAGGCATCACCAAAGAGGTTAGGAACCCCACAGACAAGGTCTGTCTGGCCTTAGTTATCCTCAGGAGAATGCCAGGACCCCGGGATGGGGTGTGTGTCTGTGGCTTTTGGGACCGGGAGGACAGCTTTCTGTGGTAGTGTCCTACAGCTGAGCCAGGAAGGCTAGGAGGTGGGAGGGCGTGGTGAGGGGTGGAGGCCTAAGCAGTGACAGAGTGGGAGAGGTTAAGTGGCTGCAACCTCAAACGCAGGTGATGCTGGTCAGGGGGTGGGCAGTCCAGGGCCCCAACCCACACTACCTGTGGTGGTGATGAAGGCGTAGGACTTGGAAGTCTGCCCTGCCCGCACCCCATGGACCTCCACGTGGTAAGTAGTGCCAGGCCTGAGGTTGGGCAAGCGGACAGTGCGTTCTGAGCCATCCACAGTCAGCTCTCCACTGGGGCCCTTGGCGGGTGGCAGTGGCTGCCAGCGCAACACCACACGCTCGAACTGGCCCCGGAGCCCATCCAGGGACACGATCAACGCCCCATCGGCTGCGCTGCCCAGCACCTCGGGCTTCGGGTGACGTGCTGTGGTCACCGGGTGTTCACCGTCGGATGCTGGGCCCACGTCTCCCTGGTTCGAGTCCCGCTTCCTGGTGTTCTGGGAGGGACTAGCGGTGGGGTGGGGGTGATGTGGCTTGGGTGCCGGGGCACCTGGTGTCTGGTGACGCTTCAGGAACTCATGGATGTGGCGCGCCACCGACGCGTAAGTCTGGTTGGCGCGCAGTGGGTAGCCGTGGGCCCGCAGGTGACGCTCCAGGTCCTGTACTGTGCCACGGAAGCGGCCCAGTTCAGCCGTCAGGTTACCCCATGGGCGTCGGGGAGGCTGGGGCAGGTTTGGCCGAAGATGCCACTCCTTCGCGCTCCCTTCTGTGGGCCGCAAGGGCCAGGAGGGCCGCGGAGGCCGGGGACGGGGACGGGGGCTGGGGGGCGGGGCTGGGGGGTGCAGCTCCGTGTAACCGTAGTGGCCTGGTGCTGCCGAGTGAGAAAGGGGGAGGGGACATCAGGTCAGAGTCAGCTTCCCCCACAGCAGGCTCCTCCTCGCCTCCACGGATCCCTCGCTCCCCAACCAGGGTCGAAGCCTCTTTCCTGAGCCCCAGCCCCACCTAGAAAGAGAAATTAGTGTTCCCAAGCCCCACCCATCCCTTTGCCCTCCAAGCCTGCCACTGTTGGTGCCCTAGAAGGAAAAGAAGCCGGCAGGCGGGGCGTGTATCTGATGGAAAGAGCTGGAAAGGGCAATGAAAATGTGAGCTACTCGGAAGAGGGCAGCGCCTTGTCCCAGGAAAAAGAAAGATCCGGCTGAGCATCTGTTAAGAAACCTTGAGGGTTGGTGGAAAGTGACTGCTGTGAGACCCAACCCCAGGCAATCCCAGTCCCAAAGTCAGCAAGATGGTGACCAGTGACCTGCTTAGCTCTAGTCTCCGCAAGATCAAACTAAGTTAGATAAGAGTCTGGGAGGCTCCCAGCATCCATTTACTGCTTCCCTCCCAGGGACTGTTCTGCCCAGAGTCTAACCTGAAAGCTTCTTATAGGACTCCAAGCACCTAAGAGCTGTCTCCCTGGTGCCTTTAAAACAGAGCACAGCTGTAACAGGTGTGCTGGGATTACCAAAAACCAAAACCATCTGAGACCCTCCAGCCTGGGTCTCTAAGGAGAGGGCTCCCAGCCTTGGAAACCTGGCCCCTCCCTAACACCTGGAATGATGCCATACCTGTGTTCGCCCTGATAGAAGCCGGGTAGCTGACTGCACGGCCTCGTTCTGCGGTGACAGTCACCACATACTCCACACCTGGCATCAGGTCGGTTAGCTGAGTCCTGTCTGCCTCAGGGGGGACTTCCAGTCGCACCCTTTGGTTGCCAGCACTGACATAGGACACCACAAATCGGTCCACCTCAGCCTGGGGGCGCAGCCAGCTGAGGTCCAGTGTGGTCGGAGTCACAGCTACCACTCGGAGGTCCTGAGGACCATCGATCACTAGCAGGGTCAGACAGGAGATGGTTCAGTAGTGAATCCACTTTGCTTTGCTTTGGTGCAGTCCCCGCCCCAAGCAGATTCCCAGCTGCCTGTCACATCCAGATGTCTTGCCCCCACAGCCCCAGCTCTCACTGGTAGTGATGGTCTTAGAGGCAGGAGGACCCCAGCTGGTCCCTCGTAGAGCACGGACAGTGACCTGGTAGTCCTGACCAGGAGCCAATCCTCTCTGGTCATATGCTGAGGCGGAACTGGGCACCCGAGCTGTGAATGGGGGACTGGCCCCCTCAATCTGCAAGAGAGTACCAGATCCATCAGGGTGGGACTACCTCGTCTCCAGTTTCTTCTTTTGAACAGTTCCAAATGGTGTTAACATAGGACTTGTGGAACTTGGCCCTATACAAGCTGGGGAGCATGGGCGGGCACCCTAAGATGCCTAGAGCCTCACTCTGGCCAGAGACTCTCCTCTGTGGTTTGTGTCTATCGATAAACGTAACGATCAGTGAAAAGGGTTCTATCAATCCTACTTGACAGATGAGAAAACCGAGCTCAGAAAGGCCATGTCCTGACAGGGGCGCACCAAGAGAGCAAAAAGATTGGAGAGGTGGCTTACCAGTCCTGCAGAGGCTCTAAATTCAGTTCCCAGCACCCACATGAGGCAGCTATAACCATCTGTAACTCTAGCTCCAAGGGATCCAACACTTCTGACCTCCTCCGGTCCCTGCATTCATGTACACATACCACCCCCCACACACAGACAGACAATTACATATAAAATAATTCTCTTAAGAAAGCTGGGGCTGAGCAAGACTTGGTGGTTCACGTCTTTAATCCCAACTTGGGAGGCAGAAGCAGGAGGATCTCTGAGATGGAGGCCAGTCTGGTCTACAGAGTGAGTTCCAGGAAAGCAGGGCTACACAGAGAAACCCTGTCTCAAAAAAATAAAAAAGAAAAGAAAAGCCAGCTGGGGCTGAAGAAGGAACACCGCAGTTAAAGCTCTTGCTGCTTTTGTAAAAGACCAGAGTTGAGTTCCCAGCACCCACATGAGGTGGCTCACAACTGCCCCTAACGCTAACACCTGAGGATCTGATGCTCTTTTCTGGCTTCCTTGAACACCTGCACATACATGTGAGCACACAGACAAAATCTTTTTCCTTTTTTTTGAAATGAGGTTTCTCTGTGTACCCCTGGCTGTCCTGGAACTTGCTCTGTAGACCAGGCTGGTCTCAAACTCACAGAGATGCACCTGCCTCTGCCTCCCGAGTGCTGAGATTAAAGGCGTGAGCCACCACCTCTGGTAATAAATCTTTTAAAATATAAAAATCTTGAGTGCAGGCAGTGTGTCCCTCTCTTGTGCAATCCTTGCTCGCCTGCCAGAATTCTGCCTGACCCAGGGTTCCCTCTGGTTTCCCTGGTGACCCCTACATGCATTCTTTCAAGACAAGGGAGACAGGGATGTCCTATATCCCATCCTCTTTCCTGAATCTGCTTAGCTGGCCCTGGGGGTAGTGCAGCTTGTGTGTGACGGGTGGGGTGTTCCTTTAGATATTTTTTCATGTCTCTTCAGCAGCCTTATACACCCATTAAAGAAAGGCTTACCTGCTTAGTGTTAATAGTATGTTTCCTGAACACTGTTTACATCTGCTATCCTGCTGTGTGTTAGAGACTCAGCCTAAGATACCACCCCTGTCCTAGTAGCCAAATGTAACCCCCCCCCCTTGTAGGTACCCTCCTTTGGGTGTGTGTTTAAGGTCATGAGATTATGTAGGGTGGCCCTGCAGGCTCCGTGAAGGCCAGCTCCTGGAGAGGGGGAGGACTGGATTCTGTGAGCATTCTAACAGCTCTACATGGTGTGAGGCTGCCTAGCAAGGACTGCGGCCCAGGACGCGCTGTTCTGCTCAGCTATGTTGGCCATGGTAGGGACACCTTCATTCAGCCAACTGGGATTGGAAAATTTGAAAGGTACTGTCCTAAACCAAAAAAACATAGTAAATACCAAAGTAAAAACCCAGATGAGAAGCCACGTGGAGATTTTTGGGTGAGGATGAACTAAAGCCATGTCACTATTTTCTGGGTGGAAAGGTTCCCCTGGGTACAGAGAATCTTGCTTTGCTCCTACAGTTCCAGTTATGAAGAGCCTTGGGGTGGCCACCCAGCACATGTGACATCCTGGAACCTCCCAGGACCCACCTGCCCATATTCCACCCCATGCTGTCACCCATCTCAAAGCCTAGATCCTCCATTAAAGCAGACTCATCCTGAATTATTCTTTCTTTGGATCAATCTGCTTCTTGGTCCTTCCCTGGAAGACCCCATGCCAGCCCCATCTCTGGGTCTGAGGCAAGCTCTCTGGCTAGATGCTGGCTGCTGACATGGCTCCCTGGTAAAGCTCAGCTCCCTTGCTTTGTTCTTGATGTTTTGTTTAACTTGATTCTTGGGTATCAGCCTCAGGGTCCCACAGGGGAAGTCTTGCTTAGATGATCCCCAGAGAGGACCTAGCAGCTCCCATCTCCCCCTTCTACTCCAGGACACCCGAGAAAAAGTCTTCTGAGGTCCAGGTCTGTGTCCCAGTGAGCACTTGACACGGACCATTTCCGGGCTGCTGAAAACACTCAGACAGAAGAACATCCAATGGTCTCTGATTCGTGTTCAGGCTCCTCATGTCACATCTTGTAGAAGAGAGGGGACAGCCCTGGGGCTTGAGGCCACAAGCATCAACTAGAATTGTTGTCCCTTGGGGTTCCTGGAACCTCCACACTCCCACACCTCCCACTGATCCGGAGATAGAGATAGCTACTCATGTGAGTCATCTCTGGTGACACTGACACCCAGGTCCTGGAACACTGAACATACTTTGAGAGCCCGTCCGTCAGTGACAGTCCTCACACACAGGAGGGGAAGGGGAGTCCCGAGTTCTGAAAAGGGAGTGTGCACTTGTCTGGAAATAGCAGTTGGGTTCTGAGAGAGAAGTGAGGGGTGTGGGGGGGGGAGGTCGGGGGAGCTGCCCGGAACAAGGGAGACACAGGCTGTGAGGGAGGGGATGGCATCGAGCTGTAGAATAGGCTCCGTGTCAGCTGATGAACAGAGCATGGCAAGGATAAAAGGCTCAGGCCCAGCGGTCACCACAAAAAGCAAATAAAACAGGTCTGAGGGCTGAGCATGGACGGTGGGTCTGCTTAGGAACCTCCTTCACACACAGCCTCACAGGGGACATGGAAGGGTCCCATGCCCAGAGCAGAGGTAAAGGGCCCAAAGCCAGGCCTGGTGCAGGTCAACCTACACTCCTCTGCTCAGAGCAAAGAAAAGGTAAAAGCTGCACCCCTTGACAACACCCAAAGATGGGTTGTATGTTTTTGGAGCAGGAGACAACACTGCCTGAAGCCCTTTCTTATCTCTACTGTTTATTTTATTTCTCCTAACCCTGAAGGTTCATAGGAAAATTCCTTCTAAATGTCCCACCCTCCAGATTAGAGCTATGTAAATAATATGCACGTAGGACAGAGTAGGAGTCACACTTCAAGAAATGTTATCGCCTGTTTTACTGTCAAGCAGCCAGCGATTGCTTTTCTCTTCTCTAGTTGCCAAATTCTTGTCTCCTGATTAAATTATTTTTATATAAAAAATTAGACAGAAGAAGGGGGGCTATCTTGGTTATGGCACAGTACAGGGACTCGTGCTTGGAATACGGCTGGAGGAGACCTTCCGTGGGACCTGCCCTAGAGTGGGGTTGACAGCCACCCCTCTGTTCCAGTGCCTTCTGAGGCTTTAGGGCCAGCAGCATGCTTGTCTAGAGTTTTCCTTGGACTAATGGACACAAGTGTGGCCTCCATTTGTGAGATGACGTGGAAAGGTCAGCCGACTGAGACGTGGAATCAGCCATGTACTCCGAGTCTGGGCTGTGTAAAGAGCATTCCCCAAGGAGGGGCCGCAAGCTTTGCCCTTGCTATGCTCCCAAGTGCTTTAAGGACAAGTTAAAGGCCGAGAAAGTATGCCCGGAGAAGTACTTGGCGACGGGAGCTGGGAAAACGAGCTCATGGACTCAGAGTTATTGCAATAGCCCAGACAACTTGGCCTAAACCAATAAAGATAACATTAAACAGATCCTAAGGCAAAGCTATATATAGACTAACAGGGTAGGCAGTGATGAACGCTGCCCTTCCCTTCATTCTTTCCTTCCTTTTTTCTTGTTTATTCGTTCTCTCTCTCTCTCCCCTCTCTCAACAAGGTTTCTTTGTGCAGCCTTCTCTGTCTTAGAACTTAGCTTTGTAGACAAAACTGACCTCAAACTCACAGAGATCCACCTGCCTCTGCCACCAGGTTGCTGGGATTAAAGGCAAGCACCGAAATGCTTATCTATATTTTCTAAAGGTTTTGCTCTGGGCCTCTGTGAGATTTGCAATAAAAAGATACTTAAACAAACACCATCAAACCCACTGACAGTTTGTGTGACTGCAGGTTAACATATAGCAACTCTGAGAAAATGTCAGTGGGTCCAGAGTCGGCAGTGGGTCTCCCCAATCTGGAAAGCATTTACAAAAAGGCTGGAGATATAGAAAATTAAAGAATCTGAAAACAAGGTACCGGGGGAGGAAGGAAGAGCCTGAGTGTTCGATTGAGCATGAGGTGATAGTTGAGCAGTCTAAGCAGAGGACACTGTGTACCCCGGATGCTGCTGCCCAGTCAACGCAAATGGATATGGAGTGGGGGCTGACTTGGACTCAGCAACAAAAGACTAACATCAATGGCCACTATGCACTGAGCAGCCAAGATGAAGGAGCTCACCATTCCCATCAGTACCCTAGTCTCCCTGGACCAATGTTGAGGCCTCTGTATCAGGCTGGGCAGGGTAAGAAGGCATTTAGAGCAGATTCAGACCCCAACTTCTTGTGTGATGTGAGCCTCCTCTTCCCCCCTGTGATCCCCAGCCAACCTCCCTCCTGCTACCCCTCACCGTGGGGATAAACTGGATTTCATAGGCATCTACAGGACCAGGAGCACGGGTCCACTCTGTCCGGACTGTTGTTTCCTCCAGGAGATGCATCCTCATATTCTGGATGGCTGGTACCTCTGCCCAGGATGGAGTAGGAAAAACTGATTAGCCCAGGGTAGAGCCATGGCTCCCCAGTCACACAGAGAGGTACATCTTTGTCCCCACTGCTGAAACTCAGGTTGGGGAGACACTGGAAAAGGCCCTGGGAGACCTTCCACTTCCCCCATGTCCTGAACATAAAACCTCCTTAAAGACAATCTTCTGCCCAGAGATCTAAAGGCCAGACTTCCCACTGGCATGTGCCACTGTCCCCAATGGACAGGGTCCTTCTGACCAATCCCTCCCCCGACTCTACAAGGAACAGCGGCCTCCATTCTTCCTCTAGACCCCTAGGCCTCAGGCTTCTGCTGCCAGAATCACTGTTCCTGCCCCAGTGCAAGGGAGACGGGGCCTGGCTCACCTTCCCCGCAGTCGTCTCCAGCGTAGCCCTCTTGGCAGACGCATCTGCCCTGAAGACATTCTCCCCTGCCGCGACAGTCACCTGGACATGTCTGGATGGCACAGTCTGGGCCTCGGAAGCCCTCAACACACACACACTGGCCTGCGCGGCACAGTTCCCGTGGCCCACAGCCCCCGGGGCAGGCGCTGGCAGGAGGCTCTTCTTGTCCACAGTCCTCACCACCGTAGCCAGCGTAGCACAGGCACACTCCCTGCACGCAGCGCCCACGACCTCGACAATCAGCTGGGCAGGAGCGAGTGGCACAGGCAGGGCCCGTGTAGCCCGGATCGCACACACACCGCCCATCCTCACAGCGGCCGCGCCGGTGGCAGTCGGCTGGGCAGGTGCGGATGCTGCAGTCTTCGCCCGCATAGCCCACGTGGCACACGCACAAGCCGTCCTGGCACACGCCATGCTGGCTACAGTCGCGCGGGCACCGTCTCACGCCGCAGTCCTCCCCGGTGTAGCCGTCATCGCACACGCAGAGGCCGTCTAGGCACCGGCCGCGGCCCCTGCAGCCGCTGGGACAGCTGCGCGCGCCACAGTCGTCACCGGAGTAGCCAACCTCACACACGCACACACCGTTCTCGCAGTGGCCATGCCCGCGGCAGTCCCCGGGGCACCGACGGCTCCCGCAGTCCTCGCCGGTGAAGCCCAGATTGCACACGCAGCGGCCGTCCACGCAGCGCCCGCGCCCTCGGCAGTCCCCGGGGCAGGCGCGCGTGCCGCAGTCCCTGCCTGTGTACCCGGGCCAGCACACGCAGCGGCCGTTCTCACAGCTCCCCCGACCGCGACAGTCCCCGGGACAGCTGCGCACCCCACAGTCCTCACCACTGTAGCCCGCTTGGCACACGCACACGCCACCCTCGCAGCGCCCTCGGCCCCTGCAGTCCCGTGGGCAGGAACGCGCGCTGCAGTCCGCCCCTGTATACCCGGGCCAGCACACGCAGCGGCCGTCCTCGCAGTGACCTCTTTGGTTACAGTCCCCGGGGCAGCTCCGCACACCGCAGTCGTCTCCGCTGTAGCCTGCATCACAGATGCATTCCCCGTCCTCGCAGCGGCCACGGCCACGGCAGTCGCGTGGGCACGTCCGTGTGCTACAGTCCTCCCCGGAGTATCCGGGCCAGCACACGCAGCGGCCGTCCACGCAGCGCCCACCCTCGCCACAGTCCCACGGGCAGGTCCGCACGCTGCAGTCTTCGCCACTGAAGCCAGGGTCGCACACGCAGCGGCCGTCCTCACAGCGGCCCCTCTGGCTGCAGCCCCGAGGACAGCTTCGTACCCCACAGTCCTCACCCGAGTAGCCAGGGTCGCACACGCAGCGTCCATTCTCACATCTGCCCTTCTGGCTGCAGCCCCGAGGACAGCTTCGTACCCCACAGTCCTCACCCGAGTAGCCAGGGTCGCACACGCAGCGTCCTTCCTCACAGCGGCCCCTCTGATTGCAGTTGCGAGGGCATGAACGCTGGCTGCAGTCTGGGCCCGAGAAGCCAGGGCGACACACACACACACCTTGCACGCAGCGCCCGCGCCCCTGACAATCTCCGGGGCAAGAGGGCCAACTACAGCTGGGGCCGCTGTAGCCGGGGAAGCACACGCAGCGTCCTCGCACGCATCGACCCTGGTCATTGCAGTCATCGGGACAGGTCCTGGAGGCTGACGGTGGTGGGGGTGGTGGGGTCGAGGTAGGCGTCTTAGCGTCTGTAGGGTCTGAGCAGGTGGGTCCGCCCCAGCCAGGCTCGCAGGAACAGGCGCAGCGGCTCAGGTCAAAGACACCATGGAGGCTGCAAAGGCTACGCACATCGGTCTGGCCTGGTGCAGGAAGAAGACCCAGCCCTTGTTAGAGCCGATGGCCAGCCTAGTTTCAAGCCATTTTAGCTCCCAGTTGCTTAGCATATAGGCCCCCTTGTGAGTGTTTGGGTTGACTCTAATCCACCTACATTCTCCAAGTTGCACCCATCACCCCTAAGGAACAGGAAGAGGCACATTTGCTCTTTCATACCAAGATTCTTTAGGTCACCCTCAGAACCTCTCCCCGCTCCCCTTCAGTGCTCACCCGTGCCAGCCTGGGCAGCCGTGGGACAGCACCCTCCTGAGCAGTGCTCCTTGAGACCTTTCACCAGCTCCTCCAGGATCTCCAGCCGGACCTTCAGCGCCTGCACCTCTGAAGCAGGCACCGGGGGCTCAGCGCCCGGGGGACAGCCACAGCCAGCTGAAGGGGGCAGGTTAATGCGGTGGGTGAATACCACCTGCTTCTCCCCTCCCTCCACGGTGTGCTCATACAGCTGAGAAGAAGGGCCCCCTGGCTGGGGAGGGGGCCGTGGGGCCGGGAGGGTCACATTGGACCGAGGAGAGTAAGGGCCTGCTCCGGCTGTGCCGAGCAACACCAGCAGAGTCAGAACAGATATCAGGCAGCATTGAGCTGGCATCATTCAGGAAGCTGGAGGGAGAGAGAGCAAGTGTGAGAACTGACTCACAAGGAGACAAAAGACAGTTTCCCTCGTCCCCTGCTCATCAGCAGAACACCTGCTAACAAACTCAACTCAGAGGCAGAGGAAAATCCATCCTCTGAAAGCCTCTCCGGCAGGTCTGGTCTTCCCTATTTAGCCAGTTATGCCAGGGCCGGTTTTTGATGGTTCCACAGAGAGCCTCATATCCTCTGTGTTGTAGACCCTCTGTCTAGAATGTGCTTGCTTCCCTTGACTTCCACAAACTGACTTCTTACAGCTCTGTCCACAACTGGCGTAACTCAGGACATCCTTACATTGGGTAGAGCAGCTTGTTCCCAATCACAAACGGCCTGCTACACTCCTCATTTAGAGTGGCCTGGGTGCTTTGTGTGTGGTTTTTGTTCGTTTGTTTTTTTTTTTTTAAAAAAAAAAATATTTATTTACTTACTATGTATACAGTGTTCTGTCTGCACGTATGCCTACAGGCCAGAAGAGGACACCAGATCTTATTACAGATGACTGTGAGCCACTATGTGGTTGCTGGGAATTGAACTCAGGACTTCTGGAAGAGCAGCCAATGCTCTTAACCAGTGAGCCATCTCTCCAGCCTCCCCTACCCCCCTTTTTAAAGCTGTCTCCCACCACTAAAAGAGAAGTGAAAACAGAGACCTCACCTGTCCTGGCTTTGCTGCATGTACTTGACATGAAAATCGGCTGGTTAAAAATTGTACCAAACACGCCTGTGCCAGGAGAGTCTAGCGGATGAGGCCCAGGCCTCCCTAAGCACCTGGACCGCTCCCCAGTGCTGGCTCCCATGGTCTGGCCGACTCCCATAGACAGAGTTTATTCTGCTCCTTCCTCCCCTCTTCCTCCTCCTCCTCCTTTGTAGCCCAGGTAGGCCTCAATGGAGCTGGGGTAACCTTGTCCCTTTACTTGTCCCCTCCTGCCTCTGCAGGGTGAGCAGCAGGCTCTGCTCTGCTTGGCTGCCCTCACTTTTTAATTCTTTTGTTTGTTTGTTTATTATGGGGAGCTGGGTGTACCACAGCCGGCCTGTGGGTATCCAAGAGTAACTCTTAGGCACCCGTAGGGCTTAACTTTGTTTCTCAGGCTTGGCAGCAAGTGCCTTGACCCACTACGCCTTTCTCCAGCCAGTCTTTATTTATTTGTCTGTTTGCTACATTTTGTTTTTCTGAGACAGGGTTTCTCTATGCAACAACCCTGGCTGTCCTGGAACTTGCTCTATAGACTCGGCTGGCCTCAAATGTATAGAGATCTGCCTGATTCTGCCTTCTGAGTGTTGGGATTAAAGGTGTGCACTACCACACCTGGATTTTTTTTTTAATCTTTCTCTCATACATTACATCCCCGATCGCAGCCTCCCTTCCTCTAGTTCCCACTACAGCACCTCCCTCCTCCCCCAGGTCCACTGCTCCTCCCGTTCCCTTCAGAAAAGAGCAGGCCTCCCTCCCAGGGATATCAATTAAACATGACATAGCAAGTTACAATAAAAGAAGGCACAAACCCTCATCTCAAGGTTGGACAAGGCAACCCAGTAGGAAGAGGTCCCAAGAGTATTGCCTCTTAATTTTTTAATTAGCTCAAATATCTCTAATTAAAAACAACTCTTCTTCAGAACTGTCACATACTAAGATTTACCACAGTGCCAGGACATATACAGGTGAAATTGGACTCAAAAAGGGAGCCATGTATATATGATCAGTACAGACATACATGCAGGCAAAACACACATACACACAAAAATAAAATAACTAAATCAAATAAGTAAATAACGACGCACCAATTAAAGATCCATACAGGGAAAACAAAAATAATTAGTCTAATACAAAAGAGAAACCAAAGGTTCCCATAACAACATGGAAGAAAACATGGGAAGATATCTTATGACTGGAGTAATTGAAAATTGCTTAAGTGAGGCACACAAAACCTAACCGCAGAAGAACAAACACAGTGGACCTCGCTGGAAGTGATAACTTCCCTCCCTGACTTATTTCCTCCATGCCGAGAATGGAACAGGCTGGGCAAAGGCTCTACTGTGAAGTTGTATGTCTAGCTCAAGAATAGAAAACATCTGGTCATAAAATGACATCAGTAAGAAAATAAGACAATTCACAGACTGGGAGGAACGTGTGAGGTAAACATGATCCAGAGAACAAGTGAAAATGAGAGCCTGAGACTGGTCAAGTGCTCATGAGCATTAAAGCCTGAGCTTCATCCTCAACGCCCATGTAAGGGCCATGCCCATAAGCTCAGTGTTGAGGGGATGGGGGCAGGACAGTAAGTCCAGAACAGTGGGTGAGCTCCAGGTTCCGGACTGTCTTGAAGAATAAGGTAGAGAAAATAGGAGACACCCAGTGTGGAACTCTGGACTCCACATGTACACGCGCACACAAATACATAAGATATAAGCGTGTGTGCTGCTCTTGCAGAGAATCTAAATTAGGTTCTCAGCATCTGTGTTGGGCAGCTCAGCTGTCTGTAACTCCAGCTCTAGGGAATCAGATGCTCTCTTCTGGATTCTGGGCAACCACACACACACACACACACACACACACACACACACACACAAACACACACACACACACACACAATCACAACTGAAAACTAAACACACACACCGGCGTCCACAGCGAGACCTAACCACTGAGTTGTTTTTGTTTTGTGTTTTTTCCTACACTGTTATCATTTTGATAAAGGATCTTACTGTGTAGTCTAGGAAGATCTTAAATTTCTAATCCTCCTGTCTCAGCCTCTCATTTTGGGATGACAGGTACACACCAGCACACACTGCTGGCTGTCCACATGGTTTATTTACATTAACGGAATGCAACTCATTTGGACAAATGATGGTAGACACAAAACAGAATATTATGCAACAGGAAAACCTTCCTCTGTGACACATGACATGAAGGAATGTCATGTATATGCCAAGCGAAGAAAAGCAGTCACAAAAAGTATTATAAATGATGCTATTTATGTGAGGCACAGGAACAGGCAGAGGTAATCTGTGCTCTTAGGAGGGAGCGTGGGATTACAGTAAGGGATGCTACTGACTGGCGGAGACACAGGAGAGATTCCTGGGATGTCCTGTATCTTGATCTGGGTTGGGGCTAAACAGATGTATGTACAGCTCACTGAACTGTACACGCAGGACTTGTGTGTCGGTGCTGGAGTGTTACACCCTGTGACTAAAAAGAGATCCTTTCCTGACATCACACGCCTCCGGCCACCACTTTACTACACTTTTTATTCCTATTTTTCTATTCTGTGTGAACATCTCAATCCACTCCGACTGGCTTCCCACACCTTCAAAACCACCAAAGTCTAAATGATGTTCCTTCATCTTGTTCCACGTCTCTCATGGCAGTAAGTCGGCCACCTCTTCCATTTTGAAGCAGTCTGTGATGTCCAATATGCCAGCCACCTCTCCTTCCCCTGAGTGGGTGCTGGGGATTGAACTCAGGTCATCAGGCTCAGCAGCAAGTGCCTTTACCCACTGAGCCACCTCACCATCCATCCCTCCACTGGTCTCCATTAAATACTTCACTCTCCATGCTCCTTACTAAACCCAAACCTCTGTATATACAGTCACCTTTCTATGGAGCAAGCTTGCTCCTCACGTCATTCTTCAGGTCCCCACCCCACATCACCCAAAAAGCCTTCTTGACCAGACTAAGGCACCATCATATCACAGTCCATACAGGTCCTGCTTGTACTATTTATGATCATTTGTGATCTTGTATTCAATGGGTGGGACTCTGCTTCCTTTCCTCCCAAGCTCCTCGCCGCACATCAGGCCGACGGAGGGTGCTACCACTTCTCTCTTTGTACTGACTGCTGTATCCAGGTACTCAGTACATCCAATGTGCTCGGCAAATATTTATCGCCTTTGATAGCGACATTAAAGCTCAATGTAAGCCCAGAGCACTAAAGCTGGAGTCGAGAACAGGACCAAGGTCAGAGGTAGGACCACGGACAGTGTCTGGGCATGGAAGCCCAGTAGGAACAGCCAGCCTCTGTGCCGGAAGAGTCAACAACCAAGCTGGAAGGGACCAAAGGTGCAAACATTTTGGGAAGCAGGCAGAGCACACTATAAAGCTGGACATAGGCAGAGCTTCTGACCCTGCAGTGACTCCTAGGAACACAACACAGCCGTACTGGCCGCAGCAGCCCCAGTGGAGACCACCAAGGCTTCTTGAATCAGTTCTTCTGGAATTAACTGTGGTTATTTACACTGTGGAGTAAAATCCATGAGGACAAATTACAGTTTGTGTTCTATTAAGTGCAATACTATGAATGGCTCTTAATCAAAAAAGAAAGCCAGAGGTGGTGCTGGGTAATCCATTCAGAAAGCTTGAGCTTTCTGATCCCAGCACTCAGGAGTCAGAGGCAGGCAGCTCTCTGTAATCTGGAGGCCGGCCTAGTCTATATAGTGAGTTCCAGGCCATCTAGGGCTACATAGGAAGATTCTATATCCAATTTTTAAAAAGAGAGAAAGTTAAAAAAAAAAACCAAAAACCCTGTTAGTTTGAGGAGAGAGGATAGGATAATAAACTTGCAGTTTGGAGCTGAAGTGTGGTGTTCTTGGGAGAGAGTGACCAGAAGAGGCTCTGGTGGGAGATTTCTGCAGTGCTAAGAATATGTTTTGTACTGGGCTCAGAGATTACACTTGTAACCTCAGGATTTCTGAGGCTGAAGCGGGAAGCCTGGGCTATACGGTAAGACCCCATCTAAAACTCCCAGGGCTAGAGAGGGTAACGGAGCTGGGAAAAGTACAATGATTTATAGATAGATGTGTATAATGAAACTTGGTGCTTTTACATTGATCTAAAAAATCAAAAGTTACAAAATCTGGGGATGGGACTCACAGTAGAGTACAAGCCTGGGTTCAGCATTGGTGGAGGAGGGGGCAGAAGTGGGGAGGGAAGAAATTGTATTTTTTTACTTTTTTATTACAATTATTTATGTGTGGATGTGACATGTCACATTGAAGGCTAGGCAGCTGAAGGACAACTTTTGGGAGTCAGTTTCCTCTGTTTACCGTGTGGGTCTGAGGCCCGGCAGCAGGAGCCTCCACCTGCCCTCTCATATTGAAGATATTTATTTACTACCCCCTATATTTTTCTTAGTTTTTATTGTGCCAGGATCAAACCCAGGGCTTCGTATATGCTAAGCAAAATGTTCCAGCTCCGAGCTATAACCCAAGGCACTTTTGCGGAAAAATAAAAAAAAAATCTCAATTAAGGTGATGAGGTTGAACCTCGGTGGTTCCTTGTTTCTTTGGGTGTTAATCTGGATGTGCGGTGGGGTTTGCTGACACAGCTGAAGAGACAGTGTGAGAAGATAGGGTGAGGCTGGGCGGGCTGGGACTGGGGTGATAGGTGAAAGATATTGGCAGGTGTCTGGTGAGCAGGAGAGTGGGCAATGGAATGTTTACTGGCCGGGAAGGAAGAGCCCTCTCCCAACACGCACATTTCCAAGTTTCCTCTAGGTCAAAGAGAAAGGCAACCAGGGCAACCAGACACCAAGCTCCCTGACTGGTGTCAGGAGATAGAAGAATTGGTCTCAGCTGGTAGGGTGCCTGCCTAGTAACACAGCTCTAAGTTTGGCGGCACATTTCTGAAATCTCAGCACTTGGGAGGACCAGTAGCTCAGGGCCAGCCTCAGCTACATAAGAATAGCCTTGGCTTCATAAGACCCTATCTCAAAGAATAAAATAAAGAGGCAGAAGATCCAGGGGACAGACTGCTTCCATGTGACATGACTGCCCCAGGCAAGAGTGCCAGAAACAGCAAAGCAGTTGGCGGGAGGGAGCCTATCCTATGTGTCATTCTGTGCCTAAAACCCTAAAAATCACCCCTGCACCAACCATGGGGAACACACACACACAAATATGTGGTGTGTACAAATACAACCATTGATATTCGTGTGCAGACACAGTCAGGAGTCAGGAGTGCACCTGTACATGAATCTACATATCCACACAAGTAAGGCAGCAGTTTGGCAGGTGCGTGAGCCTCTCAGGCTCACCATCTCTACCTGGTCACTGGGGGATGTCTAAGAAACTGGCTTACATGGGCACAGAGGCAGCTGAGAACAGAGCACAAGGGTCTGCTCTCCAAGTGCTGAGTGGAGAGTAGTACTTCATGACAACCCTGGGCCCTCCAGTTGACCAGTCTCTTCAAGCAACTGGATCCTGCTTCGCTCTCATGTAAGTGGTGGTGGGAAGAGGGATGTCTGCAGCAGAAACCCCATTGGTTTCTCCAGAAAAGCTGTTGAGGTTGGTTTGGAAGAGCAGTGTGACCTTCAAAGATCACTCCATGGAGCCTCTTTCCCAGGTCCCACCCTCTCCTATCACCTCATCACCCTCCCATTTCCCCTCCAACTTTCGGAAAATGTTGGCCTTTCTCTTGGCACTGGGCAAGGAGAGAAATGAGTGTTTCTTGTGTCTCCCTGTCTATGTCTCTCTGAAATATGTTAGGGGGCCGGCCTCACTCTCTTGGCATCCTTCCATACTTGGAGAACTGGCAGGGTTGTGTGTGGGGGGGGGGGGTGCATCTTCCCAAACTGTGACTCAGCACCCTTGGTATTCAGTGTGTGGCCAACTTTGACACTTTACTCACTGGGGACCATTGGTCCTACTGGGTGGGAAAGGGACAGAAGTCCATGAGGAGTGTCCAGGGATGGGGTCTGATTCCATTCCAATGCCACACTCAGCTGCTCCTGCCATCCCCACTCCCAACAAAGTATAGCAACAAGAGGTGAAGCCAAGACATGAGAAAACCGGGGACTCTCAGATATGGAAAATGGGGTACCAGTGAAAGATCTAGGTGCTTCTTATTTGGGGGAGAAAGCAAGTGGGTCATGAGACTAGAGAAATTAGGAGAAAGAACTTGCAGAACCCAGGTGGGAAAGGTCGGGAGGAAAGTGGCAGACCCAAGGTTCTGGTCCAGCACCAATGGCCAGGGATGGAGCGGAAGCAAGTTTGACTAATGGAGGTCTCCAGGGGTGGGAGGCAGCCAGGGAAGGCAGGAGGGGGTGAGATCCGGGAAGCAGGGGCCGGGCTGCAGCAGCTGCTGTTTCCTAGTGGCTTCCCCTCAGTTCCTCTTCCAGTTGTTTCTAAGCCATTAAATTCTTTCCAGGCGAGATAAGAGGCCCCGCCCGCCCCACCCGGAGCCTGTCACGTGTATTGGGGAGTGGGTGGGAAGACTTAGGCACACAGAAGCAGGGAGCCTGGAAGGGGGACCGAATGAAGACACAGCCCTGTGCCCTGTGGGGACATCACTCAGCCTCTGCAGGCTCACTGAACTGTGAGTCATGGATGCAGAGCACTAGCCAAGAACAAGTTATGGGACCGTCTCTGCAGGCTCGGAGCCCTTCTCAGACCCTTGTGTCCTTGCTCGGTCCCATTTCAGCACTTGTGAAAGCCCTATACCTCCCCAGACTGTGTTCTCAACCCCTGTAACTCCTGCATAGTTACCTGAAGAATTCTCACTCTGGACACAGAAAGCAGCTTCCTCGGCCCCATCCTGGGACCAGCAACTCCAGCCCCAGCATTCAAAATCTACAGTGCTTTCCTTCCAACGTGCAGCTGGACAGCTCAGCCCAGCCTGGTCCTCCTTGCAGCCCCCACCTCCTGATCAACAGCTGTACCCACCTGACTCCTGGAGTCACAGTTCCCAAGCTCTCTCAGGTACCGGCACACATCCCCCCCCCCAAACCCTGGTGTGTGCAACACACACCGTATTCTGCCTTAGCCTTCTGAACACACCTCCAGTGTCTGCTTGCATTTTCTCTGACCTGAGCAAAAGTCTTGTCCCGGAAGGCACTCCTGCAACACTTGCAGCTGTGCAGCAGCTCAGAAGGGACAGTTTCACCTCTTATCACTCCTGGTTTTTTTCAAGAGTTCTGTTACTTACCTGGAGAACGTGGTAGCTTGTGGTGGCTGCTACACTTCTGAACCTGCTCAGTCCCAAACCCAATAAAGGAAGTGTCTCAGGCAGGATAAACACTCGTCAGCAGCCCTGGAGTCTTGGGAGACCCTTCACTTGTCCCTTGCTGCAGAGGCTCCTGGAGCCAGTACCAGGACTGTTGATCTCCAGCACCAACAGAGGAGCAGGGAGCCGGCAGTAAGCAAGGGGAGGAGAAGGGGAGGGCCAGCATGAGGTCAGGGAGGGGAGCGGAGATAGGGCAGGTCTTCCCATCCCTCCAGCCCCTCCCACCAGCCCCCCTCCCCATCTATGAACAGAGCCCCCCCCCATACCGTCATCTCAACCCTCTGCCCCTTAAATTACCCCAATGTCCTTTCTCTATTTCATTTTTAACCTGCTACCATAGTTCCTGAGCAACTTTGCTGTTCTTCTCTGGCTACCTTTGGCCCCTTCCCTTTAACTTTTTCCTCTCTGCCAGCCCATTCCTCAGGGCCAGACGCCATCCCTACCACCAAGCTCCCTTCCACTCCTTCTTAGCACCCCTTTACTCACCCCTAAACTCCCCTTTGGTTGTGCTGTGTACTCAAGCTTAAACCTCTCCAGTGTAAGACCATCCCTGGGGTTCCTCCCCATCTTGCTGCACCCCATCACCCCTTCCTCTGGCTTGAGAAGCTCTTCACTGCCCATTCTACCCAGCCCCTCTCTCATTCCCAGCTCAGCATCTCTGCTGTTTTTATTCCCCCCAACTCAGCAAATTCCTAGAGAAATAGCGAGTGAGACTCGGGCACTGGTTGGGCAAAGGTTGGCTAAACACCAGTACATACAACTTGGGAAAGTGGTAACAGGGCCATGTGGAGGAAAGAAAGGTGAGGAGGTTGGGATAGGGGTAACCCAGCAGCCAGAGGCAGCAACTGATGTGGTGTTTAGCCAAAAATTTCCTGGACAAGATGCCAATAGAACTTTTGCCATCGAGGACTGTCTGAGGGGAAGCGCCCACCTCAGGCTGCTCCACACTGAGGACAGAGCCATCTCCACTCCAGTGTGACTTTATCATTAAGGTGCACACACCTTCTTGGCGAGGGGACTTGAAGGAGTCCACATGTATCTGGTGCCATATGCAGGTTATGGCACAGGTGTCTGTGTCATGGGTCACATCTCCAGTCACAGGTATGCCTGAGAGGAAGTAGGCTGGTACAGCATGTGACCATGGCTGCCACTGCCACCAGCCACATGTGGCTGAGAGAAGAGCACACATGACCTCCTGCACGGGTATACCCGTGTGTCTGTGAGTCTGGGTGTGTGTCTGTTTTTTTCCTGGCTTTCATGAAGATGAAGCCAGCATGTGGGTCAGAGCTGGGCTTAGCTTCCTTCCTCTGCCTTGGTCAGAATCCTGCAGAGCCATGAGTAGCTGAGGGCTCCTCAGGTCTCCCAGGGAAGTGGGAGATGGCAGACAGAAAAATAAAGGGATCTTTAAATTGCATGATGGGGAGAACAGGTGGCCATGTGGCTCTTAATAACCTTGAATTTCAGAGTATGCTCAGAGCTGTATCTGTCTTCCTGGGTCCTGTCCCACACCGTTATTATTCAGTGAGTAGGCTTGTTGTAGGTACAGTTGGTGTATAAATGGCCAGGAGACTCAGATTTAGCCTAGAGCCAGAAGGATGCTGGGGTCTCCGCACAGGAGTGCAGGGCTCCAGTCTGTGAGCTGACACAGTAGCAGGCTTGAAACCATGATTGTCTAGAACAATTTCCTCCTGGATCTCAGGCTCCTGGGAAACCATGTCCTTTCTGTCAGGATCCAAGGTCGACTCTGACCCACGGGGACTGGGAACCAGGGGAGGGCCGGGAAGCCAAAAGCTCAGAGCTGGAGTGGAGTGGTTCCAATAAGGTGTCCTGCAGGGCCAGCAAGGTCGCGGTTCTGTCTGGAACCATGTGTGTGCTAGCTGTTCCCAGGATCCTCGGTCCAGGGGTCTTTGGCTCTGAGCCCCACGTCCTTGAATGACCCTTAAAGTTCAAAGGCTGAGGGGAGGGGAAGGGCGGAGGGAAGACAAAGGAGAGTGGGGGCGACCCAGGGCGGGGCCTGAAGGCACAGAAGGGAGGCCAGAGGGGGACCCGAGGAAATATCCCCGAGAGGCAAGGGCAGGAAGCATGACCTGGTTTCTGCACACAGCTTCTCTTCATGGCTGAAGAGATAGGGCTCACAGGGTGCCACTCAGCTTTGCTAGTAGTGGAGTCGACAGGGCACCCCCTTCTGGGGCATGTTCTCTCCCCCTCACCCCCAAACAGCTCTGTTAGGGGGAAACTGAAGATGGTAACCAATGAAGTGGCGTCTTCGAGGCTTTGAGGAGGAATGAAGGATTTGGGGTTTTGAAACATTTTCTTTCATTACTGTGTAACTCGGTGAGAAAAAAACTAAGATGGGGTGGTCACCACTCATGGTGGAGAGCTGAGTGACACGGGGTGAGAACAGCGAACCTGGGAAGAAAAGGGGAGCCTGGAGACACGGGTGTGGAGAGACGGGAGGTGGGAGGACATTTCTATCTCGTGACAAAAGAAGTCACACAATTGTTTTGTTCTCTCTCTGGAGCGGGTGGGCGCCTATATTTACCAGAGGGACGGAGGTCGCTGTGGCAACCACACATCTGGGCCCCGGAATCCAGATGTGCTGTATCCAGAAGCCATAGCAGAACGATGAGGCAAACGTTAGGCTCCCCAGCCCTGGCCCCCACAGCCAGCAAGAGGACTGAGCTTGGAGTGCAGGCAGAGGGGAAAGAGAGGAGAGTCACGGAGAGAGAGGGCTGTACAGGGTCAGACGACAAGACCAAGGAGCCAGAGGATGAGGCCGAGGAAGGGGGGAAAACAGGAGGCTTTAGAGTCAAAGAGAACAGTGATGGAGACGAAGACAGGTCAGAGAGAAGGAAAGAGACGCAGGGCATGGGACAAGGATGTCCATCGTGAAGACGGGACTGTTAGCGGAGAGCAGAAAGGGAAGCAGAAGCCTTGAGTCCTGCTTACAGCCAGTGACGATGGCCTGGCGTGCCCATGTGGCATAGGAGAGCCCAGTGGGCAGAAGGAAGCTCACCTACCTCTGCTGCCCAGCAACCCAGTCCCCATGGCTCTCCTGGACCCCCAACACCCCTCCCCCAACCAGAACAAGTCTGAGGACCCCGGTCTCCCAGCCCCACCACTCAAGAGGGGTCCAGGGCTGACTGGAGCTTGGAGTAGTTTCCCACGTGGGTGCCAACAGCAGATCCAGCACTGAGTCAGAGCCTACAAGCCCAGCACAAGCACCAGGCTTCACAGTAGCACCTTGAAAAGTGGGGAGGTGGGTCACATCTCACAGAGAAGGGCAATCCCAAAGAGTTTAAGGACATCAGCTAATTCCAAGCCCATTAAGGGGCCCAGGGCCAGGCCTTCTGTTTCCCTTACTGACTGGTTAAGGTGCTCAAGGAATCCCGGGACGGGAAGTGGCTGTGGACCAGGGTTGCCCTCTGGAGGGAGGAAAGGCTGAGTTCCTGGGAGCCCTAGTTCCCGGTTGCCATAGTTCCCCAGTCTGTTTTCACTCCAAACACAGTAGGGGTGGGTAAAGGGAGTGGGGAGAGCCTGGGCTGGACACGTGAGGTTCTTCCTCCCTCCTTCAGGGCTAGGCTTATAGCCAGGCAGCCCCTGTCCAGTCATCTGGGCCTGGAGCCCAGGTCCAGCTCACACCCTCCAGCTGACCCAGGCCACTCCTGTAGGGTCAGGCCAAGGCGCTGCTGGATTGGAGCAAGCGCAGGGGACCCAGCAGTCAGGCAGACTGGTTCCCCTCATCTGATCCTTCCTTCCCACTCAGAGCACACAGCCCTTACACCTACCCACTCCTGTCTTCATCCATCTAGACCCTCCCTCGAGTCTGCCCTTTTCAGTTCAGGGCCAGGAGGGTGTCCCATACTGTGCCCCCTCTCCTTACCAGGTCCCTCTACTGTGACCCCACCTTCCTGGGCTCCAGGCCCTCTGGCCCCCACCCACGCCTGTTGTTTGTGTGGACAGCTCATCCTGGAAGGCAGGGGGGACCTGCTGCAGAGCTAGGGCTGGAGCTGTTATGCACCCTGAAGGGCGTGGGGCCCCGTCCTTCCTGTTTACTCAGACACATTCTGGTGATCTGTACTATCTGCTGTCACGCCAGCGCCACAGACATCCCCTAGAGGTGCAGGGGTAGGGCATGGGGATGACATGAGGTCTGACTCCGCCCCAGCCCACCACAGTAACATCCTCTGTGCTTGTCACTGATGCTGCCCTATAGAGCCACACGCTAGGAAGGCGGTCACTACTCCTTTAACTCCTTCTGAGTTGTTTATTTAACAATAATAAAAAAAGAAACACACACATAAACTGACTTCCACCACCCAAGAACATGTCCTGTCCCACCTGGGGACCACAGTCTCACCTCTACTCTTGAACAGATAAACAAAAGAACAAAGAGGCTATGGGAGCTATGGGGGGCTATGGGGACTATTAGGGGGGCTATGAGGGGCTATGAGGGGCTACCCAGCCCTGAGCTGAACCTTACGCAGTACCCTCGGAGACAGAGGAGCCCTATATTCTGAAAAGAGGTGAGGAGAGGTAGGCCACCCACCCTACTCCCATGAAGCGCTTAGTCCCCACACCCTGCTTTCCTTTACCAAGTGCCCCAAGCCCCAGGACCAGGTTCCCCCCAAACCAGTTCTAAGCCGTTGTGAGCTGCACAAGTCAAGGGTGATTGAGGTAGAGGGGCTGGTGGGAGGCCTGAGTGGCCTGACCGGCTGCGGAGGCTGGCAAAGGGCCACCTGTGGTATTGTCTGGTGCTGGGGACGGCTGCTTTCGGAGCGAGGGGGGCACTGTGGAAGTCTTGATGTGAATCACCCTGGTGTCCATGACCTCACACTCGATCTGCATCATCTCCTCATAGTCCCCTGGGGGCCCCCGGCCTGACACGGTCTCTGTGAGAAGAGAATTAAGGAGGAGAAAAGAGGCAAATGGTGGTGGGTGGGGTGATGGGGGAAGGTGGTTAGAAAGTCATGAAGAAGAGGCAGGGCAGCGGCAGGGCCACGTCGGGGTTAAGCAGGCACAGGGATGGAGCACAATGACAAGGGTCACAGGGGAGAAGGCGTTGAGAGGAAGACAGTGAGCAGTCCGTCAGCCCAGCCCCCTTGGAGGCAGCTTTGGGTCTGGATGAGAAGGGTGTCACTGTAGCCCAGACTCAGCCCAACCTCCTACCTTCCTCTCCAGACACCTCAGTGCTAGGATTTCAGGCACTAGCCTCTCCTCACCTCTGAGTCTCATCTCTCTGGACACCCCCTATTCTCAACCTTCCCTCTTAGCGCCCCCTGCTGGATCTCTGCAAGAACTTCCATCCTCAGGTTCAGTTTTCAGACCCCCCCCCCCCCATTGCTAGATGGAAGAATTACCATTGGGGGCCATGGCTGGCATCACCAAGGACATCTTGGGCCTGGACGTCTTGTTGTGGCTGATGGCTGGGAGCAGTAAGTGGTCCTAGGAGCAGAGGGAGCATGCTGGGTGGCTGAGGCCACTCTTCAGCAGATGGACGGGAGGGAGGGGACTCACCCTCCGGAAGGAGACTACATAGAAGGTATCTTCCCGCCGGTCAATCGCATCTAGAAACTCGGGCTGTGAGCGGCCTGGGTGGTGGTAGAGCTGCAGCTGACCCACAGGGTCCCTAGGCAGGTGAGGGAAAAGACAGAGGCCTTGCTCGGAGGGTACATAGTCCTGCTGGGTGTGATGTTGGTGACATCTCCTGGGGGACAGCTCTTTCTAGTGACTTCACTTAGTAAACGCTTACCCAATACTCACCTCTCAGGAGGTCCTGGAGGTTGGGTGGGGACTGGTTTCACTGGAGGTGACTTTTTCCGTAACTGAGACTTCTGGAAGAAGAAGTATCTAAGGATTTGAAGAGGGTAAAGGGAAGAGGGAAAGAGACAGGCGGTCCCTGGAAGCTGGTGCCACCTCACACCCAATCCTCCACGTGCCCACGACCCATTGAAATTGCTGCAAGACCTGACATCCCTTGGACACTTAGCTCTTGTCTTCACCTCGCCTTCCAGGACCCAGACCCAATGGCTCCTACCTGTCTCTCCTGCACCCTCTTAGGTATCTTCCGTCGGCCTTTCTGGTGACGTTGGACCCAGCCACTCAGCTCATCAGCAAGCCTATGGAGACAGGCCTTCACCTCATACCCAGGCAGGTGTGAGGAGGCAGGGGAGCTGGAACTCCTTTGAAAGGCAGGCGTACGCACCTCAGGGACTCAGTTCGGTTGAAGTGGCGACAGTCGGAGGACAGGAAGAGCTGGTCCAGGTCTCTCAGCAGTAGCTCCTTGGTCCCGCCAGGAAAGGCTGTCAGGTTTCTGAAGTAAAACAGATGAGGTAGTGACCAGAGATTGCCCAGCACAGGGCACAGGGTCCTTTGGTCAAGAGCAACTCTGGTCTTTCTGTTCCTCACCTGAAGCTGGGTCTGTCTGCAGGGCTGGGCTGCCGCTCCTCGGGGCCCTGGGCAGCTTCCTGGAGGGGTTCAACACCATGAGTGGGCCCTAGCTCTGAGAACTCCAGCAGGTGTCTCTGGGGCCGAGGCTCCTCCCTGCTCATTCGAGAGATGGGAGCTGGAGGTGGCTCAATGATGCTGTGGGCAGGGAAACAGGAAAGTGATGTACTCCAGCTTGCTCAGGTGTTGTTAGCAAGCACTAGGGACCTGCCTATTTCTGCTTTCCCATTGCTGTGGAAGTGCATGCTACCACAGCCAGCTCTTTTCAGAATGTGGGTCAGAGGATCAAACTCGGGTCCTCATGCTCATATGCTAAGCACTTTATCGACTGAGCTATATCTCATCCCCTAGTCACCCTTCATTAGCATTATTCCCACCCCCCACAACACAGCACCTAAGGGAGACCGGGAGAACAAGTACCAACTGCTTGTCCACATCAGGGCTAAGGGTGCCAGCAACGCTGTGCAGGTAGGAACACAGTGCCCAGGCTAAGCAAGCAACTGGGCAGCTGTGAGGCTCAGCCCCATTCAGGAGGCTCCAGGGAAGGGGCGAGGGTCTCACCTCACAGGCCCAAAGTTGAAGGCAACAAAGAGAAGGAAGACCATGATGCAGACAACCTTCCTGTTTCCAGAGCCCAGCTTAAGCTCACTATTCTGCAATGCAGAGGCAGACACAAGAGGGACCCGGTGTTAGCACAAGGACACGAGGTTCCCACCCCTCTCCAAGGGCAGCACAGCCTAACCTCTGCCAGCAGGGCCTCCAGTCGCCGCCGGAGGGCAGCATTCTCCCTGCGCAGCTGCTGGTTGTCAGCCAGCACAGCCTGCAGCCTTGCCTCCAGACCCTGCAGATACTCCTTTTTCTTTCGGCGGGACTGGCAGGCGGACTCTCTGTTCTTGATCATTCGCTGCTGACGCTTCAGCAGCTTTGCCTTGCACCAGTGAGGTCAGGAACAAAGATGAATTAGAGAGAGACCGTGCTCCCAATGCCAAGGACTGATTACCCAACGCTCAAATGGCCACTCTCCTGCCTTCCTGACCCAGTCAGAGAGGTGCTTCTCCTCTACCAACATTCCAGAGAAAGAGCCTCCTAGTCCTCAGGTGAGGGACAAGTGTGAGAGTAGACTGGCATCCTGGCCAGCCCTCTCCGGGTTTTTCTAAACTCTTATTCTGAGCCCAAAGCTAACTGGCTATGGTTAACAAGAGCTAACCTGCCTTTCCACCGGGAATCTGTGTCCTGGGACCCACAGACAAGAGATGCTCCAGACTGACTTGAGTCCACCCCACTCTGCCTGCTGTAAAAGTACACCTACAGGCCTTAAGGCCACATTCAGGTCTCAGCCTCCACCCACCACCCCACCCGTTACAGGAGACCCTCCCACCGTCCCCAACACATACATCCACTTCAGGCGGACAGGAGTTCCCAGGCATAGGAGCTGGAACAATGCTCTTTCTCTCGGGGCGCGGAACTGCGGGGGCCGGCCCTTCCGGCTGGACTCGAATAGCACCTTGGATGAGGACCACTGGGGACACTGGGAAGGCAAGCAGAACAAGTCAGGGGGTCAGTGTCCTGGTGCCCACATGGGTCAGGCCCCTGTGGCTCGCTGGAGAGGACCCTCTCGTACCTGAAGGCTGCGGGACAAGAGGCTGCAGGAGGAGGGTGGAGCCGGGAGGCCCAGCTCTAGGTGGCACCTGAACTGTGGTTAGCACCACAGGCTTGGGCTGCAATGGAGGCTTCCGGGTGGCTGGAGCTTTCCCTGAAGAAACAGAAGGGGAAAGAAGGGATGCCAGCACTGGAGGCCTCTCCCTAGGGCCCCAGGGGTCATGAGGCCCCATTACCTGAGGAACCATCAGGGGACGGACCCATGCTGATCTGGACGGCTCCAAGTGAAGGAGCTGGGACATCCCACAGGAGGCACCCAGGAGGGGACGGGGACTCTGTCTTCACTTCCAGAACCTCCTCTCCTATAAAAGCCTATGTAGGGCAGTACAGAGACATTAGCTGGGAATGTTGTGTATGGAGTGGGGGCCAATAGAAACATCTGGAGAAGGGTCGGGCTGCAGAAGAAAGGAATGTGCACCTGGGTGGGAGAGTCTGCTGAGAGCAGGGAGGCCTCGGAGTTGACAGAAGAAGATGGAGAGGCAGGTTCTACCTTGGTCTGGATATCTGTAGGGGAGCAGGAAGATACAAGAGCTGCCTATCAGGGGCTGGAGAGATGCTCAGCGGTAGACAGCCATCAGTAACATCAGGGAATCAGACACCTCTCCTTACCTCTGGGGGCATCAGGCACACACATGGTGTATGAAGGCAAATGCTCATGCACATAAAATAAATATTAAACGAGGGAGGGAGGGAGGGAGGGAGGGAGGGAGGAAGGGAGGGAGGGAGGGAGGGAGGGCAGCTGCCAGACGAATACTGAAGAGGAACAGAAAAAAGGATCACCTCTCCTGCAGGTGCCCCAGGAGGGGCCATGAGGTATGAGGTGACCAGCTCCCCACTCTCCAGGACTCGCCCTCCTATTTCGGTGGTTCCTAACATTTCACACCCATAGCTGTTGGTTTTCCTCCAGCCATCTCCCCCACCTGCCAGTTCCCGCTTCTCACAGACTATCCATCTGTGTGGAAGAGCCCTGAGCAGGGCTCACATTCCTATCTAGTTCTTCCTTTTGGATTTTTATTTTATGAGCATTTCTAAGAGGAGGGCTTTGCGTCCCCTGGAACTAGAGTTACAGACAGTTGGAGCCGCTGTGTGGGTCCTCTGGAAGAACAGCCAGTGCTCTTAACCACTCAGCCATCTCTCCAGCCTATTCCTATCTCATTCTAACCTCCCTAGCCAATGGGCTCTCGTGTTGACAGTGACCAGATCTTCATTTCCACATGACCAGGTCCTGACTCCCCTCCCAAACTCCATTCTGTCACCTCCATTCTCACGTCCCCCATACTTTTAAACTTAACCAGCCCTAAAGACTCACTTCACACAAGTTCCCTTTGGCTGGACACATTAGTCTCCTAGGAACATATTACAAAGCTCAGCTACCTAGGAACCTCCCAACCTTGTTAAGTCTCTGCAATGTGCTAGTCACCCACAAAAACAAATGCTAGGCCCCAGGTGGGTGTAATAAAACTCATCTGAAGGCAGATTGAGCCCAAAGGCCAAGAATCTACCACTCTCTATGGCCCATACCATTTTAGTACTTATGTATACAATTATTGCTAGCTACTGCTATTTTAAATTAGTGGTATACTTTGAATGGTAGCAGTCATGATACAAATATCATCATGCAATACAAATTCCAAAGGAATAAAGGTAAATTTGGTGAAAAAATAGGGCCACTCCCCTCCTAGGTGGCCATTGTTAAGACTGTTATAGCATATCCTATAACCTTTAGGAAGTTCTCCGAGGGAGAGCTTCACTGGCTGTTCTTCCAGAGGTCCTCAATTCAAGTCCCAGCAACCACATGGTGGCTCACAATCATCTGTAATGATCTGGTGCCCTCTTCTGGCCTGCAGGTACACATGCAGACAGAACACTGTATACATAATAAATAAATCTAAAGAAAAAGAAAGTTTATCAAAACTAATACTCTGCTTTTCACCTTTCAGAGTGCCAGGTGAATACAGACTCATAAAACACAAGTACAGGGGATCAGGCTTTAAAGCACTGCCCATGGTAAAGTCACCAATAATTTGTGCTGTAAAGATGTTGGATTTGTATAGTGCGGCCTCTTGGTAACATCCACAACCTACTAGCAATGTCTGTGAGAGTTGTCTTCATGCTGACTGGATTTACACTAACTACAGAGACACACATATGCCGGTGCCTATGAGGATGTTTCCAGAAGAGATAAATGAGGGTCCCCAGCTGAATAAAGAGAAAGTGAGCCAAAAACTAGCTCCCTCTCACCCCATTTATGTCATCCCTAGAGCCCTGTCCAGGAGCTGACACAGAATAATAAAAGTTATGTCTATGGAATAGGCCACATAAGTAAGCAAACCCAAGAACATAAAACCCACACAAGTGATGTCAACTCTAAGAATCAGGGAATTAGGCCTATGGAGGAAGCTGATATGGCAGTGTGTACCTACAAACACTGAGAAAGGAGATGTTGAGCCCTGGAGGCCGCTCAAGGAAAAAAAGGGAGAAAGTGGTGTGTGGTGGCCTCAGGACCATCTATTTGGATGCTTTGGTTCCAAGTTGGAGGAAGTGTTCGGGAAGAATTAGAAGGTCTGCCACTAGAAGCAGGCTGTGAGGTTTCATAAACCCATGCCCAGCCTCTCTCCCCGCTCAACTTGTGAGTCAGATGTGAGCTCTAGGGCTTTCTCACCTGCTGCCATGCTTCCCAACCATGATCAGGGACTAACCCTTTCAAACTGTAAGAAAGCCCCAAAAGAAATGCTTTCTTTTAAAAGTTGCCTGGTCTCTGCACAGCAATAAAACAGTAACTCAGATGGGAGGTGCGTGCTAGGGGTGCAAACACCACATACATATGCACTATATTGTCCACACTTTTGAAAATGCGAATTAGTGATAAAGGTCAGTTACAGACTGGACACCAGGGAGGGGGAAAGTCATGTGTCCACAGTGCTGCTTTGCTTTGCCTCTCAAGTTCTGCTTCCCAGCTTACATTCTCGAGACCTCCATTCCACTCCCCCATCTCAGCCGTGACCCTGTCTACACAGACGTGCACATCCTATATGTGTAGTGTTCGGTTGACGTTATGTCTATGAACCATGTTTGTGCCTGGTGCTCCTGGAGGCCAGAAAAGGGCTTTGGATCCCCTGGGACTAGAGTTACAGACAGTTACAGAGCTGCCTTGTGGATGTTGGGAATTGAACCCAGGTCCTCTGGAAGAGCAGCCAGTGCTCTTAACCACAGAGCCACCTCTCCAGCCCCATCCTCTCTCCCCAGTGGCAGGGTGGTTTGTTTGTGGTTTACGAGACAGGGTTTCTCTATGTAGCCATGGCTGTCCTGGAACTCACTCTGTAGTCCAGGCTACCTCAAACTCAGAGATCTGCCTGCCTCCCGAGTGCTGGGATTAAAGGTGCACCACCACCACCTGGCCCCAGTGGCAGTTCTTAAGGACAGTGACAAACTGTGATTACCTGGGGGATCATCAGAGGCAGAACCCACGGTGATTTGAACTGTTTCAAATGGGGATGCTGGACCATCTCCCAGAAGGCAGAGTGGGGGTGCTAAGGACTCCGTCTTCACATTCAGCACCTCCCCTACTCCAGGAACCTGTGAGAGCTAGGATGTAGCAGGGAGGCAGAAGGAAGGAAAGGTGCTAGAGAGGTGCTGGGAGCCAGAGCAGGAACAAAAGCCGAGCGCTGGCAAATACCAGTGCTGTGCCGTGACCTGAACACTCCTGAGACTCTACCTAGGCTCTCGGGCTCTTTGCTCTTTATATTTTCTTCTTAGAAGAGTCAACAAAATCTCAAGGTTGCAAATTCCACATTACAGTGGACAACCTGGGTAAGAAGAGTCTTAGATTCTGAGCCAGCCATTACCCAGGCTGTTTCCCCAGCCCGCTGCGGCCATCTCTATGCGCATTAAAAAGATCCCATCTTCCTTCTACACAGCCAGAGTGGACGGACGTCAGAAGATGACATACTGTCACTGAGGAGAAACTCCCACTCACTTCATGACTCACAGAATAAAAACAGAACCTCAGCGCCTGGAGGACGCGGAGAACTCCAGCCACCGAGAACCAGAGGGGACGGCTCTCACCTGGCTGGAGGGCTCTGCAGAAAGATTGGATGACTCCGAGCTGAGAGATGAGGAAGAACAGGGAGACGATGGCTCAGACTTCACCTGAAGATCTAGAAGAAAAAAGTTAGGAAATAACCAGGAAGGGCTGGGAATATAGCTGGGATGCAGCGGGGAAGATGAAGGAAATCTAAGGATCTCTTACCTGGGAAGATAGGTAGAGGGTCCCAGGGGGGCTCAGGGGGACTGACATCCATCCCCACATCCAGAGAGCTGCTGTCAAACTAAGCGATAGGGCATATTAGAGGGTAGGAGTATAAGAAAGTGTAAGACCAAAACAGGAGCATCATACCTCACAAATTAAGGAGCCCAGTGTGTTGAGTCCCCACACTTTACAAAAATATGTGTATTTCTCTTTCATTGTATTTTTCTTAACAGTATCTAACAATTCTCTTGCCCCTGTAAAGACGCTTACAGCTGTTAATCTGTTACTTCTCCCCCACAGAAGGGACCTGAAAAGTCCAGAAGGGGATGACCTCAAAAATCCCGACTTAGTGTGATACAGCAGGCTGGCCAGTTGGGGTGAACCTCTTAAATAAAGCTTGCTCCAATTAGACAATGGTGAAACTGGTCTTTCTCCTCGCAATTTTCGGGTTTAACAAAAGCAGGGGTGACTCTCGGATGAACTCTAGCTTGGAGATGACTCCAGGTCGGGGGTCCCCCTCCCACCACCAAGATTTACAGGAGAAACGCTTGAGGTAGCAATACCGGGACATCCTGCTCCACGCAACGGAATAGCTGCGTCTGCTCCTCGGCCACTTCATCCAGGCCACTGTACAAGGTGCTGTCTGCAAGGAGGCCCGCGCATCAGCAGGATCGCACGCCAGCCCCTCTTACCCCGGCTCCAGTCCTCATTGGCTCGGCCGGGCCAGACCCACCGCCAGACCCACCGCCCGCCCCCTGGCACAGCCACACAGCCTGAGGCGTGCAGCCCCTCTCCCTTGACTCCGGGGCAGCTCCGTGCTCCCGCGGGAGGCCAAGGTCCTCCCTCACCCCTCATCCCCGGAAAGCACGAGCCCCGCTGCGCGCTCCCTCGGATGATGGGCTGGGCATCCGCCCAGCCTTCCTCTTTCGCCCTCTGCTGCCTTCCCGCGTGCCTCGAGCCCGTGGTCGGCCACAGCCCGCTCCCTCCCCCCGGCCTCACTCCGCACACCCCAGTCCTCCGGGCTCAGCAGGTTATCGGTGAAGAAGCGCGTCGGGTCGGCGATCTCGCTGAGGAGCATCAGCTCCGCCATCTTCCCCCCACCCCCCACCATCAGCCGGCTCCCAGGCCCGCCTCTCCCGGGCCTCGGCAAATCAATGCGCTCGCTGGAGAAAACCGGAAGTCTTCCTGACCAATCGGAGGCTTGGATGCCGAGCACATGACACGAAGGAGCAGTGACTGTGCACGTTGGGCCAATGGGAACATGGCAGCGGCCAGTTACTCCGCATGTCCTCGCGGAACTGCGCACGCGCCCTAGAGGCTCCAGCGGCCAGCCTTATGGGAAATGTAGTTTCTAGCACTTTAAACTTCCGGCATCTGGACGGAAAGGAAGGCTCAGCAATTTTCTTCAGACATCTATACCCACATGTTGCCCATAAACTCATGAAGGCACAAATGCACACGTAATAAATGAGTAAATGAATCAATCAATAAAGGTCCAGCATCTAGGATGGAGAAATAACTCAGCAGTCAAGAGGGCTTATTGCATGGGCGGTGGTGGCCCTTTAATCCCAAAGATAGGTGCATTTCCGAGTTCAAAGCCAACCTAGTATACACAGCGAGTTCCAGGACAGCCAGGTCTTTTTGAGACAAAGAAACCCTGTCTCAAAAAAATAAAGGAAAGAACAGAGAGCTCACTGCTCTTGCAAGGAACTGGATTCCATTCCCAGCACCCACACCAGAGGACTCAAAACTATCTGTAACTCCAGCTCCAGGGGATGCAACTCCCTCTGACACCTGCAGGTACATGGAGGCATATACACACATAATAAATA
Source organism: Phyllotis vaccarum (assembly GCA_033318265.1). NCBI lineage: Eukaryota > Metazoa > Chordata > Mammalia > Rodentia > Cricetidae > Phyllotis > Phyllotis vaccarum. Next base: position 103,701,926 of record JARWLC010000010.1, read on the forward strand.
CACGAATTTTCAGAAGTGAATAAGCCACCACATCCCCAAGTGACTTACTGACGACGCCATTGCTAAACCCCCCATGGGTGAGAACAGGATATGAACTGAAACTCCTTTGGGGCTCTTAAAAATCCCATAACACACAACAAATTCACAGGGTTCTGTCTGTTTTAACGTTTAACTTTTTAATCAGCTGAACATCTTGCGCAGACCCTGAGCCAGCGCTGCATCTTGCTTCTTTCCCTGAATGACCACTTTCCCCAACACTTCTTGGGCTGCACGATTTTGGGGGTCTGCTGCTAGCACTTTCTTGAGGTCAGCAGTTGCTTCTTCCAAGTTCCCAAGGGTAGCCTGGGCAACCCCTCTTCGGTATAAGGCTTTTAAATGGCCTGGCTTCCGCTCCAGCGCTCGGTCACAGCTCTGGGCTGCCAACTGGGGCTGCCCTAGCAGCAACTGGCAGGCAGCCAGATTGGCATAAAGGATAGCTTGTTCTGGGGGTCCGGGTGGGGGTAAGGTCAGCAGAAGTCGGAGAGCCCGTCCATAGCATCGGGCAGCCCCTTGAGGATTCCCAGCTCGAAATAGTTCTGTACCCCTGGAGTGTTCTTCACTGGCCAGGGCCTCCTTCTCCATAGCCTCCAACTCCCAGGAATCCCGACCCTTGGTGAAGGAATCCAGTCTGAGCTTGGAAAGAGGTGCGGAGCATCCAGGAAGATGAATCTCTGCTTCCTCACCTTGACACATGGACTCTAGGCATTTTTCCGTTACTTCTCCCCAAGTCCTTTCCCTCCATTGCCCTATACCTATGGTTAGTTCTGTCCAGCCCTCCGGCATCCCTGACCCAAAAGGAAACCCCAAAGCCAACACTCGACACTGGGAGCCTAGTTTGGGTTTGTCTAAGCCATGGCCACGGACTATGATCTTCTTTACAAAACTCCCATCAGGGCAGTACCAAAGAGCAGAAGCTTGAAGACGCTCTGCCGTCTCGTTGGTGGAGACATGAGATTTATTAGCGTCATCGTCAAATCCAGCCACCGGTTTTTCAATCTCTTGAGGATTCTTTACAATTCGATTGGCTGGATGGGGTCTCAGTCCCAGCTCCAAGGCTTCAGGGATGGGACCTGGGGTCTGCTGCCTGAACTGGATGGCTGCATCTAGGTTCTGTCGGGCATTCTCTTCCCGCTGTCCTGCTGGAGCGGTACCCTTCTCCTTCATTGGTCTGACAGGTGATGTCTCCATTGACCTCCTGATCCCTTCAACAATAAAGGAACAGTTTCGACTGGAAAGTGAAGGATCAAGTGTAGTTCATACCTGATAAAACAAAAACAAAGCAATGCAACTTCCCGGCTTCCTAGTTAGGATTACTCGTCATTCTTTTGAGACCGGGGCACCTAGTCCTAAAAGTTGCTTTCGCCCCGCACCCCCTTTCCAAAGCTAGAGTCCACCCAGACCCAGTTTAGAACTATAAACTCCGTAATTCCTCACGGTTCGGTCCTCCGTCCCAACTACCGGCACTTGACTGAGTTAAAAAGTACCTGAGAGGCCAAGAAGCCTGGCAGGGCGGCCTAAGTCACATCTCCTTCGCCAAGTACGGTCCTGAGGCCTGGGAGACAAACAGCCTTGGAACCCAAGATGCTGAGAAGCTAAGCCGCAGCATGACAACCAATCAGGAGGACGGAGAGGTTGCTTAGTCCGCCCACTGGATGGCGTCATTTCCCCAGCAACCGTGAAGCTCCGTACCTTAGCAACCGAACTAGACCTAAGCAATAGAATTGGGCCAACTCGAACCGAAGCCGACAAAGACCTGGCTTACTGGTTTGTTTCAAAATGTGAAAGATCAAGAACGGGAAACTTGGACTGAAGGCGCTGGAGTGGTGGTAGAGAGTTTTGCCAAGCATGCGTAAAGGCCCTCAGTTCGAGCCTCACTATTTTTTTAAGGCTTCAGAACCTCCCGTGTTATTTATTGTGTTTAAATTCAGAGTTCTTAGCTGAAATTAACTCCTATCCATTTTGGCTCCTCCTTGACTTTTGCCTCATATCCATCATTGCCCTTCAACCGACACCCTTGATCTACAATCTTAGTGTTTTTCAAACTCGAATGTGCATGCCTATCACTTTGGGAAAGACGTTAAAGACCTGGATTTTGAAAGTTTGAGATGAAGCCTGTGAGTCTTAGCTAGTGCTCATGCTCCCAGCCCATGAATCACACCTCCAGTGGTATATCCCGCGGTGACCTCATTCTGAACCAGCTCAGTTTGTCCTATATTTTGCATGTGTAACTGGTATGGCATGCCCCAGTGAGTGGAGTGGTGGAGAACAGGTCTTCTCCCTACAGAAGGTGTAAATACATCCCTTAAGTGACTCAGCCTTGCTTGGCAAAATGCCTACACAAGCTGGACCTGAATCATTCTTCAGGGAAGGAGAATCCCTAAAACCTCACTTCATCTTATGTTCTTGGCATTGTTGACAGGGTCTTACGTGTCCCTTGTTGGCCTAGAACTATGTCGGAGAGGATGCTGGGACAACAATCATGCATCACTCTATCTGATTTATGTAACACTGTGGATCACATTCAGGACTTCATTAACGAAAGTAAAGGAAATATTGGTACGCTTTAACATTGATTAGGCTATAAAGAGAATAGTTGTACTGATACACTTCTTCAGAGATATTAAATTAAATAAGGAATTAAACTCAGAGGTTCCGACCCAGGTAACAAACTAATTTTGCCTAGACAATTTAGGAAAATAAGGAAATAGAGTTATGTTGTAGTGAGGTTTCTTGGTCCTGGGGCGTCCAAAGGCCCAGATCCACAGACCTGCTGCGCCAGACCCCTTAGTAGCCTGCCGCTGCTGCTCAGGCCCCCAGAAATGACTCAGACACTTATATTAATTTTATGCTGTTTGGCCTATGGCTTAGGTACATTGCTAGCTAGCTCTTACATCTTAAATCAACTCGTTTTTATTAATCTGTCTGTCACACGGCCTGTGGCTCACCTGTGCTCCTTACATGTTGTTCCTTGGGCAGCTTGCTCAACCTGCCTGACTCTGTCTGACTCCGCCCTGCTTCTTCTACCTATGCTCTGATTTCTTCTCCTACTTTTTCTATGGTGCCTGTCATGGCCCAAAACAGCTCCTTTATTTAAAGATTGATATTCACAGCATACAGAAAGGCATTCCCACATCAGAGTTACACTTCTAAGTTTGCTGAAATCTCTTTCCTTTGCTCCTTGAAGCCACTTACTCATTGAAAAGCCTCCTCTTACACCAAGAAGCAAAAGTTTGCTGCCTGCTTGAGAAAGTGACCCTGGGCCTCAGGCTGCCCTGAGAATGAAGCTGGTTTGTTAAAAGATAAACGAGCCTGTGGTTTTCTGTGATATTTTGTGTTCTGACAAAGATTGCCTGAAGTCAGAGGGCAGAAATAGCCACTGGTTAACCTTAGAGGTCTGGAGATCTATACAGAGAGGAAACAGGAAAAACACCTGTCAATAGTAAGGGTTTGAAAAAAAGATTTTCCATCACTTGGCAACAAGTCAAGGAAACTGTAAGGCACTTGTTCCTAGTATAATCAAACTCCACTACCTGCAGGAAGTAACCCAAAGAGTACTCAAAGAAATGAAATTTAGCAAATGGATATGTTTCATTTTGAAGAGTTTGAAAAATTGAAATATGCATGCCACAACATAGAAATATATTCAGGATTTCAATGGGCAACTGTTTTGAGCTCTGAAAGGACTGATTTTATCATCACACATTTGTTAGAAGTGATGGCCATCACGGGGACACTTGTACAAATTAAGACTGACAATGCTCTGGCATATGTCTCTAGTAAAATGAAACAGATTTTTGTATACTACAACATAAGGCATATTACAGCTATCCCACACAATCCTACAGGGCAAGCAGTTATAGAAAGATCTAGTCAAAGTCTAAAAGACATGCTTAATTAACAGAAAGGGGTAATAAAGACCCCCAGAGATAGATTGCACAATACTTGATTAACTTTAAATTTTCTAAATGCTAATGAGAAAGGAACAACAGCTGCAGAGAGACACTGGATAGAAAAAACTACGGAATTAAATCAGCCTGTCTACCTTAAAGAAGCATTGACCTGAGAATGGAAGCCAGGATATGTGTCACATTGGGGAAGAGGTTTTGCTTTTGTTTCCACAGGAGAAAAGAAGCTACGGATACCTTCAAAATTAATAAACATTAGATTTGAACAAAGAGCAACTTCTTGATTAGAAGAGGTGATAGTTCATCAAACAGTGTGGCCATTCAATTTAACACATGATTTTCATTTGATCGGATAGGACTTGCCAAAAGGGAAACTCCCCAAAGTTAGAGTTGAGGCAGGGTTTTGTTTTTGTCTTTCTAGAAGAATAAAGGCATCCAGTTAAGGAATCTAAAGAACACTGAATAAATAAGACATCTAAAGAAAAAGAAGGAGACCATCCAGAGAAAATGTCCCAAGGAAAAAAGAATAAATTGACCTATTAATGTATCATATTTCCAATAGGATAAAAATCCGTACATCTTCCCAAATGTTTGTTTCTGCTGTTGTTGACAGACACATAATGCAAACGGTATTTTTGTAGACTCAATTTAATTAAAAATTGAAGCTAGCTTTGGAGTTGGAGTGTGGCTCTCTCCTTCTCTAAAACCAAGCATACTTGTTAAAATGAAAATTCAAAATCTGTCTCATGTCAGAAGAGCCATATAATATGGTGCAGATGAAAAATCAAAATTATGGGGCCTATTTTGTCACCACTAATCTCATAAGCCTTTGGTTTTATTTTGTAAGGTATAAATATTATCTCAAAATTCATATTATTACATATATCTAAATCTTCTGTCATGATATTAATGGTCATATAGAACACTAACTTATAGAAATAGGCTTCGTTCAGCTTCCTGTACATGATTTCAAGCTTGAATCTGAAGCAGGCAACTAGGAACTAAGTTTGAATATCTTGGATGTACTCAACGAATTGTGGTCCTTTAAGCTCTCAGAGATCTCCTACATATAACATTTAAAATGTTTAAGATTTCTGCAGTAAATCAACACCATGCCTAACAGTGACCTTTGAAATCTCCAAAAGGAAGATGGGGCCCCACAAGGATGATTTCACATGGACTGTGACAAAAGCCACTAGGCTGACAAATACCATCCTAAGATAAGCTTGGGACAATAAACTACTCAGGACAATTTCAAGGTAGCTAGCTGAGATGATCCAGCTTCACAGACTACTCTACCAGCACTTGAGACAAACCCTGCACTTTCCCATCACACAGAGACTGTACAACAAATGATACAGCTACCTATCCCCAGGACTTGACAATCATCCAAATCTTTTCAGGGTCCTATACAGAAGCAATCACTCTCAGACAGCAGGAAGTAGTTTTAAGAACAGAACATGATGCCCACATTCCCGAGAGGTGGGGTGGGTAGGTTCTGGTCATTCAGTGGGTTGTGGATATTTCTCATCATTTAGGGGGGTTGTTTACAAGTTGTTATTAGTAATGATCAAGAAAATAGCTGAATAAAAAAGATTAGATTCAGGGATCTTAGTCTAAAAAAAAGAGAGATATAGAAATAGAATAAAAGGTAGATTATTGAATCTATTTTTAAACAAAAAAGCAACAACTAGTCTTAAATAGTTTATGTTGATATGGATTTTTGTAAATGACACAGATTTGAGGTTATTTTATTATACTATATATATGCTTTACTCTTTTTAAGATATTTTTGTATATTGATATAAATTTAAGGTTCTTTTGGTTAGAATATACTGTACATATGTTTCTACTCTTGTTCAAAGTAGTATACCTATACTGCTCATTTAATAATGTAATTCAAATTTCTAGTCCTTGAAAGTTATTATTACAAACTAGTTAGGATAATAAAGGTTAGTAGTTAGTCATTTATTCCAATCAAACTTATAGTCAGGTTAGTCATGTTTTCAAGATCAAAAGAAATATATTTTAGGTAGAGCAGTGGTCTTCAAACACTTCAGAGATCTACAGAATATGGCATTTAAAATGTTTTAATAAGATAAAGTTCCCTTTTTATGACAATGAGACATCTGCTGCTGGCAGCATTAATCTACTTCAGAGAAGATGATGGGCATAGAAGAAACTACATATGGAGTTGACCTTCTTTGTAGCAAAGTCAGCCACTGGGCAGGAATCTGCCCTCACTGCAACTGCTGACAGGGTGCTGTCCAAATTGGACAAGAGACAGAGAAAGTAACCCCCAGAATTTGCCAAACAGTCCTTCCAAAGTCCTGCTTCACAGATAAGTCCATCAGATATTCTAGGCTTGAAGGACAAAGATGGATGTCCCAATGTTACAGGGAAACCTTGAATGACTGTCCAGGCTGCCAGCTGTTTCGTCATTTCTTAATTTTGGAAGTTTTTGCTCTATACTTCCTGTTTACTCAGGTAATAGTATTTCCTTCTCATGTTTCTGACAGAGATGAAGACTAGATAAACATAGTTTTTCTTTTTAACAAATTCAAAAAGGACACTCACAAAAGAGGTGGAGAAACATCAAAAGATAGTTTGGGGTTGGTAATGTAAGCTAGGATAGAAAGTAAATTAGATACAACACTTTGGACTCACCAAGATAGGAGAGATAATGGAGTATATTCTTTGATTTGTCAATGCTAGTGGGCTATACATTGTTAGTGTAATTATTGCCTGTATATATCTGAATATGTCTTTCTATAGTTAAAATCTTTGCTTTTTATTTAAACAAAAAGGGGGGAAATGTTGTGTGATATTTTGTTTGTATTCTGACAAAGCTTGCCTGGAGATCAGAGGGCGCTAGTTAACCATAGAGGTCTGGAGGTCTGTATAGAGAGGAAGCAGGAAATGATAAGGTGGGGCGGACACAGGCTGAGAGGAACAGAGGAGGTAAGAAGTCACTTGGTGGCTGCCTCCCAGCTTCTCTCATCTTTCAGGTTTTTACTCTGATATCTGACTACTAGGTTTTATTGATAAGATTAATTAGATTTATGAATCACTGTAGACTTACATAATCACACAGAAAAGTATAACCTGGAGACAACTAAGGCTGTCACTTTTTTCTGTAAATCTGTTTAATTGCCTGGAAAATGTAACCCAGAGAAAACTGAAACTCAGTTTCAGCTTTTGTAATACTTCCTTTATTACTAAAATATATAACTTGATACGGTAATCTAAAAGGTACCTGTAAATCAGGTGTGTTGGCACACACTTTTAATACTAGCACTTGGGAGGCAGTGGAAGGTGGATCTTTGTGAGTTCAAGGCCATCTAGGGCTATTACACAGAGAAACACTTTCTCAAAAAAAAAAAAAAAAAAAAAAAAAGAACAAACCAAGCAAGCAAACAAAAACAGTGTTAAGCTCCAGGTCACAGATCTTGATTTTTTTTCTCTCTCTAAAATTCTACTTTTGGTTTTGAGACAGAGTAACTTTAGTGCACTGCCCTGTACCATCTCCAACACCGTGACTAACTATTGTGGTTCTTCGAATCACAAAGATGGATTATTGCAAATTAATACATCTCACCTTTCCTCTGAGGAATTTCAAGAAAAGTAGGAAGGGTAGAATGCTTCTTCATGCCCTAATCCTTGGACAAAGAAACCCCACCTCCCAGGAGTATATCCCTTTGTATCCCTTTGTAATATTCTCTTGTTACTTTGTATGTGTATATTTTAGCTCTAATGGACTCTATGGAGCGGTGACTTACTGTGTGTGTCAATTAACTCCTCCATTAATAAAACAAGTATTTGCTGAACAGCTGCTGTATCCAGGCAGCATGCTAGGACTCCAGTTAGGGGTGTGTGTGTGTGTAATTTAACTCCTCCATTTATTCACCAGGTATTTACTGAGCAGCTGCTCATCCAAGCAGCATATGCTAAGACTGGGGATACAGAGGTGAGTGAGACAGACAGACACACACAGCCTTTGCACTCATGAGATTTATAGCTTTACTATGGACAGAAATTACAGAAGGATAAAAATGTGCTGTGAATGGAGCGAGCAATCCTTGTGGTAGCATCTGAGACAGGCATGAAGACTCCTATAACAGCAGCAATTAGGAGGTAGAGGATCGGGACTTCAAGATTTTCTCAGCTAAAATAGCAAGTGAATTTGAGGGCAGCCTGGGCTACGTGAGTGAGCGGAGAGACGGAATCAACGTCACCTGGAGGAAAAGCAAATCCTGTGGAAAAGCAGCGAGTCCTTAGCCACCCGTGCCTTCCTTCCCCTCCACGGTCCTTTCTTTTCTTAGTCAGTTAGGAACTAAAGGTTGGAGGGTCCTACATAGTATACAATCTCCAGCACCACCCCCCAAATCCTGACTAGGTCCTCGGGATTTATCAATGAAGAATGGAGAGAAATGTAAAGATTCAGGGAAAGTGGGCTGGCTGACAGGGCCTCTGTGATTTCCAGTCGAATTGCTGAGCCTTGAAAGGTCACCATTGTTTTGACATGCAGAGATTTGGGGCATTTATTTTGGAGGCAGGAGGCAGCCCAATCCTTGTCCACCCAGCATTCTGCATTTCTGGTGTCTGTCTCAGCTTGCCTAGGTTATTTCAAGATGCGTGCATGCTGCCCCGTCACAAGGTCTGGAGCAAGCTGCCGCTTTTCACATTGTTAAACACCATGCATTCCACACTGCAAGGGACCAAGTGCTGCCCTTATGCCTGAAGGCTCTGCCCCTTAGCATCAGCGTGAGAGACTAAAACTCTGGTTTCCCAGAGACTAAAGAAATGCCCTCTTCCGCTATGGTGGTTTCTGGTTCTGGAATTTGTGTCAAAATTGTTCCTCTTTCTTCCCAAAGTTTTGAGACCTTGCCTGCCTTGCAGGCAGGGTTTTCTGGCAGGACAGGGTTACAATAAAAAAAAAAAAAAAAAGGCTTTCAGCAGCGAAACATTTCATAAGAAGTGCCCCATGGTAAGCCTGGCCATGAGTCACAGCAGCAAGGCCAGGCATTGTGCTAACGGACAATAGTCTTAGCTCATATGCATTAGCTAATGTGTATTACCTCACTTTCTCCTAACATAACTCAAGGAGCTTTTCAGCCTCTTTGCCGCTTTTGTGATGGTGGAGACCAAACTCCAAGACTCTGTCTGCCTTTAGCTTGCTCTTCATCGTTAAGCCACATCCCCAGCCCCTGCTCAATGGTTGTTTATTATTTATTTATTTAATTCATTTAACTGGAGCTGGAGAACTGATTCAGTGATTAGCAACCCTGGCTGCTTTTGCAGAGGACCTGGTTCAGTGCCCACCCTCCTCCAGATGGTGGCTCACAGCCTTCTGTAATTCCAGTCCCAGGGCATCCAAGGGCCTTCTTCTGACCTCTGTGAGCACTGGGCACACATTTGGTACACGTACGTACATACATACAGGCAAAACACTCATAAACGTAAAATAAATACAAAGCGAGACTCAGTCTCACTGAGTAGGTAACCTTGGCTACCCTGGAATTCACTATGTAGACCAGGCTAGCCTTGAACTCATAGATCTGCCTGCCTTGCTTCCCGAGTGCTGGGATTGAAAGTGTGCACCACCACACCTGACTTCACAGTCACGTGCGTCCATGTAACATGGCTATCTGTCTTTTCTCGGCCCTGTCTCTCTCCCTCAGCCCCTCTTTCCCAATGGAACCCTTCTCAACAAGATCTTTTTGTGTGTGACCCACTGCCTTTAATCTGGGCTACCTGCCTGAGTGTGAACAATTTATCTTGACCACACCCTGAAAAAAATCAAAACCCTTCTCCTTAGACCATCAGGCCAACAGTCTTTCTGGGAGGGTGGGCCCCTCATGGCCCCCTCCCCCGTCCATGATGCAATGTCGTGGACAAATATTTGTTTCTGACCTTCTTATTGCTAAGCCCTAGGCTAGTGTCACAGGCTGAGGAGCAGGCAATAGCTTTATTAGGAAATAAAAGCCTATTGATAAAATGTCCTGTAGTGACAAGTGTGACAAACCAGTAAGCCAGGGTAAGCAGATTGTTAGGAAAGGTTCCAGGTGTGTGTGTGTGTTGTTTTTAATCAAGCATTGAGAGGAAGTCTCCTCATGGAACTGATATTGGTCCTGTGACACACATGATGTATGGTGACCTGTACAGCTGAGGATAGCTCAGTGGGTAGAGAGCTTGCCTAGTAGGCAGGAGGTACTGTGTTTGACCTCCAGTATCAAATAAATGGAGTATGACGAGGCTTGCATCTTTCTTACTCCAAGCTTAGAATATAGGAGCAGAATGATGTATATTTAATAAAAATAATCTGAAATATTAGAGGACAGAGCCAAACCGTGAAGGTCAGGGAGTGGTAACCCACGCCTTAACCCACACGGGAAGTAGAGATCTGTCTGGATCTCTGAGTTCAAGGCCTACCAGAGTCAGGCCCACACCTTTAATCCCAGCACTAGGAAAGTTGAATAAGGAAGTAAAATAGCTGGACGGATGGAGAGAAGGGAAGAGGTGAGGACAGAGAAGCTTAGAGTCAAGGAGACAGGCTTGAAGAGTGGCCTGGCTGAGAGTTTACTGTGGTTTGTTCTCTGATATTTCAGCTTTTCACAATATCTGGCTCTGGGTTTTTATTATAATATCAAATAGCAGAAGAATCCATAGTTCAAAATTACTCTCAGCTACAAAGTCTGAGTGAGACCAAATAGGCTACTTAAGACCCTGTCTGAAAAAGCAAAGCAGGGCAGCTGAGGCAGGTAGGTGGCTCAGGAGGTAAAGGCACTCTCTGATAGCCTGAGGACCTGAGCGTTATCTCTGGAACTCACCCATGTGACAGAGGGACAGGACTAACTCCACAGAGCTGTCATCTTATGTCCACATGACAGATATGCACACAGGTACATACATGCACATACACAATGATGAGTCATTAACAACAACAGTAAAGTCAGTACATTAGGGGAAGTGAAATGGACTGGTGGGTACAGGGGCTTCTGGCCTAAGCCTGTGTCTGAACTGGGGTCCCTGAGATCCTCATGGTGGGAGGGACAAAAGTGACTCATGCAACTGTCACCTGACCTGTACAGTTAAACTGTGATGGCACACACACACACACACACACACACACACACACACACACACACACACACACGCTACAATTGCAACAGTTCAGTGGTAGAGCACCTGTCTAGCATGCACAAGGCCTCTGGTTTGATCTCTAGCACCATAAATGAAGATGAAAAGCCTTCCCCATACCCTTGCAGTGCCCTGCATATTTCTTTCCAAATAGCACTGGTCAGAGTCCCCTTTCTGCCTGAACACAAACACTCTTAACAATATCGTATCCAGGTTAACTTCTTCAGTGAGGTTTTCTTTATTTACAGAGGCAAAGCTATAGCATATCTGTACAATAATGGATGTGTTTTAGTGATGTAGTAAAATCCATGATTTGGGATGAAGGGAATAACTTAAGGAGTCCCAGCTCTGGTGGGCAAAAGGTCTGGATTCCCTGGGCACAGAGAACTGGGCCAGAAGCAACTGAACATCTGCAACAGAGATGCTCCAGTGGTGCTAGATGTGGGGGGAAGCTATGAGGAAGTTCTTTTCTGGATAGTTCTGTTTTCTCACTCTCTTTGGAAAGACTGTCTGTCATCTTGCAAAACTGTGGTTTCAAAATAGGGAAGGTCGACCGAGGTGGGAAATGTAGACTGGCAGATACACATATGGTTTACAGGAAGGGAACCATCCAGTATGACTGCGCGGTTCTCTGGGTATTCAGCGGTGGGTGAAGTGTACCAGACAGGGTGAGATTGAGCCAAAGGTAATTTTTATAAAGGGCGAAGAGCCAAGAGAACAAGGTGAGGCCGGAGGTGCTCACGGCACTCACCTTTGGAAGCTCTCTAGACAGGGTGACTATTGCTGTAATGAAACACCCTGACCAAAGCAACTTGAGGAGAGAAGGGTTTATTCAGCTTCCTCTTCCAGGTAACAATCCATCACTGGTAAATCAGGGCAAGGACTCACATAGGGCAGGAACCTGGAGGCAGGAGCTGAGGCAGAGATCATGGAGGGTGCTGCTAGCTGGCTCGCTCCCCATGGCTTGCTCAGCCTACTTTCTTACAGAACCCAGAATTAACAGCCCAGGGATGGCACCACCCACAGTGAGCTAGGACCTCTCCCATCAATTATTAATGAAGACAATGTCCTACAGATGGATCTTATGGAGTCATTTTCTCAAGTGGGATTCCCTCACTTGAGACTCTAGGTTGCATCATATTGACATAAAATTAGTCAGGACAGAAGCTAAACTAAGAAATGAAGAGAATGAAGATAGGGTGTCACTAGCCCGGGCTGGGCTTGAACTCATGGCTCCTACTTAAACCTCCGAGGTTCCTATATTATAGGCATGAGCCATCATTCCTAGCCTGAAAATGAAAAACTAAGGAAATCAAACAATAATAAAAGCGACGTGAGCTGGAGAGATGGTTCAGGGTTAAGAGCACCGGCTGCCCTTCCAGAGGCCCTGGGTTCAATTCCCAGCATCTACATGCTGGCTCACAAACCACCTGTAATTCCACCTCTAAGGAATCTGATGCCGCCTTCTGGCTCCATGGGCACCAGGCAAGTGTTACACAGACATACATACAGGCAAAATACCCATACATATAAATTTTTTAAAAATGTTAAGTGATGGGCAGAGTCAGTAGGTGAGTAGTCCAAATGGATTTGGGAATTTCCAAGCAGAACTGAAGAAGGACATGAAAAACCTACGTGACATTTTTGAAAGGGGCAGCAGCTACTGGTGCTGAGCAGGTTGAAGGACTGATAGGTGGGTAGGAGAGGATGGGTGACTAGATCATTGATATACATTATCAGAACATCAAAAATAACCAGATGAGAGGTCCAAAACGTAGACTGTTCCCAGAATGCTGTCCTTGGTACAGCATTTGACTGGCACATAATCCTCAGCACCACAAACGATAATAAAACATCAAAGACAGAAGAGGGCCAGGCAGAGATGGTGAGCCAGGTGCAGACTTGCCCACGTGAGGGACCAGAGCCTCTGCTAGAGAACTGAGGCTGTGAGCAGGAGTGCAGGGGCTCTGAACACAGATGAGCTGAAGCCAGGTAGGGAGGAGAACCTTAGGAACAATGAGTCCTCTTGTCTGCCCCGGGGGAGGCAGAACCTGGGTGAGGGGAAGAGATGAGAACTGATTTTTTTACTCACTTCTCCTAATTATTTTCAAAGACTTCAAATATTAGTGGAAGAGATTTTGCCAGATGAGGATATGAAAACCATAAAGGAGCAAGATTTGATGCCAGATCCCAAATGCTGCCTTAGGTGAAGTGTGCGCATCAAGACCACAGGTAAGAAACTGGGAAAATGCATTTGTGTGGGCTTCAGACGCAGAAACTTTTTCCTAAAGAAAGTTCTAGATACTGGAGAGATGGCTCAGTGGTTAAGAACACCGGCTGCTCTTCCAGAGGACCTGGGTTCAAGTCCTAGTACCCACATGGCAGCTCACAGCCGATCCATATTGGAGAAAGCCTAGGGGTGGTCAGAAACTCAGGATATATTTCAGGTGATTTGATTCATGCCTGGTACAGACTAGAGAAGCTAAACACGCAGAGGTGAGAATGTTGACGGATACAGACTGCTTGAAACAATTGAAGAGAAACAGTGGACAGTCTAAATTAGAAAGCACGCAGACAGACTGTAACTTGGGAAATAATTGAAGAAGCAAGAAACAATCTTAAGGGCTTTGGACCCTTCAGCAGGGATTAAACACCGGCCAGGGCCAGTGGCTGCGATGTAGTTGCCATTAGAAAAGTCCTATTCCTGCAGCCCAGGTGATAGGGTTTTAGGTTTTTAGGGTGGATGTGGTACCGCAGGCCTTTCATCCCTGCCAAGAAAAACCAAAAGACCAACAAGAAAAATGCCCCTGGGCCTTGTCCAGTGTGGGTGAGGAAGTGCCCGTTGGTTGATGAACTATTTCCATTTCCCCAGTCCCACCCCCCCCCGCCCTTTCCCCCACTTTTATTCTGAGAGAGGTTTCATTACGTTGTTTAAGTTGAAAGTACTGTGTGATCCAGATATGTCTTTTTAAAGTGTCGTTATCTTTATGTGTGCGCATGTGTCATATCACGTGTGTGGAGATCAGGAGAACTTGGAAGCAGGGCCTCTCTCGAGTCTGCTTTGCCGTGTGCTCCTGGCTAGCTGGTCTGAAAACTTCCAGGTGAGTCTCCTGTCTCCACTTTCCTCCCCCACATAAGAGTCCTTGTTCTGCCCAGAGAACGACCCCCAGAAAGATCCCCCGCGTCCAGGGAATCCGAAATGCAGTGCACAATACAAGCCGAGCAGGGAACTCGTCCACACACTCAGTACTAGGAGGCCAGGAGTTCCCAAGTTGAGAATACATGTGTCTTTTATAAGCAAAAACCGTGAACTGGAGTAAAGATGGGAAAAATGAGGAAATGAGAGGTAACTTGGCCTCTGTCAGGGTGGGTCAGGATTGGGTTTCTATTGACTGGCCACAGGATTGGAACAGTCTGCCCGGATGTCCTTTTGAATAACATCTTTTACAAGTTTCTCGGAACTGAAGGGGGATTTAGCCTGAGCTTTCCTTGACCTGTTTGCTGCTAACATGGCTGCTGACTCTAAGGTGGAGGGACTTTGGTTACTCGTCCTGGAATTACAGATATTGTCCCTATATCCAGCTTTTTTAAAATACAGAGATTCCAAACATCAAACTCAGGTGGTCAGGCCCCCAGAAAGGCCTTGAACTTGTCTGTCCTTGAACTCATTAGGATAAACCTGGCTCTCCCAAGTGCTAGGGCTAAAGGTACCCAGCGCCATGGCAGACGGGCTAACACTCATGGTCCTCTTGCCTCCGCTCTCCCAGCAGGCGGGATTCTAGGCCTATCCCTCACCCCAGATATGGTTTCTGAAATCCTCTTCTTTCTCTCTCCACCTCTTTGGCTGGGGATGTAGCCCGATGGCAGAGCACCTACCTATCATTTGTGAGGTCTTGGCTTTACTGTGCAACACAGAAAGAGTCAGCCAGCCTGGACTCTTCAGATGAAGCAATCTTCCCTCCTGAACAGTGGCTAAGCTTTTGTTGTGCCCTGGTCGCGAGACCCCTAAAGAGACCACCAGAGACACAAACTCTCCAAAAGCAAAAGCAAGGTTTATTGAAAAATGCAAGTCCAAGGACCTTGGTCCAGTTCACCAACCTGGCAGTGGCAGGAAGATGTACCTGCCCCTCCGCAAGCAGGGTTTTTAAAGGCAAAACCTACAAGGTTATACATCAATTAGGGGTCTTAGTAAGGATACAATTCCTTTTGGGGGACTTTGCTGATTTCCTCTGTTATCTTATCCGATAGTTTATCAAACTTTCCTTCCCTAGACTACCTTCTGTGGCTACTGAATATCCCCGGGCTATCTCCGGTGCTGGGACTCTCCACGGTTAATTAGCTGCTATCACATAGCCCCTTAGGCCATCTCCTGCTGTACTTTGATCCCAGCAGAACTCAGGCAGGCCTGTCTCAAACTGGGGCTAAGAAACTTTTGCTCAAAAACGAAGGTGCTTCTCTGGTTCTTCCCTTTCTAATTTTTTGTTATTATTGCTCTTTATTGTTATTTTCCCGGCTCACTATGTAGATAAGACTGACCTGCAACTCACAGAGATTCCTCTGCCTTTGCCTTCTGAGTGCTGAAGCTAAAGATGTACACCGCCACACCCAACCCCTGACTAGCTTCTTGAAGAGTTTTGAGCTGTGGAGTTATGTAAGAAGGACTAGAGAGGAAGACGTATAGTCCGCGGTGGTAGGGAGACCCCTGAATAACCCAGGGTGAGGGGATACTGGCAAGGGATGAGGAAAGGCTGGAGTAAAGCATGCTATGCCTGTGGAGTTGACTCAGCTCAACAGTACACCTTGGCACAGCAAGCCGGGGGTGGATGAGGACGGACTGGGGCCATCTGTCATCGCAGGGCTAAGGAAGCATGGTGTAATAGCATTTCACCAAGCTGGTTCAGGACAAAATGAGTGAAGAGGCCCAGTGGCACGGTCCCTGTCTGTGAAGGAACACAGCCAGCCTCTGGACTAAGGAGGGCCCATGGCTGAAATGCAGCTCAGTGGTTAATCATTTGCTGAGCACTTGAAAAGCCAAGTTCAATAACCCATCACTAAACAGGACAAACAAACCCATCCTGGAGGCACATACTTTAATCCTAGTGCTCAAGAGGCACGCAGGCCCATCTAAGTTGAAGGCCAGCCTGGTCTACAGAACAAATTCTAGGGCAGCTAAGGCTACCCCGAGAAGCCCTGTCTCCAAACAGCAACACACACACACACATACACACATATAGACATAAAACCCCTCCCCCAATCCACAACCAACCCAACAAAAAACGTCCCCAAAGGAAAACAATGACAGGAAAAGGATAAACGGAATTCCTGGCTTGTAGAGGCCTGTAACCCTAGAACTTGTGTGTGGGGAGGAGGCAGGGTGAGTCAGGGTGACTGCAGGTTTGAAGGGAGCCCATGCTACATACTGTGATGGATGGGTGGAAGTCTCCCTCTCTCTCTGGATTTCTGGAATGCTGGGATTAAATCTTGTCTCTCCACCATGCATTAAGTGAATGAGATTTCTTCCTCAGGGAAGAAAAATAAAATCTAGAGATAGACGCCAGGGGAAGGAGAGAAAGCAGAAGGAATTATTTTATAGGCTTGTTTGGGGAAGAGACAACACTGAGCCTGGAGGTATAAGGCATTCTCAGTCAAGAGACAGGTGTGCCTGAGGTATGATAACACCTGTAATCCCAGCACTTGGGAAGTGGAGAGGTATTTAGGAGTTGAAGGTTATCTTGGGGTTCACAGAGTTTCAGTTTAACTGAGCTAGCAATATGAGACACAGTCTCAAAATAAGTAAATGAATGAAGGGTGGGCAGGCAGACAGACAAGACGAGCACAAAAGGGCTGGGAGAAGCAGAATATTTTGAAAACATCACTAATCTTGTGCAGCGTTCATCACTGGCCTATTTGAGATTCTAGCAGAGCTGGGAACGGAAGCACTTTTCAAGGAGGCGGGCAAGAGTGGATCTGAGAGAAAGACACACTTTCCAGCTCAAGAGGAAAGCTGGTCAGGGATGAGGGAAGAAATGCCGCACACATGAAATCCTTCAAGGGCACTGGTGGAGGGTCTTGCACACATGAAATCCTTCAAGGGCACTGGTGGAGGGTCTTGCACACATGAAATCCTTCAAGGGCACTGGTGGAGGGTCTTGCTGCTTTTTCAGAGGACCTGGGTTCAGGTCCCAGAACCCACAGCAAGTGGTTCACAACCACTTGTAACTCCAGCTGCAGCATATTGGAGGGCCTTTGTGGGCATCCATACATGTTCTGGTATCCACTCAAGAGCAGACAAGAAACACACACATAAATAAAAATAAATCTTTAAGAAAAAGAACTATCAGCCCAGCATGGTGCACACTTTTAATCCCAACACTTGGGAGAAAGGTGGATCTCTGTGAGTTCAAGGCCAGCCTGGTCTACAGAGTAAGTTCTAGGACAGGCAGGGATACACAGAGAAATCCTGTCTCAAACAGCCCCCCCCAGCAAAAAAAAAATCAAAAGAAAAAGAACTATCCTTAGGAAAGGCATGTTAGGCCTGAAATATTCTTGTGCCCCTGGCCCCTTCTCTGCACCCCAATGCAAGATTTTCTGTCTGGGTTTGGGGTCACAGCCTGGTCTGAGCATGTCTTACCAGCCACCATGTATGTCATGGTCATGCCTTATAAATGAACAAAGCTGGGTGACACCCTGTTCTACTGGTGTGTAGTGAAACCAGACATTCGCTCTGCCTGTTTTCCTCTCACAGAAGCCTTGCTCAGGGCTTAGGGTTAGCCAGAGCAATTAGCCCAGATCTAGGGCTCTATTAACCCTCTTCCCAGGGTCCCCACAGCTCTCTGCTTCTTGTCAGAGCTTGCCTTCATGTGGAACCCTGATGCAAGCTGTCCAGCCCTAGGCCAGGAACACTGTGGGCAGGTGGCATTCTTTCCCCATCAGCTCCCTCTGGTCTGCCATCTTCTTCCTTCTCACCTCCTGGAAATCTCCCCAAAGCCCTTAACCCAATCCAGAAGGGAGTGGAAAAGCAGGATGGGGCACCCCATTGGGAAGGATGCTCCAGGTCTTCTCTCTTTTGGGATAGGATTTAACACAGTCCAGAATGACCTCTAACTGGCTATAAAGTAGCGTGTGGCTTTGAACTCCCTCTGGCTCTTCCCCCAGACGCTAGGGCTATAAACCTACAGCAAGCCTGTCTAGGGGGACCCTCTTTTCTTTGCTGTCATGGGAAACTACCTCCTCCTGTATTTGTCTTTTCCTGCTAGCCTCCCTCCCTGCTCCCTACGGTGGAGGAGATGAAAAGGGAACGGAACGCCAGGGTGTTCTCCGAACTGTGGTCTTTGGAACTGCGGGTGATAAATCCACTAAAGAGTCTTTAATACCATCTTTCGGAAGTTCACACACACGCACACACAGATCAAAACAAGTCTAGGGCTGAGGGTAGCGGGGAGCGCAGACTCCCTCCCTTAACCCTCTGCCCCGCTGCCCAGGGGTTGGCACAGGTAGAAAGAGTATTTACATTGCAGGGAACTGGTTTTTTTTTTCCAGGGTGAGGGGTAGTAAACCAGAAACTCCCCACATCTCATTCTAAAAGCAACAAAACGGGAGTTCTGGAATTAGCAAGAAAATGAGCAGAGACTCGGGTAGAGAAGGAGAAAAAATCCGCACTGGCAAAACTCCCGAGCTAGAGTGGGGTTGTAGCTCTCCCAGGGCTGAGTCCTTCCAGAAGGGTAGGAGCAAAAGTCCATCAGCCCGTGTGCTGGGTCTGATTTTACAAACCCAAACAGAGCAAATCATTCCGCATGGAAGAAAAGGGGGCGGAGCCTACCGACCTGGAGGCGGGGTTTATGGGAGTTGGGGCGGGGCCTACGGAGGAGGCTTCGGGGACCTGACTCCCTACTGGGGATTGGAGAGCTGGAGAGCTTCGCCCCCCACGCATTGCACTTTGATGGGCTGGGGAACCGGGGCGATTCGGGGCTCGGGATTTGGTACGGAAGATTCCAGTGCCGCTGGGGGTGTGCGGGTTTTGCAGAGGTTCCCGAGGAGCTGGATTCGGAGCGTACTGGCTGGGCCAGAGGTTCCGTAAGGGGCGGAGTTTGTGATGTCTGAAGTCCAGCGGTGCCTCAGGAGGAAGTGCTGGGCGCGCTGGGTGGGCGGTCGGGGGGCACGGAGTGAGGCCGAGATGGGGGCGTCTTTAAGGATCCCAGTAGTTTTCGTGGTGCTGGGCGGCGATGATAATGACTACGGTGAGGATGGTACAGAGCACCATGGCTGCGATGCCCACGGCCAGGGAGATGAATGAGAAGTTCCGGGCCTCACGTGAGGCGATCTCGGCGGACACCATGTCTCCACGGGCCAAGGCCGTGCGCACCTATCGGAGATAGATGCGGGAAGGGGAGTCAGAGAACCCACTGCTCACCCATCGCAGCCTCCCTTTTAAGACTATGCCCAGAATACCCTGGACTGGCATTTCCTTTCCACCCCCTGCCCTCCCCCCCACCTGCACGGCCTTGAAGATGGCGATGATGCCTGTAGGCCAGAAGCAGCAGATGGTGGTCAGCACAGCGATGGGCATGTAGTCGTGTGGCGGGCGCCTGGGTTCCAACAGAGCCAGCCCTGGGCCCTGGGGTGGCGGGGGCAGAGTGGAGGTCACTCCTGGTCCCCCTGGGGTCCCGCCTGCATAGGGCTGTGGGAAGGACAGTGGGGAAAAGGGATGTCACGCCTACACTTCTGCTGCTCGCCAGCGGTTGGCAATTTGGCAAAGAGGTTTCTAAAAACAGGATTCTAAGGTTGGGGGGGGGCACAATTAACGCCCTACCCTTCCTGGTAGTTAAAATCAGCCTAGACCTTGGTGGAAGTTCCCACACTGTCTTACAAGGTATGGGTCTGTTCTGCACTTGCTTCGATCCTCCTTGCCTTCTTCTATCCCTGGCTCGCCACGTTCCATTTCTTCCCCTCCCTCCAAGCGGTTTCCTTCTTTCAGACCTCCTCTTGACTTTTGAACCACCTCCCAATCTTTGACCCTCCAAAGTATCCCCCCCGCCAAGTCCACCACCTTCCCACCCACAGTCCCTTCTCCACTCTTCTGTCTAGGGTTTGTTACCAGAACGTCGGTCTGGTTCTATTTCTCTCCCAGCTTCCCGTGTGTCCCTGTGGAACCTGACTCCCTCCTAGGTCCCCTCAGCCCCATACTCACCGTTCCCACCGGATACACCGGAACATAGGCAGTGCAGGGCTGCAGCTGCAGCGGGTAGCCCGGCGCCACATAGCCCCCCAGCGGCAGTGTGCCCACCGCCCCCGCGTGCGTGGGCACCACAAAGCCCGGGGCTTGGGCCGTCGGGGCTGCTGCTGGTGGGGGCGGGGCGGCGGCCGCCGGTGGTGGTGGGGGAAGTGGACCCTCGAAGCGAGTCTCCTGCAGATAAGGGTCGGGTGGCATGCGGGGTAAGGTAGCACAGCCGGGTGGGGGAGCCCCAGCGCCGGGACCGGGCGGGGCATGGTGGGGGGGCCGCGGTAGAGTGGCAGAGGATGAAGGACCACGCTGGGCGCTTGCTGTAGCAGAGGCCGGGCCACCTGCCCCTAAGCGCGGAAGGGTGGCCGTGCCAGACTGGTGGTAGTGGTGGTGGTGATGATGATGTGAGGAAGGGACCGTTTGTGGGGGCGGGATGGGGGGTTCTGCCGGAGGCTGGGGGGCATTGTAGGGAGGCGGTGAAGTGTGGGGAACTGAGTCTGGAAGGCCTGGCCACAGAAAGCGGAGCAGAGGATAAGGGGAGAGAGAAGACAGCAGAGATCAGGGGGGTAAGAAACATCAGACAGAGATGGAAAAATAGCAAGGGAGTGACAGGCGAGGTGACAGCTCCCGTTTGGGGGCCAGGGAAGGGGTTGTATCTGGGCCACCTGTCCTCCAATCTAGTTTTGCCATCACAACGGGGTCACAACTCTTTCCCAGCTCCTCCGCTGTCACCCACAGTTGTCAACCACACATCCTCATCCAGGGCTGTCTCAGAGCTCCTCTTCATGCGTGCTCGGTTTAACCGTTTTTTTATGTGGATATTTCCACTTTCCTTCAGTAGGGAAATAGGCCAGGGGTTACCTGGGAATCTCATGGCCTCTGTCAGGGTCCATAAAAATGTCTTCTAGGACTAGTACACGATGGTTCATGCCTGTAATCCTAATACTCCTGAAGCAGAGGCAGGAGGATGAGCAACTAGGAAGTTCAAGGCCAGCCTGGGCTACATAGGAAAATCTTGTTTTAAAAAAAAGTCTTCTAGATTTTACTTCCCTGGCAAACCCCATCTGATCAAGTCACCCTTTACTTCTCCACTGGGTGTCTCCATGCCAGTGAACCAGTGCTTGTCCATCTGTCACTCCCAGGGATGATGTCCCTGCGGAACCTGGCTGTGCCTTCCTCTCCTCAACCTGCCCCCTCCATGTTGTTGAAAGGCACAGAGGCAGACTGACCCAAAGGAAGGAAGAGAGGGATGAGCTATAGAAAGAGGAGGGGGTGGGGGGCACGAATGGAGAGCCACAAAACACCCCAGGAAGGGTCAAAGAAGTGGGGGGTTAGACAGGAGATAATGGAGGGAGTGGGGGGGGGTTGTTGGTAATTTTTTTTTTTTTACCTGACTTTTCCGATGACATGTTTGTAATTGCTGGGACAGGGTCTCTGAAGCAGGAGTCAGGGTTCCTTGGCTGGTGCAGGAGTCTGAGTCTGGGATGGCGCAGCCAGCAGCAGCGGCTCAGGCAGGAGGCAGCGCAGAGATGGAGAGATGAAGACTGTGTCGGAAGGGGGGTGAGCAGAGGGAGAGTGGCAAGGGGGGGAGCTTAAAGGGACCGAGGCGAGGGAGGGAGAGCTTCAGAAGTACCCCCCCTTCTCTCTCTGCTCTTGGACCACCTCTTTCCTCCTCTCACCCTGGCATTCAAGCCCCCAGTTTAGGCTCCCTTGGAGTTGTCATGGAAACAGGGAGGCAAGACCAGGCAAGGCGGGTGGGACTAAGAGAATGCAGGAGGGAGAACTCTCTCCCTCAAAGACTCGCTGTAGTGATTATATTGTGGGAAGCTGGTTCAGTGGATTCACCCCATTTATCTCCAGACCCTGTTCCCCCAGAGCTGGCTCATTTAAGGTCTTCTTTCCTCAGTTCCTCTCAGAACTCCCTGCAAGATAGCTCTCAGCTCCTCCAGCTAGAGACAGGTGTGAGAGAAAATTGTACAAAGCTTAGAACCAAGAGAGTCTGAAAAGTCCCCCAGGTATACAGCCTGGGCCTGCCCTGGGACAGAAAGGTAGGAAGGCGAACGTGTCATCCGGAAAGTCAGGTCAAAACAAAACAAAATAAAATCAAGGGAGGAAGCTAGGGTCTAAGTGGAGGTGGGGGGTACACAGGTACCTTTTCCCTCCAGGGTTAAGGAGCTGAAATGCTTTAGCAGAGGAAAGTAAGATACAATTGCTTATTTGTGATAGGTGGGCTTGAAAAAGCGTGCCTGTGGGGGCTGAGGAGCTCTGGGGCGGTCAGCATTCATATCCATTCCCTACAATACCCCCGTCCTCCCCTCCTCCCTGCTCAAGACGCTGATCCACCTCCAGAATCAACCCGAGACACAGTGGTGACTTAAAAGTCTTTTTATTTGCTTTCTGTGTCTTGGAAGGGCGTGGGTGGGGAGGTGGGAGCTGAGGTTAGGCAGTCTACAGAGGTTATACCAGTTGGGCCTCCTGCAGAAGCCTAGCAGGAAAATCAGAAATGCCCTTCCCTTTTAGAATCTCCCAACCCTCCCCTGAGGCAGTTGCCCTAGGACAGAGTCCCTCCTGTGGCATCCTTCAGAGCAGTTCCAGGTCTGAGAATTTTTACATCACAGCCTCATACCGGTGGTTCTGGTTTTTCAAGCGTGTATGGATCAGAGAGAACCCCAGATCCATCCCTTCCACACTACACGCTTCTGGTTTTATTGTGAGTCGAGTTTAGATTGAGCAAAGACCCTGAGTACAGGCATAGAGGCTCAGGAACGCACAAAAATTCTGGATATTTATTTAACTGCTAAGTAGAAGCCCTGCCTGGTAAAGGCCACCCCGGGCACTCAGGCGTGCGCAGGGGTCACGGGTAGGCCGGGTGGTGCCAGTGCCAGCAGCGAGGACGTCTGGCTGCAGTATCAGGGGCCGCGTCACCAGCAGCCCGCAGGGGATCTGAGGAGCAAGACTGTTGGTCGTTGGGGTCGCTCAGGGTTGGAAGACTGGTGAAAATCCGGTGGTGAGTCCTTGCAGCCCCCCGGGGCCATATGCCCAAGGAAGGTGGGTCGTGGAGGGCTGGCCGAGAAAGCAGAGATAAAAGGCCAAAGAAACTGGGCCAGGCTGCACTTCACTTGAGGGCCTGAAGGACTCTCGGCGTCTCCGGAGACAAGGGCACAACACGCACTTCAAAGTGAAGAGTTGTAAGGCGCTGATCGGGAGCAGGAGGACAGGCAGGAGCAGGAAGAGGGGACGCTCCGGCTGCGCTAGGCCTGGAGTCCAGCTACACGCTGGGATAGCCTCGGTCCTCCCCCCTCCCCGGACGCCCCCCTCGGGAGCCGGAAATTCGGGCTCTGCTGCAAAGCCAGACAGCCCCGGATGGAAAGTGGGGCACATCAAGGCGGGGAAATCGCACCCCTGGGTGGCCGGATGCAGCCGACCCTAGAAAAGCTTTCTTAAACTATCCAAGATTTTTTTTTTTTTTTTTTTGCTGTTGCTCCTCCCCTTCCGGCTGAATGGATCACTCCGCCTCTTTCCTCCTCCCCAGCTCTTTGGGTTCCATTGCCCCTCCGGTCCGTGGTCCGCCTTTTGGGGGACGCTCTCTGTGTTGTCAGGGAAAGCCCCGGACGTGACGGCTTTGCTTGACCCCGAGCAAGACCCCTCCCGGGCTCCTGGTCCCCCTTTCCCTCCTACCCGGTGGATTCCAGACCCTTTACAAGTAAACTGCTGGCGGAGCAAAGCCTCCAGACCCAGGCCAGGTGGGAGTTTCAAGGGACCTGAGCTGCGGCTCTGGGAGCTTGCAGAACCCAGAGTTGTGCATGGCCAAGGTGATGCTTACGGAAGATCCTGGGCCTAGTGACCAACTCCCTATGAGCGCAAAGTTGGGGGCAGGACTTAGGTTGAGCATTAGTGCAACAAAGTGGTAGGGAGGGGGTGTGTTTGTGCGAAACCCACTGGAGTGAGTTAAAAGTAGCCTGTTGTGACAAGGACCTGGCTTAGGAGCTGAGGCCTGAAGGTTGCTTGCTGGGAATCTATTGGGAGCAGAGGGGTCCGCTTCACGTTCCCTTGTTCCTTCTCAGGTGGGAGCATGCTGGGGCTATGGAGGCAGAGGCTTCCTTCGGCGTGGATTTTTCTCCTCCTGCCGTTCTTGAGGCTGCTGATACCCGCAGCCCCCGCGCCCCACCGCGTGTCCTACAAGCCAGTGATCGTGGTCCACGGACTCTTTGACAGTTCATACAGCTTCCGCCACCTGCTGGACTATATCAACGAGGTCTGTCTGGGGACGTCGGGTGGAGGAGGGTGCTGGAGCAACTATAGTTGCTGGGGAAGAAGCATGGATAGCCGAAAGATAGATAACCTCTTTTGGCCAGTTCCTCAGCGTACTCCTTCTAGCATGGGGGAGGTTGGGGGACGGGAGTTCCTCGTTCCAGCAAGCTCAGTGAATGCAAGTGGCCTTCCTAGCCCACCCCCAGTGTCTGCATTGCTCCCTTCCCACAGACACACCCCGGGACTGTGGTGACAGTGCTTGATCTGTTCGATGGCAGAGAGAGCTTGCGGCCCTTGTGGGAACAGGTGCAAGGGTTCCGAAAGGCTGTGGCCCCCATCATGGAAAAGGCCCCAGAAGGGGTACATCTCATCTGTTACTCCCAGGGTAGGCAACACACACTCCTAACTCCCAAGCCCTCTATGAGCCTAACTCTGCTTCCAGAGGTTGCTTTTCTGAGCTTCATTTCTCTGGTCAGAGGCCTAGTAAATGAGCCCCTCAGCACCTGTGTTCTTCCTGTATGTTCTCAACGGGAGGGAGGGTTCGTTTTGTCATTTGCCATGGTTCTTAGAGTTAAGGATTTGGAGAGCATCTAAACGCCTATCAGTTGGTCAGAGGCCTAGACTCTTTATCTTGGCTCTATCATGTAACCTGTGGCTTGTTGGCGGAGCATTATCTTCAGACTTGGATCCCATTCTTTTAAGTGTAGTATTTTGAGAGACCAGAGGCAAGGGTCGCTGCACGGCCTGTTCTAAGGCCTTCCCATGTTGGTGCTCTGCCTCCAGGGGGCCTGGTGTGCCGCGCTTTGCTGTCTGTCATGGATGAGCACAATGTGGATTCTTTCATCTCCCTCTCCTCTCCACAGATGGGACAATATGGAGGTGAGTGGACACCTTGGGTTCCACAGAAGGCAGCATGTCTGGGGCACAGAGGGGAGGCCACTTAGCATTGCCATTCTTTTCTCAGACACAGACTATTTGAAATGGCTGTTTCCCTCGTCTATGCGATCTAACCTCTACCGTATCTGCTATAGTCCTTGGGGCCAAGAATTTTCCATTTGCAACTACTGGCATGGTAAGTGGGGGATGCTGCACTGGAGCCTGCGTTGACATGGAACCGTGGAGGGCGAGGCCTGCTGTGCCACCTCTACCATAACCAAAGTGCTAGTTTGCGTTTGTCAGACAGTTACTAATCAGATAGGTGGTGTTCAGAGTGTTGTTTGCAAGCCACTCCATTGCCCCAGAGAATGTAGTTTGCTGCAAAATTTTTCTTTAAAAAAGTAATGGATTATCATTATTAGTAGAGGTGTGTGTATGTGTGTGTGTGCTCATGCATGAACCATGGCACATACGTGGAGGTCAGGGGACAGCTTTCAGGAGTTCGGCCGTTATAGGTCATATGAGTAAGTGGCTGCCCCAATAAAACTTTATTTACAGAAACAAGTGACAGACTGGCTTTGGTCCATCAGGGGCCAATCTCGAATGTAAGGATTGTGCCTGGATGCTGGATGAAGCCTGACTTTGTTGGCTAACTTTGTGCACCTTATTTAGCTTTCTGGGACACAGTCTCTTTCTATAGAGTAATGAATGTAGCATGTGCCTTGTGAGGTGTTTGTAATCATTAAATTAGAGTAAAACACTTTTAACAATCACTGACTCATACAAGGTGCAAGATGAAAGTGCCTTCCAGGCCAAGGGTGCTGTACACAATTGAATCCCAGCACTTGGGAGGTAGAGGCAGGAGTATTTCTGAGTTTGAAACAGCCTGAATTATGTAGGCATTCCAGGACAGCCAGGACTAAATAGACCCTGTCTCAAAAAACAAAACAAAAAACCCCCAGAAAACATCAAAAAATGCCTTTGATCAATTACATTGACCGATATTTTTAACCTTCTGTTGTAAGACTGGGTGTCTGTCCTCACTTTTAGATTTATTTATTTTATTTTATGTATATGGGGATACTCTGTCTGCATTTCTCTGCACACCAGATGAGGGCACCAGACAGCTGTGAGCTGCCATGTAGGTGCTGGGGATTGAAGTCGGGACCTTCAAAGCTTCACCACGGAGTTGGTTCTGCAGCCCCAGGCTTCACTATGACTATAGTCTCCTGACTGACCATCCAGTCTTATCCCGTTAAGTTTTATCCTTTCTTTTTTTAAAAAATTTTTAGATTTTATGTATATGGGTATTTTTCTGCATATATGTGCACCTATGCAGGCTGTGGAGGGCATTTGATCCCTTAGGGCTGGAGTTACAGAGTGTTGTGAGTGACTGTGTGGGTGCTGGAAATTGAACCAGTCATGGAAGAGAAGACAGTGTGCTCAATTGCTGAGCTGTCTCTTAAACTCACTGTGTAGTCAAGAATGACTTTGAACTGATCCTCCCAACATAACATCCTGAATGCCAGTGTTACGGGTGCGGGCCACCTATGTCCATCTTGGGGTCAAACTCTAGGTTCTCAGGCGTGCTAGTTTATACCCTGGCTCCTGGCTCTCCCTAACTGCTGTTTGTACTCAGATCCTCATCACGATGACTTGTACCTCAATGCCAGCAGCTTCCTGGCTCTCATCAACGGGGAAAGAGACCATCCCAATGCCACTGGTAAGGTGTCATTTCCACCTGTGTACCTCTTCCACTTCTATTCTGGCCTGAGCCCTGTGGCTGACCCGTCTCTCCCCATCTCTACAGCGTGGCGGAAGAACTTCCTTCGTGTGGGCCGCTTGGTGCTGATTGGGGGTCCTGACGATGGGGTCATCACCCCCTGGCAATCTAGGTAACAAGGGATTGTAGAGGCTGAAGGCTGAAGACCTGGTCTGTTCGTGCCCCTTACATATAGTAGATGTTCTTTCAGAGACAGGGAGGGGCCCAGTATATAGCCCAGGCTTGACCTCTCGTCCTTGGCTCCCAAATGACAAGCACTATTATTATTACCACATCCACATCTCCTTTTCTTTTTTTGGGTAGTGCTGAGGATCAGATCCAAGTGTTCTGCATACTTTGTCCCTTGTTTGTGTCTTAGGCAAGATCACTTGAATCCAAGAGTTCAGGATGAGCAAGATGAGACCGTTTCATCAAAGCCCACAAAACTAACTGACACATTTAATCCTAGCACTCAGGATGCAGAGGTGGGTGGATCTCTGTTTCAGATCACCCAGGGCTGTTTTTTGAGACTCCTCTGTCCAAAAAACAAAACACCACCACCAACAAACAAAAAATTTGCTGTGAAAAGCCTTTTGATTTGGTAGCTGGGATGTAGCTCAGCTTGCCTAGCATATCTGGGTTCCATCCCAGCACTCAGGAGATAGAAGAGTGGGATCCAAAGTTCAAGGTGCCACATAGTGAATATGAGGCCAGCCTGGGATACACACAGGAACATCCATACACACATAATTTTAAAGCAATCATGGAGTCTTAGGAGGTTGCAGAGATGGTTTATCAAGGTCCTGTGTATGTTCCAGATTTTCCCCTGGTGCTGTATTCTAAGTCACAGCATCAAACACAAACCACCAGTCCAGATAGTACACGCTTTTAGTCCCAGCACTTGGGAGGCAGAGGCAGGTGGATCTCTGAGTTTAAGGCCAGCCTGGTCTACAGAGGGAGTTCCAGGACAGCCAGGACTATGTAGAGAGACCACCCTAACTAAACAAAAAACCAGAAACCAAAGTCGGGGCACTGACATCACCACAGTGTAAGGTTCAGCCACTTTGTCACATTCCCCACCATTTTTGCCAGGCCTGCTGAGAGGTCTTTCTCAGCACCTCTGTCTCATTCTTCAGGAAACCGATGGCTCCTCCATAACACTGCACACCTGCCTTTGTGGTGTGCCATGATGAGCTGATCCAGGAGTGTCACCTGAAATCTACTCAACAAATATTTATCGAAACACTGTGTGTGCCCAGGTGCTGTTCTGGGCCCCGGGGAAGCATCAGCGAAGAAAGTCCCCGATGTCATGCTCTTCATACACTAAATTAGAAATGGCAGGTGCAGTGACAGGAGGCAGGGGCCTGTTGCAGCCTGTGGCCAAGGACATGTCCTCAAAGGAGCCACCATCTGAGCAAGCCTGAGGAAGGCAGTGTGAGGAGGGAATAAGGTAGCTGGGCATGGTCACCCTGAACTCTTGTAGGCCAACGTCAGGCCCTCGAGTTGGTTCTTTCTGTTGTGGTGAAACCGTTAGCTGAGTGTAGTGGGCACAGATGAAATCTCAGTACTTTGGAGGCTGAGGTAGAGGAATCTTCATTGTTTGTGGCCAGCATGGGCCAACTCAGAAACAACTAATAGGTAACACTATTACCTATATAGGTAATAGGTATAACTCAGAGCATACTGCAGCCTGGGTTTGATTATTCTTTTCTTTCTTGGAGACAGGGTTTCAGAGTGTAGCCCTGACTAGGCTGGCCTTGAACTCACAGATCCTCCTGCCTCTGTGTCTTGAGTACCAGGATTAAGAGCATGCACCACCACACACACCTGGCTCCTGGGTTTGATTCTTAGCACCAGGAGGAAAGAAAGATGGCAGATAGATGGATAGATAAGTAGGCAGAATTTTTTCTTAGTTTTTGTTTTGAGACAGTGTCATGTATTCCGGGCTGGCCTTAAATTTGTTGTATTGCCAAGGATACAGACATTTGTTATCACGTTACTTTTATGAAGTGCTGGGGATCGAACCCAGGACTTCATGCATGCTAGGCAGTCACTCTACCAACTTGGCTGCATACCAAATCTTAGAAGTAACAGGGTATTTTAAACAAAAAGATTTATGTTCATGTTTTGTCTTCATTCATGTCTATGTGGGGTGTTGGGTCCCCTAGAGCTGTAGTTCCAGATGGTTATGAGCTGCCATGTGGGTCCTGGGAACTGAACTCAGGACCTCAGGAAGAGCGGCCAATGCCCTTAACCATTTGGCCATCTCTCCAGCCTGCTAATTCCTGGGCTTTTAACATTTGTCAGGTTATGGACAAGGAAGGGTTACTTGCTTGCAATTTTTTTTCCTTTTTTGAGACAATGACTCACTGTCCATAGCCCTGGCTGTCGTAGACCTCACAGAGATCCTTCAGCTGCTGCCTCGAGTGCTGGCATTAACACATCTAGCAATACTCTTTTATTTAAAAAAAAAAAAAAAAATGTTGGCCGAGTCTGTAAAGGTGCCCTGCCCCTCGAGCCTGGTTTCCCTGGAAACCATAAAAGTGGGAGGGACTGAATCCACAAAGTTGTCCTCTGACATGCCAGGGTGTGCCTTTAGTCCTAGTACCCTGGAGTTAGAGGCAGGTGGATCTGAGTTCTAGGCCAGCTAAGGCTACATAATGGAAAGCTGCCTCAAAAACATCAACCAAACAAAAAATTACCTAAAAATTTAAAAATTAAGCTAAACATGGTACCACATGTCTATTCTCTGCACTCACAAGGAGGAAGTAAGAGGGTCCAGGTCAACATGGGGTTCACAGTGAGACCCTGCCAAAGTAACTGACTTATTTACAGCAGTGAATATTGGATCTATGTTTGTTTGGCTTTTGAGATAGGTTTCTCTATATAGCCCTGATTGTCCTGGAACTCACTATGTAGACCAGGCTAGCCTTGAACTAATGAAGATCCCTCTGCCTCTTGAGTGCTAAGATTATAGACATATACCACTATACTTAGTTACTGATTTTTTTAAAGGTTTATTATTTTGAATCACTTGTGTGTCTCCATGTGGATATATGCATATGTGAGTTCAGATACCATCATGGAGGGCAGCCAGTGCTCTTAGCTGCTGAGCCATCTCTCCAGACCCAAACATGTGCCGCATGTATGCCTGATGTCTAGGGAGGCCATAAGATGGCCTGGGTTGTCTGAAACTGGAGTTTTGAAATACCACATGGATGCTGGGAACTGAACCCGAGTCCTCTGGAAAAACAGCCTGTGCTCTTAACCTCTGAACTAGCTCTCCAGCACTTAAGTTGTTTAAGTCATGCAATGTTCTTAGTTTTCTGTTTGAGGCGGGGTCTCATGTAGCCCCCGTCACTGTGCCCAGCTCCTCTTAAAGATCTGGGATGTCCTTCATGCTGCCTGTCTCCCCAGGGGGCTTTGAGTCTTTATGGACACTAAGGCATATTTCCTGGTTCTCTTCATATCTTCCCTGCCAATCTCTTTGTAGCTTCTTTGGTTTCTATGATGCCAATGAGACAGTCTTGGAGATGGAGGAGCAGCCGGTAAGCCCGTTGGAACAACTCCCTTTCTCTCCATTGACCCACCTCTGGACTCTTTCTGCTCCTGGGCCCTGGTGGGGTGGGGCTGGGAGGGTGGTTTGGACAGCAGCAGTACCTCACTTTTGTCTCTTTCTCTGCTCCTTCCTCCACCTTGAAGGTTTACCTTCGGGACTCCTTTGGTTTGAAGTCTCTCTTGGCCCGGGGGGCCATAGTGAGGTGTCCGATGCCTGGGATCTCTCACACCACCTGGCACTCCAATCGCACGCTCTATGATAATTGCATTGAGCCATGGCTCTCCTGAAGATGTCCTCAGGAATTCCCCGGCCCAGAGACCAAGTGGTGGCCTTGGGAAGCAGATGCCAGGCTCCAGTGGGCCTGTGACCACCTCATCGCTCCCACACTGCCCCATCCCACCAGGGCTCCCTGAATCCTCCTGCTCCTTTGTGAATGACAAGTCCTGGTCCCCTACCTCATGTCCTCATTTGGGGATGTCTCCATCTCTCCCTTTCTCCCACGGCTGAGGTTGGGAAGTAAAGCACCAGGTTTTTAACTGGCTTCACCGATGCTGCTCCTTCTCCGGGTCTGGCTGTACCGGAGGAGAACCCAGCCCCTGCCCACCACAGGGGTCTCCTAGGCCACTCAGGACATTTTTAGCTTATCCTGTATTTCTCTTTTCTCAACTTCCCCATCGCCAGCCTCCCCACCCATAAGAAGGGTTCTGAGGGTCCCCTATGGGGACAGTTCCACTTTTGAAGTGTCAGTGTTGGGGAATATCTGTGGCCTGCAAGGCCCATCTCAGGTTTGGGGATCCCCCAGTCCCTATGATTAGTGTTGGGGTATATCCCCTGGGAGCCTAGGTTCCTTGAGGTCCCAGCCCCTCTTTTAACTACCCCTGAGCGGGTGTTCCCTGTATTTATAGAAATAAAGTTCCATTTCCTCAGTGTGGCTTGGTTTATTCCCAGGTGAAGGAGACCTGTGCTCCCCAGAGGGTGGGGATAGAAAGTCTAGGGCCTGGGTGCCCAGATGCCTGGTGTGGGGTGGGGACCCCCGTGGTGTTTCCGTCCGCTCAATGCCCATTCTGTTTAGGTTCCTGGCTCTCCCTGGGTTCTTTCCTGCTGAAGACAATTCTCTTCCTGTCCCAGCCTAGGGTTATGGGGCTGGCGGCTTGGGCCTCAGTCTCATGGGTAGAATTAGCCCACCACCCCCGGACTAGACGAAGGGCCTGAGGGTCAGAGTGGACATGTGTCACGCCCCTTGACCTTTGTAGGCTAGGGCTGGGTGAGGGGCTGTACAGTGAGTCTCCCTTTGCCTGGGAGGAGGAATTTGGACTGAGACAATAGGGCCCTGTCTGTTCTGGCTTGGGGGTGGTGGCCCCCAGCCCCAGTAAATGCCATCAAGGGATGGAGGCAGTTTTCCCCTGGTGCCTTGGACACCCCTGCCCTTCTGTGACTTTCTTGGCTGATCTTGCCTGCCCGCTGTGACCTGCCCTTGCTTTGGCTGTCACCCTCTCCCTGCTCACAGTCTCCCACAGTCTCTTAGGTTGAAGGGGGTGGGGTGCTGGTTGCTGCCAGAGCCAGGAATTTTTGATTTGGGGACCTTGAAAGATTATGTAGGTCCTACTAATCGGCTCTTGGCTAAAGAGAGGGTGAGGAAGGCAGGACCAGCCTGAGACTGGGAGTCTTGTGGGAGGGGGCAGGAGTGGGAGGCTGCTGTCTGGACCCGCCTCTTTGCCTCTTCCCAGATGGAGAGGCCCAGCCACCAGTCTGAGCGGTTGCTTGGGTTGCTTCACTGCAGTCTCCCTGGACAGGGAAACAGGTGGGGAGAGGAAGTCAGTGGTGGAAAGTATTGAGATTACTTGACCTTAGGATGGGTATGAGCTGGGAGGGAGGGGTCCTGCGTGAAGGGTGTGTCTGGGGTATATGTGATGGTGTGGGAGGGTAATGTGGCAGCAATGTGTTTAGTATACTTGGATTTGCATGGAAGGTGGAGTGTGCAAACTAAGAAGGGCAGGGTGGGAAGGGTGGCCATGAGCTCTGGGGCAGGGTGAATCTGACTGAACAGATCATGATTTGCTAATGGCAGAATATGTCTGATTAAATGTGCAGGGCACTGTAGACCATGTGAGTGGCTCATTTGAAAGAGTAAATGTCGTGACCTCAGTCAATTGTTTTAGGAGGGTTGAGGCAAGAGAAGTAGAGGGACGAAGAGCCTCCGGTCACGGCTTGTATGAGGCCCACAGAGTCTGGAAGAACCATGGTGTTCAGGGCAGAGCTGTGGGCTTTCCTCACACTTCTGCTTCTCCTGCCACTCATGTCAGGCCAGGGAGCCAAAGGAAGATCTTTCAACCGCAGGTGACAGCAAATGGGGGAGGGTCACGGTGAGGGTCACGGTGAGGTCTCGCTGGGGCCAGGTTTGGCAGAACAGGCCATGGGCCCCTGGCCTCAGCGGCTATGTGAGGGACTCAAGGCTGCTGAGGACCTGCCACACTCAGTGTCTCCACCTTCACCCCTGGCATGGCTGCAGTCTGGGTGTCTGCTCCAACCAGACACTGGTGCTTCCGCTCCGTTACAACGAGACCTACAGTCAACCGGTATACAAGCCCTACTTGACCCTGTGTGCTGGAAGACGCATATGCAGTACCTACAGGTGAGAGATGAAGCCCAGGACTCTAGGGTCTAAGAGGATCTGAAGAATCAAGCCCAGGATGGGTACCCAGAAAACCTGACCTGGTTCTATGTTCTAGGACCACTTACCGTGTGGCCTGGCGGGAGGTGAGACGGGAGGTACAGCAGACACATGTAGTGTGCTGCCAGGGCTGGAAGAAGCCACGTCCAGGAGCTCTCACTTGTGAAGGTGAGGCTGAGACCTGAGGCTTTTGTGGGAGGCGCTAGGTGGTGCTGGGGAGCTGCCACCGAGTCTGGGTCTTAACTCTCTTTCCTTTCAAATGTACCCCAGCCATCTGCTCTAAGCCTTGTCTGAATGGAGGTGTCTGCACTGGACCGGACCAGTGCAAATGCACCCCAGGCTGGGGAGGGAAGCACTGTCACGTGGGTGAGCAGGCTGGTTGCCCCACAACAATGGGGGTGGGTGCTGGAATCTCCCTACCCACTCTGGCGCCCTGCCCCCTTCAGCCCCCTCCTTTTCCTGGTAACTAGACGTGGATGAATGCAGGACCGGCCTTACCCTCTGTTCTCATGGCTGTCTGAACACCCTGGGCAGCTTCACGTGCAACTGTCCCCACCCCCTGGTTCTGGGTCCGGATGGCCGCACCTGTGCAGGGGGGCCTCTAGAGTCCTCAACAAGTGCCAGCATCCTCAGTGTGGCGGGTGGGTATGGAGCACCCGCCCGTGGGGTGGGCCTGGGTCCGTGTAGTAGGCGAGGCCATGCTCACAGTTTCCTTTGTCCCAGCTCGGGAAGCGGAACATGAGGAGGGAACCCTGAGGCAGGAGGTCGCAGAGCTGCGTGGACGCCTGAAGCGGCTGGAGCAGGCGAGTAGTGGGCAGAGGCACGGGTGCAAGTGCACCCCGGACCTTGCCAGAATCCTGAGGTACCACTTTCCTCTGCAGTGGGCCACAGAGGCTGGGGCCTGGGTCCGAGCAATGCTGCCCATGCCGCCTGAAGAGCTGCAGCCAGAACAGGTGGCTGAGCTGTGGGGCCGGGGTGATAGGATCCAGTCCCTCAGTGACCAAGTGCTGCTGCTTGAGGAACAGCTGGGTGCCTGTGAGTCCCCCGCTCCTCCACAACAGGAGCCATGGCATGGCTCCTGAAACCCTCCCGCACTGTCCTTACCCCCAGGACCCTGCTCCCCAGAGTCCTTGCTTATTGTTGCTCCCTCCTGACCACAGCCATCTTGCATCCTTGCCATTAACTAGGTGCCTGTGAAGACAACAGCCTGGGCCCAAGACCCCGTGGTTGACAAGTACTTCCGCAGCAGCCTGGATCCCTAATTTATACAGAAACTGCGCTATCTGGGATTGGCAGATGGGGTCTGACCACAGAGGCACATTGAGCCAGAGAAAACCCCCAGATCTCTCTTTCTCTTTATTCTCAGCTGACTGCTGTTACTCAGATAATAAAAACCAACCACACAAAACTGGATCCCACCCGTTCCTTCTGCCCCCAGCCCACCTCCTGGGTCTTAGGAATGGATCTGGAGTGGGAGGTAGGGGGAGAGTGATAAGAGGCTCAGAGGGCGGTACCTCAAAACAAAGAGAAATAAATAAGGGCCTCCTCTCCCCTCTCACCAGGGTCAGGTTCTTCCCCTAAGGCCCCAGGGAGCAAAGGGCACAGCTTCTAAGGTCTGCCTACCAGAGTTTGGTTAGATGGTGCCAGGCCAGGACCTTGACGACCTCTACCAAGGGGACAGGAGGAAGCAAAAATTGGCATCTGGAGTGTGCTCAGCCCCTGGCACAGGCAGGGATGAGACCTCTGAGTTAGAGAGCCTAGCCCCACTGAGGGTAACAGTGTTGAGGAAGTTCCCCAGGTGAGCCGGGAAGGAGTGTCCGGGTTCAGCTTCAGCCATGATGAGTCCTCACTAGCAGATGGGCCCACTCCATCTGTGGACTTGGGGTGAGGGACAGATTGTTCCACAGAACAGATGAGTCTGTTGTCCAGTGTGGGGTGGAAAGGGAGAGAAGGCCACGAAGAGACCACTGGGGAAGGGATGGGATGGAGTGTCTCCCACCCCGCTATCTGATGAGCCACTTGAGATGAGGAGAGGCAACTGTCCCACAAGACAAGATGGCAGGTGGGGGCTGGAGTGGAGACTGTACCCACACGGGAGAGTCCGTGGGTGGGGCAGGGAGAGGGCATGGAGTGATGCTGTATTCATATTCGCTTCAGAACTTGAAGATCCCAAAAGGAGAGTGGGGAGTGGGGACCCAGGAAGAGGGCCTGGCCCTGCTTCAGGCTCTGGGTCAGAGGTGTGGGGACTAAGATGGGAAGAATCAGGAAGCTCAGAGCCTAGCCTCGCCCGCTCCTCCAGGCTTTTTCAGACAGTCACCACCACCCAGGCCATCGGTGGAGATCTCCCGGAAGATGGTGAGCATGGAGTGTCGGACTCTGTCTGCCAGAGCTGGGACATCATCTGGTGTCAGCCCTTCTGTGGGCACTGGGGGCAGCACCCGCACCTGACATCGTCCTGGAGGGATGAGGAGCAGAACAGTGTCTTGGCCCACTGACGTGCAGTAATCCCACCTTCTGGGTCTCTGCTGACAAACTCCCCAGACCCCAGGGGTCCATGATTCCAGTGTGTAATCAGTGTTCACGGCTGTTAGTTGTCAGATCTGCACACGCCAGCTTCACCTCCCTCCCCAGCACTGCTCACCTGAGGTAAAGCGACGTTCCTTTTTGCAGTAGAAGTCTTGATAGGAGGACATGACGATGGGGATAATGGGGACCTAGGGAGAGGCAAAGCAGGTGAGCGCACACATCCTGGGCAGGAAGGAAGAGGGTCTGGTGCTGATGAGCAGAAAGTAGTGATCACCTGGGCCTGTACTGCAAGGTGGAAGGCGCCACGTTTGAAGGGCAGCATGGAGCCATTGTGGTTTCTTGTTCCTTCAGGAAAAACCCAGACTCTCACCTGAGGGGAAGAGGTCGGAAGGGCACACTCAGGCCCATCAGTGGCTACCATGCTGTGATGAAGACATAGCATTACCAGTGATTTACAGCCATTTCCTCCCTCAACCCTAAAATCCCATCTCAGGAAAACTTACATCCTGGGTGAGCAGGGTCTGGGCCACCTCAGACATGACACTGATGGCATCTCCTGTGCGTTTCCGATCAATGAAGATGACCCCTGCTAGCCAGCAGGCCAGCCCAGCAGAGCCAGCCCACAGTAGCTCACGCTTGGCAATGGGCACACAACGGTCTGGCAGCACCTCCATCATCCCTTGGCAGGGGTGGGGATGGGGGGTATAGATCAGGGTCTAAGCAGGATCTTAGCAGGACCACGCCTACCCAGATACCACCCACACACACAAACTGAAGAGGAGTGGCCTGGAAAAGGCCCTGAGAAGCCAAAGCTGACTGCAGGTGTATGTACCTGCTGAGGGCAGACCCATCCCAGGGAGAGGAGACCAAGGAGGGGGTGGGGAATCTAGGTCTTCTAGGGAAGTAGGTCTGAGGGGCCAGAGGAGAAGGCTCAGCCTGAGTACTGGGGCCCTGTGACAAGGCCTCACCAAGCAGGTCAAGGGAGCTCTGGTGGTTGGAGACCACAACGTACGGCTGCGTGGGAGGGAAGTGTTGAGCCCCCCGCACCTCCACTCGGATCCCATACAGATATTTGATGTGGAGCAGCATCAGACGTAAGATCCTGTGGGGTTATGGCAAGGACGCCAGTGGGATCCACTGATGCCCATTTGCGCACCGCTGTGCCTCTCTGCCCCCCACCCACCGACTGACTGCATAGTCACCTTTGCGGCCCTTCCTCTTCTTGACTCTGGATTTGTGTTTCAGTTCTTCTCCCCCAATCTACCACTCCCTTCTCCCCCCTGCGCTCCCTCAAGACCCACCACTTCCCACCCCTGGCCCCTTTACTTACTTCATGTTCTCGACATTGCGTCCGCGCACAGCACACACAGGGATCGCGAGTATAGCCAGGAAGAGGATCCAGCCGTTGTAGAAGGCCATCTTGAAGAAATACTTGGCACTGGGGCTGCAGAGCCACAGGGTGGACAGCAGGAGGAGCAACAGCAGCAGCACCGTCCAGGCCCCGGGCCACAGCTCCATTCTGGTCACCTGCAGATGAGAGGAACCAGGTAAGGCAGGCACAGGAGGCAAAGCTGGGAGATGCTCCAAGGCGGGAGGGGAGGGGGGCACAGACAAGGACCCAGCCGGGAGTGCTGGCCACTGCAGCTCCAGAACTCTGGAGACAGACAGGTGGGAGGCCCCAAACACTCACAGCCTCAGCTAAATGATAAGGGAGCAGCAAAGAGACCAGCTAACCCTCAGCTGGAAACCTTTTTTTTTTGAGGCAAAGTTTTTTTCTAATCCAGCTCTAACCTGGAACTCTGTAGCCCAGTCTGGTCTCTAATTCATAATGATCTTCTCTGTCTCCCACATGCTGAGTTGACAGGCATGAGGGACCAAGCCTGTTGTGGATGGGCAGTCTATACCTGTACTATCTGCTCCTAATGGAGAAGAACTGGGAATGTTAAATGCACACCAATGACTCTTGAGAATTCTGGGTGAAAAACAGATGTACTTCTACAAGCAGGCAAACAAACCCAACTATCCCTTCCTTCCTTGTAACCTCATGGAGACAATGTGGGCAGTCAGGTCATGCAGAGACCATATCAAAGAAACAGCAGAGTAAAAGGAACTTCCAATTACCCTAGGACAGGAAAAGCCTGTTCTGGGTCCTTCTTTCTTCCCTCTGCCCCACTGCCAAAGGCAGAGTCACTACTGATAAAAAGGGTGTTCTGAACCTGTCTCTCCATGCAGGTCAAAGGCTC
Source organism: Phyllotis vaccarum (assembly GCA_033318265.1). Taxonomy (NCBI): domain Eukaryota; kingdom Metazoa; phylum Chordata; class Mammalia; order Rodentia; family Cricetidae; genus Phyllotis; species Phyllotis vaccarum. The sequence continues at coordinate 103,740,118 of JARWLC010000010.1, forward strand.
TCTCTCCCTTCCTAAAACTAGAAGGGCCCAGAAGGACTGGAACTGTGGGCTTTCTAAACTGCACCCTTATCCTCTGAGCTATTAGCATCACCCTCCATGCCTTAGGTGGCCACCAGACAGGTTTCCGTCACCTAAATCTGAGCGTTTCTCTCCCCCAAAAAGCCTTTCTTGAAAAGCTGACTTGTGCTTCTGTCTTTGACCCCATCGCCAGAATGATTTTACTTCTGCAGATCTGCCACAAGTCCTTCATGGCCTCACTGTTCCCTGTGGCTGGCAGGTTCTATCTCCTCTTGCTTTACACAGCCCAGTGCCACCTTCAGATGTCTTTCATAACCTCGCCAGGCCCATGTTTTCATTACAAATTTCTACATATTCCTGAATATCACCAGACTGCTTGTGACAATCTTCCTGCCTGTACTGCTCTGAATGCTGAAATTAAAGGTGTAGGCCACCACACCTCATATGATCAGTGGTTGTCAAGGTGTAGAAACATAACTTCTGGGCCTCACCCAGACATAATGAAGCCTGGGCACTGGGCCAGCCTGTATTTTAACATGCCTTGCAGGTAAGTCTGCTGTTCACTGCCTTTGAGAGCTACTGATAGCAACAATACACTTTGGGTTCAAGTTCACTGGTCTTTTCCACTGTCCCCTCAGGCTGTAACCAACTTTAGGACAGAGATTAGATTAGCCTTATGTCCATGCCAAGAGAGAAGCAGGTTCAGTGCATGCTCAGTAAATCACATGAAGGGATTATAAGGTTACAGACATGCCCACAATTGATCAGTTAATAATAAGCAATATGGTTCTTGCTTTTGCTTCCTTTCATTTGGTTTCTGCAGTGCTGAGTGTGTGCTGGGGGCCAGAGACAGATAGCTCTGATGGTAAACTAGGTAGCTGCCTTCCTCAGGAACATCAGTTAGGAAAAATCACTTCCTCCAAATGCTGACAACAAGCCTGACAGCAATCCATTTACACATGGCCACAGGGAAGCCAGAGTACAGACCATGAAGATGTCATTCAACTCAGAGTTGGACCGGCATACCACACTCTTGTCATCAAATATGTGCCAATAGCACAAAATGTGGGGCAATGGTCCGCACAGAAATACAGACACCGGGGCCACACAGGACAGACCTGCACTCATGCTATGACACAGACCATGGAGCCGTGGAGGGAAACATGTGGACAGACAAGTCAGGTGGTTAGCAAAGTAAAGCAAATCAAGAATGGTCCCATGGGCCACTAAATGTGGTGACACATGCATGTTAAGTGGAAGATCAGGAATTCCATCATCTCAAGTTCAAGGCTAGTGTGGGCTATGTGGAACTGTTAAAAAAAAAAATCTTAGCTGGGCATGATGGCATATGCCTTAAATCGCAGCACTTAGGAGGCAGAGACAGGTGGATCACTGTGAGTTTGAGGGCAGCCTGGGCTACGTAGAAAGAGCATTGAAGAATGCCTTGGGGGGGGGTGGAGGACAAGCAATACTTGTGTAATACTTGGTCAGATGAAGTAATCATCTCTAGAGAGAAATGTTTGAAGATTTATAAACATGTTAGAATGTCAAACTGGTTAATGGACACATAGCTCATCAATCACACTGACAATTCATGAAATTAATGGCAGGTGCAACCAAAAGCACATGCTATGCTTATGGCGCATCAACATGTCACCTCACAGGGCATGCAGATCTGTGGTGAGAACCCCATGTGGAAAACAGGCTACTGTGATTACAACAGGGATAAGCTGGATCCCACACAGGAAGCATCCTGCACACTCCAGAACTGTGGATGAACACCTGTGAGGTCAAACAAGATAAGCTAAGGCAAGCATGTAAAAACATAAAGCATGTAAAGTAACATGGAAACATCCAACAGATGTAACACGTCAAGTCCTCGCATACATTTGGCATTGGAGCATGTCACAAACTCAACACAAGGCATGGACATGAGGTATGAGGGCCACTCTGATGGGCGTTTAAACGTCCTTCCATGAAGCCTATGGAGAACACAGCGGCAGCCAGCAGCAGCACACAAGCAATTCAACCTGTCAAAGGCACTCAGAACCAATGTGGAAACAGCCTCCCTCAAGACGCTCGTGTGTTAGTCTATTCCAACGTGGAAGGCAGCCGAGGAATGGGTGATTCTGTGCCTGGAGGTTAACGGGTGTCTGACAGCATTCCTAGGAAGCAGCCCTGGCCTTCTCATGACCCTAAAGTCATGTGGGGCCAAAACGCAGCACAAGGGCTGGGAAACCTGAAGGGAATCCCCTCTCCACGATCAGTCCACACCCCCCGTCCGGAATTCGGAGTTGCCATCTCTCCTCTCTCCAGGCTCTGGGCCCTCTAGGCAAGCAAGCCCTCCACCCCAGGGCTTGTCGCCGGCCCTCGCAGCTCCCATTCTTCCGCTCAGGCCCCTCTCCCCAGCAAGCCTGTCCCCAGAAGGCCCTCCCAGCCCCCTCTCTCCCCATCCCGGTCCCTTTCAGCGCCCTCCTCCCACCTCCTCCCACCCCTTTCCCGCCCACACCTCAATGGGGCGGGGGGCCTGGGGGACGGGCCCCCTCCCCAGCCAGGCTGCGGCAGCGGTGGTGGCGGCTGGCTGTATCTCTGTCTCGGTGTCGGTGCCAAGGGGGCGACAGGATTTGGGGATGTCCTAGCCCCGGCCGATGGAGGGGTGGTGGGAGTGGGAAGCTGGACCCATATCGGTAGGAATGGTGGGGGGTCCGTACCCCCAACACCCTCCCTCCCCGCCGGCTTGCTGAGGGTCGGGGCTACCGCCGCCGCTATCTCCCCCACCCCTCCCAGCGCCTGCTGGTTTCCGGGGCTGGCCAGGAAGTAGGGGGGGGCGATGATGGGCAGCGGGCCTCACCAATCGCCTCTTCAGAAACCGGCATCTCCTCCCCACGCCCGCCAGGCCTCTCTCTGGCCCCGCCCCGGGAGGTCTTAGCGGGGCTCGCGGCCGCAGCCCGCTCCACCGCTTTGGGCCACCAGTTTTGGCCCCTGTGGTCCTGGCTCCCTGCTCTGTTCCCTCCGCATCGCTTAGCTTCGTCCTCTGGCTGTTGTCTTTCTTTGAACCGTAGCTCTGTACTTAGCCCCTGTAACTCCAGGATTCCCAAACATCCCTTCTCCTGTCCGGATAAACAAATGTTCATGAAATACCGTCTAAATTCAAGCATCAAGTTCACCTTTTTCTTACCCTGCAAGGCCTCCAGCTTTCTGTCCACTTGCTCTTTGTTCCGACTCCTCCACCACCCACTTTGGCCTTTAAAGATAAAGGGCCCTCTTTCCCTGGCATGCTTGTTTGCTTAAGTACTTTCCGAGTTCCTCCATTCACCCAGTCCGAGTCAACCCCTTCCGCCAACACAGAATCCAGCTGCTGGCTTCGGTGGAGTACGCTTGTAATAGCAACGCTAGAGTCCGGGGCAGGAGCATCTCTGAGTTTGAGTCCAGCCTGAGCTATATTGGGACTTTGGACAATAAAACACTGCTTTCTAGGGGTAATGGAATGACGGGATGAACCAAGTAGCCTGCTGGCCAAGCTCTGCTTCCCCTCTTCATCTCAGGACCGGTCTATCACTCCTACCTCCATATTCGCCACTTCTGTATCTAAACCTCTTCAGCACTGCAGAATCCTTGCTTCCCCGTATCCTCTACTGAGTCCCAGATTCTCGCCTATCCTTACTCCTGAGTCACACAGGCACTTGTATCAAGGTGTTGGATAGCCCTTCGCCTGTTTCTGTCTCCCGCCCCTGGACACCTTTGCCCTGAATGAGTTTACACAGCTTGGTGAAGAGCCTTTGATAGTGGGAGGATTGTTACCTAACTCAGCGCTTTGGGCCACAGTATGGGTCACTGTCTGTAAGAAGGACCTTCCAGAAGTCCAGCCAGGAAAAACATTCAAAGCTCGGCAGAGCAAATTACAAGGAAGGGGCGGATCTACTCCATCCAGCCGCGGGTAACCTAAAGGGCGGGCTGTGTCCCTTGGACGCCCATTCATAAAGGGTGGAGCCAGACCTTTTCTGTTCTTAGGATTTAAGACGGAGTTGAGGTCCACTGTAGTCTGCTCTGTGTCACATTACAACGGGGGCGGGTGGGCCTTTGGCTCGGTTCTGCTGGGACAATCACCTAGAGAGGCTGAGTCGTCCAACCGAGAGAGTTGGGTTAACACCAGCGCCGCGGACCGAGGACCGCACCATCCACACGTCGGGCTAATCCCAGTTCTGCTCCCTGCTTCTCAGAGAGGGAGGGGCGGACCCAAGTTCTGCCCTCTACGTCACCCAAGGAGGCCGGAGCCATCTTGAACCCTGCGACCCCGGTTTTTGGGCCCTCTTTTCCCCAGCTCAGCACCGGATCTCCAGGTCTGGGCCAATCAGCAGCTAAGTAAACCGCCCAATCAAGCCGAGAGTCCCTGTCCAAAGACCCGGATGAGGCCGAGCCAAGGCCTTTGAACCATAGGCCTCGCCAATAGCGGTGGGGTTGCCACGGCGACAAGATAGAGTAGAAGGGGTGGGACTGGAATGGACCAGTCTCCACGGGTTGGCCTACTCCACGCCCCCGCCCGCTTATTGCGCATGCTCATTTCCTGTAGCCACCCCCCCGTGTTGTTTCAACCAATCATTTGATTTAGAACCACATGCTTCAAAGTCCAATAGGAACCCGGACAATCTTCGAAAGCGGAAGAGAAGGCAAGAAATCGGCTCATGGTGGGCGAGTTCTGTAGGTCCGAGCCAATCACTTCAGATCTTTGGTTATGACGGGCAGCTACACAGACGAATCAAAGCCTCCCTGGCTGAGCACATTCCTACCAATTCCTCGGCATTGCAGAGTGACTGACGCTTGATTAGCCAATCATCATCGTGCAAGGGTAGGACCCACACACCTTTTCCCGCCCCCATTCTTTAGTTCCCGCCTCCTGTTTTTTGACTCCTGTATGATTGGCAGGCATTTTGACCAATAGTAATAAGAAAACCTTGACGTCTGCCCAACGATCGTGGGCAGAAGGCGGTCCTGGTTTGTTGGGGTGTGTGTATGTGTGTGTGCTGTGCGTGAGTGTATATGTGTGTGTGCCTGGGGTTACTGAGGGGTACGTGGGGGCGAAGCAGAACCGGCCATGGCAGCAGCGGAGGAAGAGGACGGGGGCCCCGAAGGGCCAAGCCGCGAGCGGGGCGGGGCGGGCGCGACCTTCGAATGTAATATATGTCTGGAGACCGCTCGCGATGCTGTGGTCAGCGTGTGCGGGCACCTGTATTGGTGAGAATCCGAGTCAGGAGCGTGGGATGAGGCCGTGGGGCTCCTCTTTGTGATGGGGAGGCCGAGAGTGGGGGCCATGCAGTTATTCCAATGACCCGAGGGCCTATGACCCCCCCACACAACGAGAGGAGGCCTGAGGTGGGGACTTGGGTCTTTGCTGGTGTGTGTGTGTGTGTGTGTGTGTGTGTGTGTGTGTGTGTGTGTGTGTGTGTGTGTGTGCGCGCGCGCGTGCGCGCGCGTGCCTTTGAGGAGGGGGCGGGGGGAATCACGTCTGTGCACTGTGCAGATGAGACGTCTGGAAAGGAGGGTCTTAGGAGGCGCTGCGTGTGTTGCATGTTATAAGGAGGCGGTGGGATGGAGAATGGGAGGCGCTGCATGCTGGTGAGGCCTGAGTTAGAGCTACCCAACTGTTGACATAAAAACAGTTTAGGGGAGGTGCCCCTTGTCGGAGGAGGGCAAGATCTAGGGACTATGGGTCCACATTGAGATAAGATGTGTGTGTGTGTGTGTGTGTGTGTGTGTGTGTGTGTGTGTGTGTGTGTGTGTGTGTGTGTGTGTGTGTGTGTGTGTGTGTGTGTGGAGGCGGGTGTCAAACCCAAGGACAGGCATTGTGGAAAGGCAAGGTGGGGAGGTTAAAAGGTCATGGAGATAGGGATTTTATTGAGCCCGAAGAGAGAGAAAGGAGCAGCAGAGCTGTAACGATGGGAGTGTGGAGGAATATGAGCAAGAATGGACTTATGGCTGAAAAGAAACCTGTTGAATTGGTAAATCAAGTTAAGAGGCAGAAAATGGAGCGGTTGAGGGAGGTGTGTGTGTGTGTGTGTGTTTGTGTGTGCACAGGCACACACACATGCACACCCATGTATATAGAATGATTGATGGATAGAGAAGAGAGGCTCAAATGTATTGAGGAACTTTAGCTATCGAACATGAGAGAAGTTGGAAAAACCTAGTTAGCAAGAGTGTTAGGTGTTGTAGGAAACATGGGGAGAAGCAGAGACTGGTGGTTTCTGTTGTCTGGGGTCCGTGGCTCTTTCCTGTCATCTGACCGACTTTGGTTTGCTTTTTTGCTATTTCCCTTTCCTCAATGATCCAGTTGGCCCTGTCTTCATCAGGTATGGAGTCATGAGACGGACAGGGAAATGGGGAGGGCTGAGGAGCTCCAAGACCCTCTTCATATTTGAAAACACTTTGTTTTCTCTCCAGTGGCTGGAAACACGGCCAGACAGGCAAGAATGCCCCGTGTGTAAAGCTGGCATCAGCAGGGACAACGTTGTCCCTCTCTATGGGCGAGGGAGCCAGAAGCCCCAGGACCCCAGGTAAGAGACTGGAAACTAAAGCCTCCGTCCTAAGAGGGTGTAGACAGGTGCTGCTCATCTCCTCTCCTTCCTCTCAGATTGAAAACTCCACCCCGCCCCCAGGGCCAGAGACCAGCTCCAGAGAGCAGAGGGGTGAGTTTCCTTGTCCAGCTGTGTCCCTCTGGTGCCAAAGCACGTGGGTTTTCCTGATCTTCCCTGCCTCCCTAGGGGTTCCAGCCGTTCGGTGATACCACGGGCTTTCACTTCTCGTTTGGCGTTGGTGCGTTTCCCTTCGGCTTTTTCACCGCTGTGTTCAATGCCCACGAGCCTTTCCGAAGGGGCACAGGTAAGAGTTTTTCCTGAGTTTCCGACAGGGTCCTATTCCGGCCTACAAGCATGCTTTTGAAGTTTTCCTTTCTCCTACAGGTGTGGATCTGGGACAGGGTCACCCGGCCTCCAGCTGGCAAGATTCCCTCTTCCTGTTTCTCGCCATCTTCTTCTTTTTCTGGCTGCTCAGTATTTGAGCTGTGTCTCCACCCTGCCCACCTCTAGCTAGAGGAGAATCAGTATTGGGGGTCCCTGCTGGCCCTTCCCCTCACGACCATGACCTATCTCTGTTGACAAAGGCCTGCTGGAGGCCGCGGGGAAGAGGGACCAGTCTGTTTAGGATGGGAGGGCCTGCTGCTCTGTCCTGCCGGCCCCGCCCTGAAGGATGACAGGCTAAGACCCAATTCTCCTTTGTCCCAATCCTCTGCTTCCCCCAAGATTCCTTGATTTGATGTTTAAAGGTGGGCTCTCCCTGACTCCTCCACTTGTTGATTTAATTTAATTTTTCTCTTCCCAATGCCTAATATGAATTTTGACTCTAAATGACTTTCTACCCTCACTACCTCCTTTATTACAAACTCAATTAAAAGAGAAAGGTGACAGTTTTCCCAGTCCTTCCCTTCTTCCAGGATGGGCAACTCTGCTGCCCAGACTGAATAGATGCTTCAGAGGCAGAGTGAGCCCCTCCCTTGCATGGCTCCCAGGGATGCAGGGGTGAGGTTGCTCCTCTCACACACAGAGGAGTCATCTTCAAATGTGTCAGGTGTTTACTCAACATGGGTGGGGTGGGGGGAAAGCTCCGGTTGTAGAAGTGTGTTGAGGTGGATTAGGGATAGTACAGGGGAGAGCTGGCTGCCTGGGGCAGCACAAGTCAAGGGGAAAAGCTGGTGGACAAGGTCTCCTGGGCTCTACGGTCCTCCTGCCCCGTTCTCTGCTGTTTCAACATCCTCTGACTGATTCAGCTCTGCACGTTCCTCCTCATCCTCCTGGTTTTCTGGGGCCTTCCTGAGAATGGACAGTATTCTAACCTGTGGGCCCCCTCTGACAGCTCTACGTGCTGCCTGGAGCCCATGGGTGTGCCGGTCACTCACCTCTCCTCTCCACTGGCTTGCCGTTTTCGCCACAGGATGGCCCCAATGAGCAGGGTGGCTATTCCCAGGCCTCCCAGGATCCCCAGGGCCAGGGCTAGTGTTCCCAGCCCAGACCCACCCACAGAGCCTGTAGGGACACAGGGAAGATTGAGGGCACAGCTTCAGCCCACACCACCCCTTCCTTGTTGACTATACCCCAGTCACAAGTGGCAGTCATACGCTTCTGACTTTAGTCCAGCCCCTCACCTGCCGCTGGCCCCTCCTCGCCTGTTTCTGGAAGATAAAGAGTAGTCTGAGGGAAGACTTGAGCTTGGGTGGGAGGCCCAGTGGTATCTCCCTTTAGTTACTGGGAAGGATAGATTTCTCTGAGAGGATTGTGGTGGCTCAGAAAAGGCCTAGATGTTGGGTACACTGTGGGAGGGGTTGTGTGGCTGTTGGGGGAGCATATGTCTGAGTAGGGTCTCGAGTCGGAGTCCCTCACCTCATCCCCAGGGTCCCTGGAATTTGGGGAGGGGTTACCTGTGATGCTTATGCTGACAGGAGGGCTTTCCTGAGGCCCGTGGCTAGGATGGGTGGCCACACAGCTGTAGATACCCTCATCCTCATGTTTTATCTCAGGGAGGAGCAGCACGGGGCTGGGGGCGAGGGACAAGGGGGTACCCTAGTGGGGAAAGGGGGGCAGGAGGTGGGTAAGAAGCCCGTCCACACAGCCCACTCTGTCCTGCTTTCATTTCCACAGCTTCATATTCTGTCCCTCCAGCCCAGCTCTCAGGCTTTCCAGGCCACTCACGTCCTTTATCCAGTGGATCTGAGGAGGGGGCTGAGCAGAGATGACACAGGTCAGGGTCACAGTCCCACCAGGAGCAACTGTTCCACCTTCTGGCTCAACCAACAGCTGAATCCCCTCCGGAGGCCCAAGCTCTGGGTGGGGATGTTCATGAGATTCATCAGCATACCTGGAAACAGGCCTGATGGCTCTGGGATGGACCCTTGCCTCCCACACAGTCAGACTAGACCCTCCCTCCCTACTCACCCCTGACACGGGGCTGGATGGGGGCTGTGTTTAAGGGTTTGCGCCGGGGAAGGCCCAGGCTAAAGCTGCAAGAGAAGGTAGGATGGGCGGTTCCTCCCTGGGCTGGGGTCACTGTCAGCTCTGACTGCAGAGTGAAGAGCCCTGTCTCGGGGTGTCTCCTGGTCTCTTCCTTCACAATCATCCCTGTAGTGGGTAGGACAAAGTCAAACTCCCAGAAGCATCAGGGAGAACGCAGTTGGATACAGGGAACCCAGGCACTCACCTTTGCCATCAGGAATCAGGGGTTTCCCGTCCAAGTGCCAGCTAAGAGTCCCTGCAGGGTAGCTTCCCTCCGACACACAGGTCCCCACCTGGGGAAAGAATGGAGACCCCACTCTTGACTCTGCCAGGTCATGTAGGTGAACAACTGCATTCAAAGTACCCTTCCTATTTTCTGTACCTTGTTAGGGACACCAGCTGTGAGTTCAGAGGCAGGTTCCACAATTTCTGGCTTCCCAGGAATCTCTGGAGAGAAAGTACAAACAGAAGCTGCCTTTTCAATGTTCTCACACCCCAGGCCTGGGAACCAGGGCGGTGGAAATCAGAGGTCCACATACACCAGGGCCAAGAGTCGAGGGCTGAGGGTAAAGGAGGCTTTTTCTTAAATGAAGTGACTTAGCCAAGGCCATGGAACCCTTACGGTAGACTCGGACACGGTAGTTGGACTTGACCTCCTTTCCACGCTTGTTTATTGCCCGACACCGGAAAGTCCCCTCATCAACAATTCCGATAGCTGGAAGGAGGAGGGAACCGTTGGGGAGGATTCGAGCCACGCTGTCCCACGGTCCTCCCTGTGGAGACAGGACCTTCCAAGCTTCAGTCCGGCCGGTGTTCTGCAAGAAGAGAAAAGCCCAAGTAGTCCAGGCACTTTGGAAAAGGGTTGACCAGACAGGGAGGGGTGTTGGGAGGTTGAGTGGCCAAGCAGGTGAGTCTTGCTTACCAGCTTCCATTCTAGCTTCTGGGGTGGTTTCTTAGGGGCCCCCTTACAACTCAGCACAAGTGGTTCTCCAATCCGGGCCGTGATGTTCTGACCACCAACTACGGCTCCTGGGTGGTAACATCGTGGTCCGAGGGGCAGAAGGGGAGAGGTGGAGCCAGTGAGCGTACGACAGAGTGGGTGAGGGCCTTTGAAAAGCAGTGCCCAGTTTCTAGAAGTATTTAGGGAGAAGGGAGATCCTGAGGGGATGGGAACTGGACAACTAAGGGAAGGTCAGTGGGACTGGGTACCTCACCCCACAGAGCGAGGGCCAGCACCCAGGTTCCAGCTGCTGCCCCTGTTGGCATCGTGCTTCCTTCCTGGGCTCCTCGTCCTGTCTGCCCCTTTTCCTACTGTGGCCACTGCCCTAGGTGGAGCCTGTACCCTCAACCCTTCCCCCATGTCCCATCACAGAGAATGCCAGGAATTCACGCCTCTGATTCAAGAGCCCTTCAGGTACTAGAGTAGCAATCACCCCACCCCAGGGCACCGCCATCCTCTGGGTGCAGCCTCTCCGGGAACAGGGTCTCATTTCCTCCAGCCCACCATGGTCCATCAGTCCCACACAGGGTTAGCACTCCATCATGGCTGGGGCAGGTTGCTAGGCAACATGGTTCAGCTGTCTGTTGTCATCCTAGGGTCTTTGTAGTGAGGACAGGACAGAAGCCTGTTAAGGCTTTGTAAGAATTACTCTTGGGGGTAGTTTTTAGAGTTTTTGTTTATTTGAAAAAAATTCTCAACTAAACCCAGGGAAAAAAGAAATTTCTTTATTTAAAACTGCAGGTTTTTTTTTTTTTTTTTCTTTTTCTCTGTGAATCTACAAGTTTACAAGTGAGGAGAGAACTGCCCCTGACCCCTGCCTCCCACCGCCCTCTTGTCACACTCCCTCAATTCTGCCTGGGTCTTTGATGGGAGGGGTTTCCCACTGTGACAGTCTTGAAGATCCTGAGGATGTCTGAGGGGGTCAGGTAGAAGGGTTCAGGGCTGAGATGAGACCATGTTTTATACCCTCCCTCATAGCTGGCGTTCTGTTGCCTCCCTCCTCTTTCCACCCCCTTGATTTTGGCATGAGACTAGAATATGGACAGAAACACGTAGTTCTGGGAAACTGGGGGAGATACACATATAAGCACCCGGCCATATTTAGCATATTTGGCAAGAACACCCTCCCTATTCATTCTCCGCTTTTTTTTTTTTTTTTTTTTAAAGCCTTTTGACTTTCTCAAAATTACTGAGTTGAGTCCAGCCTTGCCCACAGGTTATTGGGAGGGGGGACAAGAGGGGCACCAGGCTCCACATCAAATACAGCAGAGGTTTGCCTGTGCAAGCTAGGAACACCTAAGTGACCAGGGTGAGGACATAGTGTCCTGCAAAATCCACTTCCCCAACTGTAGGCCTGGAGCAAGCAGCTGACACCAGGTCTGTTTGTTCTCTTACGAGGCCCCTTTGGCTCTTACTTCTCACATGGGTAAACAAAAATAAATCAGTATGTTTATTTAAAAAAAAAAAACCGCACACACACACCAAAATTCCTACTTCTTCAAACTATTAAAAATTAGGAATCACCACTACCAACAAAACCAATTTAAAAAAAATACAGATCCCATGGGTTCTAAAAAAAAAAAAAACAAAACTCCAAAGCCCAGCCAACAATTTTCTAAAGTAGCAGAAACTCCCTCCGAGGTAGATATCTGAGTCAGACACTCTTGACCACCGAGCGACTTCTATTGGTTTAAGATGAGCTGCGTATGAGGTAATAAAGCCGTCTGGAGGGGCAGAAGGTGGGGATGCGTGGGAAGGGGGGTGCTGGCCCAGGGCCTCTGTCCAGGAGTCCCCATTTTTAGCATCTCTGGGTCGGGCAGGGCTGACTTCTCCAGATTCCAGAGTATATAAGTGGGGTGGGGAAAGGGAAGGAAGCCCAGAGACAAATGGGGTAGTTGTATGTTGGTGTAGATTTGAGAAAGACAGGGAGAGATTTGGGAAACAGATATCTGTTTTCTGTGTGAGAGGAAAGAGAGAGAAAAAAGGAAAAAAGGGGGACACCCCACTTTCCCTGCCATGTAGTCAGCACCCCAGCACTGAGTGTCTAGTTGAGGGGGGCATGACCCCATCCGTCCCTCTGTTTTGTGCTTCTTTCAGGGCCTGTCCTTTAGATGCCCACATCCTTTTCGAGAGTTGCCTGGTGGGAGCCCCCAGCCCTGTGACCTTGAGGGGCAGGTCAGTTGGAGGTGTCAGAGTGAACACTTCCGGGTCCCTCTGTTGGGGATGTCACTGAGGACGGGGTCACAGCCTCCTGCCAGCCACCATTGGCCTAGAAAAAGAGAGAATGAAAGTCAGAGAATGGGAAACTCTGTGTGGCTCACACTCCTGTCCCGGTGAGAGCTGAAAGCTGCCAACAGGGCCCTGTGAGCCACTCACCCGCATTTCTCGAGGACTGTATATCTGGCCTCCTCCAAGGTTATCCCCGTAGCTTCCGGGCCCCATTGAGTGTCGGAGTGATTCTACCTGCAGGGCATAAAAAAGGCTGTGACACATGGAAGCCCCTTAGATAGGACTTGGGGCTTGGTGGTGGGGCCAGAGACAGCTCAGCAGGCAAAGGTGCTTGTCATGTAAGCCTGGTGATCTGGTTCTGGTCCCTCGAACCCACCTAAAGACAGGAAATAACTGACTCCACCAAGTTGCGGACTTCAGCATGTGCAGTGGCCCTGCTGGCCAATCATGCACATAATAAAAAGAAGTGAGGCTCCTGACCTGGGAAGCAGAGTAGGAATCTCCGTTGAGCCCAGGCATCCCCAGAAACATGTCTCCGGATCCTGAGAGATTGAAAGAGCCGCCAGAGCCTTGGGAGAGCAGAGATGGAGTCAGTGAAAAGCACAGGGGACCATTGACTCTCTGGGAATGCACATGGACTGCAAACAAATTATCTACAGAACAGCAATCCCACGCTCAGAACAGGCTATTTGTGAACCTCTCCTGGCTACCCACTAAAGGCCCTAACCTCGACATCACCACCCCTGGTGGTCCCGTCCGTCCCCCCCACCCCCCAGCCAAAAAAAGTCCTCTTTGCTATCACCCTGCATAGATAGGAAGCATGCAAAGCACCAGCCAGAGTGGCAGTGGGCTCCACCTGCAGAAGAGGGAGGCGTTGGGGAGCTGGTGCGGCTGTGGCCCCCCTGAGCGACTGACACCGCTGTCTTCACAGCATAGATATTTGCCTCCTCCTGGAACTTCCCAATGTTTTTCTTGTAGCGAATTCGCTTGTTACCAAACCAGTTGGAAACCTGCAGTGTTGGGCAGAGAAGGTCAGGCAGAACCCCTTCTCCAGAACCTCCTGCCCTAGTATTTTCCCAGATATCTGCCCCTTGTCCCCCTGCACCCCAGGGTACCTGAGAGACAGTGATGCCACACTTCTTGGCAAGCTCCTCTTTGGCTTCCTCACTAGGATAAGGGTTGCTCAGGTGGGAGTAGAAATATTCATTCAGGACCTCCGTGGCCTGTTTACTGAAGTTCCTGCGTTTTCTTCTACAAAGGGAGAAAAGTGTTGAGCATGCCAGGAAACTCCAGGAGGCATCATCATACCGCCCTATTGGGCCACATAGTGGCCCAGGGGTCCCTGAGCCCCACCTGGCATCCAGGAAGCGAGAGCGCAGGATCATGACCGCCTCGCAGGTGCTCTGTTTCAGCTGCATCTGGATGGCGCTGAACTTACGGTGGATGATGCTCACCATGCGCTCCATCTCCTTGGGGGCTACAGGGCGAGTGCGGCTCTGTTCCCTCAGCAGGTTCATGACGTGGGTCGTGAACTCATTGCATGCCTGTTGGGGCAGGTGGGCTGGTGAGGAGCCCCCCGTGGCTTGGGGGGGGGGCCTCTAGAGTTTTGAGTCTCTCATCAGTCCTCACCTGCTCATATTTCTCCAGCTCTGAGTGGTAGATGTGTCGGATTTGGGCAAGCTTGCTTCTATAGTCTGAGTGTTCGATAGAGTTATCGGGGGACACTCCACCTCCGGAGGCTGCAGCGGCTGCAGCTGCTGCTGCGGAGCCCCCCCCTTTCTCTGGTCCAGCCACACCTTCTGCCAGAAGCATGTTGTCCAAGCGCATCAGCTGTGGGTCCACTGGCTCCTCCTCTTGGGAGCTCCGAATGCTAAGGCCTAGCAGTAAAGCATGTGGACTTAAGGCCCCAGGAACCCCTTACCCAGTGTTCCAACCTCCCAGGCCTCCAAGGATCCTTCCTCACTCCCATTTGAGCAGACTCCCTGGGTTCCTCTCCTCAGGGCTTCAAGTGGTCAAACTCTGAGCCCTGGAGTGAGCAGAGAGAATCAGCCACGTACCAGTTTTCTCCTTGATTTCACACAGGACACTAAACAGAGCAGGCTTCATTCGGTGACAGTTTAGGGCATGTTTCCTTAGACGAAAAGTGAGAAAAAGAATTCAGGGGCAGGAGAAAGGAGGGGGGACAGTGGGAATGGGGGTGGAGCTGGAGGGATAGTTCCTGAGGAGGGATGGGCTGCCATAGCTCCGGGAAGCGGCTGGGCCAAAGGAAGCAGAAGATGCAGGCTATGGGGCTAAAGTCACCAAGGGCGGGCCGAGGCTATAGGAGGTGGTTCAAGCAAAAAGGTGGAGAAAGGACCTAGTGATGACTGAAGAAATAGACTGAGATGGGAGAGTCAGTGTGAGGTGGTGGGGCCCTGGAGGGGGGTGCCTCTCTACCCCAGCCACGGTGGGAGGGAGTGTGTGTGGAGATCCTGGATCCGTAGAGAATGGGGTGGGCTAGCTGGATAGTTAGGGAAGACAGCGGCGGAGGAGCACAGTTTTTAAGTCTGGGAGCCAGGAGATGGGCCGGTGTAGAGTGTAGGGGTCAGCAAAAGGTTAGGAGGGACCGAGACCACCTGGGGTTCCCTCTGTGAGGTTTTAGGGCCTAGGGGCAAAGCGGGCTTTGAGGGGCACTAGAACTAAGGGAAGAAAAGAGTTGCCAGATCCAGAGAGAGCTCTGGGGGAAGGGGGCTTGCAGAGGACTCAGAGCTGTGTGCAGGGTCCCGGGGTGGGGGCACTCACTTGGCCTGGGCCTCGTCCAGGCTCTGGTCGGTGATGGTCATTATCTGTTGCAGAATGTCCCCGATGTCTTGCTTCCCTCGGCCTCCCGGGACCCCCCCACTTCCCCCACCGGGGTCTCCGGCACCGGGAGGCTCGCCAGGGCCCCCGGGCTCCCCACCCACCAGCCCCAGACCCCCCCGGCCCCCGCCCGGAGGGGGCGGCCCCAGCAGCCGCTCGTCCATAGCTGGGGGGGGCCCTGAGGCCCCCTCCCTGCTCGCCCCTCCCCCCGCCGGTGACTTTCCCCCCCCAAACTCGCCGGGGCCGCTGCTCCCTCCGCCCCAACCCCGCCCGGCAACCCGCCTCCCGGCTCCCTCCGGGGGTTCACCCCGGCACTGAAGGGGAGACCCGGGGTGCCGCCTGGGCACCCCCACAGGAGACCCCGGCCCCCGGCGGCGGAGAAAATGGAGCCGGAGAGAGAGAGAGAGAGAGGAGGCCCAAGCGGGGGTGTGTGTGCGAGAGGAGGGAGGAGGGAGAAGGGGGAGCGAGGGAGGCGGCTGGGGGAGGGGAGCGGGAGGAAGAGGAGGGGAGGAGAGGAGGAACGGGGAGGAGCCGGGGGCGGGGAGACGCAGGCCGGGCGGCGGCGGGCGGAGGCGGAGACCGGTCGGGCCGCCCGAGAGACACCAGGCTGGCCCCGGGGCTGGCCGAGCTGGCACTAGGGTGGGGGGGTGTTGGCCACCTGGGTTCTGAGCCCACCGTCGGGGTGATGCGGACTGACTCCGGCCTCTGGAATGTTCCCCGACAGCTCAGTTCATATTTCTTGTTCTAATGACTCCCCTCCCTGTTCGACTTAATTAAAACCGGGAGACTGGGGGCTGGGGGAGATGATTAGGGAGGTCTCCAGCCGCTGCTTAATGAGCCAGTAATTAACCAGCCTGGGAGGGGAGTTGGCCTCTGGCCAGATCGCGGAGAGCGGCTGCCCCGGGCCTCACCTACCCACCTTGCACCCCCCTAACCCCCCCAAATACCAGTCTTTAGTCCAGAGGAGAATTATGTTTATTTACACAACCAAAACATCGGACAGACTCAGCAGCAGGGTGGGTGGGCGGAGCTAAGGTTCGATTCACAACCTCTGGTCCCCTCTGCCTTGGGCCTTGGGCTTGCTAGTGCTGGACAATTGTCTTAATCTTTCGATCTTAGTAGGCAGGAAGGGGCAGGCCTCGGCCCTCACACCTGTTTAGTAGCTTGACAGCTCATGGTAGAGACTCTTAACTGTCTTAGGGAGCTGTGCCCACCCATCCTTGCTTATTCTCAAGGTTAGAGTACTTGCCCAAGTTCAGTTCCTTGGGAAAGTGGGTGGTAAATACTGCAGTTTCAGCCAGGTCTTCAGTCTCTGGTACCCCCTGCCAAACAGGGTCGAAGACATGCATGGGTGGCCCAGCTCGGATCTCAGCAAGTGTGTGTAGGGGGCCGAGACCTTTGCTCCTCCATCCGCCCCCCACCCTGTACTCTCAGCAGCAACTCCAGGAGTTCCTGTCCTCCAGGGGGAAGGGGCGGCTCTGACCTCTGGGCTTCCATCCGCTGGCACTAGAGATGTGGAGGGAAAGGGCATTAAGTCCGGTGGTGGGTTTGGGTAAGAGGGCTAGGGTTGGTGGAGGGCAGATAGGGGAGTCGAGGCTGGCTAAGCAACTATGTTTAGGGATAAAGAAGTTAGGGCTCAAACAGAAGGCTAGCAAAGGGGGGGGGGTGTAACATGTCTGCCTTACCTGGTGACTAAGGATGGTGCTGTAGAGCTGTTCTTTGTCCTCAAGAATCCGGGGTGGGGTTGGGGCTAGGCTTGGGGGGGCTTTGGGAGTCTGAAAGGTGGCCCTCTGTTCCTCTAGGCGGCGGGACTGGGCCTCAGCCACCAGGTCCAGAAGAAGCTCTGTCTGCAGGGAGAGTAGGGAGCCCGAACGGGGCCCCAGGGCTATGGGGGAGGAGGGAAGAGGGCTAAGACCCAGAGGCGGTGGCAAAATGGAGTAGCAAGGGGATGATGGGACAGGTGAGTTGGTAAGATTCTGGGTTAGGGACCAGCGGGTGAGCAGGTATCATGGTTAGTCGGCCGACATTGGGGTAGGTGATGGTCAAGATCTCCCAGGGTTGGTGGTACCTGTGTGTCGGGTTCCTGGAGGAGGGGAGGGAGGAGCAGATCTCCAAGGCCGAGTGGTGGAGTTCACAGGGGGCCACCCCTGATCATCTTGCTGGGGACCCTGATGCCAAGACATGTCCATTCCAGTCAGATGGGGGGTATGGGCAGAGGGCTAGGCCCGTGACCATTTCCCCTGTGTCTGTTCCTGGCTTTAGTGTGCCCAAGCTCTTCCAAGTCTCCTGTGTCCATCTCTCCTTGTATTAGCCTCCCACACCCCGGCACCCAGCTCACCTGCTCACCATCCTCCTCCTCCGGTGGTCTTTCAGACTCCATCCCTAGACTTAGGGAGAGACACCAATGGGGGGAGGGGCGACTAAAGTTTGGAAGGAGGATCAGAACCCTGATCCTGAGGGGAATGGGGGCTGGAAGGGGTGGGGGTGAGCTGGGGGTTGGATGTCTGGGTACTGAGCAGGAAGCTGGGTTCCTGGTCAGCCCCCCCATGGGCCCCGCCCATCTCTGTCAACTTCCTCCATTCTCTTTTCCCATCCAAACAGCTTGTTTGACCTCTCTTGCCCCAGGGGAGGTTAGAGACTGGGAAAA
Source organism: Phyllotis vaccarum (assembly GCA_033318265.1). Classification (NCBI taxonomy): domain Eukaryota; kingdom Metazoa; phylum Chordata; class Mammalia; order Rodentia; family Cricetidae; genus Phyllotis; species Phyllotis vaccarum. Next base: position 103,757,888 of record JARWLC010000010.1, read on the forward strand.
AGTCCAGCTGCAGGAGAGGAGCAAGCTCGGACAGGACAGACTGGCCTTCTGGTTCCCAGAGCCTAAGTAACCCCTCAGACTGCCACACTGTTCCCTCCATCCCCACCTCCCCTTCAGCTCTTTTCTGTCAACACCGGAACTAGCTATAACACAGGAAGTGGTTTCGTTCTTTGGGATCCCCCTCCCCCAAACTAGGTTCCTTCCCTCCCTAAGACTGACCCTGGTGTGGGACTTGGCCCTTCTCTCCTTCTCTCTTGAGTTACTGGGTCAGGGAAAGGCATGGTTCTAGAGGGAAGCAGAAGGCTTGGATCCGGTATGCATTGCTTTCACATATATGTTTATGTCCTAACACTGGCCTAACACACAGGAAGAAGTCAGGGATTGGGAACTGGTTATCACTGCCCTCAGTGTGACAAGCAGAGGAGGGGATTAGAGTGCACAAGGAGCAGGGCTAGTGTAGAAGAAGGTCAGGGGAAGATTTGCCTGGGGTCATGAGAGTGGAATACAGAATTTAAGTTTGGCTTTTGACCAGTTCTGGTTAGCCCCAAGAGGGGACAAAGCAGACATCTGGGATCTTCAAATAGCTGTCTGCCATGTGTGACGTTAGAGTAGCATGGAACATGAAAAGGGATGAAGAGAACCCTGCTGTCTTAGGTGAATAAATCTTTGTGCCACCGTTTGTGAAAGGGTAAAGTTGCCTTTGATGGCACTTAACCTCACCGAGGTGCAAAGTGTTAATTGATGTGAAACCCTTGGCTCACGGTGGATGTTCTATAAATAGTGGTTGATAATCTTCCAGAATGCCTCCTGGTTGTATCACAGACTTATACGTATTGAGGTAAAGGCTGAAATTCAAGTTCAAATCTTCCTGTCCTCCTTTATTGGAGACCTTAGGAACGTCCTGTTATAGCTAAATGTCCTTGGATGAGGGACACAGTCTATTTTGACTATTACAAATTCTCCCTTTCACATGATACACCACATGAACTGGGATCCCCAGATTGTTTGTTTTTAATTTATATTTAAAAGTCCTCTACTTATATGGATGAACCTAGCATACTAAATTTTCCAAACATTATGCACTGTCCAGTTCCTCAGACAAATAAAGTAACACTTTAAATCAGCTTTATTGTTCATTTGTTTGTGGTTCTTTTAGATAACAGTGGCTGGAGAGCAAGGCCTCATCCCTGCACCATTTGGGAGAAGGACAGGGGGAGGGCAAGGAGTCATCAGCTGGAGGGGCCATTGGTCACCTTTCCTGTCATCTACACAGTGTCCTGTTCGGCACACCGTAGGTACTCAATAGATCTTTGCCGGCTACTTGTGGGCCTGGACAGCAGAGGCTCCCTGTAGGAAGCCATACACAAACATTTTACACCCAGTTTGCCCATAGTTCTTGGTTCCAGTTTAGGGATTTTCAAAATCCACTTTGTCCTCTTGTAGCTGCTGTTTTCCAGGAAACAGAGCCTGGCACGTGCCATTCGGGCATCGTAAACCCTCTTGCCAGTGCTATGTGTACTCTATAGGGAAGACAAGCGGAGTCTTCCAGACTGCCCGTCACTTCCTTCCCTCCACGCAGCGGCTAGTTTTGATTCTCTCCAGCCGAGTTTAAGGGCACCTCTTGGTGGACTGGAAGACCCCAGGCAACTTGAGGGGACCCATGTTCTGGGGATGGAGTCAGGCTGGGAGGGGGGATCGGCGCACTGTGGGCGGATCCGCAGGTTTCCAGGGCCACCCAGTCGCGAGGGCAGTCATCCTGTGATGTCCTGGCCCCTCGTCGCCCACGGGAGCCCGCGGAAAACCTGCGACCGCGCGAGGGAGGGCCTACGGAGCCTCCAGATTGGCTCCGGCAGCGCGCATAGGCCACGCCCCCGCGCGCCCCTAGGTCCACCGACCAAGAGCGAGCTGGCAGATAGGCTCCGCCCCCGCGCGGGCGCGTTCCCGCCGACAGCGTCCGGCAGCGTGGCATGGCCCCGCCCCCTGGCGCGGCGCGTGCGTGCGTCCGGGTCTCCGGCCCCGCCCCCTCCAGCAGCGTCAGCAGATCCCAGTGGCTTCGCTGGCGGGCTACATCTCCCGGGGCAAGTCCGGTCTGGTCCCGTAGCCCTCGGGCCGCCCCGAGCTCCAGCAGCAGCTGCGCCACCTCCATGGCTCCTTCGCGCGCCGCCAGGAACAGCGGAGTCTGCTCCTGCGGGGAGGAGACCGGAAAGCCCGAGGGGGGGACGTTAGAGACTTCCCGCCCTCAGGGTGTCGGCTTGCTGGATTCTTATGCTTTTGGCTTGTTCTTTGGGAGTCTGCAGCAGGGCTCACCCTCCTGTCTTGGGCGTCTTTATCAGCTCCAGCCTGGAGGAGCGAGCGGGCGGCTCGGACGTTGTTCACAGCAGCGGCCCAGTGCAGTGCGGTTTTTCCTAGGGTACCACGTGGAAGCCTGTTACCCCGCAGTTGGGTGCCAGACTCCTGCCTTCCAGTTTCCCACGGGTTCTGGCCTTGGTGATGGGTGGGGGGAGGGGAGGAAGGGAGAGAGCTGCTTGGGTTCCTCGGAGGCGGGAAGCGTTACCCTGGCAACCGACAGTCGGGTGCCAGCTTTGCCCTGGTGACGTCATCGGCGCGGGGGAGGGACAATGGGTATTGTTTTGGATCGGTGGGACCCGGGTATCCCTATCCCGTTGATACTTCTTCCATCCCGGTTTCATGGATTGAGGCAAAATGAGTTGACGGTGAAGGGGATCTCTCCGTACCACAGCACAGGAGGGGTATCCTTTAGCCTGCCCCTGCTGCGCCTGTCAGTTGAACCTCACCTCATTCCCGCTCTGCCCATCATTTCGGTAGCACACCAGCTCCAACCATACCCCTTTTATCTCTGGCTCCCACATCCGCTCGGGCTGCGATCAGTTCTTCAACTAGGTCTTCCACTGCCAGCCTGGCAGCCAGCATCAGAGGTGTAGTCCCGTCCTCTGTGCGTGCATCCACAGCTGTCCGTCTGCTAGCCAGTAGGAGCTGGGGAGACAGAGAGGCCTGTGACCCTGGGTTACCCTGGACTTATAGGTCAGGCCCCTCACACTTTTCTTGTCTATTCTGGTTTTGAGACAAGATCTTGCTATGTAGCCCAGGTTAGCCCGGGATTCGAGCTCCACTTGCCTCTGCCTCCCCAGTGCTGGGATTAAATAGTAGGCCCTTCAGCACTCTTTCAGGCCCCTCCTCTTTCAGGTCTTCAGTCTGTTTCCTTTTTTGTCAAACCCTAGGGAAGACCTCTCCATTTTACTTGCAAGCTCGCTCCTACTTCCTGTAAGAACCCCAGTGAGTGCTGACCTGGCAGACCTCTCGAGCATCAGCAGCCACTGCAGTGTGAAGTGGGGTGCGCCCTGCCTGGTCAGGCTGGTTGGGGTTGGCTCCAGCCTCAAGGAGGCGGCGGGCAGCAGTTGGGCGAGAGAATCGGGCAGCCAGATGGAGGGGTGTCTCTCCGGTGCCCACAGTGTGAACCTGGGGGCAGGCCCCTCTATCCAGCAGTGGTTCCCGGGGTTCAGGGTTTCCCAGCCATGGTCCTTGGACAATGTTAGACTCCACTCCTCCACAAAGGACTGCTGACATCAGGGGTGTCACCCCGTCTATGGGTGAAAATGAATGAGTGGTCAATCAAAAGAATGCAAGAATAACATAGCCACTGGGAGAATTGCAGGCAGAAGGCAAACTTCTGGGGTGGGGGGAGGTTGAGACAGGGTCTCACTATGTAGCTCTGACTGTTCTGGTCCTCACTAGACCAGGTTGCTCTTAAACTCAGAGATCCATCTGCTCTGCCTCCCAAGTGCTGGGATTAAAGGTGTGTGCCACTCTGCTTAGCTCTTGAATTAGCCTGTCATCAGTAACAGGCTTTAATTCTCAAAGGTTCTCAGGCTTGAACCCTAGTCACACTTATCTAGAGGGCTGCTAGATTGCTCAGCACCTTGAGTTTGTATTCCTGACAGATCCCCAGATAGTACTGTTCTGTCCCAGGTCTCTGCTCTGAGAGCTACTGTTTTAAAGGCTTCAAGTTTGGCTACTAACGGGCTTTGCTTCTAAAAGGGTCAAAGGTTTTTGTTTTGTTTGTTTGAGTTTAGGTTGGTTGTGTACCAGGTCCACAAGTGTTCACGTCCAGAACTTCCATTTCACACTCTTGAGGAGGTGTCAGCATGGCTACCTGTGGGAGCCCTGCACAGCCGCTGTCCAGTGGCCAGTGCTGGCACTTGGAGGCTGAGGCGGGATCTTCAGCCTTGGGGCAAGAGCAAGGAACAGTCAAGACCACCGACTGGTCACCATCACTGGTACCCTGTGCCATTCCCATCCCACCTTTTCACCTGGCTCACCTCCTCTCCCTCCTCAGGGCCCGAGCACATGGCCACTCCGTCCTCATCCATTTCCGACTCTGGCTTTAGCTCCCTGGATGGGATGAGTTAGTAGGTAGGGGCTATATAGGCTAGGGCCAGTCAGCATCTCCAACATTTCCGGAAGCCCTCCCCAAATCCCAGGCCCTCCTCAGTCTCACTTGAGACCGATGCTGTCCTCGCCTAGTGGGGGCCTCCGCCGGTAGGGTGCCTGCTGTGTCCTAGGTCTTCGAATGAAGCCCGGGGGCAGCCACAGGGCCCCGTGTTCCTGCCTCCTCCGACGCCGGCGGATGAGCTGAAGGACAAGGAGAGCCCCCAGGGCTAGGAGAAGCACCCCAGCCACTGGTGAACACAGAACAGGCCAGGGAAGCTGGTTGGCAGGGGGTCCTGGTAGGAGAGAGAGAGATAGTTACAAAGCAGTAACATTATTGGTGAGACTGGGTCAGAGGAGTAGTCTGCCTCGGTTTCCTTATCTGTTTCTTATAGTTAAATGTGTTAATGGTAAAATGCTTAGAGGGGAGCCCATAGGATATGCTACATGAGATAGTAAGTTGGTAGGTCTGTGCCAGAGCTAGTACGAAGTTCTTAGGGAAGTTGTCCTTTGGTTCCTAGACCTCTACCAGAGATGGCATGAGCAAAGGTCAAGGGAAATGGTAGGAATCACCTACTGTTTGCTGTTTGAGAGTGAACAGCCAGCAGGGGTCCAGGCAGCAGGGGCTCCAGGGATCCTACCGCAGCCATTGCTGCAAGGAACCGCAGCAGCAGCCCAGAGTCCCAGGGACAGCGGGATGCAGGGTGTTCTGGACCACAGCGGGACAAATCCACTCCCACCACCACCACAAACCTGGAGGAAAGGCACTTGAGGGACCGCTGTCCAGCCCTGCCCCTGTTCTCCCACTCCACTGACATCAGTATAATGGCCCCCCTTCATCTCTTGCTTACCCAGCACCTAGGGAGTGTGGCTCCTTGCCCGGGGGCTGGGTGTAAGGGGCTTGTCTTTCCCAAGAAGAGGAATCCCGAGTTCCACTCAACTCCATATTGGCCCGAGTCCCCGGATAAGGGAACACCATGTTTCTGCCATCACTGTCCTTTTTCACCCAGAGCCCGACCCTCAGAGACAGGGACAGTACTCGGGCCAGAGCAAGCAACTGCTGATCTAGGGCTGGGGGACTCAGCACCACCAGCAGGGCCAGGGAGGGCCCCTGGTCTGTGGCTCCATCTCCTGGCCTGCAGTCGCCCCCATCCCAGCCACACTCAGCACGATTGCATCCATTTTCACAGTGCCCGTTGTGGAAATGATCTTGGCAGTACTGGTCATAGGCTGGGCTGTGAGTAGAGGAGAGATGGACTCAGGACTCTGCACAGAGAATTACTGCCTCTCCATTGCCTCTGGCATCTAGTTGCTAAGGATAGTGGCCAAATACCCTGAGGTCTACTGACAGCCTCCTGAGACCAACTTTTCATCTTGCTCCTCTCCCAGAAAGAGGGTCCAAGACCCTTTCTCCTGAGAGTGTTGGTTTCCAGGGCAGGAATTCTATGGCAGAAGATCTGGGGTAGGGAAACTGAGACCTCAGAGCTCTCAGAAGTCCAGACAAAGGCTGTGCCCTACAGTGTTAGTCTCTTGGTTCCTCTGGGTCGAAATCCAGAGATTTTCTTAGCATGGAAACTCCATAGGACCCATTGCTGGTCATCTTGTAACTTGGGCTCCCGTGTCTCCCCATCCCAACCCCTATCCCGCCCCTCATTCCCAGGCTCCAGGCTCACGTGCAGATTGGAGGGATCTCACAGTCATAACCATCAAACAGACACTCCTCAGAGTTGCATTGTGGGTGGCACCGCCCATCCCGGAAAAGAAGCCAGCACTGGGAATGGCGGGGACAGCCCTTCCAGGGGTCTGGAACTCCCAGGGAACAGTCCCCTCCATCCCAGTCTCCTGGGCCACTGCAGCCAGCGTCACAAGCCCCATCACCACCTCGGCCCTTACACCCATTAGCCTCTGGCTTTTGACATCGAGGCCCTGGAGAGTCAGGAGGGCAGGAGCATTGAAAGCCAGGGTTGCCCAACCTGGGTGTCTCAGAGCAGCTACCATTGTGTAAGCAGGGCGAGGGTGGCCCGCAACCTTGTGGAGCTGGGGGTGTCAGGCAGTCAGGGCCCCCAAAGCCACCAAGGCAGGCACAGAGGGGTGGGTAGCCTGGCTTTGGGGAGGGCAGACATAGGCCTCCGTGGTGGCAATGATGGATGCCACAGGAAGGGGCTTTGTGGCTGCAGGTGGAGCCTTCAAAACCCTGTAGCAGAAGAGAGAATACAAAAGGATCTGTATCAGTCTTTGCTGAAGCAAATGCCTAGGATAATCCTGCAAAGAGGGCACCAAGTCAACTATAATGGGCGTTGCAGCTAAGCTCCCCGCTGACTTCACACGCTGACTATTACAGTCAGTGGGAGTGTGAAGTGGGGCTCTGCAGCCATGTACAGTTTCAGGGTCCAAGTCCATGAAGACTAATCGGCTAGTGTAGCTGACCACTTATGTATCCTCAGAGGCCAGTCATACGCTCTCTTCCTTCCCAGGGAAAACAGGAGGAAGGCATAGGCAGAGGAAAGTGTTTCCTACTGCGAGTCTGGGGTTTGGCTTATGAGTGTTATGTTAGGATAATGAAGGAGGGTACAACCTGTCAAAACCCAGGCTTCAGCTGGTTCCTGCCCCAGCCCCTCTCATGCCCGTCCCTATGCACAGGGTTTAAAGAACTTGTTCTAAGCCATTCTAGGAAAGGTTGGTGGTGTTACATTTGGTAGTCCAGACTGACTTTAGATTCATTGTATAGCTGAGAATGACCTTGAAGGCTTGATCCTGGGGTGGAGGCTCTGAAGTCGCACCCCTGTGCTGCCATCTGATCCTACCTTTCCCCTGTTTCTGAGAACCTCGGTGCACTTGGGTCCTCTCAAGTGACTCTGTCTCTTCCGCCCCTGCTCACCGCCCCGGCGTTCTGACCTCTCATCAGCGTAGGAAGAAGACAATTGCAGCACTTACCTTGGGGCAGTGGCAGGTGAAGCCAGGGGGTGGTCCTGTTGTGACCTCACAGGACCCTCCATTGGAGCAGGGTTGGCTCTGGCAGGGGTCTGTCTCCACCTCACACCGCTGGCCTGGTGGGGGTGAGATTGGAGATCACACATGGTTTCAGTCACTGCCTCTGTCTTGACTTTACTCCAGACAGTGGGTCGGCGCACGATATGTGGGCGGGCAAGAGGATGCTGAGGCATCTTCTCTGGGGAGTGTGGAGGCAAAGGGTGAGAAGACCAGGCTGTCTTTTGCAAAGGGACTGTCTGGGGTTTTTTGGTCTTAGCTGTGTCCCAGGGACCCCAGGCCTCACCTGTGTGTCCAGGCAGACACCGACAATAGAAGGCATTGGCTAAAGAATGGCAGGCTGCAGTGCCTGCAGGGTGGCAGGGTCTGTGGAGACACTCATCTACACCCCCCTCACAGCGCAGCCCCACAAAGCCCGGAGGGCAGGCACAGTGGAAACCTCCAGGCCTGGGGGTGCAGGTCCCATGGTTGTAGCAGGGCTGAGACTGGCAAGCATCCTGTTCTTGTGAGCAGTTCTGTCCTTCATAGCCTGGGGCACACTGTAGACACAGGAAGCCAGTAAATGAGATGAACTCAAGGTGATCTGCCAGCCTCTCCTCTACATGGCTACTGTTCCTTAAGAGAGCTTAACCCTTAGTCCCAAACATTGTGACATGTTAGCCTCATTTTTGGTGAAACCTCTTTCCCCTAACAATTTGCCCTCCAGCCTCTCTCATACATTACATTATACACTGATTTGTTAAGCATCCCTTGAATACCTACTTGTGACTTGCATGTGTGTGTGTCCATTGTGTGTATGTGGTATGTATGTATGTGTGCCTGTGTGTCCCTGTGTGTGCCTGTGTGTGTCTCTGTGTGCCTGTGTGTGTGTGTTTGTGCCTGTGTATGTAGGTCAGAGGACTTTTCAGTATTTTTGTTTGTTTTTTGAGACAAGTTTTCTCTGTGTCTCCCTGGCTGTCCTGGAACTCGGTCTGTAGACCAGGCTAGCCTCGAACTCACTGAAATGTCCCAGCCTCTGCCTCCTAAATGCTGGGATTAAAGGCGAGCTACATCATACCACCTATCTTTTCAGGCTTTTTTGTTTTGTTTGTTTGTTTGTTTGTTTTTGTTTTTCTTAGCCCTTCCACCTCTTGTTTGAGACAGGGAACTGCCCGGACTGACTCCCCAGGACCTGCCTGTCTCTGCCTCCCCGTCTCACTGTCACTAGGACTACAGGCATGTGCTGCTGAGCCCAGCTTTGTACTTGGGTTTTGGGGATCTGAACTGAGATCTCAGGCTTGTGAGGTAAGTGCTTTCTTGGCTGAGGTGGTAAAGATGGAGGGAGGGAAGAGCAGAGCTCATCTGTGTTCTGTGAGGCTTGGTCAGCAGAGACACAGTCAGCACTGACTGTAAAATCTGTACCCATAACCTTACTCCATGCTCTCAGTGGCCATAAAGAAATACCTTTCCTTTTAATCATCGCTCTCTAGATAATGAAACAGTTGGCAGAAAGGCTAAGATACTTTCGAAAGTCACACAGCCTTGTCAAGCACAGGGATCAAAGAAAGACCGGTTCTGCCCAGAACCATGTACTTTGCTTGTAAGGGCAAAGTCACAAATCCTATGCTTCTGCCAGATGACATGCCAGAAGGGAGGCTTTGGAGAGTCCTAGAAAACGGATTCACAGAGAATCCAGAGAGGGATAGGAATGCATGAGGGCATTTTGGAAACCTTTGGAGGAAGGAGTTTCATGTGGGGTTGAATCGTAGTACTGAAGTAAGCAAGATATTCACTAACCACTTCTCTTTACTTTTGAGCCAAGGTCATCCCTAGCCCTGCCCTGCTTCTTTATGTCTGTAAGTGTTCATACGTCAGATATGCTGGGAGACATAACTGTTTGCCTAATATAGTGTGGTATGACTAAGAACCCCAAAAGTTTATAGGCAGTGGCCTTGTTGGAGTAGGTGTGACGATGTTGGAGGAAGTGCATCACTAGTGCTTCTTGCAGGAAGATGTAGAACGTTCAGCTACCTCTCCAGCACCATGTCTGCCTGCATGCTGCAGTGCTCCTTGCCACGATAACCAACTAAACCTCTGAACCGTAAGCCAGTCACAATTAAATGTTTGCCTTTATAAGAATTGGCTGGACATGGTGTCTCTTCACAGTATCTAGTCCCCCAAGAAAGCCCTTTTACTGAGGTCAGACATTTAGACAAAAGACCCCATTCCTTCAGGAACTTGAAGAAAGTTCCAGCTTGCTAAAAAGGGGAGTCATTCTTATCTCTGGCACCTGTTGTCAAGGTCAATGCTAGCCTCTATGCTTCCTCAGTCCCTGCTCACCAGCCCCACCGTAGCTCACAGCCCCCCTTTCTCCAATTCCCATTTAACCCTGGAAACTGTTCCCTTTGTTACTTCTTGCTTCCCTGCGAGACAGCCATTGTGGCTTGGAATACACTTTCCTCCCCCTTTCAGCTTGAGAATGTTATTTTGGTTTCTTTATTGCACCAGTTTTTATTCACATAGCAGTGGAGACCCCAGTAAGACACTAGCATACTCATAGCCCTGGCTTTGATCCTCATAACTATCAAGTCGGTGTGGGGTGCATGCCTACAATCTCAGACTGACTCTCCACCTAGACAGGAGAGGTTATGGTCATCCAAAGCAATATAGTGAGTTCAAGGCCAGTCTGGGTTACTCGAGACCAGGCCACAATAAATAAATAAATAAATAAATAAATAAAAAGGAAGAGAGAAAGTAGAAGTGTGTGGGGGAGGCAGGTAAGGAGCTGGAGAGATTGGTCTGCAGTTAAAAGCACAAAGCAAGCAAACAAATAAACAGTTCTTTGCTGGATGCGCTGGCACAGGCCTTTAATCCCAGCACTGGGAGGCAGACGCAGGAGGATCTCTGAGTTCAAGGCCAGCCTGATCTACAAAGGGAGTTCAAAGATAGCCAGAGCTAGACAGAGAAACCCTGTCTCAGGGAAAAGAAAAAAAAGCTGTGTTTCCAGGGGCAGGAGAGAAAGTTCAATGATCAAGAACACCTGTTGCCTGGGTTCAATTCCCAGCACCCACATGGTGACTCATAACTACCAGCCACACCAGTTCCAGGGGATCTGAATCTTTCTGCTGACCTCCAGGGGTATTAGACATGCATGTGATACACATACATATATATATAAGCAAAACACTCATACACACACAATTCCTTTTTTAAAGTTGTGTTTCTGAGCACAGAAATTAGTCTGGTTGTGTTTTAATTCCAGCCTTTCCTCTCCTGGAGAGTGGCCGCTGGACCAGCAAGCAGAAGCCCCCCCCCCCCCCCATAGCTCGGAGAAAAAGGGGCATCCTCCAGAGGCAGGTGCCTCCAGGTCTCCCTGCAGTGGAAGAGGCTGTTCTAGGTGAAGCAGAGGTAGAGGATGAGGTTCAAAGGCGGAACCTTTGTGTAGGAAACAGTTTTGTGACACTGAAGCAGGACAGTGGGGACAGGAGCAGATGTGGCCCGAGGGACAGGTCAGCTTCTGTTTAGTAGACCCCCTCTGCAGGGGTAAAAACTGGACGGCAGAAGGACAATTGTAGAGGTGAGGACTGTAAGAATTTGATGTAGGTTTTCAAGGTAGAATGCAAAACCAAACCAAACCAAACCCAAAAAGATAAAGGGAAAAGACGGGGTGGGGGGGTGGCCTGACCTGGTGGGTGTTTGGGTGTATGGGTTAAAGGGAAGAGGGGAGCAGGTAAGCAAGGTTCTCACCAGCCTCACTGCGTTGTATCTCCAGTCCCCTAGACCTCTTACCTGGCAGACATAGCCATTGGTCTGGGCCACACAGGTGGCCCCGTGCTGGCAAGGCTTGAACTCACAGGGGTTCACACTATCCTGGCATAACCTGCCTCTGAATCCAGGAAGGCAGTGGCAGAAATAGGAGGAGCCTCTGTCAACACAGAGGCCTCCGTTCTGGCACAGGTCCGAGACCTCTATGCCTAGGAAAACAGACAGACAGGAATGGAGAGGATGGCTGGAAGCATTCTCAGGGGTCCCCAACAGAGTCTTCCCCGAGAGGCTGGCAGGTGAGGTGAGGTGCTGTTGGCTTATATTGGTTCACTCTAGTGGCTTTCTAGCCATGGCAGAACCGAGTGGCTCCAGCTGAGACATGCTGCCAGCAGTTGTGTTAAATTGGGGTCTCATCTGGGCTGTTGGTATTGAATACAGTAACAGAGGAGCTGCGTAAGGCTGCCCCATGCGCTGAACTGTAGAATAAATTTGTCTACAATTTGGTTGTTTTGGCTGTGACACAGACTGTGTGGCTGCCCTGGGGGTTGGGACAAAAGAGGACTCTGCTCCCCAGTTGCTCCTGGAGCTGCTACCTTGGCTTATGGCAGCCTTCTGGCAGGACACAGGGAGGTCACAGTGAGGTCCTGCCCATCCATGGAGGCACAGGCACTGGATGGAGGGCCCGCTCTGGAGACACCGGGCAGTGTGTGGGCAGGGCTTCTGGGCACACAAGTCTACCAGAGTCTGATGGTTGGAAGAAAATAGGAAATAGGCAGGCCTGTGCTTCTGGAACCCCAGAGATGAGTCTCTCCAAACTATAGCTCCCTCAGAATCTCTCATTTCATAAGGCTGAGCCCACGACCCCCTCTGACTTCTTTCTCCATGTTTCTCCAAGGTTAGAAACTCATCCAGCTCACCCCCAATACTCAGACTTTTTTGGGAGATGGGGTGGGGAATAAGGCCTCACCTATCTCAGGATGGCCTCACACTTGCTCTGTAGCTGAGGCTGGCCTTGAACTCCTGATTCTTCTGCCTCTGCCTCCCATGTGTTTGGATTACAGGTATGCATACCGGGCTTTCCTTGCTGCTTTGCCTCACACCCAAGTGTGAAGCTAACCCCTATACTTCCACACATTCCTTCATGTGGACATCTGTCCCAGTTTCCCTGTTGCCCATCCATTAGTCCCCAAGACACCACTAGCTAGATCTCTTCGGCCTGTCCCACTTGGCACAGCTGGCTTATTGCACCTCACCTGGCAGCTGCTTCCTGTGTATCCAGGGTTGCAGAGGCAGCGGGCACCCTGAGGAGTGTCTTGGCACGTCGCCTTGTTCCTGCAGGGGCTGGATCAGACACACATGGTGCAGTAGGAAGGTTTGGGAGGTGGGGAATGTGCTATGTAGGGTAACTAGTTTAGTGTGTGGAAATGGTAGGCCAGCTCTGTGGACGAGGGGCAGCCAGAAGGTGGGAGAGCTGTGGTAACCCAAGGAGAGGTGGAGAGGAAATGGGTGGTGAGGGTTCCTCTGCTCCTCATGGGGCCTTACACCATGCTCACCTGTCTGCACAGCTGGGGCTAATCTTTTTCTCACAGTGAAGCCCTTGGAAGCCCGTGGTACAGAGGCAGAAGAAAGAGCCAGGCTTGTTTACACAGGTACCCCCATTGAGGCAGGAGGCTGGAGAGAGGAGGCTGTGAGGAGTTGGCTTCCATGCCTGTAACCTGGCCTGTGACCTTGGTCACACACAACATAAAGGTTGTACATCTCTCACCAACACAGATTACTGTTGTCCAGTTAGTTATTTGTATGGTGGGTTATGTGCATGTGACAATGGGCATGTGGAGGGTAGAGGACAATTTGAGGGGTCATTTCTCCCTTCCATGTGTGTCCTGGGGATTCAATTCCTGTCCCAGCCCCTAATCTGTTTGGTAGGGTCCCATTGAACTGGACGTGTAGTCAAGGACAGCCTTGGACTCCTGATTCTCTGTTCCCAGCCCTTTGGGCTGGGATTAGGTGAACACCACCATGTCCTGTGGTGCTGGGTGTTGAATTCGAGGCTTTGTGGGTGTTAGGCATGCCCTCTACCAACTGAACTATATCCTCAGCTTCCAGTTAAAAATTCAAAGTGGTGTCACACGCACCCCACCCAGCCCCTGTAACCTGCTGTGTGGTTCAGAGCCCAGGACAGCACTCACCGGACAAGCAGTGGTCGATGTTGGTTTGGCAATGGGACCCTGTGTGACTTGGAGGGCAGATGCAGGAATAGCCCTCAGGGCTGGTGATGCAGGAGCCACCATTGAGACAAGGCCCTGAGTGACAAGCTGTTACTTCTTCATTACAGGTCAGCCCTGAGGGAACAGGTAAGCTCTGAAAAAGTGGGGTTCCCCTCTCTTTGCATTTTATTTCTTACCCTTATCCTGTAATCCCTTGCCACAGCCAACCTCTTTCTTTACCTCCCAATAGTCACCCGGGTCCCCCACAGCCCACACCCAGTTCTCCTTGAAGAGCTCATAACCACAACTTTGATTATGGGACTAGAGGCTGGAGGGTACGTGGTGTAGGGACTCACCCATGTATCCTGTGGGGCAGCTACAGTTGTAGCCAGAAGGCTGGGGGTGGCAGGTCCCCCCATGGGCACAGGGTGTGGAGATGCATCCCCCAAGCTCTGTCTCGCACCCTGGTCCAGTCCAACCCGCATCACACACACATGAGGATCTGATCAGAAAGAGAAAGGCAAGGCTCCATCTCTTCCCCTCCTTGCTTTGATGACTGGATCTTGTGACCATCTCCTTTTTGGCTCTGAGACTCTGTTTTTGCCTCCTCTTCCCATTCTAAGGAATTATTTTACCTACTATTTTTATGTGTATGGGTGTTTTGCCTGCATGTATATCTGGGCACTATGTGTGTGCCTGGTGCCCGTGGAGCCAGAAGAGATGTTGGATCCTCTGAACTGGAGATGTGATAGTTGTAAGCATCCACCATATAGATTCTGAGAATCAAAGTCCTGTCCACTGCAAGAGTCACCAGTGCTCTTAACCACTGGGCCGTTTCTTCAAGACCTACTGTTTCTTATTTTTTTTTTTTTAAAGGGTCTTAGGTAGCCCAGGCTGGCCTTCACATTACTATGTAGCTGTGGATGAGGCACTCTACCAACTGACCGCACACTCTCTCCCTCCTCTCCCTTATCCATATCCCTTTCTCTCTAGGATCTCCCACAGCTCAGACCAGCCTCAAAACTGTGCTCTTGGCTGCCTGATCCATTTGCCTTTACTTGGATTACAGTCATACATACACCAGGCTTGTTCTGTGTTGAGAAGTGTCCACACGAAGCCATCCAATAGATATTTATGTGCTGAGACATGATGCCCTTCTCTCTGCCCTCACACTCCAGTTCTCTCCCTGACACTTAGATGATGCTCAGACTTTTTCCTCCACAGTACCACTCATCAGCTATACCTCCCCTCTTCACTTCCCCAAGGAAGCCACCTCCTTCCGGTTCCCCTATCTCACCGGGCTGCCCTTGCCCCCTGCTGTCTTCTCTCCTAATGAGGCTGATGCAGAGGAGGACACGGTGGGAGGCAGTGTTACCTCTGGCAATGGCCATGATGGCAGGTGCAGTTGTCCTTGGCAGGGACACAGCCAGGACTTCCATCAGGGCAGAGGCAGTGGGCTCTGTCTTCCCGATCTTGGCATTGCTGCTCAGGTTGGCACAGGTTCAAGGTGCACAAGGGAACATCACAGAGCTGGCCTATGGGGTGGGAGGGATGAGTGTGAGAGGAAAGAGAGTCCCTTTATGTCCTGAAGGGTCAGAGGCTGGTGGGGTGACTTTCTCACTGTCCATATGCCTGTCTTCTCTTGGTCTCTGTGACTTCAGGATACCAACTGTCTTTCCCATGTCCTTGACCTGATCCTCCCTGAGCTCTGGGTCTTCTGCAGCTCCCTGAATGGAGCTTTTCCCCTCAGAGCTGCCATCTTCCCTTCAACAAGCTACCTGGATTTGTGTTTTGTCCTGCTAAGGTCACTTCCTCCATGTAGCCTTTTTCCTTTCAGTCTGGGTTGGGTGGCACCCTGTGCTCCCAGGGAAAGACATGTGGCTCATAATTGAATGTAGCAGTTGCAAACATTTTGGCAACCATAAAATTTGTCTTTTTAAAAAATTATTTATTTTTATTTTATGTGCATTGATTTTTTGCCTGCATGTGTATCTATGTGAGAAGGTCAGGTCAGGTCCCCTGGAACTGGAGTTACAGCTGTGAGCCACCATGTGGGTGCTAGGAATTGAACTCAGGATCTCTGGAAGAGCAGCCAGTGCTCTTAACTGCTGAGCCATCTCTCCAGCCCCAGCAAAAAATTTCTAACATTCAGTGACCAAAAATTAATTTAAAAATGCACCATGAATCCGAGATGCTTGTATCACACAGCTGCATGCAGACACATAGAATACTCCACTTTCTACTGCCTGGGTCTGGACTCTATAATGACAACAGAGCTGCCCCAGGCACCTGGCTCAGAGTTGAGATTATCATGTGTTATAAACTGTACACATGGAGTTTCCCATCTTGTAGTTTATGTCAGTTTAATGATGGAGAACAAAGATTTAATATTTTCCTGTGGACACTCCTCGGCATGGATGTCAAGTCAGCTTATCTCCAGCTTCATCCCTACTGTCTTTCTGCAGCCAGCCAAATCCATCTCATTAGTATGCAAAATTCCATTCATCTTTAGCAAAAGGTAACATTATATCTATACCAAAGAATTGTTTTAAAATAAGTATCTTCATGATTTGTTATCAATACATGCTTGATTTCTCTATTTTGCATATTTATAGGCTCGAAGTTGAATAAAAATTTCTTGAGTGAAAAGGGGTTAGATTAATGTTTAAGGGATCCTGACCTACAAGACCCTCTGCATTCTGTCAGTCACGCAGCTGTGGTCAACAGGAAATATGCTCACCCTGCACTGGATTTAAAGCTACCTGACAACCGACACTGTGTTAATCTTGCATCTGTGCCTGGTGTTGTGACATTTAATTGATTAGTTATTCATTTAGTGTGTGTGTAGATAGAGACGTGTGCATGTTTGTGTGATGTATATACATGTGAGATATGTGTGTGTGTGTTTGTATGGTGTGTATGTGATGTGTGTATGTTTGTGTGATGTGTGGATGTGATGTGATGTGGTGTATATGTGATGTGATGTATGTGTGTGTTTGTATGTGTGTGTATGTGTGTGTGATGTGTGAGTGTGCCTGTGTATGTGTGTGTGATGTGTGAGTGTGCCTGTGTGTGTATGTGTGTGTGATGTGTGTGTGCATGATGTGTGTGTGTCTGTGTGTATATGTGTGTGCGTGATATGTGTATGTGATATGTGTATGATGTGTGTATATGTGTATGTGTGTGTGATGTGTGTGTGTGTATATGTGTATGTGTGTGATGTGTGTGTGAGTGTGCCTGTGTATGTGTATGATGTGTGAGTGTATGTGTGTGTGTGATGTGTGTGTGATGTGTGAGTGTGCCTGTGCATGTGTATGTGTGTATGTGTGTGTGTGATGTGTGTGTGTGATATGTGTGTGTATATGTGTATGTGTGTGTGTGCCTGTGTGTGTGTGATGTGTGTGTGTGTGTGCCTGTGTGTTTTGGTGCCTGTGCTATTGGCACTGCGCACACGATAACTTTGCAGTCAGTTCTCCCCATTGCCTTCACCTGGGCTCTGAGTTGTGAACACAGGTTGTCGGGTTTATAGTCGCTGGCATTTACTCCTCACTTATTCATTTAACTTACCCTGTTTTCCGTGGTGCTGGGGTTGAACCAGGCAAGGGATACCATTCTCATTCTATCCTGACATCCCGACCATCAAACCCCCACCAGTGGCTCTCCCCACCTCTGGTGGGCTCACACCCCCTCCCAGTTCTTTTCCCTGTCTCCTGACCTGTGAAGCCGGAAGGGCAGAGGCAGAGGAAGGCTCCTGGGAGATCAAGGCAGCTGATTCCCATGGGGCAGGGGTCACTCAGACACTCATCCACCTCAGTCTCACAGTGTGGCCCTTCAAAGCCTGTGGCATAGGAGAGGGTCAGGGACTGTGCCGATGGTTCCCTCCCTCAGGGTCCGAACCTCGGTTTACCTGGGAGACACTCGCAGTGGAAGGCTCCAGGCTGGTCCCGGCAGTGCCCTCCATTGGCACAGGGGGCACTGCTACATTTGTTTATGTTTTCCTCGCATCTGGCACCAGTGAATCCTGGCAGAGGAGGGGGTGAGAAGGGGCTGTGTTCACGGTCATGCACAACATGCACAGCAACAGTAAGTCTTCTGAGGAGGCTCCAGGTGCTTGGGCACAGGGCAACAGAAGCGATAAAGAGTGGAGTTGAGCCCCTGCTGGCTATGATGCTGCTGGGCTGTGGGCAAGCCACCCAGCTTCCTGGCTCTCAGTACTTTCTGTGTGAGAGTGATGGGGTAGTAAAGGCATCTGGACTAGGGGTATGGCTCAGTGTTTACTTAGGCACTCATGCCTCCTGTCCCCAGCACTGATAAAGTATCTCTCATGTTACCATGGGAAGGAGACATTCTCTGTGACTGTGGTGGCCCAGCCAAAGGCAGCCTTTCACAGTGCACAGAAGGAAGGAAAGTGACTTTGTCAGGACAGAGAGGTCATGCTGGGGAGTTAGCAAGGAAAGAAGGAAAAGTTTGCGGTGCTGAAAAGAAGCACGGGGGAAGGGGGATGGGACAGGCTGTTTTGGCCCAGAGGGATAGGTCTTCAAAGGGATGGTGGCCTTCCGAGCTTCCCTGGGGACCAAGGTTGGCCTGGGCCAGAATCTTCACCCACCAGGAAGGCAGAAGCACAGGAAGCCGTTGAGCAGGTCATGACAGCCCGCTTGGTTCAGGCAAGGGTTAGAGGCACATTCATTGGTCTCCACTTCACAGAGCTTTCCTTCCAAGCCTGAGGACACAGATGTGAGAAGTGGGGTCTCAGACAGGCTCAGCAGGGACAGTTGGGCTTTCTGCCTGGGATACCTGGGTCAGACAGATGCTCTGCCTTGGTCTTGCAGAGTATCCCGTTCTCCCAGTGCTGCCCGCCTGCGCTGCACTGATGAACCATAAGCTTAGCTGCTCTGGGGGTGACTGCTTCCCTCTGGTCTGAAGGCTCAGGGAGCAGGGTACCTGAGGGGGCTGAGTGGAAGTGCTGTTTGAAGCCCTTTCTGTGTACCGAGAGGGTGGAGCTCAACTGGCGGACTGCCCAGCCTAGAGATTCTTGAAGTACAGTGGAAAAGTGGGCATCTGTCTGGAGGGTGATTCAGCCCTTGTGTACTATCTAGGCCTCTGTGCCCGGGGGGGGGGGGGGGGGAGGGGCAGGGATCCTGGCAGGAATGTGGTGATGGTGGTGATGGTAGTGGTGGTCATTGTGGTAGGGATGATGGTGATGTGATGGTGGTGGGTGTGGTGTTGGTGATGATGGCAATAATAGTTCTGACGGTGGTGTTTATGGTGGTTTCTGTCTTGCATGAAGGCACGACAGAGGCAGAGTTGCTCTCAGATTTTACATTTAAGTTATTCCTAGTCCTGATGGTCTCAGGATCAGCCTTCTGACCTCCATGACCCCCCCCTCTTTCCTGGGGAGCCTGCATTGACACCTCTTGCTACCTGTAACTTGTCCCTTGGATGTGGTTTCTCTGCTTCTACTTTGTGCTCATCTGTGTGTGGCCTGAACTGTGATGCTTGGGTTCTGCTCAGCTTACGGCAGCGGGTAGGCGGGTTTGTATCTTTGCTCGGCTCCTCCCTGACAGTGTGACCTTGGATAAGTCTCCCTCCACCTCCTTGTAGTCCAGTTTTTTAAATTTATGAAATGGGGATACAATGTGCATTCTTCCCTCTGTCTCGCACGGAGGCGAGTGTGGGCACTCTGTAGCATTCCTTCCCCATTGTTCCAGTTCCAGGGCACCACCCATGTGGAATTTCAAGGGTTTGCACTTCACCTCTCTTGGGAAAGTGTGTAATTAAGGGGGAAGTGCTGGGCTGGTACGAACAAAGCAGCAAATGTACTATCATTCTGTTTTCTTTGACTGGACCTCTAAGGATAGTGGACCAGGATGTATGTACACTCTGTGATGATCAGAGTGGAGCACCCTGCCCCTGAATTACACCCTACACCTAGGGACCATGGATACCCCAGTTTTAGCTGGGACATAGGGAGAGAAAGAAGCATGCTGGAGAAACTTCGGCAGTCTCTCTGGTTAGGAGTCCAGAGTTAGTTCTGTTCCCCCACGGCCCCACCCAGCTAGCTGTACCTGGTGGGCAGATGCAGTGGAAGGTGGCAAGTAGGTCCAGGCAGGTGCTGCCTGGGTGGCAGGGCTGGGACAGGCACTCATTATGATCAGCCTCACAGCGGGAGCCTGTGTAACCAGGTGGGCAGAGGCAGTTGAAGGAGCCCGGGGTGTTGAGGCAGGAGCCGCCATGTTCACAGGGGCTGGGTCCTCGATGGGCTGGGGGGAGAGAAGAGCGGAGTCCACAGAGGTCAGGGATGGAATGAGGGAGCTAAAGTCAGGGAGGGTGTGGGGGTCTGTGGAGATGGACTGGTAGGGAAGGGGGGCTGTGTATTTATGGGGGATGAAGGGACAACCTGTGGATTCTGGAGGGCTGAGCACTGGAAGAAGGGCTGAACCAAGTCCAGACTTACTCAAAGAAATAAGCTTTTTGTGTTTCGGTTGTTTATTTGTGTGTGTGTGTGTGTGTGTGTGTGTGTGTGTGTGTGTGTGTGGTATGCATTTGTGCGTCCACATGTTTGCATGTGTGTGGGCATACATGTGTATGTGAGCCCAAATGTGTGAATGTAAAGGTGCAAGGCTGATGTTGGGGATCCTCCTCAGCTGCTCCCCCACACCCTTCTCACTGTAGTAGATCTGGCTGTAGTAGGTGGGGCTAATCTGTTCTGTCAGTTTGTTCTGGGGGCCCCTGTCTTTGCCTTCTGATGGTGGAGTTACAGGTGGCCTCATGCCCACCCGGTGTTTGCTACCTATGTGGGTTCTGGGGCTCTGAACTCCAGACCTTACACTTGGGTGGCAAGTGCTTGAACCACGGGGCTGTCTCACCAGCTCCACCTCTTGTTCTTTTGACCCCCCCAGGCTGTCCTGGAACTCAGTTATGTAGTTGAGACTCCCTGGAGACTGGGACATGGGATTACGTGGCACTAAAACATACCAGGTTTAATTTTTCAGTTTTGTAGGCCACCTGCTTTGTCCTCTGTCAAGAACAGAAGCCTGACTGGCCTCAGAGAGGCTCTTCTAGGGGACCCTCACCCATTTGACATTCATCCAGATCTTGGTGGCAGGTGGGTCCCGAGTACCCAGGCTGGCATAGGCAGAGGACAGAACCTGTCAGAGGGTTGGTGCTGCACTGGGCATTCCCATGGCATGGCTGGCTCAAACACATATCTTCCAGGTGGCACAGGAGACCTGTAAGAGACAGAGGGGGCAAAGGCTCTTGCAGGCTTCTTGGGACTCCCTGTTGCCCTTCAGGAGCTTTCTTGTTCTCCACAACCCCCACCTTACATCCTCTGCTCGCACCTGTGCGTCCAAGTGGGCAGAGGCAGGTAAAGGAGCCCACTCGGTCAATGCAGGTAGATCCTGGGGCACAGGTGGCAGCCGCACAGTCATCCAAGTTCTCATCACAGCTTGGGCCTCCCCAACCACTCACACATACACAGTGAAAGCCACCAACTGAGTTCTGGCAGGTTCCACCATTTCTGCAGAGAGGGGGACCCTGGGCTTCACATTCGTCTATGTCTTCAGAGCAGTCCCAGCCTGCAGGGTGTATAGAGCAGGGATGAGGGCTGCCACTGGAAGCCTCATGAAGACAGAGGCCGGGAGCAGGCACTGCTGCCGTCACAGACTTGCTTTGAATAGCTCACCCTTCCAGGTGTTTGGGCAGAGGCAGGTGTAGGTGCCCAGCCCATCCAGGCAGGTGGCCCCATTCTGACACTGGTGCCTGACACAGTCATCTGGATTAACCTCACAGTTCAGTCCTGTGAAACCTGACAGAATCATGGGATCAGCCATGGAGCCCACCCAGGGGAGAGAACCCTCTCTACTCAAAGAGGTAGGTACAGGAGAGCTTCGGGGAGGCTCTACCTGGGGGACAGAGGCAGAGATGAAAGGTGGTGTCTCCCTCTGGTACCATCTGGCAAGTGCCTCCATTGAGACATCTTCCAGGAGGGCAAGGTCCCTTCCTGAGCTTGCACTGCGGACCCTCCTGTCCCACAGGGCAGAGACACTGGAAGGAGCCCAAGGTGTTGTGGCAGGAAGTGCCCTTAGGGCAGGGTCCTGGCTCCAGGAAGCACTCATTGATGTCATGTTCGCAGGTGTAACCCTCGAATCCAGCTGGGCAGCGACACTGGATCTGGGGATATGTGGCCAGGCACACACCTCCGTTGGCACAGGGGTTGGCTGAGCAGAAGTCTCTGAGCTGGCACTGCTCACCTGCAGTAGGGCACAGGGGCGGAGTGGGGAGAGGCTGTTTCAGGCACTCCATGGGTGTAGGTTCTGTAGCTAAGCTTACTCAGCATTCTGTTGTACGCATGCTCTGCCTTTTCTTGTCTCCGGTTATTCTCACAGCCTCTTTGCCCTGGTGCTCCATGCCCTCCTGCATCAGTAGGGCTGTAATTAGACTGCTCATATCTTCTACTGTGGAAAGCACATGTAGCTAACAGTGGTATTTTACAAATTGGCACACCTGGAAAAATGTGGGTTCCCTGCAGTGACCTTCTTGGGGGACGCCTCAGTGGGATCCTGCCTCACTGAGTAGATTGCTTGTTGTTGTTATTTAGTTTTGGTTTTCTTTAAGGCCAAGACTCACATCAGCATGAATCTGAAGATGACTTTGAACTTCTCTTCCTCTTTTGTCTTGACCTAGACAATCCTGGCTGCCCTGGGACTCGCTCTGCAGACCTGGCTGCCCTGGGACTCCCTCTGCAGACCTGGCTGCCCTGGGACTCCCTCTGCAGACCTGGCTGCCCTGGGACTCCCTCTGCAGACCTGGCTGGCCTGGGACTCTCTCTGCAGACCTGGCTGCCCTGGGACTCTCTCTGCAGACCTGGCTGCCCTGGGACTCTCTCTGCAGACCCGTCTGGCCTCAAACTCAGAGATCTGCCTGCCTCTGCCTCCCAAGTGCTGGGATTAAAAGTGTGCTCCTTGGTATCTGCTCTGCCTTTGAACATCTGACCTTCCTGCCTCTATTTTCCAAGTATAGTGTGTGCACTACAGCTGAAGTACATACACGGCAAGGCATCCGGCCCAGCGTTCCATGCACGATACTAGGCAAGCACTTTACCAGCTGAGATATTTTCTCCGGCCCTTTGTTTTCTTTTTTTCTCTACTTCCACTGTGTGCTGAGATCTCAGGGACTGAACTCAGGTTGTTGGCAGGGGCTACTCGCTGGGCCCCGGACCAACTTTCCCCAGTTCCAGTTTCTGTTTTTCATTTTACATATTTTTTTCACATGTATGGGTGTTTGTATGCATGTTGGTATATCCATATGTCTGTGCACCACATATGTGTGTGCCTGACACCTGTAGAGACTGGAAGAAAGTATGTCTGTGAGATAAATTCTAGATTGGGTTAAGTAGGGTAGGAAGACCTACTCTAAAAGTGAGCAGCATCATTCTCCAGACTGGGGTTCTGGACTGCATGAGAAGAAGGCAAGCTGAGTATGAACCCTCACCTCCACCTGTGTGCTGGTTAGTTTTGTCTCCCAGCATGCCGCAACCTGAGTTGCTTGAGAAGAAAGTCTCAGTTAAGGAATTGCTAGATCAGGTTGGCCTTTGGGCATGTCTATTGGGGATTGGCCTGACTGTTAATTGATGTAAGAGGGCTCAGCCACTGTGGGCAGCACCATTCTCTAGGTGAGGGTCCTGAGGTGGAATCCCCCTCTCTGCTCCTGATGGTGGGTGTTATGACTGCCAGCTCTGGGTTCTCGCTCGGACTTCTCAGTAATGGGCTGGCACGTGGAAATGTAAGGCACATATGTACCCTTCCTTCCCTGGTACTGCTTTTTGTCAGAGTGTTATCACAGAAATAAAACAAGAGTACTCTGCTTCCTGTCTGTTCCCACCACCGTGACTCCCGATTGTGATGTAGAATGTGAGCCAGAATAGACCCCTTAAAGAGCTTTTATCTGGTGTTTATCCCAGCATCAGGAAGACTGACTAACATACCCCTTACCTCTCTGTGCCTACCTGTCCACCCAGGCTCGCAGGAACATTGTGGGCGGCCTGAGGCCTGGACATAGCAGCGACCCCCGTTGGAACAGAAAAAAGGTGGACAGAGGTCTTCCAGCTGGTTTTGGCATCGATCTCCCGTGAAGCCAGAGGGGCAGGTGCAGGAGAAGCTGGGGGCCAGTGGAGAAATGGGGCCAGAGGAGCTTGGAGGTGTGGGAAGCAGGGCTTGGCAGCTGCCACCATTCTTACAGAGTTGGGAGTCCCAGCAGGGATCAGGAAACTGGCAAGTCTCACCCAGAAATCCAGGGGCACACCTGGGGTAGAGGGACATTTCAGACCAGTGACCTTCCTTCCTTCTCCATCTCCTCTTCCTCTTCCTCACCCCTCTTTCTGAATCTTTCTCCTTTTCCTCTCCAGCTCCTACTCCCACGAAACACACTCACTGGCAGGTTCCTTGTCCCCGATTCAGCCTCAGGCAGGTGCCTCCGTTGGCACAGGGTTGTAAGGAACCTCCGCAGGGAAGCTCTGGGGAAGAGACAGAAAGAGGAGAAGGAGCCCGAAGACGTGATTGCTCTTAACCCTCCAGATGCCCAGGTAGGTGATGCTGTACCACCCTCTCCATCACACCCCAGTCCCAGGCTCCACACCATCCCCTTGTGACCGGCTCTTCCATTCAGGGCTTCAGTTATTGCTCCAACTCCCTTCCTGTTTATTCTTCAGCCTCCCAAGTTCAACCCGGCTCCATCCCCCGGAAGCAGGACAACTGGAGGGAGCCAACGGCATTTGGGAAGTGAAGGGCTGAGACACCTAAGGGATTTCCTTCAGGAAAGGCCAGCAATGAGCCACTGGGGGTGGGGACAGATGGACAGAAAGTTAGGGACCTACTCGGGTCCTCTGCTTCTCCTCTCTTCCCTGTAGCAGGCAGTCAACCTTTCCTTCTGTCTGTCCACACCAAGAGCCCTTTACCCCTTACTCCAGGGCCAGTCAGCTTCTCCCCGGGGGTGGGTGCCCTTCTTCCCAGTCTACAGCAGGCACTAACCCTGGCACCTGGCCCAAAGCCTGGATCTCAGCAGCCCCTGGGGCAGTCAGTGTTCCCTTGCAGGTTGTTCCCACATAATCTCCTTCCTCCAATGTCCCTTCAGGGCCTGGGGCTTGGCCCTCTTCCCTGACCTCACCACGGATGTCTCCAAGTGAGATATGTCCCCACCTCTTCACCTCAGGCCATGCCTCACCTCTGGTCTGGATGACTGGGAAACTGGGCAGCAAGAGCATCAGCAGCAGGGACTGGGGCTGCATTCCAGACTGCCTGCCCCCCTCCGAATCTCCTCTCCCTCGTCAGGCAAGGACCCTCAGAGTCCTGAGGCCCGGCAAGGCCACCTCTGCTGGCTCCACCGCCCCTCCTTCCTTCTGGGCCTGCTGCAAGCCTCAGTCTGAGCTGTTTCCTGAGTCACACAATGTCCTGGACACCCTACTGTTGCCGGGGGATGGGGGTGGGGGTGGGGGGTGTATATGAAGGACCGCTAGAGGAGGGGCCTCTGTTTGCTGGCAGCCCCTAGAAAACACTGTGGCTGTGGACAGGTGTCAGGAGAAGAGGAAACTGGTTTGTTCCTGGGGCCCAGGCCCGGGGCGGGGGTGGGGGGGTGGGGGTGGGGGGTGGTGCATATGGAGGGTGTCCCTGTCTTTACAATTGTCAATATGGTTTCTCTTTTACACAGCTGGGAGTGGCAAGTGGCTGCCACTGTGTCCCAGGGAGGGCAGGATATGGAGGTGTTGGGACCAGAAGAGAATGGCTAGGTTCTGATATAGGGCACCCCCTATTCAAAGAACCAGTAATTGCCTGGATTGAAACCAGTCACATTGGTAGAGGGGACCCAGGGGACTTCCAGGCTTTTCCTTAGCCCCCTTTGGGGGTATTATTTTAAAAAGGTGTTTTGAGACAGGACCTTGCTGTGTATAAGGTCTGGCCTGGAACTTATGGGAATCCTGCATCTGCCTCTCGGGTGTTGGGGTTATAGACATGTGACTCCATGCTTGGTGTCTTTCTGGGGAATGGATGCGACGCTGGGCCTGCCCAGAAGTGGAGATGAAACCCAGGCAGGCTTCTTGTGTTTCACACATATGCACCATCAGTGAATCATATCCATAGCCTGCTGGTCTGCTTTTAATAAAGGGGGGGGGGAATCTCAGCCTTCCCTCAGAGAAGAATGTAAAATATCGTCATTACTAATAACCACTGGATGCAGTGGATTTCACCCATCTCTGCCTTCCTGCTGACGAAGGATGCTGGCTGGGATACAGTCAGGATGTCAGTCAAGACATAAAGCTTAAGTTCAATAACAAAACAAAGCTACAAAAGAGAATCTACTGCTCTGGGAAGTTCATTCTGTCTCCATATATATATATATATATATATATATATACACACACACACATATATATATACACACACACACACACACACACACACACACACACACACACACACACACACACACACACACACACACACACATATATATATATATATATATATATATATATATATATATATATATATATATATATATATATATATATATATATATAAACCCCAAACTGGCCTGGAACTCACCATGTAGTGGAGGCTGGTCTCAAACTCACAAGTCTTCCTGCCTCAGTATCCTAAATTCTGGAACTGCAGCATTTAATTCTGGAATGCCTGCCTTCATTCTCTCTTCCTAAGGAGGCAGTACATACAGCTTTGGAGTCAGTCATGGGGGGATTTCTCCAGTAACACTGAGAACTCAGCCCAGAGTGGTGGAGTGCCTGCATGGAGCAGCTCACTCATATTTGAGGAATCCCAGATGCTACCTGCAGCATTGATCAACTGCTCTGCGTGCCCCACCCCCGCCAGGACTGGTAAGGATGGCCTTCAGATCCTTTTGCGAACGTCTCCTAATTGCTAGGATCACAGATGTGCACTGTGGTCCCTGTTTACACTGTGCTGGAGGAGATCAGACCTCCAGTTTTAGTTTTGTACACAGTGAGCCACACACTGTCCACTGAGCCACATCCAAAGCCCTATATTAGCCTTGTAGCCAGTTATTAGGTTTTGTAGATTGTTCTAAATCTTGAGCATGCCTAATGTTTAAGGTGTTTTGGGGGGTTCTCAGTATTGAACCTAGGATCTCATAAGCGTGTGCTCCACTCCTAAGCTCCACTGCACCCCAGGCCCATCATCATTTTTTAATGACTGCCCACGGTTCTACCATATGAGCCCCTGGTCACTTCAACTGGTGTTTTATTGAGACACATCAAGGAGGGTCTCAGCTTTTAAAGCGTGATAAAGCTGTTTTGCAGTAAATGTTCTAGAGCTCACACATATGTATGGCTGCCTGCTCTTAGGCTAACCTAGGAGTGAGACTCCTGAGCCTACCAGTGAGCACAGACTGAGGCCTTGCTCATTACAGCTTGGCTACCACCCTCCAGCATCCGGTGCTGAACTGTTCCAGTCCGCAGTGTGTGTGTGTGTGTGTGTGTGTGTGTGTGTGTGTGTGTGTGTGTGTGTGTGTGTCTTAGTCTCACCAACTATTGGTATTGGTGTCACAATATCTCACTGTGCTTTTAAATTGCATTTGTGCTAATTGTGGTGGCACCGGAGTCCCCCGTTTGGGAGGTTAAGGCAAGAGAATTGGAGTTCAGGGCCAGTCCGGAAAGACTCAGTTTCAAAACAGACATTTTTTTCTAATGACAGCCTTCACCACATTTTGTCATGAGAGCTAGTGTTATGTTCACATGTGTGATGACATCATCTCTTTTGTGCATTTCTTGTCTGAGTTTTCAGCCCATTGTCCCATCCGAGCGTCATTTCCCTATAACCTTCCCTACTCAAAGAGACAGCTGAGATCTGGGAAGATCCGGTGTGCACAGTCCCTGCCTTCCCTCATCTGGCTGCTGATGGGGAGTCTGGTGATGGTGAGCTGCAAAGGGAAACTAGGAAGAGACGCCTGGTTTCTGGCGGGACCGCAGAGGACAAGCCTTGTTGCCAGCTTCAAATCTCTCAGAAAGGAGCCTGGGGTGCCCGCTGGAGCTTATGAGAAAGGAGAAATGGTAAAGGAGACAGGGAAGTGCTGGGCCAGAAGGGGAACCGAGAGAGTGGGTGAAGGGCAGTGTGGGCGGCTGCTCAGGGCACTTTATCTGGCTTGGCTGCTGCGGCTGCTGTGGCAAGGCTCAGGGCACCTGTGGCCCCGGGTCCCTCACAACCTCCCACTATCACGACCTTACTGCTCAAACTTTACCTTCTGTTTCCCAGAGGCTTCCAAGGTGCTGGCGAAGATGACTGGGCAACATCATCGCTGTAGGGAGGGTAACATGCTGGGTTACAGGGGTGTAAAACCACGCCCCCCACCTCCGTCGAACAATTGTCTTTTCTTCCATTGTATAGCCCTGGAGAAGGGTAAATGTCAATCACTCACGCTTTAGTTATAGGAACTATTAAGAAGGGCCGCACTCACGTGGGTGTTTCTGCCACGAGGACCTTTCCCAGGCGTTTGGCTCCTTTTGTAGGAGACCCTTGCAGAATTACCACCTGCATCCAGATCCAGAAGCCCTTTCCGGGGCTTCCCATCCCTTGGTTTGATTTTTTTTTCTTTTTTTGATTATTTTTAACCACCAAACTCTTAGGTTATATATTTTATTTTATCTGATTGATAGTTATACAATCAGCAATGTCTCCAAGGATAGACTGAATGACTGAAAAACAGAATTGTAAAACCCAGTTCTGGGGCTGGAGAGAAAGCCCTGGTGGTGCGCACCTTTAATTCCAGCACTAGGGAGGCAGAGGCAGGTAGTTCTCTGTGAGTCTGAGGCCAGCCTGGTCTACAGAGTGAGCTCTTCCAGAGGACCTGAGTTTGATTCTCAGCACCTGCATCCTGTAACTCCAGGGGATCAAACTCTCTCTGCTGATCTCTGCAGACACCTGCTCTCTCTTTCTCTCTCTCACAGGCACACACTCACACATACTCACACCCCTTCCCCAAATATTTAAATATGAATCCTATAACAAACTAACTCCAGTTATTGGGAGGGAGAAAGAGGGAAAACCAGGGTCCTTTTTAGATGTGGTGTTTGCTACCAACAAGAATTTCCATCTAGTTAGCTTGCTTTTTAGCTTGACTGTATGTTCTGTGAAGCAAGCCCCCCACTGAGCACACCCTACTCCATTAAATACCCACAGGAGCCCAGGGTTTCTTATGACAATGGCATTGGCTCTGTGATACTCCTGTGCCCACATTTCCCAACTATTTCCTTTCTGTTGTTTAAATAATTTGGCTTGTGGCTTTGGGTCATTGTACATTTTCCTTTATAATCTTCATCCTGCTGTAGAGCAAACCTATGGGATTTAAAATTTTGGTTATTACATTTTTAAAAGATTTATCTCCTGTTTTTCTCTGTGTTTGGGTGTGTTGGATCCCCTAGACCAGGAGTTACAAGCAGTTGTGAGCAGCTGGACATGGGTGCTGAGATACAAGCTCCAGTCTTCGTTATTCAATAGCAAGCCCTCCTACTCACTGAGCCATCTCTTTCTATTAACAGGGTCTCCTATAGTTCAGGCTAGCCTCACTATAGGAGGATGGCCTTGAACTCATTACCCTCCTGACTCTGATTCAGCCCTTCAAGTCAGCTTACATTGAAAGCTTAACCCCCCACTTTGGGCCCCTTGAGTTAGAGGTTATTTCCCAGCAAAGCAAGTTTGGCTAGGCTCCCTGACCATCCTCAGTGTCCCAGGGATTCTACTGCAGTAATTTCAATGCATCAAACATTACCGAGGCTCTTCAGAAAAGTCCATTCAACTTTTCTGGAAACAGAAAAGGAAGTGGTACCAACAAAAGCTGGCACTTCCATACCCCTTTTCCCAGGACCCAGGAGGTGGTTTGGCTCCCCTACCGCTGGATAAACCTTTCTGTTCACGGACAGGAAATATTTCCTGTCCGTGATGACCTTGAAGGTGTTTGCGGACTGAGGAACCTAAGTTTGGAACTTTAATTTATCTGGGACAGGGTCTCTTGTATTCCATCTCAGACTTGCTCAATACTGAAGGATGACCTTCGACCTCTGCTTCCCAGTCTCTGGGACTCCAGGTCTGCACAGTGATACCTGGGCTGTAAGGTGCTGGGAATAAATCTAAGGTTTGTTTCTACAAGGAAAGCCTTCTGAGCTACATTTCCAGCCCATACTTACTTAATCCAACAATTTTTTTTGACAGTGTTTCTCTGTGTAACCACCCTGGATACTGAGGAACTCGCTCTGTAGACCAGGCTAGCCTTGAATTCATAGACCTACCTTTGCCTCTGCTTCCTCTGTGCTGAAATTAAAGGTGTGCATCACCACCACCCAGCCACATTAATTTTCAAAAGCTTTAATTATATATGTATGGGTATTTGTGTGCACCACCTGAATGCCTAGTATGCCAAAAAGCCAGAAAAGGGTGTCACATCTCCTGAAACTGGAGTTACAGATGTTTATGAGTCACCTTGTGTGTTGGGAACTGAACGTAGGTCTTCTGGAAGAGCATCAGGCATTCTGAGCCATCTCTCCAGCCCCCTTTAATTTACTTTTGAGACAGGATTTCATGTAGTTCAGCCTGGCCTTGAACTCACTGTATAGCTTACGGTGATGCTGTATTTCAGATCTGCTGTTCCCCTCTTCCCAAGTCCCAGCATCACAGGTGTATAATGCCATCCCTGGTTCAGGCAGTGGTAAGAACTGAACCTAGGACCTTGTGCTTATGAGACAAGCCTTCCACCTCAGCCTGTGATTGTTTCATTGCTGGGAATAAAATCCAGGGTACTGCCTATAGCCAAGTGCTGAGTCCCCCCCCCCCCATTTCATTTAAATGGATTTAAGGAGAATCATCTGGCCAGTGGCTCTATATGAACAGTTCAATGCCATATCTTCTTCCCACCACAAATGTGGCTTGTGGTGGCCTGTTTTGTTATACATGGGGTTTAATTTATGCCTCTCTGTACTGCTGTAGGCTTGTGCATCTGAAGAGACTAGTTTGAGGGCTGGGGAGGTGGCTCAGGGGTTAAGAGCACCGGCTGCTCTTGCAGAGGACTCTGGCTTGATTCTCAGCATCGACATGGCAGTTCTCAACCATCAGTAACTCCAGTTCCGGGGGATGTGACACCCTCTTCTGGCTACTCTGGACACTGTATGCACATGATGATACGCGGGCATGTAGGTACTCATAAATGCACACACACACACACAAAAATACATCTTTGGAAAAGAGAACACATTAACCAGTACAAGCAAGATTGCTGGGCTTTGCCTTTAGTAATGATAAAATTAGATGCACACCAAAGAATGACTTAATGACATAGTGTCAGTAGGGAACTGATTTGGAGGACACATGGCAATCCTAGGCAATCCCATATACTTCTATTACCTCATTCCTGGAGATGTCTTGGGCAGTGAAATGGTTGTGAATAGGAAAAGTTTAATAAGAGTCTCCACGTTCTTTTCTCAGCCATATTCAGTGGCCTCGGGTCTTTAAGGAAAAGATAATGTGCTGGTGTAAAGGAACTCCGCAGAGTTATACAGGAATCTGGCACCTATCGAGTAATCGGCAAATGTCAGTGTTTGTAATGAGTGTAATTTGCTTTTTTATTAACAGAAGTGAGCCATATTTCCTTTCTGAGTTCCTGACTGCCCTTTTCTTTCTCAGAGAGCCTTTATGCAGCCTGTCTTTCCACAGTCTGCTCTCTTCTAGAAGACTTACCCACATCTCACATGAGGTATCTGCTCTGGTCTCATGGAAGCTGAGAAGTGGACCCAGAGGACAGTGGCTCTGGAGCAGACCTCATGGTGCAGCTCCGTCATGACAGTAAGAACCTGCAGAGCACTGGAATGTAAGGACTCCGCCTTCCCGCCTCAGCCCCTGACTAGAGCAGCAAAACCCAGTGATTGTCAGGTGACTCAGATCCCCGTAAGGTACAGACTTGGGAAGCTCAAAGCTGCCTTGGAAGGTTTGCACTTTGTCCTAACCTCAGTGAGGCTCTGGTCTGCCTTATATGGGCACGGGCTAAGAGGAGTCCTGCTTGTAAAAGCAACTCAGAACACCTCTCAAGGGGCCAAGATCATTCCTTTGACCTGCAGTCATCCTGAGGACAGCCTCTGTGTCCTGATCCTGGGAGGACAGGATGCTAACGTCAGCTAGCCTGCTAACACTTCTACGCTGACAGCCCTGCCCCTGAGAATTAGTTGGAAAAGCAACTGAAGAAAGAAAGGCTTTAGTTCAGCTCAAGGTCTGCGGGGGGGGGGGGGGGGGGGGGGTAGGGGGGGTGGACACGACAGCAGGAACATACACCAAGGCTCACATCATGGTCAGGAGGCAAGATGGATGCTGAGGCTGTTTCTTCCTATTTTATTCTGCTAGTGACCCTGGCTGTGGGATGGGGTGATCACATCCAGGGGGCCCCTTCCGTTTTCATACATCCTTGGGAACAGACTCGTCCAGGAGCATCGGCTATTCACCATCCAGTCTAGTTGACACTGGAGGCTGACGACCAGGCTCTGGTTGCTCCATCTCCTCTGCACACAAAGGAACCCAGCTCAGCCTATATTCCACTGCCAGTCGTTACTGAAGAGAATCCACTTCCATCACATTAGCTTAAATCCAAAGTGAGGTATCTTTGACAACATGGATCTCTCTAGAAAGTCTGTCCTAGGTGGAGGGGATGGTTAAAGGAGATGTCCAGTTCCCCAGGGCTGGGATCCAGGATGGTTGGAGTATGCCCTTAAGCAGATTGTGGCCACACCCGTCTTTGACTGTCAAGCTATTTGGCTTTGGCAGAGGAGGTGGGGGGGGGGCTTAGGTTAGGGAGTGTTTTTTTTTGGAGGGTTGGGAGAGATGGATGAGCCAGTCCCCAGGGGTACTTGGTACTCAGTTACTGTCCTATGAGATCCCTGACTGGGAAGCTTTTGGGGTTACTACTTTCCCAGGAATATTTGTTACACCCAAGAATAGACTTGAACAGTCTTTATTGGACACATAAGGTTCAATAAAGATTAAGTTTGAAATCCTGTGTTTTAAATTTAGAAGTAATCATATGAATAGGCAAAAGTTGAAATTATTCAGATTAATTATTTACTTTTTTTAAAATACCATATCCACTTGCAGGTTTATTGGCAGTAAACTTCACAGAATTTATTCCCATATCTGATGTTACAGACATCAGGGTTTGTGAGATATGCAGGATCCTTGTATGTAACTGGTATAAACTCCGTTTTCTAAGTTCTCTTAATGGCTTTTGTTATTTCTTTGTTTCTTTCCACAAAGATCTGATGTGGGATGTCTTTCTATATGCTATGAATATAATTGGTTAATAATAAAGGGACTGTTTTGGTTTATGGCAGAGCAGCTTAGAAGCAAGCGGGAAATCTAAGCATAAACACAGGGAAGGATGGTGGAGTCAGGAGACTTCTAGGGTGTAAGCGCCCAAGAAGCAAGTATAATGGAGTACAGGTAAGCCACTAGCCACATGGCAGACACATTAATAAAAATGGGTTAAGTTGCAAGAAGCCCGAGCCATAGGTCAAACAGCATGTAATTAATATGAGCATCCGAGTCATTTTTTGGGGCTAAGCGGTAGCAGGGCTGTGGTGAGTTCGGATCTCGGGCTGGAAGGGTCCGAAACTTAATACCACAAAGACCTGTCAAGTGCCTTCGTAACTGCGTTGGGAGAAACAAACCGGCACAAAAGCTGTGCATTCTTATAACCTACCCGGGTTCTGCTTCAGGGGCTCCTGATAGGGGTTTCCCAGCAGGACTGGCAGGTCCTCGAGGCTGCTCACCTGATTATACTGTGAACCCCCTTCTCACATGAGTTCTGCGAGGCAGACGGCAGCGCTAATCCAGCATTTCCCCCCTACACCGCCCCACGTTGCAACCATAGCTGCTGTGGTCAGAAAATATGAAAGGAGAATAGTTGTGCTGCCGTCTAATATGAGGAAGGAATGAAAATATACGACACATTTGTAAGCCTAAACAATTTTAAGCATATATGGATTCGTTAGCGAGTAAAACAACCAAGAAACACTTGACTTTCAGTAAATGTCTTCCGGGTTCATCCCCAGGGACCCAAGGGACTTGCTTATCTGAATTTCTTGACTGTCTACCACTGTTGCTGAATGGGGGGGGGGGGGGTCCTGGGACCAGAGCGCTCTCTCTGCCTCTGGAGGAAGCAAGTCCTTGGGCCGGGAGGTTGGGATTAAGCAGGAAAGGGAGGAAGTGGGAGGTAATGGAGCTGGGGGTGACATGGATGGGGTAGCATGTGATTGGTGGTGGTGGGGGGCCGTCCAGGACCTGCTGGGGGTGAAGAAGCAGACTCAGTGACGGCTGAGAGGGCACCGTGTGTGGTGTAGGCAGGTTAAGGCTGTCAGGAAGACTTACATCCCAAGATGATGGGTCCCACAGTTGACTGCCTGACTGGGCTGTCCTATCTCAGTCCTTGGCTGTGGCGAGGCTGGATCTCTCGAAGCCATGGATCAGGCTGCCCTCTTGTGTCCTCAGAGCCCAGCCTTAGGCAATAAGAGAATCTGTCGACTAGAAAGGATCTCTGGTCACCACGGTGGGAGAGACAACAGTTAGCAATGGACTTTTCCTTGGACCCATGACCTGGTCAACCCTTGCCCTCCCTCAGCAAAGTGAGTAGGGAAACCATGGGCATACGCCCTACTGGAAACTGGCTACCCTGTCACATTCTTGCCACAAGGGGGCAGCAGAGACTGAGGAACTGTAATGGAGACTTCCTGAGCAGCGTAAGAAAACCAAGCCTATATACAGATTTGTTTTTACTTATGTGTATATCTTTTTGATATGCAATGTGTGTGCAGTGTCCAGCCAAGGCCGGAGGAGAGTACAGGATCCCCTGGAGCTGGAGTTACAGGTGATTGAAGACACCTGATAAGGGTGCTGGACACTCCTCACAGCTGAGACATCTCTCTAGCATCTGGTCTAGAGTTTCATATACCCTTGGGGTAGCCTATTGAAGGGTCCTGCATGTTCTGGTTCCACTCTGAGTTTTACTGATTCTTCAAGCCCTTTAAGTGCTCTTTATCACTAAGATGCTTAGAACTCATAGCTCCCAAATATGCACCACGGCTCAGAGATTGTACGAAAGACATACAGACACATGTGGAGAACTGTGAGGACCCTCTTCACTAGAAGTTACTTCGGTCTGTTCTTTACCTTCAGATCAGTGGAACACTCACCACATTGATGTCATAGTCTGGAGATCCCTGTTGAGTTCACCTGGCCTTAGGGACAGACAGCCTAACTCTTGACTGCGTTTGTCTCTGAGATCTGGTGGCCCTGGGTCGGTTTCTATCCATTGCTCAACCTCCAAATATCACAGTCTTATACAGAAGAAAAACCAAACCAACAAAAAAACCTCGTGGGAATGAAGGAGAAAGTGTTCAGAATAAAGTGCCTACAAACATACCTGGTGGGGATTGGTCTGTGGTCACTCCTTAGGAGAAGCCCAGGCTGTCCAGCATGCCAGGATGGTTAGAAGATTCTTCCCTGGCTGAACAGGATCTTCAGTTCACTGAGGCTGACCTGATTTACCCTTTTCTGTCTCCCCTCCTGTGTCCTGGGGGTGTAACTATATACCACACCTGGCCTGTGCCCTGGGCTCAGCTGGCAGCAATTCCAGCACTTGATGGCTATGAGATGTTCGGCTTCCAGCAGGAGTGATTGATTGGCAACAGGGAACATGCTGGTGTGCTCTGCTCTCTGGATCCTCAGCTTCAACCATTGTTAGTGTCACACTGTCACCCATGGCAGCTGTTGCAGCTCTCAAGTCTAGAATGCCAGGGCCTTGATTTTTAAAGAATGATTTATTTTATTTTTAACTATATATATACACGTTTGTGTATATCTACATGTATGTATGTGCATGTATGAGTGCAGGTACATATGGAGGCCAAGAGAGGGCGCCAGATGTCCTGGAGCTGGAGTTGGGGTCATTTACAGAGTTGCAGTTCCTCTGCCCAAGTGGTGGACCTCTCCGCTGAGCTGGCTCTCCAGCTCCAGGAGCTTTGGTAGCTCCCAGATCTTGTCTGGTGATTGGGTTCTGCATTTTCTCATTGTTGGCTCCTCAAGTCCATGTGTCTACAGCCCCAGCTCTCTGCCTGCTCTCACCCTCGCTCTACTCCAGCTGTCTTCAGTGTTCCTGCTCAGGCCGCTCTCCTTAGTCCCGTGCAAATGTGTCTCCACCCCTCAGCCCCTTCCCAGGTGTCGCCACGGCTACTCCCACTGTTGTTTCCACCGTCTTCATGCTACAAATGCCAGTGGGAGAGAAGCCTTTTATGTCCCAACTAAAAAAATTATTTGTGGGTTTGGAGAGATGGCTCAGTGGCTAAGAATTCTTGCACTCTTGCAGAGGACCTGAGTTCAGTTCCTGGCGCCCACATAGTGGCTCACATTAGCAGCTTCTGACTCTGAGGTGACTCGGCACACATAAGGTACCCATGAACACAGAAAAATATGCATGCATAAAAGGAAAATTAAACATAAAACATTCTTTGTCTAACGTTGTGTGTATGTGTCCCTGGGTGTGAGTACAGGGAAATGAGAACCAGTGTCTCCAGGTCACGACTCACACACGGACGTCACAGGCTGGTGGAGGAGTCAAGGTCAAGTTCAGTCTGTCAGGTTCGGTGACTATGCTTTTATGATTTACTTAATCATAATGTCACCCTTTGTTTGTTGTTGTGTGCTCTCTCTTTTTTTAGAAATCTGGTATTAAAGGTATGTGCCACCTCACTCAGCCCTTGCCTTTTCTTTTGAGACAGGATTCACACAGCTCAGACTGACTTTGGACTTTCTGTGCAGCCGAGGATGGCCTTGAGTTCCTGACCATCCTGCCTCTAGTTCCTGAGTGCTGAGATGGCAGGCTTGCACACAGTGCACAGCGTCAGGGTCATATGTCTCCAAGCGTAGTCGCCTGTGGCTCCTGTACTAAAGCTTATTGCCAAAGCAGCTTGTTATGACCGAGATGCCCTGGAGAGCGCACAGTGGCCATCCCAGTCAGGCCCTTCAGCGTTCTCTCAGGTGGCCAGATGTGTTCCTGGTTATTGGCTTCCACCCCATCCCCCACCCCATGTGGAAGTCATAGGCTGGGGACCCAGCAGGAGATAATTTATAATATCAAGGCACAGGGAGTCCAAGATCCCTTGCAGGCGCCTGCAGAGTCTGTGATGCATGGAGTGGGGGTTGGGTAGAGCTGGGGATGAGGAGGGGTGGGACGGGTAAGTCAGGTTTCTGGAAGACCTACCACCCCCTCATCTTGGTAGTTACTGGAGCTAGATCAGGGCTCATGAGACACGACCTCTCTGTGGTTGTGACAGGAGTTGACAGAGCTGGTGAGTCCAGCCCAGCTCCTGATGGTTTTACTAGAGATTCATGTGGTTTCCCATTGTCTCTCTGTCACCACATGACATCTCCATAACATGAAGGGCTCAGGAAATCTCCCCAGCAGGCAGAGTTGGTGGTGGCAGGGGTGGGGTAGGGTGGGGGAGGGCTGAGTTGGGGAGGTGGACTTTTTCCTCTTCTGCAGAGGGAAGCACATCTGTTTACATTACTTTAGCTTTCAGTACTGATCATTGAAGCTCCAATCGCTGTTGACTGGGAGTGCTCTGCTGGAGCAGGTCATGTCAAACATGACAGCTGCACCAGGCTATGCTTCTTGGCTGCTGCGCTAGTGTGGGAGATTATGTTGTTACATTGTAAATAATTGTCCCACCCACTCGTTTAATAAAAAGCGCTGATTGGCCAAAGGCAGGCAGGAAATGTGGGCGGGGCTACCAGACTAAGAAAACTCTGAGGACAGGAAGCACAGAGCAGAAGGCCAGAGAGAAGCCAGAAGAAGCAGAGGAAAACCATACTGCTGTGAGAAAAGGTACCGAGCCCCATGGCTGAACAGGAAGAGTCATGGGTTAGATTAAGGGTAGAGAGTTAGCAAGTTGTATGCCTGGGCTTTAGTCCAATCAGCCTAAAACTATCGTATGCATCTGTGTGTCTCTGTGGGTCTGTGGGTCTGGGGGTCTGTGGGTCTGTGGGTCTGTGGGCCTAAACCTTGAGGCTAGGCTGAAAGTCCGGGCCAGAAACCTCCTACAACACCCTAGAAACCACAAGCCTGTTGGAGATTGGAAACTGGAGCCTGAAATTGGAGTGAGCCATGCTTAGAGCTCTAAGAGCACCTTGGAGCAGGGGTGAAGTAGAGGAAGATTTGGGGTCTGCTGGGTCCCCTTAAGATGAGCTGTTCCCATTAAGTGGCATTCTTTCAAAGCTGGGAACAAAGAGAAGCAGGTAGGTTGGCTTTGAAGACATCTGTAAACCGGAGGAATGAACCAGAGATGAGATTATGCTCAGTGAGTTCCAGCAGGTCACTCCCTGGTGGCTGAGCTTGGAGAAAGTTCAGAGTCCCTGAGTCTCAGGCCTAGAGACAGCCTTCCCAACTCCTCCTAAACAGCAGGTGGGTGGGGCAGACAGGGTTTATTTATGTTATTTTCAACCCTGTCTACACCATGCCAGGTCTTTATCAAAGACAGAGACCGTGAAAATAAATTTGTCTGTGGGACAGGCCTGGAACCACAGCAGAGCTGGGCCTAAAGTGTGGACAAATTCCAGAACCAAAAGCTAGGACAAGGCCCTTGTGGTGAACA
This sequence comes from Phyllotis vaccarum, assembly GCA_033318265.1. NCBI lineage: Eukaryota > Metazoa > Chordata > Mammalia > Rodentia > Cricetidae > Phyllotis > Phyllotis vaccarum. Next base: position 103,795,973 of record JARWLC010000010.1, read on the forward strand.
CCACAGCTTTGGGAGATAAGTCTGTCTCTAAAGCTGCCCAGGTGATGTCTGGTCCCAACTATGGAATGGTAGAAGGGCCGGTGGCAGCTATGCTATTCCTGGGGGAGGGGCTGGGCGTAGACTCTATGCCTTGGAGGTCGTGGGCAGGATGTGGATAACGGAGACTGGGAGGAGATGGGCTTCAGGAAGTCAGGCACTGGGTGAGCCACGGTATTACTTGCTTATTGGCCAGAACGGCACGAGGCGGTGCAGAATGCTAACAGATGGTTTGAATGTCCCCAGTTCCCCAGTCTTATTCTGCAGGACTGGGAGGAACCTGGGCATGGATGTTGGTCAGTGTTGGGCCACGGGGTCTTTACCCTGTTAGTATGGATGTGCTTTGTCCTATGTGGCTGACACCTGCCCTGATGACGCTCTGGGTGTCCAAGCTCTGGGTAGAACCTGACTCCTGCCTGTAGTCTAAGGACCTTTGTTTTAACTACCTGTTTGTCTCCCCAGCTCTGAGGACATGGAATATTGCTGCAAGTATGCGCTGTCTGACATTATGCCTGCCTATCTGTCCTTGCCCAGCTACTTACCTGGGTGTCCACAAGTGAGTGTGTCATGGTGTCTCTGTCCATATCTCCCTCCAGTGAGTGGAACTGGGTGTGCACTCCACTGTTCAGAAGTGCACACGCCTCATTAATACTTGAGATTCAGAATTTCATAGCTTTTTCCTTTACAGTAAATTAGTAATAAAAATCTGGGCTGAGCACGTCTGCATGAGCATTCGAGAGGCTGGGACTGGAAAATTGTAAGTCCTTGGCCAGCCTAAGATCATAGCCACACCTCACCTGGATATCATAGCTGGGAATATAGCCTTGGAGCTGGCAGAGTGCCTGAGGTGTGTGGGGCTGTGAGGCCATGTGAGCAAAGTGAGCCAGGTAGAGAGAGGGAAGAACTGAGGCAGGGGCTGAGGTGGGTAGGAGGTACTGAAATGGGAACAGTCCTACAGCAGGCAGAAGTCCTGGTCTACTTAGTGACAATGGTGGGTTAGACACAAATGGAGCAGCACAGAGTGATAAGCAGCTCTTTGTGGACACATGTTACTAATAGCCTTTGGATACCACAGTGCCTGTATCACAGTCCCCCAGGCCTAGAGGGTCAGAGTGAGGCAGGCTATCTTTGTTCTTTATCAAGAAGTAATTCCTGGGGATGCTAGTGGCTTTTTCACAGAAGTAGGCTTTGGCATCATGCATTTAGTTTCATGTGTATGGGTGTTTTTCCAGAATGTATGGCTGTACCACCTGCATGTCTGATGGTCACAGAGTCAAGAAGAGTGTTTTAGACAGTTGTGAACCACCATGTGGTGCTGGAATGGAACCCGGGTCCTCTGGAAGAGTAACCATCTCTCTTAACTGCTCAGCCATCTCTCCAGCCCCTTGCTCTACGCTTTGAAGTTTACATATAATTCAGTGGAGGAAGATGTTGGTTGATACAGTGAATTTAGGGTTGGAGGTTGGATTTTGATGGGTATGGTCTAAGACAAACCAGTTAAACCTGTTTTTCTTAAAGTGTGTTCTCAAAGCAATGGTGTGAGTATCTGTAGGGGATGCATGATCTTGGGCTCACCACAGACGTATTAAAGCCGGAGTTCTGGTCTGAGATCCAGTTACTTGAAAGTCATCCTGGTGACCAGGCCTATGCAAGCTAGAGAATGAATGCACATGATATTTCTACATGGAGAGGTCTGGGGCCAGGGCCACAGGCAGAAGAGAGAGTCTCTGCCAACATTTATGGGCTACACTGTCATGGTCTGAAGATCTCCTGTATGTTAGCCTTGGGCGCCTAATCCAGTTGCCGAGGGCAACCTTATTCGCCGCCTGCTCCAGGACATTCTGTGTCATGTTCTTTGTTCTGACCCACATCTCTTTAATTCTCTCACTCCTACATCTGCATCCACAGAGGAGTTCCTGGTATTTGGTCCTTCAGACCCCACTGTGGCTGAGCTGGGTGGAGAAGCCACTTCCCTGCTCCCTCATTCGAGCTGTGAGTGTGGGGAACATGGAGTTCAGATGGTTCCACACCAGATTCTCAGACGCAGTATTTGTCTATCGGAACCAGCAAGAGTAGAAGGAAGAACAGATGGCTGAGTATTCGGGACAGAGCTCCTCGGTGAAGGACCAATTTCACCAAGGCAAGGCTGCTGTGCGCATCAAACATGTCCAGATGTCAGACAGTGGGAGATATGTCTGCTTCTTCAAGCAAGGCCTCTTCTATCAAGAGGCCATCTTGGAACTGAAGGTGGCAGGTTGGTTAACTGGTCCCTGTTCTCAGGTGTAGAGAGCCACGTGGCGGCACTTTAAAGATGGTGCTGGCTTCCGCCTTCCACCTTCCCGAGGTGAGAGCTCTCTGAGATAAACAACTCATTATTTGGCTAAGGCTAAGCTCCTGGCTTGCTTCCAGGTGTGGCTTGCTTCCGTGCACCTGGATCTATTGGCATGGCCCAAAGGGCACCCCATTGACTAGCAGTCCAGAGGGTATATAGCTGGAAGAGGGTTTTCCCCAGTAGGAGAAACCAGTGGGAGAAGCAGCAGAGGAAGTTTCAAGGTCCTGAATAAACCACTGAAAGAAGAGCCTGGTGTTGCATCGTCCTTGCGGGCGAGGGTGTGCGCGACACTCAGGATGTTGGGTGACCTGCGTGTAGGAGGAAACCAAGGGATTATGTCACGCAGCTCCTTAATTTTTTGAGAGAAGGTCTTGTGTAGACCAGACTGTCCTGGATCCAGCAGTGTAGTGGACGGTGACCCTGAACATTGGACCCTCTTTCTTTCCCCTAAGTGCTGGCCTCACAGGTATACCTTTTTATTTCTAATTACTCTGATATTTCTAATGGTTCATCCTTTTTTATTTCTATTTATTTTTAGGTTTCCTTTTCTTAGATGAGATAGATATAAGTGGCACATTTTTATATAGATTAATTTAATCTAAATTCTGTATGTGCAGTCCCTAAAATGTGCTGGGTCTTGCTCTGGGGACTAGGGATATTGTCAATGTCATATAAAAGAGTAGCCAGAAAAATCAGAGCGCACCCATGGGCCGCCAATGTTAATGATCAACACTTAAGACAGAAGACAGCACAGAGTAAGGATGGACATCCAGGGCGTCGTCTTCCCTAGGGAGGATCTGGGTGTGGACCTCATCCTGGGGTCACAGGTGTGTGGATAATGGAGAGATGGTTTCTACCTTAGGGCTTCTGGGCTCAACTCTCTTCTGTTTCCTCTGGCTCTTATGGCTGATCAGCGGGTAGCCCACCATGCTCTGTTCCCCATAGAGGAACCATATTGCCTTTCTTCTGTCAACCCAGGAGTGTTTTTCCTCTTCAATACGACCCTGTGTAAAGTTCTTATGAGACACATAGGTGCTCCTGGAGTCCCTGAGCCCAAAATGGCATCTAGGGCCTTCACGTGTGTTCTCATGCAGTGATGGGATCTGTCCCTGATGTACACATCGAAGGTCCAGAAGATGGTGGTGTGCGTGTGGTGTGCAGGACTTCAGGGTGGTTTCCAAAACCCCAGGTTCAGTGGAGAGACTTCAGAGGGGAGACGCTCCCAGCATCCTCTGAGATCCACGATGAAGATGCCGAGGGGCTGTTCAGCATGAAATCCACGATGGTGATTGATGAGAGATAGCTCTTTGGGAAATGTGATCTGTTCCACCTTCAATGCCGTCTTGGGCAAGGAGAAGGCATGGCCACGTTCATACCAGATAAGAGCTGTTCCTCACTCCTTCAGGGCTTCAGAAGTGGATGGCCTTCCTGGAATGTGCTGGGCTGGCTGTCCTCAGGTGTGACACTCATTGGCTCTTGGCCTGGGCCACAGCGTCTTTCTTCCTTCAGATTTTTTCCTGGAAGCCAATTTTTGTCACTCTGTGACTCTGATGGGCCTTCTAGTGCTGGGATCATGCTGTTTTCTCAGAAGAGAGTACTATGCAAGGCTGCGGCTGCGGCTGCGGCTGCGGCTGCGGCAGGAATGTGAGAGTCTGCGGTGTGAGCAGAAGGGGTACCAGAAGACAAAGGAAGGTGCGCTGAAGACCATGAGTAAGTCATGAGAGCAGCCAAGGACTGGGCCTGAGGCCAGGAAAACCCAGAGCTGATGGCTGGAGTCCTGGGCTCAGGTGGTCCGTAGTTTTGAGTACTAGGAAACAAAATGGTGTTTCCTTCCTTTCTGCCAAGCATACAGACCTGCTCTTCTCACTGCTTTCAGGCACACTCCAGGGGGAGCTTGGTGAGTCCCGCTTGTCCTCCTGAGCCCTGTGTAGCTCTCGGTAGCCCATCAGCTCACTTGAGTCCTGTGTGTTGTGTTTCAGATTGGAGGAAGGCAGCGCACGTGGCTGGTGAGTGGCTGTCCCAATGTTTCATGGTTTCCTTGAGTCACATGAGACGAGGTGTACCCTCTCCTTGATTCTAGGCAGAATGGGAACCCTTTTGGGACACAGAAGTGGAAGGTTCAGGGAAGGGGTAGCCTGGTCTATGGGTTACTTTAGATCTCTGCCAAGAGATGTGTGACTCCTGGACGTGTCCTGTGCCCTGGGTTTATTCCCGCCAACTCCTGCCCACTGTATGGCTGACTTTTTGGGCTCCATTATCTCTAGACCTTAGATCCAAACAGCAGTATTAAAATTTCACTAAAGAAGCTGTCTCACTTAGGTTTCTATTGCTGTGATTAAACATCAGGAAGTGCATATTTCCAAATACACCTTTTCAAAGAGTGCTGATATTGTAATGCTTACTGACAATTGTGGAACAATTTTATTTTATTTTCTATGGTTTTTCCCTTCACATAGAAAGGTTTTGATTAAGAGTGAATTTGAATAATTATAGAATATTGTTACATTTTTCCCATTTTTGTTTTTTGAAGTAGAGATAGATATTTGGTAGCTAATAAGCCACATAGTATTGAATCGTTGGGAGAATTTAGCTTACAAACACCATATTTCCAATCTGTGATCCAGGGAATTTCCCACAATTCTCTGTTGCCTCTACATCTTGCTAGCGCCACCTCCTCAGGAGAGAAGTTTCCTCCTCGGTAAAGCCTCACCTTTAGAATTGAGGGAGGGATGGGTTAGCAGACTGTTTTGGTGGGGCTCTTCTGATTGAGTTCTTAGGAGAATATGCTTTTTTACAGCCTGGAGGAAGGCCCCGCTATATGCAGACATGTGACGATTCTAGAATCCTATGGTCTGGGCAGTTGTCCCCTGTGGTGAAATACCGTGACAAAAAGCACCTCACGGAGGTTTGTGTGACTCGTATTTCCAGTCCTACCACAGAACGTCAAGGCGGGAAATAATACAGGGCAGGATTGTGGAGTAAAGGAGCTGATGCAGAGTTCATGGAAAAGTGCTGCTTACCGGGTCGCTCCTCCCGGCTCACTCAGTTTTTTTCTCACATACTCTGTGACTACTGTCGATGGGTGACACTGCCCACCATGGGCTGGGGTTTCCTATACCAGTTATTGATTATCAATGAAGAAAATGCCCCAAGGCCTTGCTTATAGGCCATTCCCATGGAAGCATCTCCTTAGATAATAGTCCTTTCCCACATGACCCTACCTTGTGTCATTGGACATAAAAACCACACAATGTAGCTGTTGTCCTCTGGAGCTGTCAGAAGCTGGGACAACCCAAGGAGACCTGCACAAGAGCCACAGGGCTGACCCTTTCCAAGATGTTTTTCCTCTCTGTCTGTCTCTCTCTCTCTCTCTCTCTCTCTCTCTCTCTCTCTCTCTCTCTCGTGTGTGTGTGTGTGTGTGTGTGTGTGTGTGTGTGTGTGTGTGAGACAGGTATATTGTCCCCCACATCTCCCAGGTCTGTGTTTAATAAGATAGCCACTGACCATATATGGGCATAGTGTGTGAAACCGTCACATGACCTATTCCTCTCTTGCAGACTGGCAAAAGGAACACTTCCAGGCCTGTGAGCGATGATGTATTTCTTTGGGACACCCCCTCCTGCTCTTCCCATAGCTCTGGTCTCTCCTTGAGTTCCCTGTGGTGACAGCATCAGTGGTGGTGGTGTGGGAGGCAGACGGGACAGCCACTAAGCTGGGTCTTGTTCTCGAGGGCCCTGTGACCTTGTAACCTCCAGTCGGCCTTATGGCCCCTTCTCCTGCTTGCAAGTCATGGACTTGAGCGGCAGGCTCTTCCGTGAGGGACTTGCTGCCCACTAGAAGAAGCTGTGAGGTTTTAGGGTGGAGGTGGGGGCAGCTGTGGCCTTGTTTGAGGGCTGGGGGGGACCTTTGATTGCTAGGTCTCCCGACAGGGTCTGTCACTCTGAATCCAGACTCTGCCCACCTCAGCCTTGCCGAGTGTGACCTGGAAGGGTACTAATCTGTACTTGGATGGCCCCTGTAGTGTGCTGGGCATTGAAGGCATCTCCTCTGGAAGACGTTACTGGGAAGTGAAGATAAAGAGTGCAGTGAGCGGACTCCAGGGGTCAGGAAAGAAGATATGAAGAAGTAAGGCTTTTATTCAGAGTTGGGGGTTTTGGATGGTGGGACGGTTTGAAGTGTGTATTGGGCTTTTACTGACTCCGGAAGAACTTCTTTATCCTTTAGGCAAGCTCCTCAGAGTGTGGGGTGTTTGTGGGCCATAGTGAAGGCAACATTTCCTTCTATGACATGGATGGCATGTCCCACATTTTTACCTCTCATGAAGCCTCCTTCTCTGGGATTCTTTTTCCATACTTCAGGCTTAAGTCTGGAGATGTTTCAGTGCGTGTCAACCCTGAGGAGTCCCCTGTGCCCGTTAGCAAACTGAAGTCTCTGAGTCACCCAGGGGAGGGATCTAGTGTTGACTCTCTCCTAGAGGATGAATCTCTATTTCTCCCTCATCCTGGTGACATTTGGCTCCCATAGTGCAGATCACTGCCTCTAAGTTGTCAAGCCGCACGGCCCAAATCCCCAGGATGAGTCCTGGAAGGGCCTGGAGCCTTGACCCACTGCTCTCAAGCCTGACTCTGAGTCTGTGGCTGTGGGAGCAGGAGGTTCATGCTCTGTGTTCAGGCAGCAGGCAGTGGGCCCCGACTATTGTTCCAGCTGGCTTGAACTATGGAAAGGCATGTTCCTTTTGGTGTTAAATGGCATTTTCTTGGGTTTGATGCCATTTGGTGTGAAGGGGACCAAAGGCTGAATAGACATGGTTTACTCCATTCATCTGTTCATGAGCACACAGGGTCTGCCCTGTGTGTTGGCTCTTGTGACCAGTGCTGCAGTGAATATTGGGGAGTGGATGTCTCTGACACGTGAGTGCCTGTCCTCTGGATTTTGTTCCTAGTACTGGGATTGCTAGGTCCTAGGATAGTTCTTTCCGTGTTCTTTCTCTACGGGCAAAAACATGTTCATCAGATCTCCATGAACCAGCCTGTCAATTATTCCTCACATAAATTCTTTGATTTCCATATTTGAGTATCTCTATGTCTCATACACATGTACAACTCTAACACATATCCACATATAACTATGAAAATCAGTGTTTTCTAAAGGTTGGCTTCATATATTTTTAACTGTTTATTATTCTATGTATCTATTAACGTATCTATCTATCTACCAGACAACCTACCTACCTATATATATTTTAATAACAGGATCTTATGTAACCCAGACTGGCTTAAAACTCTCCTTGTAGCCAAGTGTAATGTTTTGAGTGAGAATTTCCCAATTAGTCCCATACATTTGTACACTTGTAGTGTTTGGGATGTGTAGCCTTGGCGTGTGTCACTGGGGTAGGCTTTGAAGGTTTAAAACCGTGCATCATTCCCAGATTCTCCATTCTCCTCTCTGTTTCCTGCTTGTGGTTTAAGACAAGCTCAGTGTCCTGCTCACCGACTCTTGTCCTTCTGGAGAAGTTGTAACAGGACAATATGGTGCAGATGTTCCTTCTTTCTTGCTGAGGACATATCAAGCTTAACTAGAATTTGATCTCCTTGATAGAGAATCCCTTGGGAAATCATCCAATTGTATTCTAAGAACCTGAGGTCAAGATTCCCTAGCTAGCTTATCTTAGTTTCTGTTAAACTGCATGCTTGTGTGAAGACGAGCCTCCCAGCTGCAGAGCAAGATGCCATATTTAGATTTTTCATTCAAGTGCATCACAATCTGGACACTTAGGGCTTCATCCAGGTCCTGAGTCCCTGAGTGTAGTCTAATCCTAGTCCCCGAGTCCCTGACTGTGGTCCCATCCTGGTTCCCAAGTCCCCGAGTCCCTGACTGTGGTCCCGTCCTGGTTCCCAAGTCCCCGAGTTCCTGACTGTGGTCCCATACTGGCCCCTGAGTCCCTGACTGTGGTCCCATACTGGCCCCTGAGTCCCTGAGTTCCTGAATGTGGTCCCATCTTGGTCCCTGAGTCCCTGAGTGTCGCGCGTACCCTCGCCCGCAAGGACAATGCGACACCAGGCTCTTCTTTCAGTGGTTTATTCAGGACCTTGAAACTTCTTCTGCCTCTGCTCTGCCTCTGCTCTGCCTCTCCTACTGGGGAAATCCCACTCCCAGCTATATACCCTCTGGACTGCTAGTCACGGGGCGCCACGTGGGCCATGCCAATAGACCCAGGTGCACGGAAGCAAGCCACACCTGGAAGCAAGCCAGGAGCTTAGCCTTAGTCAAATGAGGAGTTGTTTATCTCAGAGAGCTCTCACCTCGGGAAGGTGAAAGGCGGAAGCCAGCACCATCTTTAAGGTGCAGCCACGCGGCTCTCTATACCTGAGTGTGGTCCCATCCTGGTCCCTGAGTCCCCGAGTCCCTGACTGTGGTCTCATCCTGGTCCCCAAGTCCTGAGTGTGGTCCCATCCTTGTCCTTGAGTCCCTGAGTCTCTGAGTGTGGTCGCATCCTGGCCCCTGAGTCCCTGAGTCCCTGAGTGTGGTCCCATCCTGGTCCCTAAATCCCTGAGTGTGGTCCCATCCTGGTCCCTGAGTGGTCTCAGCCAGCTGGGATAAAAACTTTCAGTTGTGAAGTGTCTGAGCAGTCACCTCTGGCAGGCTCCCACCACACAGTAAGCCCTTCTTCCTTCTATACAGTACCTGGTCATGGCATTATAGCACAGCAATACAGAAACAGCAAAACAGGCGTTCGTACCAGAATTGTGGGGTCTGTTTTCTTCACAGATTTAAAGAGTGTATGTGTTGGCTAGCTTTCAATGTCCACATGATATATCTAGAGTCATTTTGGAAGAGGGACAGACCCTCAATTAAGAAAAGACCCCATTAGATTGGCCTGTAGGCAAGCCCTTGACCATTGTTGGAGGGCCCAGCCTAAGGTGGATGGTGCCGACCCTGGAATGCTGGTTCTGGAAGCTAGAGGAACGCAAACAGCGAGGAGAGCAGCAAGAAGCAGTGCCCTCCACGGCTCTGCATCGGCTCCTGCACCAGTGCCCTCCTCGGCTCTGCATCGGCTCCTGCACCAGTGCCCTCGCCCTCCACGGCTCTGCATCGGCTCCTGCACCAGTGCCCTCCACGGCTCTGCATCGGCTCCTGCACCAGTGCCCTCGCCCTCCACGGCTCTGCATCGGCTCCTGCACCAGTGCCCTCGCCCTCCACGGCTCTGCATCGGCTCCTGCACCAATGCCCTCCTCGGCTCTGCATCGGCTCCTGCACCAGTACCCTCCACGGCTCTGGATCGGCTCCTGCACCAGTGCCCTCCACGGCTCTGCATCGGCTCCTGCACCAGTGCCCTCGCCCTCCACGGCTCTGCATCGGCTCCTGCACCAGTGCCCTCCTCGGCTCTGCATCGGCTCCTGCACCAGTGCCCTCGCCCTCCACGGCTCTGCATCGGCTCCTGCACCAATGCCCTCCTCGGCTCTGCATCGGCTCCTGCACCAGTGCCCTCCACGGCTCTGCATCGGCTCCTGCACCAGTGCCCTCCACGGCTCTGCATCGGCTCCTGCACCAGTACCCTCCACGGCTCTGCATCGGCTCCTGCACCAGTGCCCTCCTCGGCTCTGCATCGGCTCCTGCACCAGTGCCCTCGCCCTCCACGGCTCTGCATCGGCTCCTGCACCAATGCCCTCCTCGGCTCTGCATCGGCTCCTGCACCAGTGCCCTCCACGGCTCTGCATCGGCTCCTGCACCAGTACCCTCCACGGCTCTGCATCGGCTCCTGCACCAGTGCCCTCCACGGCTCTGCATCGGCTCCTGCACCAGTGCCCTCCACGGCTCTGCATCGGCTCCTGCACCAGTGCCCTCCTCGGCTCTGCATCGGCTCCTGCACCAGTGTCCTCCACGGCTCTGCATCGGCTCCTGCACCAGTGCCCTCGCCCTCCACGGCTCTGCATCGGCTCCTGCACCAGTGCCCTTGCCCTCCACGGCTCTGCATCGGCTCCTGCACCAGTACCCTCCACGGCTCTGCATCGGCTCCTGCACCAATGCCCTCCTCGGCTCTGCATCGGCTCCTGCACCAGTGCCCTCCACGGCTCTGCATCGGCTCCTGCACCAGTACCCTCCACGGCTCTGCATCGGCTCCTGCACCAGTGCCCTCCACGGCTCTGCATCGGCTCCTGCACCAGTGCCCTCCACGGCTCTGCATCGGCTCCTGCACCAGTGCCCTCCTCGGCTCTGCATCGGCTCCTGCACCAGTGTCCTCCACGGCTCTGCATCGGCTCCTGCACCAGTGCCCTCGCCCTCCACGGCTCTGCATCGGCTCCTGCACCAGTGCCCTTGCCCTCCACGGCTCTGCATCGGCTCCTGCACCAGTACCCTCCACGGCTCTGCATCGGCTCCTGCACCAGTGCCCTCGCCCTCCTCGGCTCTGCATCGGCTCCTGCACCAGTGCCCTCCACGGCTCTGCATCGGCTCCTGCACCAGTACCCTCCACGGCTCTGCATCGGCTCCTGCACCAGTGCCCTCCTCGGCTCTGCATCGGCTCCTGCACCAGTACCCTCCACGGCTCTGCATCGGCTCCTGCACCAGTGCCCTCGCCCTCCACGGCTCTGCATCAGCTCCTGCACCAGTGCCCTCCACGGCTCTGCATCGGCTCCTGCACCAGCTCCTGCTGTTTCTGTCCTGACATCCTCCGATGATGGACTGTGATGTGGAAGTGTAATTGAAATAAACCGTTTCTTCCCCAAGTTGTTTATAGTTATGATGGTTAATCGAAGCATTAGAAGCCTAATGAGTGCAGTACATAAGGTTTTCTTTGGGAAATGTAGAGTCAAGGAAGTACTGAGAATATAGCTCCAAGGTAGAGCACTTGACCCACACATATGAGGTTTTGGGTTCAATCCTAAGTAATCCTACTTTCCTAATGAAAAGTAGACAGCTTTTCTCAAGTGAAAGAATTCCTCTTTTGGTAGGAAGATGCTGCTGCCACACCAGACCCCTTAGCTGCCTGCCGCTGCTGTTTAGGCCCCCCAAAATGACTCAGACGCTTATATTAACTTTATGCTGTTTGGTCTATGGCTCAGGCACATTGCTAGCTAGCTCTTACATCTTAAATCAACCTATTTCTATTAATCTGTCTGCCACGTGGCCTGTGGCTCACCTGCGTTTCTTACATGTTGCTCCTTGGGCGGCTTGGTGGATCTGCCTCTGACTCCACCCCGCTTCTCCTACCTATTCTGATTCCTCTGCCTACTTTTTCTACAGTGCCCGTCAATGGCCAAAACAGTTCCTTTATTTAAAGATTGAGATTCACAGCATACAGAAAGGCATTTCCACATCAAGATGCTGTGCACTTGTCTTGGCTACTGTTGTGTGTCAGCTTGACATAAGCTGGAGGCATCAGAGAAGAAGGATTCTCAGTTGAGGAAAAAGACTCCATGAGATCCAGCTGTAAGGCATTTTCTTAATTAGCGATCAATGAGGGAAGGCCCAGCCCAAGGGCTGGCGGTCCTGGGTGCTATAATTAAGCAGACTGAGCAAGTCAGGATGAGCAGGTCAGTAAGCAGCGTCCTCCATGGCCTGGCTCAGCTCCTGTCTCCAGGACCCTGTTTGAGTTCCTGTCCTGACTTCCCTCAGTGACGAACAGTGCTGAAGTGTAAGCCAGGTACTTGTGCTTCCTCATGGTGTTTCACGATGAGGAATCAGCTATGATTAACAAGATACCAGAACTACTAAAGACATATTCTCACAGCAGCTGTGTGCTAAGAAGCACAGGGTGGCGGGGCAGGAAGGTGGAATTTCTGAGAACTGACCTGTACTTACATTGCTCCATCCGCCTGCTGGTGTTTTTATATGTTGCTTGGGGTACTTCTAGCTTCCTGTCTCTTGAAAATGCCCCTTCACAAGCTGACCATTTCTAAATAGCAACAATGGCAGTGTTCAGTGTCTGCCTTTGAAGTCTTGGTTATTCTTAATGTGGTTTTAAAATGTTCAATTATTTTTAATTATTGGAAAATTCCATTATATAGGTTTTCCTTAGATCTTTCATCCCTAAGCTAATTTTTTTGTGGTACTAGAAATTGGTTTTGTGCTAGGGTATCTATCATCTACCTATTGTTGTCTACCTACCTACCTACCTACCTACCTTTCTTCCTCCCTCCCTTTCTCTGTCCTTCTCTCCCCCCTTCTTATTCTCTCTTTTTCTATGAATCTATGCTTTGAGAAAAAGTCTAAGTTGCTCAGTTTGGCTTTGAACTCACTATATAGCCCAGCCTGGCCCGGAACTTACAGCTTCATCACAGCTGGGGTTACCTGGTTGACAGTCCTTGTTCTACACAGTAACTCAGTTCTCGGGCTCTCTGTTTCTGCTGGTCCTAATAATGCTCTTATTTCCTCTTAAGACTGCAGTCATTCCTACTTGTCTCACTGGAGAGCTCTCTCGACTAACAAACATTGCCTAAACTTTAAACTATCCCAAAACTATCTCCCAGCGTGTTCTCTCATGCCCATTTCAAAAGTTAGAGTGTCTCTTCATGGGAAACATCTTCCAGTGATCTAACCAAGGTGATGAGCACACCGAGAGGAAGGGGACGTAGATGGAGACGGGGCTGTATGGGGTGTGTGTGCTCATGTGCATGTGTAATGTGTGGAGGTCAGAGCACAGCTCGGGAGAATCAGATCTCTCCTTCCAGCCTGTGGGTCCTGGCCGCAGGTTGGCTGAAGGCAGCATTACCCAGTGTGCCAGCTTACTGGTCAACTACTTCCTTTTTCAGGCAAGACAGAAAGACAGAAATTAAGAGTAAATGAGAAAGGAAAGAGCCCCTCACAGCTCTGTGTTGGGTTATGTCTCTTTCTGAAGATAAGTACTTTCAAGTCACAACTGCCAGACTCGTAGACTTATGCCTCTGCCTTTGACTCTGCCTCTCTAGTGCTGGGATTAGAAGCAGGGCATCATAAGGCTCTATTTTTCTTCTATTTATTAAAAAAAAGAGAACTTTGTTTTTATGAATATGGGTGTTTTGACTGCATGTCTGTGCACCTCATATATGCAGTGCCCGAGAAGGCCAGAAGAGGGTGTTGGATTCCCCCAGAACTGGAGTTACTGAATTTTGTGGGTGCTGGAAGTCAAATCCAGGCCTTCTGCAGGAGCAGCCAGTGTTCTTGACTACTGAGCCTCCTCAACAGCTCCCAACCCCCCAAAATATCACATGAGCAACCAAGATGCTTTAATGGCCAGGACAGAACCTGTCTTTCTTCTGGAAGTCTCAGAAATAAGGTTATTAAATGGCTGAATCATTGTACCTAGGACTACAATAGGTATCTCAGCCTCTGTGGACTCTGTGTTTTTATTTTAACCATACCACCTTCTCAACTGTAGCCTCTAAAGTGCCCCACATCAACTCCCCTTAGGGTAATCTCACTTGCGAAAAGAGTGTCTTCTGACCAGATGATACTATTCCAGTGTATTTTCCACTTAATCTCCTTGTCGCTGACCTGTGTGTCATGAGTTAACACTGACTCACTTGCCTCAAATTCCCCTGAAGATTTTTAGTTGTCCAAAGAGTATGAAGTGTAAACTCAGGTTTGTTTTTAGACAGATCTTGTCTACCACCATTTTCCCAAGCCCTCCTCAGGTGCCTGCTGTGTGCTCAGGGGCACTGGCTCTTGCTTGTCTTCTGCTCTCTCTATTTCATCTATTTATATCTAATCTGTCGTTTGTCACTTGTAATGTGTCATTGCTCCCCATCAAAGGGACAGAGGTTCCCCTGCCCCCAGATTTCTGACCCTCTTATTTCTAAACTCTTACCAGACTATTTAAACTACTCTAGAACACATCTGAAAAATGACTCTTAAAAATGATCATGCTTTATTGTTTTTAAAATAGTAATGGCCAAGGCTCATTCTGGTGAACAGTGCTGTATTTGAAAGTTTTTTTTTTTTTTCAAAAGAATTGTGGGTTTTTTTGGTTTGGGTTTTTTTGGGGGGGAGGGTGAGGGTTGGGATCTCTAGAAATATCATGACTTTGACCCTAACCATCCCGGGTACAGCTAAGTGAAATCATTGGAGGATGCAGTGGGGTCCATGGTCCTCAGCTGCTAGCATCAAACTTACATTACCCAGTCATGGATGGGGAAGGACTCTGAGCATTGCTGAGCCACATCCGCTGCTAAAAAGGCATTATTATGTTTGGGATTGGGACAAGCTCATGTCCATGAGTTTGTGGATCTGGGGTGTGGATCTTCCTACTGAGACACTGTGACCCCTCCCCCCCTCAGGTAGATGCCATCTCCACATTTGGTGAGAAGAAGGGCATGTCAGCCATGGGATGTTTTCTCATGGGTCCCTCTCCAGAAGCCCCTGTTAGAGGAGTGAGTCTTGAAAAGGCTTCACAGATGTTTATAAGATTCCCCTCCTGTGGGGAGAATACTCCTTCCTCTTAATAGGGCACCATTTCCTTTTTCCAGCTCGCCCATGCGGCAGGGATGAGGCAAAGAAGGTGGGCCACAACACAGCTGTTAGCCCAGGTTAGCTCAGGGCAGCAGGAGGCTTAGTCTCTGGGTTCAAATCAGGGGCTTTATCTGGTGCCTATCAAGAAGTTAGAGTATTTTGAGGAGAGAGCCAAGGGACAGGAGGACCCTGTGAGATGAGTGTGCGTCTACTCGGATTTAGTTTGTTTTGCTGTGGAAATGTTTTTGGGGGATTTGGGTTTTAGCTTTTTGGTTATTTGTTTTTCGAGGGTTTCTCTGCATAGAGCCCTTGCCGTCCTGGAACTCACTCTGTGACCAATCTGGCCTCAAACTCATAGAGATCAGCCTGACTCTGCCTCCCCGGAAAACCCCTTCTAGAATTAAAGATATGTGCATGTGCCACCGCAAAAAAAGGAAAAGATGGCCATGCTTACACCATCACCATTTCTGTCGTGAATTACTTGGTTGCAGGAACTCTGCTTTTTATTATACATAATTATATGTAATTATGCTTGTAGATGACTTAGATATTATATAACTGATAACAAAACACAGATATTATTGATAAAATGATGTGGGAATGCCTTTCTGTATGCTGTGAATATCAATCTTTAAATTAAGGAGCTGTTTTGGCCCATGACAGGCACCGTAGAAAAAATAGGCAGTGGAATCAGAGCATAGGTAGGAGGAGCAGGGCAGAGTCAGAGACAGACCGAACCTGAAGCCCAAGAAGAAACAGGTGAGCCACGGGCCATGTTGCAGACAGATTAATAGAAATGGGTTGATTTAAGATGTAAGAGCTAGCTAGAAATGTGCCTGAGCCATAGACCAAACAGCATAAAGTTAATATAAGTGTCTGAGTCATTTCTGGGGGCCTGAGCAGCAGCGGACAGCGGCTAAGGGGTCTGGGGCTGCAGGTCTGTGGGTCTGGACCTCTGGCCGCCTGGAACCAAGAAACCTCATTTTAACAATAAAATTCTGGATTCTTTTCAATAGATTTGAAGACCAGTGAAGAGAAAAGGTAATATATGTAATATATACTAATAGAGCATTTGCAACCATCAAGATTATAAGGTCAACTGGGCAAGCTAAAGATAGAAACTGTCAAAGAAACTTATTAGGTATTTAATAAGGACATTTTATTTCAGAAAACACCATCTTTCTTCATTGGTTATATATATTGACTGTGACGCAAACTTTGAAAGATGAAGTTTGTGGCAGGGAAGTCTAGTAAGGCTAAACTTCTGAAGAGGGGAAACGAAGACAGAGGGAAACGGCGGTTCTGACCGTGATCCACTGGGGCGAGGGCCGAGACACAGCCTGTACCCCAAGATCGCCGCGCAGGCTGCGCCTATGTTTCTTTTGCGCTGTCTTCGCTCTTTTTCTTTTTATCATTTTGATTCTCTTCTGCTCCTGGACCTGCTTTAGATGAAGATGCTGAGCGCGACTCTCCAGGAGGTGGACATGGAGGAGGTGGACATGATGAGCGCGACGCTGCAGGAGGTGGACATGATGAGCGCGATGCTGCAGGAGGTGGACATGCTGAGCGCGATGCTGCAGGAGGTGGACATGGAGGAGGTGGACATGCTAAGGCTCGTGCACCACATGGGTCCTCCTCGGGACATGCTGCAGGAGGAGAAGCAGACTTTATGCATTGGTACTCGGTTTTGTAGCCGGGATTCTGGTATTCCTGTTTCCTCCAGGTGCTCCCTTCATTCCTCCTGGAGTATACCGGTCTTCTGCAAGGTGGTGGCTCACACCACACAGGTTCGGGCTCACACCACAAAGGTTCGGGTTCACAACACACAGGTTCGGGTTCATACCATGTCGGTTCAGGCTCACACCATATAGGTTCGGGTTCACATTCGTTTTTCGTTCCTACGTCAAACCTTACTTGAGATTCTGGTTTCGTCTGCATTCCTACCTCTCTGCATTCGCTTCTCCGTGGGATCCCGCCCTCGCACCTCATCTGACTCCCTAGCCTGGCTCTTCGATTTGCCTCTCTTTTATGCATCATTTTACAGAATTCATCTGAGCCTGAAACTATTCTCTTTTTCAGTTGGTCCTTGTATCTGCAATCTGTTTGAAGTCCTCTATCCATGCAACCTGGAAATAGAACTGAACATACAGGAAACGTGTGATTCAGACATCCAGCAATTCTTTCCCCCTCCCCCAAGACTGACTTTAAAACCAACAAACTGAGGATAACTGGAGATTTCCCCCAAAATATAAAATGGTGGAAATCACATAGTATAGATATTAATGTGACTTAGATATTAGATAATGTAGATATTAATAACTGATAATAAAATACAGATATTATTGATAAAATTCTGGGTTCTTTTGAGTAGATAGAAAAGTCAAATGTAATGGGAAGGATCTTGCTTTTTGCTCAGTGGGTCAGCATAAATGAATCATGAGGATAATGAGTTTGTAGCTTGGGAAGAAATAAGATTGAAACAGTTGCTGTAGGAAGAAACAATTATCTCTTAAACAGATGGAAATTCAACTGTGCTGTTCCTGTTGGCAAAGAGTAATAATGGTACTAGCTGATAATCACCGCATCTATCACATGCTAAGCACCTACTCCCCATACATTTTTAGATTTATTTTGTGTAGTGTGTGTGTTTTAGGTAAAAGTGCACCACATGTGTATAGTACTCTTGGAAGCTAGAGGAGTATGCCAGATGCCAGAGTTCCCAAAACTGGTGTTAGAAACAGCTGTGAGCCACCATATGGGTCCAGGGAACCAGGTCTCATTCAAGAGCAAGAAGTGATCTTAACTGATGAGCTCTTGTCTCTCTAGTTCACCCCAGCACCCACTTTTTGGAGCATCATATGAAATATTCCAATCTTCACAACCACCATGTAATCCGGACACCGTTGTTTTATTTATGAAAATGAAAGTGTCTAGGTGTTGCTGAGGCTGATGGTGGAGCTGATGTTGGAGCTGGGAACTCAACCTGTTAGATTCCAAAGTTCACCTCTAAATATCACTTAGGCTACTTCAAATACATGCTAGCTCACTTGTCAAAATTTCAGATCTTTTAAATTATGTGTGGATAAGCCAGCCCTCCTTTACATCCATTTTTGTGTGATCTTATAAAACTCAATTTGTTAGCTTTGGATTGAATTTTGTGTTTTTTGTTTGTTTGTTTGTTTGTTTTTTTTCTCTTTAGTGATTTGGTTTCCTAAAACAAGAAAAAGAAAGCAAACCATGAGGATTCTTGCTGGGAAAGGAAGGTTGAGTGTGGACAGGTGCTCAGTACCTCCTGCCTGTCAAGTAAAGTCCTTTGGAAGGTAGCAGAAAGAAGGTGAGGATCTCCATTACAGGAAGGAGCTCTAACAAGGCCGGCATTCAGAATGCAGTTTTCCATGGGGCACCTACGTGGTGGCTGGGGTGCAGGTGTTATAGCCTTTTTGTAGGGCTTCAACTCCCCAGAAGCAGTAGCCCCCAAAGCAGACATTGGAATCTTAGATTTGGGATAAGAGAAGCATTTGAGGTGACCTTAGAATTATACGCCTCAATTTTGGGCATAGAACTGTCCAGCCCAGAAAGTATGAAAACTATGTCAACTATCTGAGTCGAGAATAGTTAAGGAACTTACCCATAGGAGGGAGTGTGCTAAAAAACAAAACACAGAAGGAACACATCAGTGGACATTTTCACACTCCAAGAGGACCCACCTTCCAATAGCCCTTCTCTAGAAAGTTATTTTTACTTTTGTTTATGTGTTTATATCTGTGACAGCATGTACCATGTATGCGGGGGCTCCAGAGGCCAGGTGGGGTTGCAGGCAGCTGGGAGCTAAACTCAAACCTTCTGAAAAGCAATGACTGTTCCTGACCTCTGTGTATTCTTGCCATCCCGCCCACAGAGAAGACCACCTGTCCCACGAAGTGAAAGATCCACATCCTCAGGATACTGATGTCAGTCCTATTGGAGTCTAACTGCCTTCCCTTATTCTTCTACAAGTCACTTTACAATCCCATCCTGCTAACTGATCAGTGGTCACGGGCATCGCCGTGTCTTGGCATATATGTTTCATCAGCCCCAGAGGAGTTTTCATCTTAAGTAAAAGCCATCAGTTTGATAGCACAGCACAGAAAAAGCAAGTCCCATCATAAGACCCTGTAGCAGTGAGTTCTCAACCTTCCCAATGTTGTGACCCTTTGACACAGCTCCCCATGTTGGGTGACCCCCCAATCACAAATTTTTGTTGCTACTTCATAACTGTAATCTTGCTACTGTTATGAATGTAATGTAATTTATTTGGGGAGATAGAGGTTTGCCAAAGGGGTTGTTACCCACAGGCTGAGAATCACTGGACTGTGTGATGGCCCGTGGGCCATCGGTGGTCTCCCACAGTAACTGAATCAGGGACAAGATGTTGTATTTTACCACAAAAGGAAAATAGACAAGAAGTATCCAAAAGCACAGCAAGAAGACGCTCCCTAAGGCAGAGTGAGTCTTTCGGCTGGAGTGATTTGCAGTTCAGCAGGGTTTGCAACAGAAAGTCAAGGGTGTTAGTCACAGAAGCAGGGAAGGCAAGGAAATGATACAAACTTACTGAATTTCCTGCATCAGTCCCTGAAAGAAATGAAAGCAAGCACTTCATCAGTCAGTGTTGGCTTTTCCTGCCTTCCCCAGCCCCCGCCTCTGCCTGGATGGAGCCCCCGCCATTGCTGTCTGAGTCCTGCTTGGCTTAGATGTGGGTTACTGGCTTCCTATGCATTTGTAGACCAGCTCTTGGGCATAAAAGGCTGCACTTCCTGTCCTCACTATCCTTAGCCATCTCACAATTTTGATTTGAAATGGGAGATCCTCAGGCTAGTATTATAGAGGTTCTACACTGACGATTTCCAGACCGTGTCTCAGAAAACACTGAAGGTTGAGGGATGGGAGAGACACATGATCAGGGCAGGCAGACAAGTGAAATGATTCAAACTTATCAAAAACAGAGGAAACGGGATGAAAATTTATTTGTGTTTTTGGGTTCAGTGGTCAGATATCAAAACTGCCAGTGCATGTGCAGGCCAAGGGTGCTACCCACACTGGAGGAGGGCTCCAAAGAGAGACCCTGGACTTATCGGAGCTTTCAGTACAACTTGAAAGGAAAGAAAACATTAATTTAAAATAAAGTATGCACTAGGTTCCCATTAAGTAACACCAGAGGAGGGATTTAGTGAGACACTCCACCCTCCAAGAGGATGCTGCCATCTCATAGCCGGTCTGAAGCCCTGTGGACCATTTAGGAACCCACGGCATCTTTATGGCCTGTGGGACCAGTTACGGGAGTAAAGGCCATTTTTGTTTCTTCACAAAATGGAGGGGAAAGAAAGATTCTTAGCTAAGGCAAAGCGTCAAGACTTTGAGGAGATTTAGTTTTCTAACATGAACCCCTTCTTCACAGCCCTTCAATTCATTCGCAGGAGTCATCACTGTGTCTCCTGTACAGGACACGGGGCTCATTTGTAACCCTGTCTCTAAGCTTTGGTTACAGTTTTTATTTTGACAATCTCCGGGTTTAATGAGAATTCTAAAGCTGGCTTGGGAAGAGCTGTGGAACCCTCTAGGGGTTTAGGATAAGAATAGCCAAACTAGAAAGGAGATGACTTTATTTTTAAAGATTTCTGATTAAGTGTGTGTGTCTGTGTGTGGAGGTCAGATGAAAGCTTCTTGGCATTACCGGGCCTTCTAGACTCTCCCCACCATTTAGGCTTCAGGGATGGAGTTTGGGTTGCCAGGCTCAGTGGCAACTCCTTTATTCATGGCGTCATCCTGCTGTCTGTTCTACCTTTGGTCGTGTTCTTCAGGATTCTCACTGCTTCATTCCGTTTGTCTTTATTTCAAAACTGTTTGAATTGTCTTTGTGATTTCTCTGGTTTTTGTGAAAAACTCATGTCATGACTGAGGAAAAATCAGTAGCCCCACAACTTCCTAAGGACTATGGGCTAGAACCAGAGCAGTAGAAACTGATCTTCAGCTCAGAGCGTGCGGTAATTATGAGCAATGCCAGCTTCCTCTTCGCGTTACTTACAAGGCATTTAGGGAAGAGTTGAAATACAGTCATTTGATAAAAGTGCTCTTTATGGGGTTAAGGAGAATTTAGAGGGGTTGAAAGGTGGGTGAATTTGAGAATGTCACCCAGGCTGGGGGTCATAGCGCCCCCTAGTGTCCCAAACAAACTTTGTCTTAAAGCTAACAGGCAAGGGTTTTAACATTTGATTAAAAACCCAATTCTCTCACAACCACGAAGTGCCGCAGTAGCTAACAGCTCCCTAGAGAACATATGACCACATACTGGAGGATCAGGAACCCCATGCCATAGTGTATTAAGTGTTGCTTGGAACAGACCAACACCAACTTACCTGCTAATGGAGTGGGGGATTGTCACCTTGACCTAACTGTCACATGAAAAGCTAAGACTATGCTGGGAGAGACAGATGAGAGAAAAGTGTAAAATACATATTTCTTAGGAAACCAGAGAGGACCAGATGCTCTGTTCAGAGGCGAAAACTTTCTCCACTAGGAATTATGCTAAAGGAGATCCTGGAGAGACATAGTCCATGTTTAACATCACTCCTCAGTGGTCTCTATCAAAATAGTGTTAGCGCTAATTATTCCTATAAGTGAACGGCACCATGCTAGGCCTTAATGTCCACCTGCAGCCTTCGCTCCACTTACTCACTGCTGGCTAGTCATTGTGCTAATGACAGTAAATTCTTCTAGACAGCAGAGTAGGAAAGAGGATTAGAAAATATATACCCCAAATCCTTTACTTCTGAGAAAGGTTCTAATGATACTGAGATGTAGAAATAGATGAATAATGAACTTACCGAAGGCATGGGAGTGACTGGCAGGACAATATGAAACAAAAACACATTAGCACAGCATTTGGATCAAGGCCCCCAGTCTCCTTACTTCTTTCCAAGAGCTGACCAAGACTAGTGCTTCTGCCCATGGTAGACCTCCCCAGAAACTACGCAAAAGGCCCAAAGGTGGTCTTCTAATGGGAGGGGCTGGTCTGCTCTGACTGGCTGCCCTGTGTAAGGTTCCCCCAGCCTGTAGCTCACTGACTGGTGCTCTCATCTGCCTCTGCTCCCTCCTCTGTCTGTGTGCCCTGTGCTCCTCCTGACCATCTCTGGGTCTGGTGTATCGTCGGGGGTCACTTTCTCAGCACCTACATGGCAGTTCACAACTATCTGTAACTCCTGTTCCAGGGGATCAGAACCCTCACATAGACACACATGCAGGCAAAACACCATTGCACATAAAATTAAATAATTTACAAAAAATAGGAAAAGCAAAGTTGTTAGCTAGTTGCTCTGGGGATTTTTCTCTCTCAGTTTTTTAGTCTAGTATTTACCTTTCTAATAACAGATTGCTCACTAAGAGGACATACTCAGATTATTCATAAACAGAACTATTCCACTGAATGGAGGTTGCTTAGGATAGTATTCTTTCCAATTCGAGATCCCTGATTTTACCAGATCGATGTAAAGAAATCACACGTACAGATAGGCACCGCCATATGGGCTAAAATCCAAACACAGACAGTTAGTGGCCCCAGCAACAGAGAGGGCTGAGCAATGACCCTTCCCAGCCCTTCAGCAAGTGACTGCAGGGATTTTTCCTTACACTTACATAGTCATTTTGAAAGGGTAAAAGAGTTGAGAAGGGAGGGAGCAGTGGTAGTAGATACAGCAAAAAACCTTTAAATAAAAAAGATGGGAAGAAAAGCTATACAAAAAAGAGATGAGTGGTTTTCCCTTTGTTATCCGGTTTCTCTGGAGAATGGAGTGCCGCAGGAGCCGGACAAACTCGGGCTTTTGCCCCCATTTCGTTTCTAGAGGTAACCTTTGTCACCTCTGCCTCTATTGTTTGAGAGAGAATTCAGGAGAGGCTTGCCCAGCGCTGACGGCCGTTTCTGTCTCCTTTAGTCAAAGGAGCAGAACTTTGTGAATTACATGCACAGGCCCAGTAAGCTGGACACTTGTTACTTTTTCTCTCTCTCTGAGCATTTGTGTGTCTCAGAGTGCATGTGTGGGGGCAGAAGATGTCTTGTATGAATGTGAGTCTTCCTAACAATGTAAAAACCTATTTGATTCCAGCAAGACATTTTACTTACCAGGAAAATCCCATCATGCTGACGTTTCTGCTAGTCCACTGTACTCTATGCTTTAAAATACTCGGGAGACCTTGTCATCTACTCTAACATGGAGGCAGATGCGCCTGCACGGAGCAGGCACCATATTTATCAAGCAGGAACTTTCTTAGACTCACAGCAGTCGGCACAGTGCAGAGTGCAATGCTTCCGTGTCCTCTTTAGTGAGGGTAGAAAGACACTCTCAGGTTCTAAGAGGTTTTAGTCAGTGGTCAGAAGTAGGTGCCATGGATACTTTCTACCTTTCTCTCAACCTCCTTTGACATGAAATGTGTCAAAAATGTTCAAATGCATGAGTGAACTCTTGGAGGGATGAGCCTGTTTCTATCTTGGCCCTTGCTAAATCTCCTGGATTCTCTTTATGTAAGTATGTAAGTATGTATGTGTGTATGTGTATGCATGTGTGTATATGTGCATGTGTGTATGCATGTGTGTATGTGTGTATGTATGTATGCATGTGTGTATGTATGTGTGTATGTGTGTGTGTATGTGTGTGTGTATGCATGTGTGTATGTGTGTGTATGTATGTGGGTATGTGTGTTTATGTGTGTATGTGTGTATGTATGTGTGTATGTATACATGTGTGTATATATGTGTGTATGTATGTGTGTATGCATGCATGTGTGTATATATGTGTGTATGTATGCATGTGTGTATATATGTGTGTGTATATATGTGTGTATGTGTGTGTGTATATGTGTGTATGTATGCATGTGTGTATATATGTGTATATGTGTGTATAATATGTGTGTATGTGTGTGTATATGTGTGTATGTATGCATGTGTGTATATATGTGTGTATGTGTGTGTATATGTGTGCATGTATGCATGTGTGTGTATATGGTAAAAGTAACATCTCAGTTGACTTAACTTTGCTAATTTTATTTCTGCCATCTCTTACTGTTATTTCTCTCCCTTCTTTTTGTTTTAAAACCCCAGTTACCTATAAATTCTAACAAAAAAACAGTAGGTGAATTCTTTTTCTCCTGTAGTTGACAATTTTTGAAAACTGTTCAAAACATCAGGAATATGTTCTGGCTTCTTGTAGTAGGGGACAGTAGCTTCCAACAAAGCATTACATATTTTAGAAGGAGCCACCAGAGGATAACAGATACACGCTGAACAAAAGCAGGTGCTGCACAGAGAGCTGAGGGCGCTAACCAGCTGGACGGTGACGACATGCTGTATATATACACCAAAGTATACATTAGTAGCTCATCAGTATGAACAGTATGTCACTGTGAATAAGTTAAAGATAAACAACTCGATTAAAATATTCATAAAATAAAATGTGTATCTGACTTCAAGGGATCTTCAGGCAGCTCCCTGTCTGAGTTCTTCCCTGTTGGGCTTTTAGTTTCTGAAATTTTTACCAGTGATTTTAGAGGAAGCTGCTCAATATAAATAAAGCAAGAGAGACAGAGGGTCTAGAGTCAGAAAGACAGAGTGTAGGAACTATCCCCGGGACTGGAGGACAGACAAGCACTTACTTGGATCTGGTCTCACTGTGAAAAAGAAACAGGTAAATAAATGACCACATTGTTTCTAGACAAGAACACAGACAGCTACTTAAAACCTGCATCAAGGCCTAGCAGAATGATTGTGAGGGACCGCCATGCCAGAGTCCACCTCAGAATCCACCATGTTCAGTGGTGGCTCTTAACAGGGGCACCATTTAGGAGAGAGGAATGTCTCTGGGAGAGGCCATTTTGTTTCCTGGTTTTCACCCCAGACTCCCCGGAAGTCTGAAAATGTTAAAATTTTTATGTCCCTATCCTTTGCTCACCCTATTTTCCTCTTTGGAAAGATTGTGTTCAATTGTGGTACTTTTACTATGACTCAGTTGGTTTTTGGTTCATTTTAGAGTGCACCATCTTTTTCCTTCATAAGCATAAATATTTCCTGGGTTACGGGGTGGTGGCCATTATTTCTCAGAGAGTCAGCTGAGGAGGCCTGACGTGGGTAACTGTGGTAGGGTGTGTTGACTGTAATCCCTCCTGTGAATATCAGGAGTCATGCCCTGTCTGATACAATGTATATGCAGCTAAGCACTAAGTCCACTGCTTGCAACAAGGTAAGTATCCAATAAATATCATCATAGCACCACACTAGGTACTAAGAAATTTCAATTATCACCCCCAAATGGCTACAGATGGCTGAAAAGGAGCTGCTGGGGACAGGATAGGAAAACAGGAACCTAGAGAAGTTAGTAAACCACAGAGTCTGGTACATTCACAGTTAATATTGGGACTCGTCCACAGGAGTTAATGACAACACAATGGGGAAGCACAGGACTCACCTATTACAGGTGGTCCGGGTCTTGCTTTAATGAAAAAGACAAAAAGTTAGTATAGTTTTTGATGAAAGAGAAGTATTTGTTCATGTGTTTGACTTCTGGATGGGTCTTGCAAACTGACTAAGAGGGGCTTTGTCTCAGAACACCATGGGAATAAAGGTTCAAGGCTAGAGATGCATTCATGCTCCCTCCTGTCTTGTCTCTCTGGGCAATGTCCCCAGTAGTGTTGAGCTGAGCTGCCGTTTGGATTCTCCACTGTCATTTGTCCCTTGATGCTCACTGGTGGGACCTGGTTCCTCTTTTCCACCATGCGTGTCCTGGGATGGAATTCAGATCACGAGGACTGACAGCAAGAGCTTTTTCTGCTCACTCACCTTGTTCCATTTTCCCAAGTGTGCACATGCATTTTTTTGTTCACAGGTGGCTAAG